>JARFIW010001120.1:1425305-2750610 GCA_036346225.1 Platerodrilus igneus | reverse complement strand
TCGCCATTACTCTGTGTTACTAAATAATCTAGAATAAATTTTAAATTTCATACAATTAGATTTATGCCTCGACTAGTTCAGTTCAACCCCACACAGAGTGCACGACGATACGATTGTAACGAATATATATATTCTATAGCACCATGTTTGCAAGAATCGCTTCAGTATAATTTTATTCTGTGGTATTTAATTCTCGTATTTGATGCTATAATATCTAAGAGAAACAATTCTATATTGAAACAGGAAATCATGTTCGCTTAAATAACTTAAATGCTTTGCACAGAGATATTTATTAATATTATACATTCAAGGAACGTATTTATATGGGGTCTAGTCGTTTGTGTTGTCTAACTTGCAGGCGGATTCTTCCCTTTCATTCGTTAGAATTAGAATAGCGCGTGCGTGTACTGGTCACGAGGTAATGCGCCACGCAAATAAGGTGTCGTACTAGAACGGAACGAGGTCGGCGATTGCTTTTGTAAATGTAGTCGAGTTGGCATTGTTTTTTTAAAAGTATGAATCTTCAGGCCTTGCAGAAGTGGGGCCTCCGGATCGGCGTGAGATGGTAGTTTAAAATTGTTGTGTCGGAATTTTTTAACGCGTATGACGGAGTAGAATGAAGAATTAAAATGACGGACTAGAATGTAGGAAAAGTATTTTTAAATGTTGCAATAACATTATGATATGGTAGGACGGTGATATATTTGAATCAAAGATTGGAAAGCTATTCCTTTATCAGGGCAACTACAGCTGTTGTTTAATGTTTTGTTACGACAAGTTGATGAGCAGATTTTAGAGGATGTACGTCGCCGTTTGATAACTAGAGATGAAGACATCAATATCTACAGGTATCAAACCTTTTTTGTTTTGTTTGTGAGAATTCGTGAATGCTCACATAATTAGTTTTCAAGGATCGTTTGGTCAAGTTAAATTTTGTGTATATAGAACAGCGTGGGAGAAAATAGTCACGAAATGCTATAGTAATAATTTTATAAAATTTGCAGAAATTCATTTGTTAAAAATATGAGATTACAAAGTCCATTTCTTGCTTTTTAGAAAATTTATTTGCAGATGTTAAATTTTAATAAGCTCATAATACCTGAATTAAATGAAAAGTTGGTTGTCCAAGTTAACTGCATGTGATTCAAAATTGTTAAGAAATAATTTATGAGAAACATATGTGAGCCAATAATCAGATCTGAACACTTGGTGTCAAAACTTGTTTTAAAATATTATTAACTTAAGGTCCTGTTATGTCAAAGGCAGATGTATAGAAAAACCAATTTTATTAGTTCATTTTTGTAAACATATTTAAAAAACAATCAAGAAAGAGAAACTATATTAAATTTCATTTTTAGACTCAAGTTTTTTTATTCCATGCATAATTAATTTTACTAAATTTTTAAAGAAAATAAGTTTGTTGAATAATGAAATTATACGAATGCTGAAGTAATTTAAAAAGCACAGATATGCTACAACTGGTTTGTTCTAGGTATTTATTTTTGATTTAAATATCTTTGGTGTGGTAATCTTAACATTATCCACCTGTAATAATTAGTATGTTTTTTTATTGGAAAGCACAAACTGTGTCTTTCTAATAGAGAATTTGTTGTGTATTTTTTTCTTCCAGGTTCATCGAGATCGGAGAGGTCGTAAGTATGTTCCAGAGGTTTCCAGATACATTAGTTTAGTAAATTGTAAGTTTTTATTGCGTTTATATCCTGTGAGTTTCTGTATCTTCTCATAGGAGTAATGAATCTTTAGTGTAACCGTTCACACAGATACAGTGGCGCTCAACCCATTTTCCTTTTGTTAGTTTATTGTAGAGTTTAGACCATCCCCACACCCTTTCTCATTGCTCACCCTTGGGGTAATTCCCAGACTTAGCCGCGAATAATTAAAGCTTCACTTATATCCAACTAGTGCAAGTAAAAGAAAAAAAATTGTTTCACTGACGCCCAAACAACGTGAGGCGTACATTAGTAAGGAAAAAAAACCATTTTACTGGCGCCCATGCGTGAGGCTAGCCAGCAACAAGGAATCTCAAAAAAAAGAAAAAAATCATTTTACGATAACAAGAAAATTTTTACCCCCCTTTTTCTCTAACACTTCATACCTAAATAAGATAAACTACGAAACCAAAATTTGTATAATAAACCAAAAATATGTACAATTTGTAACTCTACAACCTTCGTAATATTATTTGCTATTTAAAACCATTGAATCAAAGTAAAAATATAAATCTGTTCATCGCCAAATTATAACCCTATTAAAGCAGTTAAAGCCAGCAAAAATAACTCTGTATTATATTGGAAGCCTCGTTGAACGTTCAATGACCCTTCTTACTCTAACGTAATTTCTATGTATTAATCAATATTTTTTATTACCGTTTACAGAAATATGCAAGTTTTAAATGTTCAAAAAAATGTCATGCTATCAATTAACTGTTCGTTAACCTGGTATTTTTTCGGTTCATTTCCTGGTTTGAATGTATAGTTCTGCATACATCCCAATCCATTGAACTGCCACTACGTGCTGTTAACCAGTGACCTTGGGTTGCTTTCAGCTTAACGTCCTGATTCAGAGTTTTCCCCTTTATTATATTTGTTACTTGCAGTATTGGATTTTTACGTTAGATTTCTTATTGAATTTGCTTAGTGAGTTGTTTATTGAATTGCTTCGTAACTCTTTCAGTGGATTTTTCCTTGTAATTCTTAGTGAATTTCTCAGTATATTTTTTTAGTAGATTTCTTAGAGCACTGCGTTCATAAATATTAAAGATCATCTTTACCTTAATTAAAATTTGGGCTTACGTCATCTCGACGACAAATTTCTATTACACTTGTATATTTGAACGTGCACTTGTACTTGAAAATTTTAATTATTGACTTTCACTTATAAATCGTGGTTTAATTTCACACTTGAACTTTGCGTAGTATATTTGTTCAGATTAGTACAGTTCGTGCTTCAGTTATGGAGAGGCTGACCGTTAGCTTGGTGTAATATATAAAGACAAGCCATCCCACGGGCTGTCTTGATTTACCGTGCATTATCTTTGTTGTTTGAGCATAGTAGAGGCGTTGCACTTGGCTTAACATGTAAGCATTCGGGTTTTACACGGAGTTGCCTATTCTATATTTTGTTGAAATGCTCCCAAATCACGTAGGTACCAAAGGTTTACGTTATGGAGTTCGTTGGCTATGGTACTTTGTATCTTTTAATATCATGTATTCATATTTTGTATAGGAAATTATTAAATATTATTCTTAAGCTGTCACATAGCCAAAACCTATGGTTCCATATTTTGTTTTCCTCATATGCTGGATTTTATTTGGATTTGTCACGTTTACTCTTAAAAGATCACGTAGGCAAATTTTATAATGGGATTCTTTAACAGATGACATAAAATAGATGTGTTTAATGACTTCTTACATTCTGAAATCTGCTAGTTTTAAAAGATCTGTTTATTGTGAGCACACATGATTATTTTCCTACATTAATGCGTCGAGTTTAAAAAAAAATTGTTGGACATTTGTTTGATTTTAGATACTTCTAATTTGTATTTATTTAAAGTCACTGAATGAATTACTGTATTCTAAAATGAATTGAATTGCGTCTAGAGATTTATTCTACTAAATGTGGTTAAATTATGAAAGATGAGCTTCCTTTCATTGATTAAAGTTAGTTGTGGATTTTATACAGTGTGTTTGATATTTGCTTTTTGCATAATTTACGATTTGTGAGTTTTATGAATCAAATGTTTAGTTTCCTTGATTTTGGTGTTGTTTACATGAAGTATACCACTCTTGTGATTCTATACACCACTAAATAACCCTATTATCACAGCATTATATATATATATTGCTGTGATAAGGGGTTGTTTAAGAGTGTATTTTATAGCAATGGACATGTAGTAATCAGAAATCACAATAGGAAGCAGAAAATTGCATTTATTTAATAGAAAATTGAGTAATTGGGATAGTGTGTAAATAGTAAGCATTTAACACCCTGTATATAGAGTATAAGTAGTTTTAAGCGACGCAAATAGAAACAATAAGACGCATAGTTAGCATAGAAATAAGTAATTCATGCATTAGGTGAATAACAAATATTTAACACCCGGTATATAGAGTTTTAGTAAATTAAAGTAATGTAAACAATGATATTTTTCAGTAGAAACACGCGTATTTAGAAGTAAGCATAGTTCATGTAATTAACCACGCATTCAAAAGGATTCGAATTAATCATAACATAATACGGAGATAAGAGATAAAACTTAACAAAGCTTTCGGTAAGTGCGTAGAAACAATCAACAAATTTTTGATAGTAAATGTAATTAAAAATGCGTAAAGAAATAAACATACTTGAAAATTGAAATTCGAATTGCATCAGGTATTTTGGTATAATATGGAAACGCGATTATTTTCTCAAAACACCGCATGGTCTGGTAACAAAGCATCTGTAGGCAAACAACAATTACTCGAAAAGCCAACAATGTTACATCAGAAAACCACTTTAAGTGTAGGAAATAGAAAGACCTCATTGGTTAAGATTAGTAAACCAAACCCACAGACAAAGGGGGACATAACCATATATTAACAACGAGCAATGATAACGGAGCTCAGTTTCAACTCAACAAGGCCAAGGTGCGTTACTCCGAATCTAAGAGTAACGCGTGCGTAATAATAATATTTTAAATAATGAAAATTGTTTAGTGACAGATAGTGCTACGAAGATGAAAATTTCTATTGCCGATTAACGTAAGTAGAATTTGGGGAATTTATTTAAACTAAAATTTAATAATAATAATAGGGCTCGGAGGCTGACGACAATGATTCTAAGTTTGGGGAGAATAAACTCTAATGGCGACGACAATAAATTCTGAGGCTGGTGAGAATAAACCAAATTGATGACGATAATAAATTTACTTACCCTCTGTAATTCTGAACTAAATTATAGAAAATATCTCTCCTCGACACAAAACTAAATTCAAGAAGAATTCACTTCTTCGGCTAGTTAGTTGAACATTAAAAAATCTCTCCAGCTCTAATAGATTGGTATATTAAACCTTTACTAAAATTTGTAAAGTACAAAGATGAAATTCTTTACAATACCAGATCACCAAAAAATAAAAATATCAAACTTTCAACTTACCCTTTTCTTCACAATACGTGTAGCCCTTTGTTGTACAAATAATAAATTTCTTAAATGAAAATCGTGAGATTTCTGAATAAATTGATAAAACATAAAAGTTATCACCTCTCACAATAAAAATTATTCAATTGCAAAACACTATAAAAATTGCAGATTTAAATATCTTCATAATCTCATAATAAATCAAGAAGCTTAACAGCTATTGTAACCCTTATTCACCGATACCTTGAAATAACTCCAGATTCACCAGCCCTCTAACAGCTTAAACTCCAAACAATACAAATATTATTTCTCCATAAATAAGGGTCTCGTATAGGTTATTACCAAACTTGCTCTACGTCTTGATTGTTTAACTTGAGTTAAATTATACAAGATTCTCGCTAGCACTAAGCCGAGAAAGCTAATCAAGAAATAAAATAAAATAGGTTGGAATTGTATTGAAGTCCTAAAATAATTTCTATTAGTTAAACAAATTAAAAAAATATAGATCTACTTAAATTTTTCAAAATTAGTAAAAATTAACTAATTGAAAGCACTTTATAAAAATCATAGATGTTTTAACTTTGCACTGAGTTCTATTAATTATTCGTTTGTCAGCAGAACAACAGGAAATAATCTACACTCTTCCTATTTATAACATTCAGATTGAAAATCATAACACTTCTTCTCATAGAGTATTAGACCTGCTAAAACTCAAGTAGCCTTTCTCCAATAATAGCGGTTCATGTTCACAACAAGCTATCTGATTGGTTTAACACACTTAAACAATGCAAAAGTCCACATTATTGACTGTATGTAAAATCCGACCATTTTAAACTATTATCTATTGTATAAGCAACTTCGAAATCTAAATGTTTCCTCATAAACAGAATATTTACTTCGATATCTTGGCTTATCACTGCAAATCTTGCATTTTATTGAATAAAATAATGAACTATTAAATAAGATTATGTGCCTACATGCATGTAGCAATACAGAGTAATAATGACTGCAATTTACAGTAAGATTGACGATTCTTTTGTTACTTAATAGTAAACGAATGACACCAGTAAAACATCCATTCATTCAAATAATATAAAACGCATTTTTATATACTGAATGTTTTCAAGAAAATTCAAGCTTTTATTATGAATAATTATAAATTAGAATTATGCTTTAATTGACCTATATATATATATATATATATATATATTAATGTGATAAGGGGTCATCTGAAGGTCATTGAGCACTATACCTTGTATGTACAACATTCGAAAACCAGAGAAAAATAAAGAAATGTTTCTCTAAACACTCATAACTCCGTAATTTTAAACAGTCTATATTATTCTGAGTGCGAAAACCTGTAATATGATGTTTTGCATGGTACATATTACGTAAGTAAAAAACATGTGAATATCCTTCTAATAAAAAAGTATTTAATATCATTTAAAATGTGTTCTAAATAGCATTAAAGTATAGTACGTAAGTTAAAAACCCATGTTTCTAAAATACCCTTTCTTAAAATATTTACAATGCGTTCGGTTCATTTTATAAAAAGATCCATTCCATTTGATTGAGGAATAACACAAAACATGCAAATCGTATATTTTAAACTGAAAACTGTATTGCGTTTTTCGAAAAAGATCTAGTTTATTCATTATACAGATAGGAAATTTGAAAGTTCATTCATCAAGTACCAAAACCCATAAATCAAATTAGATAACAAGCAGATGACATAATTATCTTCAGGATAACAAATAACATGAATGGACATTCCAATTAGGGAACTATAATGTGAGATAGGGCGTTTAACAAACCAGAAAGCAAGAGATAACGATTGTAAAGCGAGCGACGATAGCAATTTAAATACGATAATGTACTAATTAACACCACCTTTGGTGAGGATTGAGTCGTGCACATGAGCGAGATTGTAGAAAAACCTACCAGAAGTTAATAGCGAGTTCTAGATTTGAATGGCGTGTGAAATTTATATTATATAAATCGACTAAGATTAGAACGAGATCAATTGTTAATTAATTGCATTTAGTTCGTGTTCATGTATTACTACACGTTTAAAATATCTGTCAATAAATAATAATGTAAAGTTGTAATGCAGTTAATGAATCAGGTGCATGACCAATCCTAAAGATCTGTTCTAAGCGCATAACAAGCTACGTTGAAAATGGATTTTATGTTGAGATTATTTGAAGTAAATATAAAACTAGATTTTAACGAATCGCAATAAATTTTGGCAAAATAAATTTTAATTTAAATAGAAGAATATGATGTCGATTTTCAAATACATTTTTAATGATGAACAATCAACAAGTTAACGGTAAGTCGTACTAAAAATTTTAAATGGACATTGTCGCTTGCTTTATTTATGTAAGGGGGTTAGATTACATAAGAACTTAATGGATAGATTATTTTTCTTGTAAATGGATAATTTAAAATTGTTTATAAGGTCGAATTGCAGTTAAAATTTAGGGTTTATCGAATGTATCTGATCAGCTGCGTTTGACTACGAGGCAAGGATTATTAAAATTATTTATGCTCATTTCTAAAAATTTGTACATAAGGAAAGGTTTGTGAAATACTTATTAGAAAAAGAGATTTTATGGACTCTACTTTAGTATATGGTAGTTATAAAATATTTTTTTAGACTTAAGATGTGCTGACGACATTGGAAGTTATTTGTAGATTTTAATGCTTGCAAGTAAGTAATATTTCTTTTATAATGTGTGTTGAAGAAAGATGTATGCATATGTAACAATTATTATTTGAAGGATTGTTTGTTAATGAATATTTGATGTCATTATAAGATTGATGTTGGATTCTCGTTGATTCGTTTAAACTGAGCTAATGTGGTAATATGGGCATCTTTAATTTTAATTTAATTTCCATAAGAGTGTGCAATAATAAGAGAAACATTATAGAACAAGTCAACGTATACCTTACATATAATGGAAAAAAAATATTAAATGTAAACACAATAACTCAAATGACGTAGTAGTAATTACCTCTAGGTAGTAGATTTCAAACTATGAGAGAAAAGCTCTTCAATATTATAAAAACTCTGATCCAACAAAAAACTTTTTAATTTTAGAAATCGTTATATTGTGTGATGATCTCATTTCCTGAGATAGGTAAGTAGAAATTTTTTGACATATAAATGGGAGATGTCCTTCCAATTCTATATTTGTAACTGGGAATCCTTCAATCACTTTTATTGCGAGTGTCATAGTTATGACAGTCATAACTATGTTGATATTCTGCTTGTTCTTATAAACTAAAGTGGTCACTTCTAAAACAAAAATTGAGGGTAAAGTTAGAATACGTAATTGCTTAAAATAGGCACGGCAGAATGTCATTTGTGAAGCACCAATGATACTCCTAACCATCCACTTTTGACAAATAAAGACAGCAAGTGCATCATAAGATGCCCCAAAAAATTCCATATCTCATTTTCAAGGAACAATGAGAATTATATACTAGCAATAGTTGATTTATATACAGAAAGGATTTATAATTAAGTAGCACAGCAAGTTTAAATTTGTACATACTTTTGCATAATGAGATTTCAGGTTTAAATTTGTATCGACATTCACACCCAAAAAATTATTACAGATTTGTGGGATTTGGATACCATTGAGAATAATATCGATGTTCACATTCTTACTTTATAATTTTGGATATTTATATTCATAGTTTTGCTAGTATTAATATGTAAAAAGTTCATTGAGGACCAGTTGGACAAAAATTAATTTTTCTTGCAGGTTACACTGAAAAATCAGAGGATCCTTATCGGCCATTACAATTGGAGCATCATCAGCATATAAGAACTGTCTTTTAAGTGCAAGCTAATGTCATTGATATAAAGAAAGAATAACGCAGGGCCTAAAATAGCCTTGTGACACCCTAACCCTATATTTAAGTATAGCAGAATTAACGGTCCCACATGAATTACCCACAGTGTGTTGAACAGACATACTGCAAGCAACTGTTTAAATAACTCTTAAGTCATGCTAAGGTCGTGCTGCGAATGCCATATTTCTCCATCTTAAAAAAAAGAATCCAGTGAATCACGCAGTTGAAAGCGTTGTTGAGGTCACAAAAACCCACACACGAGAATCAACTAATTCGGTCGAATTGGTAATAACTTCAGTAAACTTGAAAATTGCATCCATCATGCTTAGATATGGTTGAAAACCGAATTGGTTATTAGTAATAATTTTGTTACAACTAAGAAATTTCATGAATTTATCCAAGTAACAATACTCAAATAATTTAGATGAAGCTGAAATGAGGAAATTGGACGATAATTATCTAGTGACTCTGCATTGTCCTTCTTGAAAAGAGGAAGAACCTTTGTGAGTTTCAAGTTCTGTGGAAAAACACCATACTCAAAAGTAAGATTAATTAGAAAGGTTAGGGGTTTTGCAGTTTCCCTACGACTTCTGTTGATCAGAAAATTTGGAATTTGTAGTGTTCTTGTCGTATTCTTGAAAGGTCTCTCTTAGGATCAGGGCGTTGATGTTCATGAAACAAAGTTGAAGATCATTTCAAGTTTATTTACTTCTTACATTAAGATGCATTACAATACTATGGTGTGACTACGAATGTTCTTATTGCATACTCGCTCTTACCAGCTAATAATCATTATTCAATTATGCTTACTGTATATTTTCAATTACTCTTAGTCTAGAGTTCTTTGCACTTCTACTTCCTATTGATCGTCTTATTGTACACTTCCGCACTTTGCACTTCCTGTACTAAGTCACTCACCTATTAAATGAATAAAACTTGATTTACTAATAACTATAATTTAGGATATTCGCCTATCATACCTCCATGGGGTGGAGTAACCAAATTTTTTGTCTTTCTCAAAAAATTTTTTTTCTAAATTGATAGCACATGTCTCATACTGCTCTATACAATTGAGTTACAATGCATTATACAATTTCGTTCTATTTTTATGGATTTCTACCAGCTTATTGTCAATGGCGTGCAGTGATTGTTATTGCAGTATAGGCAAAAAATTAAAAACAAAAACTTACCATAGGTGTGGATAAGTTCTGCAATTTAAGTATCTGGCACCACATTATATGTATCACTAACAAACTATTTTTTGCAAATTAAGTCAATTCGGCGTTCTTTCTTTAAAAATTCATAGAAACTAGAAGTTCGTTTTAGTTCTTGCACTAGGTCCTTTCCAAGAGAAACAATGGCTAAGTTATTTAACCGCTCTTGTCCTTGAGTATTTTGCAGGTAAGTATGAATCCGTTTTAGGCCAGAAAACGATTGTTCCACAGATGCGCTACTTGTCGAAATTGTTATATTCAATTTGGCCAATACCATTAGTTGGGGAAATACATGACACATATTTTTTTCTTCGCAGAATTGGATGATTTTGTACGAATTAAGACCTGCAAATTCCGATGAGTACAAACAAATCAATTCGTTTTTAAGGCGGTCAAATTCAAATCTTTCACTGTATCTTGTTTTTAATTCTGAAAAGAGCTTTTCTGGGAATTCAGAGTTGTAATATCTACAACTTTTGACTGTATTATGTTAAAAAGCACATCAGTCTGTATAAAAATTCTATTAAATATTACTAAAAAGTAATTAAATTCAAAGTCGCTTAAAATAAATTCAAACATTCTAGCTGCAGAAAGCGTTTCTGAATCCCAATCGATCGAATTTTCGGTAATTTCATTGAAGAGTTCAATCAGATTTTTGTGTTCACTAAAAATTACATTAATGGTTCTCGAATTATAAACCCACCTAGTTTGTACAACACGTGGTAACTTTACTGAACAAAATTGATTATAAAAGTCTGTACGCTTGGTGCTAGTATGAAAAAATGTTGCTAAGTTCTTAACAGTTGAAAAAAAGTGTTTAGTTTCTACAATTTTCTTGCTGTATTTTGATAGAAGTGAAGTTTAAAATATGGGCTTTTCACCAAACATACAAAGCATCAGGACATGTTTGACACACTTTTTTTAAACAGTATTTTTCTCTTACGATAAAACAGTGGCTCCGTCATAAGTTTGTACAATCAATTTTTGTGTATATTTATAATCATTTAATATGTCAATAACGAGTTTTGATAGCGCAGCTGCAGTTCGATTAGAGCTGACATCAACAAATCCCGGGAAGCGGTCGACAATATCATCACATGCATTAAAGTATCTTAAAATAACGCAAAGTTGTTCTTTCTCACTGAGGTCTGGAGATTCATCAGTCATTATAGCAACAAAGTCAGTTAGTTCAATTTCAGAATGAATTTTCTTTAAAATTACAGCAGCTATACTAGATATAAGATCGTTTTGTATTCTGTTTGATAGTCCATTAAATGTGGATCTGTTGTCAGTTTGATTTACTAATTGTAAATGGTCTTCTAAAATGCCATCATAGTTAGCAAGTAATTGAACACATTCAATGAAATTCACATGATTTGACCATGCGGGGGATTCCACATGTCCACGAAACGGCAACTCCTGTTTTGTTCAAAAACACGTCATGTCTATAAGCCTACGCATTATGCTTCGATTCCCATCTACTTTTGCATTATGTATTTCAATTTCTTCTCGAAACTGACGCGAAATGCTAACCTCTATTCGAGATTTGCCAAAACTGTGCAAAACAAGGGCAGAATTTAAATGACTGGTCGATTGGTCATGTTTTTTGAGGCATACGAAAAATTGTTAAAGTCTGTGTAACCAGACTTGCTCCAAACAGTTTTATCTTTGGAAAATTGTAGACATGGCCAACAATACATTTTATTATCATGTACACAACCGCAAAGCCACTTATAGTTATCATAAAACCTACTGTTGAGATATCTTAAAGTGTTATTTTTTGTTGTAATTTTAAAGATGGAGTAGGTCGTCCGATTTCAATTACTACTTGTTTTTCGTTATACGTTTTTGTATTAAACGTATTCGTTTTTAGTCTCTGAATGCAATTCATATCTGCACTACACTCACAAGCAAATGCCACAGAAGCATTCATTATTCTTTACTATGTACGTAATATTGTATTATTGATCAAATAAATACAACGCGGATGCACCAAGACTGATCATGCTGTTACCAGTCTGCAACTATCACGATCGATGGTAAACAATAATGCGCGACCAAGAATTACGATTCCGCTTCTTATTAGAAGCAGTAAAGCACTGCCTATGAACGCCTGCAAGAATGCATAGGGTCATCTAATTGTGCCTTTACGGATTTCTTGCGGTATACCTACACGCTGCATCATTCTTAATATCTTGTGCATGCAATTATTCAATTATTTTGGGCGCACTTGCCTTTTCATTTTGGCGGAATATTGACAATAATATTTGTAATAGATTAATTTGTTAATAGAAGCATTAAAATTAGTATAAATGCTCGTTATTGAAAATGTAAATGTATTTAAATTAAATTAAAAAAATATAAAATATACATATAAATTCCTGCTTTTTCTAGGGTAGGCATTGCCTACATTACATGCACGCCACTGCTTATTGTCTATCTTAACTATAACATTAGGATCCTTATCTAAAATTACCTCATATGGCCCTACGCATATTGGATCCCTTTTATTAACTAACAATTTATCTCCTAATTTATAACTGACATGCTTGGTTTTGACATCAAACTTATGCTTTCATTTACTTTTGGATTGTATTAAATTATATCTCGCTTCATTTGCAGCGACTTGTAACCTATATTTAAACTCTGCAGGATAGTTATAAAAATTGTATAATGGGTCTACAGAGTTTACCATGTTTGACGGTATTTGATTAATTTTTCCAAACACGAGTTCATGCGGGATATATTTAGTTTCTGTATGCACCGAATTATTATATGCAAAACACCAATAAGGAATCCAACTGCTCCAATTATAGGAACATTGCGTACACTGGATTCTTAAATATGCCGCTAAATTTTTGTGAGTTTTAGAGTGCACGGATAGTTTCATGATGGTAAGCTGTAGAATTTAACTGTTTTATATTTAATAATTTGCATGTTTCTTAAGGATTTCCGGCATGAATTCCGACCCTTTATCCGTTAGAATTTCGTGTGGGATGCTGTAGCGTAAAATAAAATTTTCGACAAACACTTTAGGTACACTTTCAGTCTCCTTATTTTGTAAAGGATATGCTTCTTACGAATTTACTTAAATCACACTGTAGTGTCAAAATATACCTGTTTCCATTTGTATGTGGTTGCAAGGGTCCTACTAAGTCTAGAAAAACTTTATCGAACGCTTCCGATGCTGTAGTTGTAGCTACCATTGGTTACTTGCTAATATTGGAATATTCATGTCTTTGACTTTAGTCACACTTCTTAATAAATGTTTCTACATCCTCTCGCATACCTGACCAAAAATAATATCACTTTATGTTATTGTATGTTCTATTGATGCCTGTGTGACCTCCCATAGGCAATAAATGAAAATCATTAATAATTAATTTTTACGTTTCTGCGTTTTTAATATTAGAGATTTCCTTAATCATACAAATTCGTATGTCATTTTCGTTAAGTAAGTAGCGGAAATTTACAAAGTTATTTCCTAATAAAACATCAAGTGAAATATTATTTATTAACATATTTACAAAAACACATGCTGTATTTAAAACATCGAAGTTGTTTTTTTGTCCTGAGATCCCACAATGACCCTCGGCTACTTTCACTTTGTCTTCCTCCTCTTGTCTCATATTCCCGGTATTGATATATTGGACCTGCATGTTATGGTCCCTTTCATCTTTTCCTTCCTGTCGTGTGTGTGGATTATCACCGACATTCATTTTAAATCCCTTTCCTTGGTTCCGTTCCAGTGTCCCTGCACGTTGTTGATTTAAACTTTGTTGTCCTGGCTCATCATTCCTTCTCCAATATCCGTTGTTCCTTGCTTGGTCATCATTTCTAAAATTCCGCCTAAAATAGTTGTGTGTAAAAGGCGGCCTGAAGTTATTTCGCCCATACCTTCTTGTCAAATCTTGATAATAGCCATTATCTTGATCTCTCGGTTTCATTTCCAACAGTTCAGGTTTCATTTTGGTTCTGTTTTCATCCAATTGTCTGTTATGGCTTCTGTTTTCTTCGGAAGATTTAACCATATCATAATTCCTAATGACCTCTAGAAATTCCTTGAGCGTTTTAATATTTTGGATTGCCACTGCTCGATTCACTTCGGTTTCCATATGTCGTGCTAACATCCTTACAATGTCCTGTTCATCCATCGTTGGTGTCAGATGTCTGGCTTTATATTTTGCTATTATATATTCCTCGCGTGTTCCGTTGTTCTTGGCCTAGGTTCCAGAAATTAGATCCATTAGAATACTCATCTGTTGGGCATTCCCCCAGTACTGTTCTACGAACAAATTCCTAAACTCCACATAAGACTGGTAGTTTGCCTTTATTGTACTGTGCCAATTTTCTGCGCTACCGAATAGCGTCGCGTTTACGATCAGGATCTTGGATTGCTCTTTTTCGGTTCTGACTGTCGTCCAATTTGTCTAAAAAAACCATGAGCTGTTCTCCTTTCGCTCCTCCAAATCTTGGTAAAATGTCATTTATTTTAGAAATGTGTATACCAGTACAACCACTAATTTGTCCTTGTTCTAATTCATTTATTTTCTCTTGTACTTGCCCTACTGTTCTTCCAATGGTCTCAACATTTTCGGTAAACTCATTCTGTAGTCTACCCATTCTTTCATCTAAATCTATGCCTTCTTTCCTTTTGATTTCAGTCGCTTCTTTCCTAAATGCCCTTTTTTGTTCTTTGTTTTGCTGTATCTCATTGATTGTCGTTATATAATTTTGTTCATGCTCTGTATCCAAACCCTGAACTTCTTTTCTTATTAGTGTCAACTCGCTCGTTATCAATTCACGATACGTATCAATTTTTACATCAACTTCCTGTTGGATTTCCTGTCGGAATTCCTTGAAATTATTTTGTATTGCCACTGTTAAACCATCTACTTTATCTCGGACTTCCGCTTGAAAATTCTTCATCTGTTCCCCTAAATCTCTATGACTATCCCGGATACCTTTCATTTTTTCACCTAGATCCTTATGGGTTTCTTTTAGGAATTTCATTATTAATTCCATTTCACTTTCAGGCTTTGGATTCCCTTCAGAACACATCGTTCCTTCCAGATTCTACGATTATGATCCCTGGTTCTACATGTATCTCTCTTTCCATGCGTTTTACCATTTTTCTTTCCACATTTTTGCAGTCTTTCTCAGTCCCCTGGTTTTCTTGTCTATCAATGTATTCATTCTACCTCTGCCTGCGGCCTAGACCTATCTTCATTTATCCCATATGTCTTACCAGATCTCGTGCGAAGGTTTTGTTCGTCATCCATTTTTCTTGGCGGACCCCACCTAAATCTCTTAAATGAAACACTCAAGTCTTTATTTTCAAATTGTTAATTCACTTAAAATAAGTATACACTCGTGTACTTACTGTACCAGATTCTTTAACTGTTCACCTTCTAACACTTCTGTATACCCTTAATAGCCAACACCGTTCACATTTGAATTGAACCTTTGTTTTTGAAATTCTAAATTTTGAGCGCCCCCACATTGCGACGTCATCTTTTGTTATAGTGCAATGGTATGTGCCGTTATTTTAAAAAAGAAACCTGTTCCAAAATTAAAGTAGCGTTGTGCGCCTTATCAAAGAAAAAATGTTCTTTTTAGATTCTAGAACATTCTGCCCTGCTTAATGAACACTGTTTTAGCATTCACCTCAACGGCTATTTTCTGTTTGCTTGACGACTCTGCCAAAAAGGGGGGTCAGTTTCCCTTTCTCTTCAAATTGTTAATGCGATTCTAATCTTTAATAGGCAGCTCAATTTTATGACTTTTGCTTTTTTGATATGTATGTGAATATTCGTTAGATACAAGCATAGATAATAAGGTATTCGTTACCAATACAATATCCTTTTAAATTTTTAGATGTCAACAATTTTTAAAAAACTTATGCCTATATAATTACCGCCCTTTTTTAAACAAAAATTATTCCTCTTTAGATTCCTTGGCTAGCACGGTCGTTCTACGTGATAGGGATGGATACTGCTGCCTAATACCTTAAAATTCAACAAGCTTTAATGCTACGTATACAAACATTTTCCCTCTATGACATCTGACAATTATTTCAAAATCTGTCAAACGACGTCTTTTTTGGTAATCGATTAACTATTGTCAGGATCCTATGTTATTTTCAAAACAATAGTTTTCCACCCATACAGTTCCTCCTTTTCTTTTATAACCAATTATACTCGCTAAGAAACTAACTACAGTATTAAAATTACGTTACAGGCTAAAATTGTTACGTCCCTTATATTGTTCTATCCTGTCAATGGCTCCAAACTGCTTTACTTCTTCTTCAGGTTGATTCTCTGCTTCTTATGAACAAGTTTATTCATTCTGCTTTATGTTCATTCAATGACAATAATAAATAATACCACGTCGTTCCAAGTCGATAACAATCTATTCTAAATTAATATTGCAACACAAATTATTTACAACATGAGGTATCTTCTAGATAGTAATTCTTCAAAATATACAAATTAATCAATAGAAATCTTGGATTATACAATAATGGTGCTTCTGCCTTTCAAACCAATAAATTATTATTAGTTAGTTTTTGAACTTTCAACCAGACTTTTTAGAACCATCAAAAATTTATTTATCTCCGTTTCCTTAGCAACTATCTATATCTTCTCTCTCATCATCTAGCACCCCATATTCTACATTATATTTATATACTGCCTTACTACTATTTTACAATACTCAGATATAATATTTACATTCTCTTTTTATATACAATTATCTTAATTTCCCCGACTTATTGTTGATTTACAGATAATTTTTTAAATAAATCGTTATACATTTTAGCTAGCTTTAGTAAATCTATTTACATTGTCTATCCCTTACTAACTTTCTTCTTTTATACCCGTTTATTGTCCTATCTCAATATCTATTTACTTAACATTTCTGCTATACCATTCTGTTGTCATTTATCCACTAATTTCTTTCCTAAATACCCCTATCCAAGTAAACTACTATTCAATTTAAAATTTTTGTTCAAGTCCCTGACCACATCTCTTTGTTTGTTAACCTCCTCTTGTTCTTTTATAATACATATGGTCTAAAAATTGTAAAGTACTTAACAAATCGTGTGGAATTATGACCCTGTAGACAACATATATGTCACTCCGCAAGAATTACAAATATTAGTGGTATTAAGCGTATATTATTTTTCGTTTGAGTGCGTCGGTAATAAAAGTTATACTGGGATTACCGTGCAGCTAAAAATTTCATAAATAAAAGTAAATTTTTAAGTTCAACTAATACAATTCTCTTCGTAAGTCGTGTTATCGTTATCATTCAGACTACACGTGTGTATCCATAGTATATAAAGGTTATATTTATTTGTTTGTTTGTATCAAATAAAATAAGTATGGATAGAAGCAATATAAGTTTGTCTCTAAGTTCTTTGCAAGAACAATTCGAAGCAAAAATGGCAGAATTTGAACTTAAGAATACGACAAATGTTGCAGATCGTGAAAGTGTAGCAGGTGTAGAAGCCGAATTTTATGCATTTAAAGAGGTTATTATTAATAGCATTGCAGCGTTGAGAAATTTAATAGAAAATGTGAATATCAAAATTGACGATTTGGAACAGTACGGGATGCGTAACATGCTAATTATTCACGGAATACGAGAAAAGGATAATGAAAACCTAGAGCATACATTGGTAAATATATTTACACGATCATTGGGTATCGAAAACTTTAATATAGAAACCATGGTCGACAGATGTCATAGGCTTGGTAAATTCTCAAAAAATCGACATAGACCAGTAATAGTAAAATTTTGTTCATATTGTTATAGAAATATAATATTGTCACAAAAACACAAATTGAAAGATACGAAACTATTTATAACTGAGTCTCTTACTAAAAAAAAGTTCTTATTATTAAAACAATTACAAACCTTAGTTGGTAAAAGAAAGGTATGGAGTTTAGACGGGAAAATTTTCTGTATTTTACCCAATAACAAGAAAATGGTCGTCAAGAACATAGAGGATGTTAAGTTAAATGACGAAGATGGTGTTCCGAAGCCATTAGCAGCCCAGAGCAATGAAACTGGTCAGCATACCCAGATAGTTCAAACAAAGGCGATGTCATCAAAAGGTTACTGGACTCGCAGTCACAGCAATAGTGCTTCGACACAAAACTCACAGGTGTAATATTCTTCAACAACACTCTCTTGGTATCATTAATTATACTGTCCTTAACGCTAGTACCATATACCGTTAGTAATTTATTGTGGATTTTTGTGGATGGCCTTATAATGAGATACGGTTAATTTTTAGGAATTCTTTCAGGAATTATCTCTACTTTTTCGAAATATTTGTTTTTCATTCTTACACTTTAAAAACGTCCAACTATACATTCTTGCACATACATCAACACACAAATAAGCTCACATACACAACATACTCAAAATACTAATACATTTGCACATACATACACTTACAAGTAACACAAGTATTGGCAAACACGCGCATCTCATTCATACCTAAATATTTGTATTGGTATTACGCACTACATCAAAAGGTCAGTTAAGATTTTTATACACAAAGTAGTAATATCTCAAAATGTTGTAACGCATGAAAGAGATTGAAATTTATTATCAGAATGTAAGGGGACCACGAACCAAAACACAATTTTTATCTTTAAATGTTTTGAATAATAACTTTGATATTATGTCTCAGTGAAACGTGGTTGCATGCCGGAATATATAACTCGGAGATATTCGATAATAGGTACAATGTATATAGAAAAGATAGAGAAACTGAAAATAAACGGTGGGGCGGCGGAGTTCTTATAGCAATTAACAAAAAATATTTATCGGTTCAGCTGAATATTAAAACTGACTTGGACCTAGTTTTAGTCAAAACTACTATTGGAGGATCCAATTATTATATAAGATTGAATTATTTTCCGCCAGGTTCAAAAACTGAAATATACCAAGAGTATATTAGAATATTTACCGATCTGTATATGTCACATGAAGCGCAGTTATTACTACTAGGTGATTTTAACTTGCCATTGGTCAGTGGTAGAAAATTTAATTTTAAAACAAATACTCCGCCAGTTTACAAAAATATTGGAGAATTTATTGAGTTTTGTGGTTTAGTCTCATACAATAATATAGCCAATAACTCAATGAAAACATTAGATTTAGTGTTGTCAACTATAACTGTCAATGTAGTTTTATCAGACAAAAGTCTTATCCTATCTGATCCGTACCATCCTCCATTACTTATTAAATTAAACTTAAACAAATATGTACATTCAACGTGCAATTCTATAAACCAATTTAATTTTAAGAAATCTGATTTTGTTGTAATGTACAGTTTATTAAATAATACGGATTTTGCTTTTCTTAATAATTTCACCGATGTAAATAAAGCAGTTGATGCTTTTTATAACACTATTTATGCCGTGTTCAGAAAATGTGTTCCACGTAACACTAGATTCCATCATCACTATCCAGTATGGTTTACTCGGAATATCATTAAAGATATTGAACTCAAAAACTTTCACCATAAATATAAACATTCATCAGCTTACCATAATAAAGAGTTTCGGCAATTAAGACAAAAAATAAAAAAAAGATACAGCAGTGGCCTACCAAAAATATATCAGTCAAGTAGAGGAGGGAGTTGTGTCGGATCCTATGTCTTTCTGGACATACGTGTCTAATAAGAAAAAAAACAATAACAAAGCTCAAAGTTTTATATATGAAAACAAAACCTTGAAAATTTAGGTGCAATCGTGAATGGTTTTTTTGAATATTTTTCCACTGTATATACTGAAAAATCAAGTTACAAAGTAAAGTACGAGCCAGAGTTAAACAGTAGTATTTCAGATACTTTTAATTTAAGATTAATAACCGAAGACGACGTAAAAATTGCCATAAAAAGATTGAAAGTCAAGGGGTCGGCAGGACCAGACGGGATTCCAGTTTACATATTTAAAGGCTGTATGGAAATATTCATGCAACCTCTTACTACTTTATTTAATTTGTCACTAAAAACAGGTATATTTCCCACTAAGTGGAAATTGGCAAAAGTTACTCCCATACATAAATCGGGTACCGTAAATAATATCCTTAATTACAGGCCAATTTCTATTCTATCCACGCCAACAAAAATTTTCGAACATATACTGTACATAAAGATTTTCTATCATGTGTCGTCTGTATTAAACACTAGTCAACACGGCTTTATCCCCAAACGATCCATTCAAACTAATTTAACCGTTTTTGTAGATTACGTGAGCGAGGTACTAGACAACGGGAGACAAGTAGACGTTATCTATACTGACTTTACAAAAGTCTTTGACAAAGTTTGTCATGATGTCTTGCTCGACAAGTTAGTATTGATTGGGTTTTCTGAGACTATGATACAATTTTTTAGGGCATACCTGCCAGAAAGACAGGCACATGTTTGCTATAGGAGAACAATATCCAAACAGTTTGATGTGACATCTGGAGTACCGCAGGGGAGTAACTTAGGGCAATTAATGTTTTTGATATTTATCAATGATCTCCCACTTGCATTAAATAATTGCAGGTATTTACTGTATGCAGATGATCTAAAACTATTTAAGGAAGTGATAGATATGAATAGCTGTAAAACTATGCAGGCTGAACTAAACAAAGTCCAAAAATGGTGTGAAAGAAACAAGTTACAACTAAATGTTACAAAATGTTTTAAAATGAGTTATTCACTTAAAACAAACAAGATTAACTATAATTATACGTTGCTAAATAGTACATTAACGGAAGTGAATAACATCAAAGATCTAGGAGTTATATTTAGTAGCAATTTACATTTTGGCGGCCACATCGAAACAGTTTGCTCATCTGCATACAAAACACTGGGATTTATCATCTGTAACACACGGCAATTTCAGAATACAAAAAGTATTAAAGTGTTGTTTGATACCTTAGTCAGATCAAAGCTTGAGTTTCCAATCACTGTCTGAGATCCAGGGACTCTTAAGCACTCACAAATGATAGAAACGGTGCAAAATAAATTTATTTCATACCTGTACTTTAAAAAATATAAAACATTCATCGGTTTAAATCCTTATGCTTGTGCGAGGTCAATGCTAAATGTTACTAAGTTGGAACAGCGAAGGATCATGAAAAAATAAAGTTTTTGTATAAAATAATCGACAATCTCATTGACTGCTCGGTTATTTTGAGTAAGATTGGGTTCTATGTACTCTTCCATTCTGGTAGACTAAAAAAGTTATTTCATATTCCACAGTATCACACAGAGCTTAGGAAAAATTCTCCTATCATAAAAATGTTATCTCTATACAATAATTTACAACAAAGCTCAAATATACCTTTATTTGAAAAATCATTGCAAAATTTCAAGAAAATGATGCATGAAGTTATCAATTAATTTAAAAGTACTTGCGTAATACAGACACACACAAACCCACACACATCATACACCCACCCTCCCATACACACACAATTTGTAAATATAAGTAGTTTCAGTTTTTATTATTCACAAGGTGCATTTTTGTAAATCCAATTATTTATTATTATTATTTATGTCATGTTTATTTATAAAATATTCATTACAATTAAGTATAATTTCATTACATGGAAGGATTATATAAAAATGAATAAACCATAATAATTATAATTAGCTTAGTGGAAATATGTAACTAGGTGTACGCCTGTATATTTCCAATAAATAAATAAATAAATATAGACAAGCTATGTTTATGGAAAATGTAGGCCAATATCTATTTTGCAGATGTTCTTGCCTGACACATTTTTGCAACATATAGTTGATCGGAGTAATTTGTATGCTAAGCAACTAAAAAATTACCAGGACTATGAATTGGGTCTTACGTTGATTGAACTCGAAGCATGTTTTGGAATAATCTTGTTTATGGGATTCCATGAACTTCCTTCAATGAAGCTTTACTGGTTGGAGGATGACAATTTTCATACAGAACGAATTTTCAGAATAATGCCACTGAAAAGATTTTTGAAATTATTGCAACACTTGCATATCAATGACAATAGAAATTTGCCAAAAGTAGAGTCAGATAACTTTCGATAAATTATATAAATTGCCCCTATGATTGACCATTTGAAAAGAAAATTTATGGAATTGTATTGCCCGTCACGAAACATTTCTATTGACGAGTCCACGATTGGTTTCGAGGGACGTTCTACTATGAAACAATATCTTCCACGAAACCAATCAAATGTGGATTCTAAGTGTGGGCATGCTGTTGTGCAGAAAATGGCTATGTATTAGATTTTATTATTTACACAGGCAAAAGTGAAGATAATTCGTCAATGGGTTTAGGTGAAAAGGTTGTTACAACATTTGTACAACCATATCTTGAAAAAAATTATTGTTTTTATTTTGATAATTTTTTTTAGTAGCACACCCCTTATTGACCGTCTTTTACAAGATAATATATTTGCATGTGAATTTGCATAAGGCAAACCCGCAAGCAATATCCCAGTGACTGCATAAAAAAGGACAACAAACTTGTAAAGGGAATTTGATTTTGCACAAGCAGGTGATATATGTGGCAAAATGGAAAGATCGCAGAACAAAATCTGTGTCAGTTGTCTTCTACGCATAATGCATCTGCAACTGTTTTCCGGAAAAATAATAAAACCGTTCGTCAAAGTGTCAATTGCCCTGAAATGATCACCACATACAACAGATACATGGGTGGAATAGATGTTATCGAGCAGTGTCTTTTTATTGTGTAAATCAAAAATCTCATAGGTCGTGGATCAAAATTTTTTATTACCTATTTGAAGCGTGTGTTGTAAATAGTTATATTTTGTACAAAATGGCAATGTGTGCAAAAAACACCAAACCTATGTCATCTAAACTTTCGATCTCTACTAGTAAAGTAGAAAACGTATTAAAAATACTTTACGGTTATCAAATGTAGGTGATTATATTCCGGACAAAATAAAAACATACAGAAGACGCGCTCACTGTAGCACTAAGAAAAAAGAAGCAATATGATTTGCATAAAATGTAATATTGCGCTGTGCAAAGAATCTTTTTTCCATTTCATAAGCCGCAGTAATTTTAATGATTAGTTTCGTCTTTATTGATAATTGCAAATTTTTAGTGCATATTTTTCCCATGGATTTGCGAGTGGGATATTTTCCCAAACAAATGCTTGTATCCCTTACTGCATTTAAGTTTCTTTGGGATGTATAGTTCCCACCCCATATTTCTTTTGTAAATAAAAAAATGTTGCTTTTATTATTTATTTTAGATACATGTAGCCCTGTAGTGCCGTAAAGAAAATATTTTCCAAAAACATAACTGCCCAGTCTTTTGTCACTTAAAAGGTTAATATATTGTGGCATGCAAATCCTGAATAGCAGAAAAACGTGTTTTGATATGAGCTTCGGTTAAAGTATTAAACAGCTTAGTTGAAAGTAATTCTATTCTAGAACAATTCACGTTTTATATTATAAGATATGCAATGGAAATTTTCTGGATACAGAATCACACCGTTCTTTATATGGCTTTTTCCACCTATAAAATGGAATCATAATGAATGTTATCATCATATAGATGTATTTTGATAATCATTAGGAGCATTTAAAATACAGGTATAGTAAAATTTATTTAAGAAGCCTGTACGTCATCAGGCGCGCACAGCTAAAACAGTATCAGATTAGTCCATTGTTTATAGATAGGAGTGTTCGTTCAGCATATCAGTGGTGTAGATAATTTGCTGTTAAATGTCAATTGATATTTGTGACTTTAACATGTTGAAAACTGCATTGCAAAATCGTATTTCTCACATATGGACCTGCATTTTTTTTAATCGTTAATTAAGTATATTATTTTTTAAATATTTTTTTAGTGTACAAAAGTTTGAGGTAGACATTATTTAACCCCTAGATTTATTTCAATTAAAGTGCCAACGGGTGGTCACCCGGTCCCAACATGTAAATTTACTCTTGTGGACCGCGTGAGTCACCGGTGTCATTGTTTGTTTTGCACATTCTTCGATTTTTATAGCTTTGACGAGTTGAAACTTGTCGAACATGTTTATACACGCAGTTATATTTGTGCACTGGCATAAGATAGATGAGCGTAATCCTGTGTTGTATTTGTAAAATTATTATTATATATAATTATAAAAAATTATTAAAATGACAAAGCGGGGGCTTACTGAGAGTGAACTTGAACGCGAAATTGAACATTTGTTTCATTCAGATGAATAAAGTGTGACTGGTTTTTCTGACGATTCAGTTGGTGACGAGGATTATACAACAGGGTATAAATCACCATCATCGGATTCTGCAGAAAGCATTGAAGCATCTGCAAATTCATCAGACATATCAGATTAAGAAAATGAACTTCCTGTGCCTTCATGTTTTGTCAAAGTGGAATCCTGTTACTGGTAGTAGAAAAACGTTTACAAAAACTCCTCAAAATCTCAAGGTGGATGACGATGTCGCAAAAAAACTTACTGGGAAAGACCCAATTGATTTCTACAATTACTTCATAGATGACGAAGTAATTGCCTTATTTGTGACAGAGGTTCGCTTTGCAAAATATAAAACCAAAGCCAAAGATAAAACCATGGTCAGATACTGACCCCGTGGAAATGAGAAAATTCATTGGAATATTACTATGGATGGATCATCTTCCGCTTCCAAAAATTCGAGATTCCTGGTCCACAAATACATTATATGGAAATAACATATCCAAAATTATGACTAGGAATAGATTAGAACAATTATTGAATAACCTTCATTTTTGCAATAATATGCAAAGGGATGAAAACGACCGATTAAACAAAATATCCGCTATACTTAATATAAATAATAAAAAATTTCAACAGGCCGTCATTCCAGGAGAAGATGTTTGTATTGACGAGAGCAACGTACCCTTCCGTGGGCGGATATATTTCAAACAAACGGCATAGATATGGAATAAAATTATTTAAGCTTTGTACTACTGGAGGATACACCTGGAAATACAAAGTATACACAGGAAAAGAAAAAGCAGATGGTGTTTCTGTTGGAGAAAAAGTGGTGATGGAATTAATGGATGGTCTACTAGATTCAGGAAGAAGTCTTTACACACGTAATTGGTACACTAGCGTACCATTAGCAAAGACGCTGATAAACAGAGACACGCATTTGGTTGGAACTTTACGTTCTAATAGAAAAGATGTTCCTAAAGTGATACAAAAAAGCTAAAAAAGGGAGAAAAATATCCCGACAAAGTGAAGATAAAACTGTAGTATTAAAATGGAAAGACAAAAGGGATGATCTGATGTTAAGTACAAAGCACGATGACTCTATGATAAATTTAAATATTAAGGGCAAAGAAATCCGTAAACCAGCCATCGTGATAGATTACAACAAGGGAAAGGCATTTATAGATTTGTCGGATCAAATGGCCGCATATACACCATATTTACGAAGAACTATAAAATGGTATAAACGACTGGTATTCCATATTATTACTGCTACAACTGTAGTGAATGCTCACTATTTGTATAAAAAAGTTTGTGGTAAAAAGATGCAACTTACCAAATTCAAAGAACTTCTTGTCCCTGCAATGACAATTGCAGACTCACCACCGACAATTCCAACTCCCTCAACGTCTACTGTACACATCTTGAAAGAAGTTGAAGGACAGAAAAGGCAAACAAGAAAATGATGCCGTCTTTGCTACAAGCAAATGTCAATTTCAAAAGGATCTGCATATGCTCGCAAGAATGCCAAAAAAGTTAATACAATTTGCGAAAAATGCAAAATACCAATTTGTATCGATTGTTTTCAAAAAAAAACAAAAATGTTGCACAAAAGATATTTAGTAAGTTGTATCACAAATATCGAATAAAATATATATTAAAAGTTGTTTTTTATTTTACTTTGAAAATCTTATAAACACATCAATTTTGTTTGAATTTAAAAAAAATCGTTTTAAAATGAGGCTGTCAAATTAACTAAGTCCGCTATATACAATATCTCTTCGAGGGACCAGCGAATCAACTGCAGTACATAAATTGTATTGAGATCATGCACACCGGTCCCCAAGTAAAACATGTCGTGTGCCTACCCGTGAGCACGCGGGCCGGTAATGTTGTTGAAGAGTGACCCGCCAGTAGGCATGCGGTTTTTAACGTGTTAATATTCTACATTTTTTCTTACGCTTTCATAGTTTTCTTTCTGTTTCATGCCTTGCTTAATTGCCATGTAAATTTAAACCACCAACAAAATAAAACTTGATTTTAGAATATTTACTCCGCCACTGACTTTCAAGGTTGCGCATATGTCAAAGGACGTACGAGCTCTTCTTAAATAAATTCTATTCTATATAGTAATATGTTGGATAATATCTAGAAGGTTCAAAATCTTTTGAGAATTTCGTTATACTAAATATAAAATTTTAAAGATTGTAAAAGCTTTTGCATAAATAGATAAATAAATCTTCTCATTGGAGTAGCAAAACTTTTGTGGAAATCCATAAATGTAAAATTTATTAAAGATGTTTGAATAATCCGTAACATTCTTTGAGCTGTAAAAAATCACAATACAGTTCAGTTCCGTGTTGAATGGAAAGTGGTTTTTGAAAGATAAAAATAAGTTTTCTTCAGGCACTGGTTTGTAAATTGTTCAAAATTTAGCATTTTCTTAGCCTAAAAGATTTTTATACACTTAACGTGGTTTCATTTGCAATGAAACATGGCAGTACACAATGCTACAGTATTCTTCAAACTACAAAACATTAGATGGGCCATTTGTTAAACTTATTGGGGAAAGTTTCTAGTCTATTATAAACCATCGTTAAAAAGAACAATTGGATGCCATACCTATATACAGCACTAGTTACTTTACTGTAACCACACTTTTCTTAGATAAAATACTATTTTCATGTATATATTTCATATTAATCGTTACTAGAACAAAGAAGATTAAAAACTGCCAAGTTAATTTGCTACATATTATTGTTAAAAGAAAAAATTACCACAAAATCTTTAAACAATTTTATTAACCAAATTATTCCTGAGTCGCATCAACATTTTCAGTTTGTAAACGTTTAAATGTAGAAACTGGAACGTAGGTAACCAAAGTAAATAATTTGTGTGCAGAATCTTCGTCATCGTTTCTCCTCCTTGACAAGCGTACTCTAATTCGGAATGGTACATTTCTAAAATTTAAAAAAAATTAGCATATATGAATATAAAATAAGATACCATACCTGATACCCTTAGACCATAACTGTTTGTTGAGTCTAGTATCAATACGAACATCTGGGGTGCCCATTTGTTTCATAGCAAATTTCCGAACTTCTTTAATAGCCCGAGGAGCTCGCTTCTTAAAACCGACTCCATGTAACCTTTTGTGAAGATTAATTGTATATTCACGAGTTACAACCTCATTAATAGCAGATTTTCCTTTCTTTTCGCCTTTTTGTTTTGCCATTTTTAACTAAAAGACAACTATAACCTCAAACTTAACAACAACAATTAAAACTACAATTACAATAAAATATTATTAAATATCCTAAAAACAATTTTAGAGAAGTTATTAAATTCTTATAAAATTCATTTTTAATTACGGATGAATGTAATACACATCGATAAATTATAATGAAACTTACCAGCCGAAAAACTAAATAAAAAGAATTAGTACTACTAAGTGCAAAGTTGGTAGATAAATAGTAATATTATGGTGGCAGTTCTGACAAAATCTAAAGGAACGTTCACGTTTCCTAAATACTATGATTTTTTAAAAAGGAAAATTTATTAAGCTGAGAGTGTCGACTAACCAATGACAGTGCATGTTTGATTCGCAAACCGGGATTACTTGTTACATATACTTGATAGATGTTTATAAATAGCATTCTTTAAAACACAACGCTAGAACAAACCAACCTATTTTATTTGTAAACATGCTGACCGTCCCATTTGAGGTTATTAATTTCTTTTCTAACCTTTGAGAATTTCTTATATATACTGTATATAGATTATGGAGGAGAAGATTGGAAACGAAGCGACCCTAATTATTAGGCGCTGTCTATTACTTCAAATGTTAACTCAAGCATATATTTTTAACGTTCAAAAATCACAGAACGGCTTGCTTACCGATGTGTATTCACATAATTTGAAAATTTGAAAGTTTAGTGTTTTAGCTGGAAATTTTTGCATAAAATTTTACCTGTCTCGAAATTTTTTAATTTTGTGTTGTGGTGTTCTGATTCTGTGGGGTTTCCTTGTTAAAGCTTAGCAGACATAAAATTTGTTTACAATTTAAAATATCGATATGAACTTATTGTACATTAATATTAAACGACCAGGAAATTATAACAAATGTTTTGTGTTTATGTAATTAAATTGCAAATGTGTAACGCTAAACCTAAAAGTCCTTTAGTTTCTAAAGTTGCAGAATGAGTTTCTATGTTGAAACTTGACGATAGTGGTGTTAGGTAAAAATGATGTACAGTTTGTAAGTTTGTAGCCCTAGTTCAGGTTACGCTAAGCGATGCGACATCTTGTGGCGGAGATTAAAATCGAATTTCCATGCTTCTGGCGTATGGATGGCTTTCTTAATTGTTAGAAATTGAAAGGCTGACGGCGGAATATTTCTAATCCGAAAGTACTTTTTGGTGTCATTTGCACTAGGAAATAGTCCTTACAGTTTTGGCGGGATCATGTCCATAGTGTTGCGGATTTTACTTCATTTTATCCCATTAGGTTTGGTGGTCTAAGATAATCTGAAAGAAACCCCTTAGTGTACTAGAAACCTGGTGACTTCTGTCTTGTACTAAGTTAATTCCAAAAAGTTTAGTGGCATTTTAAAGAGAGAACAAGTAAGAAGTGGTTTACTTTAGCGTTTTGAGCTACTTTTATACCGAAGTTTGTTTGTATTATACTTTCGTACCGTTCTGTTTTGTATTCGAGCAGTGTTGGACGAGTCCATTATTGATTGAGGGGTGTTTTATGCGTGCTTTCTATTTGTTTGCGTGCTTATTAGTCAGTTAGAAGTATGGCTGGTTGCATACTTTTACGGTGTTATAACTCGTAATTAAAGTATACAATTTTGACCGAGGTCTTACATCTCGTAACAATATTCCTATAGATTACTAGAATCGAAATGTTGTTGAGACCGTTATAGTACTAGCCCAGGGGTTATCAGATTTGATTAATTACTAATATTGTCAAGCACTATGAAGAAAATAGTAGGTGTTCCTGTGGTGTGTTTGTGCTTAACAATAGCGGCCAACTTGGTGCTAGTAGTTTTAATTTGGTTGTCAGTGGAAAAGTGTTTTATTCAGTGCAAGACGGAGCAAGATTTTGAAAAACTTCTAAAAAAAGAAAGGCTGCAACAGAGCCAGCACCCTTAACAATGTACATAGAAAAGGCAAGCAAGTAGTAGTGACTGAATAATTACTGTTATAACTTAGTGGAGCCCAAAATATTAAGAACACGTGCACAGTAGTAAGTAGAGTGAACAATTCTAAATACGTTTGCATAGATAGGTGCCCTGAAATGAAAAAATCGCGTCTTAAGTGCAAAAAAAGCAAATGGTTTTACGACTTTCTTTTTTTTACATCGTTTGCATGAATTGTATACCTGAGCTAATCGCCTTTCTGGTTGTTCATTATCGTCCACGAGCACGTATTTAGCTCATGATGTTTTTGGTATCTTAATAACTATTTAATGTATTTGAAGAAACCCGTCGCGGCACTGACGCTGCGGCGTGTTTACATCAAATCTTTTGTGATCGGAAACTGGGAAGGTTTGATAGGTGCATATGAATTACCATCGTTAACTTTATTTAATAAAATAACGTCAACCAATTAGAAATTTTGACACTAAACTTCTCCAACATGAAAGTGAAAATAACAATTGTCAATTCTATCGACAACTTAGGTTAGGTGAGCTAAGAGAAACATTTATGGTACATTTACATTCACTTCCAGGTTCAAGTTAAAAGTGACAGTTAAAGATTTGCTATTTACATTGGTAAATTTCTAAATGGATGGGTAGTTCCAAATAACCTTTAAAAATAATTCTTCGTCAAATTCTAATCAACAATCAATAGTTTTATTTATGATCAGGCTTAAAGTTCATTGTATTTTTCTTAAACAAATACTCTTATAAACAATTGGCTCTTGTTCAATTGGATAAACCAATGCATTATACACAAACTGGAATGGAATCACCAATGCTGGCATGTGAAACAGGTTGGAAAGATTAGGCAACCACTAAGGTAGTAGTATCTTTGTATTTCTATAACTCACTCTTGTATATGGAACCAACAATCAAATTTTACTTTTATAATGAGTTTACTAAAATTTTAGTTATTAAATTGTAAAAACTAGCCACTACTAATATAATACAAGTTTTGTAAATAGTTTACACCCTTTTTCAAGCAATCTCAGGTGAATTTAAAAAATCCCATGTTGTAAATAGTGGCAATTAGGTATAGGACTATTGTGATTGATGAGTAATTTACATAAAGGACATAGATCGCATATTTCTTGCCACATTGAGTATTCCCTAAACACAGCAATCATAAATACACTGATTCACATAATATTAATATAATATATCCAGGTATCAAACTCACAATATTGTAATGAAAATAATATTGGTGTCTTAAAGTTAGCCTCAATAAATAAAACAATATTAAACAATATTAAACAATATTAAACAATATTAAACAATATTAAACAATATTAAACAATATTAAACAATATTAAACAATATTAAACAATATTAAACAATATTAAACAATATTAAACAATATTAAACAATATTAAACAATATTAAACAATATTAAAGTAAATTTATAGCATAACACCATATAGATGTTAAAGCTTCTTTATATTTCTGGAACTTAAAATACATTTGTTTAAATTATATACTCTTAATTTTGCTTGAGGTAGCTGATTCTAGTAATAGCTTTTGGTAAGTGCATTAAATAACTTAGACCAAAACGAAGCATAAATCATAAAAGATTTTTGGGATTTAAGGTGCTGGTTTTTGCTTACCGAAGTTAACAACCACCGATTTAATAAATTGTGGGTCATTATTATTTACGAATAGTAAAATATGTAAAGTGCTTTATCTTACAGTAGTACCTCCCAAAATTTGTTAACAATATGCAGGCCATTTCAAACTAGATCTCGTCTAGTAGTCACGGTGTTCTGTAAACCACAAATAATTATGTTGTAAACGGATTGGGAAATTAGAAATGCTTGGAACAGCATATAACTTTAAAAACTTCTGCGAAAAACCTGATTTGACTTGGTAGTTTTCACTTTGAAAACATTCGACTACTGCTTGAAGGTTTCCAATTTTCTCTCGTAATTGCAGTTATCAACAACTGCAATATTTGAAGACGTTGAAACGGAAATCTGTAAAAATTACAATCATTCTCGTCGAAGTACAAAATTAAAGTTTTAACCCACACAATATTGCAGCATCTTCACAACCATATAAGATGTTTAGAAGAATCACAAAGCTCTTTGTTAAGTCTTACATTAAGCTTGGTTGAATTTACACTTATTTGGATTATTTGAATTTGAACCTTTTTATTAGTTACATTTTGCGCCGTATAGTTAGCGTTGCGGAACGTAATTAACAAGGGTTGTAGGAGTGGGACTATGTAGCTTTTGATTTGTTTTTTGGTTGCGCAGCAGCTCGCGCTTTAGACTACCACAAGAACGGTCGTGTGCAGTTCATACACAGACTATTATTATTTTAAATTGAGTCGGCGGCAAACAGCTGCAATGTATTCTGGTTTTTAACAATGTTTGATCAATAAATAACACTGCGTTTTACAAATTTTATGCGTTTCTTTTTGATAGTGTTAATCTGCAGACTTGCTTGTAGATCACGTTAAGGAATAAGTAAACACCCTTATTTATAACTTTGTTTGAATATTTAAATAATCTTTTAACTAAAGATTGATGACTTCTACCGCTATTTGCAAATCAGCAAGTACAATATATTGAAAACAATAACTCACACACAACTGTTACGAGCTACTATTAGGCAACCCGTCAAACACCAAGCGCCGTAAGCAATATATATGCTACAGAGGCCTCGAACCTTCTAGCATATACCGGAGTATGAATCATCCATTTAATTGAGGGTATATATAAGACCGCTGATGAAGTACAGAGTTAGTGAGTTGTTGCCCAGACGCCGACGAGGCAACATCAGTCATCTACCACCGCCTCCGGGCGATCAAAGGTGAGCAGCGGAACGGTGACGACCTGAGGCAGTTCTCCAGCTATGCGGGGTGTCGAGGAATGGGTACACAAGTGAAGTCATCGGGGATGCACATCCGTCAGTCCTGTTTAGACGAGTTACCTGACGATGGAGCGGCCTGTGGCGAATAGCCATCCTGTCAGTCGAAAACCACAGGTCAGTGGACCCAGAATCCGGATACCGTGTAGTTGGGTGACAACCCAGAGGAAGATCCGGAAAACTGCTCACTGCATCAAAACAAGAGAATTCCAGGAGCAGGCTTCGTGGAATCCAGTCCAACATATTTATTAAGAAGTCCGTCCAAGAAACAACGCCACAACACATCAATCATCATCATCAACAAGCCAAAAAACTCTCTAGAGTTGTAAGGCACTACAACGACGCTGAGAGCGTCGCGTCCAACTAGTGCGGATACAGAGTTAGTCTATATCTAAATGTCGAATATAAATTATATCGTGTAGAGTTAATTAGTTATACGCTTTTGAAAGTCAAAGAGTAAATATAAATTTGTATTATGTGAACGTGTATATTGTACCGACAGCTTGTAGAATACATAAATAGACAAAAGTGTAATAAATAAATAGTAGTGTTTATTGTTGCTAAGAAGACTTATAGTTAAGAAATTAGTTTAAGAAGATATTAGTACTTGTAAATAGCATTAGCGTGACAGAGCTTCATTATTAATTGGACTGAAAACATCTATAAATAAGGCATATACTGTTAATTAGACTTGTGAATAGTGAGTAATAAAGAATTTTGTTATTACTTATTTTAAATTGGTGAAACGCGTTAATAGTAGCCCGCTACAATATTTAATTATGTGTGTGTGTTAAACTTGTGTTTCGATGATAGAATTTAATGGAAGGGAAATTATACGGCATCATTCTATCATATAAACGAACATAAGGCGATTTTTCGCGACATACTTGAATTGTTTGAGAATGGTATGTTGAAATATCCCCCCATTATTTAAGAAACATGTACTTGTGCGGGAGCGCGAAAACGTATTGTTGTTTCCTAACCTAGCTTTGAATAATTGCCCGGTAGAAGTCAAGTGTTGAAGATACACAAGCATAACCTGGTACAGAACAGGTTATGTTCGACTATCTGATAGAATGGTACCGTACAATTTCCCCTCCAGTAAATTTTATCGCCAAAACGCAAGTTTAACACATACACACATGATTAAATATGTTAGTTTATGTTGCAAAAAATCGCCTATAGTTGTGTATCTTTAACACTCGACTTTTACCGGGCAATTATTCAAAGCGAGGTTAGGAAACAACAATACGTTTTTGCGGTGCCATACAAGTACACGTTTCTTAAATAGTGGGGGGATATTTCAACATATCATACTCGAACAATTCAAGTATGTCACAAAAAATCGTCTTAAGTATCTATGGTTCTTATACACTTGCAAAACATTTAAGATGATGGTAAACGACTTGATTGTAAGAGTAAGTGATACACTAATATATTTATTTGTATTGTTTAAATCATTTTAGTTTTTACACCACTCTGAATTCTGTAGTGAATTTTTAACAAGCTTTTCAATTGAAGCTGCACTATGATTGGAGGTGGGAAAAATGGTTCCCAAAAGTTTTAACATACAAAATACGTTCATAGCATCCATTTAAAATGCAAAATATAACATAACAGTAAGGTGTGTGTAGAAAATACCTATTTAAAATAGATTTTCAAATGGAAAATGCTTTTGGTTGAATACAATGGTTTTTTATTTACTTTTTAACTTGGTGATACATCATCATCATTAGGTTTTCAGTCGGAGAACTGGTTAGATGTGTACTGCCATTGTTTCCTATTTTGTGCATTCACTATCTGTATGTAATAGTCTAACCTAGGTCTACCTTTACTTCACCTTGTCCTATCTCTGCTTCAAATATATCCTGCAGTATTCCCTCATGCCTTTGTATGTAGCCTATCATCATGTCTTTCCTACTTTTCACATATTTCTTTCTTCCCCTACCATTTCTAGTACCTCTTTGTTCTTAACTTTGTATGTCTATGATATCTTAATCATACGTCTGTAGCACCAGGCCACATTGCGAAGGTTTGTTAATTTTTCCTGTCCGCTTCTCCTACTGTCCAGGTTTCACAGCCGTACATTACTGTGCTCCACACATATGTTTTAAGCAATCTTTTCCTTTTTTCTATGTTTGTTGTCTTTGAACACAGTAGTTGCTTTTTCTTGTTAAAGGTAGCACGAAAATTGTGCTAATATTTGTTTTATATTGTTTGCACTTTTCCCATCTTGTGTTATTTGGCTTCCTAGGTATCAGAAATCCTTAACCCCTTGTAAGTTCTCGTTACCTATTTGTATTCTTGCTTTTGATTTATTTTCCCTTCCTTTGCCTACTAGTACTTTAGTTTTATTTTTGTTAATTTTCATACTGCATCTCTCTGTTAGAACTGTTTCCATTTCATTAAGAGCTGCTTCTAATTTTTCCTTGCTATATCATCTGCAAATCTAAGCATATCAATCTTTTGTCCCTGCATAATAATTTCAAATGTCTTCCTGAATTTGACAGTATTGATTGCCTCTTCAATGTACGGGTTAAAAATTAATGGGGATAGGGCACATCCCCACATTCTATTACTGCTGTGTGCTCTTTGTATAAGCTATGTACCATCCGTCTATCCCTAAAACTCATTCCAATCTTTTTGAGTATTTTGAATATTTTGAATATTTTACAATGTCGAATGTTTTTTTCCAGATCTAGAAGCCCTATATACACGCTTTCTGCTTTTTTTATTATCTTTTCCATTATCACCATCAGAGCTAAAATAGCCTCCTGTGTTGGTATAGTGACTATGATGTTACGTTTGAAATCTTTGGGTATTTCGCCCGTCTCATAAATACAGCTTACAAGTTGGTAGAGACGTTCTATTACTGCTTGTCCATCGGCTCTTAGAGTTTCTGCTTGCACCTTATCTGTACTCGGCGCCTTACAATTTTTCAGATCCTTTAATGCTAATTCAAACTTATCTCTAAGTATAGAATATCTCGTCATTCTTTTCAATGTCTGATTACTGTTCTAATGCTGTTAGTTCCTCTCCTGCATATGAATTCTCTATATATGTATATATTCTTGCCATGTAACCAGTTTCTCTACATTTTTTATAATGACGTTTCCATATATTTTTGCTATATGGTTTTATATACCTAAAACTCATTATAATTAGTTTGAATGTTTCGTCTGTCTTTCCTCTTTGCACTTTTCATCAAACCATTGTTCTTCAGTTTTCCTGCATTTGCGAATAATTTTCCATGTTATGGCTTTGTATTTCTGTTTTCCTGTTTCATCTAATCTATTTTTTATTTTCATCTTTCTTCTATTAAATTCAGTATAACCTTTGTTATCCACGGTTTCTTATTTTCTTTTTGTGTATACCCCAGAATATGTCTGGCCACCATGTCTAAGCTGAATTTATTGTTATTCCATTCTGTTTCCACTTCCTTAGTATAAGAAATTTTCCCTGTATCTTTCAGCCATTCATTTGACTTCTTTCAAATTTTTTGTGAATATCTTTATCTTTTAGTTTCTTCAAGTCAAAGTGCCTTTTTCTGTTCCTTTTTTCAAATTTTTAAATTTAAGAATGGTTTTCATAATTATTCTGTTGTGGTCAGTGTCTATATCTGCTTCTGGTTAGCTTGTACAATTTTTTTATTTGATTCCTAAACCGTTGTCTAACAAGAATGTTATCTATTGATGACTAAGTTGTTCATGCCGCAAAATTCTACCAGCCTATTTCCCCTGTCATTTCTCGTGCCTAAACCAAATAAACCTATTACCACTCCTTCCAGACCCTCACCTCACTACAATAAAATCCCCTGTAATTAGTAAATTTTCATGTCCTTTTACGTATCTTAGTATGTCTTCGATATCTTTGTAGGTCGCTTCTACCTCTTCGTCACTGTACCTAGAGGTGGGCATGTATACCTGTATTATTACCGTACTTACCGATTTAGATTCTAACCTAACCATGAGTACTCTTTTGTTCTTTTGTAAGTAATTTTCTACAGTGTCCTATGTTTTTTCGCATAACTATCCTTACACCGGAATTTCCTTCCTCTGATCCTGTATGAATCACCCTAAAGTCTACACTCCAAAAATTTCCCGCCTCTGGCCACTGAATTTCGATGATCCCTACCATGTCTATTGCTAACCTATCCATTTCAATTTTCAAGTTCTCTAACTTATCTACTTGCTTTATACTTCTGACATTCCGCTCCGACTTGTAAAATGTTCCCAACACTTTTTCTGAACTTTTTGATCACATCCTCCGAGGTAGTCCCTTCCCGGAGATTCGAATGGGGGACTATTTTAACTCAGGAATTTTTACTCATGAGAACACCATAATGTTAATTACAATTTAAGTATGCTGTGTACTTGGGAGATAATGTAGTGGTTTCCCGTTGCCTTCCACATTGCAGTAGTGTGTCTTACAATGTCATACCGACGCCTATGTCTCTGTCACTCTTAAGTACCGAAAGAGCTTCGGGGACCTGTCTTAGTCTGGTTCCTCACTAAAGACCCCACCAATTTGGTAATACCTTTAGCTAAAGAGCCGAACTCTTTAGCTCATTGGAACGCTTAAGCTCTTCCACCCGTTCTAGTAATCTAGAAGTTCTTGGTACAGGTGCATTCGGAACGGATGGTGATACAATAAAAAAAAATTAATCTAGTCTGTAACTGTAACTTATTTTGTATTCAAATGTCCATTTGCTTTTATCATCAGCAGCTTTTCATATGTAGTATCACTCACTGATCTTTGTTTCGGATGCATGATCATACCTGTATACCAAAACAGCCTTTTGACTGGCGCTGATGAGGGTAGTGGTTGTATTTTAGAAATAAATCCCTTCCAACTGGATATATATTGAGCATTATAAGATTGTAGTTTTGTATTGAAAGTAGTGCAAAACTTTTAAATTATACGCGTTTGAAATTTTACAATAGGTTATCGTGTCTTCTTTGTTATTATAGAACATAAAATATTTATCTTCTCAGCTTGTACTCATAATTACATTTTCAGACTCATTATCATCTAAATTATTTGTCCTTGAAAATTTTTTAACATCATTAAGTATTAACTGCTTAATTTTTTTTTGTCGTCCTTGGGAACCCATCCCAATTTAAAAATAGATGTGTGACTTGCTAAAATAGAGTCATTAACAACCGACGACAGAAAAGATAATCTTGAAATCTTTTTGCATACTCTTCAATAATGTAGATACCAGAACAGAACAAAACTTAAAATGTCTTAATTCAAAAGCTTTTATAACTTTATTTAAGCTAAATAGTTGCAGAAGAAGTTTTCCATAATATGTATGGTTTAGACTCTTGTACTCTTGTGGATGATCTGGTGTTTCAGCACTGAACGTAAAATATCCATATTCCACAAGAAAATCGATTTCAGAATCCTTAAATTCTGTTAATTTTAAGGCATCACATGGTTCATTTAATTTAGTTTTAATTTTTAATGTATGTTCTAAATAATCAAACATTGTATTCCAGCATGTTGCGCATGTAGATATAGGTGATTTTCTCAAAACAGTTAAATATATTTCACAAGCTTTTGGTGATTTTAATGTTAATTTCCAAATCGCAGAACAGTTTCCAAATACTGCTTACGCAGTCTGCTATATATACTGATAGAATTGTATTTGCAAGCTTTTGTAATGTCCTTTGTTAGAATCAGGTTTAATGTATGAGTAACACAACGTTGATGTTCTGGTGGAAACGAATACATTAAAGAAAAATCTTCATCCGTCTCTTTTGTAGACTGATAAATATCACCAATGTTCACCATAGTAACTGCGTCACTACCTTTCTCCAAATCAGGTTTCCTCTCTAAACATACACAGAGCATTTATTATAAATAACAATGAGCAGTCTCTACTACCAAATTCAATAACATCCTGCAGTGTATTATCATTTAATAATTCGTTTAAAATAAACTGCTGTTCAGATTTATTATTAGACTCTGCAAATGCTTTCACCATATTTGAACCATTGCTAGTTAAGGTTTTAACAATTTGAGTCGTTCGTTTGTCTATAAACTCATCGTGAATTCCATCGTAACTTCAGTAATCTTATTTTATGTATGGCTTTCTTTAAAACATCTACAAGTTAAAGCTGCAACCCTGCGCTACAATTATCATCAATCTAAGAGTGTCACATTATAATACTAAATACACAAAGCAGAATCAGGCGCACCCAATGAACTGTCGTGCCTATAAAACTAAATTTTAAATTAGTCCAAATATCGGCTGTTGTGCACACATATTGTACCTCTCGCAGTTCTTGTTTGAGCCGCAGCATTATTTTATTGTAATCATCATTGATCCTAGTTGCAAGAGTTTTTCTAGTAAAAACTGTTATAGAATTTTGCAATTTATTTATACCTGCAAAAAACTTTTAATGATAAAATTATTTAAATGTACAAATAATTACCTGTTATTAAATTTATGAAAGTTGTTTTTTCAACAGTTTGTAACGGATTCATCGTCTGCACAATAAAATTTACAATTAAATTATCTGCTTTGCATTGGTCATTACGTGAGATATGACTCAACAATGACGTTTGTTTCATTTTTTTATTTAGTACCGCATTTGGAGTACAAAATCATTTTGTTGGATGAATAAAGCGCACTTGCCGATAGCTTTCATATTCTTTTAATGAATGACTTCTTACCTATAAAAAATTTATTGAAACTGTGTAACAAACCAGGTGTATATAAATTTACCTTCAAGTGATTTCGAAAATTTGTTGTAGCATTAATTTTACCTTTAATAATGCGTTTGCAAGTAGTGCATTCAGCACTGATATTTGAATTATGCTCTTCCTGCAGTTTTATGAGTTTTATTACACTAGAAAACTTTTCATTGAGAATCAAGGGCATGCAAGTTGTAGTTTCAAACGAAGTGTCCTCACCTTGGATTTCAAGCATGCTTTCACTTGCATCATTGCTATATCTAAATCGTGTTTTATAAACGGGCCAAAAAACATTCAATAAGATATGGGAAATTCCAGATCTGCTGACTCTGAATTCTGTTTCAGAAATAAAATCAAGAGGGAAATATCCGTATTAACAATACCTCTACTTATAACGTAACGGTATAAACTGGTAATGTAGGAAAACAGTTTTTTAAATATAGTATCGACATTGCCCTTCTAATTTTCTATACAGAAGAATTGTAAAATTCAATTTGCTAATAGAAAATCGTGTTTGGGAATTTTTGACAAAAATACTATTTCAAATAGAAAATCTAATGAAGATTTCATTTGAAATAGCAAATAGAAAATAGTTTAGAAGGACAATATTTAAGTAGAAAATACAAAATGGTATGTTCTATTTCAAATGGGTATTTCAAATTGATTCATTTCAAATAACGACCCACCTCTGACTCAATTCTTCACTCTGCATATTCTGCGAAGAAAGACGAACTCTTTTCAGACAACGAGGGTATGTAGAAAGTACTATTCCATAATATAATGAGTTTATAGAAGATTTTTGTTTAAAGAAATTGTCAGCCGACTCTTGTATTCGGGTTCGAATTCTGACACGGTCCGCTTGAAAAATGTTAGGCGAGCATTTTTCACAAAAATACACCCTCATTCGGATGAGAGGTAAAATGGAGGTCCCGTGTGTGTGTTGTCACGCACGTTAAAGATCCCTACCTTGCTAGGAACAGCAAGGGTTCGACAAAATTCCAAGTTTTCTAGGTAAAAAAACTCGCTTCCTGGCCAATGTAGTACCGTCGGGTGGAGCATTGGAAAAAAATCACATGACTCTTGTATTGGTAAGATATTGGCATAAGCTGGAAGCTCATTGTGGGTATATTTTCAGAAAAAGTAAAAGCTTCTAAAATTTTGCCTGCAGATATTTATGGAAGAGAAAAAATGCGTGCTACAAAAGCAGTTTTTATGACGATATTGTATTTGAGTAATCAAGAAATCTTTTGCTAGATATCAGATAAGTTTAATGCTACGACAAGGGAAGTACTTTGCATAATTAAATTGGTAATCCAATATTTAGGATCAATATGCAGAGAACATTAAGTGGGCAAACAAAGAACGAACGTTTGTCATTTTATAATCGTTTAAAAAAATGAAAGGCCTAGAAGGTGTTGTTGGTGCTGTAGATAGTTGCCACTCAATATTTACTGTAATAGAAAATTTCATTATAGTATACTATTGCAAACTGTGTATGACCATGAAAAATTGATGTATTTTGTAGGGTAGTAGAGTTAATTCATGACTCATTGTATGATAAAAGGGTTAATGGTTTTATAGTAAATGATATACCGTTAAGAGATTCTGCATATGCCTGCACACAATGTCATACCTCCATACTACATTTAAGTAGAAAGCAGCTATTATTTAATTATAAACATTCAGTTACTAGAGTGGTAATTGAAAATGCTTATGGTCTATCCAAAGGAAGATTTTGCAGGGTTAAAGGTTTTGGAAATGCAAATTTTTTCATAGTTTGATGTGTAATAGCTGCCACTGTTTTGCATAATATATGTTTGATGTTCAACACTGAATTAGATAAAGCATAAGGTGGAACCTGGGTGTGTGTGATGAAGCAACAATACAAAATTTAAGTGGTATTATACCAGATACCTCCAAATAAGAAGACATGTTGCAAGGACTATTTGATTTATAAATATATATTTTACTAACAAGAATCTTACTTAGTCTGAGTATAGTATTTAGTGTAAGGTTGATTAGTTTATATACCTAATTCATTAGTTAGTTTATGTACATTCATAGGTATTTATAAAATTATGCATAATCTTAAAATTAAAATTACTATACATTCAGTATTTCTTAAAAGCTATAAAAACATACTAATTTAGAGAATACATATATCATACATGTAGTTATCTTCAAGGATGTTATAAGAATGAATCAAGCAATTATATATGTAATTGGTGTAACATATGCATTCCGTCATTGGACGGTGTTTTTAACACATGCATTTGCTCTATCATTGTTAAACATATAGCGTGCCAGTATATAACCTCGTTTGTTTTATTCCCACTATGGATGTATGTGTTCTGTTTACTATTCATTTAATGCAAAATAAAGTGAGGTTTGATTATGACTTTTATGCAAGGACGATATAAGAATGAACCCATTACTACTGGTATAAATACAGGCTAACATAGTTCAGACGAGCGTTTATTACTACTTGCTTTCCTAACATTCCTAAAAAGATATCGTTTATCTTGTCCTCACCAATAGAAATATTGCTTACAAATGGAGGTAATTCTGAAATCGCTAGACCAACATATACATAAAAGTCTGATAATAAAACGCATATGTCCACAGTGAGATCAAACAAACAAGGTTATATATGTACACATCATATGTTTAACAATGATAGAACAAATGCATGTGTTAAACACACCATCCGATGATGGCACGCATACGTTATATTATTTATATATATTGTAGCTTGATATATTCTTATAACTGCCTTGCTTTTATGTATATACTGGTGTAGTGATTTCAAAATTACTTCAATTTTTATGCAATATTCCTATGGGTGAAGACCAGATAAAAGATAGAAGATATATTTTTAGGACTAATTATAGCTGTTTTACACACAACAATTTATTGATTAAAATCTAGAACTTAAAAACTAAATAGAAAATTGTCAACAATCTTGATGACCTTGAATAGTTTTACACATCAATTTATCAGCTTTTTTCTGATTATTTCAGAAGCAACAACCGTTTTTGAATGTTTACCTACTATTTACATACCTTCTACAGATTGACCTGATTTATACCTATTAATTTATGTTAGCAAAAATTGCAGTACCTTATGTAATTCACAAAAACACTAAACAGTAAATACTTATCCTATTATTATTATACAAATAAAGAAGTTAGTGCACATCCTATAGGTTGGTAATAGAAAATAGTCAGAAAATTGATGAAAAATTAGAACTTGCTCTAAGTCGGCTTAAATTGACGAGAATCAAATTCTTGAAATTGTTGTAACAATATACACTTTTGGACCAACTTGCTGCTCAAGATCAATAAGTTCTATAAATTGATTGATAAATTGTTGTGTGTAAAACAAGCAAGTAGTAGTAAATGCATGTCCAAACTATGTTGGTCTACATTTATGTAAGTATCACTGGATTTATTCTTATAACATCCTTGGTTATCTTATTTACCATCATTAATTATTGTTGTACTAAATTAAATCCCTGTATTTGTATGCTTTTTTTTTAATTTTCTAGAGCTCTACCTTTACGGTCCTCCAATGTCAGTTTCCATTCAACTATTAATTTTTTGTATATCTTTGCAGTTGGTGATGGACCAGCTGCATGTTCCAATTGTGAATGACTTAACAACAACACCAATCCTAGTATTACCTAGCACCTCTTTCTGGGATGATATGCACGGTATAACCTAGACTACTACATTACTTTTACTCCCAGCACCATTCACAATCTTTCTCCACATTCCTCGATCCCTACACACATCCTTTGCCTCTGTAACATTCATACATTGCCTTTGGCATGCTCTTTTATTCCTCATACTTCTCACATATTGTTCTTTCAGAGCCTCCTCTACTATATTTAACCATCTTTTACGCGGTCTGCCCCTTACTGCTCTACCAGTCACCTTTCTTGCACATATACGTTTGGTAAGTTTATTTTCATTCATTCTTTGCATATGTGAATTACTTATGACAGCTGTATGATGTTTACTTTTCTATATGGCTCACATTTGTATCATTTACTGTGTGTGGACCGCAATTATTGGGCTTATCACCCTACATTGCATTTAATCATTAAAAAAATAGAAGCAGATGGCTCTTTTGCCGGTTTTATATTTCATGTCTTGTTTACTTATATTTCACAACTATATTATCCTATTTTTTACATCACATTTATCCACATGAAAAAGCAAACTTTTACTATTATACACATCCCGTTCAAAATTAATTGGTACTTACAGTTATATTTAAACTAATTAACTTCTCACAAATAATATTCCAAAAATGCTTCATTTTTTGAATGATACATATGTTCATATTTTGTCTTTATTGCAGATATCAAGACTAGTGTATCATTGTACTGTTCTCACTTGTTGGGAAGATGGTGACATTAGTGGACCAGGATCTTGAATTACTGTTTCTGATGCCTTGGAATCTTCCTCACTAACATTTCAAGTTGCAGTCCAACCAAGTAGTTTAGGTAGCTCTAAGGTTACCTTATTAAGGGCAAAGGAAAACAAAAAAAATCTAACACTTTCTGAGTTTCTAAGTGTAAATAGAACACTCAAATACTTTAGACCAATTATCTGTTTTCTGGCAAAGACAAAGGAACAATTATGATTTATTCTGCTATATAAACACACCTTTTATGTTTAATTTTTAGCTGTCAAACAAAACCATAACGTAACTGAATCCGCACAAACAATATTTTTCGTTGACACTTGTTATGGGTAAATGAGCATTACCTTATATACGTAGATTTGGCTTGAAAGGGGGCTCATAACAATTAGAGGGTGCACCGGCTAACTACAGTGGTGTGGGATTGGGTTCCTATGGAAAAAATATTAAAAATAATAAAAATAAAGGGTAATGATTAACTCTTACAGACCACTATTGTGGCCTTCTATCTAGGTGAAAACCATGCGTACGGATGTGGAAATACTAAATATACAATAAACAATGCAGGTTATTATTAACTATTATTAAAAAATCAAAAATTTTAAAAACAGACAACTAAACTAGCGTATGTTAGTGAACTACTAGTGCTACGATTAGAACATCTTAATTTATTGGAAAACCTTGTATAGGAATTTTTAAAATGCCAAATTAACACTACAAGACATGTCTTTGAGGATTAAGAATATAAGAGTAAACTGGTAAATGTGCAAAACTAATATTGAATACTTTTAAAATGCACTATTTTGCACGTTACTGAAATATTTGAATACCATTACACCGTGTAATGTTCTTGAATGTGAGTAATTAAATTATTTGGCGTTTGGATTGCACTGCCCCTGTCGAAGTGTTGACACCACATAAATTCATCAATGTAGTCTAGAAGCATGGGCAAAGGTAATACCGGTGAGTGACGACAAAATGTTTTTAATGAGCTCTAATAACCCACTATTGCACTTGTACATACACCAATTGTAGGACTTGCAAAGTTTCGGCTATGGTTTACGGTTGCACATGTGTAACCCACACCACCAAGGCCGCTGAAGGCAAGCCAATCATCAGTCCATATTGTTGAACCTGGCAACACATGTGCTTGGATTATGGGCAATAATGTAGCAGCAGACCTATTTGCTAATTGTGTCATAAATGCCCAAAACCCACCACTGCCATATTATATGACCTCTGTGGTATTTTCTTCGAGACACTAAGCTTCTCTCAATTTGCACAAGGTGGTCAAGTCCACCAAATACGAAGATATTCGGCAGTTGAAGCAATTTTCAAGAACATATGTCGTGAAAGTACAGATTTTATTGAATAACCACTGTCTTGCCCAATGGCAGGGGGTTTACAGTAACAGAGCAACTGGTGACTTGATGCACGAGCACCACAACAATTGGAAAATTAAATGTAGGTTGCATTTTTCAAAAATGGTGTTGTGAAGTAGGCTCACTGTATTGTGGCGTCTTGCACACAGTTAGAAATGACTTAACAGTTGATTTGGATCTTTCGACAAAAGCATTTGAGCAGGGCATTTTCTTTCTGCACAACGAGGGTTACTTTGCACCAAATCTAAACTACGTAGATCTACAAAATAACGAACAATATTGGTGATATTGTTGAAGTACATCTTATACGATTAACACTCCACAAAAGCAATACAACGCACTTATTAACAACTACAAATAGGTATTGAAAATGACAGTTAGCAAAGTAATAGCATTAGAAAATAGCAAAAATAATTTTCAAACAAAACATGAACGATTTACTATAAAAACGCTATTATCATCTGAAAACTACATTATTTGTGATGCCACAAAAACTATTCAAAAAGGGTTCTGTGCAAAATTAGTATTGAAGTTAAGCTAGCGCTAAGAATATCTTACTGCTAAGATAAAATACCAAGCTTAGTGCATGTGCCAAAATAATTGAATCACGTATTGCTAATATAAAGTTGAGACCAACTGCAATAAACTTGCTAAGTCTATCAGATGGTATAATTGATGAGAATAAATGGATAAGATTTAGTCTAATGGCAAAGATTATAAATTTTTAATGTGGTGTACCTAACGTCACTAATCAACTATCATAGCAGCAATTTCAGTACCACTGGCGATACATTTGTTGGTAAAAATTTTGTATGCGTCCAACATTTTCTAGAATTTTTAAAATAAAGTCAACACAAATAATTACGAGTTTTCATCCATATATGTGTGAAAATGTTGTTGAGCCGAAAATAATGTTGAGGTTTCAACGTAGACTAGTAGACAAAATAAACGAATAGGTACATGCACGAAAATAGTGCTGAGGCAAAAACTGTGTTAAGGTTTCAACCTAGGTTAGTAGTGAAAATGTTTTACTACTAAGACATAATGGTTGGACGGGTATAAATGTGTGAAAAGATGTTTAGACGAAAAATAGCGTTGAGGCGAATATAGTATTGAGGTTTCTACATCAGGTTAGTAGTCTAACTGTTTTACTACTAAGACAAAATAACGAAATGGATACATGTGCCAAAATAGTGTTGAGGCTAAAATAGTGTTGAGGTTTCAAGCTAAGTTAGTAGTCAAAATGTTTTACTACTAAAACATAATAATCAGATGGACATATGTGCGAAAAAGAGTTGAGATGAAAATAGTGTTGAAGCAAAATAGTGTTGTAGTCTCAATTAGGTTAATAATCAAAATGTTTTACTACTTAGATAGTATAGTTGAATGGGTACATGTGCAAAAATGTTCATGTTTCAACTTACATTTCTGACATCAAAATCACTAGGAATTTAAGGTTCATTTGTAAGAATGGATTGTTTCTTTTTCTAAGTTTTCTTTAAAAGTTTGCTTTTTTAGGCCATATCCATTTATTTTTTATGTTGTTATTTTGAGGTCTGTAAATGTTAACTGTCACCAAATAAACATTTGAAATGGCTGAAGTACGTTGCAGTATTCACTTACCCCGAAAGGCTTGATACTCATCTTATTTGTTTTTGTTATAACAATCACCTAGAAAACTGATTATTGAATGTATACCCTTAGAGAATAGGCTAGTTAATTTTGTCCTATAGCCTTATTAGTTAATTGTATGGCGTTTTAAAGTTAAACATTGTTTTCTCAAAATTGTATTTTTTAGACTTCATCATTTTCCTTTGGATTTTTCAAATATATTCTTTCAAGTAGATATTTAATTCCTAATATTTGAACTAAACTGATAATATACGTTAATTTCATAAATTTTTAAATGTTAATACGTTTTTGAATATAAAAATTGAAAACAACCCATAGCTTTTACTAGTATTATTCAATTAATTAATCACTTGCTAAGCAACGTACAGAACACGTAAATCGACAATTCCGTATACTAAGTTGCATAACTTTAAGCTTTTAAAATGACAGGCGACTTTGATTATTCAATAAATTAATCGCCTGTTAGGCAATTTATAGTGCGTGCAAAATTGACGCATGAGCAAACTAAGTTGGATAACTTTCGCCATGGTTTAGTTCTATTTCTAAGTGATGATTATTGCCTCTACCGAATTCATAATTCTGGCTTAAGGTGATTATGAAATACATAGTAACTACACCATTAACAAAATCATTCTAACTTCTTTGAGCTTCAATGGAATTTAACTAAAAATATACGAATACACAAAGATACAATTAAATAATAGAATACGTAAACAAAATATTCAACTAAAGTAAAAGGTATTGAAAAGTATATACCTTTACCATCAGTAACAAAGTGTAATTATTATACGTGTGTACTGCGTTTGAAAATTTGAGATTCAAGAGACGTAACATTTTTTGTACTATGTTCCCACAACAGTATATAGTCTAAATCTTAACTATATTGTGTAGTTACATTTGCTAAGGTAGACGAGTTCAAGTTCAGGGTACGGTACGAGTTTCCCGACCCTCGAAAACTAACTCTTAGGGTTCTTTAGTGATCGTTACGCTTTTAAACATCTTTAATGAAGAAGAATAAGTGCGGAAGCGTGTGAAATTTCCACTATTTTAAAAGAAAAATACAAATAACCACATAGCTTATAGCAACTCTTTCGCAGTATGATTGGTTGCATAATGCCGCTTCTAAAAGTTTGGTCAGACACGAAAATGTTTTACTGATAAAGACAACATAATTGATTGGGCTTATGTGCGAAAATAGTGGTGAGGTTAGATTACCGTTATAAATGTTCTACTATAGTTCAAGCAATCTAAAATTCGATTCAAGTCATAGATGTGGCATATCAACATAAACCAACATTTTTGTCCTTTTCTATCTTTAACAAATTTCACGCGTTAAGTTGGTCAAAAATTCAACGTTGCCGACTACTCTAACAATTAGTGTTCACTTAAAATAGCGAAATTCATGCCTTTCGTGCTAAGCTTGAAAGGGGTGAATGGTTCGCTATTCGCGTATCATTTACATTACTATCCGTCTCAGTGGCTTGGGTCCTGCTTTCTATAACCTAGGTCCGGAGTTCGATGCTCAGTTAGGTCTGCATTTTTTTTAAACTTATATTGCATTCTTTTTAATTATTCATCTTCTACTATACATAGGAAGAGCAAAACAAACTTTTTTATTGCCGATGCGATCTGTCTAAATTATCACATTTGATATAATGTTGTTGCATGTTCGATAATATTATGTAACCGCTAATCGTGCTTGTAGTCATAACATTTTAATATTTTCATAGCGGCAACGGTGCTTCTGCATGACATCATAAATATTAATGACGCACATAGGATTTTAAATTGCTTGAACTATACTAGAAAAAATATCCAAAGCGTACATGTGCGAAAGTAGTGTTTAGGTGAAAATAGTGTTGAGGTTTCAATTTAGGTTAGTAGTCGAAATGTTTACTACTAAGACAAAATAATCGAAATGGTACATGGCAAACATAGTCTTTAGACGTTATGCAACCAGTCATACAACGTATAGGGTTGCTATCAAGAGGTCTAAACATCTTTAATGACGAAGAATAAGTAGAGAAACGCAAGAAATTTCCGCTACTTCAAAACATATTTCAAATAACTTGATAGCAATTTTATAGGTTATGCGACTGGTTGCAGCACGTTTTAACACTATCTTTGCACATGTACCCTCTTGATTATTTTGTCTTAGTAGTAAAACATTTCGAACAGTAACCTAAGTGGAAACCTTAACCCTGTTTTTACTTCAGCACTGTTTTCGCACATGTACCGCTTTGGGTATTTCTGCTTAGTAGTAAAACGTTGCTAACGGTAACCTAACCTCAACACTATTGTCGCACATCAGCCTAATCAATTATATTGTCTTAGTAGTAAAACATTTCGACAACTAACCTAAGTTGAAATCTTAACACTATTTTCGCACATGTACCGCTTTGGATATTTTTCTTTGTAATAGAACATTCATAACAGTAACCTAACCTCACCACTATTTTCGCACATGTTATCTTAGCAGTAAAACATTTTCGTGTCTGACAAAACTTTTAGAAGCAGCATTATGCAACCAATCATACTCATATAGAGTTGCTATAAGCTATGTGGTTATTTGGATTTTCTTTTAAAATAGTGGAAATTTCGCACGCTTTCGCATTTATTCCTCTTTATGAAATATGTTTAAAAGCGTAACAATCACTTAAGAACCCTAACAGTTAGTTTCCGAGGGTCGGGAAACTCGAATCGTAGCCCAAGTTCATACTGTATGAGACGGGATTCGGTTTCCGTATGTAAGCTTTAAATTGTTTTTGTATATCCAAATTAAGCTTCATCGTAACATTTACATCTACGCTTAAGTTTTTTCTTTTACCAACCATTAAATACATATTTAAAGTAAGCAGCGCTTGCTACCGGTGCATTGGATCATGATTTCCACTGTGGAACTTCTTCAAGTACATTTTGCTGGTTGTTTGGTGGTACTTCTAAAACCAACAATTCTGCAAATCAAGCTGTACAAGTTCCAGTATGGTTTAGCTCCATTTTTAAGTGGTGAATATTTCCTATATTTGAGAGATAAATAATATAACACAAACAAAGTCGTACTCCTATCTCATTTAACCTTTAAAAGAATTTATCTAAAATATATGAATATACTTACAAAGATACAGTTAAACAATAGACTACATAAAAGAAATTCTCCATTGCAGCAAAATACATTTGATTTTAGTAAAAATTGTAATTATTGTGTGGTATTCTGCTTGTTTGGGATCACCTTGTCAATGCTTCGTACTAACAGCGATAATGTTTATCTACAATTTAAAATAATATTATTCTGAACTTCATTTATATTGAACACTAAAAATATGATCATCATCATTAGGTATTCAGTCCTGGAACTGGTTAGACGCGTACTCTCATTGTTTCATATTCTTAACTTACCTACACATTTTCCTGAAATTTGCACAGTCTGCATCTATTACTATCTGATTTAGGTGTACATCTACCTCGTTTTTCCTATCTCTGTTTGTAATATATCCCATACTATTCCCCAAAAATGCCTTACAATGTATTCTGTCCTTCTATTTTTCCTATTTTTTCCCACAGATATCCTTGTTCCCCTTTTATTTCTATAACTTATTTGTAATTAACTTTGTCTGTCCATGCTATCATCCTCATACATCTGAAGCACGGTATTCTAAAAGGCTGCTAGCGGTTTTCTGCCTGCTTTTTCTACTGCCCGTATTTCATAGGCATACTGTGCTGTGCTCCACACATATGCTTTCAACAATTTTCTTCTTGTTTCTATATTTGTTGTCTTTTATCATAGGCGCTGTTCCTTCTTGTTAGATGCAGTTCGATCCCCTTCTATTGTTTTACATGGTTGTGACAGGGGGTAAGCAGCCTTTGGCTATCAAGTTCCCTCAGCACTTGAACATTTGCCGATTTAATATTTTTTCAATATATCTTTTCGCACAATCAACATTAGTTGCAGATATTTCACAACCAACACCTGTTGTTGTTTATAATAATCATCAGATTTATCTGCACTTATTTTTTCGTCATTAGGTTTTCCGTCTCAAAACTGGTTGGACACGTATCTGCACATATTTATATTCTGCGCTAGCCTACACAATTCCCTGAAATTCTCACATAGCCTATATACAGCTCGATTCCCCTTCTATTGTTTTATTTTATAATTTTATGCCCTATTTCCCATTTTGAATGGACCTGCACCTTGCCGAAGTTCTAAATTACTAGAACAGGTGAAATGGCTTGCGTGTTCTAATGAGCTAAAGAGCCAAAATACAGGTCCAACCAAAGTAGTAGGGTCGTTAGTGAGGAACCAGACTAAGACAGGTCCCCGAAAGAGGGCAGCGGCTCTTTTGGTACTTCGATTGGCAAAGACCATAAGGGTCGGTATGTCAGTCTAAGACACACTACCGCGATGTGCAAGGCAACGGGAAACCACCACATTATCTCCCAAGTACACAGCGTACTTAAATTGTAACAAACATGATGGTATTCTCTGGGGTAAAAGATTCCGGAGTTAAAATAGTCCCCCATTCGGTTCTCCGGGAAGGGACTATTTCGGAGGATGCGATCGAAAAGTTAAAAATAAGAGTCGGGAACACTCTGCGAGTCGGAGCGTGGAATGTTAGAAGTATGAAGCAAGTAGGTAAGCTAGAAAACTTAAAAATTGAAATGAATAGGTTAATACTAGACATAGTAGGGATCAGCGAAGTTCGGTGGCCAAAAGCGGGAGATTTTGGAGTGGAGACTTCAGGGTAATTCATACAGGAGCAGAGGAAGGAAATTTGGGTGTGGGGATAGTTCTGCGGAAAAAGATAGGATGCTGTGTAGAAAATTACTTACAAAAAAACGAAAGAGTACTCATGGTTAGATTAGAATCTAAACTGGTAAACACAGTAATAATACAAGTATACATGCCCACCTCTAGCTACAGTGACGAAGACGTGGAAGTCATCTACAAAGATATCGAAGACATACTAAGATACGTAAAAGAACATGAAAATTTAATAATTACGGGGGATTTTAATGCCGTGGTAGGCGAGGGTAGGGAAGGAGAGGTAGTAGGTTTATTTGGTTTAGGCACAAGAAACGACAGGGGAAATAGGCTGGTAGAATTTTGCGACAAGAACAATTTAATCATCACAAACACATTATTTCAACATCATGCTAGAAGACGATATACGTGGAAGATGTCAGGAGATATAAAAAGATATCAAATAGATTACATTCTTGTTAGACAACGGTTTAGGAATCAAGTAAAAGACTGTAGAAGCTACCCAGAAGCAGATATAGATACTGACCACAACATCGTAATTATGAAGGCCGTACTTAAATTTAAGAATGTGAAAAAAGGAAACGGAAAAAAGGCACTTGGACTTAGAGAAACTAAAAGATAAAGATATTCAAGAAAGATTCGAAAAAAAGTCAAATGAATTGCTCAAAGATATCGGGAAAATATCTGTTACTAAAAAAGCAGAAATAGAATGGAATAACATTAAATCCAGCCTAGACGTGGCGGCCAGAGATATTCTGGGGTATACACAAAAAGAAAATAAGAAACCATGGATAACAAGGATATCCAGAATTTAATAGAAGAAATTAATTAGAATGAATTTTAGGGATATAAAACCGTATATAAGGGACGCACAAGGACACGTCATCATAGAAAACGTAGAGAAAGTGGGTACATGGCAAGAACATATAGGGAATTTATATGCAGGAGAGGAACTAACAGCATTAGAACAGGAATCAGACATTGAAAATGATGACTTGGGATATCCTATACTTAGAGATGAGTTTGAATTAGCATTAAAGAGTCTGAAAAATGGTAAGGCGCCGGGTACAAATAAGGTGCAAGCAGAAACTCTAAAAGCCGCTGGACAAGCAGTAACAGAAAGTCTCTTCCAACTTGTAAGCTATATGTATGAGACGGGTAAGATACCCAAAGATTTCAAACGTAGCATCATAGTAACTATACCAAAAAAGAAAGAATTGTGCAAAGACGAATGGAAAAACGGGCGAAAGAAATACTAGGGGAAGACTAATTTGGGTTTAGGCGAAACAGGGAAACACGGAAGGCTATTTTAGCTCTGAGAGTGATAATGGAGAAAACAATAGAAAAAGGGAAAAGCGTGTATATAGGGTTTGTAGATCTGGACAAAGCATTCGACAATGTAAAATGGAAAAGAATGTTTGAAATACTAAAAAAGATTGGAATGAGTTATAGGGATAGACGAATAGTACATAGTTTATACAAAGAGCAACCAGCAGTAATAGAATTAGAGCAGGAACGTAGAGAAGTAAACATTAGGAATGGGGTGAGACAGGGATGTGCCCTATCCCCATTGATTTTTAACTTGTGCATAGAAGAGGCAATGAATACTGTCAAATGCAGGAAGACATATGGAATTACTATGCAGGGACAAAAAATTGATATGCTTAGATTTGCAGATGATATAGCGGTACTAGCGTCTAGCAAGGAAGAGTTAGAAGCTGCTCTTAATGAAATGGAAACAGTTCTTACAGAGAGATAAGGTATGAAAATTAACAAAACTAAAACTAAAGTTCTGGTATGCAAAGGTGGGGAAAATAAATCAAAAACAAGAATACAAGTATGTAACACGAACTTCAAGAGGTTAAGGATTTCTGCTACCTAGGAAGCCAAATAACACAAGATGGGAAAAGCACAAAATATATATTAAACAAAAAGTAACACAAGGTCGTGCTACATTTAACAAGAAAAAGCAACTACTGTGATCAAAGACCACAAACATAGAAACAAGGAAAAGATTGCTTAAAACATATGTGTGGAGCACAGCACTGTACGGCTGTGAAGCCTGGACAGTAGGAGAAGCAGACAACAAAAAGGTAGAAGCCTTTGAAATGTGGTGCTACAGACGTATGCTGAAGATATCATGGACAGACAAAGTTAAGAACGAAGAGGTACTAAAAATGGTAGGGGAAGAGAGAAATATGTTGAAAACGGTAAAAATAAGAAAATAGCATGATGCATACTACGGCATGTGATGGTGCGAATTCATAGAAGCAGAGATAGGAAAAAAGAAGTGAGGTAGACCTAGATTGATATACAGAAAGTGAAAGATGTAGGCTGTAGGAACTTCGGAAATATGTAGACTTGTCTACATTTCCATGAAGTTCCTAACAACCACTCATTACTTTAATTCAAATGTAGACTTGTCTACATTTCCATGAAGTTCTACAGCCTACATCTTTCACTTTCTGTATGCAATAGTCTAATCTAGGTTTACCTCTGCTTCTTTTTCCTATCTCTGCTTCTATGATATTCCGCACCATTCCACATGCCGTAGTATGCTATAATCTCTATTTTTACGTTTCAAATTTATTCACATTACTTTCTTCTAACTTTTTCCAAATTACGTACTTACGTTTCTTTAATTTAAAACAAGTAATAATAATGGTCTTTATTGCTCACTGTTCACAAGTCTAATTAACAGTATATGCCTTATTCATAGATGTTTTCAGTCCACTCAACAATGAAGCACTATTACACTAATGAATTTACAAGTACTAATATCTTCTTAAATTAACTCCTTTACCATAAGTTCATTAACAACACTAACACAACTATTGGTTTATACACTTCTATTTATTTATGTATACTGCAAGTTGCATGCACATTAGACACAGCATATCATTTATGTATATATTCTAAAAACTCAACTACGTTTACTTTACAACGACATAATTTATATTAGACATTCAAGAATAGACTAAGACTTACATTCATAAGCGGCCTTATATATACCCTGCATTAAGATATGACTCATTATCTAGAACTTTGTAGAAGGATTCTCGAATGCTGAAGAATACGCTGTGCCCCGGGCGTTTGTATGTTTGACGGGTTGCCTAATAGTGGATCGCAACACTGCCCCCTCTTTAAAACCGTTACGTCTCGTAACTGTAAATCCATCTTGACGCCAATTCGATGACTGGTGACGGTATCGGCAGCTATCTCCTCTGGTGCATCCACCGCGTCGTTGGAAGTAACAGTCAACACTCTTTTCATGGTCTTGGTAGGCAACCGGTTGATAACAACAAACAAGAACCTGGACGTTGGTTCCTGGAAAACTACTTCTAGCATATTTCGGACTATCCTCCAATCCAAGCGATCCAGTCCACAGCCCAGCTTGGGCACCGCTAGTCTCGTTACTCCATTTTCCATCATCTGCGCCTTAAGATTTAGCAAAGCCTCCCATAGATGTCCATAACTAGGTCTCTGCCATGAAGAATTTTTGGTGACCAGATAGTAAACATAACGATTTTTATCTTGAAGAACCAAAGATTTTCCTACAGTTGGCTGCTGTTGAACTAATTCATCCACACATCCAAACTTTTCTTGAAAACAACAGCTATTCCCTTGACATTGCCAAATCTTGAGATACGCAATGTGCAAGGGAATACTCTTCTGGTGCTCTAAACAGATCTTGCTGTTTTTCAACAACAACGCCAAATCTCGCTTTAGCGGAACCACCATACGCCGCCATAAAGCTCTCAAAATCTGCATTTGGCTCATGATTAATAACTTGCCGAACACCATTATCATTATTTGAGTCTTCCTGGTTGTTGCCAGTGTAGTGTGTTAAACGGTCAAAGTGTACCACTTTCGGTTTACCACGAGGATCTTCTGATCCGGTACACTACATCATTAATCCTTTTAACACTTCGTACGGCCCTTCCCAGTGTCTTTGTACTTTTGGCGACAATCCACGTTTTCTTTGTGAATTGTACAACCACACTAAATCTCCAGGTTGATAACCACCTTCTTGTGCTCTCGTGTCATATTGTGATTTCATTCGATCGCTTGCTGCCTGTATATTCTTTCGGACGTTTTCGTGAATACTATTTGATCTTTCACGAAGCTTACTAACGTAATCTTCACCGGCGATCTCTTCTCCAGGTTTAAATCCAAACTGAAGATCACATGGTAGCCGCAATTCACGTCCTAGCATTACGCAAGCGGGCGAGTATCCTGTGCTGTCATGTACCGAAGATCGGTACGCCAGTAGGAACAAATGTAGATATTGGTCCCAGTCTCGTTGATGTTCAGAACAACTTTGGCCAGGTACTTTCCTAACGTTCTGTTCATTCTTTCAACCATTCCATCCGATTGAAGATGAAGTGGCGTGGTTCTAGTTTTCCTGATTCCAAGATGCTTGCAGACGTTTTGAAACAACGCTGATTCGAAGTTCCGACCTTGATCGGAGTGTAATTCCAACGGAACTCCAAAGCGACAAAACAACTCCTCACTAGTACATCTGCAACCGTCTCGGCTTCTTGGTTAGGTATAGCATATGCCTCCGGCCATTTGGTAAAATAATCCATTGCAACCAAGATGTATTTATTCCTTTCTCTGATTCAGGAAACGGACCAGCTATATCAATGGCTACCCTTTCAAAAGGATTCCCACGTTATACTGTCTCATTGGGGCTTTCCGTTTTGAGACCGGGCCATTTGCAGAGGCACACAATTCACATTTCCGGCACCACTCCTTCACATCTTCTTTGCAGTTCACCCAATAGAATCTTTCTCTCACTCTTTCGAGAGTTCTTTTCACGCCAAAGTGCCCTCCGGAAATACCATCGTGCAAGTGCTGCAACACTTCCGGCACTCTGCTTCTCGGCACTATCACTTGAAGTCTCTCAGTGCCATCTTCAAATTCCAGGCGTCGTTTCAAGATTCTATTTTCCATCATCAAGGAGTCCCACTGTGACCAGTATGCCTTCAGGCTCCTACTTGAAATACTAATTTCTTCCCAAGCTGGTCGTTGTCCTCTATTTTTCCACTCAATAATACGTCCCAATTCGGCGTCATTCTCCTGGTCTTCTCGTATTCTTTCGAGTTGCCAAGTATCATCGGTTACCGTCATTCTATGGATGACACTTATTTTCTCTTCCATCTTGGAGCAATGATTGCAGTCCATCGGACAAGGTCTCCTTGATAGAGCGTCTGCATTCCGATGGCTAGTTCCTACACGATGTTCCGTATCAAAGTCATATTCCTGCAGCCGCTCTATCCACCTTGCCACTTGCCCTTCAGGATTTCGAAACTGCAGTAACCATTTCAGTGCAGCATGGTCTGTTCTCAACAGGAATTTACGGCCGTATAAGTACTTATAAAAGTGCTCTACGGATTTGACGACGGCCAACAGCTCCCTTCTTGTCACACAATAGTTCCTTTCTGGCCGCGACAAGACCTTGCTGAAATACCCAATAACTTTTTCTTGTCCGTCCTGCACTTGAGAAAGAACGCCTCCTATAGCTGTGTTACTGGCATCGGTATCCAACACAAACTTTCCCTCCATCCGTGGATAACTCAAAATTGGTGCTGTAACTAGTAGCCGTTTCAGTTGTTCAAATGCTCTGTGGCAGTCGTCATTCCAATCATATTCTTGTCCATCTTCAGTTAATTTTGTTAACGGTTTGGCAATGTTCGCAAACCCAAGTATAAAACGTCGGTAATATGTGCACAATCCTAGAAAACTGCGTAGTTGGTGTATATCTGCTGGTGTAGGCCACTCCTGTACCGTTTTTATTTTGTCAGGGTCAGCTCTTATTCCGGTCTCCGAAACGACATGTCCTAGGTATTTCACCTCTTTTCCAAACAGGTGACACTTCTTGGGGCTCAATGTAAGGTTTGCCCCTTTAATCTCTGGAATATCTCCTCTAGGTTCTTAAGATGTTCTTCAAAGACCGACCTAACACTATCACGTCGTCCAGGTACACCAGACATGTCTTCCAGGACAGTCCACGCAGTACCGACTCCATCAATCGTTCAAAAGTAGCAGGAGCATTGCATAATCCAAATGGCATGACCTTGAACTGCCATAATCCAGTTCAATTGTAAACGCAGTCTTTTCTTTATCGTTTGGCTCCAAGCCTAACTGCCAGTATCCGCTTTTCAAGTCCAAGGTCGAAAACCATTTAGATCCGGATAGAGTATCTAAGGTGTCATCAATTCTGGGCAAAGGATAGCTGTCTTTCTTTGTCACATTATTAAGCCGCCGGTAGTCTACACAAAACCTTGTCGACCCGTCCTTTTCTTGACAAGCACTACCGGGGATGCCCATGGACTATTCGAGGTTCAATCACTCCCTGTTCTTCCATATCGGTGATAATTTGCTCAGCTTCCTTACGTTTTGCCAAAGGAAGCCGCCTGGGTGTTGTCTTATCGGTTGCGCATCTCCAGTATTGATCTTGTGTTGCACAACATTCGTCCTTCCTTTCTCACTATCATCCAGTGCAAACACACCTCGATATCGTCCGACCAGTTCTTTTACCTTGCCCAGTTGGTCGCCATTTAATCCTTGACACGAGGGTATCAACATATCCAGCAATTTCTGTGAGCAACCGTTGGTTGGTTTATTTTCGTGTCGTCCACACAACGTTTAATATGACATACTGGAATGCAACTTCCCACAATCATGCCTTTCTTCAGGGTCACTGTATGGGGATTAATGTTCAGCACCCTTACTGGTACCATATTTCGAGACTTTACCAGCGTTCTTCCAATCAGAAGTCCTCCTGACCCATTCCCGATTCAGTTGCTTCCATCATGCATACTTGTCCATCCCGGAGCGTACCATCCGGGCGTCCCATTACTATCATTTCCGCCTTCTCGGGTATTTTCATATCGCAAATCATTCGAACTTGCATCGTCTGGTTACTCCTACCTTGAAATGGAATCTCATCATCATCTATCCGAAGCACATTTTCTTTCATGTTTACATGAAACCCATATTCTCTCATGAGATCCATTCCCAAGATCACTTCTTCTGTAATTTCAGCTACCAACACTCGATGATTAATTAATTTGTCCCCAATTGTCAACATAACGGCAGTCTCTCCGTGAGTACAAATTTTCTCACCACTTGCCGTTCGAAGACACACCGATACAGGTAGCACTTTTCCACGACCAACCAAATCTGGTCTCACAATAGTCCTTGTCGCTCCTGTATCCACGAGTAATCGGACACCCTACCATTAATTCTTCCATCGATATAAATGCTGTCCAGACTCCCCATTGACGATGCAGCACGGATGATAATCTCCGGGGCACTACGTTGTGCTGTCGACGTTCGCCCCTTACGTCGACTTGCTTTAGTTTTCCTGCTGCTCAACCGGTTGTTTTTGGTTGAGTACAGCGTCTCTGTATGTGACCAACTTCACCGCAGTTCCAGCATCGCAGACGCAATCGCCGCGGTCGTTGTAGTTCGAGCCTTTCCGCCACACGGTTGACTATTTCATCTATGCTGTTCTGAGCTTGACCAGGTTCCTCTAAGGCAGACCGAACTTTGTGACCCATCCTGTGTGAATGTCTGCTTAGCTGCTTCAAATTCAAGCGCATGGGCCAGTGCGTCATCCAACATTTTTGGACGTGCTAGTCTTAGCGCTTGCTGTATTTCGCCATCCTTAACGCCATCCACAAATGTTTGGACAGCAAGTTGTTCGAGGAAGCTATCTGGTGCCGTTGGATATGCCAATCTAACTAACCTGGCAATGTCAGCTTCGAATTCTTGCAGGCTTTCACTTGTCTTTTGCGAGCGGTTCTTAACTTGTGCGTGGTAAACCTGTTGAAGGTGAGCATCTCCATATCTCATCTCAAGCTTTGATGTTAAGAGGCCGTAATCATTCTGCTGGTGATCGGGAATCGTTTGTAAGATGTTAAGAGCCTCCCCCCGTAAGGCCACTATTAAGGAGATAGCCTTCTCTTTGTTGCACCAACCGTTGGCTATTGCAGCAGCTTCAAATTGTTTCAAATATGTGGGCCAAGGTGTTTTACCATCAAACGTAGGTGGTTTTACTTTAAATTTAGACGGAATTGACACGCTTCTTTCCATGGTTCTTATTTCTGGAATGTTCTGATTAACAACATGGCTTGGTAATTCAAGTGGTCGCGTTGTTAGTGAAATCATTTGTTCTTGAAGCCTCATCACATCTTCTTCCATTTTACCAATTTATTATCCAATTTTGCTCAACTGTTTTTACCTGTTCAGTGAAATCTTCTTTCAATGCAATGGAACTTTCCATTAATCTTTGTTCTAACGTGGCCGTACTTTCATTCAACTTTTCTTTTAGTGTCACTTCCAGTTTAGCCGACCTCTCCTCCATTTTCTCAGCATTTTCACTAAACTTTTCCTCTAATTTCGTAGTATTTTTGCTTAACTTTTCCTCCATACCGGATTTAAAATCCTTAAGGAAATTCATTAAAGTCTCTGCCTCCATCTTACTTTGGTTTCTTGTAACAGGCATATACAAACTACTTAAATGTCTTTAGACTTAATTAATCACCCAACACAGCCTGACACCAGTGTAACGGGTTACTCCTACCGCGTTTCTTTAATTTAAAACAAGTAATAATAATGGTCTTTATTGCTCACTGTTCACAAGTCTAATTAACAGTATATCCCTTATTCATAGATGTTTTCAGTCCACTCAACAATGAAGCACTATTACACTAATGAATTTACAAGTACTAATATCCTCTTAAATTAACTCCTTTACCATAAGTTCATTAACAACACTAACACAACTATTGGTTTATACACTTCTATTTATTTATGTATACTGCAAGTTGCATGCACATTAGACACAGCATATCATTTATGTATATATTCTAAAAACTCAACTACGTTTACTTTACAACGACATAATTTATATTAGACATTCAAGAATAGACTAACTCTTACATTCATAAGCGGCCTTATATATACCCTGCATTAAGATATGACTCATTATCTAGAACTTTGTAGAAGGATTCTCGAATGCTGAAGAATACGCTGTGCCCCGGGCGTTTGTATGTTTGACGGGTTGCCTAATAGTGGATCGCAACAATATCTTCAGCATACGTCTGTAGCACCACATTTCAAAGGCTTCTACCTTTTTGTTGTCTGCTTCTCCTACTGTCCAGGCTTCACAGCCGTACAGTGCTGTGCTCCACACATATGTTTTAAGCAATCTTTTCCTTGTTTCTATGTTTGTGGTCTTTGATCACAGTAGTTGCTTTTTCTTGTTAAATGTAGCACGACCTTGTGCTACTTTTTGTTTTATATATATTTTGTGCTTTTCCAATCTTGTGTTATTTGGCTTCCTAGGTAGCAGAAATCCTTAACCTCTTGAAGTTCGTGTTACATACTTGTATTCTTGTTTTTGATTTATTTTCTCCCACCTTTGCATACTAGAACTTTAGTTTTAGTTTTGTTAATTTTCATACCGTATCTCTCTGTTAGAACCGTTTCCATTTCATTAAGAGCAGCTTCTAACTCTTCCTTGCTAGATGCTAATACCACTATATCATCTGCAAATCTAAGCATATCAATTTTTTGTCCCTGCATAGTAATTCCAAATGTCTTCTTGCATTTGACAGTTTTCATTGCTTCTTCAATGTACAAGTTATAAATTAATGAAGATAGGGCACATCCCTGTCTCACCCCTTTCCTAATATTTACTTCTCTACGTAGCCGCTCTAATTCTATTATTACTGTTTGCTCTTTGTATAAGTTATGTAGTACTCGTCTATCCCTATAACTCATTCCAATTTTTTTAAGTATTTCCGCCATTTTTATCAATTTTACATTGTCGAATGCTTTTTCCAGATCTACGCTTTCCCCCTTTTCTATTGTTTTCTCCATTAACTCTCTCAGAGCTAAAATAGCCTCCCGTGCTCCCCTGTTTCGCCTAAACCCAAATTGGTCGTCTCCTAGTATTTCTTCAGCTCGTTGTTCCATTTTGATACGTGTGCTCTCAAACTTTTGTTCAAAAATTTTCACATCTATCCTCGCCTTTCTTTTTTGGTATAAGTACTATGATGTTACGTTTGAAATCTTTGGGTATCTCGCCTGTCTCGTACATATAGTTTACAAGTTGGAAGAGACGTTCTGTTACTGCTTGTCCAGCGACTTTTAGAGTTTCTGCTTGCACCTTATCTGTACCCGAGGCCTTACCATTTTTCAGACCCTTTAATGCTAATTCAAACTCATCTCTAAGTATAGGTTATCCCAAGCCATAATTTTTAATGTCTGATTCCTGATATGCACTAAGTTGAAAATGTCTTTAACTTAAAGGAACTGAGAAGCAAGCGGGGCTAAAAAGAACTTTTGTGTTTTATGTTTTGTTGAATCACGCGCGCCTGCGTGGACGCGACTCAAAACGTAATTGTGTTATCGCAGCATTTGGTATTCTGGAATCGGAATCAGCTCTCTCTGGGGGTCGGTCATCCACCTGCTGGTCATGGAAGTCCATGCCGTCGTATGACAGGCAGCGTGTGGGAAATCCAATTAGTGCAGGAGCTGTGTATATGATAGGCTCACTGGTGGGCGACAACCACCTGAGTTCTCGTTGATGTCGTATGCGGCGCTGCAATCGGTTGAAGTGGCGGCAAGATAATTCTTATCGTCCAGGCCTTCAAAGTGCACCCGTTGATAGGCGGTGGCCTGTAGGCCTTTGGGCATCACCAGATTGGCTGAAATTAAAGCGGAACGATGGCGTGTGTTTTCCAACTACAGGGGGCTGCTGTGTCACGAGTTCTACGGGGGCTTCTTGCCCGTGGTTTGGAAAGGGGATCGATCTAATGGTGGTGGTCCTCTTCATCGTATTGTTAGCGTATCCTCCATATCACCTCGTTAGGTAAGACGGCCACAGCGGGATAGTTTGCGGCAGAGCTCTTGGTACTCGAGAGATGTGATCGCCACCGTCTAGCACTGTATTCTAAGTTTCTTCACTGAGTAAGGTGACCACCTTAAAGAGAGAATGAAAACAAGTGATTTGCTCTAATGCTTGGTGTTATTTTATACCGGAATTTGTTTGTATCGTACAGTCGGACGGTTCTATTCATATTCGAGGAGAGTTGAACAAGTTCATTATTGATTGAGAGGTGTTTTATGCGTACATGCTATTTGTATACATGCCGCGTGCTTATTGGTCAATTAGTTAAAGGTATGCGTTGCTAAATTGACGTTAGTTACGTGAATTAATGTTACTCCATAAAAGAGACAAAGCAGTAAATAATGCACCAGCTAGATTTTTGTGGTGATGAGTGTTTTCTATAAATGCAAATACAAATCTTTTTAGGAGTATACAAATTAGAACATATTTACATAAATACTTTTACACATACCTGGAAAGGTCTTTGAACGCTCTCTCACTATTAAAGCTTTTGTGCGCCAACTCACTTAATTGCAGTCTTTCTAGAAGATGGGTGTTCCAAAGACGATTAACTGTTCTTACTAAAATATAGGTTGACAGTCCCTTGTGCACACTTTTCTTACCTAATAATTTTTAAATAAACACAAATAATAAGATAACTTCAATTCATGTTCACCTAATTTATGAATATCACAGTATATAACAAACACATGGTACAAACAAAACTAAGCTTCATCCCTAATTGGCCAAATACACGTGTATCTAAAAAAAAAGAACATCTTAAATTTATCAATTATAGATATCAATCCTAATGAACTGGTACATGTAAATTAGGCAGATTCAATGATGGCGCTTGTTTATATAAAAATTTCTTGCTTATAATACGCTTTAACTAAGCGCGCACCAACATAAAAGTCCTCTTAATAAAAATAAGTGTTATCAGTCAGTTATTAGATATACATTCGTGCGAAATGTGTAGCAGGTAGAAAGGAAAAATTCATTAACTTACAGATTTGTTGATCTTGTACAAAACTCAAGCAAATTTGTAGTGCAGGATCAAAGAGTTATACGTATTCCAATAATCCAGCTTCGTGTTGAAGGAAAGCGTCCACTACAGGTAGAGTATCACCTGTAACAGTTATTTTTAAATCCGTGTTTACGTTCGTGTTTGGACGTTTTTCTCTTTAACAATTCCGAGTTCTAAATACCGTCACTTGAATTACTCAACCTTTACCCGTTCGGCGGTAGTTGCGTATCACTTCAATTTGAAAGTATATAATTGAAGATGAAAAGCTTGTATGCTCCCTCGCTTTTGATCTGTCGGCATTCATAAGTTACAGTTTCCCATGGAATTACTCGATTTTCTCTCGTTTGCAAGGATTGTCCTCCAAAAACTGTCCTATCGTTGAGTTCAATGTCGTATTGTTTACATCCACTCTCATCTTGTTCTCACACTTTTGAAAGCGCCGTGATTTTTATGTTCGCAACGCAATTTTTACGACTGCAAATTTATGAGATTATTTCTATTGGAGTAATTTACTATGGTTTTGGTTTCTTTGAATTTGTGTGAGCTCTTAATTCCTCCCACGGTTTACATGTAACGCTTTAATCTTATATAGCGAAATATATGATCATTGGTGTGTCAACCCTATATAATGATTCGATGGTTTGTTTTTTTTTAAACGCGTGTGAACGTTTATGAATACGCTTTTCTAGGATATATATTTACCAAAATCTGTTGGTATTTTTCTATTGTACGTATTTCGCCTTAATTAAACTTTTTGATTACGCTATAGCTTTTGATTATGTAACATTCATTTGAAATTTCCACAGATTTCGCAAAGGAGTTTTTTTATATCTATCAATGGATAGCAATTTTTCGTTATACTACATTGGATTTTCAATGTTTCACATGAAGGTACTACATTGGACAGGAAGCGAGCTTTTACCTGGAATTTTTCAATTTTGCTAAACCCCTGCTGTTCCAAGCATGGCAGAGACCTTTAATGTGCGTGGCAATACACACACACACACACACACACACACACACACACACACACACACACACACGGGACATACACTTTACCTCATTGTTTTCTACAGCTAGCAAACTAAAAGGCATTCCACAGAATACTTTATTGACGCTCAACTTTGAGTGCAGCTTGGAGCATTTTGAAGCCTTCTTATTGATGCCCAAGTAAGTGCTTTTTAATTGCAATATATTGTTATGGATGATGTATCTAATAGGCCACATTGAGCGTCAATAAAAGTTCTGTGGGTGAACGATTGTGAGGCGGCTCCGTGGCGTAGTGGTATGTGTGTGACTACTACGCCCAAGGTCCCGGGTTTGAATCCCGACACGGTCCGCTTGAAAAATGTTAGGCGAGCATTGTTCACAAAAATACACTCTCGTTCGGATGAGAGGTAAAATGGAGATTCCGTGTGTGTGTTGTCACGCACGTTAGAGATCCCTACCTTCCTTGTAACAGCAAGGGTTCGGCAAAATTCCAAATTTTCCAGGAAAAACTCGCTTCCTGGCCAATGTAGTACCTTTGGGTGGAGCATTGGAAAATCACAGGTAAAGATGAACGATTGCCTGACGTTGGATACCAATAAAAGTGATGTGAAGATGATGTTTCTGATTGCCTATCTAATAATTTGTGCTAGCTCGGTTTCTTATCTTCTAGAATTAATGGAACCATAGCGATCATACAAATATAATGATACGAAATTAATCCCCTTACAAAAATTCTTTCAAATACTAAAATAATGCATCCACAACAACTTTTCTTACAACACTACCTTAAATACAAAAATACTGATTGGTAAAAACTTCCCACAACACATCTTATATACTAAAATGAAAAATGCAGAACACATCCTTCTCTCATTTATTCTAAATAAATCTTTAATGTACAATTATCACTCATTAACAACTTTAAACCTTCCTTATAATTAATATATACACCAGTGTGTTTATCAGAAACTCTTCAAATTAAATTAAAAAGACCTTTATACACCAATCTTACTCTGAAGCTTAAACTATTAAATGAGTCTTTAGAAATCACTAAAAATATTAAAAAAATTGTAACGTCTTCTTGTTGTTTGGTTTTAATTCACTGGCCTTGACTTTTCCAAAACATAATTGCCAATCTATGCTCCATGTTTTTAAAATCATTTTAAAAATCAAATTTTTATGTAAATTGATCTATTCTACAGATACGTTCATTGATATTCCATTTAATTTCCAGATCTTTATGTAAATTCTCTATTACAATAGTTTTTAGTTGGTTTCAAATTATCTATCTCTCATTTTAATATATTTTAAATAATTATAAACTACCAAATATTGTACATTTTATGACCAATTCATTTATGTAACGTATCGTACAATTATATCTACAACATAACCACATCAAAGTTTAAATCAACACTGATTTCCGCCAGGCTCGGATTAGTCTTTAAATAAAACGATCAACCTCTGACGTAGGCATGTTCAGTAAGTTCGAGAGATTTTGGCATTGTTTCACAATACCTTTTATTACCGCTTCAGACTATTTAATTATCTAGGTCATTAGAGCGCGTCGTTTACCTATGCTTGATCTCAACATTCCAGTATGTTCTAGAACATGAGGTCAATAATCACACTTTTTAATGAGAAATACGTCTTTTTGTTATTAAATTACAAACGAAATCCTTTTAGAATATTTATCTATGCGAGTTTTCCGCTATAATTGAAAGTATTCATATGCATTTGAACTAAAATTTTATAGAAAATGTGATCCTTTTACTATAAAGTATGGGCGAAACTCCTTTAGTAGCATTTACACAAACGTGATACCTTAATAAACTATCTGATCTGAATGAAAACTCTTTTAATAACCGTGGTTTATGCTTCAAACGTAATAAATACTTTTTATACAGGGTATTTTACAAATGTTACTTTACAAATGAATATCTGCATAAATTGATTCTTTCTTGAATGTTCGAGAATGTATAAAGTAAGATCTATATCGTACGATGTAATATGACCTTGCTATAACCTTAAATCACGGTATTTTCTTTCAAATATTTAACTAACTGAAATTAATAAATTCCTTTTTATTACCCAATGTTTGTTTAATTAACGCAGTGGCATTACATATGGTTGGTAGCATACTCCTAAAATTGTATACGTGTATCGCGTTTGTGAATATGGGATTAAGGAGAAGTGGCATTTTTTATACTATGTTCATACACTACTTTTGATTTTCCAAAGCTTCATCCGAAGATACTATATTGCCCAGGAAGCGATTTTTTTTACCTGGAAATTTTGAATTTTGCCGAACTTTTGCTGTTCAACAGAATTTGGTTTCTAATGTAGATAGACTCTACAGAGTCTCATATGCAGGTTCACATTAAAAAAAAATTACGTTGGGGTCCTTGAAAACGAGCCTCTACGGTGTAGGTTTGGGTCACACCTTCCCTAATGGCAGGGCGGAGCAGAGGAGCTCGAGATCCCGCAGTGTGGGTGTCCTCCCATAACACAAGGAGCGGCAAAGCAATGGGCCGTCAGGTCCACCGGAGGAAGAAGCTACAATAACTATGAAAAAGATTAATTTATTTACGCCGAAAAGTACAGGTTTATAAAACCATCATTACACACCACGCTGTAGGGCGTGCGCGAAATTTTCATAAAGAAAAACGGAAACAACCAAAAATACAACAAATGTTTTCGTTGTGTATACCGAAAAGAAAGTGAATATTAATTTTGTTTAACTAATACCAGAGCTCAAAGTAATATTGATATTATCAAACGTGATTAGGAAACTTGAAAGACGATTTTATTGGATAGTCCAATACCTCACTTCAACGAGTTTTAAGTTGAAACAATAGAGAAAGTAATTACACGTTATCGCAATGTATAGTAAGCTCCCGGATCCTTAAAACAAGGTATAGACTATTTAATTTATAGAATAAACTTTCCATTTTAAAACAAATAGATTTGAACTTGACAATTTCTAGAAGCGTATTTCATTGTAGGAAGGTCTAATATACAGGGTGTTGTTGGAGGAATTGAGCAGAATCTAAGTAAATGAATAATTAATCAATAAGGGTAGATTTTAATTTAGTCGTAAAATGAACGTAACAAATTGATAGGACTCACAAACGAAAATGGCATTTCTTTGTTTTCGCTGTATAACTTAAAAACGACATGAGATAATGTCATTTTTTTGAAACAATTTCAATATACTTCAAAGTTGGCAATATTTTTCCATTTAACCGACCCTGTATCTTTTACCGTTTCTGATATAGCATTGTTTTCCCTTTGTATGTGAGACACTCTGTATATACTCTTAGTTTTTAGAATGTTTATTCGTTTTTAAATATATAAACTAAAAAGTATCTTATTATTTTATTAATTAATCATTTGCTAGGCAATTAACAGTACGCGCGAAGTCAATATTTCTGCAAACTAAGTTGCCTACCCTCCAGCACAGTTTAGAACATTTTTAAGTTGTTGAATGCTTTGCTATATGTATAAAATTCTAAATTCTTATTTAAGATGTGAATAAGTACTTCACCGTACTCCTAACTTATCAAATCTTTAAAATAATTGAATTAAAAATATACGAATACACAAGGAAACAATTAAATAATAAAAAACCAAACAAATTCCTCAACTGAAGTAAAAGGCGCTGAAGAATATACCAATTCGTTAGTAAAAAATTGTAATTATTATACGCATGTGAAGCGTTTGGAAATTTAAGATTTAAGAGAAGTAGTATTTTTAATACTATGTTCCCACAACAGTATATAGTTTTACGACTTACCGAATCTGAATATTATTGTAACAAAAAAAATAATTTATTTTACCTGGAGGAAATTAAAGATGAACTTGAAACCCCTTTATCTACCCTTGCACTTGTAGATCAAAGGGGTATTACCTACCATATGTGACAGATAGTATATGGCTTTAGAAGAAGGTAAAACGCAACCACGACACAGCTTGGGCACGACCCCTGCAGTGGGCATGAGATTGGTCGTAGGTTTATTATGGGGATAGGGAGCGCGCCACTACCTCTAATACTCCTACAAATTAGATGGAACAATGCACAAGGGAAGAGGTAGAAAGCCTTATGCTTAGAACAACAAAACAAGCAACCTGAGGACACTCAATAGCGGGTCCCTCTCAGAGGGGTTGCACCTGAAAAGAAAAGCTACAAATAATAAATACAATATGATCACTATTTGTGATCCAAGACATTCAAAAACGGTATTAGAAGAATTAAAACTTACTAACTTTTAATACCTTGTGTAAGGCAACCAAAAATAATAAGAGTGTAATACGTACTTATATTTATCAAATAAAATAAAATTACGAGTCTCAGTACAATAGAGACAATCAAAATTCAAAAAGATTTGAAATAACAACTGAATGTATTCATTTTATTTATTTATTAACATAATTGAGGCACATATCGTTTGTAAGAGCTTATTAGCTTTCAAATTTGAATACTATACAGTGCTTGCTAAAATTTTATAATTCTTAAGGACAACATAAAAACATTAATAAATTATTTGCACTGATTTCCATTTGCTATAAACCTGGTAACAAAGATAATCATTTCAAACATGTATGTCAAGACAATGTGATTTTCTTTTAACTCAATCTAATATTTCTTGAAACAAACAATTTAGTTCTCTAAAAACAATTTTTTCATGAGAACAATTGGTTCTACATTGTATAATACTTTCTACAAAAGAAAATTTTTAGCGATTAACAATATAGTTCATGAAATAACTAATAATCAATTCTGTATGAAATTTCAAGACAAAACCAGCTGGAAATTAAATTTATGTACTAAAATTTTTATTCACTATCCAACGTGATGAGGTATTAAATTTGTGCCAACATATTTAAAACAATTTAGATCATATACGAAATATTAGTAGTTATAAAGATTACACCGCATACTTTATTAATCGCAATAAGCGACTGTACTGATAAAAGATCAAACCCAAATCCATAGTGATAGACCATGTTCACAACCAATGTATATTTGAAATTCCACGTGTATTCTCGAACGACATTACTAGTAACAGCTGCTTTAATAACAAATAATTAATTTTTCATCTACCAAACTTAGCGCTGCAAATACATTGCCTTACTAAAAGGCAACCTTCTTATCAACCATTAACGAAGAGATTGATTTCAAAACTAATTAAGACTTATTTTGCTACTTTCTTGATATAATTTTTAAATTACATGCCCTCCGTAAGTACTTGAACATCCTTCCGGGATTTAAAGAGGACGCACAATGCTCATTAATTTTTGTTTCGGGAGAACGGTAATTTTGGACGCAAGCTTGAAAAGACACTCCTTCCGTAGTGTTTAAAACGACACACAAATGTTTATAAAGAGTGTTAGCACCGGCATACCACATAATCTACGATATGCGCAAGTATAGCTTAAAAGATTATAATCTATCTCTGTTTAAAGGACCTTAAAAGATATGAAGTAATTAAATACTGTAATTAAATAAAAAATATAGCAATTTAGAGAGTGTGGCAAGTAAACTTGCTACAATATATCTTGTAAAAGGTTATCGTTTTTCCAACTTAATTTGCACGTTTGCATTTAGAATCCTGTTGTTTTGTATTTTTTCTCATTTGTTATCTTTTACAGTTCAAAAGTACGCTTCCAACAACTACTTAAAGAAGTTCTGCAAGAAGAAAATGCTGATTTAAATTATAGAACAGGAAATATATTAGGTTAAAAAAAATAAAAACTTCGAGTAAAGATATAGCTTGTTTTGTTTATACGAATATCTGTATTTTATATTCTGTAAATAAAAGTGAAAATTCTATTTTGTTTATTAATTACAGCAAATTTGACAAAATCTCAGCTTAAATAAAATAACAATTATGCATCCCCAATAACAGTAAAGTAATACCTAATTTGGCAATCTTGTAATGTATTTAAAATCGGGTCGTTAAAAATATAACAAATACCATTTTTACCTATATGAAATAGATAATCAGATATAATTAATAAGTAATTAAGGAATGCTGTTAACTCAATTTCTTTTACAGCCACTTATTGTCTATATAGAGAAAATTACTTTTAAAACGTCTGAGCGATTACCCCTTTGCATATACATTTCTTAACTTAAGAATAATTTAAAATTTTAGATATATATATATATATATATATATATATATATTGTTGTGATAAGGGGTTGTTTAGGGGTGTATTAAGTAGTAAGGGTCGTGTAGTAACTGTAAATAGCGATAGTAATTTGAAAACTGCATTTATTTAGCAGAAAAATAAGTAATTCGTGCATTATGTAAATAGCAAGCATTTAACACCCTGTATATAGACCGTAATCAACTTTAAACAATGCCAGCGAGCACATCTTTCAACAATAGAACGCGTATTCAGCAGAGAAACGATCGTACATGTATTAAACTACGTTGAGAATGTTTAACAAATTTATAAAATAAAATACACAGAAGATAAGACAAAAACCTGATAAATTCTCATACAATTACGCTTGTGATAACAAAGGAACAATATGCGCTTTGATAAAAAAACGCACTTTCAAATAAATAAATACATAAACGAAAACAGTACTAGAGTTACATCATTTATTTTTGTATAATTATCCAAAAGCATTATCTATACAAAACACGGACATAAGTTGAAAGTCTGGCCGCGATAACAAATGTTAAGGCAACGATAACAATAGCAAATAAACACTATGACACAGAAATAAAAAGGAGTTGCGTCAGAAAACAGCTTCAAAAATATAGGGAATATTAAAGACAAAATCTGGTTGGTTGAAACAATCTGCAAAACTGCTTGGAAACCCAACCCAGATGTAGTGGGAAAAGGCTATTTAACACCCATCGGTGATAAGACGGGTCAGTCCACACTTGATGCACGTCGAAGCCACGACACTTTTGACCAGAAATCTACGCGTCAAATAAATAAAGTTTAGAATATATCAAATTTATATTATTGTGAAAGTAGTGCTGTGCAACAATTACGTTAAGCATACATGAATAGTTTTTGCCGTTTTTTTTTATAGAAAACGTGAGTAGAAATTGGGTAATTAATTTAAATTAAATATTTATAATCATATAGGGCTTCTAATCCGCGTCGGAAATAATTACAATTATAATTGAATTCTAATTCGCGTCAGAAATAATTACAAATCTAATTGGCTTATAGTACAATTCTGGTACAATTCTAATCTGCGTCGAAAGTATTTAAGGGAAGTGACTCAAAGCATATGCAGAGAAATATAGATTAAAGAAGCACGAGGTGATTTTTGGAAAACAAGGGGTAACTGTATTAAAATATTGGTTCTACTAAGCAGAGCATTGGTATTCGATTGAAGACAACCAGGGGGTGTTAATCCACAACACGAAACAACATATCACAGGTCAGATCTGCTTAATTTTAAGATATTTTTTAATTTAAATTTTAATACTGAATTTATTCAATTTATCTAAAACTAAAGAAGTCAACAAGAAACATTGCATACGTTAAACTTACGTAATAAATCATAAAGAGGTCTAGAACGTTCCAGATTTTTTTGTAAAGAGGTAGTTTTTGGTGACTTTATATTGAAACTAAAAGAATATAAATTTTGGAATAAATAACAAATAGGATATTAATTGATTGAAGGGTGTATTTAAGGAATTTCAAAAATGGTAAATATTATTTCCTTTCATTATATGAATATTGATTGACTTTGTTTATCAATTCAAACAGGTAATCATAAAGGGGTGAAAAAGAAAATTGATCATCGTAACGTTGTGTACTCTGTGTGTATTAAAAACTGCTAGCCGTGGCATAATAATAAAAGTTAAAGATTGAATTGAGAGAACACAGAGCGGTGGCGTTAAGTAGAATGTTTATTACACCGAGTACGGCGTTATCATATCAATATATATATATATATATATATATATATATATATATATATATATATATTACTCATATTTAGACCAGGGTAGAAAATTAAATAATCACATCAAATAATTTTAATCACCGTGTATAATGAATATTATTAGATAATACGCGTTATTAAAACCGTGAAGCATAAAAATTTATTAGTTTCATTAAACATAAGAGATTTAAATCATGTACAAGACGCTTTATATCAAAAGAAGCAGTATTAAAAAGCTCTGCGTGTAATGTAATTATTCCTAAACAAATGGAAATTACGTGCAAAATTTATATTAATTAACCCTATTTTAAGTAACCGGTAGTAAAACAAAGTGTACACATAATAATTAATATTTAACTTGTATTCGCTAAAAATGAAAGCATAAAAGTCTGTGAAAATCCAAGATTATAATACCAGAAAATAAAGCTCTGAGAATTAATATTATTTTGAACACCTGCGTAGTTTAAATATCACGTACGGCGAAAATTGTGTAGATAACAAATGGTTTCAAAGAATCTTGGAGAAACCGGGGCTTAATATTCACGAGAATGTGCGATACGGGGTTATTTAAACCAGATAGTCCACATGGACTAAAATATAATCGATAATAAAGAATATCAATTTGCACCAATACGAACAGGTTAGAAAAGGAAAGAGAAAATGCGTCAAGCAAAGACACATATAGTAAAAGGCGTGATTTAAGCAACGTCACGAGGGTCACAATTGGTTGAAAATAGGATGCAAATATCAGAGGTAGAAACAACAATTTCTGTACAAAATTAATTAGTTTTTCTCGGACATGTTTGCGTGCCGTGTGAATTTCTGAGATTTAAATGGGGCGAGTGAAAAATTCGTAAAAACCGACGCGCGAGCGACGGACTGGGAACAGAGAATGAGAAATTCTTTAGAATTACCCGTTTTGGGGAACAGACCGACAGACAGGCTTTTGCTATATATACCGGTGGTAATATGAATTTCGGCCTCTTAGACTCTTAGACTTTTGACTATTCGATGCGTTAAAAGCTCTTACATCCGCGACTTGATTCAAGATGTTAAACAGTGCATTTTAGTTTGATAAAATAATTTAAAATTTTGCTCGTATATTTTAGTGATTCAAAATAGTTTGTTATTTACGTGCTAACATGAATGTACTTCAGTGCACTTAGATACAAGGTAATAAAATTTAGTATCACTGTACCAATTAGCAAAATTTACAACGACAAATGTATACACAAAAGTAGGCAGTTTTGGCGTATATTGGTGAAAGACGCATGAATTTCTTTGCTATTTTTCGGGGGTGTTAATAATTAAATGGTTCAAATACGTGTCTGGATCCACGAAACAAGAGTCAGATATACACAGATGAGTTCCGGAAAAGCCCAGAAACAACTTTAAATAAATGGTGATGGAGAAAATTTTAAAAGAGTTGAGAATTAGAAGCCGTAAATATAATCCGGTTGGAATGGTGTGATTAACTAAAGGGACGATGTACATTAAAGCTACGAGGACAGTAACCTTCAGGTAAATTATACTATTTTGTTTGACATTTTGGTGTGTGTTGAATAACTTTATAATTGATTTACTTTAAATGGACATTAGTGAAATTGTACTAACCATAAAATTTTAATTTTAAGATGAAATTTGCTTGTTTAAGTAGAAAGGGGTATTTAGTATTGATGTTCTGAATTATGATGAAAATATGGGTATGTCTTTGAGCTCAATTAGACGAACCTGGTTAATTAACGTAAAGGGGTGGTAGATGCTCCCTTTATACTCAGACTCCGGTCTGCTTATATTGTTATATTAATTAGTAGGCATCCTACAAGGACTTGAATTCTGGATGCACATAAAATGATAATAAAATTAATCTTGAAATTCTTTTTAAAACTGAAATTTATGCTGAGTTTTAATTTTGAAATTTTAATGTATTGTGAATATTGATGTAAATAGAGTTAACGTTGATGTTTGTGGTAGGAATGTGTTGTTTAATTTTATGAATGAGGAGGTTTCTAAAATTAGGTGAGCAGCCGAGGCGAATACAGGATCACAGCAGTTTATGATGCATCAATCGGTGGGACTAGAATTTTTTTGTTGAAAGGACCCAGTTCCCGCATTCACAGGAGCATATCACAGCAGTATTATGGCGACCACAACGTGAGGGCTCGAGTTCCAAATAAAATTTTTGTGATTTTATTCCAGGAAACTGGCGATCTGAGAGAGAGAGTTTCTGTTTGTGGATAAATTTAAGAGTATTTTAGAGTGTGTGAGAGTGATTTGAACGTATGCAGAGAAAGGAGTGGTTAAGGAGTCAAGGAGTGGAAATTGGAAGTGACGATAGTGCATTGTGTGAGAAAAATTCTAAAATGGAAGAAGCTGGAGGCAGTAGAGATCAGTCGAGGACGGAATCAGGAGAAACAGGAAATGAGTTAATGATGAGAATGTTAGAGGAAATGCGATTAGCTAGGAAGAATCGAATAGAGCGATGGAGGTCTAACAGAAAATTAGAACTGCTAAGCGATGAATCGAATAGAGCTAGGGAGGAGTCCAATCAAAAATTAGAGCAGATAAGCGGGAAAATTGAACAAAATACTAAAGAATTTACAGAATTTAAAGATAGTCTTACCGTGAAACTGGGGGAAGTAGAAAATGGGGTTGAAAGAAATGAGCGTGATATTACAGGTCTTCGACAGGAAATGGGACATTTAAGGTCCGAAGTACGCATTTTCTGTGAAGAAGAGATTAATGTAAAAATGACTGAAGTGACGGACTCATGTAGGGATCAGTTAGGCAGGGTAGAACGCGAAGTTAGTAGTATCAAATACAACATGTCAAATTTATCGGGGGATGGTCCCAGATTTTCTACAGGTGGAGTATCATTGGACCAACACATGAAGTTTTATGGCGATAACAGGGTAAATCCACAAATTTTTATTAATAGCGTAAGAAATCTAGTGGGAAATTTATTTGACGAACAGACTAAACTGAATACAATAAAGGCTTTATTAAAGGACAACGCGGAAGCATGGTACAATTTAGTAGGACAGGACATAGACACTTACACGGACTTTGAAGACAGATTTTTAAAGCACTACTGGAGTGACCACAAACAAGACCAGGTACGAGACAACTTAATCACAGGGAAATTTAAGGGAGAATTTTCAGGAAGTAGGGAGCAATATGCTATACGCAAGTATAGCATAGCAAAGCAACTGAACCCACCACTGACGGACCGACAAATTATTAAGTATTTATCACGACACTTCGAGGTAGAAATAAGACAGCACGTAGCACTACAGAACATAGTGGACAGAGAAATGTTTTTGGAATACTTGCAGAGGTACGACGACGTAAGTAGTGGACGACCTCGGGATAATAGGGAAAGACAGATCAACACAGTTAGGTTTGACAATAGACGGGACAACTACGCTAGAAGGGGGAATAATTACGGATACCAGCGACAGAATTGGGAACAGAGACGACCATACGTTAGGAGTAATAGTTTAGGAAGGGGACCTGCACCGAGACCGGGACCTACCAGAATGAATAGTTCACCAGACATGAGCGGGACTGCTAATACAGACACGGAACGAGTGGAAACGCCTAGGACATACGCTGAGGTGACGGCTAGACCAGGACCGAGTAGGGAAAACAGACCTGGACAGGATTTTTAGAACGCGACAGACCACTAGATTTCAGTGTAAATGTATATGAACATCCACGTGAATTTTTCAAAATTGAGGAGGAGGTAGAGCCAGAAACTGAGGAAAAATTATGTTTGCCAATTATTAATTTAGAAATTTTTGAGAATAATGTAGAAGTATTACTTGATACAGGGGCAGAGGCGAGTTTAATATCGGAGGAATTCGTCAGCAAAATTAGGGATAAGGTTTGTGATAGAATTATGCCTATAAAGCGTAGCCATTTAGTAGCTCAAATAAAAAGAAGTTTGCTGTAGTAAATAGTGTTGTGGTGCTTAGGATAGATATAGGAGGTTTAAGCTGTGAACAGGAGTTTGTAATTGTACCTGGACTGAAGTTTCAGAGCATTTTAGGTGTTGACTGTATGATGAAGTTAGGGGTTTTGATAGATATGGAACGGAAGGTAATAAGGATTAAGGATAGGGTAGTGCCATGGAAGGGCAGTTATGAAGTCACAGAGGATGACACGGGGTTTAGTATTAATGTAGTAGAGGTAGAGGATGATGAAGGTAAACAGATCAACACAATAAGATGTCCAGAGGATAGGAAAGTAGAGGTTCAAGCTTTAGTACAAAAACATGCAGAATTAGTGGGGGTAGAAGCAACAGCAGCATATCGGGAGCAGGTGAAGGCAGAATTATTTTTGATGAGGTTAAGTGGCAGGTTTGTTTTTAATAAAGTAGATTTAAGAGATTCATTCTGGCGGATTCCATTATACAAGAATTCTAGAAGGTACATAGGATTTTCCATAGAGGGAAAAATCGAGAATTTTAATGTAGTATCGTTTGGTTTGTCGGCAGAAAGGGAAACAATAATAAATGAGACACAGACAAGTGTAGGGACTGAAGAAGAAGCAATATTTAAGAGTGAGGTTAATAGGGATGATAAGTTTATTGTATGTGAGATAATAGGGATGATAAGTATAGATATAGAAGGGGGAGAGATAGGGATGAAGAGTATTAGGATAGTTAGAAGAAAGACTTGGAGGGTCAAGAAGAGAGTTAGATTTAAATAGGATAGGGATAGATATAGGTGTATATAGAAGAGCAGAAGTAAGTGTTTATAGAAAATAAAGCTAGGTATAGGATAAATATGGGAGATAATTAGGAATAGGTTTAGGATGAGAATAAAGAGTAAATGTAGGAAAAAAATAAGATAGGTTAAGTATAGATATTTCATATAAGATTAGTGGAGAGTTAGGAATAGAGTAAGAGTAGGATAGGCATATAGGATTAGGTAGGGGGAAGTAAAGTATAGGGAAGATTAGTTAAATAGGATAGATATATAGGATGTATATAGGATTAGATGGATAAGTAGGATGAAGTTAGGGATAATTTCAGTTAATAGAATTAGGTGAGAGTTAGGAATAGGATAGGGATATAGGATAGGTGTAAATATTTTTTTGAATTGGAGACAAAGTAGGTAAGTTAGATAGATAAGGATAGAGAGAGATAGGCAATTTTTTTTGTAAGTTTTTTTTGTGACAGTCTAAATGCTTTATATTTGCATTCAAATAAGTTGGATTATTTGTATTCAAATAGGGGGAAAATACTCATATTTAGACCAGGGTAGAAAATTAAATAATCACATCAAATAATTTTAATCACCGTGTATAATGAATATTATTAGATAATACGCGTTATTAAAACCGTGAAGCATAAAAATTTATTAGTTTCATTAAACATAAGAGATTTAAATCATGTACAAGACGCTTTATATCAAAAGAAGCAGTATTAAAAAGCTCTGCGTGTAATGTAATTATTCTAAACAAATGGAAATTACGTGCAAAATTTATATTAATTAACCCTATTTTAAGTAACCGGTAGTAAAACAAAGTGTACACATAATAATTAATATTTAACTTGTATTCGCTAAAAATGAAAGCATAAAAGTCTGTGAAAATCCAAGATTATAATACCAGAAAATAAAGCTCTGAGAATTAATATTATTTTGAACACCTGCGTAGTTTAAATATCACGTACGGCGAAAATTGTGTAGATAACAAATGGTTTCAAAGAATCTTGGAGAAACCGGGGCTTAATATTCACGAGAATGTGCGATACGGGGTTATTTAACCCAGATAGTCCACATGGACTAAAATATAATCGATAATAAAGAATATCAATTTGCACCAATACGAACAGGTTAGAAAAAGAAAGAGAAAATGTGTCAAGCAAAGACACATATAGTAAAAGGCGTGATTTAAGCAACGTCACGAGGGTCACAATTGGTTGAAAATAGGATGCAAATATCAGAGGTAGAAACAACAATTTCTGTACAAAATTAATTAGTTTTCTCGGACATGTTTGCGTGCCGTGTGAATTTCTGAGATTTAAATGGGGCGAGTGAAAATTCGTAAAACCGACGCGCGAGCGACGGACTGGGAACAGAGAATGAGAAATTCTTTAGAATTACCCGTTTTGGGGAACAGACCGACAGACAGGCTTTTGCTATATATACCGGTGGTAATATGAATTTCGGCCTCTTAGACTCTTAGACTTTTGACTATTCGATGCGTTAAAAGCTCTTACATCCGCGACTTGATTCAAGATGTTAAACAGTGCATTTTAGTTTGATAAAATAATTTAAAATTTTGCTCGTATATTTTAGTGATTCAAAATAGTTTGTTATTTACGTGCTAACATGAATGTACTTCAGTGCACTTAGATACAAGGTAATAAAATTTAGTATCACTGTACCAATTAGCAAAATTTACAACGACAAATGTATACACAAAAGTAGGCAGTTTTGGTGTATATTGGTGAAAGACGCATGAATTTCTTTGCTATTTTTCGGGGGTGTTAATAATTAAATGGTTCAAATACGTGTCTAGATCCACGAAACAAGAGTCAGATATACACAGATGAGTTCCGGAAAAGCCCAGAAACAACTTTAAATAAATGGTGATAGAGAAAATTTTAAAAGAGTTGAGAATTAGAAGCCGTAAATATAATCCGGTTGGAATGGTGTGATTAACTAAAGGGACGATGTACATTAAAGCTACGAGGACAGTAACCTTCAGGTAAATTATACTATTTTGTTTGACATTTTGGTGTGTGTTGAATAACTTTATAATTGATTTACTTTAAATGGACATTAGTGAAATTGTACTAACCATAAAATTTTAATTTTAAGATGAAATTTGCTTGTTTAAGTAGAAAGGGGTATTTAGTATTGATGTTCTGAATTATGATGAAAATATGGGTATGTCTTTGAGCTCAATTAGACGAACCTGGTTAATTAACGTAAAGGGGTGGTAGATGCTCCTTTATACTCAGACTCCGGTCTGCTTATATTGTTATATTAATTAGTAGGCATCCTACAAGGACTTGAATTCTGGATGCACATAAAATGATAATAAAATTAATCTTGAAATTCTTTTTAAAACTGAAATTTATGCTGAGTTTTAATTTTGAAATTTTAATGTATTGTGAATATTGATGTAAATAGAGTTAACGTTGATGTTTGTGGTAGGAATGTGTTTGTTTTTTTTTATGAATGAGGAGGTTTCTAAAATTAGGTGAGCAGCCGAGGCGAATACAGGATCACAGCAGTTTATGATGCATCAATCGGTGGGACTAGAATTTTTTTGTTGAAAGGACCCAGTTCCCGCATTCACAGGAGCATATCACAGCAATATATATATATATATATATATATATATATATATATATATTGCTATGATATCGCCGTACTCCGATGTGTTTAACGTTCAGTTGCCTGCTGCTCGCCACCGCTCTGTGTCTCTAAATAATTATGATAAATTTTAGATTTTATACAATTCGTTTTATATGCCTCGACTAGTTCAGTTTAACCCCATACAGAGTGTACAACGATACGATAACAAAGAAGTTTTTATCCCCATTTTCTCTAACACTTCCCACCCGAATGAGGTAAACAAAATTAACCAAAATTTATATAATAACCAAAATATGTACAATTTGTAGTTCCACAACCTTTATAATATCATTTGCTGTTTAAGGAAACTCCTGAATCAAAGTATCAATATAAATTAGTTTGTCCTCAAATTATTACTCCCTTAAATTAGTTTAAAGCAAGCAAAAATAACTCTGTATACTACTTGAAGTATGTTAAACGATCAATGACTTGCTTTCCCTTTTACGTAATTTTCTACGTATAAAAATCTTTAATGACCTTTTGCATAAATATCCTAATGCATACTAAAATTAAAATGTTCAAAAAGAAATTAATATCTTAAGCTGTTAATGAATTTTATCTCTGACTTGTTTGTTCTTGTTGAACTCCTTGTTGTGAATACGCGTCTCTGCATGCACCCCAATTCTTAGAACTGCTACTGCGTGCTGTTGATCAATGTCCTTGGATTGTTTTCAATTAGTTTTTCTTATTGATTTTGTTTGGTAGTACAGCTTGGTTAAACGTCCAGTTTAACACTTAATCATTTACTTAGTTGAATTTAGTTCAACCCTAGTTCAACCCTGTTCTAATACCTGGTTTAATACCTGGTTCAGTACTCGGTCTAATACCTGGTGCCCTAAGTTAATAAAATATTAAAGATTATATTTAATTAGAATTTTGTACTTACGTTTTTTAAATGTCAACGACGAATTTCTGTGAATATTTGCACTTGTACTAGTATTTGAAATTTTTCAATTATAACTTTCGCTTATTTTATTATTTAATTTGATGTTTTAACTTTGCGTGTTATCTTGGTTCAATGAAGTAAACAGCGTGCCTTGGTCGTAGAAAGACTGACCCTTTATCAGTTCGTACGGTATTTAAAAGCTCGCCTATCACGTGTTATAATTGGTTTAACCAGCTGGTTTTGTTGATTGAGGCGTTGTACTTTGTCTTATCGCGCAAGCCTTCGAATTTCCATGGAGTTACCATCCTAATTTTTCTTCGCAATGCTTTAGCACATCACGCAGATCTCAAAATTTTACATTGTGGATTCCTTTGACCCCCAAACCTTGTATCTTCTCAAGTCACGTCCTCTTATTTGTATAGGAATTTATTCAAACTTTCTGCTTAATTCCGCATGTAGTCAAGCGTATGGTTCCTTATTTTTGTTTACCAATGTGCTGCATTTTATTCGAATTTGTTAAGTTTCCAATTAAAAAATCACGTAGGCAAATTTATAATGGAACTCTTAAACAGACGGTGTAAATTAGATGCGTTTTTATTGACCTTTACGTTCTGTAATTTGATTGTTTTGCTTCGAGTTTAAAAAAAATCGTTTCATGTTCGTTTGACTTTCGATGTTCCTGATGCATATTTATTTAAAGTTTATGAATACATTGCTATAAAAATGAATTGGATTGCGTACAAAGTTATTTATTTTACGAAATGTAATTAAATTCTTGAAGAATGAGCTTCCTTTCATTGATTGAAGTTGGTTGTGAATATTATACAGTGTGTTCGATATTTGCTTTTTGTATAATTGGCGAATTGCTTACTCTTTATGATAAAAATTGTTTAATTTTCTAGACTTTGATGTCGTTTACATGAAGTGTACAACCCTTGTGACCCTAAATAACTCTATATATATATATATATATATATATATATATATATATATATATATATGTCCCAGGTTGGGTGTCGATAAAATATGCTGTAGTCTGAAGATGCCCGAAGTTGGACGTCAATAAAAAATTATGTGAATTGAAGTGGTTAATAAGTGTTTTCCTAATTATTTTTGCTAGCTCAATTTAAATGAAACCACTAGAATCAAACATCAAACTAATAATGACAAAAAATTCATTAACAAATATTGAGTCCACAACCACCTTTCTTTAAAAACAATATCTTATACCTAACAAAATATAACCTCTTAGTAGTCACTAAAATTAGAGTCCAAAATCTCTTTTATAATCAAGATGCCTTTTCTAATTTTAAATTCATTTTTTAATAACTCCTTAATTAATCTTATCATGTACAAAATTTGTCAAGATAAAATAGATAACCCACTGTCACCCTTTAAAATCGGATTTAAACATATCTGACACCCTTTTCAATTGAATTATCCAACTTGTACACACTTTCTCTACTAGAGAAGAAGTTCTCAAACGTTTGTTAACGTATCCGGCGCGTTATGCCACATATGATTCAGACCGGATGTTACTGCACGACAATGCACCCATTTATACGAGCGTGGCGTGGTTGTTTTGGAACACCCACCCTACACTTTAAATCTTACTCCTACTGACTTGTAATGCTTTTTTTTATTCCCTCATCTTAAGTGGACTTTGAAGGGATTACGGGTTGCGAACGTTAAGGAGAACGGTTCCGTGGATCAGACAGGGTTGTGTACGACTGCTAATCCTAAGGTCCCGGGTTCGATTTCCAAAAATTTCACAAAAATACACTTTCGTTAGGATGAGAGTTAAAATGTAGGTCCCGTATGTGATGGTTGTCACACACGTTAAAGATCCCTACCTTGTTTGGAATAGCAAGGGTTCGACAAATTTCAAAATTTTCGGTTAAAAGCTCGCTTCCTGGCCAGTGTAGTATCTTCGGGTGGAGCATTGGAAAATCAAATGTAGGGAAGCGACCTCTGCTGCACTTCTGACCTCTCAGCGTCCTCAACGCACAACTTCATCGCCCTAACCATGGTAATCAGTCGTGGATCTCATCCGCATCGTTCCGAATCACTTTCCTGTCGTCTACGACGATCGTGGTGGAACTCGCAGGCACCCTCTTGCAGATGGCGGCGTGCGCTTTTTTCGTCCTAAACATTAAGAGATCTAGCTCGTCGGCGGCGCTAGCAGCAATTCTTCCGTTATTGCTAGTCGACGGCTTTCGTTAGGGGTAACAGGGGTAACAGGGTAAGAATCCTAGTATTCATCAGCACGTGGCCAGTTTTTGGTCACGTAATTATTCAACACAACAGCATTGGAGAGTTATCAAACAGCTGTATATAAACATTCGAACAAACAAGCATCATTATCAGCACGTGCTGATAAACTGGCAGAAATTTCCACAATGGCCGATAAGAGTAAACATGATGTTAAAGGATAATACCTACGACAAGCACCTTTTCTACATTTACATTTCCACCGCTTCCACTAGACTCACTTATGCCTTTCCAAAAATCGACCAGGATGCCCCACTCACCACCGCCATCACAATCCAGGGCCTCTCCGATTCACAGAAGTCCAAACGAGCAAGAGATGAGGATGTTACGGTTTCAACCATTAATTTAGAAAATATAACAGCTATCAAGAAAGATTTCACAGAATATGTTTTCAGAAACGGCAACAAAATTAACCGAAATACTGTACAATGTATCCTGCAGAGAATGAAAGATACTGCCTTAATTGCCACCGTCGCCTCTCAGGACTTCGAGATATACAAAGCCAGACTCCACCAGTTAGAAAAGAACATCATGACAATTTCAGCACAACAGGTTACAATACAACAACTACCCACACACATACCACCTACATATGCTCACGTTTCAGCCACTACTTCCAAACATGCACCCCCTACCAAACCACCTCCCAAAGTCATCACTCTAAAACCGACATCCTCTGATATAACCCCATCCCAGCTCCTTAACATTGTTAAACAAAACCTGCAACCATCCTTATAAGACCTGTCAATCCGTAGTATCCGCCCTTTCAGAACCGCTGTAATCATCCGCACCGATAAACCTTCTGACGTCAAAATAATTTCCAACCCAAACCAACAAATCTGTTTTGTTCATGTTCCAAAACACAGACAACCCCAACCGATAATATTTGATATAGACCGAGACATACCCACACCAAACACCCTTTCACTCCTCTACCAGCAAAACTCCCTTCAGCACCTTATCCCCGAAAATGAATTCCGTTCCGAAGCATTCGTAGCCATACGCCGCCCCAGATCTGACTCCAACGATAACCTTACCCTTAACGTTTTTGCCAGGCTCCGAACGATCTCAACCTTAAGATCCCATATGTACATTGGTTATAAATCCTGCAAAATTCGAGACCTAGCCAAGGTCTGTCGGTTAACAACCACCTGTGGACATTGTGTTCAAGAACACACCTAAAGATCGTGTTCTAACCAATCCTCATATCCTATCTGTTCCAACTGCCAACGCATTAACCGCCCCCATAACCACTCCGTAACCAGTCCTGATTGTCCCGTGTACAAACAATCCCTAGAGATTTCCAAATTACGATCTGACTATGGCTACTAATCCCACCACGCAAATTCCTATGCCCATTCATAATCCCCACCTTACACCTTTCTATATATCAGTTATACAAGCCAACCTCCAACACTCCCGCTCCGCAACATTTGAACTTGCCCTTCTCTTTTTTGAACGAAAAATATCCTTAGCTGTCCTTCAAGAACCTTACCTTATAAATAACAAAATTCCCAACCTACCGCCATATACTAGATCTCTTATTCACCCACATCCGCTAGACTCTAATCTAACAGCATTCGTTATCATCAACAGCCCCCAAATAGATGCATCCCTTATTCTATCCCACTCTACTCCACAAGTACTGACTGCGGAACTACACTGGAAGACTGGCACTATCTACATTATTTCGGCTTACTTTCAATATAATAAAAACATTCAGATATACTTACAACAACTGGACAACACTTTACAAACACCTGCACATAAACCGACACTTATATGTGCAGACGCCAACGCACATTCTACGTAATAGTACAATGACATCACTGACGACAAAGGCACCCTCCTTGAAGATTTCATCCTACAACACAACTTATCTACGCAAAATACTCCATCTAACACCCCAACCTGGGAATTCTTAAACCACAGCGCCAACATTGATGTCACCCTTGCTACCCCATCAGCCTGTAATTTAATTGACTCATAACCTCCAGCGATCATAATCCAATAACTTTCAACATCCTCCCTAACCTCCGACCACGCCAATTCCACAAATCATTATCCTACAACACAAATAAAGCAGACCGGCCTCGCTTCCTAAAATCCTTTAAAAACCAAATCTCGAACCCCCAACCTGCCTTACCAGAAAGCTCCCATCCAACTTTACTCGCAAACTCTATTGTCCAAAATATCCACCGTGCCGCATCCACTACCATTCCGACAAGATACCACACTACTCGCATGACACCTTGGTGGAGTCCTACAATACAAGACGTCGCCTAAACGCCCTACAACACAAAATACAACGTCTACGCAGACTTGCTGTTCAACATGATCAAATAGCACTATTGAGCACACAATACAGACAACTACGTTCAACCTTTAAAAGTACCATCTACGAGGCTAAGAAGAATCACTTACAAAATATTGTTGACCACCCTAATGCCGATCCCTGGAAAACGCAGGTTAGTAAATCCCCTCCAAATCAAATCCTAACAACGCCCACATCAGTCCAAAACCCTACCACCCAAAATAGTTTATGCCTCCTACTAAACACGGTAATCCCTCCTACTTCTATGGATATCCCTTCCTTCCAACAAGACCAAATCGTGTCCAATTGCGAAACCCTTCTTAACACACCTCCTGATGATATCCTCGACACCGACTTTCTCGACTCCATCGTGTCCAAATTAAACCCACAAAAATCTCCAGGTCCTGACAACATCACAAACATTATCATCCAAGAGTCATAGCCAGTAATCCGTCAACCTATCCTGCAACTATTCAAAAAATGCCTTACTACCGGTATCTTTTCTGACACCTTTAAACATGCTAATATCACCTTACTACTGAAACCTGCAAAATTCCCTGAAGGCCCACGTTCCTACCGCCCAATAGCCCTTCTTTCATCCATCGGTAAACTCCTTAAAAAACCGATCCCTTAAAAACTCCAATCACATATCGAAAATAACTCCCTGATTTCCCCCAACCAACACGGTTTTCGCCTAGGGCATAGAGCAGAACAAACAATCTTTTTCCTAATCTCCAAAGTTCGATCATCACACGTTCTAGCAATTTTCCTTGATTTCCACTCCACGTATGATCTCCTCTGGTGGCCCAATGTTCTTAACCAGCTCAAGATACTGAATTTCCCCTCCAATATATATATATAAAATCATCCAATCATACCTGTCTTCCCGAACAGCTACCCTCCGTACAAAGTACTTTTACTACCATGACCTTATCACAAGGCTGTCCTCAAGGATCTATTCTCTGACCTACCCTTTGGAACCTATCCATTAACCCTCTCTTTGACCTTAATATTCCAAACACAGACACCTACGCCTATGCAGACGACCTTACATTCCTTATTCACGGAAACTCCCGCCGCCAAATACAATCCACTGCAAATATCATAATCTAACAAATCGAGCAATGGTCAATCCTAAATAAACAACCCATCTCCCCTACTAAATCCAGAATGTTACTTCTAAAAGGATCCTCGACCCTCGCCGCAGTCCTACTGTTCATATCCTAGGAACACCCTTCACTTTCTTTGAATCTGTCCCCTAACCTCGGTATCCATTTAGAAATCCACCTGAAAATGCACACCCACCTTAAAAAAATCCGTTTAAAAACCAAGTTAATCCTGCACAACAAATCTTTACCAAAATCAACCCAATTAGCCTCACCTACAAGACGACTAATTTTGAACATCACAACACCCCCCCCCATTTCCTCTGAATCCTAAATCCAATAACACGTTCTTACCTATTATATGTTTCTCGAGGCTTTTGAACCACCTCCACGGCTTCTCTATACACAATCTAACACCCCCCCTCCTAAGAAATCCAACTACATCACTTCGTGCAAACCCGTAACCTAAAATTCTTTTGTCCGATCCACCTCCATAATGAAACATTATCCCCAGATACGTACCGCACAATCACTACTTCCGACCTTAACAACCCGTATCTACAACTCCCTCCTTCACTCCTGGCAAGAATCATGGTCCTACTCCGATACCGGCAGATACACCTACCAAATATTTCCTACCATTACCGACATCCCCACTCACATACAAAATTCTAGCCGTACAACTATCCAATTCCTAACTGGTCACGGCAAATTCCGATCCAAACTTCACTTCTTCCACCTAATACCTTCTCCTCTATGTCAATGCAATCTTGATTCCCGAAACCCCAGAACATCTACTATACCATTGCCCCGCCCTTACTCCCATCCGAAATACCTTCAAACAAATCATTCAACTGGACTTATTTTCGCCACCACCCGATTTTAAATCTCTAATCACTAACTTTTCTCTTCGTTTACATGCCTTTCTATAAGAAATTTTAGACACCAAACCTCCTATACCCTCATCTTAACCTCCCTAACCTGCGATCAAATACGAAACAACAAGTTAGTATTGCATCGGACCACTAGAAGTTCCACCCCCTACCCTGGAACAAGTTTTTGACGCCACCTGAAGGTATAAGCGAGTCTGAGGAAAAAATCCCCTAAAACCGAGTGAAATTTAATGCATTTTGTTTTTCTTAATTTGTTTATTTTCTTTTATCTTAGACTGTTCAAGCTAGGATGGGCCAACGGCCTAGGTATGGCTGATAATAAAGAATATTCAAAAATTCTACCAGGGCAATTTCAGGACAGCAACCTCTACAAGGGACCCCGATCCAACCGCCACAAGCGCAGGTTTTGTCTTAGACATCACAACCTCTATCTTTCGCCCCTCTTCCTCCTTGGCAGCGATTCTTCTTCTCGATGAACCATCACGATTCTTAAATCTGTGCCTTCACAAAAAGAAACAAGTTAGTAAGAGGTTCGTTTTATATAAGTATTTTAAGTTAACCTTTCATAACACGGAGAAAGATCCGCCTGCTAGGTCAAGTACTGTTATTCGTGAATCACGGTGTATATGAATAGCTAATTCAGGACCATTTTGTAACTTAATTGTAACCCCAGCTTTAATTTTTGATTCCGAATCTGAAAGTTTTTGAGCAGTTATAGAAACATAACGATAGTTTTTATATCGCTCTATATAATATCTCCAATTATAAGCACTGTTTTTGAAAATAATTCCAATTTTAGCCTCTTAAGATGTGAAAATTTCCCATTATCAATCAAAGTTTATATGTAATTGAATTTGTCATATCTTTTTATGACTCGATCCATTAATAAATTCGCCCTTTTAGCACTATCTTCCCTCTCTAAAATACCAACAACCCGCATCCTTTTAATAGATTATAAGTTAGCGCGTCTCATTACCTAATTTATCTAACGTGGGACTTAAAACAAGACTGGGGTTCTAAGCGATATCGTTTACTCAGTTTAAGTGTACTTACATTGTACATCATGTTTTATAATTTCGTTCAGGGGCGAACCAAAATAAAATGCGCCCCGATGAATATATTAAAATTGCGCCCTTTGAGTTAAATTAATATAAGAAATAATGCAATCAGTTACACATATTACAAAATATATTACGAAGTGGCATTGATAATATTCCACCACTATTGAAACAATTAAAAGTTGTAACTTAGAATATTCTATTATTTAACATAGTCTCCTCTTAAATTAATACATTAAATACTGCGATTTTGCAACGTCTCTAATTCTTTAAAAAAGATTCTTCTTAGTCTGTAAATGGGCGCGTGTGAAGTTGGCATCTAATTTTTAGCACCGTAAATTTTATCAATAGTTCTATTTGCACCCCCAATAGTTTTACAGTTCTTGATAGGTTATATCAATAGTTCCGCCAATTTAGTTAAAAATATGGCAAATTCAAAATATAAGGTGCTAACTTCCCGTAGCACTGCAACTTTTTAAATACAAAATCTTATAGTTCCAGAAGAGTTCTACCGTTCCTGATACATTTAAGGAATAGTTTTGACTTCTAACTATTTTTTAAAAATTTCTTAAATTTACCGCCGGCACCGCACACAAGAGTAAAGTATCAGTTTTCCGGCAGTTCCAGTCAACTTTTAGGTGTTTTTCTATAGTTCTGCAATAGTTCTAACGACTTATGTGGGTTTTGTCCAGAGTGTCGGTCTATAACTATTTTTTACACATTTTTGAAACTTAGCGCCAGCACCACACACAAGAGTGAAGTATCAGTTCGCCGGCAGTTCCAGCCAACCTTTAGATGTTTTTCTATAGTTCTACAATAGTTCTAATGACTTATGTGAGTTTCGTCCAGAGTTTCGGTCTATATCTATTTTTTACACGTTTTCGTAACTTAGTGCTAGCACCACACACAAGAGTAAAGTACCAGTTTGCCGGCAGTTCCAGCTAACGTTGGAACTTCAAAACCCTAACTTAACTTGCACTTGAAAGAAATGTAGTAAAACCAAACAAAACTAAATTTCAGTTCATTGTCTGTGCAGGAAACAGTCTCAACATATGTCTAAAAACATACTTTGATCCTACATTAAAACAAGAAAAAATAAATGAGTTGAGGGCTTATAGAAAAAGGTATTAGAATATTTATTAACAAGTCACAAAGGTTTTGATTATTAAGGTCTTTTCTACAGTTCTTTATCATAATCATCACATATTTGATTTCTTCAATTTTAGTAATAACTACTTCATTAGTGCAGAAAAATTTTAGACTGTAATTAAATTAAGTAACATTACCCGAAAATGGCTTAAACAAACCTGATAAGCTTTACAAAGGAAATTGTTTAGACCAAATTGATTTATGAAATTACAATATCAGTTAATAAGGTGAAAAATAATAGTTGAAACCCTATAAACGAAGCATTAACTCATAATTTACTCTTGTGTACGGTGCTGGCGCTAAGTTTCAAAAATGTATAAAAAATAGTTATAAGCAGAAACCCTCTACGAAACCCACATAAGTCGTTAGAACTATTGTAGAAAATAGAAGAACACCAAAGAGTTGGCTGGAACTGTATGCAAACTGACACTTTACTTTTGTGTGCGGTGCTGGCGCTGTTTCAAGAATGTGTAAATAATAGCTATAAACCGATACTCTGGACCAAACCCACATAAGTCGTTAGAATTATTGCGGAACTATAAAAGAACACCAAAATTTGGCTGGAACTGCCGGCAAACTGATACTTCACTCATGTGTGCGGTGTTGTCGCTAAGTTTTAAAAATGTGTAAAAAATAGTTATAGACCGAAACTTTGAACGAAACTCACATAAGTCGTTAGAATTATTGTAGAGCTATAGAAGAACACCAAAAAGTTGTCTGGGACTGTCGGCAAACTGATACTTTACTCTTGGGTGCGGTGCTGGCGCTAAATTTCAAGAATGTGTAAATAATAGCTATGGACCGAAACGCTGGACCAAACCCACATAAGTCGTTAGAACTATTGTAGAACTATAGAAGAACACCAAAAAGTTGGCTGGAACTGCCAACAAACTGACACTTTACTCTTGTGTGCGGTGCTGCCGCTAAGTTTCAAAAATGTGTAAAAAATAGCTATACAACGAAACTCTGGACGAAACCTACATAAATCATTTGAACTATTGTAGAACTATAGAAGAACACCTAATAGTTGGCAGGAACTGCCGGCAAACTGATACTTTACTATTGTAAATTCAAGGAATTTTTTGAAAATAGTTAGAAGTTAGAACTATTCCTAAAATGTATCAGGAACAGTAGAACTTTTCTGGAACTATAAGATTTTATATTTGTAACGACTTTTTTGAAAAGTTGCGGTGCTACGGGAAGTTAGCAGCTCATATTTTCAATTTGCATTTTTTTAACTAATTCGGGGAAACTATTGATATGACCTATCAGGAACTGTACAACTATTGGGGGTGCAAATAGAACTATTGATAAAATTTGCGGTGCTAAAAAATGAGGTGCCAACTTCACACGCATGTAAATCAGCCCTATACAGCTCTTCGTTACACAAAAATTGACGCCCTTTTAAACATTTTTTTAATAGAAGACGCAGGTAATATTCCGAAAGGGTTAAATATGGAGAAAAGGGTGGCTGTTTTAGTAATTCGCATCGTAAATCCTGAATTAAATTTATGACAATGTACGATTTGTGTGCATTTTCCTGCAAAAATAACACACCTTGCGCTAACATACCACGTTTTGTTTCCGTAATTTTTTATCTCTCAGGGTCGTTAGTCATTTAGAATAATAATCTTCAGTGAATGGCTTGATCCATTTTCAGGTAATTGATCATAATTATTACACGGATATCTTTATAAACTGAAACAAAAACTTTTTCAGTGGATTTTTGAACTTGAAACTTCTTAGTTTTAATAGGTTATTCCTTGTTGCCATAGTAACCAGTTTTTGTTTTGTTCAAGAGAAATGGTTTGGGCGAACTTGATATCGATACCCCTTCGAATACGAATTTCAATTCCATAATGTACCTAAATATAAATAAAATACAATTTTGTATATAAACTAGTGTTAAAAAAAATATCATCATTTTGTTTTCAACCTTACTTAAGGTGGGTTTGACGCAGTTCGAACTTCTTTTCTACTCTGTGCTAATCTAAAAAGTTCTACATACTCTTCACTACCTAAATTTCTAATAATTTGGCTAACATAGCTTGGTCTAGGTCTTCCTATACTCTTCTATCTTTTTCTTATCTATCTGGCTCTACATAGATATTAGCAACCTGATGGTTGTTAAAGAATTCCAACATGTTTACATGATTCCTATTTATAAGGAAATGAAATGTTACCTGGTTATTCCCTCCAAAAAAGGAAAAGTGTTACATTATATGTTATGGTAAGGCATAAGCAACACATCGCTGCCAACATGCCAGACCGCTAACTAATTGTGAGTTATGCCATGGTGACATTAAGTTAACTGATTTTTATTTATTTATTTTTTTTGTTTTGCTTTCGAACTTACTAAGGTCGGTTTGACGCAGCTCTAAATTTTTTTCTATTCTGAACTAGTATAAAAAGGTCTACATACCCTTCACAACCTAAATCTCTAATAATTTGACTAATATAGCTTTGTCTAGACGTTCCTACTCTATTTTTATTTGGTAGTCTATAATCTAAGACCTTACTAAACAGTATCTCTCCTGACCTTTAATTGTTTCCACATACAGGGTTCCTCGCCTATCCTTCTATAAACTTCTTCAATTGTTACTCTATCTGTCCAACTAATCTTTAACATTCTTCTATAACACCAAGTTTCAAAAGCTTCTATCTTTTTTTATCTACCGCTTTAATTGTCCAAGTCTCACTACCGTATAATAGAACGCTCCATACGTACGACTTTAAGAAACTTTTTCTATTATCTAAACTAATACTATTAGCTATTAGTAAGTCTCTCTTTTTTAGAAGCATTTTTCTAGCTTGAGCTATTCTAGCTACTATATCCCTTCTGCTGCGTCCGTCTTTGTAATTATACTAACTAAATAGCAAAATTCACCTATCTCCTCTAACTCGGTATTACCTATTTTTAATTTTGGTTTAGAACTAGATTGTAACTCACTTGTCATTATCTTTGTCTTTTCTGAGTTAATTCTCATACTATAGTTACTCTGTAGTATCTTATCTAAAATATTTAAAAACTCTCCTTATCCTTTTCTAGATTCTGCTATAATGGGTATATCATCTGTAAAACGTAACATCACTATTTTCTGTCCCTGTACACTAATACCTATCCCTTTTCTCTCTCTAGTTAAGTGTAAAGCTTCCTCAATATAAACATTAATAATCAAGGGAGATAGTGTATAGCCCTGTCTAAAACCATTTCTAATCTTAGCTTCCTTTCTATTTCATCAAATCTAATTCTTACGCTTTGGTTTTTATATAGACTGTAAATAATTTTTCTATCCCTATGAGAGATTCCTATTTTTGCAAAACCCTGAACATAACAATCCAATTAACCCTATCAAATGCTTTTTCTAAATCAACAAACGCGAAATGAATCTTTTTATTTTTTTGTAACCTATTTTCCATAATTACCCTAATCATTAGTATCGGTTCTCTAGTCCCTCTGTCTTTACGAAAACCATATTGGTTTTCGCCTAAATAATTCTTAATCAAAGCTTCTACTCTATTTTTAATTATTATTGTTAGTATTTTGGAAGCGTGGAAAGTTAAACTAACCGTTCTAAAACTCTCACACCTATCAGTTCCTGACTTTTTTGGGATTGGGATAATAATATTTTTTTCGAAATCTATTGGGACCTCACCTGTGTCATATATTACTTTTAGTAGTTCATATAATCTGTCTAAAGTTTTCTGACTTGCATATTTTATTAATTCTGCGGGTATATCGTCTATCCCTGGCGCTTTATTTAGTTTAAGATCCCTAACAGCTCTATCAAATTCATTCCTCTCTTAATATTGAGAACCCTATTTCTACATCCTCTTCTTGGTCGTTCTCTAACTCATCCAATCGTCTCCCTTATATAAATCTTCTAAGTATCCGTATCCGTCACGGCCAACCCTCCACAACATTGTAAATTATTGAGGATCGCCTCTTGCTGCGTCTTTTAATCGCCTTTTACGATAAGCAGGCTTACTATAGCAGTATTCTTTGTCCCCTACTATAGGGATTAAAACACAACTATTTCGAATGGACCTGCACCTTGCCGAAGTTCTAGATTACTAGAACAGATAAAATGGCTTGCTTGTTCTAATAAACTAAAAAGCCTAACTACAGCTCCAACCAAACTAGTAGGGTCGTTAGTGAGGAACCAAACTAAGACAGGCCCCCCAAAAGAAGTCAGCTGCTCTTTCCGTAATTAGATTGGCAGAGACCATAGGGGTTAGTATGGCAGTCTAAGACACACTACCGCGATGTGAAAGGCAACGGAAAACCACCACATTACCTCCCAAGTTCACAGCGTACTTAAATTGTAATAAACATTATGGCATTTTCTAGGGTAAAAGATTCCAGAGTTAAAATAGTCACCCATTCGGATCTCCGGGAGGGGACTATTTCGGAAGATGCGATCGGAAAGTTCAGAATAAGAGTCGGGAACATTTTGCGAGTCGGAGCGTGGAATGTTAGATCTACGAAGCAAGTAGGTAAGCTAGAGAACCTGAAAATTTAAATGAATAGGTTAACACTGGACATAGTAGGGATCAGCGAAGTTCGCTGGCCAGAGGCGGGAGATTTTTGGAGTAAAGACTTCAGGGTAATTCATTGAGGAGCAAAGGAAGGGAATTCGGGTGTGGGGATAGTTATGTGAAAAAAGATAAGACACTGTGTAGAGAATTACTTACAAAAGAACGAAAGAGTGCTCATGGTTAGATTAAAATCTAAACCGGTAAACACAGTAATAATACAAGTATACATGCCCACCTCGAGCTACAGTGACGAAGAGGTAGAAGCGATCTACAAAGATATCGAAGATATACTAAGATACGTAAAAGGACATGAAAATTTAATAATTACGGGGGATTTAATGCTGTAGTAGGTGGGGGTAGGAACGGAGCGGTAGTTGGATTATTTGGTGTAGGCACGAGAAACGACAGGGGAAATAGGCTGGTAGAATTTTGCGACAAGAATAATTTAATCATCACAAATACATTATTTCAACATCATGTTAGAAGACGATATACGTGGAAGATGCCAGGCAATATAGGAAGATATTAAATAGATTACATTCTTGTTAGACAACTGTTTAGAAATCAAGTAAAAGATTGTAGAAGCTTCCCAGAAGCAGATATAGACACTAACCACAACATCGTAATTGTGGAGGCCTCACTTAAATTTAAAAATTTGAAGAAAAAAACGGGAAAAGGCACTTTGACTTGGAAAAGCTAAAAGATAAAGATATTCAAGAAAGATTCGAAAAAAAGTCAAATGAATTGCTGAAAGATATCTGGAAAATATCTGATACTAAGGAAGTAGAAACAGAATGGAATAATATTAAATCCAGCTTAGACATGGCGGCCAGAGATATCCTGGGGAATACACAAAAAGAAAAAAAAACCATGGATAACAAAGAATATCCTGAATTTAATAGAAGAAAAACGAAAATACAAAAATAAATAAGACGAAACAGGAAAACAGAGATACAAGGCCATAAAATGGGAAATTATTCGCAAACGCCGGAAAGCTAAAGAACAATGGATTGATGAAAAGTGTAAAGAGGTACAAACTAAGATGGAAATTGGAAAGACAGATGAAGCATACAAATTAATTAGAATGAATTTTAGGGATATAAAACCGTATTGCAAAAATATAAAGGATGCGGGAGGAAACGTCATTATAGAAAATGTAAAGAAAGTGAGTAGATAGCAAGAATATATAGGGAATTTATATGCAGGAGAGGAACTAACAGCATTAGAACAGGAATAAGACATTGAAAATGATGACTTGGGATATCCTATACTTAGAGATGAGTTTGAATTAGCATTAATGGGTCTGAAAAATGGTAAGGCGCCGGGTACAGATAAAGTACAAGCAGAAACTCTTAACAGAACGTCTCTTCCAACTTGCAAGCTATATGTATGAGACAGGCGAGATACCCGAAAATTTCAAATACGGATAGATGTGAAAATTTTCGATCAATAAGTGTGACAGCACACATGTGAAAAATATTAACTAGATTTGTACAAAGACGAATGGAAAAACGAGCTTAAGAAATACTAGGAGGAGATCAATTTAGGTTTAGGCAAAACAGAGGAGGAAGGGGGTCTATTTTAGCTCTGAGAGTGATAAAGGAGAAAACAATAGAAAAGGGGAAAGCGTGTATATAGGGTTTGTAGATCTGGAAAAAGCATTCGACAATGTAAAATGAAAAAAATTGTTTGAAATACTCAAAAAGATTGGAATGAGTTATAGGGATAGACGAATAGTACATAACTTATACAAAGAGCAAACAGCAGAAATGTACCCTATCCCCATTAAAGTTTAACTTATACATTGAAGAGGCAATGAATACTATCAAATGCAGGAAGACATTTAGAATTACTATGCAAAGACAAAAGATTGATATGCTTAGATTTGCGGATGATATAGCGGTATTAGCATCTAGCAAGGAAGAGTTAGAAGCTGCTCTAATGAAATGGAAACAGTTTTAACAGAGAGATACGGTAAGAAAATTAACAAACATAAAACTAAAGTACCAGTATGCAAAGGAGGGGAAAATACTTCAAAAACAAAAATACGAATAGGTAACAACAACTTCAAGAGGTTAAGGATTTCTGTTTCCTGGAAAGCCAAATAACGCAAGAATGGAAAAGCACAAAAGATATAAAACAAAGATCAGCACAAGATCGTGCTACATTTAACAAGTAAAAGCAACTACTGTGTTCAAAGACAACAAACATAGAAACAAGGAAAAGATTGCTTAAAACATATGAGTGGAGCACAGTACTGTACGGCTGTGAAGCCTGGACAGTAGGAGAAGCAGACAAGAAAAAGGTAGGAGCCTTTGAAATGTGGTGCTACAGACGTATGATGAGGATATTATGGATACACAAAGTTAAGAACGAAGATGTGCTAAAAATGGCAGGGGAACAAAGAAATACGTGGAATACGCCAAAAAATAAGAAAGACAGGATCATAGGTCACATATTACGGCATGAGGGAATAGTGCGGAATATATTAGAAGCAGAGATAGGAAAAAAGAGAAGTAGAGGTAGACCTAGGTTAGACTATTGCACACAGATAGTGAAAGATGTAGGCTGTAGGAATTTTAGGGAAATGTGTAGGCTGGCTCAAAATAGAAATCATTGAAGGTACGCATCCAACCAGTCCCAAAATGGATAAACTAATGACGAAAAAATAAATGTACTTAAACATAATGATTATCATAAGAAACTACAGGTATTGGTTGTGCAGTACTCTCGAATAATGTTAATTGTGTGAAAGCATTTACTGGAAAACTATTAATTCGGCAAATGTCTATATGTAGGAGGATCTTGGTAATCACAGGCTGCTTAACCCCTTCACATACCACTGAATCTCGGTGAAATAGGGCATATAATTAGAAAACAATAGAAGGGGATCCGAGCTGTATATATGCTGTGTGGGAATTTCAGGGAACTGTGTAGGCTAGCTCAGAATTTAAATAAGTGGAGGTACGTGTACAACCAATTTTGAGACGGAAAACCTAATGACGAAAAAATAAACGCAGATAAATCTGATGAATATTATAAACAACTACAAGGGTTGGTTGTGAAATATCTGCAATTAATGTTGACTCTCCGAAAAGGTATATTGGAAAAATTTTTAAATCGGCAAATGTCAAGTGCTGGGAGAACTTGGCAGCCACAGGCTGTTTAACACCCTTCACAACCTTACAGGTGATTTTCCAATGCACCACCCGAAGGTACTACATTGGTCAGGAAGCGAGTTCTTTTACCTAAAAAGTTTTGAATTTTGCCGAACCCTTGCTGTTACAAGCAAGGTAGGGATCTTTAACGTGCGTGACAACACTCACACACGGGATCTCCATTTTACCTCTCATCCGAACGATGGCGTATTTTTGTGAAAAATGCTCGAACATTTTTCAAGCGAACTGTGTCGGAATTCGAACCCGGGACCTTGGGCGTATTAGTTACACGCATACCAACTACGCCACGGAGCCGCCTCCCCTTCACAACTACTGAATGTCGGAACAACGGGGTATATAATTGTAAAACAATAGAAGGGCACCGAACTGCATCTAACTAGAGACAACAGCGGCCATGATCAAAGACAACAAACACAGAAACAAGAGAAATTTGTTGAAAACATATGTATGGAGCACAGCACACTATACCTATGAAATACGAGCATTAGGAAAAGCATATAGAAAAACGGTAGCAGCCTTTTGGAATGTTGTACTTCAGATGTATGAGGATGATGTCATGGACAGACAAAGTTAATAACAAATAGGTTATAGAAATAGTAAGGCAATAAAGATGTCTGTGGAAAAAAATAGAAGAAATAGAAGAGCAGAATACGTTCTAATGTATTTTTGGGGTATAGTATGGGATATATTACAAGCAGAGATAGGAAAAAGGAGGTAGATGTAGACCTAGATCAGATAGTGATAAATGCAAACTGTGCAAATTTCAAAGAAATGTGTAAGAAACAATGAGAGTACGCGTCTAACCAGTTCCAAGACTGAGGACCTAATGATGATGAAAAAATACAAAGTATACAACGAATAAAAGTAAAATAAATCCCGAATTAAAATTGTATTTTTTATAACGATTATAGTTACATCAAACCTTATAACTTAATTTGTTTTACTAATAATTTTATTAGTATCCCATTTATCGTAACAAAAACTCGATTTGCAATAACAACAGTTCTGTATTTTCACATTGGTTATACAATCCTTTTCTACAACTCGTAGATACCATGTAATTTGATAAAAACGTAGCCAATAATTTATTTTCGAATAGTCGGTAACAGTAAAACTATTATTTTTTAAAACTATGATGCTATCTTCTAAATTACTATTGAAGCGCTACAATTTACTATCCAAGCACTATTACTAAAATAATTTATATCAGCACTAGTTTATATCGACAGTCCACAAAAATTTGTATCACACATCTTAAAACTTTAAACCAAAGCATATCGTAATCAAAGCTTAATCAGAAGAAAACTAATTAACGGTCATCACGGCAATTTATATTTTCTTCAATCATTCTAATTATTTTGAGAATATACCAGAATATGCAAATAACACACGAATGTACCTATTGTAATCTTTAAATGCAAAGTGTTGTACTGCAGGACCTATTAATTTTTTTTCAAACCCTTCGCTTACGTTCTAATGTAATTATTCTGGTCACAGGTTGGCCAAGCGGCGGCACATTGACCCTCTATTAAGCTGCTCTGTCCCAGTACACTATTTGACCTGGATGATAAAAATCCCTGCGGCGCTAAGTAAAATTAAATAAAAACCCTTAACCACAAAAAATATTTAAATTACTAGATACGTATTTCGACCACTATGTGGTCATCATCAGTAGAAAAAAAAAAGTAGCTGTTGTTCTGGAACACTTCAGAGGATATTCTCCTCACCACTTAGGCTGAAGTGAACCTTTCCAACCTATAATTTACTATATTGTTGCTTTAAACACTATCGAGGATATTCTCCTCACCCGCAGGCTGGTGTTCTCAACAACAAACAAGTGAATTGTGACATTATAACTTAAATCTACTTAATTTATACTAATTCTAAATCTACTGAAGCGGAACCAATTTAATCTTGCTTTCTCATTGGTCGTTGACCAATAGGGAAAGCAAAACAGATGGCTCTATTGGCCCTTTATCGGTGTTTAAGAGGGGTCTTTTATGTTTAACAATTTTAATTGATTCATAGGCATTTAAGGAGGAAAACGTTGGTACCGCTTTTAACAATTTAACATTTTCTAGTTTAACGGGGTGGCTGGTTTCAAATATATGTTTGGCGACCTGAGACCTTTCATATTTACCATATTTAAAGTGAGCAATGTGTTCTTTAAATCTTGTTGTTATATTCCTCTTGGTCTGACCAATATATTTTTGAAAACACCCTGGCCCTGCACAACTAATTTCATAAATCCCCGACTTTTGCAATTTTTCCACCTTGTCTTTTGGATTACCTAGCAAATATTTAATTTTATTAGTATTAGTGAAAGCAATTTTGAAATTACACTGTTTGAATATTTTATCAAGACCCTTTGTGGTTTTGTGAAACGGAAGTTTAACATATTTAACATTATCGTTAGAGGTGGTTGATTGCAAAGTCGTTGATTTACGGATGTTGATCCTATCTTTACACTTTCTAAAAATATTATCTATAATATCAGAAGAGAAACCATTGTAATTCGCTATTTGTTTAATAAGAGCAAATTCCTTATTAAATCTGTTTTTATTTAAAGGGAAATTCAATAATCTATTAATTAAAAAGTTAAAAGTTAAGGACAGTGAAAACCTTTACTGCAGTTTCCATGTTGATAACAGTAGCGCAATCAACACTTATCATAGCAGACGCCGTACCATTCGGATTGTAGCCACACACTAAAATCTGTACCTCGGTATTCTGGAAAGGTACTTCTTAGCATATTTTGTACCACCCTCTTGTTCAACTCATCGAGAGCACAACCGATCTTGGGTATGTCTAACTTCTTGTCTTCAAATTTGGTTATCTGGCTCTTGAGGTCCACTAACGCCTTTCATAGATCCTGGTAATTCGGTTTACTAGAAATTTGTTGCTTAGTCACTAAGTAGTAGAGGCCACGATGTCAGACGTTTAGCCAAATGATCTTTCCAACATTTGGTTGTTGACGAAGTTGATCCAGAGCACCAAATTTATTTTTAAACACCCGTGCAAGTCTTCGGAACATATCAATGTCCACTGCTACGCAATGTGCCAAGGAATATTCCGATGACACACCGAATAGATTACCTTGAATGACATCCGTGACCTCAAATTTCGCTTTGCCTGTGTCGCTGTAGAGACATGAACCAATCATAGCTCGGTCTAGATTTCCGTTCATCCTCACGTGTCAAACTGTTTGTTCGTCTCACTGCTTGCAGTTGTTCGGCATAACCGGCGTCATCACAATCGTAGGGTGCTAACCGGTAAATGTGCACCACAAGTGTTTTTTTGGGAGCTAACAAATCCTGTATACCACGTCATTGATCCTATTTAAAACTTCGTACGGACTCTCCCAATGTCTTTGTTACTTTGGAGACAGTCCACGTCTCCGTCTGGGGTTGCATGGTCAAGTGCGGTCGCACTCTTGAAAACCACACTCCTGCGCCGTAGTATCATACTGGTCTTCAGCCGATCGCTTGCGATATGGATATTTTTCCTAACGTCGCAATGTATGTCGTGTATCTTGCGTTTGAACTTCTTGACGTAGCTTTCGTCCACGAGGTCATCTTCGGGCTTACATCTAAACACAAGATCACATGGTAGACGTATCTTGCGTCCCAGTATAGCACATGCAGGCGTTTGTCTAGTGTTCTTATGTACCCAAGACCGATACTGGAATAAAAATAAATATAAATATAAATATTAGTCCCAGTATCTCTAATATTGGGAGACTACTATAGAAAGTACTTGTTCAAGGTGCGGTTTATGCGCTTCACCACGCCGTCCAATTACGGGTGCAGTGGTGTTGTTCGGGTCTTTCTCATCTCCAGCAACCTACAAACTTCTTGGAATAACGCTGACTCAAAATTTCTACTTTGATTGGCGTACAATCTCACAGGAACTCCAAAACGGCAGAACAGTTTCGTCAGCGACGGTGTAGCTTCTTGGATTGGTGTAGCATACGCGTCGGTCCATGGCTACCAAGAGGTACTTACTCCCAGAGTCAATTTCAGGGAGTGAACTTGTACTATCGATTGCCACTCTTTTAAAAGGTCCCCATGTTGTATTGCCTCACTAGAGCCTTACGGCTTCCAAATGGTGTACGTAGTTAACATTTGCAGCACCACTTTTTTACATCATTTTTGCAGCTAACTCCGTAAAATCTTACACGGATTTTCTCCAGAGTCTTTTAACGCCGAAGTGTCCTCCCTAGGTCCCATTATGAAGATATTTTAAAACCTCCGACATTCCGCTTTTAGAAACTACCATCTCCACTTTCCAAGGATTTTAGGAGAATCCCATTGTGCTCAGTACTACTTCAGAGTGTTATTCAATATCGTAAATATATTTTTTTGCTTGTGTAGTGCGACCTTCTAGATAGCACCACCCACCCTGGTATCAACTGATACCCGAACGTAGGGCCTATGAACGAATTTTATGAATAACGATTATTTAAGACTGAATAGAAAAAGGAAATCATCATCCTTTTGGCTGGTCGAACAACCTCTTCTAAATATTACAGTTTCTGGACTGAAGTCAGAACTAGATGGCGGCTAATAATCACCGTCACCACAGAGGACTTACGGAACCTCATCTACTACAAGAACCCGAGCTGATTGCATTATCAGGGAAACCAATATAGAGTCCGGAGGACTTCCTCACCGCTATCTCTACGCTAAGCTTGCTACTACTCGAGAAACAACTTCGTGGGGAAGAAGCAACCTGGCGTTAATCCTTCGCCGCCTTAAAACTAGATAAGGTCTTCTTCAAACCAATCTATACTATACTAGCCTATACTATACTGTATTATACCAAAATCCAACGACGCTATACAAATACAATCGCAATACCTGGGTAAGAAACAATCACCAGGAGAAGCGGTTTTCAATTGTCTACAAAAGAAAATACAGCAAGCAGCTCGGTTAGAAATACACATGGAAGCTATATTTCGTTTAATTATAAGCTTACTATAATCTACAGAAAGACTGCGCATTATGACCTTCGCACCCAGTAGTATGATGGACCTATTGTTTAAAGCATTCGAAGTCGATCAAGACTTGTGAGAGGTCGCTGAGGCAATTACTACTCCAAAGCCTCCAGAAGATAAACAATGGGTCACAGACCTGTTGAAGTGCCATTTTTGCACCGCGATTGCCCCGTTGCCCGCAACCAAGGGAACGAGCAACCTGCCGGACCACGCCAGAATCCAGTTCGTTCGCTAGAAAACTGGCAACATTGCAAATAAGCATCATCATAACGTACGGCTGACATTCGCCGGAACCAGATAAAACACCAGTTTCCGAACCAGCTGGTGCCCGCACCACAGTCGACTTAATGGGACCTAGAAATACCAGGCTAACTACCAAACGCGGAGCGGGGGGAATTCACATAAATACTAAAAAGCACATAGCCAACGATTTTCTATTAACAACAAGAATAAATAAAGGATTCTATACAAACAAGCAAAAGAAATAAATTAAGAGTTACTATTTAAAAGCAAACAATTATACGGACGTTTTGGTAATTTAGATACGAAACGCGCATCTCGTATTTTATATAAAAAAAACTAATCAGTAAAGAAAATAAACGTGTGAGAGCTTTTGTCAAACATTTTTAAAATTGTACATAATAACCTGTTGAAAAATAAACTAATCAGTAAAGAGATTAAACGTGTACGTTCTTTTGACAAGCATGTCTAAAACGGTACATCGCACCTATAGAGCGCTTCTAATATTGATTCGCAGCAACAAACAATACTACAGTTTCACGTTTCTTGTTACGTAACTACACCAAACGCTGATAAGTAATATTCCCTTGATAAACACAAAAAGAAAACAAGTTATATACCTGCACGTGTCAGAATACTTAGCTTGCACGTCATCAGAAGTGAATCAGCACAGCATCGCCACAGTAGTCTGGATCCATTTACCCTGTTACCATAACGGCACAAGCGATCTACAGGTAAAAGCAGTTGATCTGTGACAAAGAACAGTCGAACCTACATAAAAACCAATTGAGCCTACAACTAAGAGCTAAAAAGAGAATCTTATTAGGATGGGTAAGCACGGAAGAACGTGCCGATGCACCCAAGATACCCCCTACTTGCGAACAAAAAAACCTGTATCGCTTTTGTAGTACCAGGACGAGTAATGGAAAAATATCTCAACGCACAAGCTGCAGAATCAAATTAAAATTCGTTTAATAACAAGAATTCGAACTTCAATCTTCGCGTTATCAAATGTGATTAGAAACTCGAAACACGCTTATCAAATATTACGACAAATCTTTCGGTCGTAACAGTATAAGAAATTAATTTTACGCTACAGTAATGTATAGCCAGCCAGCGGACACCGAAAACAAGGTGCCGACTATTTAAATTATAGAGTAAACTTTTCGTTTTAAAGTAAATAGATATAAGTTTCAAAATTATTAAAAAGCGTACTTATTGTAGGAAGTCTAATATATAGGGTGTTGTTGAAGGATTTGAGCAGAATCTACGTAAATGAATCATGAAATACCAAAACGGGGTAAGTTTTAACTGATTATCGTAAAGTAAACACCCAAAAACCCACAGATAAAACAAACATATTTTCGTCATCATCGACGTGTTAAGTCACTGGACAAAAAGTCTTTGTCCTAGCTGCATCAGGCATAGAAGTCATCTGTAAAACTCTAAAAAACTAAGTTTTCGTACGCTACGGTTATCCAAAAACGATCATCATCGATAATGCCACCTAGTTCCACTACAGACACTGGGATCAAAATCCATAAAAATGAGAAGTCAAACACTATACAAAACTCATCTACCACGTTTGCACCAACCCTGTGGAAACACGCAACCAGGAAATCAAACAAAGTCTGCACCTACACGCCACACATCACCCCACAAATAGCTGGGACACCGCCCTACCAAATATACTGTATAACCCACGAATACACCACAACCAGCTATCAGCACCGCTCCTAGCAAGCATTCATATGGTACGAACTACCAAAGCCTGAGGACATAAACCAGCTAGGAAAGATCGTATATGAAGAGTTCACTAACGCGGGAAGAATTTTCGCAACCACTACGCCAACCAAGGGGCCAACGGCACTTAATTGCGCGTTGGCGACTTATTAATGACCAAAAATGAAGCAACCAATCACCAATCTCAGAGGAAATCGACGGGACCATAGCCGATCATTCGGGTCGAAGGATGAAATACCTATCTGGTTCGGCATTCCTACGGGGGACTAATGAAAATCCATGTCCACGACATTAGACTTACCCCGTGCAACCCAGTACCACTCGCAGTCATCTGACGAAAATAAACTCTACAGCGGGGGGATCTTGTCAGACATAATAACCCAGACGAATGTAATGCATTTTACCCCGATCATGATAACCACACCTGCAATCAGAAGGAGGAAAACATACAAACAGCTCCAAATCGAAAAGAAATTCAGTCTTTGTCGATTTTTATCCAAGGAATAGTACTTACTAGCACTTTTGTGATTGGTACCCAAAAGTCTATTGTTACAATACGAAAAAGCTTACGCTAATTAAATCGCATTACATACAATCAGCGATTGCTATCCTGGTTAACACATCTTACCCTCTCATCATACCGCTGTGAATTTTATCCCGGTTCGAAACCACACCGTCGGTGATTTTTATCCCGGCGGTACGCTATTACTCCTATCATTACGAAGTTAGTGATTGATATCCTGGTGGCACAAAATCATTATATTCTTTTACACGGTTTGACCTCTACCTAATTCCTTTACATTTCGAAACCTTGAGCACCAGCTCGTCGACGCCGTCGGTCAGCTAGGTCTTGTCGGTGAATCCACGTCGTACCACAATGAGCTGTAGAAGCACAAGCTTTGCCACCGTCGCCGACAGTCAAATCCTGAGTGCCAATATTTTCTTTTGGGCCAATAATAAACTTTATTAGTCTATAATAATACTTGCTTAGGTTAAGTTTGTTTATTTATTGTGAAATAGACTCCACGTCTATTCCCGTTTGTTCTTGTTGTGTTTATGAACACGTACTCGTGTTAGTCTTGTTTGATTCACATAATTTAGCATTTGTTTTTGTTTGTACTTATTAACACGCACTCGTGTTAATCCTCTATTCATATTGTATTTGTCTTAACTAACTTAACGTTGGGTCTCATTTGTGCTTATTAACCCGCACGCGTGTTCATATTGTATTTGTCTTAATTAAATCAGCATTTGTTTTTGTTTGTACTTATTAACACGCACCCGTGTTAATTCTGTTTATACTGTATTTGTACCTGATTGATTTAATGCCGTTGTTACCTGTATATTTGTGCTTTTATTATTTACAAGGATATACAACGGTTTGCTATTGTTTGTGCTCATTAATACGCACTTGTGTTAATCATGTACATATTCTTATTTTATTAACTGAACTAATTTGCTTTATAGAATGTAGTGATTCGTACTACTTATTTAGTCAATTTTCATTGGTTGATAATTATTGCAAATATTATAGTGTATATTTCGATAATCGAGAGTATTTTTGAACAGCACATTAACCACTTCCAGGTTTCAGAATGCACTCGGTGATGTTAGAATTTACCCGTTGTAGGGCCGATCGATATCGGTTTTTACAAGTCTTAACCAGCGTTTTTACTTTTGCTTCAGATTTCAAAATGGAAGGTTGAAAAACTTCACTAGCGATTTTAATGAAGGTAATGTTTTCAATTATATGCTATTTCGAAGTCATCTTAATGCATTGAAGCTTGATTAATTGTTTAATGTTACTTTCTTTATGTTTTAAGATCTAGTCGTTAAACAAATTTTTGTTTGTAAATTTAATGACACGATGTGTTTAATTTTTAAAAGCACGTCTTAGCCTGAAGCAATCATATTGAATAATTCTTAACTTGTGCTTACTAGATCGAATGTATATTTTAACATGCATTTAATATAAAAATTTAGCGCCTGAATCTTGGCTTCTGTTTCTGTAAAATTTGGTATGCATTTGTTACAAGTATATTTTATAATTTGTTTGCAATGTTTTAATGATTTGTTGTGATTATGTATATGTTTATTTCAGTTTTAGCCGAGTGTTTCTAACTGCATAATTCATGTATCGTTTGTAATACCTAACCATATGTTAGTTTGAAGGGTTTAACGTATTATAACCTGCAATTCTATTGGTAACTAATATTGAGACTTGTTATTCTTGTTATGATGTAATTATAGGGAACAGCTGCTATGACCCCGTATTAACGCGTTTGCATTATGACTATGTATGAGATGGTCGATTCAAGTTGTACCCTTTGATTGGTACTATCATAGCTTATGTCATGTTTAACTTCATGTTTGTTTATAAATATTGTTTTGTCAATGTATTTGTAGTAATGTTTATGCAACGATAGAATAGGTTAGCCATTGTGAACCATGTTGTTGCCAAACGGGCTGGAAACTGTTAATGGTATGTACGATAAACGTGTATGCTTGAACCTTTGTTGAATTTACCAACATTTTATGGCCGTGCGGGGTAGAAGATTGGTAGTCAAGGTCCTTATCTTCCCGGTGTTCTTCCTCTTTAACTTTAGGCAGGTAGTAATGGCACAGCCGTCCCTGTTACACTCTAGAAAAGATTAGCTAGACTATATTAACCTTTCTTCAGTCTCATATGTAGAATGTCCGAAGTAACAGTTGACATCTCGTAATATTAAAAGTGCACATGGTACTTGTTCGCCGCCCTATCCTTGGAGAAGTGTATTTATGCAGTTACAAGGGCAGGGTTGTTGAGGTTTTATCTGCCGATAGTCTTTCCTCAGCGTTAACTCAGGGAGTCCGACACTGTTTGCTTTTGTAATTCATGTTTAATTGATGGTAACCTAATTTTGGGGTTATCATGTAATAATTAAAGTAAGATCGTTAACTATTGTAGTTTTATTTCAAACCTTCCCGCTTTAACGCCATCTCAGTGTGTATTTGGGTTAAGTTATGGTCCCACAACGCAGGTGTCACTAGCCACAGCCACTAGACGACTAGGTCACGAGGCCAAGGTATTGTTAAAGAGGACATTCCATTCAGCCTGCAGGTAGGTTACATTACAAGGGATATTTGAACATTTGTTCTTGTTTGTGCGCGTTAACACGTATTCGTGTTAATCCTGTAAATATCCATGGTATATTTTCATTTACTGCCTGAAGACGCTTGTTACATGTATGTATGTTTGTGCTTGCATATATGTAGGATTATATGAATGTTTGTTCGTGTTTGTGCTCATTAACACGTACTCTTGTTAGTTCTGCAAATATTCAAATGTATTTGTCATTAACTAATTTAAGCATTTGTCATGCGTATATATGTTTATGCTTTTCATATAAATATTTGTTCCTGTTTGTATTTATTAACACGCACACGTGTTAAGTCATGTAAATAAGTAGTTATTGCGTTCGCAAATTAATTGCCGGTATCGTAAATATATGTTTTTTGCTTGTGTGTATATTGATTTATATGTTGTAATAGTGTGTCCTGCTAGATACCACCCCCCCGCCCTGTTATCAAACTCACACTTTGACTATGCTAAATCGGCACCTGGAAACCTACGATAATTTATCCGTGACATAAATTTTCCATTGTTATTAAGTTGCAAATTAAACAGTCATGAGGAAGTCTGAACTAATACCCCATTCACCATGGCATTCAATTATTTTTCATGGTTAGATAAGCAAATTAGCTACTGACCAATCTAAGTTCAAACTCCTAGCACTGCATCCTGTTTTGTACTAGAATTATTACTCTTAATGATGATTTACTAAATTGCGCTCCGAGGTAAGTGTTCGGCGAAAGAAATTGGAATGTATTTGTTTTGTTCATCTAATGTTAAATAATTTACTCCTTTTCTTAAAAGTTTTAGAAATTAAAACGTGTTTGGCAATGAGAAGTGTTAGTAGAATACTTGCTCTAATTAATGCTACTCTCTACAGGTTAAACAGTCCAACAACCGCAACGACGTACTGTATTTATCACATTTAATTCTTAAATTAGCCCATTGGAATTTCTTGTAAAAACTGGGTTAGAACTTGAAGACCTAAAAACACAATTATGGCTTAAGTTAAATAACTACTCTCCAATGCATAGCGCTAAATATAGAAATTGTTCGTTCAAGGTCGTTATGTTTTAACTCTTGTAATAAGAATCGAAGGTGAATTACGTGAATATAATAATAAACATGCCAGTTAAATAGCTGCACACAAATCATTATAAATAACAAACCAATTTGTTAAGCCTTTTGAACACAGTGCAAGAAGTTGGTCAGATGTGATGTATGCAAGCTCAACATCGAAGAAGTAGGGTTATTCAGTTATTGAGGCCATTGCTCTGCCGAAAGCAGCACGGTCGCGACTATTGAAGGACAGAAGAGAAGTCCAAATTCAATGACCTAACTTTAGAGGGCTTTTAGAGGACACGCATTGCGTATGCAAGTTAATGGAAGGGAGAAAAGTTTGCCGCGCTATCACGCGTTGCGTTTTGTTATGTATGCGAGCAAGAACCAGACACCGTTTAGTGCTCACGGTCTCTTGACTTAAGATCCCCTCTCCACTCTATCATGCAAAGCTTCTTGACCTTTTAAACATCTATTACCTTCAAATTGTCGCCTAGGAACTGATTTATTTCTTAGATGGGACAAAATAAATACAAACTAATATTACCATATTTAAAAATAATACCATATTCAGCAATAAGTAATAAAAATTGTTTGTGCTAAATGTATGATCGGGAAAAACGAAAACTTTTCTCTAAATAACTTAAATCTGACTCTGCCTTTATCAACGCATACGAAGATGAGATTTGTTATCTTGAGCTTTAATTTTTATTGGTTGGAAGAATGTGATTCTCTTAAGAAAATTGTTAATGAATTCGAATCCGGATGTTTAAGTAATACAGATCTCAGTGTAAGGATTAATTATCAGGGTGTCGATTTTTGAGAACGGTGGAATATTTTCTCGTTGGAATTCGTTTACGAAAATATTTCAATGGGAAATACAAATGGTATTGTTGACATGATAGGAATTAATTTTCTCCTGAGTCAATGCAATTGCCGAGGTTTGGCAACAATGCAGATGTTGTTATTCTGTTAAAGAATTGCTAAAATATAACCTCAAATAACGTGCAATTATGTGATTTTACGGCGACAAAGACAACTTCGCATATAGTCAATACAACCTGTGTATTTGTATAAGCTTATTCAATTAATGTCAAACGAACCTCAATTTAGAACTGGACAATTTGGACAGTGGCTTCTCCAGATAAGAAATGTTAGGTGTACGATTGAAACGACATTAGGACTGGGAGTGGTTTTTAATATTATACAGAAAGTACTTAAAATAGAATAGACTTCAGGTTTTCACATCATTTATAACACTACATTTGATTTTCCAATGCTCCACTCGAAAGTATTACATTGGCCAAAGCGAGTTCTGTTTTACCTGGAAAATTTTGAGTTTTGCTAAACCCTTGCTGTTCCAAGCAATGTAGGGATCTTTAACGTGCGTAAAAACACTCACACACTGAACCTCCATTTAATCTCTCATACAAACGAGAGAATAATTTTGTGAAAAAGCTCGCCTAACACTTTTCAAGCGGACCGTATCGGGATTATGTTAAATTTTACACTTCTAAATATTTTATTTCGATTTACGACTTTTTCAAAAACTTCCACACTTCCACTTCGACATTTTGTATAATATCCTGTTATAGGAGACGCCCCTGCTCACGTATTATAATTTAATGACTCGATTTGTTTTCACAAAACTCATTCTAATACAATCCTTGCATGTATTGTTCTGTTAAACATTCCTTCCTGCGATTCTACGCTTTGACATTAGTTGTTCTTTTATAGCACTAGCCATTCCCAATTCACTATCATTCTACATTATTGTTCGAGTGCAATTGTGTATAAATTTAACTCATTCCAACCTCCTTTGCATTTTCTAATATTGTTGAATTTTCATAGTTCGACTAGACAATCTACTTTACACGTTCATATATATATTACTCAAATTTAGACCAGGGTAGAAAATTAATTAACGACATCAAATAATTTTAATCACCGTGTATAAGGAAGCTTTGGGAAAAAGTACGCGTAATTAAAGGCCTACTGTGAAGATTTAAATCATTCAATTAGAATGTAGGGTTTGTATAGAACTTTATTAGATAATACGCGTTATTAAAACCGTGGAGCATAAAAATTTATTCGTTTCATTAAAAATAAGGATTTAAATTATTCACTAGACGCTTTCTATAAAAGAAGCAGAATTAAAATGCTCAACTGGTATGTAATTTAATTGTTCCAAGTACTAAAACTAGCGAGAAATTACGTGCGAAATTTATATTAATTAATTCAATTTTTAAGTAACGGGTATTAAACAAAGTGTACAAATAATAATTAATATTTAATTAGTATTCGCTAAAAATTAAAGGGTAGAAGTCAATGCCATTCATTATTATTTTAATTGGAGTTAATTGAGCCATTAGTAATATATAATAAGCACAAAAACCTGTGAAAATCCAAGTTTGGTTAAAATACCATGAAATAAAGCTTGGAGAATTATATTAAAACGTTCACACACCTGCAAACTTTTAAATGTCAAAGTTCTAATCAATTTGAATAGATAAACATGCAGCTTCTACGTATATTGAAAACGGTCGGATGCTTTAGCACGAAATACAAAACAGAGTTTATTTAAAAGTCACGTCGCGAGTCCACGTGTAGTTTAGACAGCCGATAGTAAAGAATATCAATTTGTACCACTCAGACCAAGGTAGAAAGGGATGAATAAAACGCGCAAAGCAGAGGCACGGATAATAAAGGCGTGATTTGTGAAGCTTCACTAGAGCTACGATTGGTTGAAATAAGAGGCAAACATGAAAGGGAAAAGCATATCAGTTGGTGTGTAAAATTAATTAGTTGTTCTCAGACGTGGCGAGCCGTGTGGAAATTTCTTAGATTTTCAACTTGGACGTGTGCAAATTTAATAGAATCGCTGTGCCGAACCGTCGAAAGAGAAAAGAGAATGCGAAATTCTAAAAATTGTCCGTTGCGGGACAAATTCGACGTGCAAGCGGGCCATTATATAAACCCGTGTTTATAGGAGTTTCGCTCTCTTATATTTTTGATTTTATTCGATACTTTAAACAGCTTTGCTCTTTATTTTTGATTATTTAATACTATAGGTAGAATACGTGGTGATTACGTGCTACAATAAAAGTTATAAGTATACTTAGAGAAGATAGATAAGGTAATAAAGTCTAGTAATATTTGCGGGTATTACTGTACCAATTATCCAAATTAGTAGCGATAAATAAATACATTGAAGTATGCAGTTTTTAGTATAGCGTGAACGAATTATGAATTTCTTTGCTATTTTGTTCGGGAGTAAGTAATCAAGTGTTATTCGTAAACGTGATTGGATCTACAAAATAAGATTTAGATATACGTAGATGAGAAGCCCTGAAACAATTTAGATGAATGGTGGTGTAAAAAAATTTTAAAAGCGGTCAGAATCTGAAGCCGTAAACATAAACCAGCTGGAATGGTGGGATGAGCAAATCCGATGTACATTGAAGCCACGAGTGCATTAACCTTCAAGTAAATTATGCAATTTTGTTCGATCTTAGATGTTTTGGTGTGTGTTGAATATCTTTATAATTTGTTTGATAAAAAATGAACAGTAGTAAATTTGTATAAACAACAAATTTTTAATTTTAAGGTAAAATTTTCTTGTATAAGTAGAAAGGAGTATTTATCGGGTTTATGTTTTTGATTATGATGAAAACTTGGGACTGTCTTTGAGCTCAATTAGACTAACCTGTTAAATTAACGTAAAGGGGTGGGAGATGCTCCCTTTTATTCAGACTTAGGTTTGCAAATATTGTTTATTTAATTAGTATGCATCCTACAAGGACTCTAATTATGGATGCAAATTAAAATGATGACAAATTTTAACTTGAAATTTTATGATGCTGAAATTTAATTTTGAAATTTTAATGTATTATGAATATTGATGTAAATAGAGTTAACGTTGATGTTTGTGGTAGGAATGTGTTTGTTTTTTTTTATGAATGAGGATGAAAGTTTTAACTAGGTGAGCAGCCGAGGCGGAGAGAGTAAAGAGGCGATTATAAGAAGAGATTCAAAAAGGCGCATATCACAGCAATATATATATATATATATATATATATATATATATATATATAATAATATAAAGCTTGGTGACCTTGCAGGAATAATACTTTTTCTTTGTAGGGTTTTTTTAGGTCTGCTGGATTTAAATAAATAAAATCACAAAATGGACTTCTCAAATCCAAAACTAATAAAAGTGGAACAAAATCTTTTCAAAAGGACTTTCTTGGAGATGTGCTACATCTATAAAAGCCCAAACAACTTCAACAAAAAAACGGACATTGACAACCTAAGCGTCATATATTCATATTTATTAAAATTTAAACATTAAATGCTTTCAATAATATTCAAAACTCTCACCCACAATCACTTTTTATTTTTTCTTTCACATTTTTTTTCCCCTGTTTATTTTACATTTATATATACTCAATTGTTGATAACACAGATTCCAATTAAATCACTATTACAACACACACAAACACACACACACAACACACACACACACACACACACACACACACACACACACACACACACACACACACACACACACACACACAAACATACAAAATTACACAAACGCATTTACCCTCAGATGCACACACACACCTACATGCACATACACTCACAAACCAACACTGTCGTTAAAAACAAATAATAAACTTCTATCAAAAATGACACTGTCATTTTACTTTCACTATTTACATTAATATTTATTCTATAAAAAACATTATTTTATTCCAAACACTGATGTCAATTTCAACCATCCTCACTGTAAGTTTTTCTTATCTTTATTCATCCTTTATAAAGCGTTAATACAGTTGTAGCCTGTGATCAAGCATACAAAAAATATATGCGAAAATTTAGGCCATAAAAAAGAGTATTTATTTAAATCCAGCAGACCTAAAAAACCCTACAAAGAAAAAGTATTATATATATATATATATATATATATATATATATATATATATTGACCTGATAAGGGAATCACCAGAGGTCATTGAAACCAAATTCTACAAATAAATCCCACCAAGATATAAAAGAATCCGGAAAAAATGAAAATTTCCGCAAATTCATGGCTACACTCTGTGACATACAAGCGTACTTTCATTTATTAAAGTACCATGCAAAACGCAAATTGCGCGTGTATAAATAATCACCCTGTATGATATAAGCGGTATATGTAAAAAATAATTAATTTTAAGGCACGTGAAAAACGCATTCAATGCGAACGCAAATCCATCATTTTAAGATAAATACAAAGCCATTAATTTTCACTTATTAATTATCAATACATTTTTGACGCATATAAAAATGCTCTTCATTTGCTGTAAATAGTATAGAATAGTACTAGCTTTACGCATTTAACGTAGAAACTACAATCAATGTTGTATTTAAAACATTAATCTTAATATTAAAACACGTTTTGCCGTAGAAGCAAATACTTCTATCAAAATGCGCTCTCTTTGCATTAAAAAGCAATTAAAGTTAATATTAATTAGCCTTCGTATAGCATAAAAACATTGTAAATAAAAACATCATCTCCTATTTTCCAGAAGAATTGAGAAAAATACGTCAATTTGTATGAACTCATTAATAAATAATCGTTTATTCCAAGAAGCGGCTCGCACATTAAAAAATCCCATAAAATCCATAAATAACCAATAAAAATTGATTATCTTTTGCATTAGTATGCGACACCACAATAATCGTATATGTGTTAGAGTGGGACAAACCGTGCACATCACTAATAACTGAAACGAGATTACGAAGTAATAAAACGCCGCGACTTTAGACGCTAATGAATTTTTCTAAGAATCTTTGCATCATAATGTTTCAGACTATTCTATTACATTCTGAAAATAGATAATTTGTATATATAAGGAAGCGTTTATTAAATAATTCATTCGATTCTTAAATTTGATCACGAAATGTTATTTTGATTTAAGTCGCAAGCTATTGCTTTGCGTAGAGCATACTTGAAGTATGCAGTAAGCATACTGTTATTTAATAATTACGATGTTACAATGTATATAGAAGTAATGTTTTAAACCTAACTTACAAAAAAAATGAAAATTATTAAATACAATGAATAGGAAAATTATTCAATATAACGCTATTTTAAAAAATTTTATTAAATAATCGAAAGGAAGATTTAACCAAAAATGTACTTTGACAACTGCTGTTTGAAATGAGGATTTTAAATATGGATAATCTTGTAAGCTGATTTGGACATCAATTTACAATAAAAAGATATTTAATTACCAGCTGGATAAAAAAACGCTTCGTGGATTTTTGCAAGTATATTTTTTTTGTAACTGATATTTGAATTTTGTCATTTAGTATAAGATAGTTTAAGATAGTCCTAATAATTTTTTTTGTAAAAGGTCTTTACCTAGAAAGTTTGTGTTCAGAGTTCGAAACACTGGCATTTTAATAGATAATCTACCAAAAATTTTTTGGCCAAACAAACCTTATAAGCGCGAGAATCATAACCAGATAAACCATCCATAACAAAAGAAATTTAGTTCTGTAAATTTAAAATAAGATAAAGAACATTTTTATAATTAAGTAGATAAGTGTTTAAAATGCCAAATTAGGCGCTATCGATATAGTGGACTGTAATAATAATCGCTGTGCTTAATCACGTTTATTGAACAAAAGATCACACTGGAATGCAAAGCTGATATACAAGTTATTGTAATAGTAATCAAGCAAGGTAAATTTACATATTAACACAACTAGATGTTTACGCGTTGACCGCTGTTACCCGACTCTCCTGGGGTTGAATCGGCGTATGAACAATACCCTTAGGCTTCTTTAAAGTAAGCTCACTCCTTCATCCTGATGTAGCACGAGTTTGCAGGTGACAAACTAAATCCAATTCAAGGGCACCGGATTCTTATTTAATTTATCAATAATAATTGTCTATACTCCCCGCCTTGAACGAGTGCTTGAACGCGTTCAATGTAATAACAATAAACAAAATTAATGCAATTAAAGTATATAAACTTATACCAAATTCATTAACTCATAGTAAACAGTACTTGTAAACAAGCACTCATCACACAATAATAGGTAATGGACACACTTTTGAAATACCGCGTTTTAAATATCCACTGACTGTTTTAATCGTAACCACACGCACAACATTATCGGTTCCAGGATGAGTTTCTGAAATTCTGCCCAGCAGCCATTTGCAGGTAGGTAAATTGTCATTTTTTACTAATACAAGTACCCCTGGTTGCAATTCACAAACCCCACGTTTCCATTTGCGACGTTGTTGTAAATCGCACAAATAAAATTTAGACCATGATTTCCAAAAGTTCTGATGTAACTGTTGAATTAATTGATATCTTGATAATGAATTAAGTTTTACATCTTCGGAAAACAACGGATCTGGCACAGTAATAATGGCTTTACCGATTAAAAAGTGAGAAGGCGTCAGGGATGCATAATCATTTGGATCGGATGACATTGCGTAAAGTGGCCTGGAATTCAAGATTGCCTCAATCTGTACGAGTAATGTATAAAACTCTTTATACGTTAAGATTGTCTCCCCGATTACGCGGTATAAATGTGCCTTTACACCCTTGACATCACTTTCCCATAACCCACCAAAATTTGGTGTACTCGGAGGTATGAAATGCCATGTGATTCCTTCTTGTGCGCAGGAACTAGCTATAATATCTATATCATTTTTAATAAAGTCAAACAAAAGTTTTAATTCTTCATATGCATTGTCCCAATAAATGTAAGTTGGTTTTCCCCGGCGGGATGCAAATCGTCTTAACGCTGCTATAAAAGCTGCATTCGTTAAGCTCGTAACTAATTCTAAGTGAACGGCTTTGCTAGTAAAGCATATAAACAAGCACATATAAGATTTGTATTGCTTTGAACCACGGCCCTTTCGGTCCTTCTAGGTAATTGGACCGGCATTATCTAAACCTGTAATTGTAAAGGGGCTTGAAACATTTACACGAGTTTCTGGTAAATCGGCCATAATTGCACCTACTGGAGTTGGTTTACATCGAAAGCACCTTATACAATTTTTTACAAAACTCTTTGCAATAGACATGCCAGATATAGGCCAATAATTTTGGCGAACCGTATATAAAAGAAGTTGCGGACCTGCATGCTGCAATTTTGCATGTTCGTGCTCAAAAACTAACCGAGTAAATTGATGGTTGTTGCCTAGCAGAAGTGGATGTTTTTCATTATAACTCAGCGAAGAGTTTTTTAATCGTCCACCCACACGCAACAACCCATTTGAATCGACAAACGGTGCTAACGAAGACAATCGATTTTTACTCTTAACATCTTTCTGAGAAAGGATCATTTTGACTTCTTGTGCAAATGTCTTGCCTTGGGCTAATTTCACTACCTTATTTCTACTCTCACTTAACTCCAAGACACTTAAGGAACCAGTTTCTTTGTTTGAACTTCTAAGATTATGGATAAATCGACAGCAGTATGCCACCACTCGAATTAGTTTTGAATAACTAGAAAATCGTGAAAATAGATCGAAAGGCTCATTAATAGTTGTAGTAAGTGTTTTCTGCTTTGACCTTAGTTCCGGAAGATCACATGAATCACTGAGTTTGAAAGGATCTGGCTGATAATCGTGGAGTTGGAGAAAGGAGGTCCTTCCACCATAAGTCGCAATGGTCAAGCTCATCAGGTTGTAATCCTCGTGTAGCTACATCTGCAGGATTTTGGTTCGTACTTACATAGTTCCATCTACTAATATCAGTCAGGTGTCTAATCTCAGACACTCGATGGCCGACGAATACTTCAAGTTTACTTGGGCAAGTATTTATCCAATGTAAAACAATTTGTGAATCACACCACAGATAATAATCAATATTGTTAGTCAAAGAATCTTGGACAGAATGCATCAACTGAGCCAGTAAAAGAGCGCCGCAAAGTTCGAGTCTAGGTACTGTAATGATTCGTAGAGGAGCAACCTTTGTTTTAGCACATAATAGTTTTACATATATTTCATTGTTGGAATCAATAGTTCGTATATAAATTACTGCGCTATACGCGTCTTTGGACGAATCGCTGAATCCATGAAGTTCCTTTACAATGGGATCTTTGCACATTACGAATCTTGGAATGTGTAGTTCATTGAGCTTATTTAAATTTGACCGAAATTTGTACCATTGTATTGATAAATCCGGAGGCACTTCTGTGTCCCAATCATTTTTTATTGACCAAAGCCTTTGCATCATTAATTTTGCAATAATGGTGCAAGGACTGACTAAACCTAGTGGATCATATATCCTTGCCATAACCGATAAAATTGATCGCTTCGTACTTGCAGAATCTGATTTTTCAATATAGACGGCATAAGAGAACATATCTTGTCTGCAGAACCACTGAATTCCTAAAGTTTTTATGCTTTCATTATCCCCTAAATTAAGGACTGATAATGAATCGAAATTGTCATAAAATGTCTTTAAAATAATTGGACTATTTGAAGACCATTTTCGTAATTGAAATGTAGCTGTTTTTAGTATATTAGTATATTAGTATATTAGTATATTAGTATATTAGTATATTAGTATATTAGTATATTAGTATATTAGTATATTTCTTTGCAAATTATAATTGCTTCATTTTCATCGGAAAATCCTGTAATCAAATCATCGACATAAAAATCCCTTTCAATAATTTTTTAGGCTTTGGGAAAGTCTGCTTGATTTTCCAAAGCTAACTGTTTGATGCAACGTATCACCAAGTACGGAGCACTAGTCGTGCCGTACGTTACAGTATTTAGATGATAAACAGATAAATCCTTTGAAACTTCGTTTCTCCAAACAATTTGTTGGAGGTATCTATCATCTGAATGAACAAGAATCTGCCTATACATTTTGGCAATGTCTGCAATAACAACAAAAGGGTGTTCCCGAAATCGAATTAAAATTTCAAAAATATTGTTTTGTATAGGTGGACCAGAATGTTGGATATCATTAAGTGATATACCATTACTACTAGGGGCCGAGCCGTTAAAGACAACTCGTAATTTTGTTGTTAAACTGTTCTCTCGCATTATTCCATGGTGTGGTAGAAAATAACCCATTTTATTACCACCCAACTCGTTAGATATAGTCATATGCCCTAAATCGCTATATTCGTTCATAGAAGACACATATTCCCTTTTAAATAGAACATTATTTTGAAATTTTCTTTCTAATTGTAACATGCCCTTTATTGCAAAGGTTTTTGAATCCCCTAATTCTGGAGAAAAATCTTTTAACGGAATTCTCACTACAAACTTCCCATTATTGTTGCGAAAAACGGTTTTTTGTAAAATTCCTCACAATCCTTTCATCCTTTGAAAATATACCTTCTGCTTGGGTTCTTCGATGACCCAGAACCTTTGCAAATCATTTTCAATGGATTGTGTCACAAAACAGCACTGAATAGTTTTTATCGGATGAGATAATACCCCTGATACATAACCTAGAACTGTATTCTGAAGAATAGGTTGATTTTTTCCTAACGAAATCTTGCCATTACTAAGCAGCGTCCAAAACAAATTTGCATCAATCAACAAATCAATGGGTTCACTTACATGAAAATTTGGATTGGCTAATTGAATGTTTGGTGGAATATTCAAATTCAAAACATTAAAATCATAAGCTGGGAGTTTTCCAGTAATTTATGGGACAACGAAACAAGAAATCGTAGATTTAAATCTATTATACAATGAATGAATCGTAATCTCACATTTTCTGCTTAAATTGGAAGCAATACTATTAATCCCAGTTACACAAATGTTTGTGTCTTGTTGTTCTAAATCTAGTTGTTTGCACAACTTGGCAGTCACAAAACACGATTGACTTCCAGAATCCAAAATAGCTAAGGCTGTATGTGCTTTCCCATTTTTGTCACACACCAAAATTTCTGCCGTTGACAACAGAACATAATCCAAATCTGAATTTGTAACAAAGGAAGCAACTCCAGCATCAAAATTGTGATTTTCATTGGAATTCGAAACTGAATTTGTCAACACTGTTGAAACTGAAGCGGCGGGACTGGTTGAAGTTGCATCCGCGTTTGTAATTGGTTTAGCGGAATCAACAGGATTTGCAGGCTGTCCGTGCAATAAACTACTGTGCCGTTTATGGCAAATTTTGCAACCTCTATGTTTACACTGCCTTGCAAAATGCCCAGTACATAAACAATTACAACATAATTTTAGGGATTTAATCTTATCCCATCTTTCGAGAACGGAAAGCTTTAAAAATTGTTTACAATCGTAAATTACATGCGATTCCCTGCACAAGTTACATGATCTTTGTGGAGTGTTATTAACTACCAATGAAAATTTCTTAGACCGTTTTTTATATTCAGTGGGCTCCTTAGCTTCACTACTATTTAATTCTAGTGTTTCCAAGAAATTGGCTCGATTTTGCAAGAATTCAAAAAATTTCGATAATTTTGGCAATTGGTTGTCCTTTTTAAAGCGTTCCCATTCTCTAGAAGTAACTTTGTCTAATTTTGGAGTAACCATATAAATAATGATTACATCCCATGCTTCAGTAGGAACATCTAACGTTTTCAAGGATCTCAAATGCTTACTTACATTATCTACTAAATTTCTTAATCCATTAGCCGATTCTTTGTTTAACGTTTCCATATTAAATAATCCCTTAAGATGATTATTCACGAGCATTCTCGAATTATCAAAGCGATTACACAAGGTCATCCAAGCGTGAATATAGTTACTTGAGCTGAATTCTAGATTTTGAATAATCTTTAAGCTTTCTGGGCCCAAACTCGCGCGCAAATAGTGATATTTTTGGATGTCCGATAAAGAATCATTTTGGTTGATTAAAGCCTCAAACGTATTTTTAAATTCAATCCACAATAGATAATTCGAATTGAATATCGGCAAGGTAATCGCCGGCAATTTTACCTGATAAAAATTACTCGCTACCCTTCTTTTCGAAGCTTTGCCATTTTTTTTGGAGCTAGTATCACTTGTACACGAATCGTTGTCGCTCGAACTTTCAGGTTTGGATAATGATTTAAGCAACCCCTTTGAAATCGCTAAATACTTTGAAAACCTATCATCAAGCTCTGTACGTTTTTCATATTCGGTTTCTAAATCTTTTTTTTGCGCACAATACTTCAATTTCTAACTGAACTTCTTCAAATTCCTGAAACAACAATAGGAATTTTGTCTCTTTTTAATTGTAATTCATCGATTGTTGCATTATCAATCAGCTCCGACTGATCAAAAGCATTTTTTGTTTTGTTTAGATGTTTCACAAAACTGTTAACCCTTTGTTCAATCGAATCGCGTCTGCGAATTAATTGTTTTAAATCGCTATGACTACTAGCCATTTTCAATCGTTTAATTTGTCAATAAATTTATATTAATCAAGACAATTGCAATTTTGCAAGGATGCAATGAAATAACTTATTATATTAATGTACTACCCTTAATAAACTCAATAATCAACGTGTTAGTTTTAGCGCTAAATGAATCACATGACATTCATCCAATTACCAAGCCGTTAAAATAATCATTGGTAATTAGACCCTGAAAGATATGCGCTTTATACTTAGATTGCGTTTAAAAAGGATACAATCATGAGTGTTTATACACAAATCGTAAAGGAAGATGCAACCTTAATAATATAATGCATACCCAGGTTAGGTACTAATCGTTAATCTATTAAAAAAGAATTGGAAAGGACTCACTTTAAATCTGATGTGGGCTGTTTAATTGCAGGCAGTCGCCAAACCATAAGTAGTCAAAACTGCTTTCCACTTCTAAAGAGCTTCACAAGTTTCAACGTATCCGGCTCGAAGGACCAATGTTTAAAATGCCAAATTAGGCGCTATCGATATAGTGGACTGTAATAATAATCGCTGTGCTTAATCACGTTTATTGAACAAAAGATCACACTGGAATGCAAAGCTGATATACAAGTTATTGTAATAGTAATCAAGCAAGGTAAATTTACATATTAACACAACTAGATGTTTACGCGTTGACCGCTGTTACCCGACTCTCCTGGGGTTGAATCGGCGCATGAACAATACCCTTAGGCTTCTTTAAGTTAGCACGCTCCTTCATCCTGATGTGGCACGAGTTTGCAGGTGACAAACTAAATCCAATTCAAGGGCACCGGATTCTTATTTAATTTATCAATAATAATTGTCCAATAAGTATTTTTTAGAAATTATTTGATGTTTGAAAGAAACGATGTTGTAAATGTTCTATATGCTTCTGTATGAGAGAAAATATTTTATACTGTATTAAATGCTTTAATATTGCTGTGTTTGATTTCATTTTGAGAACGCCGTCAATTTCGTTGAGCTAGCCAAGCAAAGTTAAAAAGAAGATAAGTCAACAATTTCAAGTTTTACAATTTGCTGTGTCTGTAGCACAGCACTTCTAGCGGCGCATCCAACGCGAGGCGTTATCACAACATTCTTTTAGTGACGCTCCAACGCGGGAATTACCACATACATTACTCTTTTAGCGGCACCTCACGTGCGGTCCTTATCATATCAATATATATATATATATATATATATATATAATTCGAGCATTGGCTAATTAATCAATTATTATATCGTTTCCTACACTGGGTTCAACTTTTCCTGCATTTCATGATGTATTTTCTGCGTTACTGATTCTATTTTTTCAAGAGCGACACACGCCTTCTCCGAAAAATTTACATTCTCTGTGCATGGGCAGGATTTTTACGTGGTTATTAATGACTAAAAGGAATTTCTTTTGCGTAGGCCCACTGGCCCAGCTATGTTTGTAACATTAACGAGTCTTGCTACTTTTGTAATGATTCATCATTGAGCAAGATCAAGAATGTTTAGATGTTTTACTTCATCTGAGTTAGGTGAAAGATAAGTATATCGATGCATGGAGGTATGTTACAATCTTTTTTGCATATCAAGAGAATATTGTTTATCAACATTTGACGTTTGTGCTTAAGAAATAAACCACAAATAAACTCAAGCCACATTACTGCGATGAACGGAGCAAATTTACAAAACTCGTTTCGGAATTAGCGTCTCTAGTGTTATAAATTGTTATAAAGTTAGTATTTTTAAATTAAAACGTTTGTTTATAAGAAAGTATAGGCATTATTTTTTTTTTACTTCTGATCAGTTTTACAAGTTGCAAAACCAGATGCGCATTTCGTATATAAATTATTCAAAGTTGTCAGTAGAATATAATTTTTTTAAATAGGAAATTTTTTTTATTATTGTTAAAAAAATTCCATGGAAATGTTCTTTGTTTGTCTTTGGACCCCCTCCTCGCCTTTGTAGTTAGCATGGTATTTTTAGTTTTTTATCTTTTTATACGTTATCGTGATTCGTGCTGGTCCTTACTTTACTTTCCTTTTGATTTGTGCCTGACCTGTGCGTTCTACGGTAACAAATTTGGCTCCCAAAATGGAGCTAGAAGCCGCGACCCTGAGATTAGGATCTCATGATTTGGAATACGTTGTGAATTGCCAAACCTTCATTCCACCCGGAAAAAGTTTCTGTTCAGCCAACCTCCTCCTATCGCGCTAAGGTTTGACGCATCGTCGGAATGGTTAGTTAGTATCGTCGCTTCATACCTAACTCTTCTTCGGTTACTGCTCCAATTACTACGCTGACTAGAAAGCATGCTACTGGTCCTCCGAATATCAAAACTCCTTCGAAAAACTTACGGAAGACTTAGCTTCTGTCCTAATTCTTAGCGGTCCCACTTTTTCGCTACTCTTTACTTTTCAAACCGACGCCTCTGATTTTGACTCGGCGCCGTTTTATCTCAACGGGATGGGTCTCAGAGAAAAAGTCATAAGCTATATTAGCTACTCTCTGAAAAAGCCAAACGCCACTATAATGTAACCGATAAGGAATATTTAGTCGTTGTTTTGAGCCATCCAAAAGTTTCGACCTTAATAATCTTAATAATCTTCGGAGTTTAACTGGTCATTTAGCTCGCTGGTCCATAAGACTTTAACAATACAATTTCACTATTCTCTACCGTAAAGATAAAGACCGTGCGGTCCCTGATACCCTTTCCCGATTCATTCTGTAACTTGAATCTATTCCTATTTCCACCATTACTTCTCTTGACATTACTCTTTCCTATTCCTGATCTCTGGTTTAATAATATACTCCAAAAATCTACCATTCTCCTAGACACTATCTTTTCTGGTCCATGGTGAATCATATTCTATTCCGTCGCCGCAAAACTTCTATCGCTGCCAATTCCCAGAACGATTGAAAAATCGTCGTGCCTTCTGAGCAGCGTAATCCTTTGCTTTTCTTTTCTATGATCCGCCCACTGTGGCGTGACTATAACTTCTGATCGTTTCTTCCAGACCTACTATTGGCCTAGTCTTCGAGCTTAAGTCGCTCGTAACATTCGAGGTTGTTCTGTTTGTGCTGCTCACAAAGTTGAACAATTACATCCTTCTGGCTTCTTTGCTTCTAGAGTTTAATCAGCCTTGGCTGTTCATATATTGTGATATTGTAAGTCTTCTTTCAGGCTAGACCAAAGGTTATCCTTATATCTGTGTAGTGGCGAATCATTTTACCAAATTTTGTGTTCCAAAACTACACTAATATATAGTCTGTAGATATTTATTAATTTGTGAATTAGGAAGCATTGCAAATAAACCCCAAAACAAGAACAAAAACTGAAACATCCTAATCATACCAATCACATAAATTAAATTTGAATTTGAATCTGAATCTGAACCTGAACCTGAACCTGAACCTGAACTTGAACCTGAACCTGAACCTGAACCTGAACCTGAACCTAGACATGGGCCTGGATCCGAACTTGAACCTGAATCTGAATCTGAACCTGAACCTGAACCTGAACCTGAACCTGAATCTGGATCTGGATCTGGATCTGGATCTGGATCTGGATCTGAATCTGGATCTGAATCTGAATCCGGATCCGGATCCGGATCGGGATCGGGATCGGGATATGGATCTGCATCTCAATCTGGACCTGGATCTGGATCTGAATCTAAATCTGAATCTGAATCTGAATCTGAATCTGAATCTGAATCTGAATCTGAATCTGAATCTGAATCTGAATCTGAATCTGAATCTGAATCTGAATCTGAATCTGAATTTGAATTTGAATTTGAATTTGAATTGCACGCTGATTTTGGTAGTTTCGGAATTCTTAAATCTGAGCTACAGTGTTACAACATATAGCATTCCATGTACGCACTTCATGTGTGTAAGTCTACCATGCTGCAGACGAAAGTGTGATGTCGTTTATCTACAACTTCCGGTAGTACAATCTGCTGGAAATAAACCTCAAAACAGGAACAAAAACTGAGACTCCCAATCATACCAATCACTTAAATTGAATTTAAATTTGATTTTGAATTTGAATCTGCATCTGAATCTGAATCTGAATCTAAATCTGAATTTGAACCTGAACCTGAACCTGAACCTGAACCCGAACCTGAACCTGAACCTGGACATGGGCCTGGACCTGAACCTGAACCTAAACCTGAACCTGAACCTGCACCTGAATCTGGATCTGGATCTGGATCTGGATCTAGATCTGGATCGGGATCTGGATCTGGATCGGGATTTGGATCTGGATCTGGATCTGAATCTGGATCTGGATCTGGTCTGAATCTGAATCTGAATCTGAATCTGAATCTGAATCTGAATCTGAATCTGAATCTGAATCTGAATCTGAATCTGAATCTGAATCTGAATCTGAATCTGAATCTGAATCTGAATCTGAATCTGAATCTGAATCTGAATCTGAATCTGAATCTGAATCTGAATCTGAATCTGAATCTGAATCTGAATCTGAATCTGAATCTGAATCTGAATCTGAATCTGAATCTGAATCTGAATCTGAATCTGAATCTGAATCTGAATCTGAATCTGAATCTGAATCTGAATCTGAATCTGAATCTGAATCTGAATCTGAATCTGAATCTGAATCTGAATCTGAATCTGAATCTGAATTTGAATTTGAATTACACGCTGATTTTGGTAGTTTTCGGAATTCTTAAATCTGACCTACAGTGTTATAACATATAGCATCCCATGTACGCACTTCATGTGTGTAAGTCTACCATGCAGCAGACAAAAGTGTGATGTCGTTTATCTACTACTTCCGGTAGAACAATCTGTTGGAAATAAACCTCAAAACAGGAACAAAAACTGAGACATCCCAATCATACCAATCACTTAAATTGAATTTGAATCTGCATCTGAATCTGAATCTGAATCTGAATCTGAAACTAAATCTGAATTTGAACTTGAACCTGAACCCGAACCCGAACCCGAACCTGAACCTGGACCTGGACATGGGCCTGGACATGGGCCTGGACATGGGCCTGGACATGGGCCTGGACCTGAACCTGAACCTAAACCTAAACCTGAACCTGAACCTGCACCTGAATCTGGATCTGGATCGGGATCTGGATCTGGATCTAGATCTGGATCTGGATCTAGATCTGGATCGGGATCGGGATCTGGATCTGGATCTGGATCTGAATCTGGATCTGAATCTGAATCTGAATCTGAATCTGAATCTGAATCTGAATCTGAATCTGAATCTGAATCTGAATCTGAATCTGAATCTGAATCTGAATCTGAATCTGAATCTGAATCTGAATCTGAATCTGAATCTGAATCTGAATTTGAATTTGAATTGCACGCTGATTTTTCTAGTTTTAGGAATTCTTAAATTTGACCTACAGTGTTATAACATATAGCATCCCATGTACGCACTTCATGTGTGTAAGTCTAATGCTGCAGACTAAAGTGTGATGTCGTTTATCTACAACTTTATCTACTAAAACTTGATCTAGATTTGCGCAGTAGAGTTTTCAACTCGCATAGTGATGAATTTAATGATTTGTCTATTATGAAGGTAGAAACGTCACTTCTGTAATTATGTAAAGCGTTACATTTTAAATATCCAATTATTGTTGGTATCTTAAATTCCAAAAAGATTTTTATTTTTGGATTAACCCAAGAACTCCTTGTTCAAATTAATACTGTAATTACACCAACAAAAGAGCAAATACTCTTTCGTTTCGTACGATAGACGTAAAAGTATTGTTTTTGTATTGCAACTTCATGCTTAAATTCGGGTATAAATCGGAATTGTTCACTATAAATCAGCTATTTCCAATTTTACGGGAGTTCTCGAGATAAATGCAGGAATACCGGTAAAAATTAGATTTTTTAGGCGTTTGAAACCGTATTTCGGAAATAAATCCTAAACGCTGGTTGAAGCAGAGAAATCAAGGATTATACCGAAATTTTCGGGTTTAAACTGGTAATGCTGATATTCTTAATTGTTAACAGAGTACAATAAATTAATCACTTGTATTCAAATGCTCCGCGTTTCTCCATTCATAAACAAATTGTTTGCATCAGTTTGATTGAACTAAAATCATTTTAAGGTTTTAAAAAGTCAATACATCATCGATACCAATTTAATAATACCCTATGTTACGGTTCGCTTGATATGAGATTGGTATATTAAACTATTTACCGTTGTAATACCATCAACTACAGTTTAGGGTCAGCGTTTCAATGCAATATCGACCATCTTTCTCTTCTCATTAAACTGCATCCGTTCAGTGCACACACTGCTTGATGGTATTGGGCTAGGCTAGGCCAAGTTAGATCTTTGAACGCTGGTCATCAATCCCAAGCCCCACCATCCGCTTACCTCATCAACATCCTTTATGCATAACCCTTCCCAACAATCCGTCTCTTCCGGTAACCAATAACTAAGAAGTATAATGCTGTTTAACAATAAAAGGCATCTTTTTTACACATCTTGTAGCTGCTAAACAATAGAAAAACAAAAATATTTATATTCAAAACGCGCCCACCTAAAATGTAATTTGAAGAGAATACAAAACAATGAATAACAGCTTAATTGGGTATTTGGTTACACATTAAACTTTTATAAGATGGCTTTACTTGTGGGTATCAATTTTTAATTAGGCATTAGTTACAAAAAGCTCAGAAAAGGACTTTTTTTACTCTACGCCAGTGGTTCTCATTTGATTCACCAAACTTTCAGTATTATTAATAATTATGCGGAACACCAAAACTGTGACAGATATAATTTTATATTAAGTTACGATTAAATTAACGATAAAAATTTATAAATACAAACTTCTTATTTCTACTAATGTAACAAAAATAAAAATTTTAATTAAATTTAGTAAATTAAATTAATGAAAAACCTGAGCTTGTGGGTACTAAAAAAGTCATCTATGTCAGATGTAATTCGCGGTATAGCAGAAAGTTTCACCTTTCTTGGTTGTTACTTTGGTTAAAATTGCGAACCCTATTTCTCCACAGATATGATGTGGAAAACTGCAATAAAACTGTTTCAGTTTTCTCGGATATATTCGGATATTTTTGCTGTATAAAAATCCAAAACTTTTCTAGTGTTATTTCTGGTGTTAAGAAAATTTAATTAATAGAGTGCGATCTGTTAATGAACAAATCAACTCCTCACCTTGTAAAGAAAAATTTGTATTTGACACATTCATTGTACTAAATGGACTTCGTATACAATCCTATTCTTTAACATTAATTGTGGAAAAACAATAGGAAAAGCTTTTCTAACGATACTAGAAGTTCTTTTAAATAGAAATCGAATATTTTACTTTTTTACTTTTTCAGTTCGCACAAGCAAAGAGATCCAATAATTTTCTTTCTAATACGCAGCGTTTCCAAGACGATAGGTAATTTCTTTTGAAACGCTGACAATTTATTAGTACATTTCAAAATTTTTAATCTTTTATCCGTAGGTTTATATTAATGCTATTTATATAATTAAAAATATCAGCTAAGTATGCCAGTTTAGCACACCAATCAACATCGCTTGATTTCAAATATGAATATTACCTTTCTCGTTTTAAAACTACTGTCAATTTATTTTTAGAGATAAAGTTTTATTAAGCACTTTACCGGTTGATAACTATATTACTGGTTACGCGCTAAAAAGCAATCCACCAACAAAAATAAAAATTTTAATTAAATTGATTAAATTAAATTAATGGGAATCCTGAGCTTGTGGTTACTAAAATGTCATCTATATCTGGTGTAATTCGCGGTATAGCAGTAAGTTATTACGTTTCTTGCTTGTTACTTTGGTTAAAATTGCGAACCCTATTTCACACAGATATGACGTGGAAAACTGCAATAGAACTATTACAGTTTTTTCGGATGCATTCGGATATTTTTGCTGTATAAAAATCCAAAATTTGTCTAGTGTTCTGGTTTTAAAAAAATTTGATTAATAAAGTGCGATCTGTTGATAAACTCATCAACTCCTCTTCTTGTAAAGAAAATTCTGTATTTGATACACTCATTGTACTAAATGGATTAATTGTCGAAAAACAATAGGAAACGCATTTTCTAACGATACTAGTTCGTCTTTAATAGAAATCGAATCTTTTACTTTTCCGTTCGCACAAGCAAAGAGATCCAATAATTTTCCTTCTAATATGCAGCGTTTCCAATGCAATAGGTAATTTCTTTTGAAACGCTGACAATTTATTAGTACATTTCAAAATTTTTAATCTTTTATCTGTAGGTTTATATTAATGCTATTTATATAATTAAAATTATCAACTAGGTATGGCAGTTTAGCACACCAAAGAAAAACGCATGATTTTAAATATGAATATTACTTTTCTCGCTTTAAAACTACCATCAACTTATCTTTTATAGATAAAGTTTTATTTAGCACTTTATCCGTGGATAACTATCTTACTGGTTACGCGCTAAAAAGCACTCCACAAACAAAAATAAAAATTTTAATTAAATTGATTAAATTAAATTAATGGGAATCCTGAGCTTGTGGTTACTAAAATGTCATCTATATCTGGTGTAATTCGCGGTATAGCAGTAAGTTTTTACGTTTATGGTTGTTACTTTGGTTAAAATTGCGAACCCTATTTCACACAGATATGATGTAGAAAACTGCAATAAAACTGTTAAAGTTTTTTCGGATGTATTCGGATATTTTTGCTGTATAAAAATCCAAGATATTTCTAGTGTTCTGGTGCAGCGTTTCTAAGCCGATAGGTAATTTCTTATGAAACTCTGACAATTTATTAGTACATTTCAAAATTCTTAATCTTTTATCCGTAGGTTTATATTAATGCTATTTATTTAATTAAAAATATCAGCTAAGTATGCCAGTTTAGCCACCAATCAACATCGCTTGATTTTAAATATGAATATTACTTTTCACGTTTTAAAACTATTTTCAATTTATCTTTTAAAGGTAAAGTTTTATTTAGCACTTTGCCCAATTCCACACAGATACGATATGGAAAACTGCAGTAAAACTGTTAAAGTTTTCTCGGATGTATTCGGATATTTTTGCTGTATAGAAATCCAAAATTTTTTTAGTGTTCTGGTATTAAGAAAATTTAATTAATAGAGTGCGATCAACTCTTCTTGTAAACAAAATTCTGTATTTGACACATTCATTGTACTAAATGGATTAATTTATGCTACTAAAACCTAAAGCAAATTAATGTTGGGTTTATTAGAAAGTAACAACTGCTAAATATAAAACTACATTAAACATTTAAATTGGTGTAGTTGAACGCACTAGTTGTTTGAAATATCAAAATGTCGAACTGGTTCGGTTCGGTTCGAGGCTCGGTTCGTTTTATTCGAACCGAACCGGAATACATTTTTTCGAACCGAACTTCGAACCGAACTGGACTAAAAAGTTTTTGAACCGAACAGAACCTAGAGCAAGGTTTGATTCGCTTCGGTTCGAATCCAGCACTAGTTGAGAGAATCTGTTATTTCTGTCTTGAGAGAGTTTGGAATTGTAACTGAAGCTTTGTAATTTTTGATTTTTTAGGCTCTTTTGCTTTTCTTTGATTCAGAAAATGTTGCTACTTAGATGACTTTTTCTTTTTTTATGACACTGACAAATAATAGTAAATAGAATAAAGATACTAAAATGGTAAAATTAACTAGGTAGAGTAGAATTATTATACAGAGTCGGCAATGAGCTACCCTGGACGATGAGACATAGTAACCGCTTTTACCATTTAGATTTACTGCATCTACTTTCTCCATCAACCCTTCCTTTAACCACTCATGAAAGATCTGGTCATAAGAATCGATGAGTTTTTGTACTTCCAACTTTTTCAATGTAGAAACTATTCTTTTTTCAGCAATTTCATAGTTATCAGGTAAAGGTGGGGTGGTTTTTCAACCACGTTAAGCGTATCTAATATCGGCCTTACTGATTAATTTGACAAAAAAATTCCTGAGCCGCCCTAGTGTTTTTGTTCGATTTCTTCTCTGAAGTACCTGTAATTCCTAAGACTCCAATTGCCCCAGTTTTTCAATACTAGCATTTTGCACAAACAAAGATAATGAAGTGGTAGCTAGATTGGTCGAAATTAAGTCTTCTAGGTGTGATGTAACTTTACCCCTAAGCGTCCATACCAAAAGAGTTTTTATGGCAGTTAAACTTGCTATTGCCTGGCTCAGCGTCATATCCCCAGCCTTAAAACAAGAAACGCTGTCATGTGTGCCGTTACAAAAAACACACTTAATTGCATTCTCTCATTTAAGCAAGCCAGTAGTCGTTAGAGTTGCATTCTCGAAAATACTTCCGTTCTTGCGTCTATTAGACTGTGTTGACCGTAATCCAAAACCCTCCGCGGCTATGCAAATTCTTTGCTCGTTTTCAGCCTCATTTTTAAAAATTTTATTAGGTTTCGTAGGCGTATCAGTAGGTTGGTTTCTTACGTTTAAAAACTCGATAAATACAGTTAAAAAGTCGATAAACACATCGCGCAAGCGCAATGAATAAAGCGGGCGACGCCACTCGCGGATGGCAACGCTAACCTTATTACAGATTCCGCGTGGCCAACTGCCAATGACGTCACCAATGCACAAATTACGACGCAATTATCGGAAAAATATATAAAGTTAAGGCAATATATTCTAATGCAATTACTCACATGAATATGTCTCTGGGTTAAAGTTGGCTTCTACTCCAAGTCCATCAGGGCTCCATCCCGGAGGGATTAAAGATGGTACGCCCGACGCTCTTCCAAAGCGTTCGGACCAGCTCCGGCAATCATGGGGCTCTTTCATCCAGGGTCGTGCAGTACGGTTCGCCTACGGCTCAAATTGTCACCTACCTATGCAGAGAATGACGGGAACATGGTATAAGGGGCGACAAACAAAGACAAGCAAGCAAGGAAATCTACATAGGTAAAGATAAGGCACGATACGATACCTGACACGACCACACTCCTTGAAGATCAAAGGCAAACAGCCACGTTCAAGCGTCTAACGGAAACCTCTCTCCACTTTTTCCCCTACTCCACTCGCGTCGCGCGATCTAGCGCAACGCACTGTGACGTAACGGAAATACGCGCCTAGTCTTTTGAAATTGTGGCGCGAAACTTCCGCACATCAAAATTAAACTAATACATGTTTAAGGGCCGATTTGATTGGCACGTAACAATCGCGACAAAGCCACAAAAGAAAAAACTTAAAAAAAGAAAAAGTCTGTTAGCACAGTAACAGCTTAAAATCTAAGTCCTAACTACCCTATATAAAACCTAACTTAAAACCTACAAAATGTTTATGTAAGGCGCCACCTGGTTTTTTCGACCGATAACACGTCTACCGAATTACCAGGAAACGGAATAGGTAGCCCCATTGTTTTTGACTACACTAATAATCGACAGCACAAATTTGTCGGAGAGCATGAAACACTACTTAAATTAAAACGGATGCGACACGTCGCCTAACCTATCTAAACTAAAACTAACATTAAAGTTCTTGCGTGCAAATACACATGAGCGTTGCACCAAAACTGTTCTTTATTGGCAAGAAGTGCCCAAATTTAAAAATGTTCACAGAGTGAGTCACTATACATTCTAGCAAATTTTGTTACTGGTACTTTGGTTTTCTAACGATACACATTAAAACTTGTCCATGACATGGTTGTGAATCAACAAATTTACCGAAGTACAACCCTACTAAATCCTTTTGTTGCTAACCTAACAAATTACATTTCTATATCGGGTTAGCTTTTTCACTTAAATTCCAAGAAAAATAATTCCCACGTCTGGTCATAGATACCACACGTTAGGAAGGTAAAAAGATAAAACAAGATCTCAAATTGTTGTTAAAGATCAGAGATAAGATAACGATAATGAGCTTAAATTGTTATCCTCAAAGGTAATGGATAAGATAACGATATTAAGCTTTAGTTATTATTTGTGATACTAGGTAAGATAACGCGATATTAAGCTAAGGTTATTATTAGAGATAGTAGGTAAGGTAACGCGATATTAAACAAAAGTTATTACTAAAGATAACCGGTAAGATAACGCGAATTTAACTAAAGTTATTATTAACGGTAGTCGGTAAGATAACGATATTCAACTAAAGTTATTATTAAAGGTAATCGGTAAGATAACGATATTAAAACTAAGGGTATTATCAAAGATATTAAACAAGACAAAGGTATTGGCTTAGTTATTACCCAAGACAATGAATAAGGTAAAGATAGAGTGGCTCCGGTAGAGCCGTTAAATAGGGATTGTCTCGTGCCCTTTGAAAAGAGAAACCTGTGAAGCAGGTCCGTTTACAAGAAACGGCACGAGGGACCGGCAAAGGCATGTGGGTGCATCCCTGCACCCGGCTTTAATCGGTATCGGTGATACAATCACCCGATACCCACACGGTATATAACGATATACACATACACATTCACACACTCATACATACCTTCACTGCCAGTGCCCATGCACTGACAGCGGCACCGCATGACCCCACGAAAGATTCGCAGAGACGTGGTCCAGGTGTCTGTGAAAACCTCCCGCGCAACCACACGGTGACTAACGGAAATGAAAAGGCAGAGAAACAGAAACGGTAAAAAGGAGGTAGGTTATTTGGAATGCATAAGAGGCACTTCCAGGTAGAAGAAAGTAGAGGAAGGGCTCGCATTGAGCAAAAGAGACAGAAAAGGTGGATAGCAAAGCGCTACTAAACCAGCCAATGTGGTCAGTAGCTAGGAGTGAGGGAACATCACTCTTATGTGGCAGACGGGTGTTCCGGAACAAAAACAGGTCCACCGAAAGAAGAATAAGGCATAGCGGAGACAGCGGGATAAGAAAAAGTATAGTTTTTGGACAAGCGTCCGAGAGAAGGTAGAGAGTTGTCCCTGTTAAACACAGCGCAGTCTGAAGGACCACCTGCGATATTAATCCGACAAGATAAGGTATATCATAAGTTGAAATTCACTAGGCTCCTAAGAGAACTAGTACGATCATTTTCCTAACGAGTGCATCCACTACGATAAGAAAATCAGACAAAAGTTGACACAACAACTTAAAAGTATCATTACAGATACAAACACACGAAAACAAACTGTTTTAAGGTAGTTTTTCAAAACGGTAGCACCCTAACACACAAAAATGCCCAATTATAAGCAGTTAAATACAGGTACACTGTCCCCATATACTAAAACAACCGAGAGTTTAATAAGATATCAATAAGAAACAATAGCACCTCACCACAAAGTTCAACAAAAAACAATGAAAAAAAATGTTTATAAGTTATATTGATTTAGTAGAAAAAGAAACAAATAATGATATAGTATAATGTGGGCGACTGCAATAATTCAGAGGAAAAACACATGGAATAGACAATCCTAGTTTTTTGCAACTGCGAATATGAACTATTTCTTACAATGGTATAGATCGCGCGTGTCCTATGTGAGCCCAAAGAAGAAAAACATCCACTCAACATCAGCTAAAACCAATCATAAAAATTCAATGAGTTATTTCAACCAAAGTTACAATTACCACACAAAATTAAATGACGTAAGATAAACACTAAAAACCAAAAAATATGCTGTAGGAAAAGTTTGAAGGTTAATTAAATGAAACGACAGAGTTATATTTGAAGGTGTAGAGAATAAAGTGATATATAAGTAACGGTATGGTCAAGGAAAAGTCAAGCAAAAGAAAAAGATAGCTAATTTAAGGTAAGTAAAGTTAAACGTGTAAGAGATTATATACTGTATGAGAGAGGGAATAAGTAATTAAAGTTAACTAATTGATGGTGAGAACAAAAATATTAGGTAAATAGTGAGGAGAATAGAACGTGAAAACTTAACTAGCATTTGGATCAGCAGAGAATGGCTTAAGGTCTTTAATATGCCACCTGCCTTGGCGTTTTCCTTCAGCATCCTGAAGTTCGTAGATAAGGGGACTAATGACACGAGTGACCTTACAAAGGATAAATTTAGGGGCTAATTTTGAAGAAAATTTCTTAGATGCATCCGATAAGACATAATCCTTTTTCCAAACTTGTTCGCCCAAGGCGAAGGAAATATTTCGTTTACGTAAGTTATAGTGGTCCTTACTTTTTTCGTAAACTTTTAACAAATTTTTTCTAACGTCGTTAAAGATAGAAGGTAATGATTGTTGGTCTTTGTCCCAGCGTACTTTATCGTTAAATTCAATTACATTAGTATCGTCAGGCACTAAACCATAGTAACTCCCATCGATTGGGGTATATCTTCCAAAAACAAGAAATGACGGAGTGAATTGGGTTGCTTCGTGTTTCGATGTACGCAAGGCTTGAGCAATTTTAAAGATATGTTCATCCCATGTAGTATGGTCTGAATCAATATAGGAAGAGATAGCGGTAACTAAAACTCTATTTACTCTTTCGGTAGGGTTTACTTGGGGGTGGTATTTTGAGTTAAACCAAATTTTTTGTACTTTGTAACTTTTAACGAAATTCTGAAAATCTTTAGAGATAAATTGTGCCCCATTGTCACAAAGAATAATCTGAGGGACACCAAAGATAAGAAATACATTTTGTTCTAGGAATTTAATTATAGCAGCGGATGTAGCTTTACGTAAGGGTTGCACCATAACAAATTTAGAAAACCAATCGGTGACAACTAAAAGATATTGGTTACCTCTTTTCGATCGGGGGAGAGGTCCTAATAAATCAAGCGAAATTAATTGAAAGGGATAATATACACGTTTAAAGTTACCCATTAAACCAGGGCGAGCATCTTGTGAACTCTTATGGGAACCACAAATTTTACAGCTCTTAATATAGCGACAAACAGATTGCTTAAGTGTGGGCCAGTAATATAATTCAGATATTTTAGCGAGAGTTTTTGTAACACCAAGGTGAGCAGCAATGGGATCATCATGACATAATTTGAGCACCTCACTGCGGTTAGCAGTAGGCACGACCAGTTTCCATTCAGGGATATTAGATATTTTATGCGGAGAAGAAGATACGAGTTTATATAGTCTATTATTAGTTACACGAAAGGTAGGAAATTTATCGGGATTATCAGAAACTTTTTTAATCATATTGAGATACCAGGTATCAGGAATTAAATTTGGAAGGTTAAGAAAAACAACATCACGAGATAAGGCATCAGGTACGATATTTAATTTGCCAGGCCTATGCCTAACGTCAAAAGTGAATTGAGAGATACGCAAGTTCCATCTTGCCAAACGACCTGCGGGCTGTTTCAAGTTATTAAGCCAAGTGAGGGCTGCACAATCAGTGATTACGGTAAAATGTGTACCTTCAACATATCCTCTAAATTTCTCGATGCCAAAGATAACGCCCAATAATTCTAAGTCGGTAGAGCATGAGACTCTTAATCTCAGGGTCGTGGGTTCGAGCTCCACGTTGGGCGCCAGTTCTTACGTTTAAAAACTCGATAAATACAGTTAAAAAGTCGATAAACACATCGCGCAAGCGCAATGAATAAAGCGGGCGACGCCACTCGCGGATGGCAACGCTAACCTTATTACAGATTCCGCGTGGCCAACTGCCAATGACGTCACCAATGCACAAATTACGACGCAATTATCGGAAAAATATATAAAGTTAAGGCAATATATTCTAATGCAATTACTCACATGAATATGTCTCTGAGTTAAAGTTGGCTTCTATTCCAAGTCCATCAGGGCTCCATCCCGGAGGGATTAAAGATGGTACGCCCGACGTTCTTCCAAAGCGTTCGGACCAGCTCCGGCAATCATGGGGCTCTTTCATCTAGGGTCGTGCAGTACGGTTCGCCTACGGCTCAAATTGTCACCTACCTATGCAGAGAATGACAGGAACATGGTATAAGGGGCGACAAACAAAGACAAGCAAGCAAGGAAATCTACATAGGTAAAGATAAGGTACGATACGATACCTGACACGACCACACTCCTTGAAGATCAAAGGCAAACAGCCACGTTCAAGCGTCTAACGGAAACCTCTCTCCACTTTTTCCCCTACTCCACTCGCGTCGCGCGATCTGGCGCAACGCACTGTGACGTAACGGAAATACGCGCCTAGTCTTTTGAAATTGTGGCGCGAAACTTCCGCACATCAAAATTAAACTAATACATGTTTAAGGGCCAATTTGATCGGCACGTAATAGGTTTCCGGTGTAAACAAATCTTTAATTGCAGAGCCGTCAACACTATTGTTGCTGAAGACAAGACTCAATTAGTGGAAAGAGAATAGTCGAATATTTATCTTCCATTACATCCAGTATTTCTAGAGCTCATACATCAATTCTTTTCTGAGACATAGTAGTATGCAGAATCAGTTTTAGTAACTCACGAATATAAACCTCAATTGGAATATCTTTCCTACAAAACCGCGCTTTAATATTGTCTATCATTTTTTGGTAATTTCCACTTACCGGCGGAAATCTCTCTACAAGACGCTTTGCGCTGTTACTTTGAAGCGTGGCTTGTAGCAAATATTCAATTCTGTCATGATCGTCAATGTGCGGCTCTTCATGTATTTTTTGAACTGTGCCCAAAACGACAAGAACCCTTTAGTATCTTCATCATATGGTTTAAACTTTCTCCAGGGAAGCTTAAATTTGCGTTTTCCACATTCATTGTTAATTACAGATCTATTCATTGAGAGTGGTACATTACTAATTACGGATTTCTTATCCTGATTTATGCAACCCTCGTAATGCCACCGCAATTCATCAAACTTCTTCTTGTACGCCTCACTTCCATCGACTTCAGCATTGAGTAGCTTTTCATAGGCCTCATCCAACAACAACTCAAAAATCTCAGAATCTTTTTTACATTTAGAGGTTTTTGGTCTAAAAGTTGCGCTAGTTCATTAGAGGAACGCGTAAACTGCGCACGAGCAACGATCCTACTCTTCTTCTACCGATCTTACCATATTCCAAATGTTTTCTCAAAAGATGCTTTAGGCTGTTATTTATTATATATAATTTATTGTCCCAATTCCTTCGAAGTCGATTGGCAGCCTAATTTCCGGTCCTGTCACGGTCGCCACTAAATGTACAGTGTCGGCAGTGAGCTACCCGCTTATTGCATTCGGCATCACTGGTTCGATTCAAATACAGAGAACGATTCTTTTGTTCACTCTAGTCACAACGGTAGGTTGCTGATATAAACGGCAATTCTACAAAAAATACATGTAATCCAAATCAATAACTTTAATCTGTCTATTTCAACGATTTTCATACATCCGTCATTTTTATTCCAATACTGCTTATTCTAAATTAAATGTTGATAACTCTCAATTTCAACAATTATTATCGGATGGCGGATGATATATGTGCAATAGGTTCTCATAAACTTTAACGTCAAGATTCAGCATGCTATAGTACGACTTACAAAGGTCATGCTGACGCTATAGTGTTAATACGTCGTCACGAGTACCTCATTTATTGCGTAAAATAGAATATTATTTAGAACGCCCCGTTTACGCTGGCAGTATCTAGAAATAGATAAGTTCACGAGTAAATCTAGACCATTATATACTATCAGATCTTTTACGTGTTTTCACCGATAATTCGCATTCTTTTGTTTGACAAAAATTTGCAGTGGCAACTATAAACATACTAGCTAATCGCAATAGTGTATGTAAATGTCATTGTTATTCTTGCTCTTGCTAACGTCATATTTAGTTTCCAGTTTTACATTTTAATACGGTTCGGTATGTGGACAGCACCCGATGGGGGCGTGGGTGGGCTCGTTTGAAAGCTTAGGGGGTGGGGGTTATAAATATATAAGTGTCATAGGCCGGAGGGGTGGGGTTCAGGTTTTATACGGGGGTCAAACTTTTGGTACTTTTTTATATTGTAACTCCCATTATAGTGTATATAAATAGTACCAAAAGTATTCACATTAGTGTCTTATGTTTTGAAAGTTGGTATAATACATGAGAAAAATTTTGACAATTTAATTAATCAGATTAAATAAGATTATTAGAGATTAAAAAGGATTAACATCCAAAGTGGTGTCTTAATCACAAACCAATCACAATAGACACGTACTAAGCGTGAACTCATGATATAAAAATTAAGTATATAAAGACATGAAACCAAATCATATAAGTCTTAATTTAGTGGACATTACTTTCATTTGTATGACATTTTAAATTATTAATAATCATTTTATTCATAAATAAATTTTGTAAATTAAGTGTGCATCTATTTTTATATTATGAATCTGTCAAAATTGACAAGAGAGGTTTTAATAGACAGAGAAACCACTATGAAGTGGTTTATGTCTCGTGGCTTTTTGCCCTCCCAAAAGAAGTGCCCTCAATGCCGAAAGCTAATGGTAATTGACATAGAGCATGGATGGGGCGTTTTAGATGCACCAAGCGTACACATGCAAAAGGCAGAGGAATAATTAACATTTCAATGGCCACAGGTACTTGGCTAAAAATGTTAAACTCTCTGCCGAAAAAGTGGTTCTTATGCTGTACGCTTTTGCATCTGGTTACGATTATGACCACACCATGCGTGAAGTTGGTTGTGGCAGAGAGGCAGTTTCCGACTGGTTCTCATATTTCAGCGAAGTAAGTATATAGGTTTGAACAAGTATATCTCTTGAAAAAATGAGCTAGATCAAATCTGTTTTCACTATTTTAAATATTATTTCTTTTATTTATTAGGTGTGCATGATATCATTAGACAATGAATTTGACAGACAAGGTCAAATTGGTGGCCCGGGAGTAACAGTTGAAATCGATGAGTCAAAAGTTGGCAAAAGGAAATTTAGGAAAGGAAGACCAAGAGAAGGGCACTGGATTTTTGGGATGATTTGTAGAGAAACAGGAGATTACAGATTAGAAATATGTGCCAATAATAAAAGAGACAAGGAAACTCTTTTGCCACTCATCGAGAAGCACATAGCCAAAGGTAACCTAACCTAACCTAACCTAACCTAACCTAACCTAAAATAACTTAACTTAACTTAACCTAACTTATTATAAAGGGACTACTATTATTTCTGATTACTGGAGGCCATATATGGCAATAAAGGATATGGGCTACAAACATGAAAGAGTATGCCATAAATATCACTTCAAAGATCCTGAAACAGGGCACATACAAACACCATAGAAGGCCTATGGAAGCATATGAAAGATGACGTCGCCAGAAATGGTCTGAAATCAGAAGATTTGGCTATGCATTTGTGTGAACACCTATGGCGTAGAGATGTGCGTCGTTTTAAAAAAGATATATTTGAAGCATTAATTGCATCTGTAATAGAAGTTTACCCTATCGAAGAATGTAATCTATAAATTTTCAATAAAATTCTCATGTATTATACCAACCCTAAAAATATTGTCAAATTATTAAAATAGTTTTGGTACTATTTATATACACTATAATGTGAGTTACAATATAAAAAGTACCAAAAGTTTGACCCCGTATAAAACGTGAACCCCACCCTCCGGCCTATGACACTTATATATTTATAACCCCACCCCTAAGCTTTCAAACGAGCCCACCCACGCCCCCATCGGGTGCTGTCCACATACCGAACTTCTGCCTTTTTATCAAGTCTTAGTCATGAAAACAGTTTCTTTTCAAAAGCAACTGATAGTTAATTTCCTCAGCAATGTAAGTATTTGAAAATAATCTGCGTTGATTAATTTTGATACTTTTTAGAGTAAGATGACTAAGAGGGAGGTGATTCATAATAAAGGACGACAGACTGTTTTTAACGTGTTTCAATTCTTGAAATGCAAAGATATTAAAAGGTGCTTAACCCGAGAAATTTGAAGCAGCGCGTGACCAAAGCAACAAGCATTTTATTGCGGATCATGCTAAAGAATTGGAAAGAAAGACACAAAAGCAAACCTGAGTGCAGAAAATTCAGTTCTCCAGAGAAAAACGTAAAAGAACCAAGTCCAAAGTCGACAGTAAATGGGTTTGACGTAGAGTTCCTATGAACCATTAAGTATCGGTTTGCAGCAATACATAAACGTATACCGACTTTGAAGGTTGTGTACTACTAATTTAAAAACGATTGCCTCTCTTAGGCGGGAAAATTGGGTTCGTTCATAAAAATAGTCCTAAGAGCAAGATTTTGTTAGAAGAGAACTAGGGATAACTGAAAAATTAGTTCTTACACTGTATCAAAATGTCGGGATGTTGACACTACAAAAGGTTTAAAATTCTCAGTTTCAAAAGGAACCGTTTGATAATTGTTCACGCAGGTGGAAATAATGCAGCATTGATGTTTGTCGGGTTTGAAACTAGGCATTTCACGATGACACTTACCATAAGTTCAAAAAATGGCTGTAGGAAAAGTTTTTGCCAAATTTGGAACCAAGTTCAGAGTTAAGATAGGTTTCCTGCTCTCCGTTGGTACGTTTCTGTTAGTTAGTTATGGGATAAATGCGAAACAAGTGGTTTTTGCTATCCGTTGAACACGTTTTTCAAATAAATCAGAATTAAATATATACGATTTGGTTGTTTTTCCAAACTATTCTAGCGGAACTTGAAAATGATTCAGGATGCGATGCTAACAGACTACTATTCAGGTAACACAGAAAGAGAATTCTAGTTGTTTTGTTAATACTTGTAGCATAGTCTATAAACTCATACATAATAAATTAACAGCTTTAGAAGGTCTACAGAGAAACTGATAAAAATTATCCAACTTCAACCAACTTTTCCGTTGAAAAATAGAATGTGAGTGTTCAAACTATTCCCGCATTCTGATTGGTTCACGAACAAACGAAAACGTACAAACGGGGAGCAGGGAACTTGCCTTTAGTGATAGACAATGGCGTCAAATCATAAAGATCTCGTGGACCCTAATTCTACCTCGAGTTGTAACAGCACAGATACGCAAAAGTGGTTGAAGGAACGTATTATATTCCAAAAGGCAATTAAACCTGCTCATGTGGTGTTTGTAACTGACCAGCTACTAGCAGAACATGGTGATTTAGTATTGCGTTTACCTCCATGTCATCCAGAACTAAACCTTAACGAGAAGATTGGGCGTGACTTAAAAACCAGGTCGTTGCATGTAATGTAACATTTAAAATAGATGATGTATGGAAAAGTTGGCATAGGAACATATAAATAATATTGGAGTTAACGAGAAGAGTAAAATATGTTTGTATGTTGAGTAAACTCGAAAGAAATATGTTGAGCGAGAAACTTTTAGAGACGAAGTTCACCAACTTATTATACGGGTTGATAAAAATAATGATTCAAATGGTTACTTATAGTCAGCGGATGAATCGGATGATAATTATGATAGTTTAAAATGTGAATCGGTTTAAACTGATTTATGTATCGCACGCCTGTAAACTTGTTGAATGATAAATTTTATTTAGCGGTGGTGACCCTTCCATCTCGCACTCCAGATCCAGAATCTAACCACGATTTGCAACATTCGGCTATCCTGGCAATCATTCATTGGCGAATGACCTAAAAGAAAAGAACATTACCAACTTCAACCAATAGTGACAAACACTTCAATTTTAATAGTGTGTGCAGTGAATAGAGCCTGTGCAGAATAAGTGGCAGAGTTATATTGAGCTCACTCATTATGCAGAGTATTACCACCTGTCTAGCATATTGGGATACACATTACTCAACAAATTGGAGTCAGTCATGCTCAGCATACCGGAGTTTATCATACTCAGCATTACGACTCTTATCCTGCCCAAGATACAGAGCTTACCATGCTCAACATACAGTGCTTACCATACTCAACATACGCAGCTTACCTTGCTCAGCATACGGAGTTTACCATGCTTAGCACGTGGAACTTACATTACTATGTATACAGACCTTGTTCAGCATACAGAGCAACTTGTTTGACCCAGCATTTCGAGAGGTATCAAATACACAAATTTTGTAATAATATTATACATATAGTATACATGCATTGAAATGCACAAATTAGGGCATGTATGCTCGAACCAGCGACATAGTAATTGATTTCTTTTAGTTCTTCTTCAGTAAAGGATACATTCTCCTTGTTTAACAAACATCCAAAAAGACCTTAGGCCCTCTACTTTGAAATGAGTGACTATTGTATGTTGTAATACTGTTAGTTCTAAATTTTGCAAAATGCTCTTCTATAGGCAAGTAAGTTAAATACATTCTGTTAAGAGGAAATAATATGTATCATTGTTTGTAAGCTCATCTCTTGCATCGTAAATTTTTAAATTGGGTTTTGTAGAATACCTTAAAAAAATACACATCCTTATGCCCACTCTTTTCTGCAAGAGCTGCGACATAGAAATACGTTTCTCAGTTATTAACTGTAAAATGCAGATAATGTCCACATTTTTTCAACAGTTTTAAAATAATTTATTAACCTCCCTTTTGATTGTGGCATTTGCATTTTTTTTTGCTACTACATGCGTGTACTGCTCTTTTAATGCAATCGCTATGTTTCGTATTGCAACTTTCTTCTTTTTAAATTTTCTTCCGCCGATTCTAATTTTCTTTTCGTAATCTGTTGTGCATAAATAGCCTACACAGGTTCTATTTTTTTTACAGTGCACGGTAAAGTTTATTACATGTATTGGTTCGCTTTCTTAAAATTTGCGGAGAAACGTTATTTTTCAGCGATCAGTCCTATATCGACGAGGTTACATAAATTGTTATAAAGTATAGTAACTGCAATTTTTAATATACAGGTTATGTTATTATATTCATAAAAATATTACTATAATAACAGTAGGCTGGCAACCACAAACGCCTGCCTCCGGCACCGACATAACTTAAAATTTTTTTTTCAAATAATATGAGACTAACCTATCCTCACCGGGAGCGGTTGAGACTAACCTAATCTAACTTGGAAAAATGTCGTATAACCTACCCTAACTTAGAGAGATGTCGTCTAACCTAACCTAAGCTAGAAAGATGTCGTCTAACTTCTGATCGCACAAAACACTTCTGAGCGCAAAAAGCATTCTAAATTACCCAAAATAACCTTTAAACCCGGACCTAGGCTCTAAATCTTGGGTTCATACCCAGGAGTAAACCTAATTTTTTATACACTTATATTCTTTTGTTGGAAGATAAAAGATTATGCTTCGGAAATACGTCTGTGTATTCGGAGAAGCAGCAAGGTGGTGGTGGAGATGGAGGCGGAAGCAAAGATGGTGGCGGAGGCGGAGCGAAGGCGGAGATGGATACCGAGGCGGAAGCGGAGGCGAAAGCTGAGGCGGTGGCGGAGGTGGTGACGGAGGCGGAGGTGGAGACGGAGGGACGAGGGCGGAGGTGGGGGCGGAGGTAGAGATGGTGGTGGAAGTGGAGGTGGAGGAGAAAGCAATTCCTCGAATCTCAATCACCCAAATCTTGGGTTCATTCCCGGGAGTAAATCTAATTTTTTATACACTTATATTCTTGTGTTGGAAGATGGAAGATTATGCTTTGGTAATACGTCCATGTATTCGGAGAAGCAGCAAAGACGCCTACACAAGGAAATCTAGATGATGTGCGGTTGGTTGGGCGGAGCTGAGGCGGAGGCAGAGACGGATGTGGAGGCGGTGGCGGAGGCTGCGACGAAGGCGGTGGGGGTAGCGGGAAGAGGCGGTGGCGGAGGCGGTGGGGAAGGCAGAGGCGGAGGTGGAGGTGGAGGAGAAAACAATCCCTCGAACCTCAATCTTCCAAATCCTCTATACTAGAGCTAGTAATATCAACTCAAAAGAACGAGTTCAGTGTATGCATTTTCTTTCTTTTAAATAGTGTAAACTACTGATTATTACTGACGTACATAATGTATTCAGGGCGAGCTCATGTACTAAACGACAAATGATTGAAAGTTTTTAAAAGTGGGAAAGCAGTGGCAAGGAGAAACTTGACGTCATTATGACAATTCGTTTTATACATTATCGTTTATTACCGACGTGTTGCAAGAAAACCTTTCTTGAAGAGGGAAGCAATATTATATCAAGATAAGTTAGTTCAAAAGGTATCAATCTAGCAGTGAGGTTACATCATTTTTATTTATATACCTTGGTTGCTGGAAATATTTTAGTCTAGCAGCACTGGTTGAGCAAGCAGCCTATGTTTTCCAGTTTCACCTCCAAGCGCAGGGTTTTTCAGTCACCCGATTTCCGATAGTGATATTACTATACTTTACTAATTATATCATTTATTTCAAATTTCCTTAACTGTTGGTCTGAAAATAAAATAAAACAAATAATACTTGCCTTTACAACAAACATTTCTCCAGGGACGGACTGGCAGTAGTTTAGCGGCGCTAGCTGTTACTAATTGCAGGTCAGTTTTTAATATAAATTGCTGTAGTAGCCCCCTTACTTGTTGTAGTCGGATGTAATAAACGTTCTACTTAACGCCACCTCTCTGTGTTCTCTCAATTTAATTTTTTAATTTTATTATTATGCCACGGCTAACCCTTTTTAATCTACACAGAGTGCACAAAGATACGATGATCAATTTTCCTTTTTTCACCCCTTTATGATTACCTGTTTGAATTGATAAAACGTAATCAATCAACATTCATATATTGAAAGGAAATAATATTTACAATTTTGAAATTCTTTAAATACACCCCAAAATTTATATACTTTTAATTCAATATAAAGTCACCAAAAACAACACCTTTTTACAAAAAAAATCAGGAACGTTTGAGACCTTTTTATAATTTATTATGTAAGTTTAAACGTATGCAATGTTCTTTGTTGACTCTTTACAAGTTTTGGATAAATTGAATAAATTCAGTATTAAAATTTAAATTGAAAAGATTCCTTAAAACTAGGTAGGTCTGACCTGCTTTGTTTCGTGTTGTGGATCAACGCCCCCTTACTGTCTTCAATCGAATACCAATGCTCTGCTTTGTTGAACCAATGTTTCAGTACAGTTATTCCTTGTTTTCCAAAAATCACTTCGTGCTTTGTTCTATATTTCTCTGCCTATGCTTTGAATCTCTTCCCTTAAATACCACTTCAAATTCCAGACTTCGGATCATAAATTAGCAGCGTATTAGAATTGTCCCACAATTATACCAGAATTAAAATTAGGATTGTTTTATAAGTGAACCAGAAATAGTCCAGAAGCCGATTAGAATTGAATTGTTCCAAAATTAAAATTGTCTTCGACGCAGATTAGAATTGTTTTTCTTTTGACGCAGATTAGAATTGTTTTTCTTTCGACGCAGATTAGAAGCTCTATCATTATAAATATTTAATTTAAATTAATTAACCAATCTCTACTCACGTTTTCAAAAAAAAAACGGCAAAAACTCTTCATGTATTCTTAACACGATTTTCATGCAGCACTATTTTCACTATATTATAAATTTAATTTACTTGACACGTAGATTTCTGATTAAAAGTGATATGGATTCAACCTGTTTCAAGTGTAGACTGGGCTGTCTTACCACCGGTGGGTGTTAAATAGCTTTTCCCACTACCTTTGGATTGGGTTTCCAAGCAGTTTTGCAGATTGTTGCAACCAACCAGGTTTTCTTTAATATTCCTTGTATTTTTAAGCTGTTTCTGTTATTTGTAATCTTTGATACATTATAATTTGTCATCGTGGTCAGACTTTCAAGTTACGTCTGTTGTTTTGTATAGATAATGCTTTTGGATAATTGTACAAAAATAAATGATGTAACTCTAGTGCTGTTTTCGTTGATGTATTTATTTATTTATTTGAAAGTGCGTTTTCTTATCAAAGCGCTCATGGTTCCAGCGTAATTTCATGAAGATTTACTAGGTTTCAGCTTATCTTTTGCGTATTTTATCTTATAAACTTGTAGAACACTTCTGAACGTATGTTTATTTACATGTACGATTATTTCTCTGCTGAATACACGTTCTATTGTTGAAAGATATGCTTACTTGCATTTATTAATGTTAATTGCGGTCTATATACAGGGTGTTAAATGCTTGCTATTTACATAATGTACGAATTACTTATTTTTCTGCTAAATAAATGCAGTTTTCTGATTCCTATTGCTATTTATAGTTACTACACGACCCTTACTATTCAATACACCCCTAAACAACCCCTTATCACAGCAATATATATAAAAGTATTTATAAAAAGAGTTATTAATTTAAATTTTATAAAATGAAATAATAATTTCAACTTTTATGCAAAGCCTAAATGATCATTTCAAATCGAGCTAGTAATTGAAAGTTAAAAATATAATGCTACGGACAGGAGTTGAACCTGTAACCTTCCGATTAGATCTCGGACGCTCTACCAACTGACTTACCGTGGCTGGTAATTCAATGAGAGAGGAGGATATATTTAAATACTGTACGTCACTATTATATCAACATAACTTTCAATTACGTTTGGCATTTTTGTCATTCATATACGACATTGTCAAAAAGATATAGACAGGTAGCGACGCTCAAATCACGACTTAAAGCCAAGCTACGGACAGGGTTTAAATATATCCTCCTTCTTAATTGAATTACCAGCCACGGTAGCTCAGTTGGTAGAGCATCCAAGGTCCAATCGGAAGGTTACAGGTTCAACTCCTGTCCGTAGCTTTATATTTTTAACTTTCAATTACTAACTCGATTTGAAATGATCATTTGGGGTTTGTATAAAAGTCGAAATTATTATTTCATCTTATAAAATTTAAATTAATCAACTTGCTCTATATATATATATATATATATATATATATATATATTGTTATGTATGGTAATATTTATTGAAATGATGCTTTAAATTACCAGTTAAAAAATAATAAGTGCAACCTCAAAGTGGTGTTGGCCTTTAAATTGATTTAAATAAATACCTTTTCAAATTTATTTATGCCACGGCTTTTAGAAACTCTCTCAGGAAAACTGAATCTACTATTTTAAATTCTGTAAGAAGACGTGGGTTCTTTGTCCCCTTACAGGTATTTAAGACACAGGCGCCTAAAGCGTTATTAGATCAAAATCACTTAACCTCTTTTTTGTGCTTGCGTATTGTGATTATACAAAGATTGATAAATCTATTCAGCATATATTAATTTAGTTAAACGTTTGAAATTTAAATTATTCACAAGTTACTTTAAATGAAGTGTATATAAATATAACTTAAAATACCTGCAACTCCGTTGAATGTGTCTGGGTGTACAGGGGCTTTGAAACAGGATGCCACAAATCGCCTCGAACGCTTTCAGTGACTACCTAATAAAAGTATGTTTTAGTTTATGTTCAATATGGATTTTACTATAGTTTTAGGTTCTACAATTAACTACTACTTCACCAACTATATGCTTTATTTGCTCTATTACTACGAACACTTCAATACTTCACCAAATAAACTGATCTGCAATCCAAGAAGACTGAACCCTGCTGCAAAATAATTCACTATCACAGCTGCAACTCTTCAATACATAAGAGATGCCCTGACGTTTAGTGTATTTTGAAATCTTCTTCTTGTAATTATTTGGTCGTATAACCTTTTCACTTTCTTGGTATTATATTCAAAATAAAATGCATGCACTTTAACACATCTATTAATTTGGATAAATTTTATTTTACAGGCTCTTAAGCCAAAAACATCTATTCAATGTACAAAATTATCATCAATCTTTTTCAAAATTTTTTATCAATTAATTCTTTTTTAAACAACTATCACCTAGGACAACTAAAAAACAACTATATCTAGCCTACTAACTAATATTATATATGGGATGCATTCAATATATTAACCTTAATTCTACTTAATTACTATTTTAGAACAGCTTTGGTATTTTTACATTTCATTTTGACATTTCATAATTTTATTTCACTTTATAATTAAAATGTATTAAACGACTTTCATTTTAGGTAAATCAAACTTATAAATGGCATAAAGTATCCTGCACAAATTACAAATAATAATCTTAAAAACAAAACCTATACACATTCAATTGAAGTTACATTAGATACCCTTCGTATTGGAAAACAATGGAAAAATGCTTTTTTAAACCTCAAACGCTGTCTCATTAATACATAATATTCTATATCTGCATTTAACAAGTAATTATTCATCAATCTTTGTTAACCGTAGTGTTTTTAAATTTTAGAATAGCTTGATAAAAGTGGTAAATTGATGTTTTTATCCGTAGTACTAACAACTATCTTTTTAAATCCTTTAATAACGTCAAATACTAAATAAGCCCCACCTGGGTTCATAAAATAAATATAAGATTCTCTTTCCTCTAAACAGTGTTAACGATTGTAATAAGCTTATTTTTATTTTATTAACCCACTGCTAACCTTATGTTTTAAAATACTAACTGTAGTTCAACAAATATCAAATTTTAATATTAATACTAACACTAAGTTTAACTTTTGTAGATATGTGTAGACTTGATTACTAATGCCTGTAATTTACTAACACTTTGTGATATATAATGTGTATGTGTATTTATTGTATGAATGGGTATAAATGTTCCAAGTGAAATCGTCCCCGACATTCACCCCTTTCATTCTCAAGCTCAAATGTATTGCCATTAGCGAAAATTTTCCTTATTTGATAGGGTCCTTCATATGGAAATAATAATTTTGCACAAATGTTCCTATTCCAGTTCGAAACTCTCAACCTCTTAACGATAACTAAATCCCCAATCTGAAAATTTGTCTGTTTCTTAATTCGTCTGCATCGTTTCTCGACCTCCCTAGGTTGTCTAGTCTCTGCCCTAGCTCTGGCCTGTTCTAATAAACTGTCTATGTCCTCCACCTCGTTCTGATCTCGCCAGGGTCTAGCTGGTACCACCCCTTTCATTAACGTCACTGGACAAACCTTCGTCACTGAACTCGGTACAAAATTCAAATAATTTTCTATCCTTGGTAAATTTCGAACCCAACTATTATGCTGTCCCTCAACCGATATTCTCAAGTACTTTATGACTTCCCTAATGTAGCGTTCACATGGATTTGCTTTTGGATGTCGTATACTACAAAACCCAACTTTTATACCTTCACCCCTTAATTTACCAATCACCCTTTTATTATTAAAATAAGTGGCGTTGTCCATCAATATCTTTTTCATCACCCCTGTCTGTTCCGTGTACTTTCTTATGCTTGTCAAAACGTGTCTTGTGTTGCAGTTTCTGCCCGGGTATAATTTTACGTACTTTGAAAAAATGTCCACCATCACCAAAATATGTTTGTATCCGTTATGTCCTGGTATTAAGTTGCTTACATAGTCGACTGCTACTATGTCCAATGATCTTTCTGTGTTAATTACCATGTGTGTGTTTTGTAACGTCATGTTCTTGTCCTTTCCTAGTAAGCACGTCCTACAACTATTTATGCTGTCTTTACCAAAGAAATGTCGTTGTTAGTATAAAAGTCTCCTAAACAGTAAAAGGTCTTTCGTATTCCAATGTGTCCGTATGTCCTGTGAATTTCTACGAACATTTTTAACGCTTTCTCCTACGATAATACTAGTAAGTCTTCGTCCCCAATGCGTTTTACCAAAAAGTTATTCCTCAGATTAAACCCTTTATATTCCACCCCATTTTGCTCGTTTAATTTCGTCCGAATGGTCATAATGTCATCGTGTTGTTGCATGTTAATAAATTCCTGGTTTGTCCATCTACCTTCGTCTCTAAATGTCTGTAAACGCTACTAAAAATTCCTTTTTTTCACCCCCAGTTATGTCGTCCTTTCTACAAAAAAAGTCTGCAGTCACGTTCTCCTTCCCTGGCTTGTGCCTAATGTCAAAGTCATATTCTTGTAGTGTTAACGCCCACCTATATAAACGGTTATTTAAAAATTCTTTCTTCTTCAAAAACGTCACCGCTGAATTATCTGACTCTATCAGAAACTTATTCCCTAACAAATAAAATCTTAATTTTTTCACTGCATACACAATAGCTAACATCTCCTTCTCGGCAGTTGAATACCTTGTCTCACATTCCTTCAGTACTCTGGAAATGAAACATATTGGCACTTCTACCCCTTTTTGTATTTGGACTAATTCTGCGCCTATCGCACGATTGGATGCATCTGTTCGTAAAATAAACCTATCCACAAAATTTGGATATTTTAACGATAATTCCTGGTAAAACCCCCTTTTCAAATCCTGAAATGCATTCTCTCGCTGCTCCGTCCACCTCCATTTCTCATTCTTTCTAAGTAATTCCACCAATGGTAGGCACAATTCTGAATAATGTGGTATAAAACGTTTATAGTAGTTGAGAACTCCTAAAATCCTCGCAAGCCCTTAAATTTTTGGTTGTTCTAAATTTTAAGTTCGTCCAACCTTTTTACAAATCGTAATGCCCTCGTCACAAATTACAAATCCCAAATAACCAACTTCACGTTTAAAAAATTCACATTTCTCTACATTCAACTGTAAACCTCCTTCATCTATCCTACGTATGATTTTTGTTACATGTTCCGGGTGTTCCTCGTTACTCCTGGAGAATATCAGTATATCATCGACATAGTGTGTGCAAAATTCCTCGAACTCATTTAATAACTTCTGCATGGCTCTGACCAATGCAGCTGAACTTGAAGCAAGACCAAATGGAACTACTCTATATTGAAATATTTCTCCCTCGATGCTAAAACCAGTATATTTTCGGCTGTCTTCATGCAAAGGAATCAACCAAAATGAGTTTTTCAGATCTAATTTGCTGAAAACTTTTCTCCCACTAATTTTGTATAATAAATTATCCATCGATTGCGGCTGTTCATATTGTGCTTTAGTAATTAAATTTAATTTTCTGGCATCTAAACAAATTCTTATATCTAACTTATCACTAGGTTTGGGTACAACAACGATCAGATTAATAAAAGAAGTCCTTGCTGGCTCTATTATTCCATTTTTTAACATATCTTTGATTTTTATCTTAACTCTCTCCCTCATACTATACGGAATCGGATATACCTTCGTGTAAAACCCATTTTCTTTTGTTACTTCTAACTTGTGTACATACTTAGTTGCTACCCTTGGTTCCCCATTAAATAAACCTACATGCTCATTAAATATCTCATATAATCTACCCTTTATTCCCTCGTCTATAATCCCTATCTGTCCTTCGTCAAATACCTTCTCAAATAAATTACGTAACATTATCTCATCCTGTCCTTCTAAAATACCTTCCCTAATCATCCCTGTGCCATAAACATCACTATTAATATCCATCCCTTTATTCGAACTACCATTAGGTACCACCCAATTCTTCCTAATATTCAAAATCTGTACACTTCTATCCTTGCCATCTATTTTCATCCCAAATCTTTCTATAGCATCTATCCTTATTATAAAATCTAAATACAGTATTGCCCGAAATAAACAGTACTGAAATTGTAATTGTTTTGTATATTTAAAAAATACATATTATTGACACTTTATTATATGTTCTAAATGTGCACCTCCTCGTTCGAGACAGACTTCATAACGATGTTCTAAGTTTCTGGTCATGTTATTGAATAAGGGTTGTCTCAGGGCTGCGAAGAAGACTCTAACGGCATCCTTTAATTCATCGATGGTTTGTGGTGCACGTTTGAAAACGGCATTTTAGCCATGCCCCAAATGTATGCGTCTGGAGGTGTGAGGTCTGGAGAATGTGAAGGATAAGGGAAGTCAGTAAATCGTGATATGAATTTGCTTGGAAAATGTTCTTGAAGAAATTGACGAATTGCGGCAGCAGTATGGCAAGTTGCCCCGTCCTGCTGAAAAAATTGGTTTCGAAATGCCAAGTTACGTGCACGACAGAATTGACGTAGATCAGGGATAAATCGTGTTAAAATTTGTCTGTACCTCTGTTGATTAAGTGTGACTTGCCTACCATTCTCTTCGATAAAGTACGGACCAATGATTCCGTGTCCGGAAACAGCACACCAGACACTCACTTTTTCACTATGTAAAGGAACCTCTTGAACCTCATCGGGTCTGGCAAAGCCCAGAAATCGACTTGTGCGACGATTCACATAGCCTGACAAGTGAAAATGTGCTTCGTCTGAAAACCAAACATTTTTCAAAAATTCAGGATTTTCATACTGTAACGCGAGAATTCTGGCGCAATATTCCACTCTACTGCGATAATCCCGAGGATGTAGTTGTTGATGTACCTGAATCACATACGAAAATGTACCCAGCTCCTTCAGGATTCTTTGAAAGGAAGTTCTTTTAAATCAAGTTATAACGCTGTCCTTGCCTGGCTGACTTTCGGATTTTCTAAGATTTGCTCAAAAACACGTTCATGGTTATTGTTGTTGTTAACTGTCCTGGGACGCCCTGAGTTTCCTTTTCGTTGGCACAATACACTACCTGTATTTCTAAACTTTTCAATAACCTTCAAAATTACAGCATTACTTGGAGAACGTTTATTAAACCTTTGTGTGAATTGATCAGACACGTATAGCAAACTTGCACCATTACGTCGGCCGATTCCGTATGAACGAAAATAATGCTCTACCAGAAACACTTTCTCCTCTGTACTTAACACCATTTTTAACAATTAGGCCCTACTAATTACTTGTTTGAGGTTTACTTGACATGTCTATACTAGCTAACTTGAGTGTGACAGCGCACGCATAAAAACACCGCCAACTTAGTTTCAGTACTGTTTATTTCGGGCAATACTGTATAACCCCGTTGCCACTAAAAACTCAGCTTCTCCTAGCTTTACTCCCCCTATTGAAATTGGTACACAAATCATTTCGTCGATTACTGATATCTTCTTTTTCATCGCAGACCACAAACTTATCCGTTTTATCTTGCAAATCCTCCCTTTTAATAACTCAGCGTGCTTGACTACTATCTCTTTCTTTACCAGCGACAGCTCAGACCCACTATCAATTAATGCTACATATAAACAATTATCTAACTTCAAATTAACAAACGGTAAACTACTTTTTCTTTCACCCCTGTCTTCTAATAACGAATGTACAAAACTTAAGCTACTAGTCGTACCCAAATCCACTAAACTTAACCCTACATCTAACTCTAAATTAACAAAATTATTTACATAATCGGCGTTTTTTTTAAACCCGATGGCTCCTCGTGAACCTGTGCTATCTCAATCAAATTCTCGGATTCCCTGTTCCTGCCAGTCGTCGTCATATGTCTGATCCCTTCATTACGCTGATCTGGACTTTTATCTCTCTCCCTATTATATTTTAATTGTTCATTGTCGCTGTATCTACTACCATAGTCTTGCTGTCCACGTTGGAAATCATGTCTCCGGTTGAATTGTCTCCCGTCTCCCCAGTCATTTCTATTCCAGTTATTTGTTCCCCTAAAATTTTCGTCCCTATGTACCCGTTGACCCCAATTGTTCGTCCTCCCTTGATATTGGTTTCTGTTCCAGTTATTAAAACGGTAATTGTCCCCCTGGTCCAGGTTTCTGTTCCCATTGTATTGCGGTGTCATGTGTCTCTCTCCGTGTCTTTGTTCCTGTCTTTGATTTTCATATCTATTCCATGTTTTAAAATTTTCCTGCTGATTCCGGTTTCTCCCTGTATTCCTACCTTCCCAATATCTATTATTAGTTTCAAATTCCCTTGCCATATCATAATTTCGCATGATTTCTAAAACTTCTTTTAGCGTTTTAATATTTTGTGTGGCCACCGCCCTAGCCACTCCAGCTTCCATATGTCTCGACAAAAACTGTATCAGCTCCTCTTCTCTAAATTTTGGAGTCAAATGTTGCGCCTGATTATAATTGTCAATAATGTATTCCTCTCTCGACCCCATGCTAGTCAAATACTGTCCTGTTATTAATTTTGTTCTTATTTCAGTCTTTTGCGTTCCCCCAATATTGTTCTTTAAAAAGAGTCTTAAATTGCTCGTATGTGTTATAATTTTTCCTAATAATGCTGTGCCATTTTTCGGCGTTACCCCTTAAACTAGCCCCTATCATTTGCATACGCACCCTCTCTGGTTCACCTTCCATTATCTCGTCCAACTTATCTAAGTATAGCATTGGCTGTTCAAAACGTCTTCCCTCAAATTTCGGTAAAATTTCTCGTCCATTTTTAAAATAACCCTGGTCCATTGTCACTAAACGTCCCCCTTCTAATCCTGTTACTTGTTCCCTAATCACCCTAACACTACCTTCAAGTACACCAAATTTTTCATCCAGTCTGTCCTTAAATCCTATTACATCAGCCTTTAATTCCCCTGAATCTCTAATTTTATCCTAAATCGTTTCCATAACTTCCCTTTTAGAATTTTGAAGATTCTCTGTTTGTTTCAGATCTACCCCTACCATTTCACCCCTTAACTCCGACAAACCTGTTACAAAATTTTCCTCGACGACTTTTACCCTGTCTTCTACTTCCATCCTTACTTCATCTCTCAGCAAACCCAAACTGCTCTGTATCAACGCATTTATCCCTCCGAATTTCATCTCAATCATTTCAAATCTTTCCCTCAGTTCCACTCGTGAATTCTCATTTTTCTCTTCCATTTTCACAAATCTTGTCTCCATTCTCTCAAAATTTCTCCTACCTTCCGCTTTCACCTCTACCTGGGACTTCCGAACCTCATCCTGGAATCCCAACAGAAAATTCATAATGTCCTGTACGTCAAGATTCTTGTTGCCCTTTTCAAGCCGTTCTGTTTCTGCACTGTCATCTATCCTCCCTATAACGCTTATCTCTGGTTCAACATATTCTCTACTTTCATCTCCTGCCGCTACCGTCTCCATCACCCGTTGCCCTCTCATAACAGTCTCGACACCATAAACCTTCCCTGACCTGGTGATCCTTTCCTCGTCCGACATGTTCTAATATTTTTTTTTTTAAAATGACCTTTTACTTGCCCCAGCCAAATACAAATGCTCCAAACCTGCAAATACGCTAGTTCTCTCTCTCAAAAACACCACGCTTACAACACTGCTTATCGAGCCCCACCAACTTTTTATCCTACTGCAACCTATTACCCTTTAACTTGCCCCACGTTTGTTGGTCGCCAATATTATATTATGTATGGTGATATTTAATGAAATGATGCTTTAAATTACCAGTTAAAAAATAATAAGTGCAACCTCAAAGTGGTGTTGGCCTTTAAATTGATTTAAATAAATACCTTTTCAAATTTATTTATGCCACGGCTTTTAGAAACTCTCTCAGGGAAACTGAATCTACTATTTTAAACTTTGTAAGAAGACGTGGGTTCTTTGTCCCCTTACAGGTATTTAAGACACAGGCGCCTAAAGCGTTATTAGATCAAAATCACTTAACCTCTTTTTTGTGTTTGCGTATCGTGATTATACAAAGATTGATAAATCTATTCAGCATATATTAATTTAGTTAAACGTTTGAAATTTAAATTATTCACAAGTTACTTTAAATGAAGTGTATATAAATATAACTTAAAATACCTGCAACTCCGTTGAATGTGTCTGGGTGTACAGGGGCTTTGAAACAGGATGCCACAAATCGCCTCGAACGCTTTCAGTGACTACCTAATAAAAGTATGTTTTAGTTTATGTTCAATATGGATTTTACTATAGTTTTAGGTTCTACAATTAACTACTACTTCACCAACTATATGCTTTATTTGCTCTATTACTACGAACACTTCAATACTACACCAAATAAACTGATCTGCAATCCAAGAAGACTGAACCCTGCTGCAAAATAATTTACTATCACAGCTGCAACTCTTCAATACATAAAAGATGCCCCGACGTTAGTGTATTTGGAAATCTTCTTTTTGTAATTATTTGGTCGTATAACCTTTTCACTTTCTTGGTATTATATTCAAAATAAAATGCATGCACTTTAACACATCTATTAATTTGAATAAATTTTATTTTACAGGCTCTTAAGCCAAAAACATCTATTCAATGTACAAAATTATCATCAATCTTTTTCAAAATTTTTTATCAATTAATTCTTTTTTAAACAACTATCACCTAGGACAACTAAAAAACAACTATATCTAGCCTACTAACTAATATTATATATGGGATGCATTCAATATATTAACCTTAATTCTACTTAATAACTATTTTAGAACAGCTTTGGTATTTTTACATTTCATTTTGACATTTCATAATTTTATTTCACTTTATAGTTAAAATGTATTAAACGACTTTCATTTTAGGTAAATCAAACTTATAAATGGCATAAAGTATCCTGCACAAATTACAAATAATAATCTTAAAGACAAAACCTATACACATTCAATTGAAGTTACATTAGATACCCTTCGTATTAGAAAACAATGGAAAAATGCTTTTTAAACCTCAAACGCTGTCTCATTAATACATAATATTCTATATCTGCATTTAGCAAGTAATTATTCATCAATCTTTGTTAACCGTAGTGTTTTTAAATTTTAGAATAGCTTGATAAAAGTGGTAAATTGATGTTTTTATCCGTAGTACTAACAACTATCTTTTTAAATCCTTTAATAACGTCAAATACTAATATATATATATATATATATATATATATATATATATATATATATTAATTACAAGGGATAAAATAAGTGGTGAGATAAAATTAACCATCTTAATGTAAGATATTATCCATAAAATACGAACCCGTTATTCAAAAGTGTTTGAAAGATTATTATAAAAAGATGGTTTTTACTAACTCCTTATTGTTGCGTTTGGAAAAATGTATGTAAAAAGGTACCCTTATTTTTGAAAGGGGTTTTAGTTCTAGCATTTATGATATATAATTCGAGACCGCCCTGTATATAATATTAAAAATATATAGCATACGTACACATTAAACAACTAACTTTAACCGCACATTTTTTCGAACGAAAATGACGTACTTTGAGTATTCGTTGTTGACAGAATAAAGAAAAATATAAAAATAATTCAACAAAAGCTTACCTAAAATTTAACAAAAAGATAACTCTCTTCTCAACGAATAGCATTCCTCTGAAATCTTGTCTATTATTTTGTCACTGTTTAAGTTTTGTAACACGTTGTATATTAGTGTATAAGTGTACTCCTTAGTCTGGTTTTAACAAATTCAATGTCGAAAACACCTTTCACAAGCTACTTGTGTTGTGGGTAATGTCAAGAGATATTGATAAGTCAATGTTAATATACTGTACGCTTTACTATATAAGTTATATTTTATAAGCACGCTGTAACAGCATACTGCACAGTTCTTACAAGTGGTGGAAATTTTGCAAAATTTTAAATTATCAGCAATCTCCTCCTCTTCCTCATCATTTTCAATTTGATAATATTGTTCGTATTCCTCGGCGATAGTTTCTTTGAATTGTCCTAACTCTTCGCAAAATTTAGTAACTCTTCACATAACCTTTCTTTCTTTGCATCCTTATTGAATGGTGTTAACGTTAAACTTAATGTTTCTAGTGCATGCAAGGGCAAATCGTCTTTTATAAAATCACTAAAATTTGAAGACGACAAAAAAATTAAATCTTGATACAACATCTTGTTTTTTGAAACGATTCGTTATGCTTTCAATAACAGTATCTAAAATAACATAATGTACATCTACAGTAAATTTACAAATTATCATTAACTGGATTGTCATCAAAATCTTCTCCAGGCATTTTTTTCACTTTTCTAGGCCTTTTATTAGGAAAGGCACGCTCAATATAAATTGTGTCATCTGCACCTCTTGCAGTAAGTTCCCCTGTTTCCCAGTTTATAAATAAATCTGATGTTGATTTTATCCCATCGACGTCTCTTTGGATTCGTGTTAATTGTAAAAGTGTCGAGTCCACAAGCTGCTGTGCTTTCAGAACATCAAGTCAGTTGGTTTGTAAATATTTTGACAATGGAGTTGTTGTATTAAATATTCTTAAATAAATTTGCGATAACATGATTGTTTCAAATTAAGATTCTCTCAAATTTTTGGCCATTGCCCTTACATCTATATTAAACTTTTCAGTGTTTTCAATTTCAAAGAGGACATAATAACATCCACATAAAGTGAATCCTTATTAGGATTCAAAAATGTACCAAAAACACAATTAATGGTCGTGTGTTTTGTCCACCAACGAGTTTCACCTAATACCTGAAGGTTTCGCAAATTCCTTTTTTCTTTGTTAAAATCTCGCCAAATATTCATTCGTTGATAAGACTCTTTAAAAAATACTGCCAAAGAATTGATTGTATAGAAAAAGGCTGCCGAAGGAGTAGGAGATTTCGTGACATTACCCAATACTAAATTTAAAATATGAGTATAGTACCACACATGCACTTGGTTAGGAGATTTTTCAGTAAGCTATGCGGTAAAACCATTATATTCCCCTTTCATATTCGCAACGCTATCAGTGGAATTACCTATACATCTACTTATGTCTAAGTTGTTGTCCACCAGAACTTTTGATAACAAATTCATAAGCCCTTTCCTGTAGAATCGCTAACTGTGACCACTCCTAAGAGTCTTTCCTTAGTTTTACCGTTCAAAATATATCGGATGATTACTGAACACTGGTCACTGAAATGTCTTTTGTAGTATTTATTTGTACCGAATACAATTCTGCTTCTCTTACCTCACTTGCTATTAATGTTTTCGTATAAGAAGATATTGTTTTAATAACGAGGTTGACAGTCGTCTTTGAGAAAAAATTTAATAGATTTCCTGTACCTTTACGTTTTTATAATTTGTTCTTGTTCGGTATTTTGAGTTAACGCTAAGTACTTCTGTTCAGACTAGTCATGGGCTGCTTTACTAGCAGCAATTGCTACAGCTAAATGCTCCTGTAATACAACGTCGTACTTGCTGATTAATAATATTAATTCCAAAAATGTCCGTGGTCTAAGCATGGATCTTCTAAAGCTGCTTCAAACTGTTTACCTCTAAAATTTAAACCTCTTTTGCCAATAAACTTTATTGTGTCGATAATGCGTTCCAAAACCAAGAATTTTTTATCACTTGGGAATGTTGAATGTTTCTTAAATAATACGTCTGCAATAGTTTTGTCCTGAGTTTTAACAAAGAAGGAATCGGCAGCATTTTGATGGGTTTTACTTTGCTCGTGTTCATTTATACGTTGATGAACATGTTTCCAGTCGCTCTTGCCTTCTATAAATGTAATTTTGTCTGTTGTTCTAGCAAAAGCCAAACATATTGTACAATACAATTTTAAAGAGTTGGGGTCGAAAGTAAGCCAAGTATGATTGGTGTTATTTTGACGAAAGAACATCTTCCGTGTTAAAAACGAAAATTTGTTATCATTATACGGCTGCATGGGATGACTTTGAAAAAATAAATCTATTTCATCAGTTTTTGATCTTACAAATAAGTTAAAAACGGGCTTAGCAGGAGATTGATCTTGATTGCTTTTATTAATTAAGACATAAAAATCTTTGGATTCTGTTATTTGCACATTCTGTAGTTCAGTAGTTTCAGATGAGGAGGAGACTGTTGTATTTAGTGTATCTGTATGTAGTACCTGAATATCAGAAGATGTTGAAGACGATGTACTTGGAGTCAGTTCCATTGGCTCTTGTTTTTCTGACCAAGTCAAAAACTCATTTAATTTACCACATTTTAAGGCTTCTTGTTCCATTTTTTTACGTTTTTTGTCTCTCATGCGCTCAGCGTCACCTTTTCGTTCAGTGACTTTGTCGGTAGGCATTGTTGTAGTAATATACTGACACTATATAATTTTCAAAAAACAGAAATAAAGTTATTTTTAACGTAGAGTTTTGCAACTTCAATGGTATAAAACTGAACTCGCAACTCGTCGTCTTAAAATGCACATTTACATAAACGACACTAATTTTAGCGTTACCAAAATCGACACGGAACAGTCATGTGTACTGCACAAATACGCGATTATCGAGCAACTAAAACAAGCCTGACCGTGATATAGATTGACAAATGCTTCTAAGAAATATATACAATAGAGCCCCGGGCTGTAAATTTACAGCTCCTAGGGTAACAAAAGGTTTGGTCAGGTATTTACATTTACTTATTGTTATTGTATACAACTTTCTCTAAAACGAACTAACAAGTATTTAACGACCCTTTCCAGCAGGTCTATTCAGGGATCATCAAACTTGAATATAACTGTACTAATGTGTTTACTAATATTTTAAAGAATTTCTAAGCGAGTTGCTTTCGCTATCTTATTAATCATTTAAAAGAATAATAATTTTTTTCAGTGCTGCAGAGCCGGCGCAATATGTAGTGGGCCACCGGGAATTGTTCCGGTGTCCCGGTAGGCCTGTCCGCCCCTGTCTTTCTCTCACTAATAATTAATACAAAAATCAAAATAAAGTTTTTACTGGCTCGCACTCTTAATAGACCAAGGATAAAGAAAATAGAAAGTTAGTTACTATGTATATATCTGTTTCATATTGCGCAATTTCCAACCAGTGTATATAAGTATTTTTTTAAGGTAGTCGTGATTGGAAGTTGCAATTAGAACTGCATTCGAACAGAGTGAATATTCGGGATCAAGGTATCTTGCCTTTAGCAGCCGTCGGGTCGGTCGGAAAATGCATAAATATCCATTGTCTTTTGCTCGCGTCTATAATTTTCCAACACAGTCATGCACTGAACGACTTCGTACGTAGACAATGGTATATCGTCTTGTACAAATGCATCTTTAAATAGTTTCGAAATTATGGTTACTGATTTCATTCTCCCAGGCGTAAGTAGTAGCGAGGAAAAGGGGGCGAAAGTCATTGCTGAATTACGCAGCTACAAGTAGACAAACAATAAGTATAATTTCAGTTAGATACAAATTGTGTCTGCTAAAGCGAATTACCGCTCAAGTGAATAACAGACTATCATAATCAAAATATATGTATTCCAACAAAACCTATTTTCCATTATGATAATAAATTGCTTAATCATTTTTTGCGGTTGTTAGTTTTCAGCGTCTGAAACGATTTCTGCTTGCTTTCGGTTACAATTGATAATCATCACATTGTTCACCGCACCAATTACATAATTTGATCAAACGGTACCAACCACGTTAGCCCCTATACAAGGGTTATTTGATCTTGGCCTTAATTTAAAACAGTTTGATCCCACATCGCAAAACTGAGTAACAAAAGACAACTAGGGGTTCTAATGGCAAGTCTAATAAAGCGTAGACAATTTTTTAAAAGAGAAATTAAGTAGCAATAAGGTGATTTTATTGAGGGTATGAACGGGTGTCAAATAGGGGGTGAAAATCTAAGGGTATTACTACGTGGCTTTAAATTGTTATTATCGCAATTAGAGAAATTTTCTCGAATATAGTACAGTAATTGGGGTTGAGATCAGTTTTAATTCATCTACCTACGATCGATATTAGACAATTAAGCTTGAATAATGTGTAAGTCTTAATATACATATTTAATAAGTGTGATGATTTGTTTTAAATGGTAGGTATGTACTTAGGTTCGTAAAATATATATAAAACAACGTTTATGTTTTTTTAACAAACCTAAACTCTTAAGCCTTCAAAATAGATTTGCTTATTTTAAGAATCATATTCGGTTCGTTAGCTGGGGCATGGTTGAAAAAACTCGTTTATTTTAAAAGCTAATTTTAAATGCAAGGTTTATACTTGAATTTTACTATGCTGGATGTATTACAATTAAACAAGAATTTTAAGTACATCTAATGTGAAGCAAGGTAGTCTTGAGGTATGTAAAATTTTCTTCAAAGAATTTCAATTTCTAATTTGGAATGAATCAGACATAAACAAAGTTTGACAATGAACCCACTTTTGATAGATGTTGTGCGTTGTGTTGTTTATTTACCTGAAAAAGTTTTACGTTATAAGCTTATAAAGTACTGTCTAAACTGGTAACATTGAACTAGTCTCACCAACGTATCACTGCATCGCTTGTAAAAATTAAAATAGAAACTTTGAGTTAAGTTTAGGCCGAAAAATTTAATTAAATAACCTTATTTGCGAAAATCCAATTGGCAAAGTAAAATATTGTATTTACCTTGTTTATTTTGGCTCACTGCTCTATAGTTATTTTTCTTCAGGATCTAATGTGACATCTATAAGACGAATGTAGGTTTATTGGCAAAGCAAATGGAGGAAAATATACGATCACTGACGGATGGGTGCGGGGGAGGGGGTCGTGGTAAGGTTGGTATGCGTATGACTACTAAGCCCAAGGTCCCGGATTTAAATCCCGAAACGGTTTGTTTGAAAAATGTTGGGCGAGCATATGTAGGTTTCGTGTGTGAGTGTTTCATACATGTTAAACATCTTTTGTGTACTTGGTTCAGCAAAATTCCAAATTTCCATGTAAAAAAGCTTGCTTCCTGGCTAGTGTAGTATTTTCGAGTGGAGCATTGGAAAATCAAATGTAGGGGCCGCTAAACGGGGTGCGGCACCGTGGAATCGAATGGTTTGCGTATGACTGCTGATCCCAAGCTCGCAGGTTCTATTCCCGGTACGGACCGCTTGAATAATTTTAGGCGAGAGTTTTTTACAAAAATACACCTTCGTACGGATAGAAGGTAAAATGTAGGTCCTGTGTGTGTGCGCTGTCATTTACATTAAACGTCTCTACCATGCTTGGGATACCTAGAGTTAGGCAAAACTCAAAATTTCCAGCTAAAAACTAACTTCCTGGATTTTGTGGGTTATTCAGGTTCGCGTATCATGACTAATCCCAAGGTCCACAGTTCGACTTCCCGGATCGCTTGAAAAATGTTAAGCGAGCATTTTCACAAAAATACGACCTCGTTTGGATGAGAAGTAAAATGTAGGTCTCGAGTGACTGTTGTCACGCAAGTTAAATATTCCTACTTTGCCTGCAATGATGAGGATCCGCCTAAATTTTAAATTTTCAAGCACAAAAACTCGCTTCCTGGTCAATGTGGGTTAGTTAGGTTCTCGTGTGTCTACTAATTCTCAAGTCATGGGTTCAAATCCCGATAACGACTGCTTGAAAACTGATAGGCGTGCATTTTCCATAAAAATAATCACTCGTTCGGATGAGAGATAAAATATAGGTCTCGTGTGTGATTGTTGTCATGTACCTTAGGAATTCCTACCTCTCCTGGAATGGCCAGGGTCCGGCTAAATTCGTGCCGCTTTAAAAATTTTAGGCGTACATTTTCCACAAATATATTCCTCCGTTTGGATGGAAGGTGCAATGTAGGTCCTGTGTGAGTGTTGTCCGCAAGTTAAAGATACCTCACATATGATTTTCCAATGCTCCACCTGAAGGTACTACATTGGCCAGGAAGCGAGTTTTTTAACCTGAAAAATTTGGAATTTTGACGAACCCTGACTGTTCCAAGCAAGGTGCGTGACAACACTCACACACGGGATCTCCATTTGACCTTTCATTCGAACGAGGATGTATTTTTGTGAAAATGCTCGCCTATCATTTTTCAAGCGGACCGTGTCGGGATTCGAACCCGGGCCCTTGGGCGTAGTCACACACATACCAACTACGCCACGGAGCCGCCAGGTTAAAGATACCACCTTGCTCGGAACAGCAGGTGTTCGGCAAGATTCAAAATTTACAGGTAAAAAAAAGCTCGCTTCTTGGCCCATGCAGTACCTTCGGGAGGAGCATTAGAAAATCAAACTTAAGGACCACTAAACGGGGATGGCTTCGTGAAACAGCCAGGTTTACGAATGGCTGCTGATCTCAAGATCCCGAGTTTGATTCCCGACACGGACCGGACCGCTTATAAAATATTAGACGAATGTTTTTCACAAAAACACGCTCTCGAGCGAACAGGAGGTAAAATGTAGGTCCTGCGTGTGTGTGCGTCATTTACATTACAGGTCTCTACTATACTGGGAATACCTAGAATTAGGCAAAATTCAATATTTGGAGCTAATAACTCACTTCCTGGTGAATCTAGTACCTTCGAGTGGAACATTGAATAGTTCGAAATAGGGTATCACTAACCGGGGGAGGTTTTGTGGGTTATTCAGGTTCGTGTATGATGACTAATCTTAAGGTCCAGGGTTTGATTTTTAACTTGGACCACATTAAAAAACGTTAGGCAAGCATTTTCACAAAAATACGACCTTGTTTAGATGAGAAGTAAAATGTAGATCCCGTGCGTATGTTGTCACTCACGTTAAAGATATCTACTTTGCCTGGAATGGCAAGGGTCTGCTTAAATTGCAAACTGCGCTGTTAAAAAACCCACTTCCTGATCAATGTGATTTAGATGGGTTCGCGTATGACTACTACTCCTCAGGTTGTGGATTCGAATCCCGTCACTTTGATAAATGTTAGGCGAGCATTTTCCACAAAAATACTCCCTCGTTTGGATGAGATGTAAAATGTAGGTCGCGCACGTTAAAGATACCCACCTTGTCTGGAATGGCAAGATTCCGGCTAAATTCTAGATTTGCAGATAAAGAAACTCGCTTTTTAGGCAATGTAGTACCTTCGTGTGGAACATTGAAGAAACTCAAATATATGACCACTAAATAATTTTCAATTTAGGTTAGTAGTCTGAATGTTTTAATACTAACATAAAACAACATCTGCGAAAATAGTGTTGAGGCAAGAATTGTATTAAGGTTTCAACGTAGGTTAGTAGTCGAAATGTTGTAATACTAAGAGAAAATAATCGAAAGGGTACATATGCAAAAATAGAGGCGAAATTAGTTTTGAGGTTTCAACTTAGGTTAGTAGTCGGAATGTCTTACTACTTATGCAATATAATCGATAACGTACCTGTGCGAGAATAGTGATTCTTCTGTCACGAAAAGAAAATTTTTGATTTTTATTTTAAAATTACAGATTTTTCGCAAATTTTTCTGTTATGCAATAACAGCGGTTGTAATATAAAATAAGTCAGTCTTTCATTTCTAAAGTCAACAATGAATTTTGCATTGACACTATTTTTGAACATATACCGATTTGGATATGTTTCTTAGTAGTAAAATATTTCCACAACTAACCTAAATTTAAACCTCAACACTATTTTCATTTCAAAACTATTTTCACACATGTACCGTTTAATTATTTTGTCTTAGTAGTAATACATTTCGACAACCAACCTAAATTGAAACTTCAACACTATTTTCACCTCAAAACATCATCATCATTAAGTCTACAGTCCTGGAACTGGTTAGACACGTACTTCTATTGTTTCCTATTCTGAGCTAACCTTACACATTTCCCTGAAATTCCCACACTTTGCATCTTACACTATCTGCGTGCAATAGTCTGATTTAGGTCTACATCTACTTCTCTTTTTTCCTATATCTGATTTTTGCACATGTACTCTTTAATTATTCTGTCTTAGTAGTAACTCATTTCGACAACTAACCTAACTTGAAACCTCAACACTATTTTCGCCTCAACACTATTTTCGAACATGTACCCAATCGATTATTTTGTCTTGGTAGTAAAACATTTCGACTACTAAAATAACTTGAGACATCAGCACTATTTTCGCATCTTCACTATTTTCGCACACGTACCGCTTTGGCCATTTCTTCTCAGTAGTAAATAGTGTTGAGATTTCTACTCAGATTAGTAGTCTAACTGTTTTACTACTAAAGCAATATAAGCGACTGTGCTCATTTGTGAAAATAGTGTTGAGGAAAGATACTGTTGAGGTTGCAACTTAGGTTAGTTGTCGAAATGTGTTACTATTAAGACAAAATAATTAAAGGGTACATGTGGGAAATAGTGTTGAGTCAAAAATAACCTTGGAGTTTCCACTTGGGTGTATTGTCGAAACGTTTTACTATAAGGCGACGTAATACATTGGGCTTGTCCGTAGATAGTGATTGAGGTTAGGTTACCGCTAGAAATGTTTTAATACTAAGAAATTCCCAAAGCGCTACATGTGCAAAAATATTGTCGAGGTTTTAACTTAGGTTAGTAGTCGAAATGTTTTATTACTAAGAGATAATAATTGAAAGGCTACATGAACAAAAATTGTGTTGATGTTATGTTACTATTAGGAACGATTTTCTACTAAGAAAAATACCCAAATATGTACATGTTCGATAATAGTGAGAAGGTTATGTTGCTGTTGTAGATGTTTTAGTATTAAAACAAAACTACGGGCCTCGCTACTTAGGACCGTAATCTCTCGTAACAATATAGAAACCTTAACTAAATATCTTAAAAAATATAAATGTAACTTATAAGACGCGGCAACTACGCGAACGTATCCGCCAATCTATGTATGTATAACAAAATAAAAGTTAATAAGAATTATTAGAAATTATTAAAGAAATTATTAAGTCAAGTGCAACAATGTAATTCAAGGATAATTAAATAGAGATTATTAACAGTTGTGAGAACGGATGCAATACATTGTATTCAAGACGATAGTGATACTGCAGGTGGCAGGTTACAGACGGTTAAGAACCGTGATTACCTAGAAAATAAGATTGTTATATTGTATAATAAATAGAATTAAGAAATAAGCAGCCATGAGCTCTGCAAGTTCCCACAGACATGTGAGAAGCAGGAACAACATAAATACCCCGGGAGCCCTAAGACCATCAGTCAGTCAGTCTCAAGCATTTCAGCTTTAACATTGCAGTTTGCTTAGGCTACTCGCTCACATTAGTTCAATTATTAATTATTTTTCGACTTAGATTACTTTTAAATCAGCTTGTCAAAATTACATATTAATATCTGCATAAACCAAATAAATTGATACGAAGTTTTGGAAAAAGTTTTTAAAAACACCGCTCCCAAGGCCCGAAACGTAACTCGTGTAACACCTTATAAGAAATATTGTTCCCGAAAATGGTCCATGTAAATATTATAAACAGCTGCTATCGAAGCTTGACCCTAGAGCTGCTTTCACATATACTCGTCAATGTATTCTGGCAGCAGGTGGGAGGCTAGTACCTCTAGCTTTCGACAAAAACCCTTCAGGCAGCTCCAAAAGCCCTCGATCTCGTTGGTGCATACACTAGTTTACGGATCAACAAAATTCCTTTCGGTTGTTCACTGTCTGGTGTATGTACTGCGAAACTCTTCTAGACTACTCAACGTAGCATAAGCACGCTACTCGTTCGTCAATATAATCGAACTTGGTAACACATGAGCTTCTAGTACGGGAATCTATGTGGTCGCTGATCTATCGGCCACAAATACAACGTAACACCTCTTGATTCTGGTGTCATACAAAACTAACACCTATTGTTGCATGGTGATACAACCTCTGTGGTATTTTCTCCTAGCTACCAGGCTCTCGTCAATCTAGACTATGTGTACCGGACCGCCAAGCACAAACGACTTTGAGTGTTGTATCAACTTCCAACTACAAATATCTCAAAAGTACCGGTACTGTTGAATAGCAGCGGCTTTAGGGATATCCAATAAGCCCATGGCCGAACGTATGGGAACTTTAATCACCCAACTCCATAGTAATTTTAATACTTCACCCACGGTTAAATGGCTTCGTTCAAAGAACGTGTTCTTCAGTAGACTACATAGAACTAATATCATGACTCCTAGACGTCACCGATTCTTCAGTTTCCACGTATTTGAAAACGCACCGTTCGTTCTTTCTTGTTCTTGTTTTTGGCCAGCCACTTCTTTTTGTATTGAGCGCTGGAGAGTCTTTTACGCGTTATAATTTTTTTATAAGCTGGAATAGTCTGTTATCTCAGTACTGTAGAGTCTGCCTAACATCAATTTCGCAAGATCTTCCTAATTTATTTAACGTAATTGATATTTACACTTATAATTATACAACACTTAATTTATACAATTTATATTTCACTTCAAATAATTTATATCGACTATCAGGTAACAACTAAATTTATTTTGAATATTTATTTCTGATGTAAACATGACTTACTATAGAAACTGACTTTTTTTTCTACCACTTACGTTCGTTGTTATATAACTTACGGGAGATTCTAAAAAGATCTGAAGACTGCAAATCGACCGACAATTGATAAGATACAGGCGGGTTTCTTTGACGGCGGTATCTGATAGCTGCATCTTTATCGGTTGATAATAGTTAGGATTTCTAGACGTGCGGTGAATGAAAGCTGATGTAATGTGCTAAAAATAACTAAGCCGCGATGCAGCCAGCGGCTACGTTACAGTACCTTATACCGTTTAAACAAGGAAGTTTTATAATCGTACTTTGCACAACTCACATGCACTAATTAATTTTTTCTTTAACTTTTATTGTATTTGCAACAGTGGAAGCAACTCCACTTGTAGCAGACATACTTCTATTAAACAGCACCTTCTCCGCCACTCCACTTACCAAATATTGCCATCTGTGTTCAGTAAACACAATTGCCGCTAGGACCCTGTCTACCTATTGACAACGCTGCTTTTCCATGTATATTTAATAAACATCCCTCATTTCCACACTCATCTGGACCAAATAGTTTTCTTCGTCTAACCAATGCATGTTTCGAGATAAACATATCTTGTTTGGTATCAATTAATATTAGATTTTTCTCAGCTATCCAAATCTCTAGGAATTTTTTAGATAGCATCACCCTCCAGGAGCTACCCTCATTTTAAGATTTTTTTACCGGAAGCGATTTCTGACTGTCCTTAAACATTTTTTTAGTCATGTAATACATTAAATTAGTCTAAAATTTTACGCAGAATCCGAATCAGGAAACAGATTTGAAATCGGACCACGCCCTACAAAGTTATACCCCTTTAAAGTCCTGATCGTCTAAATTTTGCTCTTTGCTCTATAAGCAAACCTAGCAAATAGTTTTCTTCGTCTAACCATTGCATCTTTCGAGATAAACCTATCTTGTTTGGTATCAATTAATATTAGATTTTTCTCAGCTATCCAAATCTCTAGGAATTTTTCAGATAGCATCATCCCCCAGAGAGCTACCCCAATTTTAAGAAAATTTACCGGCAGCGATTTTTGACCGTCCGCATAAATTTTTTTATACATGCAATACATCAAATTAGTCTAGAATTTTATGTAGAATCCGAATCTGCAAACAGATTTAAAATAAGACCACCCCTTACCGTTTTACACATATGCTCTCTGCGAGATAAATCTTTGTCCACATTTCCACCCACGAGATAAATCTATATTGTTTGGTATCAATTAATATTAGATTTTTCTTAGCTACCCGAATCTATAGGAATTTTTTAGATAGCATTATCGCCCAGGGAGCTATCCCAATTTTAATATTTTTTTTATCAATGCCGATTTCTAATCATCTATCCTTTTTAATATCTAGAATCCTTTAATTAAACACGTAGCAGTATTAACACAAATTTAAGCACGCAAAAATTTAATAATTTATTTTATCCGATTTACAGTTTAATAAAATAATTGAATACAGTATTTACAAAGTATAACATTATCTTCTTCGTTTAACCAAATCCAAGCAGGTTAAAGTAACCTGTAACAAAAAAAGAAATTAATGAGTTGTTTAAATAGACCTGCAACAAAAAGAAATTAATGTACTGTTTAATAAGAGCAGAAAAGTGTTTACGGTCAATAAGACATATTGTCGTTAATCTAACAATATGAGAATAATGTAAAAACATTCCAATGTAATGTGTTTCTAATATGTAAATGAGAAGGTCGACTTTAACGTAATCATCCTCCGAATTACATGTGAAAGCTGTATATAATTTCTTTTTAAAAGTGTATATCTTTTCCAAACAAATACGCTAATTACAGTAGGAAAGTATGCTAAATGCGAGTCAATTAATAGCAATTTAACACTGCTTACTGACCTACCTTAATTGTTTGTACAAGGAAACACAATAAAATATAGTAATTACCTTATATATTTATGCCCCATGCGTAGGTTGCTGTACTATTAGGAATGATGTACCTTTTGTTGTCCTCGCCCGACAAACTGATTTTATTAATTAATTGGGTATAAAGTTGGTGTTTACATGGTTTCGTTTAAGACCTCGTACATATTTTCCGGATTACTAGAAGACGTTATAACCATACTTTTTGTGTTAAAGGATTTCACATCGGTAGTCTCTTCTCCCATTTTGGTGTAAACGCCGTAGAGTTCGCAATAGACTTTTATTGCTGTATCTTGTATTCTTTTTTCATTAATTAATCGAATAAATCGCTCTTTCTGCTTCCAAAGAAACTCGGACACTCCATCGTCGACACTGGCATTCTTTATGCGATAGCTAGCCATACGGTTGTTAAACGCTGTACTAACCATTTCTACATCATCGTCGTTAGTAGCGGTAACTGATGCATTTTTATGTCTGTTGCTCCGTAGATGACCAGGGTATGCAGACTTTAACACCTCCGTGTCGCACACTTTACACAGAATCCGTGACTGCTTCGGGGAAGGCTCTCCAACTGCTGGTGGAGCTGAACGTTTACGGCTTAATGACATACCGTGCTGTTTTTCCTTGTGTCGCTGTAAGCTGTCCATTTTAGTACAAAACAAAATCCGCACTATAGGACTTTGGTTAAACTTGTATGCGAACTAACTTATAACTATAAGGTATACTCTTGCGTACCTGCTTTATGTACTCTATAGAATGCAAACCGAAGGTTTCCGAAGACACCCGAACGAAGTTGAGGATTCAGCGGGGAACTAAATGACGTCATCTTTTGCCAATCCTTGCTGCTCGTCCAGTACATTTAGCACCAATGCATGCACCCGGCTCGCATCGCCCATGCTGCGAATGCAGTTAGTAGAAACATCGGAAAGTCTTAAATGTTATACGGATCAATAATCGCATCGCGTGCATATTAAAAATTCAAAAAGGGTGGTAGCACACGCACACAAATTGTGTGCAAGTCGTGCTGTAGGAGATGCAGTGCTACTATAAACAAAAACTTAATAAAAACACTTTAAACATTTACTAAGGCAATACCAAACTTGTTGTCTATAGAATACTTACTAATACAGCAATTTAATATTAAATAACTTCTACGGCATATTTTTGGAAATGGTAGGCTTGAATATTTTCTAAATGAATCACCAAGCAAAAGTATATGCTTAGCGGTATTAAAATTAACCATTATTTTCCCATTTTTTTTAGGAATAAAAGGAAAAATTGATAGGTTAGGTCAGCGTCGCGACGCTGACCTAACCTATCAATTTTTTATTTTATTTAACCTAAGTCCACACAAGTCCAACTAACCTAACCTAACACCAGACAACACCAGCAAACCTAACGCCTGACAAGTCCACATCCAACCTAGATTGGAGGCAATTTCACCCTATGGGGTAATTTCACCCTATGGGGCAATTTCACCCTATGGGGCAATTTCACCCTAACCTAACATCCTACATATATCCGGACATATGTCGATGCGCATCCCTGTCGGCCTAGGTCGGATTACAACATATTAAACTATCTTCGGCAATATACGCCCCCACTCTGTAGAATACATAAAAAAACAATTTTTTCGTATTCAATTTAGTATTCGATAGTAGCTAGAACGGTAAATATGTTAGTTTACGTGTAGCTCGGATGTGTAATTGATCACGACTTAAAGATCCCTCGGAGGTTTAAAAATTCTCAGCCCATTGTCGTTTGAAAAATGTTTGTAAATTATCAAAACGGGGGTGAGTCGAAGTATAAGTTAGATGGATGATTGACCGAGTTTTTTCTACTTTTTACGAGGGAATCGGAAGTTGACAGACATCGAGCATCTAATTCTCTATTTGGGCGATATCGAGTACTTACCGGTTCTAGAAATAATTACGTGATACCGACCGCTATGCGGAAGATTTGGTTCTAGGAAATGAACAACCTACGAAAGTACGGAATACTTGGTATTAATGCTAATTGGTTTAGCGACCGCGTTTGTGCACTCTTCGAGTGTCTTCGGCAATCTTCGATTGTTTCCAAAGAAAATATTCAAGTCTGGCATTTCCGAAAATATAACGTAGAAGTTTTTTAAAATTAAATTGTTTTATTAGTAAGTATTCTGTAGGCAACAAATTTGGTATCCCCTTATTAAAGGTTTAAAATGTTTTATTAAGTTATTGTTTATAGTAGCATTGCATCTTCTACTGCACGGCTTGCAACCAATTTGTGTGCGTGTGCTATAACCCTTTTGGATTTTTAATATGCACGCGATCCGTATAACATGGAAGACGTTTCCGATGTTTCTACTAACGGCATTCGCACCATCGACGATGTGAACCAGGTGCATGCATTGGCGCTAAATGTATTGGACGAGCAGCAAGGATTATGACGTCATTTAGTCCCCCGCAGAATCCTCAACATCGTTCGGTCGTCTTCGGAAACCTTAGGTATTCATTCTATAAGGAACATAAATCAGGTATGCTAGAGTAAGCTTTTTAGTTATAAGTTAGTTGGATTACAAGTTTAACCAAAGTCTTATAGTGCGGATTTTGTTTTGTACTAAACGTTTTTAAATGCGAGCCCTGCCACGTCTACTTTACCAGGAGGGATGCTCTCAAACGGCACCAGAACAAATGTCGTGGTGTAACATCGTCCACGGTTAAGCTTATACATCCGTCGGCAGCAAAGTACTTAAACTGTGGGTCTTGCAGTATCGCTTTTACAAGAATAGCTTACAGCGACACAAGAAAAAACAGCACGGTATGTCATTAAGCAGTAAACGTTCAGCTCCGCCAGCTGTTAAAGGGTCTTGTACGAAACAACCACGAATTATGTGTAAAGTGTGCGACATGGAGGTGTTAAAGTCTGCACACCCTGGTCATCTACGGAGCAACAAACATAAAAATGCATCAGTTACCGCTACTAACGACGATGGTGTAGAAATGGTTAGCACAGCGTTTAACAACCGTATGGCTAGCTATCGCATAAAGAATGCCAGTGTGGGCGATGGAGTGTCCGAGTTTATTTGGAAGCAGAAGGAACGATTTATTCGATTACTTAATAAAAAAAGAATACAACATACAGCAATAAAAGTCTATTGCGAACTCTACGGCGTTTACACCAAAATGGGAGAAGAGACTACCGATGTGAAATCCTTTAACACAAAAAGTATGGTTATAACGTCTTCTAGTAATCCGGAAAATATGTACGAGGTCTTAAACGAAACCATGTAAACACCAACTTTATACCCAATTAATTAATAAAATCAGCTTGTCGGGCGAGGACAACAAAAAGTACATAATTCCTAATAGTACAGCAACTTAATTAAGGTAGGTCAGTAAGCAATATTAAATTGCTGTTAATTGACTCGCATTTAGCGTACTTTCCTACTATAATAACCGTATTTGTTTAGAGAAGATATACACTTTTAAAAAGAAATTATATACAGCTTTCACATGTAATTCGGAGCCATGATTACGCCAAAGTCGACCTTCCCATTTATATATTAAAAACACATTACATTGGAATGTTTCTACATTATTCTCATATTGTTAGATTAACAACAATATGTCTTATTGACCGAAAACACGTCTCCTCTTTTTTACATTAATTTTTTTTTGTTATAGGTCTTTTTTAAACAACACATTAATTTCTATTTTTTGTTACAGGTTACTTTAACCTGCTTGGATTTGGTTAAACGAAGAAGTTAAATGTTATACTTTGTAAAAATTGTAATTAGTTTATTAAACTGTAAATCGGATAAAATAAATTATTAAATTTTTGCATGCTTAATTTATTTGTGTTAATACCTCTAAGTGTTTGGTTAAAGCATATGTGATAGATGAGCAAAAAATTTAGAGGTTTGAGAGCTTTAAAGTGTAACTTTGCAGGGCGTGGTCCGATTTCAAATCTGTTTGCAGATTCGGATTCTACATAAAATTCTAAGCTAATTTAATGTATCGCATGACTAAAAAAAGTTTATGCAGACGGTCAAAAGTCGCAACAGGTAAGAAATCTTAAAATTGGGGTAGCTCCCTTAGGGATGGCGCTATCTAAAAAATTCCTAAAAATTCGGGTAGCTGAGAAAATTATAATATTAATTGATACCAAACAAGATAGGTTTATTTCGAAAGATGCAATGGCTAGTCGAAGAAAACTATTTGTTAGGTTTGCTTATAGAGCAAAGAGCAAAATTTAGAAGATCAGGACTTTAAAGGGGTATAACTTTGTAGGGCGTGGTCCGATTTTAAATCTGTTTGCAGATTCGAATTCTAGACTAATTTTAGGCTAATTTAATGTATCGCATGTATAAAAAAATTTATAAGAACGTTCAGAAATCGCAACAGGTAAGAAATGCAATCTAAAAAATTCCTAGAAATTCGGGTAGCTGAGAAAATTCTAATATTAATTGATACCAAACAAGATAGGTTTATCTCGAAAGATGCATTGGTTAGACGAAGAATCTAGAAATGAGTGCCCGACCTCAGGAAAGTTGTGTTCTTTCTTCTTCAAATATCCTTTTAATATCCTGTACTGATATAAGGCAATCATGTTGAAATGTTTATTTTGACCGTCACAAGAGTCCGACCAAATAACTAAATGATCTATGTCTTGGATATTATTGTCTATTTTTACAAAATGTAATAAACTCCTGGCAACTTCTTTACTACCACGATCAGCGACATCCACTGTCCATGTGCAAAATACTCCCTTTTCTGTTTTGTTCGCAATAACATGAATGCCCATGTTATAAAACCATATTTGTCTAAGATAGAACGCCTTCGATGTGGATATTTTTGGTAGAGGCATATTTTGTTGCAAATCAATGGTTATAATTACCACATTATTGGAGTTTTTGCCACATTCTCGATCGTTTTTATTGAGTTTATTACAGTACGATAATTTTCAGTGTGTTCTTCTGTTTGTTCTTCATCGCATGTAGAACATGTGTCGCTTTTAGGATACCCAAATGACAAATTAAACTGCGTAATAAAAATTTTGTTATATGAACTTTTTTACTTTGTAATTTTTTGGAAGCTCCTTCTCTATGCACAATTCAATGTATAAACGATACATTTTACTGACATTTAATATAGGAAAAAAAAAATTTTTGTGGGTGTTTTTGTTACCCGAGTAATGCGATTCCTCCGTTGGAAAACTTGATGTATGATGTTTAATGTACTCTTCTACACCATTAGCAATTTTGTGCGGCCTGTTGTCATGGCGACCTCGACGATCATTAGGTGAAGGCGAACATCTACTTTTAATTTTATCTCTTATTAAGTCAACTTTTTTTTCTGCCTATTTGGTATAGATTGCAAAGAGCTTTTTTGCATATTTCATTGGTAATACCATCATGCGTTACAAAGAAGTTATAAGAGGCAGACTTGTGTCTTCGTGCACCTTTGCGTTCTCTAGCTACTGGGACACAATAGAATTAAAAAGTAGAGCATTCTTGCCATCAACGATTAGTGAATAAAACTCTTTGAGTATGGCTTCCTTTTTTTCTAAACTAAATTTATCACTGCATCTCAATACACATTTATCTTGGCAAAGAACATTTTGTTTAGTCTCTTTTTTTTTAACTAAAATACCTTTGTATGATAAGTATGATTCTCTTTTTTCTCGTGCTATTGCTGGTGACCGTCTTTTCCAGGAATTTGGATCCTTTTTACGTTTCTTTGTTAAATTTTCTTTTTGCAGAAATCTTTTTTCTTTTTACACTTTGCACAACATAACTGGTTCCATTTGAAGTATGTGTTTCATTTGCTAATAACATCTCCGTATTACTTTCCATTAAATTTTCATTATGGATCATAAATGGCTCATTTTCATTATCATCATTATCGCTATCGCTACTGGTTTCTAATTCACTGGCATGTGGCACATACTCTTCTTCGCTGTCTGATGAAAAATCTCCTTCTGAGTGCTAGCTGTTTGTTGAAGTTTGTTCTATAGGCTCCACTTGTAGTGGAGTAGCTTTACTTTCTAATGTAATAGAATCTGTAAAATCAAAACGCAGTTAATATTATAGCAACCATAGCATGAAGAATGATTTTCAAACCTCTCAAGTTATTATCAAAGATAATAGGTAAGATAAAGATATTAAGCTCAAGTTATTATCAAAGATAATAGGTAAAATAAAAATATTAAGCTCAAGTTATTATCAAAGATAATAGGTAAGATAAAGATATTAAGATAAAACTAGAAAACAATAGGTGGATCCAAAACGTCCCAGCACGCTAAGGCACGCTACCACTACATACATTAAAAATATAGCGTAGAATTCCCCAGCTTACCAAGCCGATTTGTCATCCATCACAAAGATACAAGATAGAGTGGCTCCTTGAAGCCGTTATATAGGTAAGATACTCATATCCCCTAGAAGAGCGCTACCTGTGAGGCAGGCCCGTTTATAAAAAACGGTACGAGGGACCGTAAAAAGGCATGTGGGTGCATCCCTGCAGCCGGCGTTGAACGATATCGGTAAGATATCCACACGTTTCTACATACATTCACACATTCACACACTCATATGTACATGCACTGTTAGCGGCCATGTGCGCCGACAGCGGCACCGCATGACCTCACGAAAGATTCCCAGAGACGTGGTCCGGGTGTCTGTGAAAACCCCCCGTGCAACCACACGGCAACTAACGAAAATGAAAAGACAATAGAGATATACAAAAATAAAAAGAGGGAGGTAGCCATTTTGGAATGCACAAGTGACACTTCCAGGTAGAAGAGAATAGAGGAAGGGCTCGCATTGAGCAAAAGAGACAGAAAAGGTGGATAAAAAAGTACTACTTAACCAGCCAATGTGGTCAGCAGCCCGGAGTGAGGGAAAAATCACTCTTATGTGGTAGACGGGTGTTCCGGGACCAGAACAGGTCTACCGAATAAAATATAAGGCGGAAACGGAGACAGTAGGATAAGAACAAGTAGAGTTTTTGGACAAGCGTCCGAGAGAAGGTAGAGAGTTGTCCCTATTAAACACAGGTCGGTCTGAAGGACCACCTGCTATGTTAATCAGACAAGTTAATATACATCATAAGTTAAAAATTACTAGACTCTTAATGAGAACTAGTACAATCATTTTCCTAACGAGTGCATCCACTGCGATAAGAAAATCAGACAAAAGTTGAAACAACAACTTAAAAGTAACGTTACAGATACCTTCACATGAAAACCAACTGTTTCAAGGTAATTTTAGAAAAGGTAACGCCATAAATACACAAGAATGCCTAACTATAAGCAGTTAAATACAAACACACTGTTCCAATATGCTAAAACCACGAATGAAAGGGTTACGATCACAACATAACACTTTCATTCATGCCTTGATGCTATAACTTCTTAAACTTAAAATTATGTCGTGAAACAAGGTGTTATATTCAGTTTTCATTCATAAATAATAAACGTTGTCAAACCCCACCCTTTGTGGAAGAGCAAGTTAGGTATACATTGTTATACTCCCGCGCCCGCGTGTTCAGAGCCACTTCCACAGTTGGCAACACGGATACTATCCACGTTCACATTATTGCACAACAAAGATATTAGGACATAATTTCGTGTCAAATTGTATCACATGCCAAATATGTTTACAGTGAGACAAGTTGCACCTTAAAGAAAAAGATAAAAAGTACCCACTTAAAAATGTGAAACGCTTCACGATTTTGCGGTCATCCTTGCGCAGGGGTCATGCTGATTCCCATGGATCTCGTTTGGGCGTTGTTTGGGATGGTTTACGTCATGCCCTCGTTGAAACCAGATTTAACATCTTTCCTCTTCTTTGTTCGTAGGTAGGACGAAGGAATAAGGTGAAGGCAACGATAGAAGGTAGAGATAAAGGGAGACCTACATTCTGAAAGAGAAAAACAAAGGAACCTCAGGTAGACGTCACCGTTTGACGTTTCGTTGGCTAATCATGTTGTGTCACACACCGCGCACTTGCGCCATCACTCCGCGTCTGTGCATTCCTTTTGCGCAAACGCAACTGTCCGAAATGACGGAAATGCACAAGTTTATTTGAAATAATGACGGGAATTTACTCACAAATTTAAACTTAAACTAAATATTATACATAACCGATTTTCGGCATGAAACAATCGCGACAAAGCCATAAAAGAAAAAAAATTAAAAAAAGAAAATAACTGTTAGCACGGTAAAAGCTTAAAATCTAAAGCCTAACTAACCTACATATGCCCTAACTTAAATTCTAGAAAATGTTTATTTTAGGCGCCACCTGGTTTTTTCAACCGATAACACGTCTGACGAATATCCAGAAAACGGAATGTGTAGCCCCATTGTTTATGAACTACATCTACAAATGCACACACGAGTCTTTAATGTGGCGCAGTTATAATCGACAGAACAAGTTTGACGGAGAGCACGAAACACTACTAAAACTAAAACAAATGCGACAAGTATCCTAACATATATACTATAACTAAAGCTAACATTGCAGTTTTTAAGTGCACAAGCACATAAGCTTGCATCTAAACTGTTTTTTCTTTGGCAAGAAAATGCCCAAATTTCAAAATGTTGAAAAGAGTAAGTTACTATGCACTTTAGCAAATTTTTGTTTAGTGGTACTCTGGCTTAATAAACAATACACATCAAAACTTTTTCATGACATGGTTGTGGATTGACAAATTTACCAACAGTACCATCTAATTCCATCTAATTTCTTACATTACTAACCTAAAAAATTATATTGCTACCATCAGGTTAGCTTCTTCACTCAATATTCAAAAAATAATTCCTAAATCTGATCGTAAATACCAAACGTTAGAAATACAAAGAAAAGATAAGGCAAAATCTCAAGTTATTACTAAAGATAATAGGTAAGATAAAGATATTTAGCTCAAGTTATTATCAAAAACAATTGGTAAAATAAAGATATTAAGCTCAAGTTATTATCAAAGATAATAGGTAAGATAAAGATATTAAGATTAAACTAGATAACAATAGGTGGATCCATAACGTCCCAGCACGCTAAGGCACGCTACCACTACATACATTAAAGATATAGCGTAGAATTCCCCAGCTCACCAAGCCGTTTTGTCATCCATCACAAAGATACAAGATAGAGTGGCTCCTTGAAGCCGTTATATAGGTATGATACTCATACCCCCTAAAAGAGAGCGACCTGTGAGGCAGGCCCATTTATAAAAAATGGTACGAGGGATCGAAAAAAGACGTGTGGGTGCATCCCTGTACCCGGCGTTGAACGATATCGGTAAGATATCCACACGTTTCTACATACACTCACACATTCACACACTCATACGTACATGCACTGTTAGCGGCCATGTGCGCTGACAGCGGCACCGCATGACCTCACGAAAGATTCCCAGGGACGTGGTCCGGGTGTCTGTGAAAATCCCCCGCGCAACCATACGGCGACTAACGAAAATGAAAAGGCAATAGAGATATAGGAAAGGTAGAAAGAGGGAGGTAGGCATTTTGGAATGCATAAGTGACACTTCCAGGTAGAAAAGAATAGAGGAAGGGCTCGCATTGAGCAAAAGCGACGGAAAAGGTAGATAGAAAAGCACTACTTAACCAGTCAATGTGATCAGCAGCCCGGAGCGAGGGAAAAATCACTTTTATGTGGTAGGCGGGTGTTTCGGGACCAGAACAGGTCTACCGAATGAAAGATAAGGCGGAAACGGAGACAGCAGGATAAGAAAAAATAGAGTTTTTCGACAAGCGTCCGAGAAAAGGTGGAGAGTTGTCCCTATTAAACACAGATCAGTCTGAAGGACCATCTGCTATGTTAATCAGACAAGTTAAGATACATCATAAGTTAAAAAATTACTAGAATCTTAATGAGAACTAGTACAATCATTTTCCTAACGAGTGCATCTACTGCGATAAGAAAATCAGACAAAAGTTGAAACATCAACTTAAAAGTATCACTACAGATACCTTCACACGAAAAACCAACTGTTTCAAGGTAATTTTTAGAAACGGTATCGCCATAAACACACAAGAATGCCTAACTATAAGCAGTTAAATACAAACACACTGTCCCAATATGCTAAAAACAACCAAGAATTCGATAAGATATCAATAAAAAGCGATAGCACCTCACAACGAAGTTCAATAAAAAACAACAAAAAAATGTTTATATGTTATGGTAACTTAATAGAAAAAGAAAACTAATAATGATAAACGATAAGGTGGGCGAATGTAATAATTCAGAAGAAAAACGCATGAAATAGAAACTCCTAGTTTTTGCAACAGGGAATATAGACTATTTCTTACAAAGGCATAGACCGCGGCTCCTATGGAGTCCAAAGAAAAAAACATCCACTCAACATCAGCTAAAACTAATTATAAAAATTCAATGAGTTATTGCAACCAAAGTTACGACAATCACCATGTAATTAAACAACGTAAGATAAATACTGAAAACAAAATAATATGGTGTAGAAAGGGTGCTAGGATTAATTAAATAAAGCGACAGAGTTATACTGGGGAATCTAATAATAAATGGATATGTGGCTGGCAATAAATTCAAGGAAAAATTAACAGGTAGCAAAAAGATAGCTAGTTTAAGGTAAATAATCCAAACGTGTAGAAGGTAAGTGCTGTATAAGAAAAGAAATGCCTGAATAAAGTTAACTAATTTATAGTAGAGGCAAAAAAACATGAGGTAAATCGTTAAAGAATTGAGACGTAAAAAATTTTGGATGTGCGCAAAGCTTGAGAGATTTTAAAGAAATTTTCATCCCACCTAGTGTGGTCTGAATCGATATATGAAGAGATAGCGGTAATTAAGACTTGATTTACTCATAATAAAATTGTTGAAGAACAAGAAAAAATATATCTTACAACGCATATAATTGCTAGGGTGACAAGCCCTCCTTTGAGCTTCACCTAGACTAATAAATAGAAACTTCAACATCATCCTCAAAAAAATGATTCAAAAATATTAGAGCGACAAACTTACCACGAGTCTCGTCTAGACTTATGTAATGCTGAGCGACCAACTCTTCATGAGTCTCGTCTAGACTAACATACTGCTGAGCGATCAAACGACAAGTCTCGCCTAGACCAAATAGATCTTAAAAAATGCTGCGTGCAATACCGATTTATTTAAAAAATATGCTATCAAAACAAAATCATGCTCGCTACACAAAAGCAATATTCTAGCGATACGTCTAGAAAAAAAACAGTATACCAAATTATTAAAGTATTGCTTTTATATCGAGGAATTTATCAACAACCATCGTAGTTATAGGGGATCGTAAATGAGTTTAAATACAAAACATTATCAACAACCTCATTATTGTAGTGTTTAAGAAAGCAGATATAGCGAAATCAAGTTTACTATAGTGTTTTAGAAGGTATAGATATACCAAGATAAGATTTCAGTTAACTGCGTTAGCTGTATTAAAAGCAAAATTTTCATTAAGAAAGCATTTGTAACCTATAGTTAATTATTTAGATTGTAAGGGAACACTTAAAGTCATGGCATACTAAGATAATGTGATAGTTAGGTAAAATTTAAGCTAAAAACAGATTTCAATAAACTAAAGAAATTTCAGGTTTGAGATAATTATTTAACTAAACTTAGTGTCATTTTAAGGAATTTTTCCATTTTTTTAATCATAATGAATGGTAAATAAAGGTATTTATGGCTAAGAATACTTACAGAAAGAATTATTAATCCAAAGCACATGGTTAAAGTGAGGTTGTGTAATTTGCTAAACACATTTGAAAGGTATATGCTTTAGTTTCATCCTAAATTAGGTTAAGTAATTATTTAGGACAATTTAAAATATAAATACACTGTTTTTATAGGGGAAAATGCCAATTAACTAAATTTAAAATAACATATATGAAGTAAACAATCACTGTTCAAACATGACCGACTAAATGCTTCAGAATGACATTTCAGCTGCATTCAATGTCGCGCCAACATAAAATAGAAATTACCAAATGCAATGTTGCCAGATTATATTTCTTCTATTCAAAACCCATTAAAAATTTTAAAAATTATTATTTATTACATTTGAGTGAAAAAAAAACCTAATTTCTACAAAGATATTCATAACTAACCCTTATAAAATACATGAGAGGTAAAGACAAATTTTCAACACAACGTTTAGGCGGCACTGTTACACTCCCGCGCCCGCGTGTTCAGAGCCACTTCCACGGTTGGCAACACGGATACTATCAACGTTCACATTATTGCACAACAAAGATATTAGTACATAATTTCGTGTCAAATTGTATCACATGCTAAATATGTTTACAGTGAGACAAGTTGCACCTTAAAGAAAAAGATAAAAGTACACACTTAAAAATGTGGAACGCTTCAAGATTTTGCGGTCATCCTTGCGCAGGGGCCATGCTGATTTCCATGGATCTCGTTTGGGCGTTGTTTGGGGTGGGTTACGTCATGCCCTCGTTGAAGCCAGATTTAGCGCCTTCCTTCTTCTTTGTTCGTAGGTATGACGAAGGAATAAGGTGAAGGCAACGATAGAAGGTAGAGATAAAGGGAAACCTATATTCTGAAAGAGAAAAAACAAAGGAACGACACAGGTAGACGTAACCGTTCGACGTCTGGTTGGATAATCATGTCGTTTCACACACCGCGCACTTGCGCCATCACTCCGCGTCTGCGCATTTGTTTTGCGCAAACGCAACTGTCCGAAATGACGGAAATGCACAAGTTTATTTGAAATAATGGCGGGAATTTACTCACAAATTTAAACTTAAACTAAATATGATACATAGCCGATTTTCAGCATGTAACAACATAATACTTTTATGGATAGAAATGCCAGTGTCTTATGCTGCATGACCTTTTCTATCGTTCTGTAATTTCGTATAAATCATTTATTTTGCAGGTTTTTGAAGGTTTCATGTGTAAATATACCCACCCATAACACCTTCATTCATAACAAAAATAATATTTTTAAAAAAATGTTTCATATCACCTTCATCCACTCATGTCTTCATTTATCTGGTTGTCAAATTTCTATTATTTAAAACTTCAATAATCTTTAAACGAAAAGTCTAATACCTTTCTGCAATCGATTCCGCACTCGATAAGAAATAATAATGTAGCGTTGATGGACACCATTTTGAAAACATCCAGTATAAGAGAAAAAAGAAACTAAATTTTATGTATTTAGTGAAATCACAAATCTGAAGTGTATTTCTCGATTTTCGTACCTGAAAGGACTTTCCTTTTCCAACGCGTATCTCGGTTTTGATTTTATTATTCTCACTCATTTTTGTTACCTTCAAAATCTTAATTTAATTACTAGCAATCACCTGCTGAGATTCCATAACATGCATCATAATGACACCGTAGGTAATTTGCTGAGAATTATAAATAAAATCATGTGGTTTCGCTTTCAGTATTTACGAGAAGTTTAACAAAATACAAACAATTTAAATTCAGGAAATATTAATGTTTTTAACAAGGTTATTGTCCTATGCTAAACTTAATAAGTTAATTTATCCTAACTAGCAAACTCCAAGCCACTTCCAAACAATTTTTGCTACTTCTTGCATCTCTCTCATTTATTTTATGCAAACCCACATACATCTATTCCACTCTGTGTGGTAAGCATACGAATTTACTATAATTATTTTAATATTGCAGCTCCGTTCTAATTGCGACTATACATATTTTAAATAGCAACTTAGCTTGGAAGCCATCTTATCGTACAATCATTTTTATAGGACGCTCACGTACATTATCTAGCGAATTGCACGTGCTGCTCGTAAAAATAGAAAAATACCGAGAGCGTTGAACCTTGCAAAGTAATGTGCTAAAAATAAGTACTACTTATAAAACATGTTTAAGAATGCTAATGGCAGTTTTTGTGACATAATAATAAAATACTGCTTTAGCGTTGAGATTTGAAATATTAGAATATGGTTGGAATTGATTATTAGTCAGTAAATTTACAAAAATCTAATTCAGTTTCAACAGGAAATATTAATTTTATTACTTTTATTCTGGAACGTACTTCCGATTGGTTTCTTGTTTTTTATTTGGCTAAATGTAACCCTGAGCTTGGAATTAGAAAAATGCAGGTTGGTAGGCATTGATACATGGCCTTCTGACTTTGAAACTCCAGGGTACCGTGAATGGAATGAAAAATTTAAGGACTTCGGCGACTTCTAATGGAGGAAGTATTTACAAGTAGTCAAATTTCAAAGTTTAAAGACATCAGAAGTTTGCGTCTGTTTATGCTTGTGTAGAATTCACGATTAGGGCTTAAGTACTGCTCCTTAGAGAGATATAGAAATTTGGCGTTCACCTAACTGTAACGTATCGCAACGTCACAAGCACAACCTTTTGGAGGTTTACAGGCTTCTGAAAAACAGAACTTCGTAAAAGCTAAATCACTTTGCTACAACTGCTTGGGCACTCAGCACACGTAAGCATAATGTATAAGTAAGGGTTGCTCAATCTGTAATCGTAAACACCACAGTTTATTACACATCATATTCTCAAAAAACCTAACAAACTCAAGGTGCGTGAAGTTAGCCGCAACATTTTTGAATTTTTTAAAAATATTTATGTCATAATTAGGCGCCAATTAGGCGCCATTTTGCGCCGCTAAAACTAAATTTTGCGCCGTCTTGGCAAACAAGTTATTGATAAAATAAGATTTTTCCGGCCAAGTTCACGAAGCCGTACTTTTTTTCAATTTTCAGAAAACTTTTATTCCATAATTTAGCGCCAATTAGGCGCCATTTTGCGCCGTTGAAACGAAATTTTGCGCCCTCCTGTGTAACAAGTTATTTGAAAAAAACTATTTCTCCATACTACCCAAAATCGCGAAGTTGGCCGCGACTTTTTCGAATTTTGAAAAAATTTTTGTACCAAATTTAAGCGGTAATTAGGCGCCATTTTGCGCCGTTGAAACAAAATTTTGCGCCTTCCTGTGTAACAAGTTATTCGAAATAAACTATTTTTCTAAGCGACCTAAAATCGTGGAGTTGGCCGCGACTTTTTTGAATTTCAAAAAAATTTTTGTACCAAATTTAAGCGGTAATTAGGCGCCATTTTGCGCCGTTTTTCAAAAAAGGAAGGAGAAGGTCGCATTAACACAGTCAAAGATTGAGCAAAGTGTAGAAATACATAACAAAATAAAGAACCAGACAATAATTAAGATATAAGTAACTTATAAATAAAAAAAAAATTACTATTCATATACATATACAAGGTGGGACACTACATATAAACTACTTGCTGGCATCTAAACGAGCGTAACTGATAGTTTTACTGCGTGTCGTTCTTCGGCACTACCGGCGTCATCACTACCGTAGGATGCTAACCGGTTAACGCGTACCTTTTCGGAGCTTACGAATCCGATATTCCTCGTCGTTGATTCTTTTTACAAATTTGTACGGACCCTCCCAATGTCTTTGTAACTTTTTGGACAATCCACGTCTCCGTCTGCAGTTGTGCAGCCAAACGTGGTTGCCCTTTTGAAAACCAGCTTCCTGTACCTTGATGTCATAGCTGGTTATCATTCGATCGCTTGTGAATCGGATATTTTTCCTAACGTCACCATGGATGTCCTGCATCTTGCGTTTGAGCTCATCGACGTAGCCCTAGCACACGAGGTCATCTCAGAGCTGAAACCCAAACTCAAGATCACACGGCAGAAGTATTTTGCGTCCCAGCAGTGTCTGTTCAATGCTCCCATTGTGTCCGGTACGACTTCAGAGTGCTATACAATGGACTAGTGTCCTGCCAGGAAACGCGTTCTGCTCCGACTCTCCAAGCCAGAATGAGTCGTAGGTCTTTGTCATTCTCTTGTTTCGTTCGCATCTGTATAGGATACCAATCGTCATTGATCACGGTAATCCACCAAGTAGATCATACTTTGTTTCTACCCTTGAGCAATGATTACAATCTTCGGCTAAAACCCGTCTCGAAAGTGTATCTGCATTACGATGACTTGCACCAGCACGGTGTTCCGTGTCGAAATCGTACTGCTGAAGATATTCTATCCATCTGGTGACTTGCACTTCGGGCTTTCTAAACTGTAATAGCACCTTCAAAGCGGCGTTATCGCTTCTCAGGTGAAATTTTCTGCCGTAGGAGCACTTACAAAAGTGCTCTACAGATTGCACCACAGCCTACAGTTCCCGCCTTGTAACGCAATTATTCCGTTCTGGTTTCTAGAGCATCCTGCTAAGGTAACCAATGACTTTCTCTTGGCCGCCTTGCATTTGGGATGGTACACTTTCGATGGCCACATTGCGTGCATCTTTAATCAAGATAAATTTGCCTTCCAATCGATGATAATAACTTAAGATCAGATCTGTTATTAATAACTGCCCTAGTTGTTGGAACGTACGCTGGCAATCTTTATTCCAAACATAATCACGACATCTTCAGTTAACTTTACTAAAGGCTTGGCAATATTTGTAAATTCGGAAACGAATCTTCTACAGTAAGTGCAGAATCCCAGAAAGCTGCGTAGCTGGTGGTTGCCTTTTGGCATCAGCCGCTCTTGTATCGCCTGAATTGTTTTCGGGTCTAGCCTGACTTCATTGAGTGAAATTGCTTGCTCTAGGTACTTCACATCATTGCCTAGTCGATGACACTGGTTTGGACTCTGCTTCAAATTGGCTTCCCTGAGTTTTCAAAACACTTTTTCCAAATTTCTCAAATATTTCCCAAATGACTTTCCAATCAGAATCACGCCATACAAATTACCAGACGCATTCTCCACGTAAGCCCAGGCAAAATGCTGTCCATTAAACGTTCGAAAGTGGGAGGAACGTTGCAAAGTCCAAATAGCATGACTGTTAATTGTCATAGGCCAATACCAATAGTGAAAGCAGTCTTGTCTCGATCTTTGGGTTCCATATTCAGTTGCCAGTAGCCACTATTTAAATCCAAAATTGAAAATCATTGCTACCCTGAAAATGTATCTAGGATGCCGTCATACCTTAGAAGTAGGTATCTGTCCTTTTTGATCACGGCATTCAATCGCATATAGTCTAAACAAAATCTTATTAGCTCGTCCATCCTCTTAACAAGCACAACAAGCGATGTCCAAGGGCTATCAAAATGTTCAATCACTCCTTACCCCTCCATAACTCCAATAATCTTCTTGACCTCCTCGCATTTGGCCAATGGAAGTCTCCGCACCTGCTATTATATTGACCTGACATCTCCTGTATCGATTTTGTGCTCGGCTACTGCGGTCTTTCCTAATCGGCCGCCGTCGATTGCGAAACCCTCCGAGTACTGTCGGATCAAGTTCTTAAGATCGGCCAGCTGTTGTTATTCAAGAAACTGGCACGGTTTCGTCAACTGATCTAATAACTTTGCGGAATACTCCTTGGTGGGTGATTCTTTTTCAATACCGGAACACCCCGTCACTTGGACAACCGAAGAATACCACCAACCGTTGAATTATTTTTTAGCATGTTAGAAGTCATTAGCGTTTAGGATTCTAACAGGTACACCATCCGTCACTTTCGTCAGTTTTCTCGAAAGCACGTCATCTCCAAGAAATTCGTCACTAATCGGTTCAATAGCGAGCACAAAATCTTCCCAGAGAACAACATCCAAGCATCCCGGTACAACATTTTCCTTCCTTCAGGTAGAACAACCTTGTCCGTCAAACAAAAACAAATTTGCATAGAGACGTCGTCTGTTTGCAAAACAATACTACCTCGTTCCCTACTCTCAAGACATCCTCTTTCATACCTACATGGAATTTGTATCCCTTCAAAATATCTATTCCCAAGATAACTTCTTTGGTGGAGTTCGTAATTACTACCTGGTGGTCAAATAATTTGCTCCCAACTCTGATTTTTAGATCTAGCAAACCATGTCTTTGAATTTTCTCACCAGCCACGGTTTGAAGACGTGTACCGTGCGAATAACACTATACCACTGTTGTGCACTTTATCCGGATTAGCAATTGTCCTCATTATTCCAGTATAAACCAAGAAATTCACAATCTTGCCACTAAATTGTTCACATTTGTAAATAATGTCATCATGCTTAGATGGTGCGATGTCAATAATCATCTCCTGCGCAGAATCCGTCCAGATTGACTTTCGCCCCTTCCTGCCGAACGCCTTTAGTTTCCTTCTTTTTACTTCTCTCTTGGGCTGCTTATATTTGGACTGTATACGCCCAAACTCACCACAATTCCAGCATCTGGGTCTCCTCCTCTTTGGTTGGTGTTCACGAACTACTCGTTGAATCACCTTCTCCATGATTTCTGAGCGCTGCTTTCAAACGGAACATTTTGCATTTGCCACTACTATGATGCGAAGTTTGCTTTGCTGTTTCAAAGTCCAAAGAATGAGCTAGCGCTTCATCTAAGGCCCTTCGTCGAGACAGTCATAGTGCTTGCTGCATCACTCTGTTACGTACCCCACCAACAAAGGTCTGTAGGGTCAGTTACTCTAGAAAGCTATCTGGTGTTGTTAGGTAGGCTAGTCTCACCAAGCAAGAAATATCTGCTTTAAACTCTTGCAAATTCTTGTTATCTCATTGGTGACGGTCCTTCACTTAAGCGTGATACACTTGTTGTAGAGAGTCGTCGTACTTCATTTCTAGCCTTGATGTTGAGGTTCCATAGCTTTTTTGGTCATGATCTGGTATGACCTGCAGAATATTCAAGACCTCGCCTCATCATCATCATTAGGCCTTCAGTCCTGGAACTGGTTAGACGCGTACCCTCATTGTTTCCTATTTCGAACTAACCTAAACATTTGCACAGTCTGCATTTAGAACTATCTGATCTAGGTTTAAATCTACCTCCTTTTTCCTATCTTTACTTGCAATATATCCCATACTATTCACAAAAAAATGTTTTAAAACGTATTTTGCCCGTCTATTTCTCCTATTTTTTCCACAGATATCCTTGTTCCCCTACTGTTTCTATAACCTATTTGTTATTAACTTTGTCTGTTCATGCTATCATTCTCATACATCTGAAGAACAACATTCCAAAAGGCTGCTACCGTTTTTTGTCTGCTTATCCTACTGCCTGCATTTCATAGGCATAGTGTGTTGTGCTCCATACATATGCTTTCAACAATGTTTTTGTTTGTTGTCTTTCATCATAGGCGCGGTTTTTTCTTGTTCCATGCAGTTCGGTTCCTTTTTATTGTTTTTCAATTATATATCCTATTTCTTCGACATTCAGTGGTTGTGAAGGGAGATAAGCAGCCTGTAGCTGCCAAGTTCCCCCAGCACTTGAACATTTGCCGATTTAATATTTTTTTTAATATATCTTCTCTCACAGTCAACAATAGTTACAGATATTTCACAACCAACATCTGTAGTTGTATATAATAGTCATCAGATTTATCTGATCTTATTTTTTCGACATTAGGTTTTCTGTCTCAAAAGTGGTTGGACACGTACCTGCACTTATTTAAATTCTGAGCTAGCCTACACAGTTCCCTGAAATTCTCACACAGCCTATATACAGCTCGGTTCCACTTCTATTGTTTTCTAATTATATGCCCTATTTCACCAAGATTTAATGGTATTTTAAGGGGGAGGCGGGTCCGGGGCGTAGTTGGTATGCATGTAACTACTACGCCCAAGGTCCCGGGTGCGAATTTCGACACGATCCGCTTGAAAAATGTTAAGCAAGCATTTTTCACAAAAATACACCCTCTTTCGGATGAAAGGTAAAATGGAGGTCCCGTGTGTGTGCTGTCACGCACGTTAAAGATCCCTATCTTGCTTGGAGCGGCAAGGGTTCAGCAAAATTCCAAATTTTCCAGGTAAAAAAAAACTCTTCCTGGCCGATGTAGTACCTTCGGGTAGAGCATTGGAAAATCACATGTATGGTATGTGAAGGGGGTTAAGCAGCCTGTGGCCGCCAAGATCCCCCAACACTTAGACATTTGCTGAATTAATAGTTTTCCAGTAAATCCTTTCACACAATTAACATTATTCGAGAATATTGCCCAACTAATACTTGTAGTTGCTTATAATAATCATCATGTTCAAGTACAGTTACTTTTTTCGTCATTAGTTTATCCATCCTGGGACTGGTTGTATGCGTACTTCCATTGATTTCTATTCTGAGCTACGCTATGCATTTCCTGAAATTCATACAGTCTACACCTTTCACTATCTGTGTGCAGTAGTCTAACCTAGGTCTACATCTACTTCTCTTTTTTCCTATCTCTGCTTCTAAAGCATTCTGCACTATTCCTCATGCCGTAGTATGTGGTCTATCATCCTATCTCTCCTATTTTTACCGTTTTCCATATATTTCTTTCTTCCTTTACCATTTTTAGTACCTCTTTGTTCTTAACTTTGTCTGTCCATGATATCTTCATCATACGTCTGTAGCACAACATTTCAAAGGCTTCTACTTTTTCCTTATCCGCTTCTCCTACTGTACAGGCTCCACAGCCGTACAGTGCTGTGCTTCACACACATGTTTTAAGCAATTGTTTCCTTGTTTCTGTGTTTGTTGTCTTTGAACACAGTAGTTACTTTTTCTTGTTAAATGTAGCACGATTTTATACTAACCCTTGTTGTATATCTTTAGCGCTTTTTCCATGTTATTTGGCTTCCTAGGTAGCAGAGATCTTTAACCCCTTGTAAGTTCTTGTTACCTATTTGTATTCTTGTTTTTGATTTATTTTCCCCTCCTTTGCATACTAGTGCTTTAGTTCTACTTTTGTTAATTTTTATACCGTATTTCTCAGTTAGAACCGTTTCCATTTCATTAAGAGCAGCTTCTAACTCTTCCTTGCTAGATGCTGATACCGCTATATGACCTGCAAATCTAATCATTTCAATTTTTTGTCCCTGCATAGTAATTCCAAATGTCTTTCTGTCTATGGCAGTATTCATTGCCTCTTTAATGTACAAGTAAAAAATTAATGGGGATAGGGCACATCCCTGTCTCATCTCTTTCCGGCCGTTTTCATTCGTTTTTGTTTAATTCTAGTTAATATTTTTGACACATGTGCTGTCAAACTTATTGTTCGAAAATTTTCACATCCATCCGCGCCTACCTTTTTTGGTATAGTTATTATGATGTTACGTTTGAAATCTTTGGGTGTCTCGCCTGTCTCATACATATAGCATACAAGTTGAAAGAGACATTCTGTTACTGCTTGTCCAGCGGCTTTTAGAGTTTCTGCTTGCACCTTATCTGTACCCGGCGCCTTACGATTTTTCAGAACCTTTATTGCTAATTCAAATTCATCTCTAATTATAGCGTACCCAAAGTCATTTTTTTCAATGTCTGCTTCCTTTTCTGATGCTGTTCGTTCTTTCCCGCATATAAATTCCCTATATATTCTTGCCATCTACCCACTTTCTCTACATTTTCTAAAATGACGTTTCCTCCCGCGCCCTTTATATTTTTTGCTATAGGATTTTATAATCCTAAAATTGATTCTAATTAGTTTGTATCCTTTATCTGTTTTCCTATTTCCATCTTAGTTTATACCTCTTTGCACTTTTCATCAATGCATTGTTCTTTAGCTTTCCTGCATTAGCGAATAATTTCCCATTTTTTGGCTCTGTATCTCTGTTTTTCTGTTTTGTCTGATTTATTTTTGTATTTTCGTCTTTCTTCTATTAAATTCAGGATATTCTTTGTTATCCACGGTTTCTCATTTTCTTTTTATGTATATCCCAGAATATATCTGGCCGCCATGTCTAGGCTGGATTTAATGTTATTCCATTCTGTTTCTACTTCCTTAGTATCAGATATTTTCCCAATATCTTTTAGTAATTCATTTGACTTTTTTTCGAATCTTTCTTGAATATCTTTATCTTTTAGTTTCTGAAACTCAAAGTGCCTTTTTTCGTTTCTTTTTTCAAATTTTTAGATTTAAGTGCGGCCTTCATAATTATGAAGTAGTGGTCAGTGTCTATATCTGCTTCTGGGTAGCTTCTACAGTCTTTTACTTGATTTCTAAACCGTTGTCTAACAATAATGTAATCTATTTGATATCTTCCTATATCTCCTGGCATCCTCCACGTATATCGTCTTCTAGCGTGATGTTGAAATAATGTGTTTGTGATGATTAAATTCTTCTTGTCGCAAAATTCTACCAGCCTATTACCCTGGTCGTTTCTCTTGCCTAAACCAACTAAACCTACTACCGCCCCTTTCCTGCCCTCACCTACCACTAAATTAAATTCCCCTGTAATTATTAAATTTTCATGTCCTTTTACGTATCTTAATATATCTTCGATATATTTGTAGATAGCTTCTACCTTTGCGTCAGTGTAGCTAGAGGTGGACATGTATTCTTGTATTATTACTGTGTTTACCGGTTTAGATTCTAATCTAACCATGAGTATTCTTTCGTTCTTTGTAAGTAATTTTCTACACAGTATTTTATCTTTTTTCGCATAACTATCTCCACACCCAAATTTCCTTCTTTTGTTCCTGTGTGAATTACCCTAAAGTCTCCATTCCAAAAATCCCCCGCCTCTGGCCGCTGAACTTCGCTGATGCCTAGTGCTAACCTATTCCTTTCAATTTTTAGGTTCTCTAGCTTACCTATTTGCTTCATACTTCTAACATTCCACGCTCCGATTCGCAAAATGTTCCCGACTTTTATTCTGAACCTTCCGATCGCATTCTCCGAAGTAGTCCCCTCCCGGAAATCTGAATTTTAACTCCGGAATCTTTTGCCCCAGAGAATGCCATCATGTTTATTACAATTTAAGTACGCGGCGTACCTCGCCTCATAATGCGATAATTAACGCGGTCGCCCTTTCATCGTCGTTCCAGCGTTAGCTCACGCGACAGCCTCGAACTGTTTAAGATATGCCTGTATAGGTGACTTCCTATCAAATGTGGCTGATTTTATTCTGAACCTTGGCGCCAGTTCGCGTTCTCCGACATTTTTAGATTCTGGTACCTGCCATTGTATCACCGGCACTAAGGGTTCTGGTGCTTGTACTGTTTTCTGCTAGGTTTTCGGCATTTTCCTGTAATTTCTTTTCTTATTTCGCTGCCAGGTTTGCAGAGCTTTGGTCTTTGGTCAGTTAATAGTATATCTTGAAAGATGTCAACAGATAGTTAAAGCCAACAATGAAAACGAGCACAATAAAAATTACACAAAGAAAAAGAGAAAAGTGGTTGCTTGGACTAGTGAACAAAAAAATTGTTGAAAATTACTTTGCAAGATATAAAATCTAAAAATCCCCAAAACGTCATGAGTGTGAAAAGTTAAAGACGGTGTTTCCGGATAATTTAGCAAATAGACTGACTAAAAATAAAAGTTTATGTTCAGAATAAGTATGTCTCGTCAAAATAATAACTGTATTTTGGTAAGATCGTATACTTTGTAAGTTTTACAGGTATTATTTTCGATTTTTTTTATTTACTACTACTGTTATTGTAGTTTTACAAATGTTTTTAGTACAATGCAGTTTATTATGTTAATAATACGTTTAGTTTCGAAATTAAGGTTCTAAGCGGAACTACGTTTGTATATTTTCTGAAAAATAAAGTTTCAATTAAATTGCATTTTATATTATAAAGGAAGGCGTGTGTCTGTGTTAATATTTATATCATGATACGTAATCAAAATAATCCTAAAATAATCAAATCTCCTAGGGTAGAATATGAAAATGAAACAATTATTGTTTCTTCCAAGTTATGAATCATGATTTATTAATACCAAAAGTATAAGTTGTATAACTTATATTCTGCTTTATGAGACTACGTTTCGGAATTTACTTCCAGAGATCGAGAATCAGATAAATTAATATAACTTTCGGAACTTTTAAAAAATACAACTACCATACACATTACTAAAACAATATACTAGCGATTTGTTACAAAATCTTTTGCTCTTCTGGGTCTGTCGCTGTGTGTTTGTGCATGTGCAGGTGATTTGAAAAGCATGTAGGCTGGTATGTGCAGTTATATAAGAAATGATCTTTAGGGTATTTCTGAACACCTGTACACCTGGCGGTGAAACTTTTTTAGCGACCTTGAGATTATTTATCCTCAGCAACAAGCCGATTCTCGGTACACAAAAAGGCAATTTCACAATCTTGATATACAAATAATTATTAGATAAGTTCCTCTTTATTAATCTACTTTCAAAGATCATTTTTCTATTTAATATGAATAAAAAATATGAATATATAGCCAAGAACAGTCAATTTAAGCCTAGAACCCGCAAAATCTTAATCAGGATCAGTATAATGAATTTTACAAGCACGGTATATTCGGCGGGTTTAGAACGCCTAAATTTAAAAGAATGAGGAAAGTAATTATTAATAACAAGGAGATATTTGTCGTTCTTCTCAATGACTTCACTTGAAAATAGTATGTACACTCAAGGGATCTTGTGTTCAAAAAAGGGAATTAATTATTGTTCATTACCTTTGTAGAATGTAGACAAAAAAAACTCATCTGCTTTTATATATAAAAAATTCTACATCTCAAAGCCTATCATATTCCACATTAAGAAAATGTAAGTGTCCGTAAAACTATTTTTAGATAACATTGCAATCAATCAGTTTGACTCTTCTTTAAAAATCACTTCACCAATCGATTTAATAATATACAGATTTGAATACAATGGCACGGTGTAATGTCAACCTTGAACAACAAGGAAACAGTGGTAAAAATTGTTTTCAAATTGCGTTATTCTAGAAAATATTATTAAAAATTAAGATCCATAACACTGAATTTTTTAAAATAACCAAAATAAGAAAAAGTAGTAATGCTGAAAAATCACATTTGCATCAAACGATTTAGTTTAATTAATGTCGTACTTTATAGCAAAATTATATAGCGCTTTGTTGACAAACGTTTGGGTTCAAAATTATTCTCGATTTGTTACTCACGATATGTTCTTATAATAATTAAAGCCTAAATCATGTCCTAATAAAAGTCAATGATTTACATGTATGCATTTTCAATTTTACAGACTACTGTATTATTACTTCAATGAACGCTAAACGCAGTTTCGTCCTTCAAATTAGTCACGTAATTCTTTAAACGTGAACTAATAATATCTTACGGAAAAGCAAATGCAGCAAGCGCCTGTCAAACTCCTCTCACACATGCTAGTCGATCGAACAAGTAAAGCTTAGTTGTTGTGTACCTAAAATAACGAGCGACTTCAAGGAGTACAACGTTGCCAATTCTCCGGACGTGTGGTTGTGAATACCACGACTGATAGATATACGGTCTCGATATACACCCGACGAACGCAGTGCCTCTGCTGTAAAAACGTTGAACTAAAAATGTATATTTTTTTTATGTTTTGCAGCCAAGGGGCGTCCAACCTAATTTTTGCCAAATGACATATTTAACTCTTACAAAGCTTCTCCAAAAATTTAACATGCTAGAAATTCGGCGTCCGTATACTGAACGTAGTATTTCACATGGACGTTGGATGTAATGTAAAATCAGAATGTACGGACGTTTGATTGATGGTGGGATGTATATATATATATATATATATATATATATATATATATATATATATTGCCGTGAAAGTCGGGGATTAAGCTTTTAACATCGGTCTTTCACCTTCTTCATTCGAGCCCCACGAATTGGGTGTCATAAAATTGCCATGGAACCTTCGTTAACTTCGAAGCTTCACCAGGATCAACATATAATTTTCAAAAATTCAAAAATTTCTAAAAAAATTCTTTACCCTTTTATTTCGCCTTAAAACTCCTTCAGCTTCCCTGGCTAGCTCAGCTGTGCTTCTTCTCGAGTACCTATATTTACACCCATACCTCTTTCACACTTGCACACCATTCAATAAAATCACCAAATAATACAACAATCATACAACCTTTTATTTACAGCTATTAACAGATAAATTATATTCACATGTGTTAAAACAGTTTCATATACTAATTATAAAACTCAATATATATATATATATATATATATCTCTCAATATATATATATATATAAACTCAATATATATATATATATATATATATATATATAGAATGCTGTGAATCCACCAAAATCCGGGAACTGCGGTTTTCAAATCGAGCCCCACAGATTGGGCGTCAAGAATGCTGTGAAACCTACAAAAAGCTATTAACTTAACTGTTCCGTTGACTTTCTTCTGATAATCGCCTCTTTACTCTTTTCCGCCTCGGCTGCTCACCTAGTTAAAACTTTCATCCTCAATCATAAAAAAAACAAACACATTCCTATCACAAACACCAACGTTAACTCTATTTACATCAATATTCATAATACATTAAAATTTCAAAATTAAATTTCAGCATAAATTTCAGTATCAGAAAACTTCAAGATTAAATTTATTATCATTTTAATGTGCATCCAGAATTAAAGTTCTTGTAGGATGCCTACTGATTAATATAACAATATATGCAGACCTGAGTCTGAGTACAAAGGGAGCATCTCCCACCCCTTTACGGTAATTAACCAGGTTCGTCTAATTGAGCTCAAAGACATACCCAAATTTTCATCAAGAACATAAATACTAAATACTCCTTTCTACTTAAACAAGAAAATTTCACCTTAAAATTAAAAATTTGTTGTTAGTACAAATTCACTACTGTCCATTTTAAGTAAACAAATTATAAAGTTATTCAACACACACCAAAACATCAAAAATCGAACAACAAAGCATAAGTTACCTGAAGGTTAATGCACTCGTGGCCCCAATGTATATCGTCCTCTGTTAATCACACCAATCCAACTGGGTTATGTTTAGGTCCTCGTATTGCTGGTCGCCTTTAAAATTTTCTACACCACCATTCATCTAAAGTTGTTTCAGTGCTTTTCCGGAACTCATTTGTGTATATCTGAAGCTTGTTTTGTGGATTCAGACACGTTTACGAATCATTTAATTATTAACACCCCCGAAAAATAGCAAAGAAATTCATACTTCTTTCACAAATATACGCCAAAACTGCCTACTTTTGTGTATTCATTTGTCGTTGCAAATTTGAATAATTGGTACAGTGATACTAGACTTTATTACCTTGTATCTTCTTTTCTAAGTGCACTAAATTACATTCATTGTAGCACGTAAAGAACAAACTGTTTTAAATCACCAAAATATACGAGCAAACTGTTTAAATTATTCTATCAAAATCGGAAAACTAAAAAGCACTGTTTAACGCATTGAATCAAATCGAAAATCTAAGAGAGAGAAACTCATATTAACCCGGGTATATATAGTGGTTAGCCTGTCTGTCGGTTTTGTCCTCAAAACGGCCAGTTTCTAGAATTTCGTATACTATGTTCCCATCTCGACCGCCTGTGCGTCGGTTCTTATTAAATTTGCACTCGCACCAGTTAAATCTCAGAAATTTCGACACGGCTCGCAACGTCTGGGAATAACTAATTAAATTTTATACAGAAATGTTATTTTTACCTCTCAAGTTTGCCTCTTATTTTCAACCAATCGCAACCCAGTGACGTTGCTCAACTCACGCCTTTTACTATATGTGTCTCTGTCTTGCGCATATTATCTGTCTCTATCTACCCTGTTCCGAGTGGTACAAATCGATATTCTTTAGTATCGGTTATTTTCAATCCACGTGGACTTGTGAAATAACCCACCTTATTAGCATTTCCGTAAATATTAAGTAACGGTTTCTCCAACATTCTCTGTAACCATTTGTTATCTGCAAATTTTACGCAGAACATAAAACATTTAAAAATACGCAGGTGTTCAAACATAATACTTCTACGATCTGAATATTATTGGGTTTTACTAGCTTTTATACATATTATATGTTACTAATGGTTCAATTAACTTCAATTAAAAATAATACCCTTTAATTTTTAGTGACTCCTAATCAAATATTAATTATTATCTGTACATTTTGTTTAATACCGGTTACTTAAAATTGAGTTAATTAATATAAATTTTGCACGTAATTTCCATTTGTTTCTTTACTCGGAATAATTAAATTACACGTAGAGCATTTTAATACTGCTTCCTTTTTATAGCAAGCGTCTTGTAAATAATTTAACTCCCTTATTTTTAATGAAACGAATGAATTTTTATGCTTCACGGTTTTAATAACGCGTACCTTTTCCCAAAGCTTCTACACGGTGATTAAAATTATTTGATGTGATTATTTAATTTTCTACCCTGGTCTAAATATGAGTAATATATATATATATATATATATATATATATATAACAAATGAAAAAAAAGAGGGTTATAGAAGATAAAACAAATTAGACCAAAGATTGAAACAGCTCACTGTGGTTTGGGGATGCAGGGTAAGGTATGAATGAGACAGTAGTTAAAATTATATAAAAACAAAAAGGACCTATGTGTATATTGTAAAAAGGCATGGTGTATATATTTTGTAAATAAGAACCTTATATAAGGGGAGATAAAATTAAAAAGTGTAGGTTAGGAGTATATACCTAGCATTTCATAGTAACTATTGTAAAAGGATATTTTAGTTAAAGAGGTATAACTCAGCAAACAATAATGTTTTATCTAATTTAAAAGCTTGCTGAATAGTATAGGACAAAAGGAAATATATTCAAAAAGTGTGACTATGTACAAGTAGTATAGTTTAGTACATTAGAAATGCTGAATATGCTGAATAGAGTTTATATAATATTGAAATAAGACAATCACTTTGAAAATTCATAAAAAACTAGTAGCCATATATGTGATTGAGTTGGTATCCAAGGAGATTAAAGTTTGTTATAATTATTATGATGACAGTTTTTTGAAAAAGTGCTAAAAAATTATTATTAGCTATTTGAAATTATAATTGAGTTAACCAAAGCTGTAAAAGTTATATTAATATGTGCATAGAAAACTTTGAATTTGATATATGGAACTCATTGATGTAACTAAAAAAATATCTGCAAAGGAATTGAATGTTTAATTTAGAATTTGAATAAATGTTATTGGCAGTCATAGAAAGTGAACGTTTTTCATTCCAGAGTTAGAGATTATTACTCTTAACAGGATTTCCCTCAGAAAAGTGAAGGTAGAAGATAGACAGTATTCCATCCCAAGCCCAACACCAATAAAGCAACGAGACAGGACAGGAGCTCCGACAAGGAACGTAATTTATAAATTTTATATATTTGGTAGTTGTAGAAAGTGTGTGAAAGTATCGCTTGAGTGAGTGAATCCAGCATAGCATGTATTGTAACTGTACAATTTTTGGTTGTTGCATTTAAAAAATTTGACGTAAAGTGATCTTAAATATTTTGGTTGACATTTCATTTGACAGGTCATTTTCTAAAATTGTTACAAAAATTCAAAATATTCATTCACCTGAAATTGCAGGGTGAAACAAGAACAAAATTACAACCATTAACCACATTCAAACAATACGCAAGCAGTGCTGAACTGGATGCCATCACCGAAGGAAAGAGTAAAAATATTTTAAAAAGATGTTGGTAAATATTAGATTCTAGTTTCATATTCAACGATGCAAAAGTGTATGATTTCGGTTTTTATAACACATTTGTTAATTGCTAAATAAATTCATTCGTAAAAAGGTTTATATACAAAATTAAAAATTCAAAATCTACAGTTTGTAGAACGCACCCTGAAGGAGTCTTGTGTTAACTGACTGAACTAGTTTGTGGAACGGGTGAACATTAATTAAAGGGCGCTGACGTGATATCAACAACCGCTGTACATTTCATTTACACTGTGTGAGGGAGCGGTTTGTTGCAATATATATATATATATATATATATATATATATATATATATAAAGTTATGTTTTTCTTGACCTTGTATTATAAATATCTTTGTTTTTATTCTTGGATGTTGGTCACTTTAAATGAATCCAATTGAAAACGTTTTGAATTCAATTTTATTATATATTGCTATGACATGTTTGGTCTTGTATTATAACATTGTTCTATATAATAAATTAGAATTTCACATTATTTCAATTTTCAATGTTTCAGAAACAGAGTATAAATTCAAATGAATTTGAATTTATACTCAATGAATTTGAATTTATACTCTGCTTTTGAAGCATTGAAAATTGAAATAATGTGAAATTTAATTTATTATATAGAACTAATGTTATTAGAAAACGGTCCACAAGACGAAACATGTCATAGCAATTTATATAATGAAAATTAATTAGCTTTTGGTTAAAGAAAGATTCAATTAGCTTTTCACAGCTTGTATGTGCGTATTTTCGATCATAATCTGAAATAGTTACAGATTTCCATCAAAAAAATTGTCGTCAGTTATCGAATTGTTTAATGTGTTCCTTAGAGATTATTGCATTAGGATCTGATCCGCAGGTATTTTTATCTGTAGCAAAACCGAATGTGAGTGGCCAGCGTAAGAAGCATTGGATTTCTACCCTAACGATGTCAAGCTTTGTTAATTATCGCTCAAAACTCCTTGATAAAATATAACAAACGTATATTAAAAATTTGATTAGTACACAAGCTGTGAATGCGTATTTAATTATAAATTTTTAACAGCAACTGAAGTAGGTTTTTGCTCTATTTATTTATGACATTCGAATCATCCGTTATAGAGTAGGTAGTTACCCAATATAATACGGGCTAAAATATACATGAGAAAAATACGGAATAACCAATTTTACGTCTCGTAAATAACTAAAAGGTGTGAAGAATTTATTAGATTCGGTTAAATCACCTGACAAAATTCTACATCATTGTTCAGATTTTTCTATACGCTACGGTAGAACTGTTCATTTTTAAATTCGTTATGAAGTGTTTGTGAGATAAGGGCCGCTGTTCCTGGTTGGTGACCCCGCATTTGCACGTTTCCATATAAAATAAAAACCGAATTTAGACGTGCAATTAAACAATGTAAACGACCTAGAGTGAATCCATAATTACTAGTTACATAAATAATTCGAAAATCATGAAGTGGGACAGTGCATGAAGTATGAATTACTCATTTTGCTCTCCCTTTGGTAATTTATAGTGTAATTAGTATGCAATTCAGATTTGTAATTTTACATCCTTGATTATTTAAAGGCAGGGTTATTAAACCCAGTCATCTTTGATAAAATAACTATCGTATTTCCATCTATAATAATTTACAAAGAAATAAAGCAACAAAAATTACAAAAGCATTAATGGCGAATTGCGAGTAGTGGAATAGTATTTTCACGGTAATGACTAGTTGTACAACATCTACCATGCTATCATATCGATTTGTAATCACAATCCAATACTTATAAAGTCGCGTTCACTTCAACTTTGTATGGGAATATTAATTAAAGTCGTAATAAAAGTTTTGTGGTCAAATTTCAGCAAAAGTTCCAAACTTTGCTATAAATAATCTGTGTCAAGTCCAACCTTTCTTCTATTATCTTCTGATGGTTTATTCGGGTCGTAAACTAAAATCTATAATAAAAGTCACCCTAAATGAAGGAAGCAAGTTGCGTTTAATATTTCCTCTCAACACAAAGCCCTAAAAATGCAAACCCCTTTTTTATAACACTACACAACCTGCTAAAACGTTTGGGCCTGAGAACCGCGAGATAATACTGGTCGCCTACGCCTTTCAATTCCGTTAGAGCTTGAACAACTTATTTTATATGGCATGTGAATAGTACCATCCACCCCATTCAACCCTTGCTCAACCAGAACCGACCACCAAACCCAAAGTAGGCATACTTGCATTTTTTATTACGCGCCATTCTTCCGTACAATTAGAAATATTGCGAGCCTTTTTATTAACCCGTCCGAAATGTTACCTTTTTTGTAATCCATAGAAAACAAAATTTATGTTTGTGTTGAATAAAAACTTTCTAAATTTTTTTATGCATGGAGCTTTTGAAATTCCGTGTGTGCTAATTATGATTCATTCAATAACATTGTATGACTCCTGTAACTATTTGTAAACGTATTATGAATATTTAGGTTGAATTTTTTGTTTTTCACAACTCATTGACCCCGATTTGGCACTATTTGTCTAAGTTTTAAAATACTCTTTTGATAAGACTTTTATCAGTGTTAAAATATTGCATTATTTACTAAACTCGCACCAAATTGTACGATGATCCAGTATATTCTTTTGTAAACATAATATAATTGAGTACGAAATTTTATGTCATTGCATAACTTGCTCAAAGTTATCTCTTACGCACTGTGTGATTTTATGGCATCTTTCTATTTTAGTTGTTAAGCAAAAACAGAGTGTTTCAACAGGTTATTGACATGACAAGGTTTTATCAGAAAAATGCTATTGCTATAATAAGAGAGTTATGCGATTTATTAAAACAAAGTTATCCGAAAACTAATTCAATATTAGCTATGTAAGAGGTGCCTGAGCTACAAATTTTGGCAAACATATTGAATTAATGGATCCTAATTAATTTTTAAGGAAACCATCTTTTTTCCCGTTCTGAAGTTTTATGACAGAAGGAAGTACACTCGACTGTCTCGTAGGTTCAAGTGCATAACGCCTTATTTATAAAGTAAAAGACAACAATAAAATAACAAATTTGGTCTGTGAAATATAGGCGACTAATCTATAACAAAAGTGCATTTTTCTAACCCTACTTGAATTTTCTAAGGTCAGAACATTATCGATACTCTTAATCTACTTCTTCAAAATTGTTCAATTGTCGGGCATTCAAGAAACACGCCATAGTCGTATGGAGCAAGATCTGTACTGTATGATAGGAGGGAATAAAACTTCAATTCCTTGCATATTTGTCCTGCGGTATCGATATCTGTGTTGAAGCATAATCTATTTGCATCAAAATTTGATTAGCGCGAAGCAACGAGTACAGGTACGTGTGTGATTACTAATCCTAAGGTCCCGGGATCGATTCCCTATATGAACCGCTTGAAAAATGTTAGACCAGCATTTTTCACGAAAATATGCCCTCGTTCGGATGAGAGGTAAAACATCAGTCCTATGCGTTAGTGTTGTCACGCACGTTAATGATCTCTACCTTACTTAAAACAGCAAAGGTTTGACAAAATTCAAAATTTCCCAGTAAAAAACTTGCTTCTTGGCCAATGTAGTAACTTCGAGAGGAGCATTGGAATGTTAAATGTAAAGAGCAACGAGCATGCAGAACTTCATAAACTCTGTCTAATTGTTCAGGATATAAGCATACAGTTACAGCTCAACCGCGAGTTGTGCAAGATTACTTTAACTTCTATCAATCACCAATCAATACTTTACGGTCAAAGCGATCTTGACATACCACAGGAGGAGATTTATCTCCTCTTACAATCCACATTTTTGAGTCGTCTGAGTTATGAAGAAAAACTCACTTCTTATCCACCAGCGAAGTATATATATATATATATATATATATATATATATATATATATATTGCTGTGATATACTCCTTTGAATGCGGGAACTGGGTCCTTTCAACAAAAAAATTCTAGTCCTACCGATTGGGCGTCATAAACTGCTGTGATCCTGGTTTCGCTTCAGCTGCTCACCTAATTTTATAAACCTCCTCATTCATAACACATTCCTACCACAAACATCAACGTTAACTCTATTTACATCAATATTCAGAATACATTAAATTTTCAAATTAAATTTCAGCATAAAATTCAGTTTTAAAAGAATTTCAAGATTAATTTTATTATCACTTTAACGTGCATCCAGAATTAAAGTCCTTGTTGGATGCCTACTAATTAATATAACAATATAAGCAGACCGGAGTCTGAGTATAAAGGAGCATCTACCACCCTTTACGTTAATTAACCAGGTTCGTCTAATTGAGCTCAAAGACATACCCAAAGTTTCATCATAATTCAGAACATCAATACTAAATACCCCTTTCTACTTAAACAAGCAAATTTCATCTTAAAATTAAAATTTTATGGTTAGTACAATTTCACTAATGTCCATTTAAAGTAAATCAATTATAAAGTTATTCAACACACAAAAATGTCAAACAAAATAGTATAATTTACCTGAAGGTTACTGTCCTCGTAGCTTCAATGTACATCGTCCCTTTAGTTAATCACACCATTCCAACAGGATTATCTTTACGGCTTCTAATTCTCAACGCTTTTAAAATTTTCTCCATCACCATTTATTTAAAGTTGTTTCTGGGCTTTTCCGGAACTCATCTGTGTATATCTGACCCTTGTTTCGTGGATCCAGACACGTATTTGAACCATTTAATTATTAACACCCCCGAAAAATAGCAGAGAAATTCATGCGTCTTTCACCAATATACGCCAAAACTGCCTACTTTTGTGTATACATTTGTCGTCGTAAATTTTGCTAATTGGTACAGTGATACTAAATTTTATTACCTTGTATCTAAGTGCACTGAAGTACATTCATGTTAGCACGTAAATAACAAACTATTTTGAATCACTAAAATATACGAGCAAAATTTTAAATTATTTTATCAAACTAAAATGCACTGTTTAACATCTTGAATCAAGTCGCGGATGTAAGAGCTTTTAACGCATCGAATAGTCAAAAGTCTAAGAGGCCGAAATTCATATTACTACCGGTATATATAGCGAATAGCCGGCACGTCGCTTTTGTCCTCAAAACAGACAATTCTTAAGAATTTCTCATTCTATGTTCCCAGTCCGTCGCTCGCGCGTCGGTTTTACGAATTTTCACTCGCCCCATTTAAATCTCAGAAATTCTCACACGGCACGCAAACATGTCCGAGAAAAACTAATTAATTTTATACAGAAATTGTTGTTTCTACCTCTGATATTTGCATCCTATTTTCAACCAATTGTGACCCTCGTGACGTTGCTTAACTCACGCCTTTTACTATATGTGTCTTTGCTTGACGCATTTTCTCTTTCCTTTTCTAACCTGTTCGTATTGGTGCAAATTGATATTCTTTATTATCGATTATATTTTAGTCCATGTGGACTATCTGGGTTTAATAACCCCGTATCGCACCTTCTCGTGAATATTAAGCCCCGGTTTCTCCAAGATTCTTTGTAAACATTAATTATCTGCAAAATTTTCGCCGAATGAGCTATTTAAATAAACCCTGTTTTGTATTTCGTGCTAAAGCATCTGACCGTTTCCAATATCCTTAGAATCGACATGTTTATCTAAACAAAATAAACTGAAATTGCCTTTTAAAATACGCAGGTGTGTTCAAACATCCTACTTCTAACTAACACTTATAGGATTTGCATTTTATTGGGTTTTTACAAGTTTCTGTAGATATTATCTGTACGTTTTGTTCAATACCGGTTACTTGAAATAGAGTTAATTAAGATAAATTTTGCACGTAATTTCCATTTGTTTAGGAATAATTACATTACACGCAGAGCTTTTTAATACTGCTTCTTTTGATATAAAGCGTCTTGTACATGATTTAAATCTCTTATGTTTAATGAAACTAATAAATTTTTATGCTTCACGGTTTTAATAACGCGTATTATCTAATAATATTCATTATACACGGTGATTAAAATTATTTGATGTAATTATTTAATTTTCTACCCTGGTCTAAATATGAGTATTTTCCCCCTATTTGAATACCAATAATCCCACTTATTTGAATGCAAATATTAAGCATTTAGCCCAAAAAAAAATTACAAAAAAATTGCCTATCACTCTCTACCCTTATCTATCTAACTTACCTACTTTGTCTCCAATCCAAAAAAAATATTTACACCTACCTATATCCCTATCCTATTCCTAACTCTCACCTAATTCTATAAACTGAAATTATCCCTAACTTCATCCTACTTATCCATCTAATCCTATATACATCCTATATACCAATCCTATTCCTAACTTTTAACTAATCTTCACTATACTTTACTTCCCCCTACCTAATCCTATATGCCTATCCTACTCTTACTCTATTCCTAACTCTCCACTAATCTTCTATGAAATATCTACACTTAACCTATCTTATTTTCTTCCTACATTTACTCTTTATTCTCATCCTAAACCTATTCCTAATTATCTCCCATATTTATCCTATATACCGCTTTATTTTCCCTAAACACTTACTACTCTTCTCTATACACCTATATCTACTCTTTATTCTATATCTATACTAAAATTCACCTATCTCTATCCTTAGTTCATCAAGTTATTTAAATCTAACTCTCTTCTTGACCCTCCAAGTCTTTCTTCTCACCAACCTAATACTCTTCATCCCTATTTCTCCCCCTTCTATATCTATACTTAACATCCCTATTATCTCACATACAATAAACTTATCATCCCTATTATCCTTACTCTTAAATATTACTTCTTCTTCAGTCCCTACACTTGTCTGTTTCTCATTTATTGTTGTTTCCCTTTCTGCCGACAAACCAAACGATACTACTTTACAATTATCGATTTTTCCCTCTATGGAAAATCCTATATACCTTCTAGAATTCTTATGTAATGGAATCAGCCAGAATGAATTCCTTAAATCTAATTTACTAAAAATAAACTTGCCACTTAATCTCGTCAAAAGCGTGTCCATGGATGGTGGACAATGGAATTGCGGTTTGGTCCGTTGATTAATTTTTCGTGCATCTAAACATAAACGAATGCTATCATCCTTTTTCTTAACTACCACCAACGGATTTATGAAATGAGTGTTTGATACCTCTATTATGCCATCTTCCAACATTTTATTTAATTCTGCCTTCACCTGCTCCCGATATGCTGCTGGAATTGGATAAACCTTTGCGTTGAACGGTTCTGAATTATCCACTTCCAATATGTGCTCATAGCCTAACGCTGTGCTTGCTTCTACCCCCACTAATTCTGCATGTTTTTGTAATAAAGCTTGAACCTCTACTCTCCTATCCTCTGGACATCTTATTGTGTTGATCTGTTTAACCCTACCATCCTCTACCTCTACTACATTAATACTCAACCCTGTATCATCCTCTGTGACTTCATAACTGCCCTTCCATGGCACTACCCTATCATTAATCCTTATTACCTTCCGTTCCATAAATATCAAAACCCCTAACTTCATCATACAGTCAACACCTAAAATGCTCTGAAACTTCAGTCCAGGTACAATTACAAACTCCTGTTCACAGCTTAAATCTCCTATATCTATCCTAAGCACCACAACACTATTTACTACAGCAAACTTCTTTTTATTTGGAGCTACTAAATGGCTACGCTTTATAGGCATAATTCTATCACAAACCTTATCCCTAATTTTGCTGACGAATTCCTCCGATATTAAACTCGCCTCTGCCCCTGTATCAAGCAATACTTCTACATTGTTCTCAAAAATTTCTAAATTAATAATTGGCAAACATAATTTTTCCTCAGTTTCTGGCTCTACTTCCTCCTCAATTTTGAAAAATTCACGTGGATGTTCATATACATTTACACTGAAATCTAGTGGTCTGTCGCGTTCTAAAAATCCTGTCCAGGTCTGTTTTCCTACTCGGTCCTGGTCTAGCCGTCACCTCAGCGTACGTCCTAGGCGTTTCCACTCGTTCCGTGTCTGTATTAGCAGTCCCGCTCATGTCTGGTGAACTATTCATTCTGGTAGGTCCCGGTCGCTGTGCAGGTCCCCTTCCTAAACTATTACTCCTAACGTATGGTCGTCTCTGTTCCCAATTCTGTCGCTGGTATCCGTAATTATTCCCCCTTCTAGCATAGTTGTCCCGTCTATTGTCAAACCTAACTGTGTTGATCTGTCTTTCCCTGTTTTCCCGAGGTCGTCCACTACTTACGTCGTCGTACCTCTGCAGGTACTCCAAAAACATTTCTCTGTCCACTATGTTCTGTAGTGCTACGTGCTGTCTTATGTCTACCTCGAAGTGTCGTGATAAATACTTAATAATTTGTCGGTCCGTCAGTGGTGGGTTCAGTTGCTTTGCTATGCTATACTTGCGTATAGCATATTGCTCCTACTTCCTGAAAATTCTCCTTAAATTTCCTGTGATTAAGTCGTCTCGTACCTGATCTTGTCTGTGGTCACTCCAGTAGTGCTTTAGAAATTTGTTTTCAAAGTCCTGATACGTGTCTATGTCCTGTCCTACTAAATTGTACCACGCTTCCGCATTGTCTTTTAATAAAGCCTTTATCGTATTTAGTTTAGTCTGTTCGTCAAATAAATTTCCCACTAGATTTCTTACACTATTAATAAAAATTTGTGGATTTACCCTGTTATCGCCATAAAATTTCATGTGTTGGTCCAATGATACTCCACCTGTAGAAAATCTGGGACCATCCCCCGTTAAATTTGACATGTTGTATTTAATACTACTAACTTCGCGTTCTACCCTGCCTAACTGATCCCTACATGAGTCCGTCACTTCAGTCATTTTACATTAATCTCTTCTTCACAGAACATGCGTACTTCGGACTTTAAATGTCCCATTTCCTGTCGAAGACCTGTAATATCACGCTCATTTTTTCAACCCTATTTTCAACTTCCCCATCTTTACGGTAAGACTATTTTTAAATTCTGAAACTTCTTTATTCGTCTTATCTATTTTCTCACTTAGGGTTTCCTAACTCCTGTTAATGTCTCATTCATTCGGTCAAATTTTCGATTTGAGTCCTCTCTCGCTCTATTCGATTCATCGCTTAGCAGTTCTAATTTTCTGTTAGACTCTTCCATCGCTCTATTCGATTCTTCCCTAGCTCTATTAGATTCTTCACTCATCCTCGCTAACATTCTCAATATCATCTCGTTTCCTTGATCCCTGATTCCGTCCTCGACTGATCTCTACTGCCTCCAGCTTCTTCCATTTTAGAATTTTTTCGCACAATGCACTATCGTCACTTCCAATTTCCACTCCTTGACTCCTTAACCACTCTTTTCTCTGCATACGTTCTACTCACTCACACACACTCAAAATACTCTTAAATTTATACACACACAGAAACTCTCTCTCAGATCGCCAGTTTCCTGGAATAGTTAAACACTATCTGGAATTCGAGCCCTCACGTTGTGGTCGCCATAAACTGCTGTGATATACTCCTTTGAATGCGGGAACTGGGTCCTTTCAACAAAAAATTCTAGTCCCACCGATTGGGCGTCATAAACTGCTGTGATCCTGGTTTCGCTTCAGCTGCTCACCTAATTTTATAAACCTCCTCATTCATAAAATTAAACAACACATTCCTACCACAAACATCAACGTTAACTCTATTTACATCAATATTCAGAATACATTAAATTTTCAAATTAAATTTCAGCATAAAATTCAGTTTTAAAAGAATTTCAAGATTAATTTTATTATCACTTTAACGTGCATCCAGAATTAAAGTCCTTGTTGGATGCCTACTAATTAATATAACAATATAAGCAGACCGGAGTCTGAGTATAAAGGAGCATCTACCACCCTTTACGTTAATTAACCAGGTTCGTCTAATTGAGCTCAAAGACATACCCAAAGTTTCATCATAATTCAGAACATCAATACTAAATACCCTTTCTACTTAAACAAGCAAATTTCATCTTAAAATTAAAATTTTATGGTTAGTACAATTTCACTAATGTCCATTTAAAGTAAATCAATTATAAAGTTATTCAACACACACAAAATGTCAAACAAAATAGTATAATTTACCTGAAGGTTACTGTCCTCGTAGCTTTAATGTACATCGTCCCTTTAGTTAATCACACCATTCCAACAGGATTATCTTTACGGCTTCTAATTCTCAACGCTTTTAAAATTTTCTCCATCACCATTTATTTAAAGTTGTTTCTGGGCTTTTCCGGAACTCATCTGTGTATATCTGACCCTTGTTTCGTGGATCCAGACACGTATTTGAACCATTTAATTATTAACACCCCGAAAAATAGCAGAGAAATTCATGCGTCTTTCACCAATATACGCCAAAACTGCCTACTTTTGTGTATACATTTGTCGTCGTAAATTTTGCTAATTGGTACAGTGATACTAAATTTTATTACCTTGTATCTAAGTGCACTGAAGTACATTCATGTTAGCACGTAAATAACAAACTATTTTGAATCACTAAAATATACGAGCAAAATTTTAAATTATTTTATCAAACTAAAATGCACTGTTTAACATCTTGAATCAAGTCGCGGATGTAAGAACTTTTAACGCATCGAATAGTCAAAAGTCTAAAAGGCCGAAATTCATATTACCACCGGTATATATAGCGAATAGCCGGCACGTCGCTTTTGTCCTCAAAACAGACAATTCTTACGAATTTCTCATTCTATGTTCCCAGTCCGTCGCTCGCGCGTCGGTTTTACGAATTTTCACTCGTCCCATTTAAATCTCAGAAATTCTCACACGGCACGCAAACATGTCCGAGAAAAACTAATTAATTTTGTACAGAAATTGTTGTTTCTACCTCTGATATTTGCATCCTATTTTCAACCAATTGTGACCCTCGTGACGTTGCTTAACTCACGCCTTTTACTATATGTGTCTTTGCTTGACGCATTTTCTCTTTCCTTTTCTAACCTGTTCGTATTGGTGCAAATTGATATTCTTTATTATCGATTATATTTTAGTCCATGTGGACTATCTGGGTTTAATAACCCCGTATCGCACCTTCTCGTGAATATTAAGCCCCGGTTTCTCCAAGATTCTTTGTAAACATTAATTATCTGCAAAATTTTCGCCGAATGACCTATTTAAATAAACCCTGTTTTGTATTTCGTGCTAAAGCATCTGACCGTTTCCAATATCATTAGAATCGACATGTTTATCTAAACAAATTAAACTGAAATTGCCTTTTAAAATACGCAGGTGTGTTCAAACATCCTACTTCTAACTAACACTTCTAGGATTTGCATTTTATTGGGTTTTACAAGTTTCTGTAGATATTATCTGTACGTTTTGTTCAATACCGGTTACTTGAAATAGAGTTAATTAAGATAAATTTTGCACGTAATTTCCATTTGTTTAGGAATAATTACATTACACGCAGAGCTTTTAATACTGCTTCTTTTGATATAAAGCGTCTTGTACATGATTTAAATCTCTTATGTTTAATGAAACTAATAAATTTTTATGCTTCACAGTTTTAATAACGCGTATTATCTAATAATATTCATTATACACGGTGATTAAAATTATTTGATGTGATTATTTAATTTTCTACCCTGGTCTAAATATGAGTAATATATATATATATATATATATATATATATATATATAATAGTAGGTAAGATGTATAAATAAACACCCACTTTACGAAAAATCGAAAGAGAGTGTTTAATGATACAAATCAAGCTAATATTTGCATAGCCATAAATGAAAGAATTTGTTTGTTTCATAAAGGGAATAAACATTTATCGACTAGTTTCGATCTTTCTGGATCTCATCAGGATGAAGTGGTTTATAACCCTTATGAAACAACCAAAAACAATTGACAATAATAACTTCGAGAGAACTTCTGTATGATGGTAAAAGTAAAAAGGAACGCCATCAGGTGACAAAGTACAGAAGTAAATTCGAAATTAAGTAGATATATATATATATATATATATATATATATATATATATATATAAAGTATTTATAGGTAATTGCATAGAGAAATTTATTAAATTAAATTTCATAAGCTGAAACAATAATTTCGATTTTTATACAAAGCCCAAATGAACATTTCAATTCGAGCTAATAATTGAGAGTTAAAAATATAAAGCTACGAATAGGAGTTGAGCCTATAACATTCCGCTGGTAATTCAATTAGAAAGGAGAATATATTTAAATCCTGTACGTCACTATTATATCAACCTAATTTTTAATTACGTTTGGCACTTTTGTAATTCAAATCCGGGTTGACAAGTTTTGACTGTATGCCAGATATAGACCGGTAGTAACGCTCAAATCACGGCTTAAAGCCAAGCTATATATATATATATATATATATATATATATATATTAATATAAACCCCCCCCCCTTTATTGGTTTTGACAATTATAATATATGAGCAAATTAGCAATGCACCAAATTGCCCTATAATTTCCTTTCTTTAATTAATTTATTAACTTTTCTATTGAGTCTTTAAATCTGCGCCTCGACCAATGAAACTCTTATCTCAGGTTAATTTTATGAATAAATCTATGTCTGCATACAGCGTGAGTTCTGAACCATATACAGATGTATGTGACACTGCCCGTCAAATGACCTCTAGTTAATTCTACTAAAGCAATTTCTAAATGTGACAGTGTGAACAATCACTTGAAAAATACGCACAGTAAACAGTTTATATTAGTTAATAATTTAAGATTTCAAACGAATATAATGGATTAAGTGTTTAAAATATGACACTGAAAATAATAATACTACCTGAACTTCCAATGAAACGTCTTGCTGCTGAACAATGAAGCTCCACTGCCTACAGCGACGATTCGAACCAGATGTAAGATCTTAATACCTGTGGATAAGTACGTTTTCAAAATTTGTATTACTGAATTTACGACTTTTATTTTAGGGTTTAAGATACGCCAAAAATTCTTTAGAGACACTTATACTTATCGTCGTTGGTCTTATCAGGAAACTCAGCTCCGTGAAATCAACACCGTGCTCGACACCAAAAGTTCAGCAATTCCAGCGTTCTGATAGCACCACTTTGGAACTCCTCTGTCTACACAAAAATACTCCCAGAAATCCAATGGTCTATAATAAGACAATGATAAGGACTCTTGCATTTATCTCTTTTTAATATCAACAGTTCCTTTATACATTGAATATCACAAATACATTTTTCATACGTTGAATTTTATGTTGGAGATTACAATAATAAAAGGTATACAATTCGTAAACTGTTACAAAAAAGATTATACTTTTTGTTGTATAGTTTGTAAAGTTCTTTTTTCAGTCCTTTTCAAATCAGTTTTTCTCTTAATTTTTAAATTTCAACAACTGTCACTTATCTCTATGGAAATGCCCCTTAAAACATTAAACCAGCCTACTCTTTTACAATTCTTTTCCAACCAACATTCTATGATCCAAATTTTTATTAATAGATCTTATTGCTCTTGTCAAATTCTAATTTGGAGTAAACTAATACACAAATGTCATTGGCCGAAAATTTATAAATTTTTGTTTGATATTTTAATTCTAACAACAAGAGCTAAATAATTTCTCTTTAGATGAGTTGGATGTCTACAAAGTTTCAAGAAGTGAAATTCAAATGATATAATAGACTTACAACTATATACTGAAGAGTAAATAAAATTTCTACATCTTATAACTAACTTAAATCTAATAAAAACATACCAATTGACTTTTTTTAGGCTTTACGTACATATTCAAATGAAAGTGAAAGTTTAACAATACCTAACACAAATCAAATGAAAACGTACTAAGTGACTTCAAATCTTAGCTATACATACATATTCACATGGCAGTGAAGTTTCCTTTTAAATATTTAAACAAAATTTTATGATATACAAGCAACAGCAGTTCACTTCATTGGCACATACTTTTCAAAATTACTTTACGAAATCACCAACACCCAATTTAAAATCTTAAAACTTTCATTTCTCTTAAAGATCATTTCACATATCTTTAACAAGTAACTGCCCTCACCATCTCCTTTATCAATCATTTTACGAACTAGAAGTCTATATCTTAGTGGTACTTCAGTGCGTCAAGGTTCAAATCTCATATATATCACATAATATCACAATATATATATATATATATATATATATATATATATATTACTCAAATTTAGACCAGGGTAGAAAATTAATTAACGACATCAAGTAATTTTAATCACCCTGTATAAAGAAACAAATAGAAATTACGTGCGAAATTTATATTAATTAATTCAATTTTTAAGTAACGGGTATTAAACAAAGTGTACAGATAATAATTAATATTTAATTAGTATTCGCTAAAGATTAAAGGGTAGAAGTCAATGCCATTCATTATTATTTTAATTGGAGTTAATTGACTCTTTAGTAATATATAATAAACATAAAAGCCTGTGAAAATCCAAGGTTAAAATACCATGAAAACAAAGTTCGGAGAATTATATTTAAAACATTCATTAGGAGCGCACACCTGCAAACTTTTAAATGTCAAATTCTAATAAATTCGAGCTGATAAACATGCAGATTTTACGTATATTGGAAACGGTCGGATGTTTGAGCAGGAAATGCTAGATGAGGGGTTATTTTACTCAGAAAGGAATCCACGTGGATTTAAATAGCAGATAGTAAAGAATATCGATTTGTACCACTCAGACCAGGGTAGAAAGGGATGGATAAAACGCGTAAAGCAGAGACACAGATAATAAAGGCGTGATTTGTGAAGCTTCACTAGGACTACGATTGGTTGAAATAAGATGCAAACATGAGAGGGAAAAGCATATCAGTTGGTGTGTAAAATTAATTAGTTGTTCTCAGACATGTTGCGAGCTGTGTGGAAATTTCTTAGATTTTCAACTTGGACGTGTGCAAATTTTAGTAGAATCGCTGTGCCGGACCGTCGAAAGGGAAAAGAGAATACAAAATTCTAAAAATTGTCCGTTGCGGGACAAATTCGACGTGCAAGCAGGCCATTATATAAACCCGTGTTTATAGGAGTTTTGCTCTCTTAGATTTTTGATTTTATTCGATACTTTAAACAGTTTTGCTCTTTATTTTTTGATTATTCAATACTTTAAGTAGAATACGTGGTTATTACGTGCTACAATAAAAGTTATTAGTACACTTAGAGAAGATAGATAAGGTAATAAAGTCTAGTAATATTTGCGGGTATTACTGTACCAATTATCCAAATTAGTAGCGATAAATAAATACATTGAAGTATGCAGTTTTTAGTATAGTGTGAACGAATTATGAATTTCTTTGCTATTTTGTTCGGGAGTGAGTAATCAAGTGTTATTCGTAAACGTGATTGGATCTACAAAACAAGATTTAGATATACATAGATGAGTTCCTGAGAAGCCCTGAAACTTTTTAGACGAATGGTGGTGTAGAAAAATTTTAAAAGGCGACCCGAAATCCGAGGACGTAAACATAACCCAGTTGGTATGGTGTGATTAGCAAGGACGATGTACATTGAAGCCACGAGTGCAGTAACCTTCAGGTAAATTATGCAATTTTGTTCAATCTTTGATGTTTTGGTGTGTGTTGAATATTTTTATAATTTGTGTGATAAAATTGGACAGTAGTAAATTTGTATAAACAACAAACTTTTAATTTTAAGGTAAAATGTTCTTGTATAAGTAGAAAGGAGTATTTATCAGGTTTATGTTTTTGATTATGATGTAAATTTGGGTCTGTCTTTGAGCTCAATTAGACTAACCTATTTAATTAACGTAAAGGGTGGGAGATGCTCCCTTTTATTCAGACTCAGGTCTGCAAATATTGTTTATTTAATTAGTATGCATCCTACAAGGACTCTAATTCTGGATGCAAATTAAAATGATGACAAATTTGAACTTGAAATTTTATGATACTGAAATTTATGCTGAAATTTAATTTTGAAATTTTAATGTATTATGAATATTGATGTAAATAGAGTTAACGTTGATGTTTGTGGTAGAAATGTGTTTTTTTTTATGAATGAGGATGAAAGTTTTAACTAGGTGAGCAGCCGAGGCGGAAAGAGGAAAGAGGCAATTCAACGGACAAGAGAATCAAAGCAAATCTAGGCGCCCAATTCGAGAGGCTCAAATATTTTTTTTTTACTCTGGTGAGTTTTTTTGTAGGTTTCACAGCATTTTATGACGGCCCAACGCTGGGGCTCGATTCGAAAACCTTAGTTCCCGAATAATGGTGACGAACACAGCATTTTATGACGCCCAATCTGTGGGGCTCGAATGTTTTTTAGAAAGGACAAGTTCCAATGGTGACGATCACAGCAATATATACATCGGCCGTGTTGATTAATTACAAGGGATAAAATAAGTGGTGAGATAAAATTAACCATCTTAATGTAAGATATTAATCCATAAAATATGAACCCGTTATTCAAAAGTGTTTGAAAGATATTTATAAAAAGATGGTTTTCACTTAATTCCTTATTGTTGCGTTTGGAAAAAATGTATATAAAAAAGTACCCTTTTTTGGAAAAGGGTTTTAGTTATAGCATTTATGATATATAATTCGGGACTGCCCTGTATATGAAATTAAAAATATAGGGTATAGGTATACATTAAACAACTAACTTTATCCACACATTTTTTCGAACGAAAATGACGTACTTTGAGTATTCGTGGTTGACAGAATAAAGAAAAATATAAAAATAATTCAACAAAAGCTTACCTACATTTTAACAATAAGATAACTCCCTTTTCAACGAATAGCTTTCCTCTGAAATCTTGTCCATTATTTTGTCACTGTTTTAAGTTTTGTAGTACGTCTTTCTCAACTACCATTAACAAACATGCTTTTAGATTAGTATCACTAAGTCCTTCGACTGGTTTTAACAAATTCGAATGTCGAAAAACACCTTTCACAAGCTACTTGTGTTGTGGGTAATGTCAAGAGATATTGGTAAGCCAATGTTAATATACTGTACGCTTCACTATATAAGTTATATTTTATAAGCACGCTGTAACAGCATACCGCACAGTTCTTACAAGTGGTGGAAATTTTGCAAATTTTTAAATTATCAGTATCTTCCTTTTCTTCCTCAACATTTTTAATTTGATAATATTGTTCGTATTCCTCGACGACAATTCTCTTTAAATTGTCCCAACTATTTGCAAAATTTAGTAACTCTTCACATACATAACCTTTCTTTCGTTGCATTTTTATTGAATGGTGTTAACTTTAAACTTAATGTTTCTAGTGTATTCAATAGCAAATCGTCTTTTATAAAATCATTAAAACTTGAAGGCGACCAAAAATTTAAATCTTGGTACATCTTGTTTTTTGAAAAACGATTCGTCATATATATATATTCATTTGCTGGTTTCTGACGTTTTGATTTAATTAAAATCTTTTTCAAAGAGCTAAAAGTATAAAGATAATAACAGTATTCAAATTATAAAGTTTTTGGCATACACAGCTTGAACAGAAAATATTTGACATTGACATAAAAATAAATGTGTAACTAAGGAAACTTGTGGAAACTGTAAAAGTAGTAGGTTTGTTAATTGTTAATGTAATGTTTTGGTTGTGTGGGGTATATGGTATGGTATGGTGTGGTGTGTTGATTTAAATATATTTTGAAATGTAGAGGTAAATTAGTAAATTAATTTTATGGATGGTTGTCTATTTTGGTGATGTTATATAGTTGTGGGTACACTGTACTGAGGTTATTGATGTCTTGTTTGTTGTTGATGCAATTATTGTCTTGTGCTAATATGTTGAATTAATTGAAATTGACTGCATGTTTGGTAGATTGTAGATGAGAAAAAAAAGCACAATAAGTTTTTTCAATTTTTGCATCCCTACAATGTTGGGTAATTCTATTTTTTAGCCATTGTGAAGTCTGTCCTATGTATATTTTTTTGCAAATGCATGTGATTTTGTAAACTAGGTTACTTCGTAGAAGTGGATTAGTTGGGTCTTTTACTTTTGTGAATAAATATCGAATCGATTTATCATATGTGTAAGTTATACAGATGTTAGGTTTTTCAATATTTTATAAATTAGTGGTGTTACATTTTTGATGTATGGTTATTGTTTGTATTTTGTGTTGACAATTTCGTTTTGTTGAATAGGGGTTTTTATTGTGTTTGTATATAAAAGTTTGTTTAATAGTGATTTTGGATAGCCATTGTTATGAAGTGTATTATAAAGATTTTGTTTATTTTTGTTTAAGAATGTTGGTTCACATGTATTTTCTATTCTATGTTTTAGGGCTAAAGCAGTGTTTATTTTGTGGGTATATGAGTGATTGGAATGGTAGTTAATGTATCTTTCTGAGTTTGTGGGTTTTTGTATGAATCAAAATTGATTTTGTTATCTGGAGTTCGTATAACGAGGGTGTCTAAAAATGGGATGCTATTGTTGTTTTCAAACAAAACTAATCATATAACAAGAAATTCAACCAAATCAAAAAAATACATATTAAAAAATTTCAGTCGTTATCAGAAGATCAATTTAAAAAATGACCATTCATAGACAATAAAAATTGATTAATCAACTTAAGCAACAAAACGATTCCAGAAGATATCAAAGATTTCTTATCGGTAGGACCAAAATTTAATATTGAACACTATGTCAGTGACATAAAAATTGGTAACCTACTTGCAAACGTAGAATCCATATTAAACATTACTGATACTAACCAACAACAAAAAAATATTCCAAGCTCACGTATAACTAACATAATTACCAATTTCATCCAAAAACCAACCCACAAAATTTACAATATTGAAATGAAAATGTACAAAAAAGCGAATACATTTCTTATCGATAATCAAGATGTAATAATAACCAATGTAGACAAAAGTTTAGTTACAGTTATTTTACAAAAACAAGATTACATCTCAAAATCAAAAGAAATACTAGAAGATCAACATACTTACAAAAAAAGTCTCAAAGACCCAACTTTTAGTATACAAAAAAAAGTAAATGACCACATAAAATTACTTCATTCAAAAAAATATATTTCAGATCAAGACAAAAAAACTTTAACCATAAACAATTCAATATCCGGTAAATACTACGGACTTCCAAAATTACATAAAAACAATACTCTCTTACGATCAATTATATCATCCATTAATACTACTTACAAAATAGCTAAATTTATATCCGATATTCTACAAAATCATTCCCTTTAAAAGGCCACAACATAAAAGATATATTTCAATTTGTTGACACCTATAGGAACCTTCAGTTACCAAACAATAATATTTTAATGTCTTTAAATGTAACATCACTATTTACTAACAATTCGATAGACTTACTGATAGACATCATTAACAATAAATGGCATACTAATAAATCCAATTGCAATTTAAGCAAAGAAATGTTCATAATTACTATTGACCTAATTTTTAACAACACTTATTTTGTTTTCCAATCAGAATACTATCTACAAATCTTTGGAACCCCAATGGGGTCCCCACTCTCACCCGTAATAGCTCAAATAACCATGGATCATCTTTTAGACACACTTTTACCTAAATTACCATTCAAAAAGAGATTCTAAGTTATATTGTTGACGACATATTATGATTAATTCTTAATAATTTCATAAATGAAACATTACAACAATTCAACATATTCAATCCGAACCTACAATTCACTTATGAATCAGAAAAAAACAATAGCTTCCCTTTTAGACACCCTCGTTATACAAACTCCAGATAACAAAATCAATTTCGATACATACAAAAACCCACAAACTCAAAAAGATACTTTAACTGCCATTCCAATCACTTATATACCCACAAAATAAACACTGTTTTAGCCCTAAAACATAGAATAAAAAATATATGTGAACCAAAATTATTATACAAAAATAAACAAGATCTTTTTAATATACTTCATAACAATGGCTATCCAAAATCACTATTAAACAAACTTTTATATACAAACACAATAAAAACCCCTAGTCAACTAAGCGAAATTGCCAACACAAAATACAAACAATTACGATACAGGGTGATTCATGGTGGATAATCTATTAGACGATTATGGAGAATTACTTAATATAGCTCTGAGCTCTTTGAATTGTAGGTTACTTATTTATGCGATCACGCTTTCTCGATTTAAAATATTTTCAACTATGTCGCGTTGCCAATTCTATTAAAACGTAGTAGTAACTCTATTTTTTTAAATGAAACACCCTGTATCTAATGTCAGTTTTCGATTCTGTGTTTATTTTTGATTAATCTTGCTTAATACTGTCGTATATCTATTTGCCATAGCTTTCGAGATTTTCATTTTTTGTCCGTTTTTATATTAGGGAAACGTAATTTCAATTAAACGTTGATATACCTATGTTTCTGAACTTTTAAAAAACTCCAACTCGGGGTTGGTGTTAGTTAAGGCCCAAAGGCTTCGCATCCTGTATAAAAATCCTACAGTAAAAATATAGGGTGATCAAGGCGCAATTGTTCCTTATATAATTAAAAAAATTGTTATAAATGTTCGGTTTTTTAAATGGAACGTTCTGTATATTATTTGAAAATCAGAAAGCTGCTGAAATTTGCTATTTTTTTATTTCAGGGCAAAAGAAATTTTATGAGAAAGTTATAGTTTTAATTATCTAGAGCGAGAAACCGTCACCGATCAAATTAAATTGTTTACGTTCCTGATTTTTGAATCTACAGATTTAAAATTTTAGGAATGTTATGGCAAATTTTGAACGTAATGCGATTTTGAAAAACTTATGGTTTTGATTAGCACTATTGTACTTTGTCATTACTTGTGCATGGTTTAATTTTAGAGTACTTTGGGGTGTTATCTGAGCGCAACAAAATACTATTGCTTTTAAAATTTGCGTCCTAGCACGTATCTGAAAATCCCCTAAACTATATTCGCTTATAGCGTGAGTAAATTTTTGCACGTGTGTTGTCTAATTATGATCCTTAAATTAAAATTTAATTCGTGCTTGTTGGGAAATTGCGTAAGTGTTATTACAGAAGTTGCTATCGGTTAATGACCTTTATAATCGCAAGTGTGTATACTATCTGCTATTTTATTCAGTGGAATTACTTCATGAAATTCACGGGCGGACTCTAACCAAATAATAACCGCAGTAAACAAGTCAGTAATGTGACCTCATAAAATATGGGCTGGCAAATAATAATAAATTATGATGTACAGCGTGCTTCAAAGCGTGGTTTTGCAATAAGGAAGGAGGTCATACACGTGGTTCGTTCTGACTGCAAGACCGCGACTCTTCACCTCATTTAAATTTACACACAAAATACAATCGCAAAAATAATATGCGTGTGGTGTTTGCTAACAAACCAGTCCTTGGAATAAAGAATTTACGTATAAATAATTTATAAGAGAAAGGTGATGAATTTTAATAAATTGCAGATACTTTTCCGGTTCACATACCTAACAAAATTTTACTATAAGCACTTCAATTTCGGCTAATAACAGCGAGGTTTTAAGGGAATTTTATGCTAATTTGCATAAGTAGTTGCATGGAACCTAGTATTTATACCGTATATTCATTAGCATTTTTAAGCCACTTGCGTTGTTAACTGCAAACGACATGTGGCAAATCTCAAAGTTATTCCAACACGTTTGGTATTTTTATATTTACAATTTAAATCCTACTAAATGCAATGCATAATTAACTCGAGAAACGTTAGGGTATTGACTTAGCAAATTCTTTACAACTAGACAAGTAGAACAAGTGTTTTGAACCTGTTACGTAACATAAAAGGTTGCCAAAAAATAGTTTGAGCACCGGCAAGAGTAGAAAATACCTGTAAGATCCATTAATTGTATATTAAATAAGACATAACCTTCAATTAATATCTAACATTGGACAAGAATTTAAAAACTAATATAAAAACTACTACTGCCATTTTTACAGGAGTATTAATTACTGACAGTTTTGTACCATAATGCTTACTTTATTGATCATTGCGAACCAGTGCTCAAACCCAATTCGTTCCAAAGAAATAAAAACTTTAAAAATTAACCTTTTTTGGCTTACCATTTTGTCTTTGGCAAGCACAGCGGTATTAAAAACAGGATCGCGCTGTGAGTTTAGGCCACCTGTGTTCAAAATGTATTGTGTCGCCTGTACCAGGCATATTAGTCCAGTAAAATGACAAAATTCGGAGGAAATAATACTGACTGGGCTGAAACTTTGTAAACAAGCTTGTTTTAAGGTACTATTTAACATATTAAAAGTCCCCATATCTAGACGCTACGTTGCGGGCAGGTGAGGGTCCAAAAGGTCCAAAAAGTCAAAAAAATCAGTTTTTCCGCAAATAACTGGGAGAATATCAACTTTACGGAAATTTATGTTAATATAAAATTTGTAGCTTACACAATTCCGCACAATTTCGTTGTTTATTCAAGTCTGTACGGCCATATGGAGTACATATATAATTTTTTTAAACATCGATAGGTTTGCGACGAAAAGAAAACGCGTACGCGTGTCGCGCATTTTTCACTAATTTTAAATAAAAGTTGTAGTGAATCTTAATTACGAACAATTTCGTTTTTTATTCATTTCTGTACGGCCCAAATTCGCCGAGTTATTAATTAACAGACAATTTTTTTTTAATGTTGATAGTGGATGTTTTACATGTAAAAATCAGTATTAATATTAACTCAAAGTATAGGTCGTACACAATTTTGAACATGTTGATGTTTGCATGAGTTCATTTTGGTAAAGATAGCTTGAAGTTAAGAGCAAAAAACACGAAAAAATGTCATTTTTGAGCGCATTTTGGAAAATAACTTTTTTTGATTGGTTGAAGGCGGTAATGTGATGTATTTTCCTTGAAGATATTTTAATTATCTTTAGAGCTTTTTTCTCATAAACGTTGACGAGTTACAGGTGTTTAAATATTTAAGAAAAAAAATCAATTTTTGTTAAAATAACATCTTAGTCCAAAAATATGTGGATCATAATTTTTCAAAAATTTATTTTATCTCGTTTTCATTACTTCATATACAGGGTGAATGGTATAGTTCGTGCAAAAATAAACTGGGAGATAGTACACTTAATTTGCAACAAAAATTGTTAATATGACCCCTGTCCTATCTCGATTGGTTTAGGAGATATGTTTTTTTTTAGTCTATTTCTTAATAACGCGACTTCTTGCAGTAAAAGTTAAATTTCTCGGCTTCTGCTGCAAATAACTAGATAAACAAACCGATTTTCATAAACTACATTAAATTTCCTATAAAAAACAACTATTTCAATTTTTTTAATTTTAAGAGAAACATTTATTATAAAGCATTAAAGGGTAAAAATTACAAAGGAAATTTTTTTAACAAAGTTTAAAGTAATATTACAACGAAATTATTTTATCTACAAATGAGCAAATATCACAAAAACAACCTCACTTCATAAGATTTCCAGCAGTGGGAAACACTTTCTTTTGATTTTAATTTATAAAATTATTGCCTTCGTAATGCGGGAAAAGCCTTGTTCGATTATAAGATAATCAAGACAGTGCGAATTGAAAACAAAAATGTACAGTAATTTTAAGAGCACAGATACGTTCATAGCCTGAAGTTGTCACATTGACAGTGTGAAGCATTGTCACCGATTACACAGTCGTATTTGTATAAATTTTTGATACGTACTAAATTACTATCTAAGATGCCTGCTCGTTATAGCAATAGAGAATATGCAGATATGCATTTCATTTATGGTTTTTGTAATGGTAATGCTACAAGGGCACGAGAGGAATATCAACGTCGGTTCCCAAATCGTCCGATTCCTAGTCGCAACGTGTTTGCAAGAACGCACCAATGGCTCCTTGATGGAGGAGCATTTCAAGTACCTAATGAAAGGGGGCAAGATCTGGACGTAGAAATTGACGAGTTTGTCTTGGATCAAGTGGAACAAGACCCTACAACTTCTACACGTCAAATTGCAAGAGAGGTTGTAGTTTTGCAATGGAAAGTTCTAGATGTTCTGCAGAAGAATAATATTCGTCCTTTTCACTCTACACCTGATCAAACTCTGGAAGGCGGATACAAAGATTTCCAACGAAGGTTGATGTTCTGCCGTTGGTTATTAGCACGGGATATTGAGGAGCGCCATTTCTTTCGAAAATACTGTGGTCTGATGAGTCCCTCTTTACGCACGCCGGCGTTCTAAATCTCCACAACTACCACTATTATGCCCATGAAAACCCTCATGCAATAAGACAGAAATCGTTCCAACACAGATTCAGCCTAAATGTGTGGGCGGCTACGATAGGAAACACCCTTATTGGCCCCTATATTTTCGAAAGAAACCTCAATGGAGAAGTGTATTTGGACTTTCTTCAAAATCAACTACCCCTTTTGTTGGAAAATGTCCCTTTAGAAGTTCGTAGAGGTATCATTTTTCAACATGACGGGCTCCTCCTCATTACACACGTGGTGTCCGCCAGTTTTTAAACGAACAGTACGCAAGGTGGATTAGTAGAGGAAGACCGATTCCGTGCCAGCAAGATCGCCTGACTTGAATCCCATAGATTACTTTGTATGGGGCTTTTTAAAAGAATACGTATACATTACATGTGATTTTCCAATGCTCCACCCGAAGGTACTACATTGGCCAGGAAGCGAGTTTTTTTTACCTGGAAAATTTTGAATTCTGCCGAATCCTTGCTGTTCCAAGCAGGGTAGGGATCTTTAACGTGCGTGACAACACTCACACACGGGACCTCCATTTTACCTCTCATCCGAACGAGGGTGTATTTTTGAGAAAAATGCTCGCCTAACATTTTTCAAGCGGACGTGTCGGGATTCGAACCCGGGACCTTGGGCGTAGTAGTCACACACATACCACTACGCCACGGAGCTAAGAATACGTATACATTACATTTGATTTTCCAATGCTCCACCCGAAGGTACTACATTGGCCAGGAAGCGAGTTTTTTTTTACCTGGAAAATTTGGAATTTTGCCGAACCCTTGCTGTTCCAAGCAAGGTAGGGATCTTTAACGTGCGTGACAACACTCACACACGGGACCTCCATTTTACCTCTCATCCGAACGAGGGTGTATTTTGTGAAAATGCTCGCCTAACATTTTTCAAGCGGACCGTGTCGGGATAGAATACGTATACATTTGATTTTTTTTTTTTCCAATGCTCCACCCGAAGGTACTACATTGGCCAGGAAGCGAGTTTTTTTTTACCTGAAAAATTTGGAATTTTGCCGAACCCTTGCTGTTCCAAGCAAGGTAGGGATCTTTAACGTGCGTGACAACACTCACACACGGGACCTCCATTTTACCTCTCATCCGAACGAGGGTGTATTTTTGTGAAAAATGCTCGCCTAACATTTTTCAAGCGGACCGTGTCGGGATTTGAACCCGGGACCTTGGGCGTAGTAGTCACACACATACCACTACGCCACGGAGCCGCCTAGAAGAATACGTATACAGCAAGGAGGTAGTCAATTTGGAAAATTTGAGACAAAGACTCGAAAATTGATGTCAACTCTTAAGAGAGAAGCTATCTATCAACGTGACTGTGGTAGGTATGCGGAAAAGAGCAAGAACCTATATCAGGTGCGGTGGTCAGCATTTTGAACAATACAAATAAAATTTAATTTATCAAATTATTGCCTCCTTAATACCGGAAAAAAACATTGTGGGATCATTAGATAATCAAGGCAGTGGGCGAATTTTAATGCGAATTGGAAACAAATATTTGTTTCCATATTTCCATACTTGATAAATTAAAAATAAAATAGAAAGTGTTTTGTCTGCTGGAAACCTTATGAAATGAGGTTGTTTTTGTGACATTTGCTCATTTGTAGATAAAATAATTTCGCTGTAATATTACTTTAAACTTTGTTAAAAAAATTTCCTTTGTAATTTTTTACCCTTTAATGTTTTATAATAAATGTTTCTTTTAAAATTAAAAAAATCGAAATAGTTGTTTTTTATAGGAAATTTAATGTAGTTTATGAAAATCGGTTTGTTTATCTAGTTGTTTGCAGCAGAAGCCGAGAAATTTAACTTTTACTGCAAGAAGTCGCGTTATTAAGAAATAGACTAAAAAAAAACATATCTCCTAAACCAATCGAGATAGGACAGGGGTCATATTAACAATTTTTGTTGCAAATGAAGTGTACTATACCCCAGTTCATTTTTGCACGAACGATACCATTCACCCTGTATACACGAACGTGCTGAAGTAGTAAGTCCTTCGCAAAGTATGTTTTATTTAAAAAAAAGTTTATGAATATTGCTGTATTTTTGATAAATTATGGAAAATTGCATTCGCATTCGTTTTTTTTGTAAATATCTTCGTTTCTATTAGCTTTACGAAAAAACTTCAAGATACCGAAATTAAAGCTGATAAAGTTTCCTATGAAATATAGTTTGTGACATGTAATTTTGAATGCATCGCGATGGGAAGCTGGCGTTTCAAAAGACAGGTAAGTTTACTTATGTAGCAGATCATCACTATGAGTCGCCTGAAATGATGAAAAAATCAGCGACTAAGAAGACATTACGTTTGTCTGCCCGCCAATGAAAGATGAAACCCATTCAAATAGTGCAAATGAAAAAAAAGAAGAAGACTAACAGCTAATTTCGTAATTACATTCTATAAAACTTTTATTTCGAACATTTTTCAATTCGAGAGTTAATTTTAGACTATATATGTACGACCTATACTTTAAGATTTAATGCCGATTTTACCATGTAAAACATTCACTATCAACATAAAAAAAAATTGTTTTTAATTAATAACTCGGCAAATTTAGGCCGTACAGAAATGAATAAAAAACGAAATTGTTCGTAATTAGATTTCTCTACAACTATTATTTAAAACATTTCTCTATTTGAGAGTCTATTTTTGAGATATTAGCGAAAAATGCGCGACGCGCGTACGCGATTTCGTTGCGTCGCAAAACAACCGGTGTTTTACAAAAATTATATCTCTGTTGCATTTGATTGTATACATTTGTAAGCTACATTTCTATATTAACATAAATTTCCGTAAAGTTGATATTTTCCGAGTTATTTGCGAAAAACTAATTTTTTGGACGTTTTGAACCCTCCATTGCCCGCAACATAGCGTCTATACGTGGTTTTTGATTAAGCTAAGTTCATAGAACGATCTCACAGCTCAAGCAACTGAAACAGGAAGCGTTAAAATTATTTTTAGTGCAATTAGTGTATCAGGAAAATAATTTTGTAGATCATTTTGTACCATATAGAAGCCGGTTTACACTCAACGACTTATTGTACGTTTTATCGGACTTTAAAAACGGACAAAATAACGTACATTTTATAGTGTCTACACGTTCCGTTTATTACTGTTTTTCATCTCAGTTTCAACTGTATTTCTCTTCAGTTCAGTTCTTTCTGTTCAGTTTTTTTAGTGATTTTTGACGATATGGAAGAAGCACTGTTGGGGTTTTTTACCATAATATCCCTAGTACGGGTGCATCAGCTTATGAGGAAAAAAGAAAAATAGAAGAAAGTGGTCAAGGAAATGGCCTTTAAAAAGAAGTCAGTACTCACATATCAATTTATTGAAAGAATTAAGTATTGAATCTATTATTAATGATAATAATGACTGGCGCAATTATTTGCGTATGGACGCTATGACTTACAATCGATTGTTGGAACTGGTAACGCCATACATAAAGAAAAATAACACTTGTATGAGAAAAGGTATTTCACCGCACGAAAGGCTTTCGGCAACTTTATGGTTCCTCACTACAGGGAGAAGCTATAAAGACTTGGAGTTTACGACCATTGTATATCTAAATCAAGTTTGAGCAGAATAATTCCTGAAAGATGTAATGCAATCTACCAGGTTTTAAAAAAGAATTACTTAAAGACTAGTAAATACTGAATATTTTATTCTTTAGAAGTATTAACTTTAATTTTTAATAACAAAAAGAAAACATACAAAATTAATTTCAAGTAAATTAAATTTTTGGTCAAAATGATACATTTTTTTTATCAACAAAAAAAATACTTAGATGGTCGTATAATAGTAAGACAAATATTTCCTGACATTATCATAGTAAAAAAGTAGTAGCTTTAGGCATTTTCACCTGAAAAAATGGTTATACATATTCCGCCAAGGCTGAACCAGAAGCAAGTGACGCTGGTGGTGTGTTGGTGACGGCTGATCCTGTTTCGAGTTGGTTTGTAGTTTGTTGAAGGGCTCCAGTATGGAGATGTCCAAGTTGACGAGAAAATTCAGTTTGTGTTTGTTGATATTGAAGTGACTGTAAAAACTGATACTGTTCAAATCGAGGTGATAAATTGTGCTGTATAGGTATAGATGGACGGGAGTGAGACTCTTTCTCCCCCATATTAACTACTTTGCAGTTTCTGTTAAGGGATTCCATTTCACCTTCAAATAAAACATCATCTATCAATTTTTGAATAAATAATATTTGATTCCATACTGATCTGCCTAAGTCGATCAGCGATGTGTTTGCCATATCGGTCAAATAAATCATTGGCAGTGACAGATTCTAATCGCTTCTCAGCCTTTGTCAACACATCCTCAACTTTTTCGTTAGTCGTACGTGCTTGCCTCTTTCGAGATGATTCCCGTGAATGATATGCACTGGACGACGAAGTACTCCAATTGGTCGAACTTTCTGCTGGAGTAGATGGATTGTCAGTATGTTCTTGATAACTTTGATTCTCAATTTCGTCACACTAGAAAAATAAATAACATTATTCTGAGAAACATATTGGTTACTCACACTCAGACTCAAATTAAAACATATGTTCCCCATAAGCTGTGAATAATTTACTACCCCCTTATTTTTCTATAAAACGTCATATCATTACGTACAGAAATATTTGTATTTTATAATATTTGTTGATAAGAAACGTACATTTCAAAATTAAAAATAATTTATACTACTTTAGTTTTGAGCAATTCCGTATAATGTTTTCCCTGAATGTAGACACATATTAGGTGTTTATTAAAATTTGAATTAAATACCTATACCATTTTATTATTTTTTAGTTTCCTAAAAATCCTAAAAATTGGCTGGACATTGCAGCTGATTTCGCAAACAAGTGACAGTTCCCTCATTGACTAGGTTGCGATTGACGGAAAACATGTTCAAATAATTCCCCCAAGGCCAGTGGATCTTACCATTTCAATTATAAATAACTCACAGTATAGTGTTGATGGCTATAGCGAATGCAAACTGTAAATTTATTTTCTGCAGTATAGGTACTAATGGCTGTGTTTCTGATGGTGGTGTACTAAATCATACAAAATTTTATGAACAACTCATTAACAACGACTTGAAAATTCCAGAACCTACACAGCTTCCACAATCAAATCGGGTTCTTGAGTATGTTTTTGTAAGTGATGAGGCTTTTGCTATGCGATCAGATCTTACCAAACTTTATAACTGAGACTCTCTAAATAATGAAAGAGGAATTTTCAACTATCGTTTGTTTAGGGCGCGCCGTGTAGTTGAGAACACTTTCGGAATTTTAGTTTCAAGATTTCGCATTTTCCACACATCAATTAATTTAAAAGTGGAAAACATAGAGATTGTCGTTCTAGCATGCTGTGCTTTACACAATTTCTTGCGTAAAATATCATCCCAAAGTTATACCCCTCCTGGAAGTATGGGCAGTGAAAATATTATCGACCACTGTGTGGAATTAGGAGAAAGATGTGATCATGAAAGGATGCATAACCTACAACGTAATATGAGGGGCCAACAATTAGAAAGTGCCAAGATTGTGAAAGAGAACTTTAATCAAGAAAGATCCGTATCATGGCAAGAAAAAAATATATCTATTAGCAATTGTCTACAGATAATAATGGTGTATTTTGTTTGTAGCTTAGGCTTCGTGGCCATTTGCTGTTATCTCAGACCATCTAAGAATTAATCAAATAACGGAGTTTTCTCACACGGGATTTGTAGAACGTATTGGATTGCATTGCTGTGTATTATTGGCCTTCTCATATGCTTTTTGTACATATTAATAGTTTTGAGGTACAATATGATTCGTTCTATATTGTTTCAACTAGTTAAGCATAGCTCGACGTTGTTTGGAATTGCGAACCTGGTTCTATATGGAGGGAAATGAGCACATTCTATTACAATATGTTGTACTGTTAATGGTATCCCGCAGTTTTTGCAAGTGGATCTTTTTCCGCTAGTTAAGGTGCTCATGGAGATGATATTTGTGTGCCATATTTTGAGTCTCGTGATGATTACTTGTTCTCGTCTGTTAAGATCCAAGTTGTGTTGACTGCTCTCAAACAGAAATTTCTGGCGTCGGTCTCATTGATGTTTCCAGGCTTGGTGTACTGAAAGTTTGTTGTGCTTACAGAAGTCTTCAACTGTAACTATGCCGGTGTCTACTGATGTATAGGTTGCTGCTTCGCGAGCTTCGTTTCCGTATATGCCTATGTGTGAGGGACACCACAGTAGAACAATTGTCTTACTTTTGTTTAGTAGACATTCGGTAAGAGAATAGTACTTGCACTGCCAGAGGGTTTTCCGTGAATGGGTCTTGCAAAATTTGAAGCGCACTTAGCGAATCCGTGCATATGACAGTTGTAGATCTTCCATTCCATTCGCAGAATCTAAGAGCTTGCCATATCGCATAAAGCTCTGCTGTTAGGATACTCGCTATTGGGTTGAGAGTCCAATTATGAGTTGTATCAGAAACTGCAACGGCGATACCTGTGCCATTAGTTGTTTTAGAGCCGTCAGTGTACAAAACTAAGGCGATAGACATTCCAGCGTGCCTTTAGAAGGTTCTTGGAGGTTTCACTTTTGCATAGTTCTGCTACGCTTATGTTTATAATAGGAAGGTTCGTAAGCGATGGTGGATTATCTAGTTGTTTTCTGGGGGTATAGCTTTGGGATTACTATTCTTAAGGTTCTCTGATGCTCTTCGGCGCGTACCATTAGCGGTTTGGTAATTGTATTGCGGTGTTCAAAGTATCCCTGATTCATCCTATTTGCGTCTATTGCGAGTGGTGTTGGAGATGTGCGTAGATGCCTGCAGTATAATTTAATATTCGAAGTTGCCTTCGACGGTCTAATGGAAGTATTCGGCCTTCGCAGTTTAGTGCAGCTAGCGGGCTTGTTCTGAAAGCACCTGTCGCCAGGCGTAACACCTCACCTTGGACACCCTCTGTTGGTCTTAGATTAGAGCGTCTAGCCGCTGAGTACAGCTGACAACCATAGTCTATTCTACTAAGGATTAGGGCGTTGTAGATTTGTAATAATATTTTCTCCCCCCCCCCGTTATTGTTAGACAGACAGTGCATGATATTAAATGCCTTTTTACATTTGACTTTGATGTGTTCCCTCCATAAAAGTTTATCGTCGAAGATCATCCCTAGCATTTTAACGCTCTTTTTGAGGGGAATTGATATTCCTTGCATCTTAAGGTCAGGGTTGTCGTGCATATATCGTAGTCTACAAAAATGGATGCATTGACTTTTTTCTGCCGAGAACTTAAGTCCTAGGTTGCTTGCTTTCTCGACTACACGATCGATTGCATTTTGCATTGTATTGTTAACGTTTACCATGGAGTGATCGGAATAAAGTATCACGAGATCATCTACATATATGGATTTTTTGACTTCAGGCGGGATGGCTTCTAGAAGTGCATCCACTGCAATTGCAAACAGTGATACACTCAGGGTGGAGCCTTGTGGAATACCATTTTCCAATTCCACGCTCTTGGATAGTGCGCTCCTGATCCTCACTCGGATGGTTCGTTTTCTAAACATATTCCCGATGAAAATAGCTTAAGCGTCCCCTAATACCCCATATATATAGTTTGTTTAGTACTATTTTCCATGTCGTATCGTATGCCTTTGCTAGATCAAATATGACTGCAACACAGTGCTGTCGCAGTGCAAAGCACTTCTGTACTACGGCTTCTATTACTGCTAGTTGATCGGTAGTGAATCTGTGTTTGCGAAACCCAGTTTGTTCTGGAGATAGCATGTTGTTTTTCTCTATTACCCACAATAAACATTTATTCACGATTTTCTCTAAAACTTTACATACAAAGCTCGTAAGGGATACTGGTCTGTAGTTGAGAGCTTGTGTAGTGTTTTTGCCTGGTTTAAAGATTAGTACGACTATTGCTTCGTGACATACTTCTAGAATGTGGCCCTTTCTTCAAATATTGTTGTAGAATTGGTGTAAGGTGCGCTTACCCTGGTGGGGTAGTTGACGCAGCATATCTTAGGTTACCAAGTTTTTTCCTGGTGAGCTATCCTTAGTGGATATTAATGCGCAATTTAATTCATGTAGAGTGATATCAGAGTTATAATCGGACATGGCATTCTCGGAAAAGTTTAGTGGAGTTTCTCTCATTTCCTTCACCCTTTGAAAGTGTATGGTGTATTATAATTTCTTGTATTTTTATTTTTATTCCTAATTTGCTCCTAAGTTTTGTTACATTCTTTTTGAGTATACTCTTTATATATAAATGTGAAATAATTAATTAATGTAGAATAAATAATAAAACAAAATGTATAATAATACACGCTGTAACGGGCATTTTTATAGTTTAACCTTTTTACACTACTCAATTGGTAAACACATTTCGGCAACTACTATCTCTATGTTGTATATTTATTAACTCGTGGGTATTACTTTAAAAGTAGATAAATTGAAGTTTGATTTTCATTAATAAATAAAGTGCAATGAATTGTAAATAGGATTATTCGTACTTATTGAAAATGATAAACCGCCGTAATTAATTAGTAGATATGATTGTTGCATTCACGTTTTGGATGTTCCTTATGTTATTAACGAGGTCGAGATAAGAGTCGATAAGCGGTTGTAATAGCGAGCGGTTCTAGTTTGTTCTTTGTTCCTATATGTTAATTACGATACGTTGTTAGTTTCGTGCTTGGTTCCGATATATGTTAATTACGTTGAGTTGTAGTTTGTCTTTTGTTCCGATATATGTTAACTACGTGGAGTTGTAGTTTGTTGCTCGTTTTTATAGATTGTTTACGTTGAGAAGACTGTTTGCTGTTTTGCTTTGAAACGAATGAAAATAGATGAGGAGTTGTAGTTTGTTCCTCGTTCCTATAGATTGTTTTACGTTGAAAAAGATACTGTTTGCTTTTGCTTTGAAGAGAGTGTGGAAAAATGCGATGTTGTTGGTTGAAGCCAAGCTCGTTTTTCACTAACTAAACTGTGATAAAATACAAAGAACGGTATATAATTTGTTATAAAGTGCTTATAATGTGTATTTAAAGTGGTTTTGTGTATTAGTAATATTTACCCGTTCGGGGTACCCAATGTGAAATCTGCAAAATCGTTCTTTTTATTGTGAACCTATCTTCATTTTTACGAGGTCGTTTTAAATGTCTATGTGGTTGGCGCGGAGTTTGAATTGGTAATCATAACCTATTCAATTATATTCCTAGGTGTTTAATTCTTGTATAATGTTGGACGAAGAACAAAATTCCGTGATCACTGTTGCTCCTACAGAGGTAGAAAGAGCTCCCGATCTTATTCGAATTCCGACGCGTGATAATGTCTGCTGCTAACACCAGTGAAATACGTAGGTGTGATTAGGGTAACGTGTGATAAGTTCCATCAACACCCTCCCAGTAAAGCGTGAAGTGCTTCGCTAGTGCAGGACCTCGTGAATCCCACACTTCAAATGCAAGGAAGCGTTCCTGAAGGAATTTCTGTAAGTTGAACTATTTCCTACTTGTTTTACTTTAAATACCTGTCCGTTGCTTTGCCATACCATTGGCGTTCTGAGACCTTTTACTATAGACTTGCATGCTATTTTAAATAAAAGAAAAAAAAAGAGAAAAATCAATACTACTGGACTACTCATATTAATTGTGTTTACCTATTTATATTTTGTTAAAATTTTATCTGCTTTATGTCTAATTGGTGTGTGAGGAAACGTTTCTGCTACTCCCTAATATTACCTCACTTTGTACTAAATATTTTTGTATTGCTTTTACCGTTGTTATATTATATAGTTTATCTAAACAGTTTTTTTTTCATTCTACAAAGTACTGAATAATTTGGACTTTTCATTGCTGCTATGCTTTTTCTTTATTTCAGGTTTGCAGGACTAATCTTTTTTTCAGGTTTGCTATTCTAATTTCTTTTCTTGCAGGTACTGTTACTAGCTCCTTACCGCCGCATACATCATAGGTCAGTCTGCTTTCTACAACCCCTCCCCCACTCTCCGATTGAGCCGGGTCATTTCTTTGACTTTCTTTGTGTTACGTGGCATAAATTTGGCGCCCAACGTGGTTGCCACGAAAAAAAACGTAACAACGCCTTCATATTTATATTGTACTGGTATAATATTTATATTCTTTAGAAGTTGATATATAAATATTGTTTTTTAAGCATTCATAACTTTACGAATTTTATAGAAAATACAACGGCGACTATTAAAGGTTATGATATTCATATTTCAAAATTTGTATTATAAATATAAAAGTATCACCTGTAAAAGTATCACAGCGTCTTCGTCATCAAACGTTTCGAGGTGTTCTTGAAATGTCTTGGTCATTAAAAAAATTGAAAAGATCAAAATACCACAAGACCGGTTTATATATGTCATCTTCTCCAGCCCCAGAGGTGACTGATTTTTTAAATTTAGCAAACTCGTTCTTATAAACCGTTCTCAAGGAATTAATTTTCTTACTAACTGCTCTCTTTGTTTGCCGAATAGTCAACTTCTTGAAATTTTTTAATAAGTTCATCATAAGCCAAATTTTTTTATGCTTATCACTGTAATTCTTGCTTTTTTACTTGCCATAAACAAGGATAACTTTTGTACAGTTTAATGAATTCTGCGAGAAATTCGTGGGAACATTGCCGTAAATCAGACATGTTCGCAAAAAACAAAAAAATATCAATCGAACCAAATTATATTAGAAGGTATCAAATATTATTTATTAAATATATAATATAGTTATACTATATTATATTTTTTATAGTAAAAAAAACAAAATTAGGTTAAATTAAGTTAGTGTTGAAACTAGGTCTAGGAGAGAACTAAACAAAAAACGGACAAAAAGTTGTACACCGAACCTGTGTTTACATGTAACGACTTGTCGTTCAATTTCACGGACAATGAATCCGCACTCATCAGTCTTTCGATCCAATCTTGGATTTCATTCCGATTCGATAAGACGTACGATTTGCTGTATACACGCTCCGTTTTACTTGATACGATTTATCGTGTTCGATAGAACGTACAATAAGTCGTTACGTGTAAACCGGCTTTAAGGTAAAACTTCAAAGGGGCCACTGTTATTTTCTAAACTACAACTAAAAAAAGGTATCTATTACTTTGAATAGTTGTATTCCACAGATATCTTACTCGTTCTTGTCAGTTAATATTACTTCTAAGTCTAGGCAGCGTTTCCTCAAATCTGATTTAGAAATTTGCTGTACAAAAACCCACAGTAATTAGAATGCTCATTCAGTAGTGCAAATAGTTCTTATAGTGAGTTATTAGTCGTATCTAAAATTACGTTTAAAATTCTTTCCTGGGTCATTTTCCATTTCACCTTCATGTTGATGATCAAAATGGACCTTTTTTTTTCGATGTCTAACAGTTTCCGGGAAACAAAATGCGGCATCTGTTTCAAGAAGATCAGCAATTTTTATAGCTTCCGAACAAATTCTTGGACGCTATAATCTGTTCGTTTTCGTTTCAAAGACACTATTATTTTATTCAATAGTTCCAAGCACTCAGTAAATTATTAAATATTTTTTTAAACAGCTTACTTGTTACATTAATCTTCAATAGTATGTCATACGACATTACTATAGAGCATAAAAATTTAAAAGTTTCAATTTTTTTGCATAGACATGCTGTCTGGTGACGAGTTTTAATATTTTTGCCGTTGTCAACTGAGATCGCGATTATTGCTTCACATATATTGTTTCTAAATCGTGCTTCAGGGGGCGTATCGAATTTATCCTACTTTTTAGTGTGAGTTGGATAATAGTTTTAATGTGAAGTTATTGATATGTTTTGTTATGGTATTCTGTGCAGACAAGAAAGAAAGCAGCAAAGTAAGTAAAGAAAATCGCCCGCACCGAATACCACAACAAAACAGGGAGAAGGGTAGAATATAAATCTAAAAGAATTGGATTCCGGGCTAGCTCAAAGTGTCGTAGAGTGAGATGAGTCATACAGAAAGAAAAATTGGAAACCTCAGTAAGTAGATTTATTACAAACATTTAGTTAAATATCCAGTCCCAAAAAACAATATTTACAAAAGTCAAAAACGCATCCTTACATAGTCGTCTTGTTGCAACGTGATGTAAATAAAGCGTCAATTTGCATATAATACAATATAAACATAAACCTTTAAGCACATATCGAGAATAAAATCTTATAATCTAAATAACAGGCACATATATACATACACAAACATACTTGCACAATGTTTCCAGCCCTAAATATAGACGAGAAAAGAAGTTGACATAATATGTACAGTATTTTTATCTGCTTTGTGAAGTGCATCTTGTAAAGGTAAATTTAAATAACCTAACTCTTACTTAAATAAAACAGGTGCTCACTTACTCTAATTTGGAATTTTATAAGCAAATTGCTGACGTTAACATTAATGTACAAAGAAAAAGAAAATAGTAAAAAGTGCTCTAATGGAGCTTCGGTGTATACTAATCGTGACTTCGGAATAATTACAGAACAAGCAAAAGAAGTGTATATCTTCTAGAGCTTCTTCAAAAGAAAAGTAAACAGAATAACTGTATCTTATTAGAACCAGCTCTCCGTATCCCTGGTGTCATCTTAAAGAACTTGAAAATTCGGGCTGCACTCGTCGATGGATTGAACACTGTGTTACGGTATTTCGTAAGACAAGAAATAAAGCAGTAAAGTAAGTAAAGAAAATCGCCTACATCGAATACCGCAACAAAACAGGGAGAAAGGTAGAATAGAAATCCAAAAGAATTCGACCTCGCGCTAGCTCAAAAACGTCGTAAAGCGGGGTGGGTCATGCAGAAAGAAAAATTGGAAACTTCAGTAAATAGTTATATTATGAACCGTAAGTTAAAACATACAATACCAAAAAGATTATTTATAAAAGTTAAAAACACACATTTACGTAATCTTCCTGTTATAACGTGATGCAAGCAAAGCGTAGAGTATAAATCTAAACATTTTAAAATATCGAGAATAAAAGCTTATAATCAACATAATACATATTGACATGATAAGGGGTCACAAGAGGTTATTGAAACCCAAATTCTACAAATAAAGCCCACCAAGATATAATAGAATCCGGAAAGAATAGAAATTTTCAAAAATTTATGGTTTTGCCATGTATAATACAAGTGTACTTTTATTCATTAAAGAGCTAAGTAAAAACGCAATTGCGTGTACAAATAATCACCCTGTATGATATAAGCGTATTGTAAATACATAGCAAATAACGTCAGCTGTATATGTAAAAATAATTAATTTTAAGATACCGTAAAGCGCATTAAACGCCAAAGCAAATCGATCATTTTTAGATAAATACAAAAGCTATTCGTTTGTAATATAAAATGCTTTTCCGTACATAAAAATAAATAATTTTGTGTATTAAAAACCCCAATTCTAATATTAATTATGTGTATTAAAAACACGTTTTACTGTGAAAACAAATATTTTCTATTAAAAAATGCAACTAGTTTGCATTATAAGGCCATTAAAGCTTTAAATTAATCATATCAATTGACTTTTGTATTACATAAATTTATTTTAAATAGAGAATTTTCTAGAATATTATGAATTGAGAAACAATACGTCAATTAGTATGACCTAATTAATGAAGAAGCGTTTATTCCAAGAAGCGACTGGAACATTAAAAACCTAGAAAATGTAATAAAAATAGAAAAAAAATATATATGATTTTTCGCATTCATTGGAGGACTGAAGGAGACCGCGAGCATTAACTTTAGGTATTAAACAAAGACGGACAGCGTACACAAATCAATACTAGCGAGGTAATAAAACTAGGTGATTTTAAATGCCAATGAGTTTTTCTTGGAAATCTTGCGTCATTACGTTGTAAAATATTCCACACGATACTAGTACGTTCTAAAAACGAGATAAATTGTGTATATAAACGTAAACTTTGACAAAGAGACTTATTAATGAATTCGATCGCGAAATGTTATTTTCATTAAGTCGCGAGCATGTTGCTCTGCGAAAATGATATCTTGAGTATGCAATATGCATATGGTATTTAATAATTAAAATATAAGGTTGAGGATAAAATAGAACAGTGAATAAAAAATTTAAATTAAACGTAACTTGCATAAAATTGGAATTATTAAATGTAATTATATACAATGAAGAGGGAAAATTTTTCAATATAAGGCTACTTTTGGAAGGAAGGTTTAAGCGAATATACATGATTTTGTAAACTGGGGTTTAGAATAAACCCGAGAAGCCAAAGATATTTAATACTGTTAATTACAAATTGGAAAAGCGCTTCGTGGATTTTGCAAGTATAATTAAAAAAAAAAATTGTTTGTAACTGATAGTTGAGTATTTGTCATTTAGATTTAAACTAGAATAAGTCCTAATCATATAATATTTTTTTATGTAAGGGTATACCAGGAAAGTTTATGATCGGAGTTTGAAATATTCTAACCTTTTAATAGATTATCTGTCAAGGATTTTTTGGCCAAACAAACCTTACAAGCGTGAGAATCATAACCAAGTAAACAATCCATAAGAGAAAAGATTTAGTTCGGTAAATTTAAATCTAACAAGGATAAGAAACATTTTGAAATTAAGTAAATATGCTTTTGTACAAGAAAAAATATTTTATGTATAAATGCTCTGTGATATTGCTGTTTGATTTCATTTTATAAATTCTAACATTTCCGTTGAGATAGCCAGGCAAAGTAAAGTTAGAAAGGAAGGTAGGTCAACAATTTCAAATTTTGCAATTTGATGTATCTGTATCACAGCGCTTTTTTAGCGGCACATAAAAGCGAGATGTGTCACAGCAATATATATATATATATATATATATATATATATATATATATATATATATATATATATATATATATATATATATATATAAAAGAATACTTACATAATGTTTCCAACCAAATATATACGAGAAATAATATAGTAATACACACACACACACACACACACACACACAATATATATATATATATATATATATATATATATATATATATATAATTATTGGTACCTGCTTTGGGAAGTGCACTTCGTAAGAATCAGAATATAACATTAAACCTAAATAACGTAACCCTAACTTAAATGAACCAAGTGCTAATTTGGTAATCAAGTTGTTGACGTCAACATTCTTGTATAAAGTAAAGAAAACGGTAAAAGCTGCTCTAACGCAAGCTTTGGTTTAATTAGTTATGACTTTGAGAATAATTACATAATCTGAACGTGAATTTGGTAATGTACAGTCTGAAATTTATTGAATAATCATGAGTATTAAATTACACAATCAATCAAAGAAGTGTTTATCTTCCAAAATGTCAGCAACAGTAAAGAAAACGGAAAAACTGTACCTTAAGCCAAGCTGTCTGCTTCTCTGGTACATCTTGAGATCTGCCTTTGTCGATAGACTGAATGCTGGATGACCCAATTTAACTATACTATAACACTACGTATACCAACGCATTTTAAAATTGTTATGACAATCAAAAGAACGCTTCCCAATTTATTAAAGTAAACACATATAGCCAGCCTTTTACCTTTTATAACCACAATCTACGTTTCATGCTGTCAAAATCAAAATATTCCTAAGTAAGTGTTTTGATAGCTTAATATGTTTATAATTTCCACCTTATTAGAATGCTTCTGAAACAAATGTTTTGACCAAATTTCGCTATTTAAATTTCCATGTTATGTAATACTAAAATCCTAGATTTAACACGTTATCAAAACAGAATAAACTCAAAATATTTAAGTTTGTTACTGAATATTTAATAGAAATTCTACAGAGTGTGAAACAAACAATCGCTTAAAATTGACAAAGGCTGTCGGACTCGCTAATAACATGTAAAATAATTCATCCGTTTTGTTTTTTGGATATGAATATCTTTTAACTTGAATGGAACCATTTTCCATCTGTCCATCTACCTAGATCGTCACTTAGAAGAGTTTCTGAAATAGGTAAAGAGTATACGACGTCAGTAATATCTCGGCAGGCATGATGAATAGCATCTGATAGAAAATTAGTCTTAGGCTCACATACTCGTAGACGGCACCGATTCTTCACTTTGACATTTTTGAAGATCGGACCCTTCTCTTTTTGTTGCTCTTGTTTTTTGGCTACCCTCTTCCTTTTGTACTGAGCACCTGAAAGCCTTTTACGCTTCAACGTTTTTCTATAAGCTGAAATAGTATGCCACCTCAGTACTGTAAAGTCTGGTAACTTTAATTTTACAAGATCTTTCGAAATTATTTAACATAATTGATATTTACACTTATAATTATACAACACTTAATTTCTACAATTTATACTTCACGACAAATTATTTATATCAATTAACAAGTAACAACTAAATTTATTTTAAATATTTATTTCTTATGTACACGCAAATTACTATCGAAATCGACTTTCTTTTGCATCACCAACTTTATAAAAGTCACAGTAGCTTCTAGAACGATCTGGAAACTAGAAGTCGGCCGACAATTGATAAGATACAGTCGGCTTTCTTTGACGGCGATATTTGATAGCTTCGCTTTTGTCGGTCGATAGCGGTTATAATTTTTAGACGCGCGGCAAAAGGAAAGCTGATGTAATGTGCTACAATAGTTAAACCGCGATCTGGCGGCTTTGTTACACTACCTTATATCGTTTAAACAAGGAAGTTATAATCGCACTTTACACAACCCACGTGCAATAATTAGTTTTTTTGCTTTTGCTGTATTGTTAACAGTGGAAACAGCTCCACTTATAGCAGTTAAAAACCACCTTTTCCGCAACTTACCTTTCTAATGTACCGCCTGTAAACACACTTGCCCCTATGTTGGCGCAGCCCTGATTAAAAAGATCGAATCACTTTAAATTATACCAAATTGCCCAAGAAGTTAACAACGAGTTAGTACAATTTGGAGTATGACTGCTATGACTGACCTAAACTTTTTACATGTGGAAATTCTTGTAAAAAATGTAGGTACCAATTTTTCTTGTAAAAGATGAAGGTTTTCAATCTTTTAATGTTGTGATTGTGTTTCTATTATTCCAAGGGCTCAAATGGCGAATAATAATAAGACTAAAATTTTAAACTCAGTATCTTAAAATCGCAATGTTTCAAAGGAACAAATGGCTCTTAAAATAGAACATTACTTTTTGTTTACCGTTGTCTGTATTTAGCAGGCAAAGAAGTATAGAAATGACTCAATCACTTAAACTTACTTCTTCATCATTAGGTTTTCGATGCTGGAACTTGTTGAACGCGTACTTTCATCGTTATCTATTCTGAACTGACCTACACATTTCCCTGACATTCCCATAGCTTACATAATTCACCATCTGTGTGCAATAGTTTAATCTGGGTATACCTCTACCTTTCCTTTTTCTTTCTCTGCTTCTAATATATCCTAACTATACCCTCATGCCTTAGAACGTGTCCTACCATCATATCGCTCGTATTTTCTACTGTTTTCCACATATGTCTACCTTCCCCTGGTATTTCTAGAACGTATTTGTACTTTATTTTTTCCATCCTTGATATTTTCATCATATGTCTGTGGCACCACATTTCACAGACTTTAAACTTTTTCCTGGCAACTTCTCCTACTGTCCATGTTTCACAGCCGTACAGAGCTGTGCTCCAGATATATGCTTTCAGCAGCCTTTTCCTTATTTACATGTTTGTTGTCTTTGAACAGAGTTGTTGCTTTTTCTTATTAAATGCAACACGGCATATGCTAATTTTTGGTTCAAACTCATCTCCAAGTATATGATATCCCAGGTTCGTCCTTTTCAATGTCTGATATCTGTTTTAGTGCTTCTAGTTCCTATCCTGCATATAAATTCCCTATATATTATTGCCTTCCATCCACTGTGTCTACATTTTTTATAATGATGTCTTCTTCCGGTCCCATTGTATTTTTGTTATACGATTTTAAATCCTTAAAATTCATTCTAATTAGATTGTATGATTCGTCTGTCTTTCTAATATCCATCTTAGTTTGTATCTCTTTGCGTTTTTCCACAATTCATTGTTCTATAGATTTCTTGCATTTGCGAATAATGTTCCAATTTATGGTTTGTATCTTTGTTTTTCTGCTTCATCTGGTCTGCTTTTGTATTCATGCTTTTTTTTTTATTAAATTCAAAATATCCTTTATCTTCCACAGTTTGTTATTTTCTTTTTGTTTATAGCCTAGAATATTTTTAGCCACAATGTCTAAACTGAATTTAATATTATTCCATTCTGCTTCCACTTCCATAGTATCAGAAGTTTTCTCGATGTCTTTCAGCAATTCGTTTGACTTTTCTTCAAATATTTTGTGGGTATCTTTATATTGTAATTTCTCAAGATCAAAGTGCATATTTCCGTTTCTTTTATTCAAATTTCAAAAATTTAAGCCCGGCTGACATAATTACTATGCTGTGATTAGTGTCTATATCTGCTTTTGGGTAGCTTCTACAGTCTTTTAACCGTTATTTAACAAGAATGTAATCTGTTCGATATTTTCCTATGTCTCCTGGCATCTTCCGCGGGTATCGTCTTATAGCATGATGTTGAAATAATGTGTTTGTGATAGTTAAATTGTTCTTGTCGCAAAATTCTACCAGCCTATTTCCAGTGTCAATTTTCGTTCTGAAACCAAATAAACCTACTACCGCTCCGTCCCTACCCTCATCTACTACTGCATTAATATGTCTTGCAATTATTAAATTTCCGTGCCTTTGACGAATCTTAGTATGTCTTCGACATCATGGCAGATTGCTTTTACCTATTCATCGCCGTTGCTAGAGGTGGACGTGTAAATTAATATTACTACCTTATTCATCGGTTTAGATTCTAATCTAACTATGAGTAGTCTTTCGTTTTTTTTTGCAAATAGTTTTCTACACAATGTCCAACGTTTTTCCGCGTAAATATCCCTACACGCGCATTTGCTTCTTCCGATTCTGTATAACTTACCCTCTGGCAACCTTATTATATCTGATGCCAATTTTCGCTTTCAATTTTCAAATTTTCTAGCTTATCTACTTGCTTCATGCTTCAAACATTCCACGCGCCGACTCGCAAGATGTTCCCCGGTCCTTTTCTTCTTTTTATCGGTTTGCTAATCACAACCTCCAAAGTAGTCCCCTCTTGGAGATTTGAATAGGGGTCTATTTTAACTCCAAGGTGCAGGTCTGTTCAGAACTGTAAATGTACGTATTTTCTAAAAAATTAAGAGTGAATTACTATAATTTAGGGTAGTTGTGTTGACAGCTAAACGTTTTTACCTGTGAAAATTTCTGTAAGGAATCTAGGCACAATTTCTTTGTAAATAGTAATGTTCTTAATTTTTCAAAAGTTGCTATTGCATTTGGATGTTAAATAAACATGCCTACTTCAGCAACCAATGGGCCAAAATGTGAAATAATAATAATAAAAAACAAAATTGTTAAACCCGGTACGGTAAAACTCAAAAGAATAAAAGTTTTTAATATAAAACCTTCATTTTTGTTTATCATATTTTCTTTGGCACGTACAGAGGTATTGAAAAGGCATATTCACTTAAACATATTTAACTACCCAAATAGTTAACAGTGAGTCACTGGATCAACATCGCCGATAACCAGCCAAGGTTGAAAATACCATTCGACATCATAAAATCAATCACTTGGTTATTAAGCAATGGCCTAGTAAATCAAATTACAAAGATCTGTGGTAGGCGTTAGTAAGGCGGCCCCGTGACGTAACTGGTATGTGTGTGATTACTACGCCCAAAGTCCCGGGTTCGAATCCCGACACGGTCCGCTTGAAACATGTTAGGCGAGCATTTTTCACAAAAATACACCCTCGTTCGGATGAGAGGTAAAATGGGGGTCCCGTGTGTGAGTGTTATCACGCACGTTAATGATCCCTACATTGCTTGGAACAGCAAGGGTTCGCAAAATTCTAAATTTTCCAAGTAAAAAAAGCTCGCTTCTTGGCCAATGTAGTACCTCCGGGTGGAGCATTAGAAAATCACATGTAAGGTAGGCGTTAGTAGACCTCAAGAGCAGGTGCTCAAATTTTAAGACAAGAAGTTAGCCATACCCAAGATCGATTGTGAGCTCGATGGGTTGGACTAGAGTGTGGTACAGAATATGCTAGGGTACTCTTCCGGAAACGGGGTCCAGATTTTGGTGTGTGGTTACTATCAAAATGGTACGTAATCTCCTACGAAAAATGTTAAACGCTATTTCTATCAATATGGAAACTGCAGAAATGGTTCTGGTTGTCTTTACCGTCACAGAAACTTTGAACTTTCCAGTCACAGTGTGTTTTAGAACACAACAGCTTAAGAGTGGGGCAGTGTAACGATACGTCACTTAGTCTACCCTTTAGCAGAATAATACAGCTGAACATAACGAGGCATTTGTATACAAAAAATAATTGATAGCCACTATGTCGCGTGGCATATTCAGTTGAATTTGATTGACAATTTACAAAGGGTTGCATTTAAAAACCTTATTAAGCTTACATTAAAAACTTTCCAAATGTTATTTGCATAATTCTAGTACGTTCTTAGAATAGTCGAGGATTATTGATTATGTATATAAATTGCCGTCATGAGTATTACTTAGTTTAATTCTAATTGAAGCTTTGATTCTAATAATAGTTTTTATTATTCTTGATTTATAAAGTCGTGATATGAAGTAAATTATTGGCAACATACTGTTAAAATAAATAGCTTTGTGTTATATAAATTATTGTAGTGATCCATAAAAGTTAACGTTAGGGTTTCGATAGTTAATTATAAGTGCATCGAAAGCAATTAAGAATATAGTATTGTAGTTTTAAAGACGTGGTTGTTCGTACTACTAGGGATTAGCTGAGAATAAGTTGTAGTGAGCGCCTTAGAATTTTATTGTAGTTACGGGTGAAGATGCTTGTTTAATCAGTTAATAATAAAGGAGCGTTGTTATTTTAAAAAGTTTTCGTTTCAATAATAAAAGATTAAATTGTTAATCCCAGTACCATAAACCTCAATACGTTTTAAGGGTACATAAACCTTTAAAATACAAATTTCTTTTTTGTGTACCATTCTCTCTCTTTGGGAAGCACAGAGGTATGAAAAATACTCAATCACTTAAACATGCCTACTTCTCTAAAAAGTTAACAGTGAGTTACTAACACCCTAAACTTTTAACTGTGGAAATTCTTGTAAATAGTCTAGGCACAATTTCTTTTCAAATAATGAAATTATTAAACTTCCAAACGTTACTATTGTTTATTTATGAATTCAAGGGCTAGAATTTTGAACAATAATAAAAACTAAATTGTTAAACTCAGTACGTAAAGACCAATACGTTTAAAAGGAATAACGGCTTTTAAAATAAAAGTTTCTATTTTATTTACCATCCTCTGTCTTTGCTAAGCAGAGAGGTATTAAAGAAATCCAATCACTTCAACATAATTAATTGCTATGACTATTAATTAACCTAAACTTCGTTGCATGTAGAAATTATTCTTAAAAATCAAAGACTCTTTCCAACCTACTTAACATTTATAAGGCAATGTGTGGGTACAAACTTTGGTTGTAAAGGAACAACAAAAGCGAGATGCTTAAAATAAATTTTTAGATTACATGAACTTAGAATGTATATTATGGGTTTTATTTTTTTTTTGTTGATACTTACATTAAATTCTGTTACTTGGATAGTAATATAACCAGAGACGATAAAAGCAAACAAGACGTAAAGTGTAGGAAGGTGCAAGCAAAGACCTTATTTCTGAAAAATAAAAATTTGATGACATCAAAAATAAACTTAAATAAAATAAAAACATTTCTAAAAGTTTTTCTATAGGAGTAAAACTGGACGATAAGCAGCACTGAAAGAAAAAGAACCGAAGTCTTCGAAATGTTATGTTACAGACGAATTCTCAGGATTAGGTGAGTAGATCAGGTCCCTAAATAAGAAGTATTTAAACGCATTTGTAACCCTGGCACGTTACTTCAGGAAACATTAAGTAGTACAAAATTATGTATTAAAACAAGTTAGTTGAATAAGTCATTAGAACGAATACACTCTGTAAAATTTAGAAGCTTCGGAAGTTTACATTGAATAACGTTGCTATTTCAATATAGTATTAAGTTAGGATGAAAGGATAAATGGGAAAGCACCCGGTACATTAAATACAAATACTTGGTGTTAAATTTAAAACAATACAGAGAGAAACAGGGAAATAACCGTGCAACCTGAAGTTATTTGTACAAATTCACATGAGTTCAAGAAATTATCAACTATGGGAAATACACCCCAAAAACCACATACTCATTAAAATAACTACAAAATTAATGCGTTGAGAATGACCGAATGACGCTGCCTTCGGTATTAAATGTAAAATTGTGGCAACAAATTAAAGATTCACATGGACAAAAGGAAATTTACCTCAATAACAGTTTACACTCACAATCCACAAAAACGAAAATAGCATGTTATTAAACCTGGGACGTTGAAAGTATAAAAACCCACGGATATTAAAGGACGGGGCAGATCGGACCCGTTTATTCACAACTAGACATCCGACAAGAACTTGCAAGTTTGCGCGACATGCAACTATCGGTAGTTGGAAACAGGTACAATAGTAAACGTGACGGTATTCATACCCCAACCGTTAGTGAAAGAATAGGCTTCGGACGCGGAAGAAAAAACGCGGATGTGATATACCATTAGTTAACGTGAAAGTTGCTCGTGTTAGGCAGATTTTGTCAACAACAAGTTGGACTTTTACCTACAACGATTTTTGTTGCGAATGTGCATGGAGCTTTAAGCGAACAAAAACTGTAACTCGTTTCAATTTTGTTATGCAGCTTGCAATAACATATGCTGTTTGTTTTCTTTGTGGTATTTTATTCTGTGATTGATGATGATAATGCGTGGAGCTTATTACTAAAAAGGACTACTAACGTTGACGCGCGCTTATTTAAAGCGTACCGACTGCTCATAAAGAAAATTACACTAGTACATCCGTAAATTTCCACGTAAAATTCATTGGTTAAATTTATATGAAGTGAATCATTGATAATAATAAGTATTGTTTTAGCTAAACACGTATTTGGTGAATTAGGGGTAGACCATAGTTTTTATCTGTTGTTATTTACTATGATAGCTTTATTTTACAATATAAGTTAGATATACACGATATGTAGTTTTATTGTTGTTTATTTTAAACTAGTAGAAAAGTAGATTGTAAGCGAGGCTCTAGCAAGCTCCAGCAGCAGTGATTACCGCTAAACAGTTATGAAAAACACCTACCTTCCGAGTAGATTTATTTGTGTTTTCTTCAGGTGGTTGGCGCTCTAAAGCAAAACGTTGACAAGAAAACCTACAGTTCTTTCTAGGGAAGTAGATAGGTATTTAGTAGAAGTGCCACAATTGATAGACCCCTAAGATCATTTCATTTAGCTTTATAGAACCCGGTGCATTAATTTACTGTTACATCACTTCCCACCCTGTAGAGTAATATTAATTCAGATAACATAATGAAAATTCTGTACGTAACACATTGGTCAGAACAAAGTCCTGGGCAAAATGTAACGAAAAATAGAGATAGGATGATTGTACATATCTTGAGACGTTCAAGATTGATTTATTTAATATTAGAGGGAAGTACGATGGGCAAAATTAGTAGAATAGATCGGTGCTTGATTTGATAATCATATTCAGATGGATGTGGAATGTATTAGTTATGTATCAACGAAGAGGTTAGTTCAAGATAAGTTAGCATGGAGTTGCATCAAACCAGTCTGCAGACCGAGAACCCCACAACAATAGCAATAACAGCGTTGTTTAAGGCTGTTAATATAAGTTACGACATTTTTCTTTGTTGTAGGACTAAGCATAAACGCAATATTCGCGGTTGAGCTGGTTTTCAACCTGTTGCTTTAACGTTAGAGAACTCAGTTTAGTGCTCTTAATTAAATAAAAGGGTTGTATACTCATAACATTTCAATCCTAATAATTTTACTCAAATTTATGTATAACCAAGAAGATTTATTTTGTATAAGAATATTTTAGTTATATTTCGTAATCATCACTTTATAAGATGCATATCTTATTCTAAATTAATTTCCAGAAGAAGATCACCCTTATGTTTCTAAATTAAAGGCAATTTTATGATAGAACATTCAAAAAGTGTTTAACATATGATCCACCCTAAAGGTTCAAGGGTCGAATATGAAAACCGAGTGCAAAGTAGGGTGTAAATTGGGTATGTCTGGAGGACTTGAATCTGACCCTGACTGTGAGACAAGTGCTTGAAAGGGTAAAAATCTGTGTCGGCACTCTTAAAAATTAGGGGGTGGAACAAAGATTTGCTGCTATACCCTTTCCCAGACGTATTTAACGAGCGATTCCAAGGCCGTACAACACAGCCAACCCTTTCTTTGCCTGCATCCTCCATCAGATAAAAAACTATGTTTATCGCGAGTCATTTGTGATCACAGAAATTCATATCATCCCCGAACCACATAAATATAAGCTTGAATGCGCACAGGTGTAGGATTTTGTATAGCCCTACAAAAAAATCTTTTGATATAAAAGACGCGAATAAGGCTTTCAGTTTTATAATTCGCGGGGTGAGCTGTGCAACGCACGGAATTCTTTCCCATGCTTGTTTAGGATAAGGGTGGTCACCATTAACTGCAAAAGTCAACTTAACAAACAAAACAGTACCGTTAGATTGAGCCCATCGGCATAATCATGTTTTTGTTGAGCAGGTTGTATTTGGATGGCGGATTTAAACCCTGTGGGAATTACAAACGCTACATTTGGGGAAGCATTAATCACAGTCTTCAACGAGATATTTATGTATAGACGTCAAGAATTTTTCAAACACTACAGTTACTTTATTTATAGGAATATACCTGAAAAGCGGACCAGACAGAGGGTTTTATTAATGAAGGGTCTAAATTTTAACATAATATTTACAAAACTGCCATTTTCTAGTTTAAACCGATTAGATTACGATCATGTAGGTTGGGTCTGACTAAGATACTGCACCACCAAATTAGGTTTCTCCAGGTGTCATGCTGGTCCTTTGGTATTTTATGGGGAATATGAAATGGAAATTTAGATTGTTACATCAATCACTACTAAATCTCGTAGTATATTTTCTAGAAAGCACAAAACGATGTCAATGTCTGGAAGCTAATAGACCAATAGCATGGTTTAGATTAAAAAGTGGTTGATTTGAAAATAATTTAAAAATGTATAATATATTTATAAATTTAGGTCTTATCACATCATGTGCTGATGGTTTCAAGTAATACAGAACAAATATCTTTATATAAAATTTTAAAATGAAAGGAAGTTTGTAAGCTTGCATTAAATGGTTACCGACAAATTTTCATAACCTTTTCGCAAATTAAAATAAAATTTGTAACATTTGTTTGAAATGTTTAATCATATTTCATTTGAATATTATCGATGCTAGTAAATCCCACCAATTGGATTAGGATTACTTCTTTTAAGAAATACAATTTTTAGTTTACAAGCACTCTTGATCTAAGGAAGGATTATTTAGCATACACTGTAATCTTGCAGTGTTCACACTCAAAAGTTGTCAAATTCATTATGGTGATTTTAAGGTTAGAAAAATAAAAAAAAATTGTTTCAATTTGCAGTTTTAATTCATTTTTGTGAATTCTGCCGAACATGATTTAGAATTCTTTTGTGGAGAAATGATACTTTTGCTGACCACTTCACCAAAATCATCGAAAAAGACAACATGCATAAAAATACCACCTTATGAGTTTTAAATCAAACGTATCTTTCTTTCAAAGAAGTTAGTTTCGAAATAATTCCAGAATTTTCGAATATTTAATAAAAGTATACGTCATTTTTTAGAAATGTTCTAAAAACCATTAAATAAGCTAATTGTATCAGTGAATAATCGCCCCAATAAAATAGATAACGCGGTTAATAGCTCTAAGAGAGAGATGACAAGGGCTATGCTTTAATGCATCAACAAATAATGGGAGACGTATTAGGATAGACATAAATTATACAACCGCGATAATTTTACGCTTAATTAGCTCATTGAAACGAAAAATCTGCATAATTATTACATCATCCAGTTGCTGTTGATGATGATGATGATCTAGAATGGAGTTGAAAAAACGACGGATTTAGAATTTGGTGTATAAAGAGGAACGGGGTCTTTTTTTTAAGCCGAACAACTTGTAAGTTTCGAGCAAAGTTTTATTCTTTAATTTATTTTACGACATGAAACATATACGTTTCGAGTAATTTGTAATCTATTTTATCTGCGTCACACAAGTAACATAGAAGTTATCAAACGTAATTATTTGACAAAGTATAACAAAGATTTCTCACAATAATATAAATAATCTTGGTACAAGGTCACAACTGCTGATTTTAATCGATTTAATCGATTTGAAATAGAACCAGGAAGTATCTAATGCCGTTCATTGCGATGAAAATGATACTTATATAAGCGGTATAAAGATAATCGGCGGCTCCGTGGTGTAGTTGGTATGCATGTGACTACTATTCCCAAGGTTCCGAGTTCAAATACCGACACGGTCCGCTTGAAAAATGTGAGGTGAGCATTTTTCACAAAAGTATACCCTCGTTCGGATGAGAGGTAAAATGGAGGTCCCGTGTGTGAGTGTTGTCACGCACGTTAAAGATCCCTACCTTGCTTGCAAGAGCAAGGATTCGGCAAAATTCAAAATTTCCAGGTAAAAAAGAACTCTCTTCCTGGCCAATGTAGTACCTTCGGGTGGAGCATTGGAAAAATCAAATGTAAGGTACAAAGATAATTGGACATTATCAACCTGCAAGTATAATTTGAATTTTTTTGTAACCTAATAAGAGACTTAAATATTAGTAACTTAAGCTAGAAGAAGTTCTTAATTTTATAAAAATTATTTTTGGAGGAATAATTTTACTAGCAATCTTTGAAGTCAGAGCTTGAACCATTTTGACCTTTATAAAACTTTCTGCCGGCGTCTTTGGACAACTACACTGACAAACGAGATAACACAAGTATAGGTAAATTATCCATACGGTTTTAAGGAGAATTTTTGTGACTCACATTGTTGTGTTCAAAACCCTTCAAATAACTTTTTCTGCATTCATATTTAAAACACCTTAGAATTTTTCAACAAGCTCGATTTCCTAACATTTGAAATTACTGTCGTTTAATAAAATTTCTCAAGTAATTATTCTATAAAATTTTGCCTTATAAAAGCAAACAGCTGCTTAGAAAACTTTACGTTACAAAGTAGTTGCAATATTTCCTACCAATTCCCTAACAATTTCTTTGGTAGAATCATTTAAGAAAGCAGGAACAAACTCTAGAGTTGCTACCTGTAAGTCAGTAACTTGAGGTATGGGCTCAATTCGTGGAGGAGGTACAGAAGAGAACTTAGAACCAAATTTTGCTTAAAAGTCCGCTACGATTGAGAAAAGTACTTTTTATTTCACATGATCGAACGGTTAAGATTTCTCCTACGCCTACGAGTAGAATAAATACTTCTTCTGTAATTTCTGTTCCTATTCCTGTGTCTACTTCTACTCGTCAGGTCACATGCTTCAATTGCGACCAACCTGGCATGTTTCGACATGTTGTGCTCGTCCTCAAGTACTTCATTGCTATGGTTGCGGACATAAGGGAGTTACTCGACGAATTTGTCCGAATTGTCATCCTACTACTAATAAGAACCAAATTTCTTCTGCTTCTAGTTCTACGTCCTCTTCTGTACCTCCTCCACGAATTGAGTTCATACCGCAAGTTACTGACTTATACGTAGCAACTCAAGAGTTTGTTCCTGCTTTCTTGAATCATTCTACCAAAGAAATTTCTGTCGTATCTGCAATAACAGATGTAGCTGAAGTGACGATAACATCCAATACTGATAGAGAAGGTCCTGCTGTAGTTAGTGAACCCGTATCTATGATGCCTGTTGCTGTTGTTGTCAAAGTTTTACCCGATCCTTTTTTCTATCTGCTGTTGTCGAGAAATCAGTTCCTATTGTGGCTGAAGTTTTGCCTGCTCCTACTCCTTTATCAAATATTGATAAAATTCTACTTAATTCTGTTCCTTTATCTAATATTGATGAACTTATATCTGATTCTGATCCTTTATCTAAGGTCGATGAAATTCTATCTGATTCTGACCTGATATCTAATGTTGAAGAAGAGCTATCAGATTCTACTCCTTTAGCTAATGTTGATAAAGTTCTTCCTGATTCTGCTCCTTTTGATGAAGTTCTTCCTGATTCTGCTTCTTTACTTAACATTGATGAAATTTTACCTGATTCTGCTCTGTTATCTAAAGATGACGATGTTCTTCCTGATTCTGTTCCTTTACGTAATGTTGCTGAAGTGTTATCGGATTCAGCTTCTTTTCTTATGGTTGATACTCCTACAGCCAATGCTGTTTTCTTTCTTAACGGTAATACTGCTATTCCTTTATCTAACGTCAATACTCTGACAGCCAATGATGTTCCTTTTGCTATCGTTGACTCTCCTGTAACCGATACTAAAAGCAAAATGGCTCTTTCTATGACGCCTACTGATTTTCCTAAACCACTACTACCTCCACCCTTGCCACCACGTTCTCAACCCCGTGCTACAACTACTATACCCCCTGTTAATCCTGTTTTGCGGAAAACCGTCCTTAGGACTTGATTTTTGTACTTCACGATTTCCTGTTTTTTAACAATTTTATTGTTCTGATTGGTTTTCTTTTTTTTGTTCATTTTTTGCTCCTCGTACTCGCCCAACCCCGTGTGGGTCCGGGATTAGAATAGTCCCACGGTACGACCTGCCTATCGTAAGAGCCGACTAAAGCGGTCCAACACATACACACACACATTTCTGTTTGGGTTTCCTTTCTTTCGTTCTCTTCTTGTACCCAACCACGCGTGGGTCCGGGATTAGAATATTGCCACGGTACGACCTGCCTGTCGTAAGAGGCGACTAAAGCGGTTCAACACATACACACACACACACTTCATAAACACATTCCTGCTTGGTTTTCTTTTCTTTCATTCTCCCCTTGTATCCTAACCCCGTGTGGGTACGGGATTAGAATATTTCCACGGTACGACCTACCTGTCGTAAGAGACGAGTAAAGCGGTCTAACATACACACACACACACACACACACACACACACACACATACATACCTGCTCTCCCTCACACACATACATACTCGCTCTCCCTCACACACATACATATTTTAGGTTGTTTTTTTCTTTAGTTTTGGTACTACTTACTTCTAGTTGTATTTTTAAGTAAGAGTTTTTAATTCTTAGTTTAGCTTCTCCGTTCCTTTTGGTCCACCTTCCTTTTCCTATCCCTCTGCTGGTTTTCTTACTGCTAGTTTTCTTACGAACTTAGTTAAATTTTTTGATCTGCTTCCTGTGGTAGGTGCTTTCTAGATCTTTTTTCTTTTCTTCGGAAACCACGACTTACTCGACCTTTAGGCCTAGTTAGCTATTATTTTCTTCGAATGTTCGTTTAATACGATTCTTTGTTACCACAGCTTGAAGTATCTCAACTTTTCTAACCAGTATTCTCTTGTCCCATGCATACTTTGAGGCTTGACATTTATTGAATAATAATCCACATTTGGAATGCAAATTTAGTGGTTTTCAATTACTAGTTCGATTTGAAATGGTAATTCAACTTTAAATACAAAGTTGGGTTTTCATTTCATCTTAATAACTATTAATATATATATATATATATATATATATATATATATATATATATATATATAATTGGAATAATAAAGAATGTCAAATAATTTTTGGGATGAATTTCGTTCGGATGGTTTTTTTATAACATTTAAATGAAAATCAACGTTTCGGACTATATTTAGACCTTAATCTTGATTCTAAAAGTATAATACATTAATAGCTAGACTAATGGTTGAGTACTTACAAAAACTTGATTTCTTAAAGAACTAAATTGACAAACATTTTGACATTTGAGAAAATTATTGAGTACGAACGTTAAATTGAAGTAGACTACTTATTTAAATGTATTTAATATGTAAACGTTTTTAAAAAAAGGTTGTTAGAAGCAAGGTTGTAGGTAGGATTGTGTTTATCAACAAAGCTATAGACTATTGATTGAAATTATACAGTAGAGTGTAAATATTTGTGAGATTGTGTGTGTCTGTTTTAAAGTTTAAACTATTATTGTCTTTTTGTATATAGTATGATTCTAAAAACAATCTGTTAACATAGTTACATTCTATATCTAAAATCTTAGTATCATCCCAGTTGACTATGTGTTTAGTATCATGTATGTGTGATGCAAGAGCACATGATTTTTTACCAATTTTGGCGTCACTTTTGTGTTGTGTGAGTCGAGATCTTAGCCACTGATTTGTTTGTCCTATATACGTCATGTTACAAGAACACTTGATGCTGTATATTATGTTACTACATATTCGTTTGATAGTTGCATTTTTAATTTTTGCAAAAAGATTGTTAATAGATTTATTGTAGTGATAAACAATTTTGATATTATTGTTAATTATTGTTTTATGTATTGCCGGTGCAAGATTGTTGATATAAGGTATTCTTTTGTAAATAACGATGTTAGGAGATTCTGCTGTGTCGGTTCTATTTGTGTCGGTTTTTGTGTTTGAAAAATAAGTTTTTTTAAAAGTACTTTAGGATATGCATTATTTTCTAAAATGCTTTGTAATAATTTAAGATTTTCAGCTACAAACTGAATATCACATGTTTTTATTATTCTATTTTTTAGGGCCAGTACAGTGTTTATTTTGTGTTGGTAAGAATGATTAGAAAAATAATTTATATAGTGACCAGAGTTTGTTGGTTTTTTGTAATAGAAATGAAAAATAAACTCAATACTAAATATATATATATATATATATATATATATATATATATCATATATACATATATATTGCTGTGATATACTCCTGTGAATGCGGGAACTGGGTCCTTTCAACAAAAAAATTCTAGTCCCACCGATTGGGCGTCATAAACTGCTGTGATCCTGTTTTCGCCTCGGCTGCTCACCTAATTTTATAAACCTCCTCATTCATAAAATTAAACAACACATTCCTACCCTTAATATCAACGTCAACTCTATTTACATCAATATTCACAATACATTAAAATTTCAAAATTAATATGCAGCATAAATTTTAATATCGGAAACTTTCAAAATTAAATTTATTTTCATTTTAATGTGCATCCAGAATTAAAGTCCTTGTAGGATGCCTACTAATTACTATAACAATATATGCAGAGTACAAAGGGAGCATCTACCACCCCTTTACGTTAATTAACCAGGTTCGTCTAATTGAGCTCAAAGACATACCCATATTTTTATCATAATCCAGAACATCAATACTAATACCCCTTTCTACTTAAACAAGCAAATTTCACCTTAAAATTAAAATATTATTGTTAGTACAATTTCACTACTGCCCATTTTAAATAAACAAATTAGAAAGTTATTCAACACACACCAACATCTCAAAGTTCAAACAAAATAGTATAATTTACCTGAAGGTTACTTGCACTCGTAGCTTCAATGTACATCGTCCCTTTGTTAATTACACCATTCTAACTGGGTTATATTTACGACTTCTGATTCTCAACGCTTTTAAAATTTTCTCCATCACCATTTATTTAAAGTTGTTTCTGGGCTTTTCCGGAACTCATCTGTGTATATCTGAACCTTGTCTTGTGGATCCAGACACGTTTATGCACCATTTAATTATTAATTCCCCCGAAAAATAACAAAGAAATTCATACTTCTTTCACCAATATACGCCAAAACTGCCTACTTTTGTGTATTTATTTGTCGTAGTAAATTTTACCAATTGGTACAGTGATACTAAACTTTATTACCTTGTATCTTCTTTTCTAAGTGCACTAACGTACATTCATTGTAGCACGTAAAGAACAAACTGTTTTTTATCACAAAAATATTCGAGCAAACTGTTTAAATTATTTAATCAAAACCGGAAAACTAAAAAGCACTGTTTAACGCGTTGAATCAAGTCGAAGATCTAAGAGAGCTTGTTCATATTCCCCTGGGTATATATAGAGGTTAGCATGTCTGTCGGTCGAGTCTCCAAAACGGACAATTCTAAAGAATTTCGCCTGCTATGTTCCCATTCCGCAGCCCGGCATGCGATTTTTACGAATTTTGCACTCGCCCTAGTTAAATCTCAGAAATTTCAACACGGCACGCAACGTCTGGAAATAACTAATTGAATTTTATACAGAAATGTTATTTTTACCTCTCAAATTTTGCCTTTTACTTTCAACCAATCGCAACCCTATGACGTTGCTCTACTCATGCCTTTTACTATATGTGCCTCGGTCTTGCGCATATTATCTGTCTCTATCTACCCTGTTCTTATTAGTGCAAATTGATATTCCTTATTATCGATTATTTCAGTCCATGTGGACTATCTGGGTTAAATAACCCCGTATCGCGCCTTCCCGTGAATATTAAGCCACGGTTTCTCCAAGATTCTTTGTAACCATTAATTATCTGCAACATTTACGCAGAATGAGCCTTTTAAAAATACGCAGGTGTTCAAACATAATATTACTTCTCAGATTTGCATTTTATTGGGTTTTTTCAAGTTTTTTTTATAGATGCTATATGTTACTAATGGTTCAATTAACTTCAATTAAAATTAATACCCTTTAATTTTTAGTGAATCATAATTAAATATTCAATTATTATCAGTACATTTTTGTTTAATACCGGTTACTTAAAATAGAGTTAATTAATATAAATTTTGCACATAATTTCTCTTTGTTTCTTTACTAGGAATAATTAAATTACATGTAGAGTTTTCTAATACTGCTTCCTTTTATATAAAGCGTCTTATAAATAATTTAAATCTCTTATTTTTAATAAAACGAATGAATTTTTATGCTTCACGCTTTTATTTAATAACGCGTACCTTTTCCCAAAGCTTCTACACGGTGATTAAAATTATTTGATGTGATTATTTAATTTTCTACCCTGGTCTAAATATGAGTAATATAAACATATATATATATATATATATATATATATATATATTCATTAGCATTCTGTCAAAAATTTTATTTTTGTCAAGCCAATATTTTACTTATACTTAAAATTTTTTTATTCAATTCAATTTTATAAGATTATATAAAGGAAATTAGTTTACATTTTATTTATGCAAACTAATTTTTAATAATCTTAATGTAAGTAACGCTTGTTAATACCAGTGTCTTTATTATAGTTCTAGTACTTTTTTAGTTATTGCCTTTGAGAAAGCATTAAATAAATGGGAAAATTTAGGCCATAAAAAACAGTTTTCTTTTACCCCAGCAGACCTAATACCCGTAAATATAACTAGAATCATATATATATATATATATATATATATATATATATTACTCATATTTAGACCAGGGTAGAAAATTAAATAATCACATCAAATAATTTTAATCACCGTGTAGAAGCTTTGGGAAAAGATACATAACTCGCGTTATTAAATAAAAGCGTGAAGCATAAAAATTCATTCGTTTCATTAAACATAAGAGATTTAAATCATGTACAAGACGCTTTATATCAAAAGAAACAGTATTAAACAGCTACACATGTAATTTAATTATTCCTAATAAGGAAACAAATGGAAATTACGTGCAAAATTTATATTAATTAACCCTATTTTAAGTAACCGGTATTAAACAAAGTGTACACATAATAATTAATATTTAACTTGTATTCGCTAAAAATGAAAGGATAGAAGTCAATTTTAATTGGAGTTAATTAAACCATTATTAATAATAAGCATAAAAGTCTGTGAAAATCTAAGATTATAATACCAGAAAATAAAGCTCTGAGAATTAATATTATGTTTGAACACCTGCGTAGTTTAAATATCACGTACGGCGAAAATTTTGTAGATAACAAATGGTTTCAGAGAATCTTGTAGAAACCGTCGCATAATAGTTACGAGAAATGCTAAAGGTGGGTTATTTCACACTCCACATGGACTAAAATAATCGATAATAAAGAATATCAATTTGCATCAATAAGAACAGGTTAGATAGAGACAGATAATATGCGCAAGACCGAGACACATATAGTAAAAGGCGTGAGTAGAGCAACGTCATGGGGTTGCGATTGGTTGAAAGTAAATGCAAAATTTGAGAGGTAAAATAACATTTTTTATAAAAGTCAATTAGTGATTTCCAGACTTTGCGTGCCGTGTTGAAATTTCTGAGATTTAACTGGGGTGAGTACTAAATTCGTAAAAACCGACGCGCGAGCGACGGAATGGGAACATAGCATGAGAAATTCTTAAGCATTGTCTGTTTTGAGGACAAAAGCGACGTGCCGGCTATCCGCTATATATACCGGTGGTAATATGAATTTCGTTCTCTTAGACTTTTGACTATTCGATGCGTTAAAAGCTCTCTTACATCCGCGACTTGATTCAAGATGTTAAACAGTGCATTTTAGTTTGATAAAATAATTTAAAGTCTGCTCGTATATTTTGGTGATTCAAAATAGTTTGTTCTTTACGTGCTAACATGAATATACTTTAGTGCACTTAGATACAAGGTAATAAAATTTAGTATCACTGTACCAATTAGTAAAATTTACAACGACAAATGTATACACAAAAGTAGGCAGTTTTGGCGTATATTGGTGAAAGAAGTATGAATTTCTTTGTTATTTTTCGAGGGTGTTAATAATTAAATGGTTCGTAAACATGACTGGATCCACTAAACAAGGTTCAGATATACACAGATGAGTTCCGGAAAAGCCCTGAAACAACTTTAAATAAATGGTGATGGAGCAAATTTTAAAACGTTGAGAATCAGAAGCCGTAAATATAACCCAGTTGGAATGGTGTGATTAACAAAAGGGACGATGTACATTGAAGCTACGAGTGCAAGTAACCTTCAGGTAAATTATACTATTTTGTTTGAACTTTGAGATTTCTGTGTGTGTTGATTAACTTTATAATTGATTTACTCAAAATGGACAGTAGTGAAATGGTACTAACAATAATATTTTAATTTTAAGGTGAAATTTGCTTGTTTAAGTAGAAAGGGGTATTTAGTATTGATGTTCTGGATTATGATGAAAATTTTGGGTAGGTCTTTGAGCTCAATTAGACGAACCTGGTTAATTAACGTAAAGGGGTGGTAGATGCTCCCTTTGTACTCAGACTCAGGTCTGCATATATTGTTACATTGATTAGTAGGCATCCTACAAAGACTTTAATTCTGGATGCACATTAAAATGATAATAAATTTAATTTTGAAATTTTCCGATATTAAAATTTATGCTGAATATTAATTTTGAAATTTTAATGTATTGTGAATATTGATGTAAATAGAGTTGACGTTGATGTTTGTGGTAGGAATGTGTTTGTTTTTTTTATGTATGAGGATGAAAGCTATCTAGAGGAGCAGCCGAGGCGATTAACAGAAGAAAGTCAATGGACCAACACAGTTAAGGTCATGAATAGCTTTTTGTAGGATTCACAGCATTCTTGACATCCAATTCGTAGGGGCTCGATTCGAAAAGCGGAGTACCCGGATTTTGGTGGTTTCACAGCATTCTTTGGCGACCCAATTCGTGAGGCTCGATTCAAATACAGGGTATCACAGCAGACATGGCGACCCAAAAGTGAGGCTCGAGTTCCAAATAAAATTTTTGTGATTTTATTCCAGGAAACTGGCGATCTGAGAGAGAGAGAGAGAGTTTCTGTGTGTGTATAAATTTAAGAGTATTTTAGAGGGTGTGAGAGTGATTAGAACGTATGCAGAGAAAAGAGTGGTTAAGGAGTCAAGGAGTGGAAATTGGAAGTGACGATAGTGCATTGTGTGAAAAAAATTCGAAAATGGAAGAAGCTGGAGGCAGTAGAGATCAGTCAAGGACGGAATCAGGGGATCAAGGAAACGAGATGATAATGAGAATGCTAGAGAGGATGAACGAAGAATCCAACAGGAAATTAGAACTGCTAAGCGATGAAGCTAATAGAGCTAGGGAAGAATCGAATAGAGCGAGAGAGGACTCAAATCGAAAATTTGAGCAAATGAGTGAAGAATCGAACAGGAAGTTAGAGGAGATTAGTCAGAAAATAGATAAGACGAATCAAGAAGTTTCAGAATTTAAAAATAGTCTTACCGTAAAAATGGGGGAGGTTGAAAATAGGGTTGAAAAAAATGAGCATGATATTACAGGTCTTCGACAGGAAATGGGAAATTTAAGGTCCGAAGTACGCATTTTCTGTGAAGAAGAGATTAATATAAAAATGACTGAAGTAACGGACTCATGTAGGGATCAGTTAGGCAGGGTAGAACGCGAAGTTAGTAGTATCAAATACAACATGTCAAATTTAACGGGGGATGGTCCCAGATTTTATACAGGTGGAGTATCATTGGACCAACACATGAAGTTTTATGGCGATAACAGGGTAAATCCACAAATTTTTATTAATAGTGTAAGAAATCTAGTGGGAAATTTATTTGACGAACAGACTAAACTAAATACGATAAAGGCTTTATTAAAGGATAACGCGGAAGCATGGTACAATTTAGTAGGACAGGACATAGACACCTACACGGAGTTTGAAGACAGATTTTTAAAGCACTACTGGAGTGACCACAGACAAGACCAGGTACGAGACGACTTAATCACAGGGAAATTTAAGGGAGAATTTTCAGGAAGTAGGGAGCAATATGCTATACGCAAGTATAGCATAGCAAAGCAACTGAACCCACCACTGACGGACCGACAAATTATCAAGTATTTATCACGACACTTCGAGGTAGAAATAAGACAACACGTAGCACTACAGAACATAGTGGACAGAGAAATGTTTTTAGAATACCTGCAGAGGTACGACGACGTAAGTAGTGGAAGACCTCGGGATAATAGGGAAAGACAGATCAATACAGTTAGGTTTGACAATAGACGGAACAACTATGCTAGAAGGGGGAATAGTTACGGATACCAGCGACAGAATTGGGAACAAAGACGACCATACGTTAGGAGTAATAGTTTAGGAAGGGGACCTGCACCGAGACCGGAACCAACCAGAAAGAATAGTTCACCGTACATGAGGGGGACTGCTAATACAGACACGGAACGAGTGGAAACGCCTAGGACATACGCTGAGGTGAGGGCTAGACCAGGACCGAGTAGGGAAAACAGACCTGGACAGGATTTTTAGAACGCGACAGACCACTAGATTTCAGTGTAAATGTACATGAACATCCACGTGAATTTTTCAAAATTGAGGAGGAAGTAGAGCCAGAAACTAAGGAAAAATTATGTTTGCCAATTATTAATTTAGAAATTTTTGAAAATAATGTAGAAGTGTTACTTGATACAGGGGCAGAGGCGAGTTTAATATCGGAGGAATTCGTCAGCAAAATTAGGGATAAGGTTTGTGATAGAATTATGCCTATAAAGAGTAGCCATTTAGTAGCTCCAAATAAAAAGAATTTTGCTGTAGTAAATAGTGTTGTGGTGCTTAGGATAGATATAGGAGATTTAAGCTGTGAACAGGAGTTTGTAATAGTACGTGGACTGAAGTTTCAGAGCATTTTAGGTGTTGACTGTATGATGAAGTTAGGGGTTTTGATATATATATGGAAGGGAAGGTAATAAGGATTAATGATAGGGTAGTGCCATGGAAGGGCAGTTATGAAGTCACAGAGGATGACACGGGGTTTAGTATTAATGTAATAGAGGTAGAGGATGATGAAGGTAAACAGATCAACACGATAAGATGTCCAGAGGATAGGATAGTAGAGGTTCAAGCTTTAGTACAAAAACATGCAGAATTAAGGGGGGTAGAAGCAACAGCAGCATATCGGGAGCAGGTGAAGGCAGAATTAATTAAAGATGCACGAAAAATTAATCAACGGACCAAACCGCAATTCCATTGTCCACCATCCATGGACACACTTTTGACGAGATTAAGTGGCAAGTTTGTTTTTAATAAAGTAGATTTAAGGAATTCATTCTGGCGGATTCCATTACATAAGAATTCTAGAAGGTACATAGGATTTTCCATAGAGGGAAACATCGATAATTGTAAAGTAGTATCGTTTGGTTTGTCGGCAGAAAGGGAAACAATAATAAATGAGAAACAGACAAGTGTAGGGATTGAAGAAGAAGTAATATTTAAGAGTCAGGATAATAGGGATGATAAGTTTATTTTATGTGAGATAATAAGGATGATAAGTATAGATATAGAAGTGGGAGAAATAGGGATGAAGAGTATTAGGTTGGTGAGAAGAAAGACTTGGAGGGTCAAGAAGAGAGTTAGATTTAAATAACTTGATGAACAAAGGATAGAGATAGGTGAATTTTAGTATAGATATAGAAAATAAAGCTAAGTATAGGATAAATATGGGAGATAATTAGAAATAGGTTTAGGATGAGAATAAAGAGTAAATGTAGGAAGAAAATAAGATAGATTAAGTGTAGATATTTCTTATAAGATTAGTGGGGAGTTAGGAATAGAATAAGAATAGGATAGGTATATAGAAGTAGGTAGGGGAAGTAAAGTATAATGAAGATTAATTAAAAGTTAGGAATAGGATAGGGATATAGGATGTATATAGGATTAGATGGATAAGTAGGATGAAGTTAAGGATAATTTCAGTTTATAAAATTAGGTGAGAGTTAGGAATAGGATAGGGATATAGGTAGGTGTAAATATTTTTTTTTGGATTGGAGACAAAGTAGGTAAGTTAGATAGATAAGGGTAGAGAGAGATAGGCAATTTTTTTTGTAATTTTTTTTGTCTAAATGCTTTATATTTGCATTCAAATAAGTGGGATTATTTGTATTCAAATAGGGGGAAAATACTCATATTTAGACCAGGGTAGAAAATTAAATAATCACATCAAATAATTTTAATCACCGTGTAGAAGCTTTGGGAAAAGATACATAACTCGCGTTATTAAATAAAAGCGTGAAGCATAAAAATTCATTCGTTTCATTAAACATAAGAGATTTAAATCATGTACAAGACGCTTTATATCAAAAGAAACAGTATTAAAAGCTACACATGTAATTTAATTATTCCTAATAAGAAACAAATGGAAATTACGTGCAAAATTTATATTAATTAACCCTATTTTAAGTAACCGGTATTAAACAAAGTGTACACATAATAATTAATATTTAACTTGTATTCGCTAAAATGAAAGGATAGAAGTCAATTTTAATTGGAGTTAATTAAACCATTATTAATAATAAGCACAAAAGTCTGTGAAAATCCAAGATTATAATACCAGAAAATAAAGCTCTGAGAATTAATATTATGTTTGAACACCTGCGTAGTTTAAATATCACGTACGGCGAAAATTTTGTAGATAACAAATGGTTTCAGAGAATCTTGTAGAAACCGTCGCATAATAGTTACGAGAAATGCTAAAGGTGGGTTATTTCACACTCCACATGGACTAAAATAATCGATAATAAAGAATATCAATTTGCATCAATAAGAACAGGTTAGATAGAGACAGATAATATGCGCAAGACCGAGACACATATAGTAAAAGGCGTGAGTAGAGCAACGTCATGGGGTTGCGATTGGTTGAAAGTAAAATGCAAAATTTGAGAGGTAAAAATAACATTTCTTTATAAAAGTCAATTAGTTATTTCCAGACTTTGCGTGCCGTGTTGAAATTTCTGAGATTTAACTGGGGTGAGTACTAAATTCGTAAAAACCGACGCGCGAGCGACGGAATGGGAACATAGCATGAGAAATTCTTAAGAATTGTCTGTTTTGAGGACAAAAGCGACGTGCCGGCTATCCGCTATATATACCGGTGGTAATATGAATTTCGTTCTCTTAGACTTTTGACTATTCGATGCGTTAAAAGCTCTCTTACATCCGCGACTTGATTCAAGATGTTAAACAGTGCATTTTAGTTTGATAAAATAATTTAAAGTCTGCTCGTATATTTTGGTGATTCAAAATAGTTTGTTCTTTACGTGCTAACATGAATATACTTTAGTGCACTTAGATACAAGGTAATAAAATTTAGTATCACTGTACCAATTAGTAAAATTTACAACGACAAATGTATACACAAAAGTAGGCAGTTTTGGCGTATATTGGTGAAAGAAGTATGAATTTTTTTGTTATTTTTCGGGGGTGTTAATAATTAAATGGTTCGTAAACATGACTGGATCCACTAAACAAGGTTCAGATATACACAGATGAGTTCCGGAAAAGCCCTGAAACAACTTTAAATAAATGGTGATGGAGCAAATTTTAAAACGTTGAGAATCAGAAGCCGTAAATATAACCCAGTTGGAATGGTGTGATTAACAAAAGGGACGATGTACATTGAAGCTACGAGTGCAAGTAACCTTCAGGTAAATTATACTATTTTGTTTGAACTTTGAGATTTTTGTGTGTGTTGATTAACTTTATAATTGATTTACTCAAAATGGACAGTAGTGAAATGGTACTAACAATAATATTTTAATTTTAAGGTGAACTTTGCTTGTTTAAGTAGAAAGGGGTATTTAGTATTGATGTTCTGGATTATGATGAAAATTTTGGGTATGTCTTTGAGCTCAATTAGACGAACCTGGTTAATTAACGTAAAGGGGTGGTAGATGCTCCCTTTGTACTCTGCATATATTGTTATAGTAATTAGTAGGCATCCTACAAGGACTTTAATTCTGGATGCACATTAAAATGATAATAAATTTAATTTTGAAATTTTCCGATATTAAAATTTATGCTGAATATTAATTTTGAAATTTTAATGTATTGTGAATATTGATGTAAATAGAGTTGACGTTGATGTTTGTGGTAGGAATGTGTTTGTTTTTTTATGTATGAGGATGAAAGCTATCTAGAGGAGCAGCCGAGGCGATTAACAGAAGAAAGTCAATGGACCAACACAGTTAAGGTCATGAATAGCTTTTTGTAGGATTCACAGCATACTTGACATCCAATTCGTAGGGGCTCGATTCGAAAAGCGGAGTACCCGGATTTTGGTGGTTTCACAGCATTCTTTGGCGACCCAATTCGTGAGGCTCGATTCTAATACAGGGATTCACAGCAATATATATATATATATATATATATATATATATACACACACATTAATGTGAATGGAGGTCATACAGAAGTCATTGAGTACCATATTGTGCACATCAAACCACCTAAACCAAAGAAAAAAAAATTTCTAATACTTAATTTCTATTAAGAAACGCAAGGTATAATATTTCCGTAGCACAATAAACACCTAATTAATGGTATCTTTAAGTAATGTAATAGGTAAGATATGACGTCGGTAAAAATACAAATAATCCCTAGTTAATAAATCCTCTTTATAACTAGTTCCAGTGTGTATATATTCGTCCTCCTGAAAAGTACTAAATACTTCTTAATAACGCGTTGCGCATATAGAACATTAAAGTACTTTTTCATTTCGCAAGAAACATAAATACTCCATTTATTTTTCTCGAGATTTCGTTCCAATTTGATGAGAAACGTAAAATCCAATCTTGAACAAAGCTCGTTCATTCTAATTTCTTTTTTCACATCGCCCATGTCCTCTAAAATCTGTACTACTTTTCCTCTAATTTTAAATTTCATATCCCCTATGGTCGTATTTGTCTCTTTTAAGCCTTTAGTAATCATATCACTCAACTCTTTAAATTTTCTTCCATTCTTTTCGCTTGCTGATTTAAACTCCTGAGTATTATTGTCAAATTTCGCTCTTATTTTTTTATACATTCCTAATCTATTTCTTTTATATTTTTCTCAATTTATTTATTGATTTCCTTGATGCTTATTTTATTCCTTTTGATGTCGCATAATTTTTCCATTCTTTTCACTCATTTCTAGCATTTCCCTCTCATTTTTTTTATGCCTTTCTCATTCTTTTCATACATTTCTTGCATTTTTTAATTTAAATTTTATAAAAGGGTAATGATTTTCTATTCCCGAGTCTCCCCTACACTCTGTTCTTTTTTTACCTATGAAACCTTGTTTTTCGGGTCTTCCAAATAAACGCTTTCTTGAGAACCGATTTCTACGCCCCAGCTTTTGATCCGTCACGAATATCTTTCATTCTGTTGGTAGTTCTAGAAAACAATCAGATATACTACACAGAGAAAAGTCCTACAAAATCCTATGAGACAAAAGAATTCTAATTTTCAAAGGGCTTATTGAGCTTACACGTTGGGACGCCCGTAAAAATGTTGTGGCTGTAGCGAATGATGCGATCAGCCGTTGGGCTTCAATTTCCTTGCTATCTCAGTTTAAATGAGACGAGAATCCAACATTGAACTTATAGTGACATTAAATACGCATTAACAAATGTCCTTCAAATGATAATTGTTACATTCACATTTCTTTAACACACATTATCAAAAATAACATTGCTTACATACAATCATTAGAGTTCACAAATCAAGTTCAATATAGTCAGCAAATCTTAAGTTTAAAACATATATATATATATATATATATATATATATATATAACTACTAGATACTGAAATAGAGTTCATAAAATCTCTCTTTGTATAATTAGTATTTTACAAACCTGTCCTTATATAAATTACGTTATATACAAATTTTTAGAAATTTGCATGCATAATTTTAATTATCTTTCTAACCTTGTGGTCAAACGTAGCTGATCAGATACATTCAATAAAACTGTTTATAATGTCAAATTAAATCGAAATTTGACCTCAAAACAATTTTAAATTATCCATTTACAAAAAAAATAATTAAGACTCCAAATCCTTATGTAATCTAAACCCCTTAAGAACATAAAACAAGTACAAAATGCCTTTTAACAGATTTAGCGTTAATTTTGCTGATTGTTTTTTTTTCTGTTTATGCAGTAAGCTCGTATCTATCAAACTTCATACCTTTTTTTCTCAAAATTTATATCGGCGTCGTTCAAGTACTTTGTTTGCCTTCCGATGATGTATTAAACCGTACCCTTTTTATTTCATTCCTCATTCACAAAGATTCTGCTTCTACTCCTCATACACCACCCTGTATATTAGAGTTTCCTACAATAAGTACGCTTTACAATAATTTTCATTTAAACCTATTTACTGCGAAACGAAAAGCTCCTCTATAATCTCAATTGTCAGTACCTTATTTGAGGTATCCGTTGGCCTGATGCATATTCCTATAGAGTATAATTACTTCTTATACTACTCCAACTTGAAGACTCTTTGAAATAATGGATCGCACTTCTCTGATATAAAGTTGTTTCCAAGTTTCTATTTAATACCTGTGGTTGATAACGTCGACATTGATGTTATTTCGTGCTATCAAACGAGTTCATTTGATTTCTTCCTGTAGCTATACAACAACAATTACTTGTCGTTACATTTCTCGTTATCTAAGGAATTTCGTGCACATTGTTGTGTGCTTCTTCCGGTGGATATGATCGTCTGTCACCTTGGCCAAAGATTGACAAGGCGATTGACGTTCCTTTTGTAGAAAGGACGCACGATTTGCGTGGTCTCAGGTCCATCTGTTCCACTCTGGCCTCAGAGAGGGTGTGATCGATCCTACACCGTGGACACGCGGGTGAGTGCTTATTCACTGTTCTCTTGTGTGGGTCTTAGGTATTTGTTAAAACAGCATGTTTATAAATTTCCATTGATGACTAAACTTTGCAGTTGTAAAATGATTATCTTTATGTGAGATGATATTGATTATTAATACTGTATTACTTATTGATTCCTTTATTGGGATAAATTTATGTATATAATTTTATCTTACGATGGTATTGATTAATTAATATTGTATTATTTACTGATTTCTTTATGGTGACAGTTTTAGGTATATAATTTTATGCTTACGATGGTATTAATGATTAATATTGAATTATTTACTGATTTCCTTATTGTAACAATTTTTGTATGTCATTTTATGCTTGCGATGGTGATATTTAGAGCTGTTGTTTTTAAAGTTGTAAACTTTTGTTAATTAATATATTGGAGTGCCTAAAAACTGCAGCTCGCCATTTTAAAAAACGATTTCTTTTGGTTCTCCTTGATATATGTATATTGTGGAATTCATTTTTTTTTGTTTTTAGTCATACTGCGCTTTTATGTCTCTCCAAAATATAATTTAGAGTAATTATAAGTATTAATAAGCATTGTTAATTTCTTTTCTTTATTTCAGACCTTTTCTTTATTTTTTTTGTATTTGTAAGACCACGCCTACTCGCCGATTGAGCGCGGTCGTCCTTTCGTTGTTTTTCCGGTTACGTCAATGTACGTAGCAACTTTTAAAATTAATTATTATTAATAAATATTTAGTAAGCATGGAAAATAATAATGTAATGTTTAACAAAATAAATATAATTCCTATTTCCTTGTTGTTTAACACAGTTCTAATGGTTTGGTGTTTCTGTACACATAATAATTACCTACTGATGGCGCACGAACGATTTTTTGCATGCTCTTATCTACTTTTCTGTTGAAATTTCAATTCCCACTAGCAGTTTAGACGAGTATGTAATAAATAACATATGGAAATTATTTGTTTGCAGCATTTAAAGATTAGCAAACAGTTTTGTTGAAGTGAAATGGTAGTACTACAGGTAAAAAGGGACAGGTAAGAAATTTCTGGTGCCTCAATACACATTTGCCTATTTATAAAACTTAATTGAATTTATAAATGAGGTGAGTATTTTACATTTCTCCAAACCGTGTTAAAATTACAAAAAATAAACACCCACTTGTTGCTCCCTCACTCTTTTATCCAAATAAAAAAATTAATTGCGGCTTCATAGTACTCTGTATATTAAAAAAGAAATTTAACGTAATTTGACCTATTTATTCTTATTTCAATAATAACCTCTTAGACCCTGCATCCCAGAAGATTTAAATCGCATTTAAAAAATTCAACAAAAAATAAACATAATCTTGCAACCCAACGCGGATATTTTAGGTCCAACAAAGAATAAATTCCCCTCGCTCTTTCGACCCTTTGCCTGTCTGGAGCAGCTAAGGGCTCAGAACGGGGTAAATCTGTACAAGACCGCTGAATTCCAGCATCACAAAAAACCGCCAGACAAAATCACCTTTCCCCTCGCTCTAACTGATATTTACCCTAAAAACGATAGCATAACTTTTGTCACGATGATGGTCCCTTGGCTTCCTATATTGTAAAACAGGTATATGACTTTTATATCCACCTGACAGTTTCATTTTCATTCGTTATTATGCATTCAAATTATATTTAAATTTACAATTGCCGTAATTTTTATGCAATATTTTATTGAAGGATATCCGTAGATAAAAATCGGCTTACTGGGAAAAGTGAAACAAAAGGGTTGCAAAGGTTACAAAATCTAGACAAATAAATAATGCCATTCCGATTGGGAAGGTATGTCTGTAAAAATTATTTGCGTATACTTCATTATATTGTAATGAGTTCAACATTTAAGTTCAACAATTATGTTTATTATGTAAACTATGTTTATTTTTAAACAGGTGATTTTAAATTCAAGGGCACGTTTTGTATACACATTAGCTGTAGGATACAAACAACAGGTATTTTTAATAAAAACATAATGCAGTTTTATTTAAAATACATTGTTTAGGGATTTTTCTAAGCCTGCGGTTAAAAACCATTTTAAATATTTAAGCAACAATGGGTCTATTGCCCCATATGCTTTCAGAGTGTTGCAGCTTGCACTACCCAATACGAAGATTACTGGTAAAATTTGCGGAATCTAATACATCTTGTATTGCCAGCGTTATAACAATTGTCATATTAGTAGAATTTCATATTTAAACCTATAAATCAATTGACAATTCGATACCAAATCTAGCAAGTTCGTTACAAAAAATTTAATAAAGCAATAATATGTGTGTAAAAATGGAAGTTATGGCTCATAACCTTTGAGCGATGTTACTTTTATGATTTTTCATACATTTCACACCATAGCAATGCGTGGAAAAATTTGGTTAATTTTTCTGGATATGAAGTGCCATCCAAAACCATGGTTTACAAATGATCCTTAGAATTCGAACGCGGAAGAGCAACGTCTGCTGACAAAGTTCGCTAAGGCGTTCCAAGCACCTCTATCGTCACGAGAATACCGCGTGACAATCTTGTATAAGCCCTTGGGCCCTTGGGCTGGCTGTCTTGACTGTAGCTACACGAACGATACCATCCCTACCAGGATGAACATCCACTACTCTTCCTAAACGCCACTGTTGGGGGGGGGGGTTATTTTCTTCTTTTAACAGTAGATGCAAATCAATAGGCAGAGTAGCGGAAATCCTTAACCACTTACTCTTCTGTTACAGCGTGTGCAAGTATTCAACACTCCATTTTTTTAAACCCTTGTTGCATTTGATGTAACAGTTGCCACCGATTTTAACGAGAGGGATTTATGGACAACAAATCCAGATCTGGTAGCACCGAGACTGGTTCAACATTAAGAAAGCGACCCGGGGTCAAATACGAAAAATCACGCGGTTCGCAACTCAGTGCGCAAAGTGGACGTGAGTTGAGAATCGCTTCGACTTGAATCAATACCTTCGAGAATTCTTCAAACGACAACATTTGTTTACCGATAATTCTTGTAAAATGGGATTTTACCGATATAATCCTGGTCTCCCACAACCCACCAAAATGAGGAGCAGCAGGAGGGTTAAACACAAATTTGATTCCCTCAACGCCTGCTGAATGGTGAATCAATTGAGAGATTTCACGAGAGACCCCAACGAAATTGGTGCCATTATCACAATGGATTTGAATACATTTGCCTCTTCGAACAATAAATCGACGTAAAGCACCCAAGAAAGCGTCTGTCGACAAGTTAGACACTAATTCCAAATGGATAGCTTTCAGTCGCTGAAACTGATTCATCGTGAAAGAGAAAGGTCCACCACAGTCGATTCCCGTATGTAAAAGTGCCTTACCTGGAGTTAACCTAAATGCTGGTAAATCCCCCATAGGGGGGCATAAAACCACAGGGTTTACACGAAAACAACGAATGCAGGATTTCAAACATTGCCGAATAGCCCTCTTTGCGGACAAGATGCAATAATTTTGAGTTAATAAAAATTGAGTTGTTCGATTTTCAGGATGTAAATGTCTTTCATGACAATCTAATATGATAATTTCAGTTAACCGATGCGACCGCGGAAGCAAAACTAGAAATTTGCATGATGCGATAATTCTGAATTGCGTAGGCGACCGCCCACCCTCAACAAATCACGACTATCTAGAAACGAATTAAGGCTAGGCCGTTGTTTAGTAACAAGTTTTCCAGTTTTAATATTTGCAATGTCTCGAGCAAAAACATTTGTTTGAACTCTTTTAATCAATAAATGTATAGCCTCTTGCTGCTGAGCTAGGGATATCTGCAGCTTAAGGGGAAGCCAAAACTTGCCCATGTGTATGTCTGCCTCGGGGACATTTGATCCTTTCATACAGGTGTTCCCCAGAAAGATTTCAGTAAGAATTTTAATTGGGCTTGCCTCCGGGAGCTTGGGCACAAGCATATGAGACGGGCTGAATGACACTACATTTGATTCTCCAATGCTTCACCGGAAGATACAACATTCGCCAGGTAGTGAGCTTCTTTATCTGAAAATTTTGAATTTTGCCTTGCTGTTCCAAGCAAGGAGTATCTTTAAGGTACGTGACAATACTCACACTCTCGTTTTACTTCTCATCCGAACGAGGGCGTATTTTTGTGAAAAATGCTCGTCTAACATTTTTCAAGCGGGGCTGGATGACATCCGAATTATTGTTGGTCAGGTTTAGAAAATTTATTCAGTTTTCAAGAGCAACCAAAGAGACTCCTTTTAGACGGACACGCAACTCATACAACGAATATTATTGTTATAAGCACAGCAAGAGAAAATGGAGTGGTAATGTATTGTATTATATTGTATATCTTTATTATTTGAATAGCATTTATACAAATAACTATTAACTCTAGAAGTAACTCTAGCGAGATTTGGACTATGAAGTCCACTCTTACACCTAACTAGAGATTACTTCAAAATTGACAGAAAAATAACTAAAAATATTAAAAATAAAAATAAAAATAAAGATAAGCATTTTTACAGTGTTTAAATAAATAAATAAATATTCCTTTGCCGTACACATAACATACTCGCGCGTATGCGCACTCGCACCCATGCTCATACATACACATAACAAAAACACTCAATCACACTACAGGCAATTAATCTCGGAACCTATGCATCCTAAATGTAACTACTGTTGCGATAGTAGATACTCCCGATACGTTTGTCGGAACTTAGATATTGTGGTAGAATTTCTTATAATGGCAGGAATCAAGTTCCACAGTGTAGAACTGGAAACCACAAAAGAGAAATGATACATTTCAGTTCGATGATGTGGAATTTTTAACCGGTTATCATCTCTGATGTCGTAGTGGCCGTTAGATAAAGGCGAAAATTTTGTAGTAAGGTAGTTTGGACCAATCCCGCTTTGTTTAATACTACACTGCTGACATAAACCACAGTCACTCGATGTTTCTTTCATGAAAACTCTGAGCCTACATTATGCTGATGAAACTAGAAGATGGCTCCGATGTCATCCAGGAAAGGTTGTTACGTTGTAACAAACCTCGTACCTTTCTGGCGCAACCTATCTTCAATCAACAACAAAGACAACTACAGTTAACGGTTTCCAAAAACTGAAATATCGCCTTTAATTGACAAAACACGTTCAGAAACATATTTTCTTTCAGCAGAGACGACAGACAACAAACTTAATGAAAAAAAGGTACCTCAATCAGCTCACCGAATTACCAATCTGCGGCTCTTTGAAAGAAGTATTCGACAAAATGAAAATAAATCCGGGCCAAATTTTCCCGCAAAGAATGTGCGGTTTGTGACTAATAAAATTTAGCTCATCCTGGATGTTCTACAATAATGCTTGATAGCAGCGTGATGGACAATTCATCAGATTTTCATTTAGCATCGCCTGAATGCTCATGGCTATACCAAAAGTAAAGCAAGGAGCAAAAGAACAACCCGCAAAAAGGAAAGACTCCTATCTTAACCAGTTCACCATACAAAAAAATCTGACAAAGTTCTAAATAAGAAAGGAGAGAAGCAAAAGGCAAAGGAAGAAACAACTAGAAAGCGGTTTTTGAACGGCAATGACAAGAAAATCTCTAAGAAACCTAAGATTAAAAGATTAGAAAACGGAATGAATGGTGATTGGAATGTATTTCAAGAGAGAACATCGAGAGCAAAAGCAAATGTCTTTATTGCGGTGTTTTTTACTCATTTTTAAATGAAGGCTGGATATCTAACATGTCAACAATGTTTCAAGTGGGCTCACAATTTTTTGCGTGAGAGTAGAGAGTGAGAACGATCAAGCTGTTCTCATATGTGAATTTTGTTCTTAAATCAAACTTTTTAACGATTTAAAAATTATTTTTAATGAATATGTATACTACCCTATTCTGTCCCATAGGTGGTGCATAGCGGGGTATTTTGGTATAATGATTTAAAAAAAAATGAAAATACATACAGGCAGTTATTGTAACTTTTAATATAAAACGTGATTATTAAAGACCGGTGCTGTTCACGTTACGTTTTAGTGTGTTTCTACAATAGCTTGTGTAACACTAATTTTGACTTAATTACTCCGTTCTATCCCACCTCCCTCTACTTATTTTGACAAAAGCATTATATAAAATAGAATTTGGAGCTTTTACTGTTGTCATTTGTAGAGGATTAAATGTTTTAACACGTTCTAACAAAAGCTGGTGCGAAAGCGGTTCGTGTGATTTCTTTACACAGAATCGATTTTGTTATGCTCTGCTGACTTCCTTATTTTTTCCACCCTCAAGTTTTACAGGTAGCTGATTCTTAGTTCTTTAACATTAAAACATGGGCTTGAGCCTACCGATTTGTCTAACGGCTGTAACGCATTAGAAACTTTGTAGCAGACAGTTTGTAACACAGAAATTAAACAAAAGAAAGTAAAATAGTTATTGTTTAAAGTAACGGTAATTTACGAGCAAATTAACAAAGCAATGAACCATTTGATTTAAGAATTGTTTCAGTGTTGAAAACGAATAGTTTCGGTGTCTGACCTTTAAAAAAAACAGTTTGAAAAAAAAGTTTATTTTTTCTGATGAATGAATATTATTTTGCTCGTGATACAAGATACAATTTGATATCTCGTTTATTCTTGCGGTTGACTTGAGATTGCTTGCAAATACTAACCTAGCTCTATATAACCTACTTTGGGTTGATAGTGCCCGCTACAATATATAGACACAATCCAAAAAATTTCGAGAATTGTCACTTAGCTAACATTTGTAATCTTGTTCTTCCCAGGTTACTACTGAAGAATACCATTCGACCATCGATAAGTTCTTGTAGACTGATTCAGTTCGAAAACGATAGAACCAGCGATCTGGAATATCAATTCTAGTACTCACCTAAATTTTATCACATTTGTGGCATTCTGCTTCAGTTATCAGGAAATAACTGCACGAGAATGTGAAAAAGAACAAAATTTTTATGATTTCTTAGAGATGAAGCCAATTACCATCACTAACCATTACCAGCCATTGACTGATTTATGGGACGAAACATGAAGTAATAAAAGTAATGATAATGGAAGTAGCACAACGGATTGAAAGAGATGTATATAATTACAGCGATTATTATCAGATGACACTGAAATGCAATATGTGAGGTTATAAAGCAGATTCAAGGTTCGTTTTCAAACATGTTTGTGTCATAAGAATAAGTAGATGATTTTAACTAAAACTACTATCAAATTTTACTACCATAAGGAGTGCATATGCAAATTCTTTCTTTCCTGAGAAATGTATAGGCAAATCCTTTTGGAATACTCGTATATATCGGATGGTGGATTATTTTAGCGAACATAGAGATTTAACATGCACAATCACACTAATGCAGTTTCCTGCTTCCTTATTTATTTTACGGCAAAAATGTAAGAGCGACAAATTGCTTAAAACTTAAAACTGCTTATGATGGCTCAGTTGCCTATCACCGAAATATTTCCCCAAGCTGTCAAAATTCAAATAAGTTTTGTAACAGCTTAAAAAATTGTATTACCCATGACTTGATTTGTAAATAAATTTGACATGCATAATTTTAAAGTTTGATTATTTAGAATCTATTCTCTGATTTAATGAAAAATGGTTTATCTGTACACATAGCGAAAAAATCAATTTTTGAAGTGGTATTATTTAGGATGTAGTTTTAAAGAAGTGCGAGATACATTTGCGAGCACAGCACTGTACGACTGTGAAACCTGGCCAGTAGGAGAAGCGGACAGGAAAAAGAAGCCTCTGAAATGTGGTGCCACAGACGTATGATGAAGATATATATCATAGACAGACAAAGTTAAGAACAAAGAGGTACTAGATGTGGTAAAGGAAGAAAGAAATACGTGAAAAACAGTTAAAATAGGAGAGGTAGGATGATAGGCCACATACTAAGGCATGAGGGAATAGTGCGGAATATATTAGAAGCAGAGATATGAAGAAAGAGTGGTAGAAGAAGGCCTAGGTTAGACTATTGCACAACGTCAAATATGTAAGCTGTGGGAATTTCAGGAAAATGTGTAGGTCAGTTCAGAATAGAAATCAATAGCGTCCAACCAGTTCCAAGATAGAAAAACCTAATGACGAAAAAAATAACTTAACTTAAACCTGATGATTATTATAAGCTACTACACGTATTGGTTTAGCAATATTCTCAACTAATGTTAATTGTGCGAAGGGATTTATTGGAAAACTATTAATTCGGCAAATGTGTAAGTGTTGGGTATCTTGGTAGCCACAGATTGCTTAACCCCCTTCGCATACCACTGAATCTCGGTGAAATAAAGCATATAATTAGGAAACAACAGAAGGGGAACCGAGCTGTATCTAGGCTGTGGAAATTTCAGGCTACCTCAGAATAGAAATAAATGGAAGTACGCGTCTAACCAGTTTCAAGACGGAAAACCTAATGACGAAAAAATAGTTACACTTAAATCTGATGATTATAATATACAACGACAGATGTTGGTTTTGAAATATTTTCAACTAATGTTGATTGTGTGAAAGGATATATTGGAAAACTATTACTTCGGCAAATGTTCAAGTGTTGAGGGATCTTGGTAGCCGCAGGCTGCTTAACCCCCTTCACAAACTCTTGAATATCGGGGAAATTGGGTGTAAATTTGTAAAACAATGGAAGGGGAACCCAACTGCATCTAACAAGAAAGAGCAGCGGCTGTGTTCGACGACAACAAACATAGAAACCAGGGGAAAATTGTTGAGTGGAGCACAGCACAGCACGTCTATGAAATAGGGGCAGTTAAAGAAGCAGATAGAAAAACGGTAGGAGACCTTTTGGAATGTTGTGTGTCAGATGTATGAAGATTATAGCATAGACAGAAGGTTATTAACAAATGGGCCCTCTTATGCAGAAAGCTTCCAACCCACAAAACAATATTTTTTAGATATGTTTGCCGGCGGACTACAAAAGTAGTAATCTGTATTCTGTAAAATTCTACCAAGCCAATTCCTCGTATTTACTATTGAAAATATACAAACGACTAACCCGTTATTAGTAAAATGTCGTATTATGTTCAGCTAAGAGCTTCCAACCCACTTAGTTAATTTTTGCAGATTGTAAATTTGAAAGTTATAGTCACAGTGGATACTGTAAGTGGGATGGTAGTTTTGTACATTATTAGTTTTCTTATTCTTTTGTCTGTGGATCCCGCACATCTTGTATGATTGTGGTTAATAAACATAGAAGTACGATATTAGCTGCTGTAATTTATGCAATTTTCTCAAAAGAACAAACATATTCCGAAGCCGATCGAGAAAATTATGGCTGCAGCCATAAGTAGTATTGAACAAAATGGTAAGTTCTTGAAATTAATATATACTTAATAAATTCTAGATTAAGTTTTTTAACTGTTGATATTTAAATATTTGCTAGTGTAATATATCTAGTAATTGTTGGCGTTTATTAATTAATAATTATCTATAAAATACAACAGTGCTCAATGATCAGAATTAAAGTGGCATAAAATAAGGTCTATAAAATCAAAATTATTGTGGATTGGAAGCTTCTTACAGAATCTACGTTTTTGATTTTTAACAGATCGAGAGATGTTTCAAGTACAAGAAACTACCTAGGGTTATGGAACAGAAGCAGCTACAATAGATTACTCGCCCGAAGCAAACGATAATAATTCAACCATGCCTCTAAATGAACCACTTGAGATTAGTAAAGAATATGGTCATTCGGAAAATGAAAATACCTTAGATGTAGTGAATAGCAATCAAGTACAAAACAAAAATATACCATTGAGTTGTAGTGCTCAAAAAGGTGATAGTCAGCCATACAAATACCAATATTTATGTGTTTTAATGTTTTCTTTGTTTAGGTCAAAAAATGGTTCATACACTAACTGATAGATATCAGCACTGCTTGGAAAACTTTAATATTTCTCGACCAGGGCCTAGTTGTGAACAACCTAAGAGGATATTACGTAACCGGAACCGACAAGCCATTAGTTATTCCGGGTCAGAAGATTTTGACAACTCCGACCGGGATCCTTTGTACAGTCCTGAAATTTTTCCGCGACATGATGCATTTCCACTAATTTCGAATTTGGAGGAAGAGAAAGAGGGTACTAGGGAACCACCAAGACATGTAGATGCCGATGTTGAACAGGAGAAATTTCAAAATTTATATACATCTCGCGGAAGACCAAAGAAAGGACGTAAGCGAAAATTTGAGGATCAAAATAGAGCCCAAAAAAAATTAATAAAAATAGCAACAAGCCTTACTACAACTACAAAAACGTAAGACTAGAAGAAAAACTGTTTGTCGATTTTGACTTGAGCTGTACTCTATAGTGTGCTGAGAAGGTACCAATTGAAATTTGAAAACAAGAGTTTAAGCGGTGTTGGTCTTTACAGTTTTATAGCAGCTAGTGTACTTGAGTACCCAAAGAGACGTCTTTATGGCAGAAATCCTAATAATATAATAATATAATATTTGTGATCGCTTTATGATAAAAATAGCAAACGAAATAAATTTAGAACGCAAAGCAGAATCGAAAGCACAACATGATCAACATGTGCAAGTTTCCCAGGAAGCTCAACAGTTGCGCAAAGACGACTTTGAAAAAGTTAAAGCAGATGAAGACGTCGAATGTCTGACTTTTGATTTGCAGAAAACTACCTCTACCTCGTATTCCCACAAATATAGTATTTAATAAACGCCAGCTGAGCGTACATAGTGGTAAAGAAGATAGTGGTTATTGTTATGTGTGGGTGGAAGGCACCGCTGGACCAGGGTCCCAAGAAGTGGGCTCTTGCTTGCGGAAGCATATTCAAACACCTATCTGCAGCAGTCAAACATTTAATTCTTTGGAGCGATGCCTGTGGCGGCCAAAAACGTAATATTAAAATCATTCTATTACTAAAAAACATTTTACATTAAAATCCAAATCTTGAAAGTATCAAGTAAAATTTTTTAATAGTGGGACATACGTACTTACCTAACGATTCGGATTTCAGTGACATAGAGACTGCGCTAAAAATACACCAAAGACATTACTGCCGATGATTATGTGCAGAATATTTATTGTTCAGAAAATGGAGCCTGCTGATTTTGTTGGGGTTAAAAATTTGTGAAAAGCTATCACAAACAGAAAAGTTACGGTAGATAAAATTGGTATTAACTGACTGCGCATGAGATCCATCAAAATAGAAAAAAAAGAACCGTTTATTCTTAAAGTCAAGCACGATAGTTTTCATAACATGTACGAAAATCATCATCATCATTAGGTCTTCAGTCCTAGAACTGGTTGGACGTGTACCCTCTTTGTTTCCTAGTCTGAACCAACCTACACATATCTGTAGTTGTTTATAATAATCACCATGTTTAAGTACAGTAATTATTATTGTCATTAGTTTTTCCATCTTGCGACTGGCTGAAAGCGTACCTCCATTGATTTCTATTCTGAGTTAGCCTACACATTTCCCTGAAATGCTCACAGCCTACATCTTTCACTATCTGTGTGCAGTAGTCTAACCTAGGTCTACCTCTACTTCTTTTTTTTCCTATCTCTGCTTCTAATATATTCCGTACTAATCCCTCATGCCTTAGTATGTGGCCTATCGTCCTATCTCTCCTATTTTTTACTGTTTTCCCCTATCATTTCCAGTACCTCTTTGTTCTTAACTTGTCTGTCCATGGTATCTTCATCATACGTATGTAGCACCACATTTCAACCTTCTTCTTCTACCTTCTTGTCTGCTTCTCCTACTGTCCAGGCTTTACCGTAATACAGTGCTATGCTCCACACATATGTTTTAAACAATATTTTCCTTGTTTCTATGTTAGTGGTCTTGGAACACAGTAGTTGCTTTTTCTTGTTAAATGTAGCACGACCTTGTACTAATTTTTGTTTTATATCTTTTGTGCTTTTCCCATCTTGCGTTATTTGACTTTCTAGGTAGCAGAAATCCTTAACCTCTTGTAAGTTCTCGTTACCTATTTGAATTTTTGTTTTTGATTTATTATTCCCTCTTTTGCATACTAGAACTTTAGTATTATTTTTGTTAATTTTCATACCATATCTCTCCGTTACAATTGTTTCCATTTCATTAAGAGCAGCTTCTAACTCTTCCTTGCTAGATGCTAATACCGCTATATCATCTGCAAATCTAAGCATATCAATTTTTTGTCCCTGAATAGTAATTCCAAATGTCTTCTTGCAGTTGACAGTATTCATTGTCTCTTCTATGTACAAGTTAAAAATTAATGGGAACAAGGCACATCCCTGTCTCGCCCTTTTCCTAATATTTGCTTCTCTACTTTCTTGCTCTAATTCTATTACTGCTTTTGCTCTTTGTACAAGCAATGTACTATACGTCTGTCCCTAAAACTCATTCCAATCTTTTTGAGTATTTCGAACATTTTTTTCCATTTTACATTATCGAATGCTTTTTCCAGATCTACAAACCCTATATATACGCTCTCTCCCTTCTCTATTGTTTTCTCCATTATCACCCTCAGAGCTAAAATAGCCTCCCGTGTTCCTCTGTTTCGCTTAAACCCCAATTGATCTTTTCCCAGTATTTCTTCAGCTGGTTTTTCCATTCGCCTTTGTACAATTCTAGTTAATATTTTTGAAACGTGTGCTGTCAAACTTATTGTTCGAAAATTTTCACATCTATCGGCGCCTCTTTTTTTTTGAATATTTACTATGATGTTACGTATGAAATCTTTGGGTATCTCCCTTGTTTCATACATATAGCTTACAAGTTGGAAGAGACGTTCTGTTACTGCTTGTTAAGCGTCTTATAGAGTTTGTGCTTGCACTTTATCTGTACCCGGCGCCTTACCATTTTTCAGACCTTTTAATGCTAATTCAAACTCATCTCTAAGTATAGGATAGCTCAGGTCATCCTTCTCAATATCTGATTCCTGTTTTAATGCTGTTAATTCCTCTCCTGAATATAAATTCCCTATATATTCCTGCCATTTAGCTACTTTCTCTATATTTTCGATAAGGACGTTTCATCCCGCATCCCTTATATTTTTGCTATATGGTTTTATATCCCTAAAATTCATTCTAATTAATTTGTATGCTTCGTCTGTCTTTCCTATTTCTATCTTAGTTTGTACATCGTTGCACTGTTCCTCAATCAGTTGTTCTTCAGTTTTCCTGCATTTGCGAATAATTTCCCATTTTATGGCTTTGTATCTCTGTTTTCCTGTTTCGTCTGATCTATTTTTGTATTTTCGTTTTTCTTCTATTAAATTCAGGATATCCTTTGTTATCCATGGTTTCTTATTTTCTTTTGTGTATACCCCAGAATATCTCTGGCCGCCATGTCTAGGTTGAATTTAATGTTATTCCATTCTGTTTCTACTTCCTTAGTATCAGAAATTTTCCCGGTATCTTTCAGCAATTCATTTGACTTTTTTTTAAATCTTTCGTGGATATATATCTTTTTTCTGCGACGGGAAAAAAATGTGACATTTAATATTTCTTGACAGGTAACAAAATGTCACTTTATATAAAATTACTTTTTTCCCCGGGAAAAAAATGAGTACTTTTTTCCCTGGTAAGTGCAAATAAGTAAGAACACGAAGATATTTAATTTTAGAATATTTTATTATGTATAAGTTACGTTTCCTTAATGTTAAAAGTACAGTTATTAAATGTACATTGCCTGAAAGACATGTTTTTTGAACAATTAGGAATGTCTGCTACAGTGGAATTTTCTTGATTTGAAATAATATTTTGTGCCACTGACACAACTGCCGTTGATGTACTTGTTCGCAAATTGATTCTGTTTCAGCTGATGCACTGCCACACAAACTAAACAGTTTCTTAGCTATTTCTGTCTTGTGCACTATCGATTCATCAACATACCCTTCAGCGACCATTGATGACTTCCAACCACCATGTTTCTTTAGTGTCATCAAGTCTCCCCCAGATTCAACTAAAAGTGTAGCAGACGATCTTCGAAATGCATGACCTGTATATGACTTAGCATTTTTAAGTCGAAGAAAATTGGCTACTATTTCAGGTACCTTATAAAACTGATTTTACCACAACTTGATTGACGCATTTCCCATTGCGATATGCATAAAACAGGCGGCGATCCTTTGCTGCTGCTGGACGAAGTGCCATGTACATTCTGTAAAATTTAATATATTCTTCAGTAACTATAAATCTCCTATTTACATCATTCTTTGTTTGCTTAAGTTTCACAATTAATGACGTTCCCACGTCTTCAATATCATCTAATGTTACCTGGCTAATTTCACATATTCGACAGGCTCCTGCAATCCCAAATACAACAACAACCTTGACCAATAAATAAACTTCATCAGGAGCATTATTTAAAAATCACTAATATGTGTACTGTAAATATTGCAGATTTTTTGGGCATGTAACCTTTCCCATTTTGTTTCAGAAACGTAATTAGTTTGCAATATTTTGAAATGTCTACGTTATTATTGACTTGTAACATACTTTTTATCATTGAATAATTCGACCACACTGTTGATGGCTTTTGTTGTTGCGCTAGTTCCGAAAAATAAACCAATAACACCGTCTCCGAGTAAGAACTACATGTCTTTTCGCCTTCCATTCCATGAATCTTGAATACGCAGTTTCGTAAATTTTTCGTGATTTAGCTGGCAATAATTTTATTGATGCTACTTTCGCTGCCTCTACCAATTCCGGTGGAGTAAGAGAAACTTCTGAATCAGTACTGTCCATTTTTGAATTTTGAATATTCAAAACAATCGATATAAACAACTTAAGTTCGCAATTTTTGTAACCACTTGCAAAATTAAATTGACAGATATTTGATTACTTTAAAGGTTTCCTTAGCAACGCAGATCTAACTGTCCCTATAAGTACATCAGTCTACCTGTTTGAAACTTCAAATTTGACATAGATTGATTTTTTGACTTTAATATAATTGGTAATATTTTTAAATATTAAATCATTGTTTTGCCAGTCACAGAAAAAATAGTGTATTATACGCGGGTAAAATGTAGATTTTAGCTCTCGAGTTTTGTCTCCTCCGCTTCGCGTCGGGAGACAAACACACACCTCGAGCTAAAATCTAGTACTTTTTTCCCTTGTATAATAAATAACTATTTAGCTTCTCAAAGTCAAGGTGCATTTTTCCGTTCCTCTTTTTCAGATTTTTAAATTTAAGTGCGGCCTTCATAATTACGATGTTGTGGTCATTGTCTACATCTGCTTCCGGGTAGCTTCTACAGTCTTTTACTTGATTTCTAAACCGTTGTCTAACAATAATGTAGTCTATTTGTTATCTTCCTATATCTTCTGGCATCTTCCGCGTGTACCGTCTTCTAGCACGATGTTGAAATAATGTATTAGTGATGGTTAAGTTGTTCTTGTCGCAAAATTCTACCAGCCTATTTCCCCTGTCATTTCTCGTGCCTAAACCAAATAAACCTACTATCGCTCTTTCCCTACCCTCACCTACCTCTGCATTAAAATCCCCCGTAATTATTAAATTTTTATGTCCTTTTACGTATCTTAGTATGTCTTCGATATCTTTGTAGATCGCCTCTACCTCTTCCTAATTGTAGCTAGAGGTGGGCATGTATACTTGTATTATTACTGTATTTACTGGTTTAGATTTAAATCTAACCATGAGTACTCTTTCGTTCTTTTGTAGGTATGTACGAAAATATTAATATTAAAAAAAAGAAAGAGCGGTCGGCCATCTGATAAAACTGATTTTGCAGATCTTATTCCGTTATGGTCAACTAGAAAAACAACCAAAACTAAAAAATTTAAAACAAATATTTCAACTTATACCAGCAGATTCCTTACCGTTTTATGAAAGTTTAACTAGAAACCCACAAATTGTAGAAGATATCGATGGATATAATGTAGAAGACCTTGATTTTGAGGTAGATAAAGTAAGTTCGTAAAATACCTATTTATGCACTTTTAAGATTTTTTTTTATTTGTTTAGTGTTTTTTATTTGTATGAGTTACTCTGCATTACTTTTTTATATTTTTGGAGAAATATAAACTTTATCTTTTGATCAGTTTATTTTTTATTTGGTTTTATTTGCAAAACCGCGTGCGGTATGAAAAAAACAAGAAGTGTTATAAAATATTATTAATCAAACCTAAACAAATTATGTGATAGATATTTGAAAATGATGCCAGATATTTTACTGAATGTATTAAACTTTAAGCAACTGTTAGTCCAAATAATATATTTGTGTGTTGGAAGCTTTCTGCATAACATGGCTCAAATAGTTTATAGAAATAGTAGGGGAATAAAAATATCTGTGGAAAACAAAAAAAAATAGGAGAAATAGATGGACAGGATACAGTCTAAGGCATTTTTGGGGAATAATGCGGGATATATTACAAGCAGCGATAGGAAAAAAGAGAGGTAGAGGTAGACCTAGATCAGACTTTCGCATGCAGATAGTGAAAGTTGCAGACTGGAAATTTCAGGGAAATGTGTAGGGTAGCTCAGAATACGAAACATTGAGGGTACGCGTCTAACTAGTTCCAGGACTGAAGACCTAATGATGATACATACCACTTTTGTAAGTAAAAATGAAACGCAATCGACGACAGTTAAAAGTAACAGATTTTAGATAAAGACCTTCTACATTTTTGTGAATTAAATATTCTGTACAATTTAGTTCTTATACCCTATAACGCAAAGTTACTACGAAGTTCGCTATGACGCTATGGCTTTATAATTTATGTATGATTCGCCGTAGTAGATCAATCATACAATTTCGGCTTTGCGTTTTATCTATTATTTATAATAAATTGTTCTGCTTTCCAGGAAAGTTCAGAATGGATATGTGAGTATTGCATGTTGGAATTGCTAACCCATTATGTATCAGCTTTACACATTTTTCGTTCATTTTGCCTTGATTATCTTTAATAATTTATTAAATTGCGATTACTGTATTAGAAATTTATGAGTTTGTAGATTGCAGGAAACCAAAAGATGTGTAAAGAACATGAAATTGCTCAGCTAAATAAATTTGTTTTTCTATAGAATGACAAATATTTTTGCGTATTTCAAACCTTTACTTTTACAAATTTATACGTATTTATTATTCAAAAGCAAGTATGGTTCTCACTAAGTAGTTTAGTATAAGACTTTTTCAAAGTTTTTACAAAAGATGGTAAGGATAAATTTAAAGTTAAGGTACACAGTCATAAACCACCATCGGTATTTAAATTCCGAATTGCAAACTGACGCTTAATTTTGCACATATTCAGTACAATTCAGTAGAGTTCGTTCCCAGCTCAGTACACAACTTCACGTAGGGTTAAAATTTTGAGCTAACTATTGATACGTGTCAGTTTGACGCGCATATAATCTCATTTAGCAACTAATTTTTATATACAACTTTATCATCATTTTATGTTTAAATTTAGCGTCTATCCTGTTTGGAATTGTGTGATTGGCTTTCAGCAATCGCGTGATCGTCGCAAACCAACAAGAACTGATTCTACCCAGTGATTGATAAAAGCAATAGTTTTTCCGGAACTGAGTTTGACACGTTTACCGGTATTTTGATGTGGTGAGCTCCCTGAAGGCAATGTCTACTTCGCATCCAGAAAAAAAAATTGTCTTTTCCACTTGCGGCAAGACTGACAACGCACATACGATTATTGAAAGCTATTCGCACAATTACCAACAAGAAGTCACTTAAACGTTCAGAAAAGACGTTTAAATTAAACATAAAGTTATAATGAAATTAAATATAAAAACTAAATGTTAAAAGAGCTTGATACGCGCCAAAAAAAACCATGTAATGCTGTAGAACTAAAGGCTTGGAGCATTTGCATAATTTCGTAACCAATTTAATACAATTCCATACAGCTGGTGTTAAATTTTGAACACCATCTTACGCCGAGTTAGAACAGTTCAAACATGTATATCTCCAAGGTGGTTTGAAATCTAAATGCTCTGTTATTTTTACAACACCCTTGTTACGGGTGAAAGAATTGTGATACTGTTAAATTTTGAATTGTCTAGAAAGGGCGAGAATCCCGTAACAATTTAAGGATGTACAGGTTAACTACAGTGGTGCAGGAGTGGCTCTTTATGTAACTAAATTGATAAACTGCAAAAAGTAATAGGGGAGTTAAAATTATGAAGCTAAGTTCCTATAAACATTTACCCTGAAAGGCTTTTGGTATTGTCCTGAATTATGGGTTTGGTATAAGTTACGATCCTCTGGAAGACGAGTTTTCTAAGAGGATCCTGCTTATGTCGGCCTTCTGATAGAATGTACCTCCCTTTACAACAAATCTACAACCTAAACAAAGAAAACAAGCACTTTCATTTCACTACGTCACCTAATTCTTTTCACCACAAGAGTCATAACATTATCCGCGTAAACAGGTATATAAAAGAAAACTAACTCAAACTACATAAATAAATTCAAATTTACTTGATCATAACCTTATCCTTGTGAACTTGTTTACATGCGATTTTAAATTGCATAAATATACTCAATCTCGGATCTGTCATCACTTTTAAATAACCAACTATGGTAATTTACTGAAGTTCTCAACCTCTTTAAAGTAAATTTCAATGTCCAGTGTTTTATATCCAATAAATTAAATACTACAATCTACCATTTGGGTAGACGTTTTATACTTTCATCACTACCTTAGCAAAATCAATTCACAAATGCTGCCACAATGAAAAATATGTACTAGGATAACTTATAGTCCTTTCTCTTTGGGCGACCCTAAATAGAGTCCTCCATGAACTATACATGAATATGTAATGTGAAAGGTAATGGGATTTCAACTACGTTGTTGACAACATATATTCAACCTATTTTCGTTTGTCGAGATCATTTACAATATAGTGCACGGATATCACCCCACTGGAATTATTTGTACTAAATATTAGCCAAATTAATTCCCATCTACAACCCCTAGCAACAAATTACTCCTAATATGTTTTCTTCTCTTCCCCACTTTCTATAGCTTTGAGGGGTAAGTCATTGTATTCATATTAGATAACGTAAAAATGCGCGATTTCCTGTGGGTTGATACGTGTTAGTGTGACTACTAAGCCCAAAGTCCCGTGACTTAAGTGGTTAGCGTGTGAGACTATTAATCCCACGGTCTTGGGTTCGATTCCGGATACGGACCGCTTGAAAAATGTTAAGCGAGCATTTTACACAAAAATACGCCCTTGTTTGAATGAGGATTAAAATGTTGCTTCTGCGGATAAGTGTTGTTAGGCACTTTAAAATTACCTACCTAGCTTGGAATAACAAGAGTTTGGCAAAACTCAAAATTTCCAAGTAAAAAAACTCGCTTCCTATCCTATGTAGTACCTTCGGGTGGAGCATTCGAAAATCAAATGTAGGAAATTAGTTCCGCTTAAGTTCAAGGTTCTGGGTTTGATTCTTGACACGGACCACTTGAAACATGTAAAAAAATACGCGTTTCTTCGAATGATAGGTAAATTGTAGGCTCCGTGTGTGAGTGTTGTTACGAATATTAAAGATATAATAGCAAGGGTTCTGCAAAATTCAATATTTCCAAGTAAAATCAAATGTAGTGTAAAGGATTTGGGACGTGTTTCTATGTTAGCAATCTGTGAACAGATCATTGTAATATTTAACATTGTATTTTTTTTTTATTTTAATACTATCTCTGGTGAGATCTTTAGAGTATAATATTTGCGTACTCCACTAAGTCACAGGCTGTATCTAGATGATTAAACTAAGTTGTAATAATATTACCTTTATTTTGTTTGGAGTTAATTTCTACTGTAACTACACTTGCTAATGCTAATTTTGCTTATTTGTAGTGACAATTTAAAAAATTCTCCTATTTATGAGTTAATAATGTATGAAACATGAATAATGAAAATTCCACTGTTTCTTTACTCATTAATTATTCCAAAAGCTTACATAATGTAACCTGATTACATTATAAAAATTTCCTATAGTTATCGGCTTGTTTACACAAACTAACTACGGTAATTACTCATACTTGCATCTTTTGTATTCGGATGGAAACTTATTTGTAGTTTTAAAATAAGCGATTGACATGAATTACGTTCAACTATGCATTCAACAAAAAAATATAACTATGGTTTTGTAATTTTTAAGTTTATTGCTTTATTCTCTTTATAGAACTAAAAAAAAAGTAAAATGCTGCTATTCCGAAAATCATAATATATACGATACATCCTTATTTATTCTGCCCGTTTAAAATTAATATTTTCCCTTTCCTATCTGGTCTAGTTCTAAAGTAACGGGAACGCGTTTCACCATTTAAGAAGTTGGGGTCAACTATAAATAAAGAGATTTGTAGATATACTTAGAAATCCAAATGCTCCTATTTGGTCCAAATTTTGTTTAATCCTATATGCCAAGTTATCAAAAAAGGGGGGCGGATAAAACAACCTTTGCCTTTAAATATTCAACCAAAATTTTTAATTTCCTCATAAGTTTGTACTAAAAGTATATTAATTTGAACAACAGTTTCTTCCCAATTATTGCCACCTCACATTTGGACAAACATCAGATTAGATGCTTTCTCCATTTACATATTCAAATTTTAAATATGAAGTTTTTTTGAAAATAAATTATTTACAAGAAGCAAATTGTTATACTTCTTGTTAATAAAATAAACCGTCAAAACTGTTGGTTGGAAGTTAGTTGAGAAAGTTTTTAGTTGATTGTTAGTTCATTTGTTTGAGAGAACAGGTTTTTGAGGCCTTGGAAAAAAGGCCAGGAATGTATGTTTTTGCAGGCGAATAGAGTGGCTGTGCATAGTCTAAGCCGTGGGATACTCAGAAGTTGCAGTTAAAATGCAGAGACGACAGCACGGAACCTACCGTGAAGGGGATCGAGAAAAGATAACCGCGAATTCTTTTCTTTGAAGTGGAAAGCGAGATGAATTTTCAATTTCTGATCCGCATGATGGCCAACTAGAATCCAAGCTTTGATGTTCTGAGAGAGGAATTCCAATTTTAGAAATTCTTTTGCCAATGATAATTTGAAAATAGATCTTCGCCAATGTGGTAAGCTTCAGGTGGCGAAGAGTATAGAACCAAGATCACGTCTTCCAGACGCAGTGTTACTGCTACTACGAGTGCGACCACAGATCCATAGGTTATATAAAGATGGTGCATTGATGCGGAAATTACGCCCATGTTCGAGCATAAATGCAAGAATTACCGGATGGCAGTATCGTGCTGTGTGGTATACGCGTGACCAAACGACAGTTGAAACGGTGATGAGATATATATTATTTGATTGCCAGAAGAGGACGGCTAACAAAAACTTTGTGAAAGGAAAATAAACAATTACTTATAGTTAATCTATAAAAATTTTAAAACAATGCCAGGAACAGGTATGGCGATGAAAAGTGCATAAGACTTTTTATTTCCTGATGCAACCACATATCGTAAGCAAATGAAGCAATCGTACTTGTTAGCAAGTAGGGGATGGTGGGGCATCCTGGAACACTCCTCACTACTGACTCACTCACTCCTCCCAGGTTTTTACATGTATATTCCCATAAGGAGGATCTGTTGGGAGGGATTTCCTCCTTGCTTCCCTCCTTGTGGGGGTGAAATTTCCTCCTTGTGGGGAGGGAGGGAGATTTTTCTTGCTTTATTTTTACCCCCACAAGGAGGGGGCCAAGGAGGAAATCCCTCCCAGCAAATCCTCCTTGTGGGAATTTACATGAAAAAACCTGGGAGTGAGTGAGTGAGTAGTGAGGAGTGTTCCAGGATGCCCACTATCCCCTACTCCCTTTTTAATTACAACTTCATCACGTGAGGTGTTTAATAATTCAGATAGAGCAGTAATGTACTGCACCAAATCACCGAAGAGGACTGTTGCTCGTTCAACGCCTTACAATAGACTGACTAAATTAGCTCACACTCCAGTATTTATAGTATACTTACGCTTTCACTCTATGAGCTTATCTTTAGAAACATTAAGGTCTTATCTGAATACATTTCCACTATTAAAAAGTGAATATACATATTTAAGTGTTGAACAGTTTAAATTATTGACCACGAAAGGTATATATGATTATGACTTTGTTGATTCTTTTGAAAAACTTGATAACACTGCATTACCTAGTCAACAACAGTTTTACAACAAGCTACAAGATAGAGGAACTACGAAGAAACATTAGGCACATGCTCAGAAAGTGTGGCAGGCATTTAATGTTCAAATCTTGCTCAATATTCTGATTTATATCTCAAGGCCGATGTAATATTACTAGTAGAGATTTTTGAGCAATTTCGTACAAGCTGTCATTTAACATATCAACTTGACCCCGCCCATTACTACAAGTTGCCCAGTTACACAGGAGACGCAATCTTAAAACGCACAGGACAGGATGTTGAGTTGTAAACCAATATCGGCCAGCTATTGTTTATAGAAAAGAGTATACGGAGAGATCTTAGCCAAATGTGTTAAGAATGAGGTGCTACCCCAAACAATAAATATTTGTCTACACACGATCATTCCAAACTCAATGTATACCTTATATACCATGACGTTAATAATCAGTATTGATGAGCGATGAGTCAACCTCCAGTCTATGCAAACTTTGAATGGATCGACACCAACATCGATGTCCCGACCATATTGATCCGAAGACTGGACAATCACCTGTATCGAAAGTCCAAAGTACTAAGTTAATGTCACACTAAATTTTACGAAAAGATATGTGATCCACTACAGAAATCTTAAACAAGCTTTAGTGAATAGTTTTAAACTGTCGACAATCCATCGGCTCCTGAAATTTGAAGAAAACTGTTGGCTAAAATCCTATATTGACCTAAATACTAAACTTAAAAAACGCGTCAGGAATGAATTTGAGAAGAACCTATTCAAGCTGATAAATAACGCCGTCTTCAGAAAAACGATGAAAAATATAAGAAAACATTGTAATGTGAAACTTGTGAGAAATTGGGAAGGCAGATATGGCGCTGAAACTAAAATATCCAACTCTGTATTAAAAAATGTTACAATCTTTGACGAAATCTTTGCTGCAGTGAAACTTCCCAAGTCGGAAATATTTTTTAACTAATCTATATATATATATATATATATATATATATATATTGCTACGATATCGCCGTACTCCCCAGGTACACAACGATCAATTCCCTGCTGATTGCCACCTCTCTGTGCTTTTAAAATAATTTAAAATTAACCCAATCAAATTTATGCCTCGACTAGCTCAGAGATACCATGCACAGAGTAGTATAATAACAAAGAATTTCTACTCACTCCTCTCCAACACTCAATACACCTGAATAAGACAAACTAAATTCACCAAAAATGATATAATGAACAAAATAAAATTTTTGTCATATTACAATTTACAAATCTACGCCTTTTTTAATGTCATTTACCTTTTATAAAACTTTTAAATCAAAATTAAAACAAATGTTCCTATCGAATTAGCTCTTTACGAAGATTATAAATTTGCACACCCTTTTGAAGCAATGAATGCCAGCAAAAAGAGTTGTACCATACTACGAATAGTTTCGTTGAACATTCAAAGGAACATCCCCTTTTTTAAGCATAATTTACGTAGCAACCAAATTTTTGTTGACCTTTTACACACTGTACTTTAATCACATGCAAATTTTAAGCTCACTTCTGAATACACAAATTATGTAAAATTACAAATGCAACGTGCTATAAATTGAATAAATAGTTCTGACCCTATAGTTCTCGTGTTTTTTTCTTGCTGCAGGTTCCTGACACAAATTCCCACTTTTTCTGGAACTTGCGACAATTTGGCTTAGAAATCACTCTTAATTGTTATCCAGTAACTTAGAGTCGTTTATTCAGTAGCTTAGAGTGTGAACTTAGTAATTTGGAGTATTTACCAGCACTTATAGTCGTGTACCAGAAACTTAGAATGTTTACCATCAACCTGGATCCCTAAATTAAAAAATTGCAAAGATTTTTATTTATATTAATTATTTCTAAACTTACGTTTATATCAACGGCAAGAACTCTATATAAATTTATTACAATACGCACTCTACTTTTTATATCACTTTACGTTTGAACTTTGTTAAGTTCTACTTTTTAAAATTATCAACTTTCACTAAAAATTCTATTCACGTAATAATCTTCTTTCAGAATAGAACAGTCGGCGCGTGCATTATAAAATGAACCTCCTTTATTTGCTGCGTTAGTTTTATAGAATCAAGTTCTTTCTCGAATATTCCATGCGTTCTCATTGGTTGACAAAACGCTATTAGTTGTTCGTACGTGGAAAAGGCGTTTTAATTATGGTTATATCTGCAATGTGATGGATTTTAAATGATCTAATATGTACATTCTAAATTACACGTATATCGGAAATTTCTAGAGGGACTTGATTAACAGATGATATTTTATGTACTTTCTAAATTGTACGTATTATTAATAAAGACATTTTATGTACGTTCTAAATTGCACGTATTACCGTCGCTTTGAATATCCATACTTTATAAAATATGCTTGTTTTTGAGTGTTTGACTATTACAAACTGGTATAAATTATACGCATTTATAAGTTGCTTTACGAAACTACGTTTAGATTGAAAAAAATTTCATTTCGCGGTTATTTTTCTTTAAATATGTTGAATTTATATGTGTTTTGAGCTTAAGAATGTCCTTAAATGTTCTAAAAATGATTGAATTGCTTCAGCAATTGTTTATTTTAATGAGTGTAGTGACGTTATTACGGAATGAGCTTCCTTTAATTAATAGTAGCTTGTTATTGATATTATACAGGGTTTGATTTTTCAATAATTATGAATTATATATATTTTTGGATTTAAATGTTTGGTTTTCGTAGTTTTTATGATATTTACATGAGGTATTTCTCTTTTGTGACCGTATATTACCTAAAATATCCGTATAATCATAGCAATATATTGTAACGCGCTACTACTACCGCGTTTCTTTAATTTAAAACAAGTAATAACAAACGTCTTTATTACTTACTGTTCACAAGTCTAATTAACAGTATATGCCTTATTTATAGATGTTTTCAGTCCACTTAACAATGAAGCACTATTACACTAATGAATTTACAAGCACTAATATCTTCTTAAATTAACTCCTTTACCATAGGTTCATTAACAACACTAACACTACTATTTATTTATACACTTCTATTTATTTATGTATACTGCAAGTTGCATGCACATTAGACACAGCATATCATTTATGTATATATTCTAAAAACTCAACTACGTTTACTTTACAACGACATAATTTATATTAGACATTCAAGAATAGACTAACTCTTACATTCATAAGCGGCCTTATATATACCCTGCATTAAGATATGACTCATTATCTAGAACTTTGTAGAAGGATTCTCGAATGCTGAAGAATACGCTGTGCCCCGGGCGTTTGTATGTTTGACGGGTTGCCTAATAGTGGATCGCAACACTGCCCCTCTTTAAAACCGTTACGTCTCGTAACTGTAAATCCATCTTGACGCCAATTCGATGACTGGTGACGGTATCGGCAGCTATCTCCTCTGGTGCATCCACCGCATCGTTGGAAGTAACAGTCAACACTCTTTTCATGGTCTTGGTAGGCAACCGGTTGATAACAACAAACAAGAACCTGGACGTTGGTTCCTGGAAAACTACTTCTAGCATATTTCGGACTATCCTCCAGTCTAAGCGATCCAGTCCACAGCCCAGCTTGGGCACCGCTAGTCTCGTTACTCCATTTTCCATCATCTGCGCCTTAAGATTTAGCAAAGCCTCCCATAGATGTCCATAACTAGGTCTCTGCCATGAAGAATTTTTGGTGACCAGATAGTAAACATAACGATTTTTATCTTGAAGGACCAAAGATTTTCCTACAGTTGGCTGCTGTTGTACTAATTCATCCACACATCCAAACTTTTCTTGAAAACAACAGCTATTCCCTTGACATTGCCAAATCTTGAGCTACGCAATGTGCAAGGAATACTCTTCTGGTGCTCTAAACAGATCTTGCTGTTTTCAACAACAACGCCAAATCTCGCTTTAGCGGAACCACCATACGCCGCCATAAAGCTCTCAAAATCTACATTTGGCTCATGATTAATAACTTGCCGAACACCATTATCATTATTCGAGTCTTCCTGGTTGTTGCCAGCGTAGGATGTTAAACGGTCAAAGTGTACCACTTTCGGTTTACCACGAGGATCTTCTGATCCGGTACACTACATCATTAATCCTTTTAACACTTCGTACGGCCCTTCCCATTGTCTTTGTAGTTTTGGCGACAATCCACGTTTTCTTTGTGGATTGTACAACCACACTAAATCTCCAGGTTGATAACCACCTTCTTGTGCTCTCGTGTCATATTGTGATTTCATTCGATCGCTTGCTGCCTGTATATTCTTTCGGACGTTTTCGTGAATACTATTTGATCTTTCACGAAGCTTACTAACGTAATCTTCACCTGCGATCTCTTCTCCAGGTTTAAATCCAAACTGAAGATCACATGGTAGCCGCAATTCACGTCCTAGCATTACGCAAGCGGGCGAGTATCCTGTGCTGTCATGTACCGAAGATCGGTACGCCAGTAGGAACAAATGTAGATATTGGTCCCAGTCCCGTTGATGTTCAGAGACAACTTTGGCCAGGTACTTTCCTAACGTCCTGTTCATTCTTTCAACCATTCCATCCGATTGAGGTTGAAGTGGCGTGGTTCTAGTTTTCCTGATTCCAAGATGCTTGCAGACGTTTTAAAACAACGCTGATTCGAAGTTCCGACCTTGATCGGAGTGTAATTCCAACGGAACTCCAAAGCGACAAAACAACTCCCTTACTAGTACATCTGCAACCGTCTCGGCTTCTTGGTTAGGTATAGCATATGCCTCCGGCCATTTGGTAAAATAATCCATTGCAACCAAGATGTATTTATTCCCTTTCTCTGATTCAGGAAACGGACCAGCTATATCAATGGCTACCCTTTCAAAAGGATTCCCCACGTTATACTGTCTCATTGGGGCTTTCCGTTTTGAGACCGGGCCATTTGCAGAGGCACACAATTCACATTTCCGGCACCACTCCTTCACATCCTCTTTGCAGTTCACCCAATAGAATCTTTCTCTCACTCTTTCGAGAGTTCTCTTCACGCCAAAGTGCCCTCCGGAAATACCATCGTGCAAGTGCTGCAACACTTCCGGCACTCTGCTTCTCGGCACTATCACTTGAAGTCTCTCAGTGCCATCTTCAAATTCCAGGCGTCGTTTCAAGATTCTATTTTCCATCATCAAGGAGTCCCACTGTGCCCAGTATGCCTTCAGGCTCCTACTTAAAATACTAATTTCTTCCCAAGCTGGTCGTTGTCCTCTATTTTTCCACTCCATAATACGTCCCAATTCGGCGTCATTCTCCTGGTCTTCTCGCATTCTTTCGGGTTGCCAAGTATCATTGGTTACTGTCATTCTATGGATGACACTTATTTCTCTTCCATCTTGGAGCAATGATTGCAGTCCACCGGACAAGGTCTCCTTGATAGAGCGTCTGCATTCCGATGGCTAGTTCCTACACGATGTTCTGTATCAAAGTCATATTCCTGCAGCCGCTCTATCCACCTTGCCACTTGCCCTTCAGGATTTCGAAACTGCAATAACCATTTCAGTGCAGCATGGTCTGTTCTCAACAGGAATTTACGGCCGTATAAGTACTTATAAAAGTGCTCTACGGATTTGACGACGGCCAACAGCTCCCTTCTTGTCACACAATAGTTCCTTTCTGGCCGCGACAAGACCTTGCTGAAATACCCAATAACTTTTTCTTGTCCGTCCTGCACTTGAGAAAGAACGCCTCCTATAGCTGTGTTACTGGCATCGGTATCCAACACAAATTTTCCCTCCATCCGTGGATAACTCAAAATTGGTGCTGTAACTAGTAGCCCTTTCAGTTGTTCAAATGCTCTGTGGCAGTCGTCATTCCAATCATATTCTTGTCCATCTTCGGTTAATTTAATTAATAAAACGTCGGTAATATGTGCACAATCCTAGAAAACTGCGTAGTTGGTGTATATCTGCTGGTGTAGGCCACTCCTGTACCGTTTTTATTTTGTCAGGGTCAGCTCTTCTTCCGGTCTCCGAAACGACATGTCCTAGGTATTTCACCTCTTTTCCAAACAGGTGACACTTCTTGGGGCTCAATGTAAGGTTTGCCCCTTAATCTCTGGAATATCTCCTCTAGGTTCTTAAGATGTTCTTCGAAAGACCGACCTAACACTATCACGTCGTCCAGGTACACCAGACATGTCTTCCAGGACAGTCCACGCAGTACCGACTCCATCAATCGTTCAAAAGTAGCAGGAGCATTGCATAATCCAAATGGCATGACCTTGAACTGCCATAATCCAGTTCCAATTGTAAAGGCAGTCTTTTCTTTATCGTTTGGCTCCAAGCCTACCTGCCAGTATCCGCTTTTCAAGTCCAAGGTCGAAAACCATTTAGATCCGGATAGAGTATCTAAGGTGTCATCAATTCTGGGCAAAGGATAGCTGTCTTTCTTTGTCACATTATTAAGCCGCCGGTAGTCTACACAAAACCTTGTCGACCCGTCCTTTTCTTGACAAGCACTACCGGGGATGCCCATGGACTATTCGAGGTTCAATCACTCCTGTTCTTCCATATCGGTGATAATTTGCTCAGCTTTCTTACGTTTTGCCAAAGGAAGCCGCCTGGGGTGTTGTCTTATCGGTTGCGCATCTCCAGTATTGATCTTGTGTTGCACAACATTCGTCCTTCCTTTCTCACTATCATCCAGTGCAAACACACCTCGATATCGTCCGACCAGTTCTTTTACCTTGCCCAGTTGGTCGCCATTTAATCCTTGACACGAGGGTATCAACATATCCAGCAATTTCTGTGAGCAACCGTTGGTTGGTTTATTTTTCGTGTCGTCCACACAACGTTTAATATGACATACTGGAATGCAACTTCCCACAATCATGCCTTTCTTCAGGGTCACTGTATGGGGATTAATGTTCAGCACCCTTACTGGTACCATATTTCGAGACTTTACCAGCGTTCTTCCAATCAGAAGTCCCTCCTGACCCATTCCCGATTCAGTTGCTTCCATCATGCATACTTGTCCATCCCGGAGCGTACCATCCGGGCGTCCCATTACTATCATTTCCTCCTTCTCGGGTATTTTCATATCGCAAATCATTCGAACTTGCATCGTCTGGTTACTCCTACCTTGAAATGGAATCTCATCATCATCTATCCGAAGCACATTTTCTTTCATGTTTACATGAAACCCATATTCTCTCATGAGATCCATTCCCAAGATCACTTCTTCTGTAATTTCAGCTACCAACACTCGATGATTAATTAATTTGTCCCCAATTGTCAACATAACGGCAGTCTCTCCGTGAGTACAAATTTTCTCACCACTTGCCGTTCGAAGACACACCGATACAGGTAGCACTTTTCCACGACCAACTAAATCTGGTCTCACAATAGTCCTTGTCGCTCCTGTATCCACGAGTAATCGGACACCCTACCATTAATTCTTCCATCGATATAAATGCTGTCCAGACTCCCCATTGACGATGCAGCACGGATGATAATCTCCGGGGCACTACGTTGTGCTGTCGACGTTCGCCCCCTTACGTCGACTTGCTTTAGTTTTCCTGCTGCTCAACCGGTTGTTTTTTTGGTTGAGTACAGCGTCTCTGTATGTGACCAACTTCACCGCAGTTCCAGCATCGCAGACGCAATCGCCGCGGTCGTTGTAGTTCGAGCCTTTCCGCCACACGGTTGACTATTTCATCTATGCTGTTCTGAGCTTGACCAGGTTCCTCTAAGGCAGACCGAACTTTGTGACCCATCCTGTGTGATGTCTGCTTAGCTGCTTCAAATTCAAGCGCATGGGCCAGTGCGTCATCCAACATTTTTGGAGGTGCTAGTCTTAGCGCTTGCTGTATTTCGCCATCCTTAACGCCATCCACAAATGTTTGGACAGCAAGTTGTTCGAGGAAGCTATCTGGTGCCGTCGGATATGCCAATCTAACTAACCTGGCAATGTCAGCTTCGAATTCTTGCAGGCTTTCACTTGTCTTTTGCGAGCGGTTCTTAACTTGTGCGTGGTAAACCTGTTGAAGGTGAGCATCTCCATATCTCATCTCAAGCTTTGATGTTAAGAGGCCGTAATCATTCTGCTGGTGATCGGGAATCGTTTGTAAGATGTTAAGAGCCTCCCCCCGTAAGGCCACTATTAAGGAGATGGCCTTCTCTTTGTTGCACCAACCGTTGGCTATTGCAGCAGCTTCAAATTGTTTCAAATATGTGGGCCAAGGTGTTTTACCATCGAACGTAGGTGGTTTTACTTTAAATTTAGGCGGAATTGACTCGCTTCTTTCCATGGTTCTTATTTCTGGAATGTTCTGATTAACAACATGGCTTGGTAATTCAAGTGGTCGCGTTGTTAGTGAAATCATTTGTTCTTGAAGCCTCATCACATCTTCTTCCATTTTACCAATTTATTATCCAACTTTTGCTCAACTGTTTTACTTGTTCAGTAAAATCTTCTTTCAATGCAATGGAACTTTCCATTAATCTTTGTTCTAACGTGGCTGTACTTTCATTCAACATTTCTTCCACTTTGGCAGCATTTTCACTTAACCTTTCCATTTTCTCAGCGTTTTCAGTAAACCTTTCATCTATTTTTGCAGCATTTTCAGTAAACTTTTCATCTATTTTTGCGGCATTTTCAGTAAACTTTTCATTTAGTGTCACTTCCAGTTTAACCGACCTCTCCTCCATACCGGATTTAAAATCCTTGAGGAAATTCATTAAAGTGTCTGCCTCCATTTTACTTTGATTTCTTGTCACTGGCATATACAAACTACTTAAATGTCTTTAGGCTTGTGTGTTTTCCTTTTAAATTAATCACTATATACCCCACAAATGCCTGACACCAGTGTAACGCGCTACTACTACCGCGTTTCTTTAATTTAAAACAAGTAATAACAAACGTCTTTATTACTTACTGTTCACAAGTCTAATTAACAGTATATGCCTTATTTATAGATGTTTTCAGTCCACTTAACAATGAAGCACTATTACACTAATGAATTTACAAGCACTAATATCTTCTTAAATTAACTCCTTTACCATAGGTTCATTAACAACACTAACACTACTATTTATTTATACACTTCTATTTATTTATGTATACTGCAAGTTGCATGCACATTAGACACAGCATATCATTTATGTATATATTCTAAAAACTCAACTACGTTTACTTTACAACGACATAATTTATATTAGACATTCAAGAATAGACTAACTCTTACATTCATAAGCGGCCTTATATATACCCTGCATTAAGATATGACTCATTATCTAGAACTTTGTAGAAGGATTCTCGAATGCTGAAGAATACGCTGTGCCCCGGGCGTTTGTATGTTTGACGGGTTGCCTAATAGTGGATCGCAACAATATATATAACGTATATACAGGAGGGTGAGTCACGGGGAACGCCACGGAGTTTTATAGCAAAACGGTGTATTTGTTCAGAGTTTTTTTCACAGTAAATCTATGTAAGTCCGAAAGGGCTACGTTTTAAAATTATTTTGATATATACAGGGTGCCCCAAAAAAAAGTTACATATCAACGTTTATTTTTTCTTGTGGAACATCCTATTTTTCGTTGCATTTTTGAATTGTACGTGGAAAATAAACTAGACTTCCTTGAAGGCTCCGCATTTAAGTATAATAAATACCTAAATGCGGAGCGTTTTGATTTATTTCGCTTTTTCTAAAATTCTAAGGGTTTCGTTAAAATTAAATAATTCTAAAATCAATTCACCCAGGCACATTTGTTTTTAACGCTTACTATTAGACCGCACCCCTCACTGATCAAGTAACTTACTAAAAGCAGATTCAATACAGGGTGTTCCGAAAATGCAGTTTCAATATTGACAGATTCAAAGTATAATATCGTTGTTATTTTAAATGGAACATCCTGTATTTTATCACTTAGTGTTATAGTAATTTTGATTGTCTTTCAAACGGTATTAGGATTGCCTATACCTATCTCTTCGAATTTTGACGTAATTTTCATATTTTTGAAATTTAACATGTATTTTCATACTACTCAATATTATTTTTGATGAAAAATGATTAAATGATAGCTATTATGCTTTTGAGGAGTAGGTCTTCAATTAATGATCATTTATAAACGATAATTAAATCCTTGTAGGTACATTTTTACATAAGGTAGGTTTTCAGTGATTTAAAAGAAGTTATGAATATGACTACTGAAATCTAGTATGCTGCTGTCACTTAATGAAACATTGCTTGAATGTTAACTTCTTGTTCAAGTGCGCCGGTTAGTAGTTTTAAACATTCATATTGTTGAATCAAGAAAAATTTTGAAAATGCCAAAAAAATGCTTATAATCATTGGAGAAAGTAATGAAAACTGTTTACAGGAAAATGGCCATCACATCGAATATTTGTTATAATTTTTTTCAATTTAGTGCATTTGATTTTTGACCAATATGAATTGTATTATGTTCAATGATGTTATAATTAAAATTCTTGCAACATCTTCAATTACTTATACTAATTACTTAGAACCACATGTCTATCAGATATTAACTGCTGGAATCTGTATTTAATTCTTAATCAAATTATCCCTGTAAAGTATGTGCATTATTTAAATTTTTTAATAATAAAGATCTAATTTTTGTTTATAAAGGTGCAAAACTGAATGCTAATCCCACAAAATCATGAGCTAGAATTTACGCGTTTTCTGTCAAAAATAATATTGAATAGTTTGAAAATACATGTTAAATTTCAAAAATATGCAAATTACATCAAAGTTCAAAGATATAGGTATAGGCAACCCTAATACCGTTTGAAAGACGATCAAAATTACTATAAGACTAGCTGATAAAATACAGGATGTTCCATTTAAAATAACAACGATATTATATTTTGAATCTGTCAATATTAAAGCTGCATTTTCTGAACACCCTGTGTTGAATCTGCTTTTAGTAAGTTACTTGATCAGTGAAGGGTACGATCTAATATTGGGTGTTAAAAAAAACCCTTAGAATTTTAGAAAAAGCGAAATAAATCTAAACGCTCTGCATTTAGGTATAATAAGCCTTTAAGGAAGTCCAGTTTATTTTCCACGTACAATACAAAAATGCAACGAAAAATAGGATGCTCCACAAGAAAAAATATAAGTTTGATATGTAACTTTTCTTGGGGCACCCTGTATATATCAAAATAATTTTAAAAATGTAGCCCTTTCGGACTTACATAGATCTACTGTGAAAAAACTTTGGACAAATACACCGTTTTGCTATAAAACTCCGTGGCGTTCCCCGTGACTCACCCTGTATATAAATATATAAATATATATATATATATATATGTGTGTGTGTGTGTGTGTGTGCGTGCGTGCGTGCGTGCGTGCGTGAGTGCGTGCGTGCGCGCGCGCGCGCGCGTGTGTGTAAGTACATCCTCGATATAGCCAAGTTAACTGTCTACGATTTTCTTTATGGATATATGAATGCTGCTTTTGGAAACAGATGCCAAATCTTTTACACGGACACAGATAGTCTAATGTACAAGATTATAAATAATGATCTTTATAAAATCATGAAATCATTGGTTACTTTGACATCGGACTTTCCTTCCAACAGCATTTATGGAATTCCTTTGGATATCAAGAAAGTATTAGAGATTATGAAAGACGAAAATAATGGACGAGTTATGACGGATGTTATTAGGTTGCAATCGAAGATATATGCTACGAAGACTTTTAGAACAGGCGAGAAAAGGAGACTGAACTCTCACGATTAATGGCGAATGACAAATCATATTTTCGATCTTTAGCTATCCAAAACTTTGGCGTTACTAGGAAGATAGAGGGAGTTTAAAAATCTGTAGTAAAGAATAAAATTACCTTTAATGATTATTTCGACTGCGTAGAAGAGTTTAAGGAAGTGTTTGTTACACAGAACTTAATTTACTCGTCTAAGCATCAAGTTCACATCATCATTCAGGAGAAGATTGCCCTAAGACCTCACTTTGACAAACGCTACTTGCTTTGTTACATGCCAAACTGGCCATGTATCATTTTTAGATTTAGATATAATTTGTAAGTTAATTGTCGTGTATTTTTAAATTAATAACGCTAACTTCCGTCGTGGCTGACAGTCGCGTCTGCGTAGAAAGAATGCGGATGTGCGCGAGTGTCAAAAGCGGGAATTAAGCCACGAGACATGAACCATGCAACAACTATCTAAGTGGAGTGTGTTTTTTTAGAAACAGTACCTTGCCTTTATTGTACCTGGTACCTTATTTTCTTCAACCACCTACGAGTGCAATAGAAGTTTAGGACGGATAGCAAATTTGGTGATCAACATGGCGTAATCAAACACCCAGTAAAACGTGATCTGTAAAAATATAACAATGGCGAGTAAATTTGCCGCGTAATTATAACAATGGCGCCTGTGCGTGTTATGTTGAAACTAAAATCCGTTTATAAGTAACTTTTATTATAACCTGTAAGATATTAGCTCTGAAATTAATATTTTTTAGAAAAAGTATTTTTTTTAATCAATTATCTGTAATTAAAAAAAGTTTAATTTTTAATGACTTTTAAAATTCAATTTGGCAACCACCAAATTTAGTTACCTTCAGTTATTTTTATCTTATTTGGTTGGCAACTTTGCAAGGAGACTATGATTTCAATTAAACTTGTTGAAACTTCCACTTTGAATAGTTGTTTGTTTACTTTCTGCTTAACTTAACCATACAATTTTAAATCTAGTGTAATTTAATTTTTTTTTACAAAAATAGTGTTGTGTGTATTTGAAATGTGTTTGATAGTTACACTGAAATATGTTACTTTAGAGGTAGATTATTTATTTCCACAGTAAGTATTGTTATTCATAGATAACTTATCATTGTAAGAGCTTTATTTGCCATTCATTATGCTAAAATTCTTAAAAAACTCATTGGTTAAATACTTATCTAACGTGATTTTTTTAGATTATTAAAACTTGTTTTTCAGTTTTAAATTTCTACTAACTATATTATCTATATTTGGCACTAACTAAACCTTTTCTTACAATTTAAATAATTAACTAAATTTTACGGATTTCATTTTTAGCATAGTAGCATGATGAATTCATTACACCTTAAGTCTCTTGAAGCAATCTTCAAACTTGAATCACGCAGTATCCAACCTGTGTCGAATCAAAACGACAAACGTTTACAATTAAAGGCCATATTAGCACAGGAAGCTGACGGACAATTAATTCCACGTACATTAACTTCAGATCAAACAATCTCTAGATGATATTAATAATATAGTTTATAGAACAAATTCAGTACCTTCAGATTTAGAATTAAAACGTATCAAATCTTGTATAATACATTTAGAGCAACGTTTAGACTAGTTATCATTACTTAAAGATGAACACGCTAATAAAACCAAGCAAACTTTCTTATCTGACGTTCTCTTAATTGAAGTAGTCATTCTCAAAAAATTTAACTTAGATTCCTAGATGTAAATTTACCTCCTGCTTTTTCTAATCTCTCCATTTTGCCACCTGTTATCTCGTCTCCGAGATTTATACCGGTTTATAAACGGTGTATTTCTTTGTCGGGTTTCGATCCCCAAATTTCTTTAAACATTGAATTTCAGGTTATTCCAGAAAAAAACTCTATCAATCTAGCTGACGATAATAGAATGTATGTCACTGGTTCTCTCAAATTAAAAATTCGTTTAGAGTCACTCGAACGGGATGTTCCATTTTTAATTGTGTCCACACTAGCTTATCCATTTTTACTTGGCGTTGACTTTTGCCGACTTTTTAATTTGTCTCTATATTTTCAAGATTTCTCTTGGCAAGCTTCTCTCAAAACAAACTCTTGTACGTCGGCTGGTATATCTAATAAAATTTCTCTGACCGATTCTCAGAATAAAATTCTTAACTTTATAATTGACAAATGTCGTAAATTAAATACGTCTAAACTTGGTTGTGTCACTACCGCAACTTATTTATCTCTACGGCTGATGCTGTTCCTTTTAAGCAACGTCAATATCCGTTATCGCTTGCATTACAAAAATATTTATATTCCGAAATAAATTAAATGCTTGAATTCGGTGTTATCCCTCTTTCAAGTTCAACATGGATATCTCCCGTGTTATTGGTTCGTAAAAAGAATGATGAATGGCGTGTTTGTTTTAACGGAAGAAAACTTAACTTTGTAACTATTTATCTCATCTATCGATCTTAGACAAGCTTTTTATCAGATTCGTCTTGATATATCTTCACGTCCAAAAACTGCCTTTTTGTGTTCCAGGTCGGGATTTGTTCAAATATAATTTCTTGCCGTTTGGTCTCTGCAACGCACCACAGACTTTACAACGTACTATGGATCAAACATTAGGTCCTATATTACGCCAAGAACGTGTCTTTGTATTTTTAGATGACATATTGGCCATTTCAAGTTCCTTTGAAGAACATATCGCTACACTTAATGAAGTCGCTGAACGCCTAAATGCAGTAGGTTTTAAAATAAATTGTGAGAAGTGTCAATTTTGCTGTTCTTCTCTTACATTTCTTGGTTTCATTATCAATGCAACTGATCTTCGGGCAGATCCTGCTAAAGTTGACGCCATTACTAAATTTAAAACATCAAAGACTGTTACCGAAATTAAACGTTTAATAGGAATGATTAGTTACTATCGCATTTTTCTACCTAATCTCTCAGCTATATCTGCACCCATTACTGCCCTAATTAAAAACAAAAAGAAAAGTCAATCTGTCGAATGGAATTTAAAAGCTCATCAGGCTTTTGAACAAATTAAAACGTTAATTACCCCCGCACCTATCTTAATTTCGCCCAATTTTGACGAAAGATTCTATATTCAAACCGATGCCTCACTTACTGGTCTAGGCGCGATGTTGTTCCAAGTACACAATGGACTAGAACACCCTATCGCTTATGCTAGTCGTGCTTTAACTTCTGCTGAACAAAAATATTCAGCTATCGAACGTAAATTATTAGGGGTTATTTTGGCATTGAAAAATATAGAGGATATGTTGAAGGTACATATTTTACAGTAATTACTGATTGCGCAGCTCTCACATGGTCGAATAACTTAAAACAACCGGCAGGTCGATTGGCAACATGGAGCTTTCGTATTTCCCAATTTACCTTTGATGTTCGGCATAGACCTGGTAAATTAAATATCGTGCCTGATGCCTTATCTCGTGATGTCGGTTCTCTTAACCTCCCAGATCTAATTCCTGATGCCTGGTATCTTAATATGATAAAAAAGTTTCTGAAAATCCTGATAAATTTTCCACCTTTCGTGTGGGAAATAATAGATTATATAAATTTGTAACTTCCTTATCTCACAACATCTCTAACATCCCTGAATGAAAACTTGTAGTTCCTACCGCTAACCGCGTTGAAGTTCTTAAATTGTGTCACGATGACCCTACAGCTGTTCACCTTGGTGTTTCAAAAACCATAGCTAAAATATCTGAATTATATTATTGGCCTACACTAAAACAATCTGTCTGCCGCTATATTAGAAACTGTAAAATTTGCGGGGCCCAGAACAGTTCTCAAGAAGTTCGTTCTGGTTTGATGGGTAACTTCAAACGTGTATCTTATCCTTTTCAGTTGATATCACTTGATTTATTGGTACCTCTCTCTGTATCAAAAAAAGGTAACCAATATCTTTTAGCCGTCACCGACTGGTTTTCTAAATTCGTTATTGTACAACCTTTAACTAAAGCCACATCTTCCGTTATAATTAAATTTCTAGAACAAAATGTATTTCTTATCTTTGATGTCCCTCAAATTATTCTCTGTGGTAATGGGGCGCAATTTATCTCAAAATTTTTTCAAAATTTCGTTACAAGTTATAAAGTACAAAAAATTTGGTTCAACGCCAAATACCATCCGCAGGTAAACCCTACCGAAAAAGTAAATCGAGTCTTAATCACTGCTATCTCTTCATATATCGACTCAGACCACACTAAGTGCATGAAAATATCTTTAAAATCGTTCAAACTCTGCGTACATCTAAGCATGAAACAACCAAATTCAATTCCTCATTCCTTGTTTTTGGAAGGTTCACGCCACTTGATGATAGTTATTACTGTTCAGTTCCGGATAATATTAACGTAATCGAATTTGACCAAAAAGTACGCTGGGACGAAGACCAACAACCTTCTATTTTCAAAGATGTTAGAAAAAATGTGTTAAAAGCCTACGAAAAGAGTAAAGATCATTACAATATGCAAAAACGAGATATTTCTTTTGTTTTAGGTGAACAGGTTTGGAAAAGAAATTATGTCTTATCTGATGCTACTATAAAATTCTCTTCGAAATTAGCTTCAAAATCCATTTTATGTAAGGTTACTCGCGTTCTTAGTCCACTTATCTATGAACTCCAAGACACCGAAGGAAAACTTCAAAGAAGGTGGCATATCAAAGACCTTAAACCGTTCTTTGCTGACCCAAATGCTATTTAATTTTTCTACGTTTCATTTCTTTAATGGTGTACCAAATGTTTTTGTTACCGTCCTGAATTTGTTACCTATATTTATTCGTTTCTTTTTTCATACAGCATTTACCTTCTACAGTTTTGGCTTATTTACCTCATTTTAGTTATGTCAGCCATATGTCTGTTTATTATCTGGGTTTCCCAATGTCACTCTGTTGCTTCATCTAATCAATCCTGGCACCTTTTCTGCATCATATTATTTTGTTCTTTAGCATTTATCTTACGTTGTTTAATTTCGTGGTGATTGTAGTAAATTTGGTTACAGTAACTCATTGTATTGTTATGATTTGTTTTAGCTGATGTTGAGCGGATGCTTTTTTTTTTTTGATACACATAGGAGCCGCGGCCTATGTTTCTGTAAGAAACAGTCCATATTCGCAGTTGTAAAACTAGGAGTTTCTATTCCATTAGTTTTTTCTCTGAATTATTACAGTTACTCACTATATTCTTATTCATTACTTGTTTCTTCTGTTGTCATCAGAATATATAAACATATCTTACCTATTATCTTTGGCAATAACTTAAGACTCTGCCTTACTTTCTTTTGTTGACCTAACGTTTGGTTCCCGGTACGTACACAACAATACCTATTGGACACTAATCCATTATAGACGCCTATTAGTGTTATAAACAATAATATTTATTGTAAATATTGAATTCATTACAACTATATAAACATTGTTTAATAAATTTGTATTTAATTATTTCTTTTTATGTTCAATCACTAACACTAGAGTAAAGGCCTCGGAATAAAATTTCCTACGGACACAATATATGACTAAAATGGATCTGGCTTTTCTTGCTTATGGGGATTCCTATATTTGGTCAAAAAATGATCAGAATGGACCTGACGCCGCCTATGGGAAAATACATGTTAAAATGAGCGATTTTGCGCTCGCACGAACACAGCTAATCTACTAACAGTGCCTCATTGGCCGCTTCTGGAGCAATTCGACCGTGATCGTGTCTATAGTGCTTTTTGAATGATTACTCGCAGAATATTACGTAAGAGATAAGGTTAAAATACAGTGGGAGGCAAATAACAGGATTTCAAATTTAAAAGAAAATTACAGAAGATCGTTCTCCACTTTATGTGAAGTATCAAACTTAAGGTAACTGGCAGAAAACCGGCGAATACACCCTACCAAGGGAGGTGGAGCGCCACATTGTTGGAAGATTATTGTTAAAACCTAATCAGGTATGTTCCAGATGTACTTTACAAACGAAATCACATACAAAGAAATTTTAAAATTCGGTAGTGATGTATGGATAATTTGTATTACCTATAACAAGTGTAAACATTACATAATAAAACGTTCCACCATAAAAATATGAATGGAGGGTGGTAGAAAAATTAAGTTAACAGATTCGTAATCAGCGGAAAAATCCTATAAGAAACATCAATCGCATATTAGGAAACAAAACAAATTACAATGTGTTGTTCAGTGTTATTTATTGATTTTAAATCAATTTAATTGGCGTTTTCTTTATATCGTATATAAAATGGAGCGTCTACCCTCCAGTGGAAACAATGGAAACAAATTTCGCTGAAAATCAACTCCATATAAATCCTCTGTAGACGCGCTATAAATTGTCAGACCGACACACTGTAAAAATAATTATACTTAATTTGTTGAACACGATTGTTATGATGTTCTATTGCCCTCTTGAGCATCAAACGAGGACACGTGATCCGGATATGCGTAATATTTGTATTTCACATATTTTTAGAATTAAATATTAAACCATGGATGGTGTTAACAGGGTTTGCATATACATATTGTGGTTCAAACGCATGACTTTCCTTCCTGTAGCAAACAGATGTATAGCAATTACATCATACATACATCCTGCTGCAGTATGCACTTCCATTCCATTCTGTCCCGTATTTATATTAGCTGCATCTCAAACTAAACGGAATTTTTACGATAGCACTAGGTTTGTTTGCCTTACTGCCATACGCCATCCTACACAGTTTCATCTTTGTCTTACTTAAAGGACCATGATATTCAGCTTGTGCTTGCGGAGTCGCGACTCGCGATGCTCAAGCACAATGTATTCCTACTTGCGCGAGGTCACTAAACTTTCGGGGCCACGAAATTCAAATTACTACTAATCTTCTAGAAAACATTCTGTCTCCGTCGTCGTCATCTAGGCCTCACCCAATAATAAAAGTTGGTCATTTTATATTGTTTGGTTTTGTACTATTTTATTATTGGTATTAACCTTTTTCTCAAGGATTTTAGTATCGTATTTGTTATAATTAATGGTGTAGAAAAAGAACCTCCACGAATATCACCAAGAAGCTTTAGCTATTATGATATTTTTCGTGTTGATCGATAGTATGTCATCAGTAATTCAAATGTATTTTTACATAAAATTAAATTCCATAAAGACACCTATACTTATCGTTTACATAATAATATAATTTACCCAAATTATAACCTATATAATAACATATTTCATATTTTCAAACTTTAGTAATTTTTTGCTCAAGGTTTGCTCCCAAAAAGCATCTTCCATCTGTCTAAAAACAAACTCTTTTCCCGGAAAATATCTTAAGTAATATGATGTTAAATTATAAAAGCAGAAGCACAAAAATCCGTCATCAATGACATATGGTAAATTTAGGGTGGTTTGCAGGTGCCACTTTTTCCCATAACCCTTCCTTGGCCTACTTCTTTAATGAGCAAGGAAGAGAAGGGTTTGCACAGATTGTCTAATGTGATGCTATCTAAAATTTGGGTTCGGTTGTTCTTTGTGAACAGGTAAATATAAAACGGGATTTTTGTTAATTGGTTCTTGAGATTGCGGACGTCTTTGTTACCTGAATCAAAATATAAGACATTATTATACTGCTATTATTATTTATTTGAACGATTTTAAAAAGGCTCTTGATAGTCATTGAACGATTTAAATAATAGCGAGGGGATATTTAATGAGATTTGTTGAGGTTGCTGAACAAACAATGTTATAAGATTTTGAAAGCGGAGTTTTAATATCCTTTGTCTCAAACGTATTAAGTTCTATAGATTAGGTATACGATTTCAAATAAATAACATTCATAAGAAGTGTTGAGCATTACAACATAGGACACAAGTTTCACAACCAATTGTTTTGTCGCATCCAAAATGCGCTGCAATACGCTCTAAAATTAAAGTTCTATGTTAACAACAAAACTTAAGAAATAAAATTGTTTGACGCATTTTTCACGGCTAGTACTAAGCTAATTGGGTTTTTAAGAATTTATTTTTCGGCTTTGTTGCGCTTAAAATGCGTTTAAAAATTCAATTCTCCAACACGAAAGCTAGACAATTATAAACAAATTAGCTTGAAGGGCGCTACCTTCATGTTTATCACACATTTAATTGAGTGTAAAGTTTTTAAAAGGGATTGTTTGTGGTTTTGTTAAACCCAGAATGTGCCTCTACACGTTCAAAAATTTAAATCATCGAAAGCAGAAACAAAAAATTATAAAAGTCAAGTGGTTGTAATCAAGCTCGGCACAAAGCTAATCGAAATATAAAGCTATGCGAAATTTCATTTTTCATCGTTGACCTTAAAATGCGTCCAAAAATTAAAGGCTTGAACACTGTTTGGTCTCTATGTCGCACGTTTTTGAGTATAATTTTAAGTCGTAAATTCGTAGTTGTAAGTAAAATAGCAAAGCTGTCATCTCTTGACCTGTTATATTCTGTCATAAAACCTTTGTGCTTGTGGAAATTAAGCTGGACTAAAGGGGTAGTGATCGACGCTTGCTCATAGACATCGATGAGAAACGTTTGTTGGTTCGGTAAAGTGAGTTAAGTCATTAGTGTCTCCGAATGTGATTTTATCAATAAACCTTAAAAAACACAGTGATGGTGCGTACGTATCACGTCCAATTATTAGCCATACAGTTCACTTCGTTGACGAGTAGAATTATAGAACAATAGAATATGTCTAAGGTAAGTCGATATATAAAATTATAAGACCCCTCGCGCGTTAAATAAACATGGTGCTTCGAGCCGGATTATTTGATTAATTAATTAGTTCCTATTTCTGTCGTTCCTCATTAATACATTTAATTTAATAATTGTCGTAGTTCTGGTATGTTTTGGAGTGTTGCAAAGAGTCTAACATCTTGTTTGCATATTTAATAGTAGAAACATTTGGGTATAACGGTAGATTGATTCATGATAATGCCAGTTTGTCCCCTTTGGAAAAATTTTGATATCTCGTAGATACACTAGATGATTCGTCGCGAGCGTTAATAAAACATTTGCCATTAAACTATTGTGAATACGATGAAGCTTATAAAAACATTACTAATCGTTTTCAGTTCAAGAGGTTATTGCTTTAGACATATTTTAATGATCTCAAAAAATGCTCTGAGGTAAGTTCCTCAGACTCGCACACGGAACTCCGGCAATTAATTAGTTGTTTTCAGGAAAATATATTCGCGTTAAAGTAGATGGAAATAGTTCTACTAGATTTCATGTTGTTTAATCTGTTAAGACGGCTCCGTGGCGTAGTGGTATGTGTGTGACTACTACGCCCAAGGTCCCGGGTTTGCATCTCGACACGGTCCGCTTGAAAAATGTTAGGCAAGCATTTTTCACAAACATATACCCTCGTTGGGATGAGAGGTAAAATGGAGGTCCCGTGTGTGAGTGTTGTCACGCACGTTAAAGATCCTAGCTTGCTTGGAACAGCAAGGGTTCGGCAAAATTCAAAATTTTCCAGGTAAAAAAAACTCGCTTAATGGCCAATGTAGTACCTTCGGGTGAAGCATTGGAAACTCACATGTAATGTTTAATCTGTTATCGAAAAAATTAGATACAAACGTTTTAAAGCGTTTCGAATTAGAAAAAGGTGATGAGATTACCTCGTTCAAAGAGTTAAGGTCGTACATTGAAAAACAATGTAAAATATTGAAAATAAATGACATTGCTTAAAATTCCGAGATTTCGTGAAACAAGGGTAAAAAAAGAAAGTTCGTTAGCACTTCGGCTAAAAATTCTTTAGTTGGTACCACCAATGATGGTAAAAATTGTAGTCTGTGTCAGGCTGTGCATCCTATTTATAGATGTAAGCAGTTTCTCGATAAAATTCCTCAAGAAAGATTTCAGGTTTTAAAGGTTAAAAATCTTTGTATTAAATGTTTAAATACATCACATTCGGTGAAAAATTGTAAGTTGGATTGGTCGTGTAGAAAATGTCAACAGTCGCACAATTTGTTACTTCACTTCGATAAACGAGAACAATCGGTGTCTCCACGCAGACAAACTTATCGTCAAAGGTCAACGTCTCATCGGAGAGCGGAGCCTAGACTTACTTCTACTAGTAAACCTAGTGAAGACAATCTGTCGTCTGAGGTTGTGCATGAACAACCCGCCAGTAGCTCGTTAATTTCGACGTCATTAGAACATACAACTGCGTTGTCAGCTACGGCAACAATATCGGTGCTCGATTATACAGGAAAATTGCAACCTGTTCGTATAATTTTAGATAACGGATCCATGGAAAGTTTTATGACTGAAAGGTGCCGTCAGAAATTAGGTTTAAAGAAACGGAGAGCCAATATCACTGTTCAAGGACTTGGCTTGAATTCGTCGTTGTTGTCTGGTACATTAACATGTGTAGTCAGCCCCTCGGGAGTAAGGTCTCCAGCATATGAAATTGATTGTTATATTTTACCTAACATTTGTAATCAATTACCTTCGTCGTCTATAGGGGTCAAGGAATGGTCGCATACTCGAGGTTTGGCCTTAGCTGATTTTAATATTCCTGGTAAGATTGACATGCTACTCGGAGCTGAAGTTTTTGCTCAGATTTTGTTGAACGAATCTCGTTGGGGTGTCGATAACGAGCCAGTTGCTATTAAAACAACCTTTGGTTGGGTTTTAACGGGAAAGTCGTTTTCCTGAATAATCAAATTACTTCGTTGTGTGCTTTAGTTGAACTCTTAGACAGCGACATTCGTCGATTTTGGGAAGTAGAAAATATTCCCTTCAAGAAACACGTTTCTCCTGAGGAAGAAATGTGGGAAAAGGAATTTGTGAAAAATTATAGACGTAACAAGGACGGTCGTTTTGTAGTGTCCTTGCACTTTAAAATTTCTGAACCTTCATTTGTGACTACAAGATCGATTACTATTAAAAGATTTTTGTCATTAGAACGCGTTTGCTAAAAATCCTGAATAGTATTCGCATTATAAAAAATTTATGGAGGATTATTTGAAAAGCAGTCACATCGCTCAAGTGGAATCGCAAGAAAATTCGTCGGTTCATGAGAGGATGTATTACATTCCCCATCACGCTGTACATAAGCGTGATAGCAGTACCACCAAATTGCATGCGGTTTTCGATGCTTCGTGTCAGGATCAATCTGGAAATTCGTTAAATGATAGCCTGGCTATTGGCCCTGCTCTGCAAAAAGACATTGGAGCTTTGTTATTGCACTTTCGTGTACATCTTATCGTAATTACAGCTGATATTAAACAAATGTATCGGCAGATTTTGGTTAAAGATACTCATCGTGATTAGTCAACGTATCGTCTAGAGTTTTTTTTCGTCGGATCCTATTATCGACTTTAAATTAAATACTGTGACTTACGAAGTTTCGTCGTCGCCTTTTTTGGCCTTGCGTACTGTTCATGAATTGGCAAGGTTAGAATCGATTAATTTTCCTTTCGCGTCATCGGTATTGACAAGCGATACCTATGTTGATAATTTAGTCACTGGAAGCAATTCCCTTGAAGCTGCTAATCAATTAATTGATGAGTTGAATAGTATTTGCGCTAGTGGTGCGTTTCAATTTAAAAAATGGAATAGTAATTGCCCGGAAGTGATGTCCAACTTGAAGGAGTCCCTGTCCATTTCGGAAGCAATTACATTTTAAGATACAGATAATGGTTCAATAAAAATTTTGGGCCTTTCGTGGCGCGTTCTTTCAGTTGTATTTTTATACAACTTAAACGTAATATTTTGTCAGCTATCGCAAAAATTTTTGATCCGCTCGGTTTGATAGCACCTGTAGTACTGTTCGCTAAACGTTTAGTTCAAGATCTTTGGCTTTTAGGCATCGGTTGGGACCAAGAGCCGCCATTGGAAGTCGTAGAAAAATGGAAACATTTCTTGGGTGAATTGCCAACGGTTTCGAATATTGAGATTTCGCGTCGCATCGTATGTAATAATTTTAAAAAGGTGCAGTTGTATGGGTTCTGTGATGCTTCTGAAGCCGAGTATGCTGCTGTCATATATTTTTGTTCGTTCGATTTAGAAGGTAATATTGCCATATCATTAGTATGCGCAAAATCGAAGGTTGCTTGTACTAATCGCGTTTCATTGCCCCGTCTTGAATTGTGCGCTGCCGTACTCTTGGCAGATTTAGTAAATTTCGTCAAAAATACTTATACATATAGTTTATCATTTAGTAGTATTTTCGCGAGATCAGATTCCACTGTTGTTTTGTCTTGGATTCAGTCTTCCTCGCATAAGTGGAAGACATTTGTTAGCAATCGCATTTCGCATATTCAAGAACGTATTCCTCCATCTTCGTGGTTTCATGTTAAGTCCCAGGACAACATTTCGGATTGTGCCTCACGTAGGCTTTTGGCTTTAGAGTTGGTTCATCATCCATTATGGTGGACAGGGCCTTCCTGGTTAATGCTTCGTAGCGAAGAATGGCCAGTAACATCGCTGCCAAAACTTATCGACTCATCTCAGAAGGACGTCGAATATCATATTCTGTCGTTAACAGTCGGTATGTCTGAGAACTTCTTAGATTTGTTATTGGATAAATTTTCAAAACTGCAGAAAATTTGTAGGATTATTACATGTATTCATCATTTCATTCGTAATGTTCAATGTCCGGCGGATTTGCGTTCAAAATATGCCGATGGTTTGTCCCTAGTTCAGCAGCAAGAGACTATACATTTATTGAGTAAAAAGTTTAAACAAATGTTTTTGCTCAAGACATTGCAAATATTAAAACTGGAAAACTTGTTAGTATACAATTACGTAGCCTTAGTCCATTTCTAGATAGTCGTGATTTGTTAAGGGTGGACTGTCGCCTGCGTAATTCAAAGTTATCGTATGATACAAAATTTCCAATTTTGCTTCCTCGGTCGCATTGTTGACGGAAATTATTATATTAAATTGTCATAAAAGACATACCTTGGAAATCGAACAACTCAATTTTTATTAACTCAAAATTATTGGATTTTGTCCGCAAAGAGGGCTATTCGGCAATGTTTGAAATCCTGCATTCGTGGTTTTTGTGTAAACCCTGTGGCTTTATGCCTCTAGGTTAACTCCAGGTAAGGCGTTTTTATATACGGGAGTTGACTTTGGTGGACCGTTCTCTGTCACGATGAATCGGTGTCGTGGCGCAAAATCATTAAAAGCGTACGTTTGCTTAGCACTTATATAAGTTTGTTGGTTTAGCTTTCTTATTTTTAAATATAAAATAAGTTAGTTCATACTTATTTTGGTGGGCGGGATGTTTGGTCCCTTTGTCCCACGTTTTCGTGGTTGATTTTAAGTCTTTGTAAATTCGTAGTTGTAAATAAAATAGCAAAGCTGTCATCCCTTGTCCCGTTATATCGTGTCATAAAACCTCCTTTGTGCCTGTGAAATTAAGTTTAAAAAAGGGATAATGACACACACTTGCTCATGGACATCGAAAAGAAACGGTTGTTGGTTCGGTAAAGTGATTAAAGTCAATAGTGTCGCCGAATGTGATTTTATCGATAAACCCCTAAAAAACAGTGCTAGTGCGTACGTGACACGTCCAATAAAATCGCCTTACAGTCCACGTCGTTGAAAAGTAGGAACGGCACTTAGAACAATAGAATAACGCGGAGGTAATTCGATATATAAAATTATAAGACATCCTGCGCATTACACAATATGGGTTACTACTACCACAAAGACTGACTTTGGCACAACGTTGTTTGAATATAGTTTTGAAGGAAACGATTAGAAGATTGCTTGTAATAGTTTTAAAAATTCTACATGGCACATTTTTTTCAAATATAGGGGTTGATTCCACTCTCAGACTGACTTTCGCATCACGTTGTTGAAGTTTATTTTTGTAATAGAGTGAGTTTGGTGAAGTGTTGCTGGTTGATATTTGGTAATGTGTTATTATAGGAAGGCATGTAAATGTTTAGAAAATTTTGTATCGCATCGTTTAGGAGCTTCAAGTTTTTCGGTATAGGGATTACTACTACCCCCAAGACTGACGTTGACACAGTGTTCCTTGTGAACAATTTTGAAGGAGGTTGCATGTGAAAATTTTTAAAAATTTTCTGTTCAACCGTTTACAAACTATATTGTTTTCTAATATAGGGGTATTGTTCACCCCCAAGACTAGTTTTCGCGACTCGTTGTTGTTGCTTATTTTTCTAATGGGGTATTAAAAAATTGCATGTGAAAACTTTTAAATTTTTATCCAACCCTTTACGAGGTACAATGTATTTTGTTTAGGGGTTGCTGCCATCTCCATGACTGGCTTGGCATACCATTGCTAGTGGATGTTTTTGCAATAAACTATTAAGCATTGTATGTAAAAATTTTGAAAATTTTCTAACGAGTTCTTTACTATCTAAAATTCCTTAAGTATAAGGATTGCTGCCAACCCCATGACTGGGTTTGATACACTGTTGCTATGAATGTTTGCGCAATATACTATTAAAGAATCGCATGTGAATATTATGAAAATTTTGTATCGCATCGTTCACGAGCTACAATTTTTGTTGAATAAGGGTTACTGCTACGCTCAACACTAGCTTTAGTGCACCTTTGCTGATGAAGGTTTCTATTATAGACAATTAGAAGTTGTTTGTATGCAAACATTTTGAATATATTCTATTACGTCATTTAAAAGCTATAATTTATTTAGTGTGGGCGTCGTAGCTTCTCCTTGAGTAGTAGGGTAAGGAAGAACTATTTACAGAATTATAAGTACAGGTGTATTCAGAAACAATTTGCAAAATTGGAAAGACTTGTTATCAATATATAAATTATATTTTCTAAACTTTACAAAATTTTTCTCGGAAACATTAAATAACTTCATACAAATGTAGAAATGCGATATCACATCATTTAAAGAGGTACATAACCTAGGTGGTAAGCTAAAAATTTTATATCCTCAAACACTTAATATATATTAGTGAATAAAAGTTTGCAGCAAACTCTATGGACGCAGCTTCTACGAAACTGCTTATCGCACTATCATCTAAGCAGACTAACTGGCGCCACGCTATGTTGCTATTTAGCGGTTGTAAAGATAATAACACAATAGAATATTCTGTACATTAAAATATATTCTGTGGCGCTAGTTAGATTTTGGGTCTCTTCGAGCGACTTTTTAAAAAGGCTTTTTCCAAAAACTCTTCTAACAAATTTATTTTAAACAGAAATCACGATGAAAATTAACAAATGGTTGCGTGATGATATTCATTAACGCTTTTAACAATCAAAATTACTTTCAGTAATTAAATTAAACAAAATTCAGTAGCTTGAACAACCAACAATGTTAAAGTTGTGAAGCTCGAGACTGACTGGCCATCTTGGGTTCCTGAGGGTATTTATCTCGCATTGCTCGTGGGAACTGCAGAGCTCATGTCTGGTACTTTCTTTATTCATTTATACAATACAAAGTAAAAATCTTAATTCTAACAATAAGTTTCTTACAGTCTATTGTGACCTGCACCTACAGTGTCAAATTACCTCTGGAATACAATGTATTCACATCCGTTCTCATGTCTGGTTTATGAACATCCATTAACTTTTTGTAATATGTCCTTTAATTATACATTGTTGCATCAAACTTAAGTTTCAATGATTCTATCTAATTATACATATCTATTGATTTGGGGGATATGTAACTCGCTCTCAACGGAAAATTGCTAGACTAAAACTGTACCATTTTTGTACATTTTCCTATCAATTTTAAGTCCATTTTGTGTTTCTTGCATATTCCAAATCTTACCAATTTCGGTCTTCTTTCTTTTAAACATCTTAGGCTAGTAAGCGCAATGTCAATAACGCCAAAAAATAAAAAGTTGTATCTTGCGTCCGATATATGGTGGTAGTAAGTTTACAAGGGACGCAAGTGTGAATGCAAATTCCCGTCTATCCGGGTGCAAAAATGATAGTAAGATTTATATATATATATATATATATATATATATATATATATATATATATATATATATGTTTGAGGATGATTTTCTTGGGTATAGGTCAAAACATTAATATATACTTTTACATTTTATTGTGCCATAACCTCACTCGACCATACGTACGTTTCGACTGCTTGAGCCTTTTTCAATGGTTCAGTCATTCCTATAAATTAATTTACTAATATACTAACCTACCCTTATATAATTTTGTCACTTACCCTAAACTATTCTATTCGTTATACATTTAACAACTAAATACACTAAGCCTATTTGTATGTCATTTACAAGTACGTTACAAAATTCTTAACCTACCTTATTGATTAATGTGTGTATATAAACACATGTGTTGTATTAATACAAAATGTTATCCTAAACTATCTATTATCTATTAATACATTGTTATCACTACAGTAAACCTGATCCTCTATTTTAAATTATATATTTATATCCGATATTTCTCAATTTTATGTCCATTAGTTTTATTATATTATTATTTTTTTGTTCATTTATTTAATTAAATTATGATAGATTTTACTCAAATTTTTTATATCTATTTTGTTACTTGTAAATGACATACAAATAGGCTTAGTGTATTTAGTTGTTAAATGTATAACGAATAGAATAGTTTAGGGTAAGTGACAAAATTATATAAGGGTAGGTTAGTATATTAGTAAATTAATTTATAGGAATGACTGAACCATTGAAAAAGGCTCAAGCAGTCGAAACGTACGTATGGTCGAGTGAGGTTATGGCACAATAAAATGTAAAAGTATATACATATTAATGTTTTGACCTATACCCAAGAAAATCATCCTCAAACAAATATAGAGTAAAAAGGTCAAGAAAAATAAAAACATTTAACATATATATAGCATGGGTGAAAATATGCGAGAACGCCACGTGAGTTATGCCAGTAACGGTAGTGGTACTAAACTTCTGAAGAGTAAACTATTACAATCTTACAACAAGGTAGCGAATCTAAAAAATCGCCGTATATTTTTGTTAAGATGTAAAACTGATATACTAACTCCTAGCTTTCTAAATATTAAAGTTAGACATATCAAGTTTAGAAATCAAAATTTGGAAAAAAAATTTATAAATAACGTTTTAAATAGGTTCATTAGAGGGACTCTAAATCTTCTAGTATCTGACACTTGTTCGCAATTAAAAATAATAGACACGGAAATCTCTGAAATGATAAAATTAATTAAAAATACTGTTACTGCTGAGGAGTTTGATCATATAATAAAAGAACACCGTTTAAAATAAGAAGACATGTTTGTAAAAATTAAAAATAGATATATAATAAAAATTAATAAATTACAGAGTAAATACATAAACAACACTAATATAAATACGATTACAGCTAAGTCTAAATGGATCGAAAATTTGTCTGAGGTTACATTACCTGATTATGTTCAAGACACTCTATGTTTAGGACCTCAATTTGCTGTACCGCTTGAAAAACATAATGAACTGCCTCACAATGAAATAATAGTAAATGTGGAAAATGCATTAACAAATTTACCCACTAGTAAAAAAGATGAACTAAGATCGCAGGTTTGTAATATAATAACTAATCATGCTCATAGATTTGCAAACAATAGGCATATGAGCAAAATCAACAAGGATATGTGCAGAAAAGTTAAAAGAACAAAAATGTTTTTAAAACGTAATCCTGAACTTATGGTGATAAAACCAGACAAATCTAATAAAACTGTAATAATGAAGGAGAAGGTTTATGATATAAAAATTAAGGAGCTGTTACAGGACCAAAATACATATAGATTAATAAAGCAAAATCCCACAATAAATTATCAAAAAACAAATAATAAAATAGTTAAACACTGGGAAAATAAAACATATATATCACCAACAATATGTAAGCAATTAACGATTAATAATTCGTTACCGCCAAAGCTATATGGATTGCCAAAGCTACATAAGGAAGGCATACCAATGAGACCTATTATTTCGTCCATTCAATCACCATTTAATAAATTGGCAGTGTTTTTAAAAAATATCATAAAAAATATTCTATATAAAAATGCACACTATATAAAAGATTCGTGGCAGTTCAAAAATAATATCAGTAATATCAAGATTCCTGAAAATTATTTATTAATTTCTTTAGATGTAATATCGCTATACACCAACATTCCTATCGATTTGGCATTAAATATAATTGAAAATAAATGGCAAGAGATTAAAGAATTTACCGACCTACCATTACAAGAAATAATAAAAACCACTCAACTAATTTTAGAATCAACATATTTCACTTATAGAAACAAGGTGTTTAAACAAATAAATGGTTGTGCAATGGGTATGGCTTTGTCTAGCGTGATCGCACAATTAGTGCTAAAAGAACTTGAGACAACCATTTTAAGAAAGATTGAATTTGACATACCTTTTTTCTATAGATATGTTGATGATTGTATTTGTGCTGTTCCAATGGATAAAATAGAATATACTCTTAAATTATTTAATAGTTTTCATGAAAACTACAATTTACCATAGAAATTGAAAAAACAACAAACTAAATTTTCTAGATATGACTATACACACCAAAAAAGAACAGGTACTAAAAACTGAATGATATAATAAGAAAACGTGGTCGGGAAGGTATATCAACTACCACTCGCAACATCATATTGCCCACAAAAAGGCCGTGGTAATAGATTGGCAGACAGAGCCATAAAATTGTCAAATCCTGAATACAGACATAAAGCAATTATAAAAGCTAAACATGCTCTTATGGAAAACAATTACCCTAAACACTTTATAGATGCAATCTTTAAAAAACAAATAAATATATACTACAACATAACAAAAAATATAGGCGAAAATAAAAAAAATGACAAAACGTATATAACTTTACCATATATTAATGGGTTCATCATCATCATCATTGGGTTTTCAGTCCTGAAACTGGTTAGACGCGTACCATCATTGCTTCCTATTCTGAACTGACCTACAGATTTCCCCGAAATTTGCACAGTCTTAATCTATCACTATCTGATCTAGGTCTACATTCGCCTCTTTTTTCCTATCTCTGCTTGTCATATATCACATACTATTCCCCAAAAATGCCTTACAACGTATTATGCCCTTCTACTTCTCATATTTTTTCCCGAAGATATCCTTGTTCCCTTACTGTTTCTATAACCTATTTGTAATTAACTTTGTCTGTCTATCAAACATCTGAAGCACGGCATTTCAAAGGCCGCTACTGTTCTTCTGTCTGTTTTTCAGACTGCTCGTATTTCGCAGGCATATTGTCTGTGCTGTGCTCCACACATACGCTTTCAACAACTTTTTGTTCTATGTTTGTTGTCTTTCATCATAGGCGCCGTTCTTTCTTGTTAGATACAGTTCGGTCACCTTGCATTGTTTTACAATTATATACCCTATTTCTCCGACATTCAGTGGTTGCGAAGGGGGGTAAGCAGCCTGTGGCTGCCAAGTTCCCCCAGCACTTGAACATTTACTGATTTAATATTTTTTCCAATATGTCTTTTCGCACAGTCAACATTAGTTGCAGATATTTCACAACAAACAACTAGTTGTTTATAATAATCATCAGATTTGTCTGCGCTTATTTTTTCGTCATTGGGTTTCCCGTCTCAAAACTGGTTGGACATGTACTTGCACTTATTTCGTTTCTAAACTAACCTACATGGTTCCCTATTCTCACACAGTAATACAGCTCGGTTCCCCTTATATTGTTTTTTAATATTATGCCCTATTTCACAGAGATTTATTGAAGGGGGTTAAGCAACCTGTGGCTACCAAGATCCCCCAACACTTAGACATTTGCCGAAATAATAGTTTTCCAGTAAATGCTTTCACGCAATTACCATAATTTGAGAATTTTGCCCATCCAATGCTTGTAGTTGCGTATATTAAATATCATGTTTCTCCTATTGTTTTCTAATATTATGCCCGTTTTCACTGAGATTTATTGAATGGGGTTAAGCAACCTGTGGCTGCCAAGATCCCCCAACACTTAGACATTTGCCGAAATAATAGTTTTCCAGTAAATGCTTTCACGCAATTACCATTATTCAAGAATATTGCCCCTCCAATGCTTGTAGTTGCTTATAATAAATATCATGTTTAAGTGCAGCTACTTTCTTCGTCATTAATTTATCTATCTTGGGACTGGTTGGATGCGTACCTCCATTGATTTCTCTTCTGAGCTAGCCTACACAATTCCCTGAAACTCCTACAGCCTACATCTTTCATTATCTGTGTTCAGTAGTCTAACCTAGGTCTACCTTTTCTTCTCTTTTTTCCTATCTCTGCTTCTAGTATATTCCGCACTACTCCTTTATGCCGTAGTATGTGGCCTATCATCCTATCTCTCCTATTTTTTACCGTTTTCCACATATTTCTTTCTTCCCCTACCATTTTTAGTACCTCTTCGTTCTTAACTTTGTCTGTCCATGATATCTTCATCATACGTCTGTAGCACCACATTTCAAAGGCTTCTACCTTTTTCTTGTCCGCTTCTCCCACTGTCCAGGCTTCACAGCCATACAGTGCTGTGCTCCACACATATGTTTTGAGCAATCTTTTCCTTGTTTCTATGTTTGTGGTCTTTGAGCACAGTAGTTGCTTTTTCTTGTTAAATGTAGCACGACTTTGTGCTAATCTTTGTTTTATATCTTTTGTGCTTTTCCCATCTTGCGTTATTTGACTTCCTAGGTAGCAGAAATCCTTAACCTCTTGTAAGTTCGTGTTACATGTTTGTATTCTTGTTTTTGATTTATTTTTCCCTCCTTTGCATACTAGTACTTTAGTTTTGCTTTTGTTAATTTTCATACCGTATCTCTCTGTTAGAACCGTTTCCATTTCATTGAGAGCAGCTTCTAACTCTTCCTTGCTAGATGCTAATACCGCTATATCATCTGCAAATCTAAGCATATCTATTTTTTGTCCCTGCATAGTAATTCCAAATGTCTTCCTGCATTTGACAGTATTCATTGCCTCCTCAATGTACAAGTTAAAAATTAGTGGGGATAGGGAACATCCCTGTCTTACTCCTTTCCTGATGTTTACTTCTCTACGTAGCCGCTCTAATTCTATTACTCCTGTTTGCTCTTTGTATAAGCTATGTACTATCCGTCTATCCCTATAACTCATTCCAATCTTTTTGAGTATTTCGAACATTTTTTTCCATTTTACATTGTCAAATGCTTTTTCCAGATCTACAAATCCTATATACACGCTTTCCCCTTTTTCTATTGTTTTCTCCATTATCACCCTCAGAGCTAAGATAGCCTCCCGTGTTCCTCTGTTTCGCCTAAACCCAAATTGGTCTTCTCCTAGTATTTCTTCAGCCCGTTTTTCCATTTGTCTTTGTACAATTCTAGTTAATATTTTTGATACGTGTGCTGTCAAACTTATTGTTCGAAAATTTTCACATCTATTTGCGCCTTTCTTTTTTAGTATAGTTACTAAGATGTTATGTTTGAAATCTGTGGGTATCTCGCCTGTCTCATACATATAGCTTACAAGTTGGAAGAGACGTTCTGTTACTGCTTGAACAGCGGCTTTTAGAGTCTCCGCTTGCACCTTACCTGTACCCGGCGCCTTACCATTTTTCAGACCCTTTAATGCTATTTCAAATTCATCTCTAAGTATAGGATATCCCAAATCATCATTTTCAATGTATGATTCATTTTCTAATGCAGTTAGTTCTTCTCCTGCATATAAATTCCCTATATATTCTTTGCGTCTACCCACTTTCTCTACATTTTCTATAATGACATTTCCTCCCGCATCCCTTATATTTTTGCTATACGGTTCTATATCCCTAAAATTGATTCTAATTAGTTTGTATGCTTCATCTGTCTTTCCTACTTCCATCTTAGTTTGTACCTCTTTGCACTTTTCATCAATCCATTGTTCTTTAGCTTTCCTGCATTTTCGAATAATTTCCCATTTTATGGCTTTGTATCTCTGTTTTCCTGTTTCGTCTGATTTATTTTTGTATTTTCGTCTTTCTTCTATTAAATTCAGGATATCCTTTGTTATCCATGGTTTCTTATTTAGTTTTTGTGTATACCCCAGAATATCTCTGGCCCCATGTCGAGGCTGGATTTAATGTTATTCCATTCTGTTTCTACTTCCTTAATATCAGATATTTTCCCGATATCTTTGAGCAATTCATTTGACCTTTTTTCGAATCTTTCTTGAATATCTTTCTCTTTTAGTTTCTGTAGGTCCAAGTGCCTTTTTCCGTTACTTTTTTTCAAATTTTTAAATTTAATTGCGGCCTTCATAATTACGATGTTTTGGTCAGTGTCTATATCTGCTTCTGGGTAGCTTCTACAGTCTTTTACTTGATTTCTAAACCGTTGTCTAACAAGAATGTAATCTATTTGATACCTTCCTATATCTCCTGGCATCTTCCACGTATATCGTCTTCTAGCATGATGTTGAAATAATGTGTTTGTAATGATTAAATTGTTCTTGTCGCAAAATTCTACCAGCCTATTTCCTCTGTCGTTTCTAGTGCCTAAACCAAATAAACCTGCTATCGCTCCTTCCCTACCCTCACCTACCACTGCATTAAAATCCCTCGTAATTATTAAATTTTCATATCCTTTTACGTGTCTTAATATGTCTTCGATATCTTTGTAGATTGCTTCTACCTCTTCGTCACTATAGCTAGAGGTGGGCATGTATACTTGTATTATTACTGTGTTTATCGGTTTAGATTCTAATCTAACCATGAGTACTCCTTCATTCTTTTGTAAGTAATTTTCTACACAGTATCCTATCTTTTTCCGCATAACTATCCGCACACCCAAATTTCTTTCCTCGGCTCCTGTATGAATTACCCTGAAGTCTCCACTCCAAAAATCCCCCGCCTCTGGCCACCGAACTTCGCTGATCCCTACTACGTCTAATGATAACCTATTCATTTCGATTTTTAGGTTCTCTAGCTTACCCACTTGCTTCATAGTTCTAACATTCCACGCTCCGACTCGCAAAATGTTCCCGACTCTTATTCTTAACTTTCCGATCGCATCCTCCGAAGTAGTCCCCTCCCGGAGATTCGAATGGGGGACTATTTTAACTCCGGAATCTTTTACCCCAGAGAATGCCATCATTTTATTTTAATTTCCATTTCGAATGGACCTGCACCTTGCTGAAGTTCTAGATTACTAGAACAGGTGAAATGGCTTGCGTGTTCTAATGAGCTAAAGAGCCAAACTACAGGTCCAACCAAAGTAGTAGGGTCGTTAGTGAGGAACCAGACTAAGACAGGTCCCCGAAAGAGGGCAGTGGCTCTTTTGGTACTTAGATTGGTAGAGACCATAGGGGTCGGTATGGCAGTCTAAGACACACTACCGCGATGTGGAAGGCAACGGGAAACCACCACATTACCTCCAAGTACACAGCGTACCTAAATTAAAATAAAATTAATGGGTTATCTGAGAATATTCAAAAACTAGTTAAAAAATACGATATAGATACAACTTATAAAAGTATTAACCTAAATAAAAATTTATTTACTAAAATAAAAGATAAAATACCTAAAAATAAAAAAACCCACACCGTATATAAGATCCCATGCCAAGAAGGATGTGACAGTGTATACATTGGCCAGAGCATGCAGCATCTTGAGAAACGTTTGAATGGACACAAATATGATAAAAACAATGCGACCGCCCTAACTAAACATGAAACACAAAATAAACACAAATTTAATTACGAGAAAACGACAATACTTAAAATGGAATCAAACCAAAGAAAAAGAGTTATATGAAATGATTTTCATAACATTAAATCCCACAGCAATTAATGACAAAATAGATATAAAAAATTTCAGTAAAATCTATCATAGTTTAATTAAATAAATGAACAAAAAAATAATAATAATAAAATAAAACTAATGGACATAAAATTGAGAAATATCGGATATAAATATATAGTTTAAAATAGAGGATCAGGTTTACTGTAGTGATAGCAATGTATTAATAGATAATAGATAGTGTAGGATAACATTTTGTATTAATACAACACATGTGGTTATATACACACATTCATCAATAAGGTAGGCTAAGAATTTTGTAACGTACTTGTAAATGACATACAAATAGGCTTAGTGTATTTAGTTGTTAAATGTATAACGAATAGAATAGTTTAGGGTAAGTGACAAAATTATATAAGGGTAGGTTAGTATATTAGTAAATTAATTTATAGGAATGACTGAACCATTGAAAAAGGCTCAAGCAGTCGAAACGTACGTATGGTCGAGTGAGGTTATGGCACAATAAAATGTAAAAGTATATATTAATGTTTTGACCTATACCCAAGAAAATCATCCTCAAACAAATATAGAGTAAAAAGGTCAAGAAAAATAAAAACATTTAACATATATATATATATATATATATATATATATATATATATATATATATTATTAATAGAGAATAATCCACATTTGGGATGCAAATGAATGCTTAATATATATTAATAGTTATTAAGATGAAATGAAAACCCAACCTTGTATTTAAAGTTGAATTACCATTTCAAATCGAACTAGTAATTGAAAACCACTAAAGAACGGCTACAGCAGGATTTGAACCCGCAACCTCTGATTCACCGGATCAGTGCTCTAACCAATTGAGCTATCTAGCCTAATTGATTAGATGATGTTATACTTAATACTACTGAAGCTTGGTCCTTGTTAACGATTTTCAATTACGTCCTGCATTTAAGAAATTGAATCTAGTTATATACATAATTCATGTACTAATAACTTGATCCTCCATTTTTGCAACGTTCGGAATAATACAAACATGTAATTATATTATTATTAATAGAGAATAATCCACATTTGGGATGCAAATGAATGCTTAATATATATTAATAGTTATTAAGATGAAATGAAAACCCAACCTTGTATTTAAAGTTGAATTACCATTTCAAATCGAACTAGTAATTGAAAACCACTAAAAGAACGGCTACAGCAGGATTTGAACCCGCAACCTCTGATTCACCGGATCAGTTATTAGTACATGAATTATGTATATAACTAGATTCAATTTCCTTAAATGCAGGACGTAATTGAAAATCGTTAACAAGGACCAAGCTTCAGTAGTATTAAGTATAACATCATCTAATCAATTAGGCTAGATAGCTCAATTCGTTAGAGCACTGATCCGGTGAATCAGAGGTTGCGGGTTCAAATCCTGCTGTAGCCGTTCTTTTAGTGGTTTTCAATTACTAGTTCGATTTGAAATGGTAATTCAACTTTAAATACAAGGTTGGGTTTTCATTTCATCTTAATAACTATTAATATATATTAAGCATTCATTTGCATCCCAAATGTGGATTATTCTCTATTAATAATAATATAATTACATGTTTGTATTATTCCGAACGTTGCAAAATGGAGGATCAAGTTATTAGTACATGAATTATGTATATAACTAGATTCAATTTCCTTAAATGCAGGACGTAATTGAAAATCGTTAACAAGGACCAAGCTTCAGTAGTATTAAGTATAACATCATCTAATCAATTAGGCTAGATAGCTCAATTGGTTAGAGCACTGATCCGGTGAATCAGAGGTTGCGGGTTCAAATCCTGCTGTAGCCGTTCTTTTAGTGGTTTTCAATTACTAGTTCGATTTGAAATGGTAATTCAACTTTAAATACAAGGTTGGGTTTTCATTTCATCTTAATAACTATTATATATATATATATATATATATATATATATATATATATATATATATATATACGACGTCATAGAAGTGATGCTGTGGTATTTCCAATGACAACCGTGTGTAAAATTTGGTGGGGTTGGTGGGAGAATTGGAAAATTTTATATTTGACTTGGCGTGAGTAAGGATACGAGCATAGATATAACCAAAACTGATATATATAAAAAAAAACATGATAATTATACCGAAATGTCCAATATGCACGAGAAACCCCCACTCCATTAATACAATCACTGCCTATCTTCATAATTATGTGCGGAACATCGGGAATAAATAATAACAAATACACAATAACAAATAAATCAGAAACCCTCATTAAATTAAATCAATATAATAAACAAAGATAATAAAATAGAGTGAAACCGCGCATCCCCCCCTCAGGACTTGAAAGTGAAGTGATAGTGATAGTGATTGTAACCCCCCTCCTCCCCTAGAACATTTAGTGCATACCCACCAGAACTTTAGCAGTGCACCCCATCTTCCCCTTCGAAGTAAGTTACAGTTAGATGTAGGCAGACGACCAGATCTTCGGATGCTGGAGAATTTTATTATCGAGGTAAAACTTAAATTGAGGCGGTTGTACTCGCACAAGAATTGATTTACATTAATTAGTTGTTTTGAAATAATTTAACAAGCACGTTTTGTGCGTAATGGCGCTAGCCGACATAATGCTTGTGCGAGTGCATCTGATAAATAGGGTGATGCTTTTGCTATTTTGTGCACTGCTGTATATGCTTAACGCTTATTAGACATTTATTTATATATTTATATAATTATATTTATTTATATTTTATCTTTACACTTTATATTTATTAGCATGTATTGTAGTATTTTGTGGCATATTTGTTTTGTTTGACGTTCTGTCGCCATTTTGGTTGCAGTATATATTTGGGAAGTAAGAGTAGAATTGTGAAGATGGTAATCATAATATAAATCAGTTAGGGAATGATAGGGAAAGCTAGGGATGGATTTAAATTAGTTAGCTAAATTTGGATAGTTTTAAGACGACCCTTCAGGTCGCACTGATAAGCAGAGCCGGCGTCTGCTATCCGATATTACGGATCCCTCCCCCTCTCATTTTTGCTTGTGTCTTGTTGATCGGGTACACTCCAAGGTCAGCGCTAGGGATACCATTATTTAAACCCTGTTTTGAGTTTTTGTTTTTAGTTTTTGTTTCAGTTTGTCAGATTTTTAGGTTTGTTAGATTGTTAGAGTATGTTAGGTTTGTTAGATTTTAGGTTTGTTAGATTTTTATTTAGATTTTTATTTAGGGTGGATTAATTATGAAGTTAGGATTAATAAGAAGCACGGTTATTTTCGCGTTTAAACCCAATGTAGTACCTCCGGGTGGAGCATTGGGGACGTGGCCGCAAGTATAGCGGCCCTTATTCAAATTATAATATAATGTGGTATTTCCAAGTGAAAGCGAGTAGTGTATATTATTCTGGATAACAATCACTGATGGTATAATGATTATAGTAATTATGTGCTCGTCAAGATAACAACCACTGGTTTAAGTAAGCGCAGCTTGTACATACAACTTAGCAATCATGAGAGTGCTAGTAGATACTTGTTTTTGGATAATAATCGACATGGACTGACTTTCTGGTAGTGTCGGAGCTGCTCATATACGTTTCCCTTTTGGATTGTGGGCGTGGCTATCGTGATCGATGCGAACGGGATTAAGTTTTGAGTCACTCTTACATTGAGGAAGTAAGTTTTGAACAATTTTTACACATATTGCTCACAGAACACAATATATTAAGTTTGTTTGAGGGTCGTTGTCTGGTAAGAACGTGAGGGATGGATATTAACTGCTGTCATAATAATGTCCGAGTTGATTTCGCTTGTAAGGCTCCCCGTAGAACGGTAGTTTTAATTTCAACTAAACTTACGAAGTAAGTTAGGTTAATAAGATCGCTACGTCGCCGTCGTCGCCGCCGTCGTCCGTTGCACGTTTTTTTCGTTTTACAAACATTTGATATATGGATCTTGTTCAGTTTTTTACGATGATTAAGAATATGCTAGCCAATTTTCGATATCTCATCTAGTTTTCGAGTAATTCGACTTTAAAGTCGAAATTTTGGTTATATAAAACTTCAATATAACAAAATATAAATATTATTTTTAGGTTAATATCGACCTCCTGAGCATATTTTTCCATAGCATCAATACTCTATGTCGATTGGTTTTCGAGTTATTCGACTTTGAAAAATATGTTCGAAAAATTTTATAAAATTGTTACGATATAAAAAATAAACTTGTGTGAATTTCTATTACAGAATGGCTTTAAGTTTGGTTGTATGGCGTACATGCGGCATAGATTTTTTTAGCTGAATTTGTTTAGTGATATTGTTTCGTACTAATTTTTCTTTCTTTAACATAATTGAATAAAAAAGCTGATATCATAACAGAAGTGTCATTTAGGGGTAATAACACCTAATGGGCTTAAAGTATTGATACCGCGCCCTTAATTGTCATCCCAAAACAGATCTGTATTTGAGTCATGGATAGGGCGGTAGGTTTTATTATATTTTCTTAGAAAGTAAACTGCATAGCTTATCTTAAAAGTCACCTCGCTTATTACACTCAGACGCAAGGCAAGTCAGAAGATGCATTATATTTTACGACTTACTTGTACGAACTGATATGCTCAGCTGTGACCAAGTCATCCTGAAGACTATAAATCATACGAACTCTGTGACGAATAAATTAAAATTGCAGGTAAATAATATAGTGAATTCCGCATTCCAAAACATTATTATCAAACAAGGATTGGTTAACAGATGTTTATGGGCGACTATTTTAAATTTTAATAAAAACTGGGAACCGAAATGAAAATTAGAAAGACCATTAGCATTGGTATAAATAGTTTAAATCCACATAATTTCTACAGGAATAATGCAGGAGTATTATACATTCTGTTGACCTGAGTGTAATTAATCACAAATAACCTGACAGATACACATATGTATTATGCAGAACTATAAACGATCCGAAACGTAAACGAATACGACTTGCTAAATATTAACCACAGAAATAACATAATTACCTATTGCATGAGAACAATTTAGTTTAACCTCATTATATATACACTTTTTCTGCCTTGCACGTAGCTAACCTAGTAATTATAGACAAATAAAATTTAGAAATAAACCTGTTGTTTCGTCCAAATCGATTCCGAGTTGATTCAATATTCAGAACAAAGTTTGATCGTGTTCAGTAATTATTTTTTAACGTGAGAGAATTTTTTGTGAAAAGTTTTATAAATAATTATAACAATTTTTGCCATTCAAATTTAGAAATCTTTCTTCCTGAATCTTGTTACAAACCATCTGCAATATATGCGTTATAAGTTTTCACGTAGATTGTTGATGTGTATTTTACAGGCATGCTCGAGGGAACACCCACCAGAATAGCGCGGTATAATTGCGAGCAGAGAACATCTGTAAAAGTGCCTTTACATTATGCAATTTTGATGCAATGCAAGGCATAGCATTGCATGTCACTTGCATGGCGTTTCATTTTTACACTTGTGCAATTTTAGTTTGATGGGTGGTGTCAATGAGTGTGAAGTTAGCACCCATTTTTTAAAAATCATGATTTTGAAAGTTGTTCCATATTGTTCTAATCTTGTACCGCATTGTTCCAATTCGACATTATTTTATTCCAAAAGTTCCTCAAAAATTTGTAAAAAACCTCATTTTGTTACTGGCACCCCATTTATCGAAAATCGCAGTTTTGACCATCGCTTAACATTGTTCTAGTTGTTCCAAACATTATTCCAAAATGATAATTCCGTATCTAAACGATTCTTCAAAAAAACGTCAAAAAAGATTTTTTTCTGACACCCCATTTTTCAAAAATCGAAATTTTGGTCCTCGATTAAGATTGTTCTAGTTGTTCCAAACATTGTTCTAAAAGAACAATTCTGTATCTAAACGATTCTTCAAAAAAAGCAAAAAAACATTTTTGGACAAACAAGACTGCCGGGCCAGGAGTAATCAGACCTTTCCCTTCTTGCTCTAATAGATAACTTTTTGTTCTGAGCTGTTCTAAGCCTAGAAAACATAGTTCTGCAATATCAATCTCCTATCACCAGCGGTTCTCCCAAAAATCGATGTTTTTGCTGTATCGACAAGAGTAAACATAGCCTTCCTCCTTCGTTCCAATGGCTAACTTTTATTCTGAGCTGTTCTAAGCCTAGAAAACATAATTCTGCAGTATGAATCTCTTATCACTAGCGGTTCTTCAAAAAATCGATGTTTTTACTATATCGACAGGAGTAAACATAGCGTTCCTCTTCTGTTCCAATAGCTAACTTTTCGTTCTGATCTGTTCTAAGTTTAAAAACATAGTTCTGCATTATGAGTCTCCCATCGCCACCGGTTCTCCCAAAATCGATGTTCTTACTGTATGGACAAGAGTAAATATAGTTTTTCTCTTTTGTTCCATATAGCTAACTTTTTTCTGACCATATAGTAGTCATCGTTTTCATTACAAAAATAAGAAGGAAATTATTAATGGACGTGTTTGACAAGAATCTTATGTCATGGAACGATACGCCAATATACGTATATACCCATAAAATCTACGTGGTTTTTTTAACGAAAAAGAGAACGAACATATGAATTATATTTAGGAGTACATGTTTATAATAAAATATTAATAGCATTTAATAATAATAATAAAATAAGTCATATATTTGCCAAGATTTTGGTGTAATGTATTTCAAAACAGTTTTTCTACTCCCGTGTATAAAGTTCCACTTCACACATCAATATTTATACGTGAACTACTATTTCACACACCAGTGCGTGAAATGCAATGTAATCATTATGAGATTTACTTCACGCATACTTGCCATAAGAGCCCTTTCATAATTTCCTTCTTATTTTTGCAATTAAAACGATAACTACTATATGGTCAGAACAAAAAGATAGCTATATTTACTCTTGTCCATACAGTAAAAACCTCGATTTTGGGAGAACCGATGGTGATGGGAGGCTGATCATGCAGAACTATGTTTTTTAAACTTAGAACAGCTCAGAACAAAAAGTTAGCCATTGGAACAGAAGAAGAAGGCTATGTTTACTCCTGCCGATTAGGTAAAAACATCGATTTTTTGGAGAACCGCTGGTGATAGGAGATCCATACTGCAAAACTATGTTTTCTAGGCTTAGAACAGCTCAGAACAAAAAGTTATCCATTGGAGCAAGAAGGGAAATGTATGTTTAATCTTGGCTCGGCAGTCTTGTTTATCTAATAATGTTTTTTTTCGTTTTTTTGAAGAATCGTTTAGATATGGAATTATCCTTTTGGAACAATGTTTGGAACAACTAGAACAATCTTAATCGAGGGCCGAAATTTCAATTTTTGAAAAATGGGGTGCCGGCACAAAAATTGTTTTTTGCCGTTTTTTTTGAAGAATCATTTAGAAACGGAATTGTCCTTTTGGAACAATGTTTGAAACAACTAGAACAATCTTAATCGAAGGCTAAAAATTTGATTCTTGAAAAATGGGGTGCCAAAAAAAAAAGTTTTTGTCGTTTTTTTGAAGAATTGTTTAGATTCGGAATTGTCCTTTTGGAACATTGTTTGGAACAACTAGAACAATGTTAAGCGTTGGCCAAAACCGCGATTTTCGATAAATGGGGTGCCAGTAAGAAAATGGGTTTTTTCCAAATTTTCGAGGCATCTTTTGAAATAAAATAATGTCGAATTGGAATAATGCGGTACAAGATTAGAACAACTTTCAAAATCATAATTTTTAAAAAATGGAGTGCTAGGTTTACACACATGTGGTGTCACCAACGAATGAAAATAACATTCCATCAAAAGAAAATTCTAATTTATTACTCAAATCAATATAACAGAGTTTGCTTTTCTCACATTGTTGCAATTTGGTTATTATGTTGTTCAACAATCAGCTAATAAAATATGTTATCTACGCTTATGATAATTTTTCTAATTTGGTATCTCATTTATCACTAATCTAAGTTACTGGAATTGCATAAAAATTGCTAGAAATTAGAACACGTTCTATTGCTTTACAATTGCAACAGCTAACTGAAAACTCACTCGAAAACATGCACAGTATGTTGCATTTCAATTGCATTGCATAATGTAGAGTCACCCTAATAAATCAATTAATATAACTCCTCAAGTTGTTAAAGTACACGAGTAGGCTCAAGATTACGAAACTAGGAATGGAATATACAAAGTTCATAGCCAAGTATTTTAGAATGAACGAATGAAATCACCATTACTGTCAATCTGTGAAAGAGAGTATGCGATGAAAAGTCCAAAATTGTCGATGAGAACATATTAAAGGAAAGTTCAATGCTTGAACACTGTAGTTCCATTTAAGAAATAACAATTTTTTCGACATTTAACTTTCAGTAACCCAGGATATCTATCAAGTTTATGTGTAGGTGCACGTTAAAAGAATGTCTTTATTTGCGATATCCTTATACATTTTTCACCTAATATTATTATATTCTGTTCTGAACGAACATGCACCTTGAAGAAGTTCTAGAATACTAGAACCTGTTGATTGGCTTGCGTGCTTCAGCGAACTAAAATGCCGAACTATAGGTTAAAAATTAGGGGTTCATGATGAACAACTGGTTCCCGAAAAAAGCAAGCAGATCTTTCGGTACTTAGAGTGGTAGAGACTGTAGGAGTTGTTATGGCATTTTAAGATACACTACTGCGATGTGAAAGGCAACGGGTAAACCACCACATTACCTTCCAAGTATACAGCGTACTAGAAATGTTTCTTAAGATGATGGCATCCTCTGGAGTAAAAGATTCCGGAATTAAAATAGTTCCCCATTTGGATCTCCGGGACAGGACTACTTCGGAGGATGTGATCGGAAAGTTTAAAAGAAGAGCCAGAAACATTTTGCGAGTTGGAGAGTGGAATGTCAGAAGTACTAAGCGAGTAGGTAAGCCAGAGTGTTTGAGAATAGAAATGGATCGGTTAGCATTAACCATAGTAGGTATTATCGAAGTTTGGTAGTCACAGACGGGAAATTTTTGGAGCGGAGACTTTAGGGTAATTTATACAGGATCAAAGGAAAAAATTCGGGTGTGGGGATAGTTATGCGAAAAAAAGATAGGACACTGTGTAGCAAACTACTTACAAAAGAACGAAAAAGTACTCATGGTTAAATTAGCATCTAAACCGGTAAATACAGTAATAATACAAATATACATGCCCACCTCTAGCTACAGTGAGGAAGAACGTAGATCTACAAAGATGTTGAAGACATACTAAGATTCGTAAAGGACATGATTATTTAATAATTAAGAGAAATTTTAATGCAGTAGTAGGTGAGGGTAGGAAAGGAGCGGTAGTAGGTTTGTTTGGGTTAGGCACGAGAAACGACAGGAGAAATAGACTGATAGAATTTTGTGACAAAAACAATTTAGCCATCACAAACAAATTATTTCAACATCATGCTAGAAGACGATAAACGTGGTAGATGCCAAGGAGATACAGGAGATATAGACTCTGAGCACAATATAGTAATTATGAAAATCGCGCTTAAATTTGAAAATTTTTAAAAAGGAACGTAAAGGGCTACTTTGATGTTGAGAAACTAAAAGATAAAACATCCACATAAGTCAAACGAATTGCTGAAAGATCGGGAAAATTTCTGATACTAAGGAAGTGGAAACAGAATGGAATAACATTAAATCTAGTTTAGACATGGCGACGTATTCTGGGGTATAAACAAAAAAAACATAGAAAATCATGGTTAACAAAAGATATTCTGAATTTAAGTAAAAGAAAGGTGAAAGTACAAAAACAGACTACACAAAGCAGGAAAGTTTAAGTGAAACAGAGGAGCACAGGATGCCATTTTAGTTCTAAGGGTGATAATGAAGAAAACAATAGAAAAAAGAGTAAGCGTGTATGTAGGGTTTGTAGATCTATAAAAGCTATCGACAATATAAAATGGGAGAAAATGTTTGAAATACTTAAAAAGATTAGAGAGTTATCGAGATAGACGGATAATACATATCTTATACAAAGAACAAACAGCGGTAATAGAATTAGAGTAGGTACTTAAGGAAGCAAGTATTATGAAAAAAATGTGACAGAGATATGCCCTATCTCCGTAATTTTTAACTTGTATACCAAAGAGGCAATGAATACTATCAAATACAGAAGGACATTTAGAATTACTATGCAGCGACAAACGATTGATATGCTTAGATGTGCAGATGATATAGCGGTATTAACATCTAGCCAAAGAAGTTAGAAGCAGCTCTTAATGAAATTTAAACAGTACCAACAGAGAGATACGGTATGTAAATTAACAAAAATAAAACTAAGGTACTAGTATGTAAAGGAGGAAAATAGCAAAATCAGAATACAAATAGCAAGGAGAACTTACAAAAGGTTAAGGATTTCTGTTACCTAGGGAACCAAATAACGCAAGAAGAGAAAAGTGCAAAAGATGTAAAACAAAAATTAGCACAAGATCGTGCTGCATTGAACAAGAAAAAGCAATTACTATTATACCAGTTTAAGGGGAGTGCACCTCATCAAAGTCGAAAAATGTCTTTGAGAGCTTACCTCATCTATTTGATATTCCGAGCCTTTGGTATTTATGACCAAAGCCAAGATTTATTGTTAAAAGGAAGGAACTAACTTGTTTTTTATTTTGTATTTGGTAGGAAAGTTTAAGAAATTATGTATCGTTAATGCAGTAGTACTGTCTAATTTGTTTATTTAACGCTTTTACTGTTGCAGCGTGTTTTGCCTTTATTTTGCTAAATGCCAGTAAGCAATTTGTTTAATTTAAGAGAATCCCTTGAAGGTAGTAATAAAAATTTGTATGCATTAATATGCAACGATTAAAATGAACTTTGTATTTAGTTTTGTAGGGAATTTAAGTGTTAGTTTTAAGCGTTTGAGGCTCATATTTTCAACTAAATTTGTGCGGTCGACGCGGTGGCAAACAAGACCATTACGCGCTTAGATGATGTAGTTTAAGTATTGGGGGCTACTTATTTCCGTTTCCTGGTATTCCAAGAATTGCTATGGTTTGAAAACCAGGCGGCGCTTACAGATATTATTTAATTTAAGTTTTCCGTGAATGTGAGCTCTCGTGCCAAGAAACTTTTTTCTTTTATTATTTTTTTGAAGCTTTGACACAATTGTTACGCCTTTTTGGCGCAGAATGTTTTGCTTTTATATTAGGTATATATTTGTTCTATAGGCCTAAAAGGAAAGCTCTTTTCCCATCATTAATTTAATTAAGTTACTATATGTAAAGATTGTGAATTATGGTTTCATACAAACTGAGGTCGAGAACCTGTAATTACCAAAGCTTTCTTTCAAACACGAATTTTCCAGGCCGAAGGATTTTCTGGTTATCGCGTTAGCCAATGAGAAACTTTATATGGTGTATGACAACAACGACGAGTTCATAGGAAAGGCGCGTTTTAAACACTTTACTGTCAATTACCGTATAGTTTGACGTATTGAACGAGAGCCACGTTAATTGCAGAAAGTGTATCTCTGGAATCCTTTACCTCTCCCGTATCCAACCACCTCAAGCATCTGTTGTAAAGCTGTGTAGGTTCAACCCACTTCATTGCAACAATCTGGATAAAATATAAGGAACGGACGCACAATACCCTGCTCCATATTTAGACATCAGCAGAAGTATACCTTAACTACTACAACTATTAATCAAGCTAAGCCCTTTGCCTATTTTGTAATTGCTATCTTTGTATGTAAATCTGCAACCGCGTAACGACAATAATTTGCAACCACATTTGGGGTGTAAGAAAGTACGTCGGGAGGGGGGAGGGGCGTAATACATAGTAACCAAAATGAACAACTACCTCGCGTATAAACACCTTGGAATTCAAATACATCATTTTTTCTGAAATCGATAAAAAATGTTTACTTTGTTAGCTCAAAATAAGTGTCACAGTACCCCATTCCTGCATAAGTCAAAAAAACGATACGGGAAAGTACTTTCCCGATCTAGTCCGGGAATTTGTTTTCTCAAATAGTTTTTATTCTCATTCTAAACAATATAATGCACTACAACAAACAATCTCACAAATGATACACAAGTGAATTTTTTTATTGAAAATATTACACCTACACTACTTACACGTATAGTACAACAACCATGATTTATTTATATTTAGTGTAATGTTGCGATTTGTACAGCCATGAAATAGTGGTTGAACTCTTCCAGAAAAGCTGTAGGTACTACTGTTGTCTATTGTTTGTAATTCTTCTGAACACTTGTTGATGTATCTTTCTTTAAATATTTTAGTTGCTATTTTTATTTTATTTGTATAGGATTCATCTATATATCATTCAGTAACATTTGACGATTTCCACCCTCCATGCCGCTTTAATGCAATTAAATCTGCCCAGCGATTTCAGAAAAAATAGTATGTGCACCTCGGAATAAAAATACATTCCCGGACTCTCAATGCTTGTTGGCTTCGGCTAGGGAATGTATTGCTTTTACTACTAGGTACACAATATACTACAGGGAGTTTATAAAAGAACTCCTTGATTTAAAGTTTTATTTGTACACACTAAAGTTAAAAAAATAGTTATTAAACCTATATAGTATTAAAGAGAATCCTCTCAAATTTTCTTTTATACCTAATAAAGTTCTATATATGCACCATTTGTTGCCCTGGCCACGTCTAAACGATAATCAGTTTCTTCCCAGGTATTAAGCAGCATATCAGTCGTGACGGATGCTACAGCTGCAACAATCCTCTCCCTCAAATGAGCAATGTCACGGATCTTCTCGGAATAAACAATATTTTTACATGTCCCCAACAAAAGAAATCTAGTGGAGTCAGATATGGACTCCTTGGTGGCCATGCAGTCGGCATACGTCTACCAATCCACCTGGTAGGGAAACGAAAGTTCAACGCAGTACGGACGCGGTTACTATAGAGAGATGGCGCGCCGTCTTGTCGTAAGACAATCGGTTCCTTTTCTAGTTCGATATCATCTATCTGTGGGAAAACGTATAGTTCAAGCATTTCACAATAAATATCCCCATTAATTGTCTTCTCTGCGAAAATTAAAGGTCCTACGATACGATCATGCATCAATCCACACCAAACATTGACTTTGGGAGAGTCTCCTTGATGTTCTATGAATTCATGCGGTGACTTAGTCCCCCAAATCCTACCGTTGTATCGGTTGACAGACCCACTTACGTGAAAAGTCGCCTCATCTGAAAGCATAACATTTTCTAGGAAGTTCTCATTTTCTTCAATCCTGTTCAAAATGTAGACTGATAAATCGAATCTTTTCAATTTGTCATTGTGCTTGAATTTCATGCAAAAGTTGAATCTTATACCCATGTAATTTAAGCCTCTTTCGCGTCACTTTGTACACAGTAGACTTAGGTATTCCCAACTCCAAACTTTACCTTGCCAATGACTTTCTAGGGCTACGAATACAAGATGTACGGATTCGTTCCACATTCTGTTCAGAGACTGAAGGCCTACCAGGTGGCTTAATTTTTAAGACACTACCTATTTCCCAAAAGTGATTATACCACTGCAGAATAGTTTTGTTAGTAGGTGAACGCTGAACTGTGATCCGAACTCGATTGAATAAACCAAATCACATACTGAGCTTTCTGCTGTGGCGTAGCCATGACTGGTGAGTGTCGAAGCAGTAGCACTCTTCTCCCACCACGCTCGCTCCAGGGCCACGTACTGCGATCGAATATTAGCAAAACAATCTTTATAATATACCGAACTCGAGTTTAAAGCCCGAAAGTTTGTTACTGGTTTCGTTTTTAATTATGATTTTTTTAAATCAAGGGTTCTTTTTTAAACTCCTTGAATTATGTTCAGCTGGTTTGGAAAACTTTCTACTATTTTAATTGCCATTAAACATAATTGTTTAGAAAGATTAAGTATAAAGCAATCTAAATTCAATATCGATGTACACTTTAAGTTGTGTCCATCGTCGTAAGTTTCTACACAACATAAATCTGTCTACCAAAAAAATTCAGTTATCGTTGACAGCTGATTATTTGATCGTGATCGCAGTTTCGATACCTTTTATATTTTTGGGTTACAATTTGAAAGCACAAAGTAGTATGTAGAGTGCTGTTTGTGTTTAAGGGTATAAATATTTAATTTCTAATGCGCGGTTAGTATAAAGGGTAAATTACGTAGGCACTTTGCAATAATCGATATGCACGCCATTACAGGTTCCATTATAATATATCGCATACTACGATAGTCGTTTTCCGTAATGACTACCTCACCTTAATTAGTAAATACATTTGTAAAAATGCTAGGTTTTCTTTTCCAATGATTAATGGCAGCATTGGAAGATGAATTGTCACAAGAAACATTGTTACCTTACGCTTTTGACATACAATTACGATTACATGTTTGACGTAGCCAATTTGAAGTTTCTAGCATTTTTTATGTTATCATTCCTATTTAGGCATGATCAGTGTGAGATATGAATACGTCTATGATAAATTAGGGAATCGATTAATATCCAGGAAGAAATAGGCTTTCCTTGATACGTTTCTGAATGCGGTTAGCTAAGGCCCAAGAATACCGAAGATATTAACATTAAAACCCCTTTTCAAGATTTTCGTCTGCGTTGGTTAACACAAAATTGAAGTTGTACAAGTGTATTAAGAGGGAACTTATAATGATTATAGTGCAATTGCGAAGTGACATTTTATTGATTGATTGATTGTTGTTTTACAAGTTCATAACTATATACATCCCAAAACCCTGTCTGGCATAAAATTTATTTCTCAATTTGTTGCTGCTCAGCTTTGTAGTATCATATCGAGGAGGAAGGGTTATTATTTTGTATATTAAAACTTCAAAACTTCGAGGAACAGAAGAACGCAGACATGTCAAGGAAAAATTTTATGAATTACTGAAGAATCACTCTTTAGCTCTAACAATTTATACATTTTTTATAATACACATCTAATTTATATCCTGCAGTGTGTTACGTACAGCTTTGACCCCAAAAAATCTAACCGGTGACCCGTAAAAGCGGCTACGTGAATTAGATAGGTTCGCGTATGGCAGCTAATTCCAAAGTTCCAGGTTTGATTCCCGACACAGACCGCTTGAAATATGTTAGGCGAACATTTTTCACAAAAATACGCCTCGTTCGGATGAGAGGTACAACGCAGGTCTCGCGTGTGTTGTTACGCACGTTAAAGATACCTACCTTGCATGGAACAGCTAAGGTTCGGTAAAATTCAAAATTCCCATGTAAAAGAGCTCGCTTCCTGGCCAATGTAGTACTGTTGGGTGGAGCATTTTTAAAATCAAAATGCTCAATTGCTTGTATATTAACTATGTCTTTAGGTAATAGCAATGTATTTTATTACATTATGGTTGGAACCAACACCTTTACATCAATATAAGGCTATCACACAATTATGTTTTCATTACAAGCACATATAAATAAGCTTAAACAAAAAACCAAAATATCAAAAATTACTCATGTTAATGGCTAACGTTTTCGGCGAACAAAATTACTTTCTAAGATTTTAAACTAACAACAAGAACGTGTTGTAGGTACGTTTACTAATTTATATAGAAAAAATTAATTAATATTCGTCTACTGTAGGTGATAGTTTCAGAAAATTTATTGTAAATACCTAAAACACTACAGCTGTAGATTGCATACCTTTGAGAACAACTAAAATCAATATATTTTGGGCTCAATTCATTAACCTGATGCTTCAGAACTTCTGAGATAGTTTGATGTTCTTAGTTAATATGACTTTTTTCCAACATAAAATTTTCTATGGGAACCAATTGCTCCTAAAATTAAAAGTAACCACCTGGTATTTCGAACTTCATTGACTAATCACATTAATTATTTCGATACCTTATTCTTCAAAGATCAACTGTACCTACTCAAGTCTGCATATTATCTGTTTAGATGGTAACGACGAAGTGCTCTATAAAAATTTCCTCCATAAAACGATTCGAGATTATTTTCGACGGAATTCTGACAAATAAATTAAGATTGCAAACTAAAATTACTTTTGTGTCTTTTGTCTATCTAACATATGTGAAATTATCCTACTGACACATTAACTTAAACCAATAAAGGGGGTTTTCTTTAATTTTCTGAATCAGCATAAGTTTGCCTGTAAAAAATTCTTTGTTCCAAGACAATGAGGTCATTTGCGCCAGCGTTAGACATTATTGATTAATAACGTGAATTATACAAAGTAACCATAATATCATCTCTAGCCTAAAACCTCCATAATAAATTTGATAACCTTTGAGTAAATCAAGTAATGTACAAAAATAATTCCTTCTTGGATCAAGAATGCATGTAACCTATAATTGTATTTCTTAAAGGAAATAACATTGGTGGGATTTACCGATACAGAAACAATTAAATGAAATATAATTATAAACATTTCAAGAGAATGTTCAGCGGTTGGAGAAGATCCTACGTCAAGACCTGCCTAAACAGATCATATCAGGGACTAATGATAGCGATCAAGTATATTGTAACCTCAAATATTTATTTGCGAATGGCTGTATATTATACCAATTTATAACCTAAGTTTGACTTAGCTTAGGTTAGGTTACTTTAACAACCGCCTGCAGCGGAGTATGTACTACACTTGCACGGTACACAACCTCAGTATTGTGGTCGGCTATCGCACTGGTAATGAAGATGTGCTCTTCTTTGTCTACCTATTACTGCTGATCTTAACCTTAGAGTGTTGTTTTTATTTAAATATTTACCAAAAGAAATCACTTCCTTCTCTTTTATCGGTTCCGACTCTTATTTTTCTAAGTTAGCTGTTAATTGGTCCTTTTGTATATTTTTGTTTCTAAAAAAACCAAATACGACACTGTACTAACTAACGTTGCAGTATATAGAAACGTATATTAACAAATCTTTAAACTTCATGATATGCTGGTAAGTCAAAATATAACCGTGTAGAGAGATTCCAACCCTGCACAGTTACGAAGATCTTGCTTTACTGTAGTAAACTATTTTACGGATTTGGGGTGGCAGAAGTAGTTGATTCCGAACTTGATGCAAGTTTAAATGGGTGTCTAAGCTGTGCAAGCTATTAAAAATATCTAACTTGCTTTAAAAAAATTATAAAGACGATAAGATAAAGATCCAATTTTGACGAATTACGATAGTGATAAGGGAGTAGCACTAAAATTTTGCATAAAGTAAAGTCAGAAATGGTTGGGTGTCAATTACGTCAGACAATGGTCTACAGTTCTCAGAATTTAAATCTTTCTGTAAGTTAGTTGAAATTTTTCATTAAAAGTAGCCATACCGGGCTAAAGAACGTACAAGTGGAAAGAATCAGTGCTTGCAAAAAATTATTCAGGTAACTTATCTAAAGTAACATAATGCTTACAAATAAGACTTCTTTGAGCACTTATTAATACCGGGTGCTTCAAAAAAATGTATACACACTTTAAACTATTGTAGTTTTCCCGCTCTACAAGGCTAATGTTATATTTCTTCGCCAGGTGCCAGCATAATCGTCCCTCTATGTTATATTATCAGTTGGAATTTGTAATATCAACATGGGGACGTACGTTTGAATTTTGAAGAACGTAAGCAGGTTATTAATTGCTAGCAGCGTGCTACGCATTCTGAAGAGAGGCAAGTATCGTGTTTACATTCCAAGGCTGGTGCAACAGCTAAATGACGACGATCCAGATCGAAGGTTGCAATTTTGTGAATGGATTCAGGAGATGGTGATACGTGAAGCGGGATTTATGGGTAGCATCATTTGGTCGGATGAAGCCCAATTCAAACTTAATGGAACTGTCAATAGGCACAATTGTGTTTACTGGTGTGAAGAAAATACTCACATTACAATTGAAAAAGCTGTAAATTTGCCTGGTGTAAATGTGTGGTGCGGTTTGTCTTCAAGGGGACTCATTGGATCTTTTCGATTTGTATTAATTACCTAACAATGCTTGCTGATTCCATATTTCCTGCCATTCGTGCATTATACGGTAATGATGATTTTTATTTTCAACAAGATGGTGCTCCGCCGCACTATCACAGGGACGTACGAGCTTACCTGGATCAAAATTTGTCGGGCCAGTGGATAGGACGCAGGGGGCCAATCGAGTTTCCAGCACGCTCTCCAGACCTTACACCACTGGATTTCTTCTTGTGGGGCTGCAGGTCACCAATTTGAACAGTATTAACATTTGTTATTAATATTTCATTTACATTGGACTTTCAGCTTTCTATTTTCCTGAAATTTAACTTTGTAGAACGGTAAATAAATTTTCTATGGAAGTTCAAAGTGTGTATACATTTTTTTGAAGCACCCAGTATATCGCTCTATACATCATGCAGTTACTGCTAGAAGTTTGCTGGAACTATATTTTGGGCGTGAGTGATGAAGTACTTGTTAAAAGATCTTCTTCCATGAATAAAATACAATTCAAATTTGAGGAGGAGACAGGTGTGGTAGCTATTGTCAATGCCTTTACTTGAAATTCGACTATATAAAACGGAAGTTGAAAAATATGCTATACGTGATCCGCCGCCTGTTATTACTGTTGATGATGCGGTTCCCGCAGATCTTACTGCTACTTCTAGTTCAAATCGTTCAACTGAACCTATTGCTCGTCGAATGTCAATTTTTGGTGTGCCCTCCGAAGTAGCTCAGTTGACCTAACACCCCCACACAGGATTCATATTGTGCTGATAATGCTACCGCAGCTGAATTACATCTAGCGCAACCTAGTGCACTCTTTACAAAAGCTGGTGCATCCAAATTATTATATTTACGGGACTGAATTGGATTCGAAGCTAAATTAATATCACCTCTTCCATGTTGGATGAACTTAATACACTGTTAAATTTAGTCGTTTACGCAGCTTTCAGTTTACCATAAATTGTAATAGTGCACTAAGAACGAAGTTTATTGATTTCAAACAGCTCTTATAATTGCGCGCGCGACGATGGGTGCGTAGAAAGAGTTTCTTCGAGCCCTACGGGGTACCAAACAGTACAGATAACGAACAACCACTGAAGGAAGTGCATACACACCCTTTGCATCACAACATGGTTGAACTGCGTGCCGACAATCAGGACTATTGTTATATAAAGAACCACAGTAGTAAACATTAGCACCTTGAAACAGTACTAACACTTGTGACACTGCACATGTGTTAAAATTAACTACACTAAACAAATTACAGATCTCACTTCATGCCGTCTGACAAAGCCAGCAGCTCATAGTAGCCTCTCTAGGTCGATGAACACCCCTGCAAGCACCACAGCAGCCCATACCTCGATATATCCTCCGCCGTCAGTAGATGGCCTAACCCTTTTTGTAAAGGCATCGGTAACAAAACGATGGCTTCCGCTTCAAGATCTTCGCTCGAGATCATCTTCTACCAGTTCCAACCCCTCGCAACTCGCAACAGAAGAAGAGAAAAACAATGGACCCCTCAAGATCATCTGTTTTGTACACCATAAGCATTAAATGCAAAATTCGTTTTCAAAGATAAGGCAAAATCAGTCACTGCTGTGTAAGCTTTATCCTGCAAAAATTTGAAAAAATCGCTTATATAACTAATGAAACCGTACAATGTTTCACTTTTGCGAACACCACCCTACAAGCATTGGAGAAATGCCTAGGCACTGCCCTACAAGCTGCCATGCAGGTAACTATTATGCACCTACAGACACTACCACAGTCGCACACATATGCCGCTGCAACCCCTGCCAATCTAACTTCACAACATGCCTTTCCAGCCTACCGCCCTCTAAAATATTCACCCTAAAATCTACCTATACAAAAGTCGCTTTCTCGGAACTCAAAGTGATTATATACACAGAATTTGTTGGGTATCCATAAAATGTTTAATATACGTGTTTGTGGCTAGTAATTCCAAAACTAGGAATATTTGATTTGCTAGATCAATCGTGTTTATATTTTGAATGCGCATAGGTCGATACCTCCGAATCCTTACAGTATGCATCTTTTGAAATATATATTTTAAATAGTAATTGAAAATAATTGCCATGGGTACTCATTAAATCAAACCTAGATTCCAAAACACCATTCCGTTTATTTGTTGTAAAAAAAATAAAACTTTATCTTAAATTGTAATTTAGAGTGCTTCATCTGTTTATCTCGTGATCCGTAATGAAAATTATTAAAATTTTTGCGTAGAACCCTCAACACGTCTGCTCTAGCTTAAAATCAGTTGAGATATGGATATTGTCGACCATTTCCCTTATATATCAGAATATTTCGTTAAAAGCTATATCCTATTGGAGATCCTTAAAAAATAGCACAATCTTTTAACAGCTTCATAGTTGATGGTAAAACATTGTCGTTTGTCTAAAATAAGTTGCTTATTGGGTAAATACAGTTTAAGAATTTGTATCATATCAGAATGAAGTATATGACAATTTGATTATCTAAACCTCAAATCTTTCATAGGTTGTCAAATCACCATTATTGTAATCACTAATAAAACCGTTCTAGAAGACCCATAATTGGTACATAAAAGCTATTAGAGTTTCTATACGGCTTTTTTTTGATGGTATTAAAATTAACCCTTATCAAAGTATAATAATATGGTCCAGCGAAAAGTTAATAAAGAAGAACACATTAACTTCTTTGAACCATATTTAAAAACTAGCGACTCCTATGCATGTCCGCTTTTGTTATTGAGTAGTTTCTATGTAACATGTAGAATGCTCGTGAACTTATAGTCTTAATATTTTTGTATCCATATTTATTGCCTTTCATAGTGGTTCCGTTATCGTAGGTTCTGTCGCCAAATATCGTACAATCAACTTTATACTTTGAATTTTTTCAACTATTAAATTTAACGACGTCGCGATTGTCAATAATTGCATAACTCAGCTAATGGTCCAGCAGTCGGTGATGTATAATAATAATTAAACACAAACCATAACTTACCAAAAAACACCATTTATTCGATCTTACTAGTATCAAGGCTGTAAGTTAGAATTAGGAAACAATATTTACACCCTGTGATTTCGTTAATGTGTATTTTAGTATTTTCGCAAGGAAAGGGAAATTATTCGTTTTTATGTTCCTTTGCAAGAAGGAACTGCATATATGTTGGACAGTTCTCTAAAGGGCATTTGACATGATCGAAAGGAAGGATATCTGCAAAAGTTTAAGAAAAGGAGGCATAGAGAAACTGATGATAGATTTGATCAAAGACCAGCCGGAATAAAGTAAGAATGCGCAACTGCGTATCAGAAAATTTGAAACAGGAATATAACTAAAATAATGATTCGTACTAAGTCCAATGATGTTTGCAGCAGTAAGCAATAAGGAAGAGCAAGGAAAGAAGTACAAAGATGAAGGTATGCTATAGGAACATGAAAATAATAGAAATAGAGGAATCTTTGTTACCGGATGATATGGTATTAGTGACGAAATCGGAAGAAAAATTATAGTACAACGTAAATATATACAATAAAAAACTGAAGAAAATAAATATGAAAATTAATATAAAAAACAAAAGCAATTATAATAGCGAAGAATAATGGAGATATAGGGTACAAATGGAAGGAAAGCAAGTAGTATATAGAAAAAAATTCAACTATTTAGGTATAATAATTGCGGAGAATGAGAAGATTGAGGACGAAATAAATGAGAGGATAGAAAAAGCAGGAAAGATCGACAACACAATAAGAACGACCTATTTAATCAGGAAGGAAATCCGTAAAAACATAAAAACAACAGTGTACAACAAAATAGTAAAGCCGTGGATAATATATACAGAGTAAAGGTGGGCACTGACTGAAAAAAGCAACAACAAAATTGTGGCAACGGAAATGAGATTCCTAAGAAAAATAGAGGAGATAATGAGAATGAACAAGGCGAGAAATAAAGAAGTTGGAGAAAAGCTAGAAGCGAAATCAATAATAGAAATAATAGAACAGAGGCAACTGGGATGGCTTGGACACATTCCTGGAATAAATCGAAAAAGAGAAGTTGATAAAACAAATATATAAATTAAAATATGGGAGCAACAAATACAAGCCCAAGGCCGCAAAATAGTCAAAATCTAATCCTCTTCCTTTTTGCTTTTTTGCTAGATCGGGCGAGACAAACCTGAAATTATCTTATAGAAGCGTCGGTTATTGAGAATTACAACTGTAAGTATTTTGTTGTATTTCATTGTGGGATTATATGTATCTACATATGTTACCTAGTTGAATATGATGCTAATTCTTTTATCTTTGCGTGATATTATTTTAAACATGGCGTAATTTTTCGTAGGTTATAACCTTAAATATAAACTTTCAAAAGTATAATTATTGTAACCAAATCTCTAATAGTGTTTACAAAACGAATAAAATTTTAAATTTCCTATGTTTTATGTGGTTAATGAGAGCTAAATGTTTCTTATATACTTTTCTTGCGCTACTTCATATATTAACCAGATAGGAAAGGAAAAACCTTAATTTTAAACGGGTACAATAAATGCGTTAATTAAGCATGGTAGTTCAATATTTCTAGTTTTTAGAAAGAATTTAGGCAATAAACTTAAGCCATAACACCATAGTTATTCTTTTTATAATACACTGTTGAAATCAACTCAGATCAATGACTTATTTAAAAGTCGTAAAAAAGAAAACAGGTTTCAATGTTACGCATTACGAATCCGAATTAAAAACAGAAGTACGTGTAATCACTGTAGATAGTTTCGGTAAACAGGCTAGTTGCAACGGAAAATTTGTATAACACAATCATGTTATTTTAATAAAGCTTTTAGAATAATGGTTAAATAGTAGTGGGATTATCAATATACATCTTCTCATATAATTAATTACCTCGTATTTAGGAAAGACGAAAGATTTTGATACATTTTATTACAGATGAGCTACAGTTAAATTGCAACCAGATAAGATAAATGTAACTTTGTTCCAATAAAGCTAAATCGCCTATATACAGCCGATGACCTAAGTGGAATTCATAACAATAATATTACAAACATAACAATATAAAATACAATGTTAAATTTTTTCAATGCAACAGCTTACAGACTGCTAAAAATGAGATAACAATAAGCACGTAATTAAACACAAAGCATGATAGGGCTAATCGGTGGTAAGATTCGCGGACTTAATCAAAGGCCTCCCCGAAAAACAAACACAGGCTAGATGGTATTGTTTTCAACATCAGAGTTGAAATTCCATTACTCTGCAACTTGCGAACTTAAACCTGGTTCATTGAGGTATTTCTATAATAAGCGAAAGAAAAACTCAAAAAACTGTAAACTTCCAAATTAAACGTTTTTTATAAATGGTGGCATTGGCTAAGATATACACTGATAAAATTATAAAACGTTCACCATCATTGTAGTTTATATTATTTACTTTATCAAATAAACAAAAACTGAACATTGAAATTTAGTTTGAAGAGGTTGAGGACGTGATTGACTTATTGTAGTTGGATAGTTAATGCTATGAAAAATCTAAAGTGAGTTGATTTATGTAATTTAAAAATTGTGTGTGTGTGTGTGTGTGTGTGTGTGTGTGTGTGTGTGTGTGTGTGTGTGTGTACCTGTTTTAAGGATTGTATTAACATAGAATTAGGCGACGCAGTGAGAAGTGTTTGTTTTCTTTGTTTAGGATATACCTTGGTTATAAAAAGAACTCCATTCCACCATGGGGCCGAAATAATCAGTATACACTAGGAAAACTCTTCTTCCAGACGAGTTGGCGCCCATTAATTAGGAGAGTATCAATAAGGTAACGTAGCTTTATAATTTTATTTCCCTTTCACATTTTATCAATTGGTTTATATGGGGGCCTACTCCCGCACCCCTGGAGTTAACTCGTGCACCCTTAATTTATTACGGGGTTACCGCTATTTCCGAATATTTCAAATAGTCTAACGATTCTTTTTCCCGTAAATTTTTCTAGAATGTTAACTACTTGGTATTTCTTTTGTTGTGGATTTTGATTTATATACATTTTGGAGAAACAAGAATTGCTATGCTGTAATCTACATTTTAAATATTTCTAAACCTGCCTATAAATGAACTCAAAAATTTAGAATTCTCGAAACAAATGTTAAGGTTTGTGCGTTTTCATATAGAATGTCCAAGATTGAAAAGAATCTGATCTCTTAATTTGAGACGAGATGAAACAAGATCGAGTATAATCTAGTATTGTGGACAATATTAGTCGCGAAGAATATTTCTCTAATTATCCTTGTACAAAAAACCTTTTATTGAAAACTATTTTACAAATTCCAGCCAAAATGTCGTCACTAAAATTTGAGGTCCCTGGTGCTGTCCTGTCTACATGAATCGTTTTTAGATAAACAAGAAAATTAAAACTTGAATTATACTGAAACAGTTTTTTATTTTCCAATTTTTGAGTTCAATGTATCGTATGCTACTTTTTAAGCATGCGGTTTCATTTGTGTTATTTAAAGTTGTCATTGATGCAGATTCCTTTTATCCGAATGCATATATTATCTGTGCAGTGTTTAAATCGACCCAAATTTAATTCTTAAAAATTGTATAATAATGTACTTTGTTAAATAACATCTTTTGTGTCGTAAATTTTTATTGCAGAAATATGATCACCGTACCTTTGTTATTGTTAGAACAACTTAAAACAATTTCTATTATAAACCAACCCGTTCACACTTGTCCAGTGGGGCAAGAATATACATGTGATTGAATCACGATGAATATTCTGTAGTCAGAATTGATTATCTTTTATAAGAAATGGAATCTTTCTGTGTTCTAATAAGAAAATGTTATCATTTTCAGGCTACAGCCCAAGATGAGATGAAATTGGTTATTAATTAAAAGCTTTCGGACTAAACTTATCCGAAGTGCGTTTAATAAATTTGGGTAATACATGCACATATGAAAAAATTTGCTATAATCCAAACTTTCTCATCAAATCCTATCTTAAGCGGTGGTTGACCATATATATTCTTGCTATTCGTTTTATAATGCAGGTGAAGCTCGTTTAACTCAGGATCTCAAGCAGGTTTCCTAAGTAAAGCAGGAGAGTTGAAGGGTGCAACTGCAAAGCAAGGATGCACCTGCAAGAAATAATTACATTCTATGAGCTATTCGCCGGCCACTAAGTCCACTTTATTTTATTTTTCTCGAGCACTTGTTTCATTTCCATACGTGCACAAAAAAAGCTTTAGTTTTTTATTTTTAACTTGCCAGTTGTCCCTTTCGAAGAACATAAGCTAAAGTAAAAATAAAAGCTGAAATTTGTTTTACAGTTATTACACGATTTTTATGACGAGTAAAAATCGTACTGTTTGTGATTTACTTACAGGTTAGTTTTCACCGCCTGTTGTATAAATTAGTTGCTATTTTTACATAAGCATGCAATGTCGAGACGTCGACCTTTTGCTTGCTTTGTTTTACTATTTTTGTTCCCACCATCATCAGCCGGGAATTGCTTTAACCCTTTTCATTCACATCTGTTGATATATAACTAAGGGTTGCGGCTGCAAAGGACGATTTTTCAGAGAGAACTTCCGTGCACCAACATATCAAAGACGTGTAATTAAAAGGGAACAATTAAATTAGGGACCTGATTTATATGATGGAATAGAACAAAAATTCACAAAGATCGAGAATTGTTTAGGTGATTGGTAATTATAGAAACTTGTCTCTCCTCATAGGCGTTGTTAAACAATTATTTTTGGAAACTGACCGGTTTAGATAACCTTGTATTAAAAAACGATCTGCTGTAGCCAATTCAAGGACAAAGTGAAAGTTAAACAGAATTACAAGATTAAAGGAATTGTTGCAGTAACGTTCATCAAATATGATTTTCGTAATACCTTCTTTTAAAATAGTCTCTTAATCGGTTTTAAATTTATAAGTTCAATTATTACAGAAGGTTGATTAAATTTTCTACTAAACAGAGAAACAGACTGAAATAAAAATCACAGAAAATACAGTTTAAGGAATCGATGGAACCGCGGACAGGTCCATATTCTTGGAATCTGCTTGAATCTTCTCGATTCAAACAATCCTGTTTCGAGTCTTTTCATGACTTTCTATTTCCGACAGAATATTTCAACCCTAGCACCAATACTCATCTCCAAAAATTTTAAAACGCCTACGCTTGAATTTTTGAGCTTACTGCATACCATTTTACAAAACCATAAACTTTATTTAATTTTTAAAGAGCGCTATAGCAACTTCATTTTTCTCAATGCGTAAAACCAGGATCTATTTTAATTCAACGTCTAACTTATGATTTAGATCCAGATTCAATTTTTAACAACTCGGAAGCAACCCAAAAGCCGATTTTTGATTAAACTAAAAAGAACGTATCTAAATCGTTATCTGCATTTTTTCTTTTCGAGGAGAAACGTGTTTGATAGATGTGTTCCAATGGTAGAAAGGTCATCTTGGCAGGTATGCTGAATAATTAATTGTATACAGTTTTAACAATGATACTGTAACACGTTTAATTTCAGTAGTAATTATTCGCATTGAATTACGAGGATAATGCGCTAAGTGTGCATTATTCCTTATTAATCTATTTATATAAAAGTATCTGTGTGACACAAAGTTATTTCCACGCGCACCTCTAGTTGTTTCTTTCGTATTCCACACCTCTAACGTCGCATTCACTCGGTTCTTGTTTCGTCAAATTAGTCGCCCGCTAGCAACTACCTTATCAATATGTATTCTCGGCTAGAGGCAGGCGACCTTCGCATTAATTACTAAGAAAGCAGGTCAGGTCGTGCCAGATCTGAAACTATTAAGATATCTTCTACTAACGGTTGGTAAAGTATATATTTTACGAACTAATTTAATTTGAATTAATTTATTTAGTGCGTCAAGTAGAATTCGTCATGTAGGATTCATCATTTGAGATTTGTTAATTTGAAATTTGTTTACTAAAAATTTGTTTACAAGGAATTATGGATGTTAGTTTGGATTGCAGTCGCTCTAGTTAGAAATGGCTGGTAACCTTGTTTGAAGAACGTAAATTTCCATCTCGATTTGTCATGGAGCAAGAAATAGCAGTTGGGTTCGTTATTAGATATAACATATTTCATGCATGTGTTTTGAAGGTTAAAGCACGCAAAGTTGCTATTATGTTTTCAACATGTAATTTGTGTAATTTTCAATTATTGTTGAACTGGTTTTATAAGCCGCAAAACAAAATTTTGTCAGATTAGGTTTTTATAATTACAAGTTTTATTCCATCAGAACCTTCGATAATTTCAACGTATGTTTTCGACGTTATGTTTTTTTGTTACGCAGTTGACAGATGTTGTCATGAAAGCAGATGCTTTGTGCAGCTGTAATGGAATTTAAACCAAACATTTCTATTTTTGTGATTAGCTTTACATCTACATATAAAATATTAAAAATATGAAAGTTTAAATCCAGGTTATGTAAGATTCTAGAAATTGTAATCTACCTGAAAAGATCTGCCCAGGTTAGAACGTAATTCAGTGTATTATGCTTACAAATTATTTTCACTCAAATATTTATAGCAAAGTCATATTTAAAATATAGTTGGTTGTTTTAAACAAGTCAAAACCTTGACTTTAATATAGATGTTAAAGATAAATTTTTGTTACTTGTTACAAAGTCCGAAATTTGAAAAGAGAGTTTTTTTTAGTAAACAATTAGTTCAAATTTGAGGCTTTTATTGTGGTCAAATGCGATCAAATCTAATTACACATAGGTAAAATTTTTCTGAGTAATAATTTGGTGCCAATATCATATTGGATATACATTTTTTTAATTTTTTTTATACTTTTATAGAACACAAATGGTGTTCTACATTTTTATATATTTAATCTTTGCAATTTCTTACAGGAGCTGCGTTTTATTTTAATAAGACAGGTTTTTGTTAACGAAGGCAATCATTTTATCTTTGGGTTTTCACGTCCGCCCTTAGAACCTTGCTTTGCTATTATCGTAATTATCTCAGGACATGGTGGCGCCTATTTGATTTAGCTTAGCTTTAGTTTGCAAACAGAATTGACTCCCCCACTTCTTATTGCTCTACCCAGGAATAGACCCTAGCTTTGTCGGAAGATTTTTGTTCACTGGCGCCCATTAAGAAAAATAAGTTCCACTAGCGCCTCAATCGAGAAAAAATAACGTTTCAGTAAAAAAAAAGAAGTCGTTACAATACCTAAAATATTAGTAGACGTTTCTTTAGGAAAACTTGCCCACATTTTGTGCATTAAAGTTTTTCATGGGTCCCAGTGATCTTTCTATACTTGGAAGGATATAGTGTGTTCGAGTGATTTGTAACAGTTCACATCGGATTTAGATCCCATTAAAATTAATTCTTGAGACATGTCGACAATAGCTTTATTGTAATCTTCACAAAATCCAAAAATGGTTTTAAGCGATATAGCAAAGCTAAAACGACCATCTTAAAATATGGTTTAAAACCCCAACCTGTGTGTGTGCGATGGACTTTGTTTTTGATTTTTCCTTGGGTGCCAACCCTTTAATAGTGCGAGTGATCCCGGGAATTTTGAAAACCTTGACTATTTGATTGTTTCCCGATTTGTATTTATCACCCGAATAAAAACTGCGTAGTATTTTTTGGTGAATTCGTATGTTTTAGTTGATTCTGTGCATACAAAACATCTCAAATAACAATATCAGAAAAATTGTCAAAAACATATGTGTGAAGCACAGCACTGTACACCTTAAAATAGGGACAGTAGGAAAAGGAGATAGGAAAAACCAGGAGAATTTTGTAATTTAGTGTTTCAGATGTATGATAACAATAGCAGGAACAGACAAAGTTAATGACAAACAGGTTCCAGAAATATTAGGGAAAGATAGATATCTGTGGAAAATAAAAAAAAATGGAAGAAATACAAGGACAGGACACGTTCTAAAGCATTTGGGGAATAGTGCGGGATATATTATCAGCAGAGATAGGGAAAAATGAGGATGAAATAGACCTAGATCAGGCTATTGCAGGCACATAGTGTAAGATGTTGGGTGGTGAAATGTGTATGTTAGTCAGAATAGGAAACAATGGAGGAATGGCTTTAACCAGTTCCAGAGCTGAAGACCTAATGATGATACAAATCTTAAACCAACGATTATCACTCACTAACAACTTCTTAATTAAACCTTCCTTATGATTAATTTTTACTTTATGTAAGACAAATACTGTGCGTAGGTTTGCAAGAAACCTTGTAAATTAAGTTAAATTTATTTTTACACACAAATTTTACACTGAAACTAAGTTAACAAATGAGTCTTTATAAATCACTAAAAATATTTAAAGAAATTGATTAATTTTAACAGTTAAGCATCTACCTGCGTTCCTGTTTAGTTATTGTGCACATGGAATGTAACAAGCGTCGAACAAACGCAAGCCGAAAATTGAGAAAAGCAATAGTTGTTGGTTAACCACCGTGCTAGGTTAATTAATTTAAAGGTAAGCAATTTAAAGGTAAGCATTGAACTAATCAATTTATATTGCCATTTGGAAAATGAATTGTTTTATTTCGTGTAATTTTTGTGAAACCTACTACGCCCTTTATGTAAATACGCAATTAACTATTGCACCTTTGTTTGTACTATAACACTCTGTACTTTTTTCTCTGAACTCATTTAAAGACCCTTATTTATAAAACACAATTTCTATGAGAGCAAATTACCATAACGAATCCATGATTCATGTAATCAAATAAGAAATACTCCGGGATATTTCAATGCTTTAGTGAATCATTAACACGACTAAGTTATTGCTTGTATTGATGTTCAAGAAGGACATTTTCAGCAATTATTATGTCAGTTGTATTCCCCGTTTGTTACCTAATTGTTTTGAATATAAGACACTTTAACCACGGCCTGCGATTTGGACATTATGATGCCTTACCAGGGGCGGTATTATACACCCGCAGCAACCGCCACTGCAAAGGGGAACATCATGTTTAGGGCACTTGGAGCTCTTTTCAACAGTTAAAGCAAATTTAATATCCGGTGCCAATGCAGTCATAAATGACGGTCATGATTATCGTTGTAAAATCTGGTGTTTTGAAAACCCTTTTGTAATGAAATCACTGAGCATTGCTTTTTCTTTTAGTTCAACAAAAGGATTAGACACATATCATAACATCTCTGTAATAAGTAACTATTTAAGGTATCTAATTCGTCATAATATGTAAATAAAACACAACTTCTCAGAAATATTAGAAATAAAACAAAACAAAGCAACTGATATAAAGTTCGTCTTATATTCGATGTTCTCTCCGTATGCCGTCTGTGTAGTACTTTAGATTTTATTTTATAGAAACCCCGTTTGAGTGCTTAAGTTAGATATTGTTTAAGATTTGTGTAATTGAATTTAGTCATTAGTTTTAGCGATGGGGATTTAAGGTACCACTACCGATAGTGTCAGAAAGTATTGGAATTTGAGAGTTAGCTTTTTGTCGTTTCTGCGTGGTGTTTTAATTTGAGGTTGAATTTAAAAGAATGTGGTTCTGCTACTCTCCAAAGTTGAATAAATGCTATTGTGGGACCTTGCTCGATATTTGCGGATAAAAGAAAATTGACTTCGTATACTTGGATTGATGGCATAAATGATTGGAAAGGACTGAGTAAAAAAATAAGTATACAAATCATCGACATTACATTTAGAATGATGTGCTATAATATGATACGTGGAAAAATGAAGCTACCGTCGATAAATCACTTTGAGTAAAAAATTAGAAAAAAAGAAAATTTTTGGAGACAAGTTCTTCACGTTCACACCTTTCTCTTTTCTTGCGTTTAGAGGTCATTCTAAACATGGTGGAGATAGAAATGCAGAGTGTGATAACTTTTTATCTATTGTAATATAAAAATATAATTTTATATTTCTTTATCCTCGTGACTATCAGCTATAAATTAAACCTCCCATTTTTCTAAACCTTAATCTGATATCACAAGGTCGAGAATTTCTTCTTTTTCTTTTAAGCCCAAGGTAATGTCGGATGGAGAATGGCTTGAGACAAAGAAAAACTCTTAAGATATAAACGGCTAGTCGAGTGTTAGCTCTGGGTAGATCATGAGCTTGGGTCATGGGTGAATAAAAGACCAAAAATATATTTAATGAGCGCCACCGTATTTTTTAATACAATAACCAACAAAATTTAACTGTGCTTGTATAAGGGGAATGCGGAAACCTTATCTTAACACCACTAACATAGCCATAAAACCTGAATTTCACTCTCTAGGACACACTTACCAAGACCTCAACCACCAGATGTCATACAGATGTCTCAGCTTTACCTGTGAACAAACAAAAGCACAATATGGACACCATTTGTGTCCTCAAAAACATTTGCCAAAAATAGAATAATAGAATTTAGGCATTTAAAATATACTGAGGGAATTTATTTTCACTACTCACTCTTTCTATTCCGGGAGGACTTGCAATTTTTTAAATGTTAAATAATCAAACATCTTTCAACAACAAAAAGGATTCTATTTGGATAAATTTCTGATTATGTACATATGACTGCAATATTAAAGTTTGTCTCTTTATCGAATTTTTTCATAATAATTCTAATGAAGTTTTACATTCAAAATTAAGATCTATGAGTAGATCATTTCTATAAGATTTAATTAGATAAACATATAATTTATTAATTGTTCTTAACACATAAGTTTCTTTTAATCAGCGAAGTACTTCTTTGATTATTACAACAAAAATTAATTATCAAAGTGCAGACTTGGTAAATGTAATTATTCTAATTTAGTTGTAATCTACAATAAATACGCGAATTTCATATATTAATGAAAGTGCCTTTACATGACCTGAAAGTCTTCAAGCATAATGTAAATTAAATCAAGACAGCATATGGCGTCTAGATCAGAAAACGGAATCTACATATTTTTTGTCTGACATAGGTTGTCATTCAGAACTTTATAAAATACACTGTTTGCGTACATGTGCAAACCTTCTGACAAGCAAACAACATATACGTTAATTTACTGATTTCTCAAAAAAACTACTTTCTATTTACGTTACTCAAGCAATTAATGTTGGATAATTCATAATAGTTTACTGTAATTTCAAAGTAATCAAAAGTTAAAAACACTCACGTGCATCAAAAATGTACTACAAGTGCTAGACCTTGACCTCAGCTGTCGGAGATTTCCATCATAATATCCTTGTGTGATATTATTCATCAGTAAGGTTGAAATATCGGGAACACATGTGGAATCGGCGTTTACTTTACTGCATGTTATATTGAATAGAACGAAACCATAAAATCTTGCTTTAAAATAATGCCTTCAAAATTTGTTTTAATTTATTATCGGAAATGTTACACAAGATATGTCCTCAAGATATTGCATGTCTAAAATGATGTCCAAAGGGGTTCCATATTCTCAGGCCTGTCGGGATCAACTAAACTGTTCGGAGCGAGGCTTATCGAAAATCATGCTCACGCAACCGCTGTTACGCTCGACCTCCAGACACCAAGAATTTTCAATGCTCTACTTTTTCCTAACTTTGTTGGAAGCCATGTGTTTCGACAGGGCCATTTCGACTTCACCTCGTCTGCAAAAGCGGCTTGCACTTTCGAACGTTGAGAATGAAGTGCCGACTGACAACTAGACAGAGCTTGGTAATGAACTTTAGAGTATATACATACAAGAATCTATGCGTTATTATGAATATTATATATTAATTTTTATTGGATGATAATTCTCAAATTAAATACTTTAAATTATAGCTTTTTTATTTTTATTTTATTGAACTAAATGTAACTAGGAAAAAAATACGTTACACTATAGTCAAAATTTGGTATTGTACGATCCTATTCCAAAGAGCTTATAGACAAGCCCAAAGGCAAAATTAAATACTTAAGTCATGCAAATCAAAATGAACTCATTCATTTAATTTCTGATCGTGTTAAAAACACATTACTATATGAACTTAAAGAGGCTGCATTTTTTTCACTGATTTGGGACACAACGCCAGATATTTCCAAAATTGATCAGTTGAGTATTGTTTTTCGTTATGTCTAAGTTGTTAATGAACAAAGCGGACCGCCTAGAGATCTGGTGGTAAAAGAAACATTTACTAAATTCGTTTCGGGCTCAATCATTCAGCAACTGGATTAAAAGATAGCATTCTCTTTTTTTTTTAGAAAAACATGGTATAGACTTAAACAAATGCAGGGACCAAGCTTGTGATGGTGCAAGTGTTGTAGGTGTTTATAATGGGCTACAAGCGCAAATTGTAAATTTAAAAAAAATGCAAACTATGTTTATCGTGCAGCTCACAATCTAAATCTAGTTGTGAATGATGCTGTAAAAGGTATTTCTGAGATGACTGCATTTTTTTATATCATGCAACACCTTTTAGGTTTTTTTTCATGCCAGTGTTAAAAGATGGGGAATGTTACATGAAAATTATATTCCCTCGCTAACTTTTAAGCGTTTATGCTCGATAAGATGGGCGTCACGAGATGCAGCTTAACCTAGGTTCGATTTTGCTACAAAGAAGTGGTTAAGTCGTTAACTGAGATTATTTTAAAATCAAGTGCAAACGGGGAACAAGCAGAAGCCAAACGACCTAAAACTCAAATTGAAAATTTTAATTTTATATTTTTATTAGTAACGCGAGTTATGTTTCGGGACTTGGGAGCGGTCTTTTTAAAAACTTCTTCCAACAACTTCGTAACAAAATTTATATATTATACACAGGTTAATGTAGAATTTTGACAATCTTGATTTAAATTAAACTAAGTCGAAAAATAATTAATAATTGAACTAATATGAGTGAGTAGCCTAAGCAAACTGCAATGTTGAAGCTGAAATACTTATGACTGACTGACTGGTCTTGGGGCTCCCGGGTATTTATGTTGTCCCTGCCAGTCACATGTCTATGGGAACTTGCTGAGCTCATGTCTGCTTATTTCTTAATTCTATACAATGTAACAATCTTACTTTCTAGGTAATCACGGTTCTTAACCGTCTGTGACCTGCCACTTGCAGTATCACTATCGTCTGGGATACAATGTATTGCATCCGTTCTCATGAACTGTTAATAACCTTTGATTTAATTATTCTTGAATTACATTGTTGCACTTGAATTAATAATTTCTTTAACAATTTCTAATAATTCCTAAGAACTTCTATTTTGTTATACATACATAAATTGGGGGATACATAACTCGCGTGATCAAAGTTATTTTCTTTAATTAACCCCTTTAGTAAATATCTTCAATCAAAAACTATTGATATGAAAGATGGTGATACGTAATTTAGTAACACATGTATCGAATTAAGGCAATTTCGGGACTCATTCGAAGAAATTAAGAAGACAAACGCAGAACTTGTTCTTTCTGGAAAATAGAACCACACTTTCAGAAGAAGAGATTTTGGCGTGTTAAAATGCACTTTGATGAAATATGTCAAGACGAAGCATACGAGATAACGAACGAAAATTTAAAATAGAAGTATATGTCAAACTATTTGACATACTAATTTCGAAATGAAAAAACGGTTTGAGTCATTTACGTCGATCGTAAATAAGTTTAGCGTGCTAAGTCCAAAACCCTTAAACAACGTTAATGATGATGAACTATATCATTTATCAAAATCTATAAGCGATGAATATGATAACGATTTGACAGATTTCTTTGCTCAACAAATGGTTAGCAATGGTTAGCTTTCATTCAATTATGAAAAAAACAATTTAAAATTTTGAAAATATTAGACAATTGGCAATACATATTCTATGTAAAATTTTTACTTTGTCGGCTAGTTATCCTGTCGTTTGTACAGCGTACATGTTATTTACAATATTGCCGATGACAACTGCATCAACTGAGAGATCTTTTCCTAAACTTGAGCTAATTAAGAACTACCTTAGAAGCTTTATGACTCAGGATCGGCATTCAGGACTTTTCATTTTAAGTATAGAAAACGATACTGCTCGAAATATAAATTTTGATGCCATAATCGATGCATTTGCTACTTCAGTCTCGAAGAAAAAAATTCACTTAATTTTTTTCTTATAAATTTTTAACTCATTTGTTGTACTTGCAGAGCACAACGTACAAAATTACAACAGACAACTCTAAAATACCTATAATTATATTTTGCATACACTTTGAGTTTGTATCATGACTGATTTTATTACGCACGCAACTTTGACAATGGTTTCTTTAGAGTATTATGTAAGGGAGCGCAATGTTCTGAATTGGGGGAGGACAATGGAAATAAGCTCCGCCACTCTGCCCTATACGAGAAAATGTTTTTCGTATTAGAAAAATTATAAAAAAAGCTTTCTCTGCTTAAAAGATTCCCTCCCCTCCATTTCAAATATTAAAAATGGTCAAACAGATTTGCGCTTTCTACTTATTCAAAACTGAATATCCTGTACTTCGAAAACAAAGCCGTTGAGGAGTAATATTTATAGGAACATTTTCCTTAAAATTGAGTAAAGAATGTCACTTTGAAGTTTGTGTGAGTACCTAATTAACATCCTGTACACGATTCAAGGTGATGCAAACTCAAAAAATTCACAAAATTGTGTAATACATTAATTTCTAGCGCAAAATCTTACCTGAATGTAAATTTTTGGGTTAATACTTGTATATATCATTAAAAACATTTTCTTTGCTTGCGATTAATAATTAAGACATATGCTTCTCTAAGAGGATTGCTTTTCGTTGTGTATGTAAAGGCTGTTTTGCATTTTAATTAAGGTTTTAAGCAAATAACAAATGGCAAATGCAATTAAAATTCCATGTAAGGTTTTATTAAATGCGTATTAGAATCTGGCACGCATGTAACTTTTAGCTAATGAAAATTCATAATGGTAATTTTTACCCATTTGCCAACTGGTTTGCTATAATTAACAGTTTTTATGATAGTGGCATTTTATTTAGCAGGAATTCTAAATTCAGGTTAAAGAAGCACTTTAGTATGGTAAGAGTTTACTCAATGTAGTATTTAGTTCAAATTTACAAATTCACAAAGAGAAAAAGAAACAAGCATTTATAGTGAAGATTTTGTACATGTAATCTAATAGGATTGTTCGATAAATTGATACAATCTGTTATGTTCAGTTTTGGCATCCAAAAATCTAGCCGGTATCCCACATAGAAGCTCGCTGAAGTACCTCTTTAAAAATTCGATGTTCCGATAAAGTACCGAAAACCTCGACTGTATTAACAAGTAAGGCTGCTGACTAACTCACTGAGTCAGGCGGTGTAAGTGGTTGAAGAGGTTACGGAATGCTATTGTTTATGAAATACGTCTTAATCTTGAAATACAGGGATTTCTAGGGGGAAAACCCCCAAAAGAAATGGCCAAAGAATGCCAAAACCAGAAATCTGGAAATTGATTTTGGTTTAAAATGAACACTTGGTATAATAGAGTACATTTATGCTAAGATCAACCTAAAATCAACGTTAACAATAAAGACACCAGTGTATCTACTTAAAAACCGCTAGCTAAAATGAAGGTTTCCAAAATTAAATGCGAAATTACCTAAATCTTATTCATGCCTCTGGGTAATTGCAATAAATTTAATTACAATAAGGTGGAACTATTACCTTTACATTAGTTACAGCAATACAAACAAAAAGTCTACTATATTTCACAACTATGTTTTCAACTCTATTATGCAATTATGCTTTCATCACAAGCACAAAATAAACGTTCTTAATCGAAAATTAAAACTCAAATACATCGAAAATTACTTAGCGAATAGAAAAGGTTTTCAGCGAACAAAATTACTTTCCACGCTCTAAACCTTACAACAATAACATGCTGTGGGTACGTTTATAAATTAATACAGCTCAATAGCCATTAGTCATTATCTCCTTTGCTTTGAGCAGATCCTACCGAGACTTCGAAAGGAAAACTAGATGTTTTGAATCAACATGCTTTTAACCAACAAGATGTTGTTGAATTATTGAGAACCAAAGTGTTCCTAAAATTAAAAGTAACCAGCTTGGTAAGGTATGCTTCCGAATTTTATTAATCAATTTTATACTCTTTCTTCAAGTTCAACTAATTTACTCAAGTAACGTGTTATCTCTTTAGATGGTAATGACAAAATGCTTAACCAAAAAGTTTTCTCTCCATAAAACAATTCGAGGTTATCTTCGGCAAAATTCGGAGAAATGAATTAAGAGGGCAAATTTATTAATTTGTGTTGTTTTTCTCTAAATAACAGATGTAATATTATCTTACTCGAAACTTTTAACTAGACCCGAAGGAAGGGACTTTTTATTTTTCTGTATCAGCACAATTTTGCGTGAGAAAGTTGTTCGTGCCAAGACGATAAGGTGATAGACGTCAACGTTATAACTTTTACTTAAATCAAATTAATCATAAAACTGTAACTATTTAGAGTACACAATAACCATGCTATAACTCTTAACCTTAAAAACCGCTTTAATAAGTTTGACAACCTCTGAGTATGAACAATAGAAGATACAAAAACAATCCATCCTTGGATCAATAATACATGTAACCTAAAAATGGTATTTCTTAAAGAAAATAACTGTGACCCTAGTGATGGGATTTACTGATACAGAAACTATTGTGACTTTGTGAAGCAAAGGCTTTTATGCAAAATGTGGAATACCAGTCTAAGGTTCACTATATTTACTATTACTCATACGACATCCGACGTATTCTTTATCATCAAATAAAAAAGCAATTTGATTTATAAATCAAGGAGTTGTTTTTACATGTTTAATACAATTACCAGAAGAGCTTTGTATTTTTATTGATTCTGAGGCTTCATATCCCAGATGATGTTGCAATTACTAGAATATATTTTTGTAACAAATACTCATAAAAAATTTTAGTCTGAACTCACCAGAAAATTTTTCACTCAGATTTAAACGTAAATAAAATAAACTATCAAAGTTGGGCGTTCTTCATATACCCTACATTTGATTTTCCAATGCTCGACCCGAAGGTACTACATTGGCCAAGAATCGAGATTTTTTACCCAGAATTTTTGAATTTTGCCAAATCCTTGCTATTCTAAGCCATATAGGGATCTTCAACGTGCTTGACAACATTCACACACGGAACCTACATTTTACGTCTCATCCGGACGAGAGCGTACTTTTGTGAAATATGCTCGCCTAACATTTTTCAAGCGGTCCGTGTCGGTAATCGATCAAACACTCCATGCGACGGCATCACCTGTATGGACAACGAACAGACTAGTTCTGACAATCCCAATCGCAAACACAAGAAAAAGCAACGACGCAGAGCTCCAATAGCAACAAAGCCAGCTAGCAACTGAACAAGTCAGAAACAAACTACAAACAGCCACAACGACAGCTGTGCGACAAGAAACACCAGCCAAAAGCACTACACCCAAGGGCACGATTTCCAAGGAGATAGTGCCTTAGATCACCGCGCCCAGGAGCACCACGCTAAAGGCTGCTGCATTCCAAGACACCGCATATAGATCCAATGACACCATCTCAAAAAACACACGGATAGTCAATAAAGTTCTGAAATGGGAATAGAGACTAATAAGCTCCTACGTTGCCGAGATCTTCGATGTCGCCTCGCGATGGACGACTCTATGCGACATATTACAAATCTGCAATGGATGACATGCCGACTACGAGAAACCTGGTGCTTCTTTCATGGAACGTCAACGGACTATGGAACAAAATCACGAAACTAAAGTAATTCTTACAAGAATACAACGTAGACATCTGGAAAATACAAGAAACAGGAATGTTCTAAAAGAGACAAATCTACCTGGCGAACTACAACGTCTACAGAAAAGACCGCAATGTGAACCCGGGCAAACAACACGTAGAGGAATACCAGTGACAGTACGCAAGCGACTACTGAACGAAAAGCTCGAACTAATACCGACCACAATAGATGCCGCTGGATTGTAATTTAAAGCAAATGATCATCTCATTCGACCAATTTCTGTCTTTTGAAACACCCCAGCCACGCTAACTTAAGCCTAGAGGACATTGACAACTTACTAAGCGACGACACATCAACAATAATTTCTGGGAGACCTAAATGTAAAACACCAAGAGATCTACGACCACCAACAAGAGCGCGCGCAGCCTCTATGTACACTTTCTAGGCAAAGACTTCTAAATCATAGCACTTAACGTCCGAACAAGGATCACTTCCGAAAGATTACAAGCAGACATAATGGACACTTCAATCCTCAATAACATGATTTAATATACAGACGCGGAAGTCCTTCAAGACTTCAGTTCACAGAAATTCAACCACAGACAACTCACACGAGCCCCAGAACACGACACTACTATAGGAAATCTGACAAGGTACTTCAGAGAAAGATCACAGACGAGAATCCGAACATAAACAGCGCATAAGACACCAAGGAAGCCGCTTTCTACTACAACAAAGCACCGAGAAAATGCGGGCCCGAAACAAACAACCCATCCTACCTAACTACATAAAACTCTATTAAGTACAAAAAAGACACTCGTCAGAAGATGACAGTATATCCGCCGTGTTCAAATGAACAGACAGCTTAACAGAAATCAAGAAATTATAAAACCCTTGCTAAACGATCACTACAACGAATTTTGGTCCTGCCACGTAAACAAAGCTCTACAAACCAAAGCCAATCGCTACAGTCTCAACCGCAGATTAATGATATGTAGGATCCCGAATCTAGCCCCACCTCAAAGTTAAACCGGAACGCTGTACAGTGTAGAAGACCGAGTCACCATATTTGCAGAAGTCTTACAGTCGACGTTTACAACAAACTCAACTACCGAACACATCTGTACAAACTTCGTAGATATGACCGTAAACCACCTACAAGCATCCACAGAACACGTGTGAGACATATCTCACAAAAGAGAGTTAAACAAATCATCACCCACAGCAACAGAAGGGCTCTGAGAAAGAAAGGAATCCCACAACAAGCATTAAAACACATCACAAGAAAGACGATGGCGTCTATTACAAAAATCTTTAATAGCATCATCAACTTTAAACACTTCCCCAAAGCCATAGTCGTGGTAATACCAAAATCAAATGTGAAGAAGATGGATGCCGAAAATTGCAGACCGATTTGACTACTATGCATGATGTCAAAAATATTTGTATGACTTCTACTATTAAGAATCGAGCACCACTGCTACAGGACAGGACAGAACAATTTGGGTTCAAAAAATAACACTCGACCACTTTCCAAACGATCAGGATTAAAAGCATGATTTTTAACAATCACAAGAGAGGACTGACAACCGTCGCCATTGCCTTAGACTTTAAGAACGCGTTCAACAAGGTGCGGATCAACAACCTACTATTCAAACTCGTCATCGCTCATAAACTATCAACGTCGTATATACAACTCCTTCACAGTAACTTTTTGAACAGGAAACTGCAAGTCAGTTTATCTTCAAAAACACCCAATAACGTTGGAGTTCCACATGAGTTACCTCTCAGTGGCACTTACTCAATGCTTACATACAAGACTTATCATGCATTCCAGAAGCACATTGTGTACTGTATACAGACGATACACTGTTCCTAACAACAGGGCAAAACGAATGAAAATGCAACGTCTACTCGACACACTGTTAGATTGATTCCACCAATGAAAGACAAAACTAACCACTCGCAAGACAGGGACCATAATCTTCACAAAACGGAGGACCGACGAACTAAATCCACAGACTATCAAAGGCAAACAACTTACCCGAAGTCCTTCCATCAAATACCTAGGAGTACGCATAGACAAATGACTCGCGTTCGGCAAACACGCCTTCGAAACAACGAATGAAACCTGAAAAGCGAAAGGCAACCTTTTCGGAATACTCTACCATAGAAACAATCTACCCGCGGACATCGGACTCAAAACATACATAACTTACATACGACCGATCCTGAGCTATACAACAGCGGTATGTTATACCTACACATCAAGTAGCAACAAAAACAAAATAAAGACTTCCAAAACAAGTCCATTAGAATTATCATCGGAGCTAGTTCGTTAGAAAGGAGACGCTAAAGCAAAACCTACAGATACCGACGCTAAAAGAACACCTTAAAGCGCTCATTGTAAAAACCTACAACATAATATACAACTCAGATATCCAACTTTTTCGAAATATCGCACCACCGGTGGACAGTAACCTGAACAGAAGAAAGAAACCTCCAAGAATTATAACATCAGATTAGAAACCCGCTAGCAAAACCGACAAGAAGAAACACATGGAAATAGACATTCTTTAGAAGCGGAAAATCGAAAAAATTTTTTAACACCAGATAATGTGAGGTACCCACCTAGAATCACTAAGATCGATGCTGTATAAGGAAGTTGGATCTGAGAAGTCTAAGATCGATCATTTGAGAAGAATATGAATGAAGGTGTAATCTTTTAGAAGGCAAGGGAAGAAGAGCGTCTGGTTTGTTTTTGTATTTTGAAATAAATTTATTTTAGCTTTTATAATAATGAAATTAAAATTTGAATCAACATCAATGTATTACTTTTTAGAAACTTAATTCCTTATACAACCTAAAACGATCACAGGTAGTTATTGATTAAGATGGCCTTAAAGACTTAAGTCATGAAAATTCAGGTAAATATCAGTTTATTTAGTAAATGTTTTGCACCCACTGTAAAGCATTGCCTTTGTAACAAATTTGTATTTCCAATATTCTTAAAGGGATTATTTATGTTTTGCATACTGGGATATAGAGGACGCATTAACTAAATATTAGTACTAAAAATCAATCTCCATCTTTAGTTAACTTAAATCCAAATTTTAAGGGCGATACGTGTAGTGTTGTAGCTACAACGAACTGTCAAGTTAACAAGTTAATTGAAAAATGGAATTAAACCGTGAATATTTTCGCGTAATAATTTTTCATAATTTTCAAAGACAATTAGCTCAACAGGAATGCCTCGTCGGGTTGGTTTCTGTTTTCGGCAATAAAGCACCACATCAGTCAACAATTTCGCGTTAGCATGAAAAATTCAAACGTGGACGGATTACTATTAGCGAAGATCCAACTGTAAGTGCACCAAAAACGGCAGTCACTCAGGAAAACGCGATGCTGTGCGGAAACCTATCAATAATACCACATCTGTTGACCGAAAACAGAAAGCAGCTAGGATGAATTGATGTCAAAGAACTCTAGACCGCTTTAAAGCAGGAAACTCTAAAACGTATACAATATCTGAGCGATGAAGAATCTTCGATTTTCCCTGAAAATTGCACAGCCTGCATATATCACTATCTGATCTAGGTCTACATCTACCATCTTTTTCCTATCTCTGTTTGTAATATATCCCATACTATTCCCCAAAAATTTTTTTTCACAGACATCCTATATTCCCGTACTATTTCTATAAAGTATTTGTTATTAACTTTGTCTGTCTATGCTATCTTCCTCATACATCTGAAGCATAATATTCTAACAGGCTGCTACCGTTTTTCTGTCTGCTTGTCATACTGCCCGTATTTCATAGGCATACTGTGCTGTGCTCCACACATATGCTTTCAACAATTTTCTTCTTGTTTCTATGTTTATTATCTTACATCATAGACGTTGTTCTTTCTTGTTAGTTGCAGTTCAGTCTCCTTCTGTTGTTTTATAATTATATACCCTATTTTGCCGATATTCAGTGGTTGTGAAAGGCGGTAAGCAGCCTGTGGCTGCTAACGTCCCCCAGCACTTGAACATTTACCGATTTAATATTTTTTCCAATATATCTTTTCGCACAGTCAACATTAGTTGCAGATATTTTCACAACCAACACCTGTAGTTGTTTATAATAATCATCATATTTATCAGCGCTTATTTTTTCGTCATTAGGTGTTCCGTCTCAAAACTGGTTGGACACGTACCTACACTTATTTATATTCTGAGCTAGCCTACTCAGTTCCCTGAAATTCACATACAGCCTATATACAGCTCGGTTCCCTTTCTATTGTTTTAGAATTTTATGCCCCAATTCACCGAGATTCAGTTAAGGGGGTTAAGCAGCTTATGGCTGCCAAGATCCCCCAACACTTAAACATTTGCCGAATTAATGGTTTACCAGTAAATCCTTTCACACAATTAACATTATTCGAGAATATTGCCCACCCAATACTTGCATGAAATAATCATCATGTTTAAATACAGTTACTTTTTCGTCATTAGTTTATCCATCTTGGAACAAGTTGGATGCGTACCTTCATCGATTTCTATTCTGAGCTGGCCTACACATTTTCCTGAAGTTTCTACAGTCTACATCTTTCACTATCTGTGTGCAGTAGTCTAACCTAAGTCTACCTCTACTTCTCTTTTTTTCTATCTCTGCTTCTAATATATTCCGCACTATTCCCTCATGCCGTAGTATGCGACCTATCATCATATCCCTCCTATTTTGTACGGTTTTCTACATATTTCTTTCTTCCCCTACCATTTTTAGTACCTCTTCGTTCTTAACTTTGTCTGTCCATGATATCTTCATCATACGTCTGTAACACCACACTTCAGAGGCTTCTACCATTTTCTTGTTCACTTCCTCTACAGTCCAGGCTTCACAGCCGTACAATGCTGTGCTCCACACATATATTTTAAGCAATCTTTCCCTTGTTTTTATGTTTGTTGCTTTTGAACACAGTATAGTTGCTTTTATTGTTAAATGTAGCACGACCTTGTGCTAATCTTTGTTTTATACCTTTTACGCTTTCCCATCTTGCGTTATTTGGCTTCTTAGGTAGTAAAGATCCTTAAAATCTTGTTACCTATTTGTATTCTTGTTTTTGATTTATTTTGCCCTCCTTAGCATACTAGTACTTTAATTTTATCTTTGTTGATTTTCATACCGCATCTCTCTGTTAGAACTGTCTCCATTTCATTAAGAGCAGCTTCTCACACTTCCTTGCTAGATGCTAATAGCGCTATATCATCTGTAAAGCTAAGCGTAGCAATTTTTTGTCCCTGCATAGTATTTCCAAATGTCTTCCTGCTTTTGACAGTATTCATTGCCTCTTCAATGTACAAGTTAAAAATTAATGGGGATAGGCACATCCCTGTCTCACCCCTTTCCTAATGTTTACTTCTCTACGTTCCTGCTCTAGTTATATTACTACTGTTTGCTCTTTGTATAAGCTATATACTATTCGTCTATCCCTATAACCCATTCCAACCTTTTTGAGTATTTTGAACATTGTTTTCCATTTTTACATTGTCGAATACTTTTTCCAGATCTACAAAGCCTTTCCCTTTTTTCTATAATTTTCTCCACTATCACTCTCAGAGCTAAAATAGCCTCCTCGTGTTCTCCGGTTTCGCCTAACCCCAAATTGATCTTCTCTTAGTATTTCTTCAGCTTGTTTTTCCATTCGCCTTTGTACAATTCTATTTGATATTTTTGGCACGTGTGCTGTCAAACTTATTGTACAAAAATTTTCACATCTATTTGCGCCTTTCTTTTTTGGTATAGTTACTATGATGTTACGTTTGAAATCTTTGCGTATCCCGCCTGTCTCGTACATATAGCTTACAGGTTTTCTTTTTGTGTATACCCCAGAATATCTCTGGCTGCCATGTCTAGGCTGGATCTAATGTTATTCCATTCTGTTTCTACTTCCTTAGTATTAGAGATTTTTCCAATATCTTTCAGCAATTCATTTGACTTTTTTGCGAATCTCTCTTGAATATTTTTATCTTTTAGTTTCTCAAAGTGAAAGTGCCTTTTTTCGTGTTTTTCTTCAAATTTTTAAATTTAAGAGCGGTCTTCATAATTACGATGTTTTGGGTAGCTTCTATTTGATTCCTAAATCGTTGTCTAACAAGAACGTAATCTATTTGATATCTTCATATATCTTCTGGCATCTTCCACGTATATCGTCTTCTTTGTGATGATTAAATTGTTCTTGTCGCAAAATTCTACCAACCTATTTCTCCTGCCTAAACCAAATAAACCTACTACCGCTCCTTCCTTACCCTCACCTACCATCGCATTAAAATCCCCCGTAATTATTATATTTTCATGTCCTTTTAGGGATCTAAATATGTTTTTGATATCTTTGTAGATCGCTTCTACCTCTTCGTCACTGTTGCTAGAGGTGGGCATGTATACTTGCATTATTACTGTTCTTACCGGTTTAGATTCTAATCTAACCATGGGTACTCTTTCGTTCTTTTTGTAAGTAATTTTCTACACAGTATCCGTTTTTTTATTTTGGACTTTCCGATCGCATCCTTCGAAGTAGGCCCCTCCCAGAGATCCGAATGAGGGACTATTTTAAATCCGGAATCTTTTACTCCAGAGAATACCATCATGTATATTTCAATTTAAGTACGCATGTACTTGGGAGGTAATGTGGTGGTTTGCCGTTGCCTTCCACATCGCGGTAGTGTGTCCAAGACTGCCATACCGACCCATATAATCTCTGCCAATCTCAGTACCGAAAGAGCCGCTGTCCTCTGTTAGGGACCTGTCTTAGTCTGGTTCCTCACTAACGACCCTACTACTTTGGTTGGACCTTTATTTTGACTCTTTAGCTTATTAGAACACGCAAGCCATTTGACCTGTTCTAATAATCTAGAACTTCGGCAAGGTGCAGGTCCATTCGAAATGGGATTTACCCATACGAGTTAGAAAATAAATACCAATCGTCTGTTTGGGTATTCCAAGGTGAAGACAACCCGACAAAAGTCAGCCGTTCTCTAAGTGTCTCCAAAAAGATGGTCGCAACATTTGTCTCGAAAGTAGGTCATTAAATAAAAATTCCTCTACAAGATCAAAGAACCGTTACTGCTGATTGGCATATAACCATTTGTTCGCCGCAAGTCATCGCGGAGCTTCGAAAAACCAACCCCAAACGACGATGTATCCTCCAGTAAAACAATGCAAGTTCACACACAGCTCGCAAGACAATTGAATTTTTAATGTAAGAAAACGTTGAATAGCTAAGCCATCCTCCGTGCAGTCCCGACCTAAGTGTCAACGATTTCTAAACTTTTCCGAAAATCAAGGACGGATTGCGTGGTCAAAGGTTCCAGTCGTAGGAAGAAGCAGTCAATGCATTCAAAAATACAATTTTGACTGTACCAAAAAACGAGTGAAATAACTACTTCCAGAGTTGTTCGAGCGCATTTAAAAGTACATTAATCTTCGTGGAAAACACTTCGAAAACAATAAAGTCTTTAAAAGTTATCTACTGTTTTATGCCAGCTCTATATGCAAAACTCAAAAAACAACTTTTGTACTAATGGCTACATAAGTTTAAATCTACGTTGTGAATTATATGACATTACTGACTTAAGTTCTTTTTATCTCACGACAAAGAACATTTAAGAAACTCGTAATTCACCGTTTTAGAAAAAATTTTTGTATGCTTCTAAAAATATCTTGGTGTAGATTGCAACTTTGCAATGATATCCCTAATATCTATCGTGGCTTAAATAAAGTTAATTTTTAGTTTCAACAAAATAAAGTCTCCACCAAAGCTATTTCTGGAAATATTTCTTAATTAGATTTTCGATTTCTTATTAAGTATACAATGGCCGATTAACCTATGCGTTTCCATTAAAAAGTAAGCAATTTAGCTAAAATAACCACCTGTTGAATTTTAATAAGTTGACATTTAACCGACACCATCCGCTCTTGCCAAAAATGTATTTAATAACGTATGTGAAGGGAAATCAATATCCTATAAACGTATGTGAGAAACAAAGATGGTGATTATCATAGTGGTGAACAAATTCCACAATTCGATAGGAAGTGCAACCGTTTATAGCCTAGCACTTCCGCCCTTTTGTACACATTTTAATTCTTCCGCCGCTAATATTATGTGCGATTAATAAATGAACTACTAAACTACTATTCTAAACAATAAACGGTTGAATTCAGTTCCCCCCAAACCCACAAATTAAATTGATAGTAGGCATTATCATAAAAATGTACATTATTAGTGACGCAGGATGTAAAACCATGGGTATTTTATTTATAGTTAGTTAATCGTATATTTCAGCTTTCTAATTAACGTACGTTCATAAGAATTTGCAGTCTAAAATATTAAGCCAATTTTAGATAATTATGGTAAATAGGGACAAGTGGGTCGTTAGCCGAATAACAGCGAAATTGCCACGTGTTGCAACCTCTTAAACTGACGAAATAGATACGCCCAAGCTACATTGCGAACATTCGCCACGTTTAGGAAAGGAGGTTAATAATCTTTTCAGCATTATAATGTATAGGATTCTAAAATGCTTAAGCCTACCTACAGTTTAAAAAAAAATGTTATATTAATTTCATGTTAATTATTCAGACATTTAACTTGGTAGAATAAACAAATCTTGGCAAACCTGTTGCATTATCATGATACAAGTGTTTTATGATTTCTATTTGACTCTATAAATAATTCAGGCTATTTTTATAATAATTATTGCGGATTATTGACTAGATCTGCATTAATAATACTGTTTAAAACATATTCATTAAAAGTTGAACCAAGCATAGCTGCGCTAGACTTTCTGCCTATGCTTATTTCTATTTTCAATTTCAATCATCTAACAGTACTGCATCACTGATTTTAAAAAGCCATAAGTATCTATATGGTGCAGGTTTGATAAGAATTGAATTTTGTACTTTAATTTCGCTATTAAAAACAGGTCCGATAATAGATTTTTATTAATTTTAATATGCTATCTGAATGTAATTTTTTAAGCTAAAAATTTTTAATTTACATAAAGGATTACTTGCTGTTTTTTACTTATTTTTTCTAAAATAAGTAAACATTTCTTTCTTGTGCCTTCATCATCATTAGGTTTTTAGGCCTGGAACTGGATAGACGTGTACCATCATTGTTTCCTATCCTGTGCTAATCTGCACATTTCCCTGAAATTTCCAGAGTCTGCATCTTTCGCTATCTGCGTGCAATAGTCTGATCTAGGTCTACCTCTACCTCTTTTCTCCTTTCTATTTTGTATTTAGATTTATAGTGAAGTTAAGTGTTAGTAATAAGCATGTGCGGTCGGTGCGGCGGCAAACAAGACCTATGCACGCTTAGTTGACTAAGCTTTAAAATCGGGAAGCTACTCATTTGTGTTTCCTGGTATCGCAAATATTGCTACGGTTTGAAAAACCAGGTGGCATCTATAGACAAATTTAATTTAGGTTTTCCGTGAATGTGTGAGCTCTCGTACGGGGATACGTTTTTCTTTTTGAAGCTTTAAGGCGATTGTTACGCTTTTCTAAAAAACCATTATCTTTTATTGTATTATATAGCTTCAGGGGATTTTTATACACCGCACGGGGAATTCCCCAGTGTTATTAGGTTAAATATAAGCGTCACATGGAAACCACACAAAACTTTAGTTCTCACGGAAGTCCGGATATTTATTTATGATTTGTGATTTGAGAAAACGTTAGGATTCTGGTACTTATGCTTAACATGCAGCTGGACCTAGCAGTTTTGCGTCACTACCGCAAATCCTCTTGGAGGGGATTGATCGCGAAAGCGGATGTGTCGAAACAAAGGAACTTAACTACCAGTCTTCTTCGAGTGTAGACGTGTGTTCGATGGGTTCGCACACTCGAAGTGGTCCATTTCCTTTTCATCTTTTTTCTTCTTTTGCTCTACGAAATATCGGCGCTTTGTCGATCGGAAGAGAGCTACCCCCAACCAAACCAGGAAACGTCCGGACGCCACCCTGGGAGTAATGACCCATCGGAATCAGGACGCCACGGGGTAAGTGTATGTTTAGAATTTGCAAAGCATTTGCCGTCCCGGGGAATTTAACCCCGTGTGAATTTGATTATAATTATATGTGGCATTATTTACTGAAATTAAAGTTTTACTGAATCTTAGGAAATAACCCACACCTGCACGATAAAATATCCAATTTAGTTCCTTAGTGTATATATTGTACTGATTCAGATCAGAATCATCTAAATTTTAAAAGGCACTAAATTTTGAATTTCCCGCTTGTCAAAGTAGTTATGCGGTCACCTTTATTGGCGATGTAATATATTTTTCTTCATTCTATGGCTGTTCCCATTCTAAAGGTAAATGGTATTGTTTGTGATGTAAGTCGGTTTGCGTTTGTGCCGGATACGTATGTTTCGGCCAGTTTTGTTGAGGAATAAGTGGAACTTAAGTGAGTAATTAGAAATTAAGAAGTTGATACTTGAAAGGGGTGTGCAGGAATATAGGTTTAATTGGGTTTTGGGAATTGTTTATAGTGGAAGCTCGTTTGGGCATGGGTAAATTAGGTGTAAATGATTTTCTGCTTCGGCTTGTGTGTAATATAGACAGAAAAGCGGCAGGACTAAGTCAAAGTAGTGAAGTCGTTTTCAGAAATAGCCATGGTCGGTGAGGAATTGTGCTGTAGTGTTATAGGAGTAATGAATGTGGTCAGCAATGTCAGTAATAGTGGAAAAAATTCAGTTTGTGTATTGCCCAGTCAGCGTTAAAGGTGATACGTTTATTTTCAGCATAAAGTAATTACAATAATTTTCAACTCAAATCCCGTTGGCGTTAAAAACGAAAATTAATTCAGTAAATTAAAATAATCCTTTTATGTGTTGTTCTTTGTTTTATTGGTATGTAGGTGAATCCCTCACTCCCCCCGTTTGATAGTTAGCCTGGTATTTACTTTTCTTCCGGCTACGTCTAGATACGTAGCATAATTTCTTGATCAGAGTTCAAAGTAATATTTCTATTCAGAATTAACCTGGAAAAACACAGTTTATATTGGGATAATACGCAGCGTTAACTCGCCGAATTCTTCCAACGGAAAACACATAAGAAGCAACTATCAGATACTTGGAACACGTTATCGACTATCTGAGTATACCGTAAACTTTACGTTAGGAAATTCTGGGAAGTAGAATTTATTATTAATTAGCAGAAGTATTTACCAGGTAAAATATACAGGATATTTAATTTATCAAATAAAGTTTTGTTTTAGAAGCAGAGTAGATTTTAGTTGAAAATTATTAGCCAGCGTATTTCTTTTTAATTACGAATCGACGATTTTATTTAACCGTAGACATGGAATTTAGATAAACGGATAATTAATAATAAATTCTACTTCCCAGAATTCCCTAACGTAAAGTTTACGCTATACTCAGATAGTCGATGACGTGTTCCAAGTATCCGATAATTGCTTCTTATGTGTTTTTCGTTGGAAAAATTCGACGAATTAAAGTTGCGTATTATACCAATATAAACTGTGTTTTTCCAGGTTAATTCTAAATAGAAATATTGCACCCGTGTGGGTCCGGGAATAAAGTAGCCATACGGTACGACCTGCCTGTCGTAAGAGGCAACTACAGCGGTCCAACACACACACACATACACACACACACACACTTTATACACGCCCCATCCATACCCACACATTTCATACACACACAGCTATACCCACACACTTCATAGACACAGTTCTACTTGGATCTCCTTTCTTACGTTCTCTTCTCGGTTCTTCTTTCTTCCGTTCTCTCCTTGTACTCCTTGCACCCGTGTGGGTCCGGGAATAGAAAAGTCCCATGGTACGACCTGCCTGTCGTGAGATACGACTACAGCGGTCCAACACATATACATACACACTTCATACCCACATACACACACTTCATACACACATACACACACTCCATAAACGCACACACTTCATACTTCCACACATTTCTGCTTGATTCTCCTTTCTTTTGTTCGCTTTTTGCTTTTTCTTTCACCCGTGTGGGTTCGCGAATAGTCAGCCCCATGGTACAACCTGCCTGTCGTAAGAGACGACTACCGCGGTCCAACACATACACACATGCACACTGTATACACTGTATACACACACATACACACACACGCACACACGCACACACCTACTCATACATAACTACACTGGGATTCTGTTTTATTTTCTTTTCTACAATTTTTAGTTTTTTTTGGGTTTTGTACTTGGTGGGTGGGTTTTTCTTTTTTTTCTGTCGTTCCTTTCGTTCCACTTTCCTCTCCCTATCCCTTTGCCGATCTAATTTGCTGTCGGTCCCGATACTGATTCTGCAGGGGGGGGGGGCAAATTTGTTACGTTTATTTTCACGGTTTTTTTTTGTTTTCTTGGTATGTAGGTGAATTCCCCCACTCTCCCCTTTTGATAGTTAGCCTGGTATTTACTTTTTTTCTGGCTACGTCTAGGTACGTAGCAAAGGGACAGATTATATGATATAAATCAAAAGCTAGTACCAGGAGTTCGTTGCATAGCAGATGAACGGGATTATAATTTGATTTAGTATAAGGCATCTGGTGGGTTTGGATAAGTGTACTAATTAATTTTGGATCTTAATTTGGTAAGGGGAGTATGGAATTTAAACCGGGTGTCGATATGGTGTTTAAGATATGTAACAGATTGCGAAAAGGAGAGTGGCGTGCCGTAGAGGTAGATTTTGAACTTCGTCGGGATCAAAGTATCGTTTAAATGAAACTGTTCTAGTATTAGAAGAAGAAAATAGTTGTCTGTTAAGTATGGATCAGGATTCAAGCTTAGTGATTGGGGTTGCGGCAGTGTGTTCTAAATAGGCACGGGAATTTCCGTGATTGCACTGTTCCAAAGGAAAAATGAAAAGCAGGATCCTTGAAAGCATTCTTAAGATAAAAGTTTAAAGGCTGTGTGGAAGTAGGTTTTATAGTTTTACGGTTAGGTAGGATCGTATGATCTGAACTACGTTGGAAGGAAAGTTGAATTTTTGAATTGGTACATGACGTTCGGCCACCAACAAGGTCAAACACTGATTGAAAATCAAAGAAAAGGACTGGAACATATTTATAAGGAGATGTCTTGATGGTGGTAATGAGAGAGTGTATTGCCCGGTCCTCACTATGGCATTGTCTAAAGGCGTGCTAGTTTGAGGATAGTAGGGAGTATTGTTCAATATGGGGTTGCATTCTTAACAGGAACAAGTGTTATAGGAGATTGCCTATTGCAGGGAGGAAAACTATATGTTAATATGCAATAGAATTTTGGAAGGTTTGCAGGATTTCTGGATTAGAGTTATAGAGATTGATTTAAGGATATTATGGAACGTTCCGGATTGCATGTATTTTAGGGAAATGAGATTGAAGTTTGACGATAGGTTTAACAAGGGTTTTGATTTTTAAGTTTATGTCACGATCATTTTGCAGGGAGATTCAGGAGCTGTTTGTTAGTGTGTGTTAGAGCAAAATGAGCGTTACGTTAGAAAATTTTGATTTGCCCTGAAGGGGCAGGGACTCCATAACAATATAAGGTTACGTCGGCTAACTACAGTGATGCGGGAGTGGGTTGCTATGGAACAAATTGTAAAAAGAGTAAAAATAAAGAAATAAAAAATAATAAAAATGGCTGAAATACAACTACGTTACTTACCTCAAAAAGCTTTTTCTTGTCATAATTAAGAGATGGCAAACCGTCTAGTAACAGCAATCCATATTGATATAATTCCTACATAGAAGACGGTTATTCCTCATACGCCTCCCTTGCTTCTGTTCCCTAAACTTTTAACATTATAATTTACCGTTTTTTAAAATATCTTAAATCGGTTATTAAATTTCTGGTCAAATTAAATAAAATAGAAATATAGAATACCTCTTTCAAATAAGATTCCATCACTGGGGTAGGAGAATATCATTTATAAATGTGTCTGCTTATATTTTTAAATAAATTCAAATAAAATTCAACCTAATCCTAAGCTCTGTCAACATAAAATAATTGCAATATACGCACAAAAATACTTAAAAAAACTTGGATTCTTAACCACACTTTGTTCAGGTATTGATGAAAAATCCTCATCATCATTAGGTCTTCAGTCCTAGAACTGGTTAGACGCGTACCATCATTGTTCCCTATTCTGAACTAACCTACAGATTTCCCTGAAATATGCACAGTTTGCATCTATAACTGTCTGATCTAGGTCTACATCTACCTCTTTTTTCCTATCTCTGCTTGTAATATATCACATACTATTCCCCAAAAATGCCTTAGAACGTATTCCGCCCTACTATTTCTCTTTTTCCCCAGATATCCTTGTTCCCATACTATTTCTGTAACTTATTTGTTACTATCTTTGTCTGTCCATGCTATCGTCCTCATACATCTGGAGCATTTCAAAAGACTGCTACCGTTTTTGTGTCTGCATTTCAGCCAACATTTTTTAACATGTTTCTATTTATACAATTGAGAGGATGGTTATTAAAGAAGTGTGCGATTGCATTAGTGAAAGGCTTAAGTAGTCGTTTTTTTTATATTTATTTTGAGGGCGAAAATTCATTATGATTTAAGTTACCTCTTTGGTAGATTTTAACATGGTTCTGAGGCGACTCTATGGCGGGTTTACACTTGTCAGATACCAATGTTGTTCTATGAAGATTGTATATGGATCTGAGGCGACCCTACGGCGGGTTTACACTTCTCAGATACCAATACTGTTCAACGGAGATTGTATATGGTTTTGAGGTAACCTTATTGTGGATTTATACTTGTCAGATACCAATGCTGTTTTACAAGGATTGTTAATATGCTTATTTTTATGTAATTAGTTATTTTATGTATAAATAGAAATCATGTATGTAGGGTGTATTTCATGTTAATATTGCAAGGAAAACCCAGGAAAAACTTGCAATGCTACCTAGATATTGTGGGCATTTGATTTTCATTTGTTATTTCTTTTGTTATTTCTTTTAGTAATGGAATCCATTGTTTACTGAAAGTCACGGATTCGTTTGCAACGCAGTTATTTTTATGTAGGGTTATATAGGCAGCTTCTTTGATTTTGCGTTTTGGTGGTTTTCTTCTTTTCTTTTTTGTTCTTTTCAGGAGTATGTGTATTCAGCTCGTTCCTTTCTATTGTTTTCTAATTTTATACCCTATTTTACCGAGATTCAGTGAAGGAGGTTAAGCAACCTGTGGCTACCAAGATCCCCAACACTTAGACATTTGCCGAAATAATGGTTTTCTAGTAAATCCTTTCACACACTTAACATTATTCGAGAATATTGCCCAACCAATTCTTGTAGTTACTTATAATAATTATCATGTTTACGCACAGTTATCTTTTCGTCATTAGTTTATCCATCTTGGGATTGGTTGGATGCGTACCTCCATTGATTTCTATTCTGGGCTAGCCTACACATCTCCCTGAAACCTCTACAGCCTACATCTTTTACTATCTGTGTGCAGTAGTCTAATCTAGGTCTGCCTCTTCTTCTCTTTTTTCCTATCTCTGCTTCTAAAATATTCCGCACTATTCCCTCATGCCGTAGTATGTGGCCTATCATCCTATCTCTCCTATTTTTACCGTTTTCCACATATTTCTTTCTTCCCTACCATTTTAGTACCTCTTCGTTCTTAACTTTGTCTGTCCATGATATCTTCATCATACGCCTGTAACACCACATTTCAAAGGCTTCTACCTTTTTCTTGTCCGCTTCTCCTACCGTCCAGGCTTCACAGCCGTACAGTGCTGTGCTCCACACATATGTTTTAAGCAATCTTTTCCTTGTTTCTATGTTTGTGGTCTTTGAGCACAATAGTTGCTTTTCTTGTTAAATGTAGCACGACCTTGTGCTAATCTTTGTTTTATATCTTTTGTGCTTTTCCCATCTTGCGTTATTTGGCTTTCTAGGTAGCAGAAATCCTTAACCTCTTGTAAGTTCGTGTTAAATACTTGTATTCTTGTTTTTGATTTATTTTCCCCACCTTTGCAAACTAGAACTTTAGTTTTAGTTTTGTTAATTTTCATACCGTATCTCTCTGTTAGAACCGTTTCCATTTCATTAAGAGCCGCTTCTAACTCTTCCTTGCTAGATGCTAATACCGCTATATCATCTGCAAATCTAAGCATATCAATTTTTTGTCCCTGCATAGTAATTCCAAATGTCTTCCTGCATTTGACAGTATTCATTGCCTCTTCTATGTACAAGTTAAAAATCAATGGGGATAGGGCACATCCCTGTCTCACCCCTTTCCTAATGTTTACTTCTCTACGTTCCTGCTCTAATTCTATTACTGCTGTTTGCTCTTTGTATAAGCTATGTACTATTCGTCTATCCCTATAACTCATTCCAATCCTTTTGAGTATTTCAAACATTTTTTCCAATTTACATTGTCGAATGCTTTTTCCAGATCTACAAACCCTATATACATGCTTTCCCTTTTCTATTGTTTTCTCCATTATCACTCTCAGAGCTAAAATAGCCTCCCGTGTTCCCCTGTTTCGCCTAAACCCAAATTGGTCTTCTCCTAGTATTTCTTCAGCTCGTTTTTCCATTCGTCTTTGCACAATTCTAGTTAATATTTTTGACACGTGTGCTGTCAAACTTATTGTTCGAAAATTTTCACATCTATCCGCGCCTTTCTTTTTTGGTATAGTTACTATGATGCTACGTTTGAAATCTTTGGGTATCTCGCCTGTCTCATACATATAGCTTACAAGTTGGAAGAGACGTTCTGTTACTGCTTGTCCAGCGGCTTTTAGAGTTTCTGCTTGCACCTTATCTGTACCCGGCGCCTTACCATTTTTCAGACTCTTTAATGCTAATTCAAACTCGTCTCGAAGTATAGGATATCCCCAGTCATCCTTTTCAATGTCTGATTCCTGTTCTAATGCAGTTAGTTCCTCTCCTGCATATAAATTCCCTATATATTCTTGCCATCTACTCACTTTCTCTACGTTTTCTATAATGACGTTTCCTTGTGCGTCCCTTATATTTTTGCTATACGGTTTTATATCCCTAAAATTCATTCTAATTAATTTGTATGCTTCGTCTGTCTTTCCTATTTCCATCTTAGTTTCTACTTCTTTGCACTTTTCATCAATCCATTGTTCTTTAGCTTTCCTGCATTTTCGAATAATTTCCCATTTTATGGCTTTGTATCTCTGTTTTCCTGTTTCGTCTGATTTATTTTTGTATTTTCGTCTTTCTTCTATTAAATTCACGATATCCTTTGTTATCCATGGTTTCTTATTTTCTTTTTGTGTATACCCCAAAATATCTCTGGCCGCCATGTCTAGGCTGGATTTAATGTTATTCCATTCTGTTTCTACTTCCTTAGTTTCAGATATTTTCGCGATATCATTCAGCAATTCATTTGACTTTTTTCGAATCTTACTTGAATATCTTTGTCTTTAGTTTCTCTAAGTCCAAGTGCCTTTTTCCGTTCCTCTTTTCAGATTTTTAAATTTAAGTGCGGCCTTCATAATTACGATGTTGTGGTCAGTATCTATATCTGCTTCTGGGTAGCTTCTACAGTCTTTTACTTGATTCCTAAACTGTTGTCTAACAAGAACGTAATATGTTTGATATCGTCCTATATCTCCTGGCATCTTCCACGTATATCGTCTTCTAGCATGATGTTGAAATAATGTGTTTGTGATGATTAAATTGTTCTTGTCGCAAAATTCTACCAGCCTATTTCCCTGTCGTTTCTCGTGCCTAAACCAAATAAACCTACTACCGCTCCTTCCCTACCCTCACCTACCACTGCATTAAAATCCCCGTAATTATTAAATTTTCATGTCCTTTACGTATCTTAATATGTCTTCGATATCTTTGTAGATGGCTTCTACCTCTTCGTCACTGTAGCTAGAGGTGGGCATGTATACTTGTATTATTACTGTGTTTACCGGTTTAGATTCTAATCTAACCATGAGTACTCTTTCGTTCTTTTGTAAGTAATTTTCCACACAGTGTCCTATCTTTTACGCATAACTATCCCCACACCCAAATTTCCGTCCTCTGCTCCTGTATGAATTACCCTGAAGTCTCCACTCCAAAATCCCCGCCTCTGGCCACCGAACTTCGCTGATCCCTACTATGTCTAGTGATAACCTATTCATTTCGATTTTAGGTTCTCTAGCTTACCTACTTGCTTCATACTTCTAACATTCCACGCTCCGACTCGCAGAATGTTCCCGACTCTTATTTTTAACTTTCCGATCGCATCCTCCGAAGTAGTCCCCTCCCGGAGATCCGAATGGGGGACTATTTTAACTCCGGAATCTTTTACCCCAGAGAATGCCATCATTTTATTATAATTTAGGAAATGTACTTGGGAGATAATGTGGTGGTTTCCCGTTGCCTTCCACATCGCGGTAGTGTGTCTTAGACTGCCATACCGACCCCTATGGTCTCTGCCAATCTAAGTACCGAAAGAGCCGCTGCCCTCTTTCGGGGACCTGTCTTAGTCTGGTTCCTCACTAACGACCCTACTACTTTGGTTGGACCTGTAGTTTGGCTCTTTAGCTCATTAGAACACGCAAGCCATTTCACCTGTTCTAGTAATTTAGAACTTCGGCAAGGTGCAGGTCCATTCGAAATGGACCCAAAATCTAATCTATTAATACTGCTATCACTCCAAAATTTCCGTTTTTATGTTCAGTTGGGGTTCTTATCATGGTACATTTCTCCGATTAAGTTTATGGAATGAATCCCGGGAAAATACTTGTAGAATCATGTGATTTACTTAGGTTACCGTTCGTATTTTTTTTTGTTTTCAGCAATATAAAATAAATACACTGTATTGTATTGGAATGATAAAATTATATCTGCAACTTGACATTCGTAAACTTCACTACTCATCGTCTGGGTTTTTACATTATATTGCAGCTAAACATCATTCATTATAATCTTACAAAAATTTGAGAAAAGTTCTCCATATTTAGAATAATTATGATTTGAACATACCTATTAATAATTTCGCGATTATTTACTTCATAAGTCTAAAACTTTCTTAAAAAAGCACAATTCTTCTATGAAAATTTATTGAAATAAACAATTGGTTTACTCCTTTTGTGGTTTAAAATAATTTATAAACTTAGGTTGCGTTCCAATATGCATTTAACAGAGGTAAAACGATGCTCTTGTGGTTTTTAAGTTTAAGATTTTAATAGACCAACAATTTATTGCAATGACTTGCTTACTGAATTATATGTGAAATCAGAACATACAGGGTATACCGATATTATGTTGTCTGTTCAAGATTAATTTTCCTATTGTGGCATTCGGTTTCTATTTAATGTAATGCCAAAGCGTTACTTCTTTGCTGGAGTTTGGATGGGACAGCATAGGTTATCGATAGGATGACGGCGTCTAACTGGGTTACTAGGGTAGAATGGAAGTTAGGTAGGGATTCACTGCTGGGTGTAGTGAGGATATTTCGAAGGAGAGTTTTTACTGGCCTGCGGTACGTCTTCCATAGGAAACAACAGTTACTAGCATGCTTGTAATTGTTATCCGAGCTTCTACTATTAAGATACGCACATGCTTACGCTAATTAAATCAAACTACACACAACCAGTGGTTTTATCCTGGTTAACACACACCACTCCTATTACAGCGCTGATGATTGTTATCCCGGTTTGAACACTACACTCACGGTGATTTTTATCCCTACGGCACGTTATTACTCCACCATTACACAGTCAGTGATTAGTATTTTGGTGGCACAAAATCATTCTATTCTTTTAGATGGTCAGTAATTGCATTCTGATTTCACTTTACTCGCTTACATCTGGAAACCTAGAGCACCATCCCGCCGACGTCGTCATCCTATCCAGCTAGGTCTTGTCAGCGAATTCACGTCGTACCACAATAAACCGAGGAAGCAGCAGCTCCGCCACCGACTCCAATAGTCAGTTCCTCAGTGCCTGTATCTTTTTTTGAGTTAACTATAATCTTTAACTAACCCATAATAACATTTCCTTACGTTAAGTTTGTATATTTATTGCGAAATTGACTTCACATATATTCCCCGTTTGTTTCCGTTGTGCTTATCAACATGCACTCGCGTTAATCTTGTATTTATATTGTACTTCTCTTAATTAACTTAGTATTTGTTCTTGTTTGTACTTATTAACACGTACTCATGTTAATCCTGTATTTATATTGTATTTGTTTTAACTAACTTAACAATGGTTCTCGTTTGAGCTTATTAAGACGCACCCGTGTTGATCCTGTGTACATATTATTTACCTTTATTAGCTTAGCATTTGTTCTTGTTTGTACTTATTAATGTGCACTCGTGTTAATCCTGTTCGCACTGCACTTACCCCAACTGACTTAGTGCAATTATTACCTGTATGTTTGTGCTTTTATTATATATAAGGATAACCAATATATAAACATTTGTTCTTGTTTGTGTTCATTAACACGCACTCGTGTTAATCTTATAAATAATCGTTTACTGTGTTAAATATTAATTGTCAGTATTGTAAATGTATGTTTTTTTTTGCTTGTGCGTATATTGATTTGTATGTTACAGTAGTGTGTCCTGTGTGATACCGAATAACTTGAATAAAGACCGTTACACTTGCGGCCACGTCCCCAATGCTCCACCCGTAGGTACTATATTGGGTTTATACGCGAATAATTACGTGCTTCATATAAATCTGGCTTCAAAATTAAAATCGTTAAAATAATTTATAAACTAAAACTAAAATTAGGGTTTAAATAATGATAACCATAACGTTGACTTTGGAGGATTGCTATGGAGGTTTCTTTGTGGAAAGATTCTTCTGACAGTAGGCGATAGAGGAAGTTTTGATTATAAATGTAGCTAAGGGCATCTGGCATGGCAATGACTTTAGCTATGTAGAATATTGTAATGTGGAGAAGCATAAGTATTGGTACGTGGATCTGACAAGGGTTTTGTGTTTTAGGCAATAAACTCAATTTTCTTTTGTTTAGAAACATCTTCATTAATTAACGGGTCTGAAAATGGTAAGGCGCCGGGTACAGATAAGGTGCAAGCAGAAACTCTGAAAGCCGCAGGACAAGCAGTAACAGAACGTTTCTTCCAACTTGTAAGCTATATGCATGAGACAGACGAGATACCCAAAGATTTAAAACATAGCATCATAGTAACTATACCAAAAAAGAAAGGCGTAGATAGATGTAAAAACTTTCGAACAATAAGTTTGACAGTACACGTGTCAAAAATATTAACTAGAATTCTACAAAGACGAATGGAAAAACGAGCCGAAGAAATACTAGGAGAAGATCAATTTGGGTTTAGGCGAAACAGAGGAACACGGGAGGCTATTCTAGCTCTGAGAGTGATAATGGAGAAAACAATAGAAAAAGCGGAAACCGTGTATATAGGGTTTGCAAATCTGGAAAAAACATTCGACAATATAAAATGAAAAAAAATGTTTGAAATACTCAAATAGATTGGAATGAATTATAGGGATAGAAGAATAGTACATACCTTGTACAAAGAGCAAACAGCAGTAATAGAATTAGAGCAGGAACGTAGAGAAGTAAACATTAGGAAAAGGGTGAGACAGGGATGTGCCCTATCCTCATTAATTTTTAAATTGTACATTGAAGAGGCAATGAATACTGTCAAATGCAGGAAGACATTTGGGACTACTATGCGGGTACAAAAAATTGATATTCTTAGATTTGCAGATGATATAGCGGTATTAGCATCTAGCAAGGAAGAGTTAGAAGGTGCTCGTAATGAAATGCAAAGGGTTCTAACAGAAAGATACGGTATGAAAATTAACAAAAATAAAACTAATAGTAGTATGCAAAGGAGGGAAAAATAAATCAAGAACACGAATACAAATAGATAACAAGAATTTGCAAGAGGTTAAGGATTTCTGCTACCTACGAAGCCAAATAATGTAAGATGGAAAGAGCGCAAAAAATATAAAAGAAAGATTAGCACAAGGTCGTACTACATTTAGCAAGAAAAAGCAACTACTGTGTTCAAATACAACAAACATAGAAACAAGGAAAAGATTGCCTAAAACATATGTGTAGAGCACAGCACTGTACTGCTGTGAAGCCTGGACAGTAGAAGAAGTGGACAAGAAAAAAGTAGTAACCTTTGAAATGTGGTGCTACAGACGTATGATGAAGATATCATAGACAGACAAAGTTAACAACAAAGAGGTACTAAAATGGTAGGGGAAGAAAGATATATGTAGAAAACGGTAAAAAATAAGAGAAATAGGATAATAGTCCACATACTACGGCATGAGGGAATAGTGCGGAATATATCAGAAGCAAAGATTGGAAAAAAGAGATGTAGAGGAAGACCTAGGTTAGACTACTGCACACAGATAGTGAAAGATGTAGGCTGTAGGAATTTCAGGGAAATGTGTAGACTAGCTCAGAATGGAAATCAATGGACGTACGCATCCAACCAGTCCCAAAATGGATAAACTGTTGATGAAAAAATAACTGTACTCAAACATGATGATTATTATAAGCAACTACAGGTATTGGTTGTGCAATATTCTTGAATAATGCTAATTGTATAAAAGAATTCACTGGAAAACTATTAATTCGGCAAATGTCTAAGTGTTGGGGGATCCTTGGCAGCCACAGGCTTCTTAACCCCCTTCACATAACACTGAATTTCGCTGAAATAGGGCACATAATTAGAAAGTAATAGAAGGGGAACCGAGCTCTATATAGGCTGTGTGAGAATTTCAGGGAAATGTGTAGGCTGGCTCAGAATATAAATAAGTGGAGGTGCGTGTCTAACTAGTTTTGACACGAAAAACCTAATGACGAAAAATAAGCGCAGATAAATCTAATGTTTGTTATAAACAACTACAGGTGTTAGTTGTGAAATATCTGCAACTAATGTTGACTGTGCGAAAACATATATCGAAAAAAATATTAAATCGGTAAATGTTCAAGTGCTGGGGGAATTTGGTAGCCACAGGCTGCTTACCCTCCTTCACAGCCACTGAATGTCAGAGAAAAAGGGTATATAATTGTAAAACAATAGAAGGGGACCGAACAGCATCTAACAAGAAAGAACTGCGCTTATGATGAAAAACAACAAACATAGAAACAAGAAGAAAATTGTTGAAAGCATATGTGTGGAGCACAGCGCAGTATGCCTATGAAATACGGGCAGTAGAAAAAGCAGACAGCGAAATGGTAGCAGCCTTTTGGAATTCTGTGCGTCAGATGTATGAGGATGATAGCATGGACAGACAAAGTTAATAACAAATAAGTTATAGAAATAGTAGGGGAACAAGGATATCTGTGGAAAAAAAATAGGAGAAATAGAAGGGAAGAATACGTTCTAATGCATTTTTGGGGAGTAGTATGGGATATATTACAAGCAGAGATAGGAAAAAGGAGGTAGATGTAGACCTAGATCAGAATGCAGACTGTGCAAATTTCAGGGAAATGTGTAGATTAGTTCAGAATAGGAAACAATGATGGTACGCGTCTAACCAGCTCCAGGACTAAAGACCTAATGATGATGAAATACTACTTCTACTACTTTTACAAACTCGTTTTGCAGAATATCAGTATATTGTGTAATAGTATTCTATTTATTGGTTATTAGTTCTATTGCGTAATCTGTGGGAATGTTAGTATATAACCATATTACGTCTAGTGATACTAATATATAGTTTTGCAGAATGACAATGTTATTAATTTTCTCTTTGAACATCCACGAATCTTTAATATAATGTTTATTTTGATATATAAAAAGTTTTGCAATCATGACCATTTAGTGTCCACTGACAACTACAGAAGACCTACACACAACAGTTGTAATATTAAGATAAAGATTCTCAAACAATTCCAATAATGTTTCATAATCTGAATGATTATGAGATATGACACCCACCTTATAATTAAAAGTACCATTGAATTGGATGATCGAGAGGTAGTATTACCAGTAACTAAAAAATAGATCTCTTTCATAAAACATATTCTTGAGAACTTGGTCAAGTATAGATTCATAAGATAGCTTTTGCTTCATGTGCTCATCATGGGAATTGTTGATCTTACCTGAACACATTTCCACTACTAAAAAGCGATTTTTCGCAAATAGGTGATGAACAGTTTGAACTGTCAACTAGAAAAGGTGTCTATCCATAAGATTTTATTGATTCGTTTGAAAAACCGTATTATATATCATTGCCTGCCTAATCAACAAAACTTTTATAACAAGCTGGAAGGTTGTGAAATAGTTGCAACTAATGTTAACTGTGCGAAAAAATATATTGGAAAAAATATGAAATCGGCACATGTTCAGCTGCCGGAGGAACTTGGTACCCACAGGCTGCTTATCCCCCTTCACAACCACTGAATGTAGAGTATATAATTGTAAAACAATAAAAGGGGATCGAACTGCATCTAACAAGAAAGAACAGCGCATATGATCAAAGGCAACAAACAGAAACAAGAAGAAAATTGTTGAAAGCATACGTGTGGAGCACAGCACAGTATGCCTATGAAATACGGGCAGTAAGAAAAGCAGACAGAAAAACGGTAGCAGCCTTTTGGAATGTTGTGCTTCAGATGTATGAGGATGATAGCATGGACAGACAAAGTTAATGACAAATAGATTATTGAAATAGTATGGGAATAAAGATATCTGTCGGGAAAAAATAGGAGAAATAGAATAGCAGAATACGTTCTAAGGCATTTTTGGCGAATAGTATGCGATATATTACAAGCAGAGATAGGGAAAAGGAGATAGATGTAGACCTAGATCAGATAGTGATAGATGCAGATTATGTACATTTCAGGGAATTGTGTAGGTTAGTTCAGAATAGGAAACAATGAGGGTACGCGTCTAACCAGTTCCAGGAGTGAAGACCTAATGATGATGGTCTGTATCATCGTTTTAACAGATTAGTGCAGTAACATTGCCAGTGTTTAGTTTGTAATAAATAATCGTCAGTGCATTGTATTAGCGAGTAAAGAGACTTATATTCAACCAATATAGAAAAGACAATAAACGAAGATTATTACAATAGTCTTGCATCAAAACTACACTCTATTAGTTTCAGTGAAAAAACATTTTATATATTTTTATGTCAAAGGGTGTCCATCTATGATATTAAGAGGAAAGGGCCCACATTATAAATTCGATTATTCAACCGCTACTAAAAAATAAAGAAAACGATATTGTTTAGAACTACACGTCTATAATCTGGGGGAGTTATAAAAGCATTGTAGCATTTGAAAAATTTACAAAAAAAATCAAGCCACACAAGGGTATAATTGAAATGAATGCTAATTCATATTATAAAGCCTCCCGGTCGAAGATTATCAGTCAAGTTTAAATAGTATTCAAATCCAGTGTATAAAAAACGCGACAACGCCTAAAAAACGAAAAATTATAAGACAAGCACTGCTGGACAGCAGCTGCCCTTTTAGGTTTAGTGGACAGGAAAGGATTCTTAAACTAGAATTTAATTATAAAATTACCGCATTGTTGTAAGTGCAGGTGCTGGATTTAGTGGCATCGTTATAAGTTTCTCCCGTAGTAGCTTTATCATAAGGGCAAATTCGTCCGATTTAAATTGCACAAACAGCAAGGAGCTTTTAAAAAATATAAGAAGTATAAAAAGTCATCCAATACCGGTATGACGAGTTGGGAAAGACAATTGGCACAAAGAACCCAACGTCCCGTTCCAGAATACCCCGTTTCATGGCGTGCTATTCGCAATCCCAAATAGAATAATTTAAATTTACATAGCCGTTGCTATGTTAACGGATTTTGAATACAATGCAAACTTTTTATTTGTCCTCATCATACGTAACAAAGTAACATTTCTGTTTGCATTATTTAATAACAGTCTTGTATTCACTAATGGACGTTCTTAATAGCCAAATGATTAGCTACAAATCGCGTGCTTTTTATCTGATTGTTGGAAAAAAACAATTTTACTCACTAGTAGACAATTCGAACTTTAGCGGAATTCTGTACTAAAATATTTATTAGTTACAGCTTGTATAAGCGAAAGTTACTAGTTTATTCAAGTTGGTGGTCAATTACTTATTTACTTAGACTATGTTTGGCTGCTACGAGCGTTTACTGAAACCTGAAGTTAACCCTAATTTTTACTAATGATCATTGCCATTATCACCTGAATTCGCCCCTAAGTTTATTTTAAAAAATATTGTAATTTTGTGTACGGCTATGCAATAAACTGTGCATCTGTAAAGGTAATGATCTATTTCCTCCCCTTTTTATTATCGGAGGAGGAAGCAATTACTTCAGAAACAATCGAAACTTCGTGACATTTAACAACGCATCGGTAAAAACCACTTTTTCTCCTGGATTTACGTATGAATAGCTTAATTCTCTGGATACCACTTCGCTTTGAAACTTTTAATTTAAACAGAAATGAACTTTTTTCAATTAAGGCGGGGTTGATTTCTATGCACTTGGATTTTAGTTATAGGGAACAGGCTATAACCCTTTATTCGAATAACCCACTATGTGTAAATATTATACAAGTTTTAGAAAACTATACTTTAAATCATGGTTTTAATACTTGTGCCATATTCGTTGTAACGCGTAAATTTGCGCTGTGCTGCTTCATACATAGCCTCCTTTTTGAAACGGATATGCATCAAGGGCGATATATTTTTAACTTTATTCGACACACTTACTTAAAACCACAATCTAGTTCTCATTTTTGATTTTTCCATCGTCACAGTAAAATTGAGGAACTTCGACATGTTTTGAGCATATTTTGCATTCTCCACAGGACACTTTCGAACAGTCGCTGATATGCCATCATAACAATTGATGTTTTGGGTCTTTATTACCAAAAAAGTATTTTCCTCACCCCCTCCCTCTTTTTTTGAAGTTCTATTTTGTTGTCGAAGTTACCCCAGCCAAGGTGAATGCAATTAAGGAAAGAATGCGAAGTTAAGTCGCTTAATGGCAACTTCGACATGAAAATATTGTATAAATTATTATAATTAACGAATTATAGATATTAATAAACAGTCTGAAGCCTAAATAAAACAAATGTGTCAACAAAAATCATATTTGCATAAACTTATTTATGATAAAGTCATATAAAGCAGTATAAAAATAGGTACCTATCAAAACTAAATATCATATTTCTCTGATAACTATAAACCCTAGAAGCAATTTATACAAATAATCTACCTGGCTAGGTAAGTATATATAAAAATAGAACATAAAAAATGTAGGTTTTTATTCGTCGTCGAAGCATGCGGCGCATTTGTAGCTCACTTGCTTGGAACCCCCGGTGCAATGTCCACACACCTATTTTCCACAAGTCACGTACTTGATCCAAGCATTCTGATTTGTGTACTCGGAGAATTGTATTAGACAAATGGAACAAGAATTTCAAGTAGGGCATTCATACTGAGGGTTATTCGAGCCAAGGTTGCAAACCCCACACCCCCACTGCAAACAAGAAACACAACAAATCCAGTCTTTGTCGTCAGTATAATTTGCATAAGCACAAGTGCGTACAGAGCAAAAAGAGTCGTCATTAGTGTCAGTAATTCAGTTTCTTGTTCCACAAACAGTCGATGGTCCAGGCTCATCAACTTTCATTTTAATTTTAGGTTCAGGCTTATCACTTTTAGGTTTAGAGCAGCTGTTCACCTTTTTTCTTGGTGTTTTCACTAGGAGAAATCACCGGATCTTTAATTTCTTCCTGTGCTGCTTTTTGTAAGGAGGATGGAGTGCTCGTTTCAGATGATGTTACTTGCATTAATTGGCCTGTTCTGGTTGTAATATTTTCCCTCTCTTAGAAGGCATTATAGATTTTTCGCTATATCTTTCTCCTTTAGAAACCTTAGTAAACTTGAATCTAGGTCCCTTTCGGAATTAAATGTTTCCCTAGGATTTAGCAAATTTGGATATTGCTCTTTGGAAATACTCCCCATTCGACGACTTTCCTTTCTCCATGAATTTAAGATGTTTCTCCATTTCCGTTTTATAGGAGCAAAGAAACTCACATCGAGGGGCTGCATTAAGTGAGTTGAATTAGCTAGTAATGGAGTCATATAAATATTATTTGCTAATGTTGCTTCAATAACATGGGGAGAAAAATGTGAGGCGAGGTTATCTCCAATTACAATTTTTTTGGTCTGGGGTGCTATTAGTGTTTATGTGGGGCATCAAAATTTGAAAAAACCACGTCTCAAATGTAGTCATATCAAACCAACCACTTGGCGTAACATCAACACTGTACCACAGGACCACCAGACGTCCAATTTTCGTTCAAGTGCTGTGCCTTGTAAACCACCATGGGAGGCAACAAGTCACCCTTAGCTGTTCCGCATACCATCAAACTCACAGATGTTCTAGAGTGCTCCTGAACACGCGCTACTCGTTTAGCTCTTCTGGGAACCAACACTTTTTTTGCACCAGGGTCATCAGTTATGTTGGTCTCATCGTAGTTATAGATATGATCGGACAAAACATTTTCTAAGGCACTTTTAATGTTGTTAGAAATCTCTGTTAGCTCTGGTTTACCTACAGCAGCTCGTTGACGTTTTATGTTGGTAGCCAAGCGGCTAGTCAGATTGTTCTTTGAAGTAAAGGCTTGTATAAAATCTATACCGGGTTGATTGTTCTTCCATTACTTAATGGTCCTGCCTTGCTTGGTAACGAATTATGCTAGCACTTGACGAATATCTTGGTGTATCATTGGAAAGCCCCAATCGTTTACCGTACCAAGTGTTTTTGCTATTAAATGTTCTTCATCAAAAGTTAACACACACGGACGTCCCGGTTTTAAAGGATGATGCCCATGAATTTTATCGATCAAGGTTGTTCTGGGGACTTTAAATTTTCTACGCGTTTCTAGCTTCGATATGCCATGTTTTATAGCATCGAAGGTTTTGTTCATGTTTTGCTTGTGATAATTGAGATTAGGTCTCCCTCTCAACTTTTTCACGTACTTACGAGGCATTACCTTTATAAAAAACTAATCTGAAAGAAAAAAAGCTAGGATAAAGAATAACAAAAACAAAATAATATTAATAACCATCAATACCTGAAACAATCAATAAAAAGAGTAAACTTTTATGTTAAAAATATAATTGTCGAAATCACCCCGGCTGTCGAAGTTCACCCATTTTTCGGTACCTGATGCGACGACCTCGTCTTATCGCATTACACAGATGGGAGAAATTACTTTTGGCTATTATGATTCTGTTGTTGCTTTCTGACTTGATATTTTTACTTGTAACTTAAAATTGCGAAAATTACTTTTACCACTAGTTTTACATTAAGTAGAAGTCGCCCCTATTTGTAATATTTGTGCTACCTTTTAGGCAGGATTATTAGTGCGGCCTTCTTTTCTTTTACCGCCCACGATGTATCGGTTGTCGGATTTTGGAGTTAAATAACTATGCTACTTGCTTTCTAGTGGAATCTTTAACGGAATGGTTGGTTAATGGCCGGCCGTGAAGTTCCCTGTGACATATTGCTGGTGAGCGCTAGTATTATACACTAAAAATAGTGCTCACATTCTCATTATGCAAAACTTAAGAATTCAATTTGGTTCACTCTACTTGATATAATCTCTGTGCCCAAAAGTCTTTAGATTTTGTTTTATTTTAGAATTTATAAGTTCTTGATTGGCTACACCGATGACTATTATGTATGTGCTATTTGTGTTACAGAAATTATATTTGTAGCAATTGTGCATTTATGGAGAACTATGATATTGTGTTTTCGTTCGCTGATTTAACTTACTCGCGTATGAACGTGTTATATATTTCACCATTAACTAGCTCTCCATTCACCGCTGTCACTGGTATCGAATACGCTTTTGAATGCAAAACTTCAGTATTTAAAACGTTTAATTTTCGTGCATAACCAACAACAATTTTAGATTCTGTATCAACTAGTTAGAATGTTTTTACATTTGCTCTTAAACTTCATCAGAACAATTAAAGGATCAAACTTCGTTTATATTTCCCTCATTTTCAATGACGCTCAATTCATCGTCGCACCCTATATAACTACCGCAATAATAATAGTTTAGCTCTCGGCATTAGACTTTACCTTTAATTTATTTATTAAATATTTCTCCATTATACATTTTATCTTGAGTCCTAGTACAATCAAAAATCCATGTTGCTCCACAGCTCTCCCTATCTTTAAGTCTAAAATTACCATACTATTAATGGTTGCAAACTTTTTATTGTTCGGCGATATTTCACTATTTTCTTTTATATGTATCATATGTATCTCTTCTAACAAATGTTGATGTTGCTATATAAAATCTTCTGATATGAGACTGGTTTCTACCTCATATCGATTAACAACTTAATTGCTTTATTTTCCATAACTAGATTAATAATCGGCAATACATGTTGATTAGTAGCTTCCTTATCATTTTCTGAGTCAAACTTAATAGACTCTAGGTAATGCTCGTATTTATTTATGTTGAAGATGTTGCAATCCGACCTCATAGGCGGTTCTGGCTTAGTAACTATGTCCGGGTTGACTTATATGTTCTTGTGTTTTCCGTTGCACTCGTTACCATCGTACTTGACCAATCCTGTCTAGCATTTTCCCTTGTGGGTTCCTGTCTCATACGTTCCCTTTACCCTGTGTCCCAGTTACATCGAAAAAAATAATTTTCTGTTTATCCCTATTCCAGTTTACTGTCCATTGTTCTTGCCAAAAATCGTCTTATCTTCTTAGGTATTCTAGAAAAATGTTCCTATTCGTATTATTTTGTAATGCTATTTGTCGTCTTATCTCTTGTTCAAAGCAGTTTGTCCATCGTCAACGCTAAATCTTCCCATTATTAAATTGCTCTCAACCTTATTTCATTTAACGTCTCCCCAGTAACAGTTTAAAAATTTTTGCTCAAATTTAACAAACGTGTCGATCTCCATCTCCACCCAACTAAATCAAATTCCAGTGTTGCTTTTAAGCATCGATTTAACCACATTCAATATTTGCCTTTTGGCTTAATAAGCGCTATAATGACTTTTAAATTATTCAAAAATATTTTTGGATTAATTTTACCATTTCCACATAATTTCAAAAATTGTTATAAAGAAATAGTATTTCTGCTATACCTAACGCTATTTCATTAAATTTGTAGTTCTCGTTTTTTCAAATGATCTATTTCTACGTATACTAACATTTTCGCTAGCTTCATTTAACACACTCACGTCTTGTTCGATTTTTCTGAATCCTATTGTCATATTCTGCTTACTTTCATCAACAGTTTAAGTCATTTACAACTAACACTATCCCACTTCGTATTTATTTCTTTTTTTTAATATCTGTCATTTGTGAGTTAGAACTTCCTCTCTAATTCTTAATTTAAAATTACAAAGACTCTCATTTATCTGTTTTAACTAACTAATTTTTTAACCAAACACTTCAACAAATTCATCAGCTTCATCATGTTTGGTTCTGTTTTTACCTAGACTTCTTTTTCTATCCCTGCATTGTAATAAAAATTTAAAGAAGTCCACACAAAATAAAGAAAAATTTTCATCCAATGTATCTGCGGTTTGTGTCCTTAATTTCTGACCTGAACAAAAATCGAGCCTGAATTTTGGGTCGCCACTATCCGCTGTGATATCTAAGAGCCTCCCTCGTTGGTACGTATATACATTGGTCCGCGAAATTCTACTATGATTTCGTAGCCTTCACTTTGGGTCTTGACTTTCTGCTGTGAATTTGATACCCACACAACACCTGGATTTCTTGAAAAATCTCTAAAAATTGCACTTCTTAACCACAACAACCGCAGAATTAAAAACCTACTAGCAAGGGTTCACTTCCTATCTAACTCAGAAAATGGAACATATGTGAGAGTTCCAGGGATAGATAGATTTACATATTAATTCCCTTTAAGATGTTTCTAGTACACTTTGCCATCTGCAGTTACTTGCTAGTGACCGCTGGTGGTGTTGAGAGGCTGTTACTTCGTCAATGTCTAGACAAAGCAGATAAAAGTAGTGTTACTCCAGTGTCGCCTTGCTCAGTACTTGATTATGCACTAAAGTTAGTGTTCTCATTCTCATTATGAATAACTTAAGCATTCAATTTGGCTTACTTGGTACCTGATATGATCTACTATGGGTTCAAAAATTTTCAGATTTTGTGTTATCTCAGAATTTGTATTTAACGTAAAAATTCTGCGCGCAGTGCACGAGTGTTGATATCATCTTAAGTTAATTATCGAATAAAATAATTAAAAAAGAAATAATAAAAACTTCCTCAGTCGCGGTTCCTTGCATTGCTATTTCATATACAAATCTTTTTAATTACATAGTTGGGATTGTTCTTAAATTGGTTCGGGTTTACGGCGTTGGATGTTTACGAGATGATGCTATATGATCTCTCAATAAACTCTAGACACACCTTTTTTCACCAAGTTAAAATATAAAATTTGCAATCAATTCCACTAAGTTCACGTTGAGCACCATAGTTTTTACATTGATAGACAATTTTCTATTTCTACTTCTAATTAAAACTAGACTTATAATACACACACATAACTAGCACACAAATATAGATCTTACCTAACTACTCTATAAATATGTCCTTTTCAAAATTTATACAAGATTTATTTTACCGTTACAAATCTGCTGGTCGTTACCTTTGTCGAGAACGTAAACATCAATTCATGCTCCAAAATCGTTCAAATCGTTTTAAAATACCATTAAACACCAATCAATACTAAAAAAAATCTGTCCAATCATATATGCTTTATCTTGCGGTAGTCTTGTTTTCAATTATTTATCTTCCCTTTTACTTCTAAAACTTTAGAATTTTATTACGTGACCTATTATTATCAGGTTCATCGCATCGCGACGTTTGAATGAGGACCGATCCTTTATTCATTATCCATTACGTTTATAAAAATAAGCCTCTTGTGACGTCAGCATCGAGAAGCTTCTATGTTCTCTTACGAATTTTGTAATTGGTTGTTTTGGAGGGTGTGTGATGCAACGTTCTTAGATTTATCATTCTACCAGTCTCGATCTATGCCGTAATTTAGGTCCCTTTCCTATTTTGTCAATATTCAAGATTTGTTGCTTAGTTTATAGCTTTCACGAATTTTTCGTTACCCCCAGATATTTCATGATTCAATTATGTTTTATTTTAGTAATTAATTGTTCTAGCATATAATTCAGTAAAATACGTTTATTTTACAATTGAAATACAATCGTACTTTTTTTTAGAATATGTGACTGATATTGATGGAATAAGCTTTCATCGAAATGCCAACGTTTATTTTTTATTAAAAGGAAAATAAAGTTAAAATATTGTATACGGGGCCTCCCGTAAAATAAAAATCTTTACAATATATCTTTACGCGTAATTTTACACAATTGAGGACTTTGATAACAAAATGTGGAAGAAAATCTCTTGACTACTCATTTAAATTAATTTTGATACAGTAAATACGTTATTAAATTATCTAATTAAGAATAAAAACTCTTTGGAAAACACCCTCTTACCCACAGAATGTAGTATATACCATTATTTTTTAACTCAGAACACGATTCCTTCGTCATTAAGATTTAAATAAGAATGAAAACTCTATCAATCATGGTCCCTATGCATTTACACTCCATATACCAAATGTTTTCGTTAATACGTTTCTATAAATATCTAAATAATTGGGTTTTCCTTGAATTTTCTCGAGTTTATGGTGTTGAATGTTTACGAAATGATGCTATATGACCTTTCGATACCTCTAATAACATCAATATATATATATATATATATATATATATATATATTGCTCTGAATTTGTAAATATATGCTGCCCAGACGTTGGGAGCCAATAAAATGTGTTTTATATTAAAAAAGTGATCTGGTGCGAATTATTTCCTGAAGATGCCCGTATTATCCTACTAACTCAGATCAAACAAAACAACGAAACTTCAACATCAAAATTACAGTTTTACCGATATTCATTAACAAACAAAGTAATAATAATAGCTACATCCACGAACATCTTTCTTCACTGCTCATTATTCAAAAGATTACTTACACACAAGCATTAAAACTTACCAATGTATTTTACAACTTAAGTTTAATAATATTTTATAACTGCTAAACATTAATATAGGGTTCACCCAGTCCTTGTTTATAATTAGTAATCCAAAACCATTTCTTATGTAAGTCATCATATTAATAAATTTTATAAAGGGGTATGAATAATTTGAATTCTCTTGTTTAACCCGTTTGATTAGTGAAACTAATCAGTGACACTTAAAAAAACCTTTTGTAAGAAATTAACTCGAAATTTGACTAAATAAAATCGGATAATATCTATACACCAAAATCTTATGTAAGCTTAATCTACTTAAAAAAATTATAGCACAAAATGTCTATCTAAAGGACTAAACAATGAAATACTTGCGTTTTTAGCGCAGGATCAATAAATTCTTCAAACAAAGTTGTTGTTGAAATTTTTATATCGTTGCATCTTAAAAATCATTTTACCTATCAATGCATTGAAAACCATACCACGCCTTTTCATGTCGTATTGTTTTTATTTAAATACATTTGAAAACCATACCATGCTTTTCAATGTTGTATTTTACTAATTACGTTTATCGTATCGCGATATACTTCATTAAAACTGACTGTGGTATTTTACTTTCAATCTGAGATGTTAAAATTTTGATGCAATTTTACTTCAGACGTCGTTCGTTATACTGTATTACTTTTAAATATATTTTCTTGATCAGCATTTTTAAACATCTAGAATCGCGAACTTGAACGTAATTATAATTCGTAGTTGACCGATAACCGGACAATCAATCATTCAATCCTCATCCGATTATTTAGCGGCTTTTATATCTTATAAATGTCTACGTCTTTAGCTTCCGGAAGCTTCTATACATTTCGCAATGATATGATGTAATTTTCTGAAAACTCCGTTCATTTTACACATTCTAAATAGCTGTCAATTTAATTTACTAGGTCGTAAAAATCTCAACCTGTTTTTCAATTAAAAGAACGAATGAAAACACATATCTGCAAGCTGGTTATTGCGGACTATCTTATATACTTTATTAGGTGGCTAAATGTATTATCGTTTTTAAATCTCGCTGACTAAAATATTTTTATTTATGTTGTGTTATCGTACAGATAATTATCTGTCATTTGCTTATTTCTACAAATGTAATTTATAGGTTTAATCGCAACCAAATGAAACTATAGTTAGAAAAGCCTAGAATAATGTAGTTTGTTCAGAATTAGATTTTACGTTTCTCATTAAATTGGAAAGAAATCTCTAGAAAAATTAATTCAGTATTCAAGCTACAATACATGCTCCATGCAAAAATGAAGAAGTAATTTAATATTCAATATACGCAACGCGTTATTAAATACGAATATTTACATATTAGAACTCGTTTTCTAACACGAGTCCTCGAAAATGGAATTTAGTATCAAGGAATGGTCTGTATTTTCGCGGATATCACTTATCAAAACAAAATTGAAAGTGATAAAAGGTGTCTTAATAAACCAAAATATGCAGTCGTATTTTGACGAAGTACGCTTTTCAATTTAAAAATTAAAAAGCGTACTTCATTAAGAACATTCGAGAAGAATCCTAAATAAATGACATTGTCTATAATAAGATAAGGAATTTAAACGTTCTTTGAACAACTAGCAAAAGTAATAAATCAAGGGATCAGCGTTGTCAAAATGAAGGAATTACAGCTAATAATCATAAATATAAGATATAACGCGTGTAATTGTATCAATGTAAAATGCTCTTTTGTCTATGGGGAAATTATTGTATAAAGCAAGAATATTAACAATGCTACTGTTATTTGTTCATTAATTATTCTAAAACCTTTCTTAAAGTAACATGGTTATTTTGAAAGTTTACTATTACAGTTGGTATGTACTCCCAAACTAACTACGGTAATTACCCATACTTACTTCGGATTCGTAACGCGAATTACATATTCCCCAAATCGATATATGTATAATTAAATAGAAATTATTAAGGAACTTAAGTTAGATGCAACATTGTAATTGAAGGATAAATAAAGAACAGGTTAATGAAAGTTCACAAATAAGTTGCGAGAACGGATATGAATACATTGTATTCCTGAAATAAGTGATACTGCAGGTGCAGGTCACAGACGGTTATAAAGACCTCAATGCAATTATTAGAATTAAGATTATTACTTTGTATTATATACAAAAAGGCATTTATGATAATAACGCAGACGCACTAAGCAGAATACAACTCAAAGCAATAGAAACAGTCAATTATAGGCAACGTAGACGATACAGAGATAAGAAAAGACCCAGAAAAAATAGACACCATACACTCGACACAAAACGAAGAACCAAAAACCGCCATTAAATTATTAAACAAAGCAATAGACAAAACCAAACCAATTTATAATTACCGAAGTTTTAACGAACCCCAATCCAGTATAATACACGAAAACAGATAGCAAAAAAATATATCAAATCCAAATAACTAAAGGCGAAAATGAAGAACAAATAATTAAAATTCTAAAAGAGTATACCTCCGAGAAAAAAAGGTTTTTTACTTTTATTACACCACCGAACATTTATACAGACGATTTTCAGAATTATACATTAAATTATTTAATAACTCAAGTCCTGAAATTATTAGATGTACAAGAAAATTTAATAACTTTAGATGACCTTGACGACATAAACGACGTAATTAGAAATCAACACATCGTGGAATCTTAGACGATCTCAACCACCCCATGAAGCTAATGGACAATTACAAAAAACACTTAAGTGAGTTAAAAGTGCCAAAATTACATTACGATAACATAAGTGTTTAGACGAATTTAGCAATAATTGTAATCATTTTACTAATCATATATGTATTGTACAAAATGTATCTTAGATGAAAGAATAAAGAAAGAAATTTTAGTCATAAGGAAACATAGGTAAATAAAGAAACAATAAATGTACCCGCAGAGACAATGAAAATTTAAAAATTAAAAACCTTTAATTTTTCATCTACGTCGGTAGGAGTTACATATCCCCCAAATCGATATGTGTATAATTAAATAGATATTATTAAGAAACCTTAGTTAGATGCAACATTGTAATTTAAGGATATATAAAGGAAAAGTTAATGAAAGTTCACAAGCAAGTTGTGAGAACGGATGTGAATACATTGTATTCCAGACGTAAGTGATACTGTAGGTGCAGGTCACAGACGGTTATAAAAATCGCAATTATAAGAATTACAATTATTACTTTGTATTATATAATTAAATAAAGAAATAAGCAGACATGAGCTTTGCAGTTCCCACAGAAATGTGAGGGACAGGGACAACATAAATACCCCGGGAGCCCCAAAATAGTCAGTCAGTCTTGAGCCTCACAGCTTTTACATTGTTGGTTGTTCAGGCTACTCAAATCCATTTAACAGTAATTTCGATTTAGAGTAATTTTATCTTGTTTGCTAAAATTCCATTTGTAAATTCTGTTTAAAATAAAAATTGTTACAAGAGTTTTTGGAAGAAGACTTTTAAAAAGGCAGCTCCCAAGCCCAAAACGTAACTGGCGCAGTTGGTGGAATTTTGAATTTCACTAGGATACCAAAATTCAAAACACTGGTGGTCTGGAAATTTAATTCCCAATCCAGAAAAACGAAACAAAATTTGGACAAAGTACAAAAATCGACCGAGCCTAAAGAAACAAAATTTGGACAGGGTACAAAAATCGACCGAGCCCAAAGAAACAAAACTTGGACAAAGTACAAAATCGACCGAGCCCAAAGAAGGAAAACAAGTAAAAGCGACGATGAAAATTATGTAGGTTCATTTATCCTTACCAATTTATTCTTTTCAAATTATTAATGCTAGCTAGTAAGAAATTTTTGTGTACAGATTTTTTCTAATTATTATCATCGCAATTTCATATTTATACCATTTATGAAAAGAATCTACTCAGAGGATTTATTTTAACAAGAGAACTATAAAGGACACATTCATGTGCATAATTTACTTCGAATTATTAAATAAAACGAAACAATTTAATTCAGCAAAATCTGAAAGCTTAAAATATAAATTAAAATGCAATTCTTATTATAGCAATTAATTACAGAAACAATTTATCAAATTCTACAAATTAAACACTTCAGCGCAACGATTGACACAAGTGTGTCATTGTAAAAGCATCTTTGTAATTTATTATTAAATTTACGCAGCACAAGTTCGAAAGAAAGCGTGTAAATTTAAAACGCAATTATCATACAATTACTACCGGAAACCATCACTGAGATAAAACTATTCACAACTTTATAAAGCTATAATTAAATATTTTTAGTACAAAAGTATTCAATTATAAAGAAACATTTAAGCAATTTACTGCAACAAAACGATTTACTTATCACAAAGTCTGAAATAACATCATTCAGAAAAACTGAAACTTTATAATTAGACAATTCAAGGTAACGAGACTGTACAATTATAAAGGAAGCATTCACGCACTTATTAATGCGAAACCTGACGAGATAATTATAGCAAACACTTATTTACTCAGCACGACTAAAATAGAAACGTACAAATTATAACGCAGTTATTGCAACAGATTATTATCCACATAAAAACCGTTCAAAAAATTAAAACTCGATTCGCAACAACTGTAACATCTGCGAAGTATAAAAATATTCAAATTCAATGCGACAGTAATTGCAGAGACATTACCAAGCAGAAATTGCAGAGACATTACCAAGCAGAAATTCTTCAATGTAGTTATATAACACCGTATAACTACAGGTAAAATATAAGTAAAGCGATTTTTTAATTAACCCAATACAAACCAAACAGGAGATAACGGACGCAATGTTCTACTTTTACACCTAATAATAAGTAAACCAACCTGACGGGTACTAAAACTAATTGCCAGTCATGACGACCTTGAACAATGGAAAGACTCCAAATGCATCCTAATTGCATATTTCGGCGACCAACGCAACATCAAATGTCTAAGCCGCGATTTGATAAACCTTAGAAGCGAAAGTAATCAATTATCATATCAATTCGGAATGAAATGTCAAAACGTACGAGTTTAATTCTGACATAACTAAAAATCGAAGAACCCGACCAAAATATCCGACTATTGAAGATAAAAATATACGACAAAGTGGCATTTTGGCATTAGACACCTACATAAACGCACTACCTAAATGGTTATCAGCCAAAATAAGATTCCAACATCCCCAAAATTTAGAAGAGGCAATGAATATGATCATAAAAGAAGAAAACGTTATGTATTACCGAAACAGACTATACAACCCTAACGCAAATAAAAACTACTCACCGATAAAAACCATACAAGCCGCGAGATAAATATCCACACAACCAAAATTTACACCATTGAACACACAAACAAATCAACAAAAGAATTATTAACAATAATGTGGGCAACGAAATATTTTAGACTATACCTTTACGGAAGAAAATTCTTCTATACACCGACCATAGACCATTAGTATGGCTATGTAAATTCAAAATTACATAGATGGAGAATTAGATTAGAAGAATACGATTACAAAATTATATACAAAAAAGGCATTTATAACAATAACGCAGACACACTAAGCAGAATACAACTCAACGCTATAGAAACAGTCAATTATAGGCAACGTAGACGAAACAGAGATAAGAGAAGACCCAGAAGAAATAGACACCATACACTCGACACAAAACGAAGAACCAAAAACCGCCATTAAATTATTAAACGAAGCAATAGACATAAAACCAAACCAATTTATAATTACCAAAGTTTTAACAAACCCCAATCCAGTAAAATACACGAAAACAGATAACAAGAAAATATATCAAATCCAAATAACTAAAGACGATAATGAAGAACAAATAATTAAAATTCTAAAAGAATATACCTCCTAGAAAAAAAGGTTTTTACTATTATTTCACCACCGAACATTTATACAGACGATTTTCAGAATTATATATTAAATTATTTAATAACTCTGGCTCTGAAATTATTAGATGTACAAGAAAATTAATAACTTTAGATGACCCTAACGATATAAACGATGTGATTAGAAATCAACACAAAGGCAAAACCAACCATCGTGGAATCTTAGACTCTTAACCACCCCATGAAGCTAATGGACAATTATACTTAAGTGAGTTAAAAGTGCAAAAATTACATTACTATAAAATAAGTGTTTAGACGATTTTATTAATAATTGTAATCATTTTACTAACCATACATGTATTGTACAAAATGTATCTTAGATATAAGAATAAAGAAAAAATTTTTAGTCATAAGGAAACAAAGGTAAATAAAAAAACAATAAAGGTACCCTTAGAGACAATGAAATTTTAAAAATTAAGCAAAACCCTTAATTTTTCATCTACGTCGGAAGGAGTTACATATCCCCAAATCGATATATGTATAATTAAATTGAAATTATTAAGAAACTTAAGTTAGATGCAACATTGTAATTCAAGGATAAATAAAGAAAAAGTTAATGAAAGTTCACAAGCAAGTTGTGAGAACGGATGTGAATACATTGTATTCGGACGTAAGTGATACTGCAGTTGCAGGTCACAGACAGTTATAAAAACCGCAATTATTAGAATTACGATTATTACTTTGTATTATAAATTGAATAAAGAAATAAGCAGACATGAGTTATGCAGTTCCCACAGAAATGTAATGGGCAGGGACAACATAAATACCCCGGGAGCCCCTAGATAGTCAGTCAGTCTTGAGCCTCACGGCTTTTACATTGTTGGTTGTTCGGGCTATTCAAATCCATTTAACAGTAATTTCGACTTAGAGTAATTTTATCTAGTTTGTTACAATTTCATTTGTAAATTCTGTTTAAAATAAAATTTTTTACAAGGGTTTTTGGAAGAATACTTAAAAAGGCGCCCCCCAAGGCCCAAAACGTAACTCGCGTAGTATTGAAAGCTGTTTTCCTTTTTGTACTTTTGAAATTAGCTATTGACCTGAGTTACGTCCAACTATGTATTGCACAAAAAGTAACTATAGTTTTGTGGTTTAGGTTTATTGCCTGAATTCCGTAAAAATTGTTGAAGTGCCTTGCTTAGTTAACACTACTATTCGTGAAATCACTATATATACAAGGTATATCCCTATTTATTCTGCCCGTTTAAAATTAATTTATTCATATCTTACATGGTTTCTATTTAAAGTAACGCGAACGCATTACAGTATTTCTTATTCCTATTTTGTGTTTCAAAAATATTTTGTTTTATTGTTTGCATTTGCATACGAACATTTTTCTCAACTATTTATGTGAACTACGTTTTCAAAAACTATAAGTTTTTATGTTTGAAACGTATTTAGTTTTATTTTTAGGATTTTTACCTGTCGTGAAAATCATCATTATATGAGCTGATAAAATAATTATCGGTAATAGTATCATAACAATAAGTTTTATTAGTTTTTGCAAAGGGATCTTCAGACTCGACACGAGACCTATATTTTATTTTACTGCTTGTACTGTTTTTTATGGTCTGTCTCTGTCGGTACGCCAATTTTTAATTAAAATGTACGTCGACAGTAATGATATACTTCAATCGAATCAACGAAATGTTTTAATTTTTCAATGACTTTTTCTATGCATGAAACAGGAACTTTGGGACTCTTATACGATTTTCATATCGTCTCCACTGACTTCTATTATGAGCACTCTTTAAAATGTACTTGGGAATATATCATGAGTACTTGTACGCAGTACTCGCGTATATTTTATGAAGTGTACTTGTACTCGGTATCCGAATTCTTTTTACTTGTATTAAGAACAGCACTGCCTTCCTGAAGACCATAGTAAGAACTGGTGGAATTCTAAAAGGTCGCAGGTCTTTTAATACCAGACTGTTTTGTTATAGGTAATCGAATTACTTGTGAAAATTTCCAGTTATGTCCAAAATAGCAGTTGTTAACTATATGTAACAAAATTTGCACAAAAAATGGAAATCTCATCAGCTTCAGCTGCGAGAGCAAATTATTGATGGAACATCGGCTAGATCAAATTTCGTATTTAATGTTAACTTTCTAACGTAATCGCGTGCACCAATAGAAGAAGCTTTCTATCCTTCTTGCAATTTTCTAAAAACAATTTTTAAAGCATACGAAACATGATAGGAATGCAATTCCATTTCGAATGCTCTGGACTGGCAACAAGCATCTAATTACAATTTTTATTACCCTTTAACTATATTTTATAATACTATGTTTAATGTGTTTTGGAATAAGGGTTTTCTTTCTTTCGGCGGCTAATGAAAACGAAACCTTATTTATGGTACATTCGGTTAGCTATGAGCCATGCTGGGTATTAAATGATGTTAAAAGAGGCGATTGCCCTTCTAGGAACAGGTAATTTCTTAAAATTACTTATACCGTTATTTCCGATGCTCAGCTGTGATTTACATATTAAAAATAAAAGCCTCAAAACAACATCAAAAGCGATTGATTCCAATGGAATAAAGTTGTGCATGTCCTAAATATAAAAAGATTTCTCTTTTTTCATTATCTAGTTAAACTTTAAAACATGCACTTTATTTTTATAAATACTATTGACTAAATGCATTTATGCACGCAACATGCATGCGGGTTGCTTAGCTAGTTTAGTATAAAAAAAAATAAATATCTTGATGCCGCTTCACGTTAGGATGCGATTGGTTTTCTTCAAATTCCTCAGAGTTGCAGCCTTTTTATATTTTTATATAACCACTATTTTTTATTGCCGTTCCTTATTTGGAAAGAATACTACATTATACGATCTAGCAATATAAATCAAAAGAAGCATAGCTCCGCATTGTAATGCAGATACCTTTTAATTTCTATAAAAAAAAATGTATCTTACCATCCAGCTAACAAAATATAAATTTTGTTTCTGCAATGGCCTGAAAATATTAAAAAGTGGTTGGTTTAGTAAGTTTTTACTACATTTTTTTTTAAATTAAATCAGCCGAAAAACTCCGCCCTCGGCTTTACTTTAATACATAATCAAGGAAGGGTTGCGTTGCTAATGTTCTTTATGAAGAAGGTTTTATAATGAGCCTTTTCTCAACGGCCTGGTGGGTGGGAACGGCCCTTTGGAGTTCAAGCTCTTTAAATTTACATGCAGAGCAACCCAAATTAAGCTAAATCTTATACAGCAACAAATTTCTCTTTCGATTAAGGGTTGAAAGGTCTTACCTTGTAATTATTTATGATTATGAAAAACTGCAATTACAGCAGTTCTTTCCATTACATTTGATTTAGTTAAAAAAGTTACTGTTAAAAAATATCGAAGCTGAAATAATTGGTGATGTAACAAATTTTATGTCCCTTACTTTATAAAGTTTTTGGTCTACACAAATAGAGTCAATTCATCTGTGAGCAGGATCCCATTGTCGGTCACGGCGGTGGTATAACTGCAACGATAGTGTAAATCCGCATAAAGCCATTCGTAATGTATATCCCTGTTTTCGAACAGTTCCCGGTCAGCATCTGTGTAAATCACTCGGTTTTACGGTGCATACAACAACTTTGGTAGCCTGTCAACGGTGGTTGTATTTTGCGGCAAGACCGCTTAGTCTGTGATTATGTTATGAAAATAGTGGAAAGGCATCCAGAAAATAGTAAGTAATTATGAGTATAAATTAGTTATAAGTTTTGTGGTGCATAATGTGAACGTGGACGCTGTGTACTATCATTTTTTCATAAAAACAACATCATCTAGCATTGATTAACCTAAATTTTAATGCGGCCGGCAATTAGTAGGATAGAAATCCTATTAAACTACAACATTTCGACCGGTTGCCCGAAAGTAGGTGATTGCGATTGTTTTTTATGTTATCTCTTTGTTACGTTCCAATTTTGCTTTCAAAATTTCCTTGGTTAATTCAATACTCGCTCGAATAAATTCCTCAACTTAAATCTAGTTGCTTTGAAACGACAAGTTTATGCTACAATTATATAGTTTATATCCTGTTTTAGGTACCCGTTATCTTGGTATACATTACGACCGCGTATAATAGTTTTCTCTATTGTTCCAATGTAAAGACTTGTTGAAATAAGGTCGCGAACACCCGAAAAACCCGGGTTTTCCTGTTTCAATCGCGCTTTGATAAGCGTGGATTTGCAGTTCAAATTCGTGTTATTGCTTGTGCGTCGAAATATTTTCTACATTATTCGTCACTGTATTTCAAAAGCAATGCACGTTTGTTTTTTCTGTTTGGCAACTAGGAGGTGTCTTGCCTTTTTTTAGCTGGAGGCCAAATGGGTTCTTTCTTTCTGTAGACCAACTGCTTTTGTCTGTAGACCAACTGCTTTTGTCCGTAGACCGCTGCTGCAGTTATGTTGGCAGGGTAAATAGATCCAGACGACCATGGCGTTGCTGTGCTGACTCACCCCCGATGGATTGCGAGCTAAGTATCCGGACACCTACAGGTATGCAACTCGTTTTCTTGTGTGTGTGTGTAAATGGTATATTCCGTATCAATGTTTGGTATAGTTACGTGACAAGAAACGTGACATTGTAGAACTATTGTTCGCTGCTGCTAATCGGTATTATCGCTCTACAGGTGTGAGGTACCTTTGTTAAAAATATTAGACATAATCCTTTATTTATTTTTATGTGTTAATAGGTAATCGTGGGCGATGTGTTTTTTTTTATTTTTTCGTATTTAGGTTAATCCCCCCATTCTCCGCGTTTGATAGTTAGCCTGGTATTTACTTTTCTGCCGGCTACATCTAGGTACGTTAGCATCTTTTTCACTGATAGGTGTGATCATTTTCTATGAATCGCTTATCTTTGTTATTAGAAGAGAATACTAATACTTTTAACCATTTTTCGACCAGTAAAATAAATGTTACTGTATGGGTAAATTTAAACGATTTTAGGTGACCGAAAAACGAATTTTAGCTCTTTTGTCGGTCACCAGTTGATTCACAAGACTTTACTGCGGCCGGCAAAAGGTCCGCTTTTCAGTATACTAAAACTTACATTTTCTTTTTTCTCCAGAAATGGTTTAAAAAAATATAGGGAAAATACGGCCCAAGTACAAAAATAAAAGTTCTTGTATTCTCACGACAATCTTTAGCTTGCCCTTTTAGAAATATAGGAAAATGTCATGGGGGTTAAAACAGCAGAGAATATGACATCCCAAATACGACTCTACAATATCACCTAAAAGGAAAGGGTGCCTGATGTGCCCATGAAAACAGACCCACCTCCTCGTTTAAGCGTGCATAGTGAAAATAAAGTAGCTCAATGGGTGAGAAATATCACCAAATGCAGATTTCTCGTTAGGAAAGTTGATTTGATTGAAATAGTTGCAAAATTTATTAAAGACTCTGGACAGTCACATTTATTCAAAGCAGGCAAGCCTGGGGAAAAATGGTACCAAAATTTTCTGAAGGGACACCCACAATATGCTGAAAAATGCGAAAGGCCTTATCAAAGATTGTTCTGTTGAGACAGAAGAATCAGTGATGCTTTGGTTCACAAACTTTAAAATGTTTTTAATAGGAAATAATTATGTTGATATTATGGACGATCCATCACAGATCTTTAACGGCGACAAATCAGAGTTTCCACTTTGTACAAAAACAGGCAAAGTTTTAGGAGACAGGGGTTTCAAGAACTTTTATCAAATAAAAACTGACAATGACAAAGAAAGTGTCACCGTATTAGTAGCGTTCACAATTGACGGCAAAATATGTCCCCCACTAGCGATATGCCCATATGCTGGACCATCAAGGGTCCTAGTAGAGAATATACCAGTATCTTGGATACTTGGAAAGTCTGATAACGGATGGATACGGGTAGATATCTTTTACAAATACATAGCAAATAATTTTAACAAGTGAGTAAACCAAATTAACCCTAAGCGACCTATCTTGCTGTTGGTGGTTGGTCAGAAGTCGCATATGAGCTCCCCCCACCCCACCCCCAATCGAGTCAATTTGTTATGAAAATGTTACTTTACGCGTTGTCATCAAACACAACGCAGATGTTAGTGTGTTGCCATCATTGAAACAATAATCAAAAAATACGATAGCAAAATGGCAAAGCAAACCAGAAAACACTAACCCAACGGTGTCAAGAATAAAGTTCTATCATTTTTAATAAAGCCTTAATGACATAAAAAACGATTTTGGATGATGTGGTTTGTGTTTGTTCAACCCAGACAATGTTGACTATAGTAAGTGCGTCAGAAATGCCTTGGAATAACAACAGAGTATACAACCAAGTAATATCAAGAAAGAAAAAATGGCTCTAACCTATGAAAACTTTCGGGCAGCAGAAATTGTTATTAACAGAATCAGTAACATTTTGGAAGCATATGCGAAAAATTCTACAGTAATTTTTCAAGAAATACAATTTTATGAATAACAGAATCGAAACACTTCAGCCAGGAAAGTTGGCTTTGAGGTAAGTGGCTCGAATACAAAAAATGCTGAATAAAACTTTTAGGAAACAGTAAATAATGATCCTGAAATAGTAGTTCCAATTGTTACAGCTGAATGTAGTACTTCACTGGAAATAATTCGCATGGCAGATGAGGATGAGGTAAGTGACAACAAAGGGGACAATCGAAGTAATTTAATTATTTGGACAAATGAGCTACCAGACAGATTTCAAGAAATTATTGTCAATTTGGAAGATTCGCCAGAAGAGAATATGATAATTTATGATGTTGAAGTGTCTTAGATAATAGAACAGATGGTACTTGTAGGAAACCCAGAGACGGCAGAAATAGAAAAAGAGATGACAGACGACAAAATAGAAACAGAAAAAGCAATTCCAATAGAAATAGCAGAAGAGATGACAGCAGACAGCATTGATCTTGGGACTGGTTGGATGTGTACCTCCATTGATTTCTATTCTGAGCAAGTCTACACATCTCCCTGAAACTCCTACAGCCTACATCTTTCACTATCTGTGTGCAGTAGTCTAACCTATGCCTACTTCTTCTTCTCTTTTTCTTATCTCTGCTTCTAATATATTCCGTACTATTCCCTCATGCCGTAGTATGTGGCCTATCATCCTAGCTCTCCTATTTTTTACCGTTTCCACATATTTCTTTCTACGGAATGCATATTGAATTTGTATACTTTTTGTTAATGCCTTCGAGAACTTCTTTTGCAATAATATATTTTACTCTTAGTGTCATTTTGTTTTCGCTTTGTAGTAGGATTGAAAGTTTAGCTCTTACTCCTTGCCTAGCAGATATAAATTTCGAGAACTTTCTACGTAGGTCTATTAAAAAAGTTACATCTCTTCGTAACAAAAAGCTTATTATTTTTTAATTCTCCCTCGCAATTTCATTATGTCCAGTATTTTAACCAGCATTATATTATCGGAGAACACTTCTGTAATCGGATTGGGTAAGTTGAAACCCTCTAAAAGTTTTTCTTCTTTGGTATATTTAATGTTTCCAATATCGGTAATTAAGTACCGAACCCATCCGAATGAAGTTAGAGTAGGAAGGAATACTAAAATGAGAGGTAAATCCGAAAGAGTGCAAGCGCATTTGAAAAAGCTACGGCACGCATACTTTTCAGAATCAGCCGAAAGTTGTCGAGAACACCCCCAAAGTCGACGACCGCCAGTGGTGCAGCACACTTCAGCCCTGGCGCGTATCCCGGCATGATCCGGACTCCCGATAAATGCTCAATAAAGATTCCATTTCGACATATCGCTTGGTATGCCAAAACTCCATTCTGGCATGCCGACATCAATATTTCCCGACAACTTAAACTGTATTCACGCAAGTAATTCCGAATGCATAACGCATTTAGGAAGTACAATTTCCCATCCTCCAATAGAAGTTATTTTAATGGGCAAAACACATTTCTGCCGTATAACAGCTTTCGACCCGCATGGTCATATATTATTACTTCTCGCATCCTAATAGCATAGTCTTTAACTAAACTAGATCTAAATGTAGTCTATAATCGAGCACCCCGGACAACCGATAAAAAATCTATTATATGATTTTCTATCTGATTGCTAGTTCTGTGTTAAGCATTAGGTCATTTTTATCTGGTTAAATATTCCGACAAAAAAATGCATAGCTTTTAATTCCGTAATTTAATCTCGGTTTATTCGAGTTAGATATTTGCATCTAATACGTTAAAAACGATTTTTAATTCTCCAATATTAATCCTGTACCGGGTTAGTATAGTCTCGGAACGGTCGAATAACTTTCTTATTTGAAGTGCATTCTTTTGAAATTTGGTGTAATGTGGTTAAGATTAATGAATATATTTATGCCATTTTCAATTTTGTATCAGCTATGCCTATCCCTTTTTTTCACTGAGACACTCATTGTGTGTATTCAACTCTAATCACTTAGCGATTTTTCGATTGCGATTATGATCGAATCGATTCATTTTTGTTGCATAGACCCCCACCATTCAATTAGATACGCTTAACCTAACTTTTGCAAAATAAAAATAATGGAATTGGGAGAGCAGTTCGTTGGACAATTCAAAATATTATCGTACTGGACATAGTGGACAACGTAACAGATGACGTTGTAACATCTATAATGCATTTATTTGTAAATTCATGTTGGAAATGCGCATCTATCTTACGTTGTATACAGTCGATTGAAGAAACAGACACAGATGTTTATATAAATAAGTATTTTAAAGAAATAGTGCCTCACCATTCAGGTACAACATTCAGAAGTCACTTCATTCAGAAATAGCATGACTGTAAACAAATATTATTTATTAAACCACATGAAGGATGCTAATCTGATTTGAAGAATTAGGTAACCTATTTGTCTTAAAGGGTATTAATTAAATGCAACGGCAATTTTCTTAGGAAAAAACGCATGTGACAGTGTAGATGCTGGCAAATTATGCCATCACCTTTAGAGAATGTGGAACATTGTTTGTATGAAGCACATGCAAAATCCATTTTATATCCTTGCAAATTTGCTCTGCTTTATGAATTATGCAAAAGCAATGTATTAAATGGGCAGGTCAGTAATATTGTGTAGAAACAGCAGACGACATTTTTACCAGTACAAATTTTCCTGATGTAATTGGAGCCAGCGATGGTTGCCATATCGAGATAAAAGTGCATTAGAGAAACACATGCGACTTTTATAACAGAAAAAAATTTTCATTCCATTATATTGCAAGGGATTTGATATGAATATGAAGTATATCAAATTAAAAAAGGACATGATCATGCGCCTGAGGATATCTACTGCATCTTCTCCAACAATTTTTTTAGTAAATTATTTCTGAAATGTTGAATATCGTTGCTTTTGTCTAATGCAGATTTAATACTTGCCATCTCTTCCATGCAACTGTTCTGCCAAGTAGATAGTATTTTTACCCAATGTGGCTCTACTTTGAAAACTTTTTTGATATGAGGATTGTTCTGTGCAGGTTTGGTTAGTCTTCTCTTCCTTGTAGCTTCTGCTATCGTCTCAGGGCAGCATTTTCTGGTAACATCTCAGTGTATTGATACACAGATTTAACCATTGGATAACCTGAAGGTAATAACTAGGATTGTAATATTTGAGACTTATTAGTAAAAGCAGCCTTCTACAATAAAATGATTTAAAATCGTGTATACATGTACATATGCCCTAATTTTATATTTTATACTTGGAACATTTTTTATTGGCTAAAATACACGGTTATTCTAAATGATGGACCCATTTTTAAAAATTTCATATTTATTAAAGTACAAATCCAATAATGAACAATCGTTATACCAAGGTAAAGAGGAAGCTTAAAAGTTTTTTTAAATACATTATAAATGTTCAATTTGTCCAACGTTTGCTGCAAGCAAACATCTACGCGGTAGGTAAACTCATCCTACACACGAGAAAGTGTATCTTGTTACTGAGTGCACGGCAGCATTGATACAATTCCGCAGATCGTTCAGAGTTGTTGGTAGAGGCGGGACGTAAACAGCATCCTTAACATAACCCCATAAGAAGTTGTCATATAGGGTGAGATCAGGAGATCTCGGTAGCCAAAAGTGTAGAGCCAGGGCTTCATTTCCACTGCGACCTATTCAGCGCTGAGGAAGGAATTCATTCAAAATCCTCGTACATCGAGGTGCTAATGGGGCGTAGCTCCATCATATTGGAAAATAAAGTCCTGTGAATCTTCCATAACTTGAGGGAACAACCATTGTTCCAAAATGTCCAAATATGTTATTCCAGTTACAGTTCTTTCCACAAAGAGAAAAGGTTCATAGACCTTTGTACGGGATAAAACACAGAACATGTTTATTTTCGGTGAGTCTCTTTCGTGTTGCAATGCTGAATGTGAATTTTGCAAATCCCATATGCGAACATTGTGTCTGTTGACTTTTCCACTATGGTGGAAAGTCGTTTCATCGCTAAAATTATACGCTGTAGAAACGCGACATCCTCCATCATTTGTAAAACAACCACAAAATTTGAGACGCTTCCCTTTGTCATCAGGCTTGAGAGCCTGCAGAAGTTGTAATCGGTAGGGCTTGTACAGCAAACGCCGTCTCAGAACTTTCCATACAGTTGGTTGGGGTATTCCAAGTTCTCTATTAGATCTATTGTTAAACTTAGGTGGATTGCGAACAAAACTTGCTTCAATCCGTCTGACATCATCCTCTGACACACGCGGTCGACCTGTGCTTTTTCCTTTACACACACCTCCAGTCTGTCGAAATTCTTAAGCCATCGGCTAATGCTTTTTCTAGTTGGTGGTTCAATACCGAATTTGGTACGAATTGCCCGCTACACTACAATTTGCGACTCACTTTTTGAGAACTCAAGAAAACCTTCTGCTCCACAGTAGCCATCTCACTTACAACTGACAGTGAAACGAAGTGGCGGTCTATTACCCAGCGAACTCTACCGATCGCTTCTGGAACCATAACCGCTTGCCTTCCTTTTTTCATTGGTATCTGGAACAGTATCACTGCTGCCGTGCACTTCGTAACAGCAAATACGCTATCTCGTGTGTGGGATGAGTTTACCTACCATGTAGATGTTTGCCGTGCAGCAAACGGTGTACATATTGAACATTTATAATGTATTTTAAAAAAATTAGAAACTTCCTCTTTTCATTGGTATAACGATTGTTCATTTTGGATTTGTACTTTAATAAATACGAATTTTTAAAAATGGATCCATCACTTAGAATAATCCTGTATATCAGTGAAATTAATATTTCAATCCAACCTCTTACCATTCAAAGAACAACATACGATCGGTAAATGGATGCATCAGTTCGAAATAATTCCTCCAGTAGGTCATACTACTGCCAGGAATTACGACCTCTACCGGACTTTGTATTATCTTTAATTTTTGGATAGTGAGCTTTTAAATTCCGGAACTTTCGTTTAATAGTTTGTGTTGTGAAATTATAGCATTGTTCTTTGATTTTTGTAGATAATTCCCTTCACATTGATAATTTTTTCACCTTGGAAGTACGAAATGATCTAGCATTTCAGAATATAATGAAATCAGTAGTAACGTTGCTGCCTCAGAAACATCATTTGTAGAAGTAAAAACTACTTTCTTTTAACAATTGTGGCGTTGTTGATCTACTGCCTTCTTCTTCCAAATTAGTTGTAAGTGTAGCAAATAATACTTCACCGTCTAAATATGAAAATCTTTAGTTATGCCATTAATAATTAGATAAGGTGCATTCACCTTCATCTTGTATAAGGGTTACTCTATTTTCGTTATGAATTTCGTTGTTGAATTCGTCCACCACAACTGTGACCTCCATACCTTAAAACCTGGTCAATCGTTCGGGTGGGCGGCGTCTGAAAGCATGTAGGCTTGGCTTGATTATTTGTTTAATAGTATAAGCAAAATATAATTATAAGTTTCATACATACATAAAAATAAAAGTAAAATTGTTAAATTTGAATGAGTTTAATAGTTTGAAGCAGTTCGGAAGTCGTCGGTAATCTTCGGAAGTCATCATGGTTGCTTGTGAAACCAAAACCAACTTAAACACTTATTGAACGAATGTATATACAGTTAAAGGCGGTGTGGAAGTCTTCGGTAGTTTTCGGAGCTTTTCGGAAAACTTTGGAATTTGCTTATGAGGCCCAGTGAGAACTTGAACAACGATGTTAGAGGATATTTACAGTTTGAAGAGGTCCAGACGTCTTCGGCGGTCTTCGGGACTCTTCGGAAGGCTTCGTGTTGTACTTGTGGGACAACTTTAAGTTACAAAGAATTATGATATGAAATTACAAACTACTAATTTACAATATATACAAGTATAGAGAGTTCAGAAGTCTTTGGTCGTCTTCGGAAGGCTTCGGAGTTTATTTGTGCGGCCCAGTAAGAACTTGAACAGTGAGGGTTAGAAATTATTTACACCATGTGGCTGCTTGGCCTCAGAATTGAGCGGTTGTTGTAGGTACATCCGCGTTCATTGCTTCCATCTGTTAGAGGAATTCTGCGGGATCCTCTAGAAGGGTGCCAGAAAATGTAGGTTTTCTGATTCGGAAAACGCTGTGTTGACGCGGTACAGGTCTTCCACAAGCGTTTTGATTGTGACAATTTTGTCGGCTGGTTGTGTTTGTTGAGTGCCACTGGGTTGTTGCAGTCCCAGAACTGTTGGTGGTTGTGTGACCTCTTGGGTTGGAGGCGGCTGTTTGGTGTCCGGCTGGACGTGTGATGTCGTTTAACTTCTCGTCTTGAGCATGCTGGTGGTTCTTGCAAGCGCGCTGTTTGCAAAATTTTCTGTGAAGACGGCCCAATCACGTTGGACGCCACTTGTACCACGTCACCACAGCGACCTCCGAAGCAGAAAAACCTGCATTCTATGGCACCCTTTTGGGGAATCCCGCAGAATTCCCCCAACAGATGGAAGCAAGAGTGTACCAAAAATACGATGTATGATTATAGTGATTTGTTTCGTAGTATTTGTACAATACAAATCGTTTGTAATCGATTGTTATCGTATTGGATTTGTTGAACGGGTTTACATAAAAATGACAGTCAATGATTGCAATCAATGTTTGAGTCGAATACCACCATTATATTTTTATATTTTCGGATGCAGGTAAAAACTATCTTCAGAAATATTAACATATTTTTTCATTGTTAAGAACGCATTACAAAAAATAATCAAAACTACCGATGACGTAAAATCAAGTTGTCTTTGAAAGCTATTTGAAATTTTATTGACGGTACAAAGAATGTTCAAACTGTTCTTCATTTACAACTTGTCAATGATGTAATCGATCAATGAAATGTTTTTATGAATTCTGTATCATTGTGGCGTGATACGATTAAATTCTTCAATTATTCGTTTTTCTAATTCTTGTAGATTAATTGGTCGATTTTATACATTTGACATTTCAAGTGACCCCACAAGAAAAATTCGAGTGGTGATAAATCTGTAGAACGGACTGGCCATTCAATTGGTCCTCTGCGCTTAATCTAGCGTGCACGAAATATTTAGTTTAAATAATCAGTAAAATCATATGTTCTCAAGGACGCCTTGATTATACGTTATTGGTAGTTTTTATTATTTTTTGTAATGCGTTCTTAAAAATGAAAAAATTTGTTAAAATTTCTGAAGGTAGTCTTTATTCTGCTTACGAAAATGTAAAAATATAATGATTGTCTCATTTAAAAAAAAAGTAGTAGGCTTTTCCTGTTAAACAGGAAGTGACACAAAATTGAAAATGGCATAAATAAAGTCATTAATTTTTACCACATATCTGTACCAAACTTCAAAAGCATATGGATTATTCATATTGTATTTACGGGGACCACTGTAGCCATTTATTTGTAGGTATTTGTTTCTAAGCTTACTATGATCCCTTGGAGCTGTTGTTTTTAGAGTAGTACTGTTGGTTTTTTTGTAATTAAGATGTGGGAGCGACCTAAAAGCTACAGCTCGCCATTGTAATAAAAATGCTTTCTTTTGGGTTTTGCTTTTAGATGTACATTGTAGTTATTGAAGCATTTTTGAGTACTATTGTGCTCATGTAATATATTTTATTTAATTATAAGTTTTTTTTTATGTTTTGTTATGAGTTATGAATGAGGGCGAGTATGTTTTTTTTTTATTTCAAGTCTCCCTTTATTTCGTAGTGGAAATACCCCGCCTACTCACCGTTGAGCTCGGTCATCACTTGCTTTTGGTTTTTTTGTAGGCTACGGCAAAATAAACAATTGTTGTAATTATAGAATTAAAATAAATTTGATACAAGTGTTTTCGGAAATAAACTTTTTAAAAAGAAGCTCACAACGACTCAAAATCTATCTTGCACTTCAAATAAAAAAGTTATTCAACCGTTACGGGACTTTATACCAACCCGGTATAGTCTGTTTCTACCACCATCGAATATTAACTTACATAGAAAAAATGTTATCTATACCATACAGAACAAGAGCCGAAAGCGCCAATCTAACCTAAGATTCTGTTCCAACAATATTGGACTAACCTAACCTAACCGCGAACGGTTGGTGCTAACCTAACCTAAATTAGAAAAATGCCGTCTAATCTAACCTAACTTAGAGAAATGTGTATAGAACTCTTCATAAATATCAAAAATGGACGGTTTCGGACATATGGACGGTTTTTCCCTGATTGTAGTATTGGTACGTTGTTTCATATATTTTTTTTTCGTTCGTTAAAAATTATATTTTCTTACCGTAATCCACGATGCTCTCTCAAACTTACAATTTATAGATAATATAGAGTGCTTAGTGCACATTTTTACGAATTTTTGCAATGCCTTTGCTTCCAAGATTGAATTAGCCATTATGGTCGTGTAATGGAATTGTTTGAGAAGCGCAAAGTTGACGCTTATCCTAGTAACGCGATTTTGTAATACTAGACTAAAGATTGCGTTGCATTATAATTCCAGGGAATGTGGATCAGTGTTTACACAATACGAGTTGTAAAAATGATGTGTTCCTATTGTTTGGAGAATCCTTCTCGAGCAAGGGCCTTATTACTATCATGCATAATGAGTGCAGGGGTTAAAATTTACCTAATCATAAAGCAGGTTTTGTTGATGCTGTGTTACGGGTAAAAATGACGTTTTGTTATTAATTTTGAATTACCCAGAAGAGGCAAGAACCCCGTAACAATTTCAAAATTGCACCAGCTAACTTCCAGTGGTGCTGGAGTGAGTTCCTATAATAAAATGATAAACATCTAAAATGTACAATGGGCGAAATATAAAACCATGTTACAAATACTACTTACATTTAAAGGTTTTTACGGTCAAAATTAAAGGGCGCCAAACCATAATATCCTAGCAATATCGTCGATGCATTCGCTACTCGGAAGATGGTTATTACAGACAGCACTCTTGCTCACGATGTTCCAAACTGTCATCATCTCTGCTATTACCTACTCTAATCACATCTTAATACTTCTTTAACGTTTTATCAAACAAAATCAATTGTAAAAAACAGGCTCTGACTTCATCATTGGAGTGACTGAATATTTTTAATATTGCTCATGTCATCTATATTATAACTAACTGCAAATAACATTCCATCTAAATTAAGACTTTATTAACAGTAAATTTTAATACATCATCACACGTAAATTAACACTAAAACAACAAATCTAAACTATATCCTACTGGTCAGATAATAACAAAACTCAAAAAAAACGAAATTTATTTGAGTAATACTACCACCGTTCCATTGTCTGTTCTATACAACATACTTTTTCAAAAGGAAACGTTGTAAGTCGCTTTGGTGCACTTGGTGTTACAGTCTAGTTAGATTGGTTCATCCAGCATCTAGTCCATCGATAAGTGCCGCCCGCACTTCGAAATTTTTTAAGATGCTACCAGAGAGGCAGGCAGCTTGTTTTAAAATGCAGTTATTCTGTTTTGTTTTCTTTTGATGCTGCTATGGAAGATAGATGCTTCTTTTATTGGTTGTTAAAGGGCTGTAGTTCTCTTACTCGTGGTTGCACAATAAATTTACAGACTGCTCGGTGCACGGGTGATTACGAAATTATTCTGCAAGTCACAATTAGTATAAACCGAAGCTCGCGTTAGAGCACTATTTACAGGTTCCTTTTGTTGTAAATTAATGCTAACAGCTTGTTTACCAAATTCTAAATAAGGGTAAGTGAACACCTAGTTCATTTAAGTTAGGGTTACATTATTTAAATTTACTGGTACGTTCTTACTTTTAGAAGTGCACTTCACAGAGCTGAAACAATTACTATATATACCATGTTTAATTTTCTTCTTGTATATATTTAAGGTTGGAAATATTAAGTAAGATATAAGTACATGTTATTTAGATTCTAAGATTTTATAATCGATATTTGGTTAGATGTGTATTGTTGTATTATGTTATATGCAAAATGATGCTTTTCTATACATCACGTTATAACAGGGCGCTTCCGTAAATGTTCGAGTTGGTCTCTGTAAATATTCCTTTTTATACTGTCTCACTAACGGTTTATAAATCACATACTTGTTGAGGTTTCCAATTTTTCTTTCTGTGTGGCCCACTTCACTCTATGACATTTTGAGCTATCCCGGAATTCAATTCTTTTGGATTTCTATTCTACCCCCTGTTTTGTTGCGGTTTTCGGTGTGGGCGTTTTTCTTTACTTATTTTACTTCTTTTTTTCTTGTCTGCACGGAATACCGCGACAATCTTTTGCCGAACACAATAGAAGATCTTTTAAACGGTATTCTTTTGAATCGAAGACAACAATTACGGTTTCACTACGATGGTATTGGGGCGCATTTATCATTTATTGTTAGAGAGAACTTAATGAAACCTTTGTACAAAGATGAGTAAAAACGAAACGATCTGTATCATGGACTTTAAAATTGAAATCGCCTCAATCGATTTCTTTAGAAATATTTCAAAACATTAAGTACGTCACACTTGTAAATGGCTTTCAAAGACTGCAATATCAAGTAGATTAATTATGCCATTAATTTTAATTCTCCCATGCTCTTCCTGAAGAAGTTTAGAATTCAGAGAAACCTTATCATACCAAGCAAGGTGTGAATTTTTAACAGGCGTGACGACAATCACACATGAAACCTAATTTTAATCTATCATTCGAAAGAGAACCTATTTTTTGATAAATACTTCATGAACATTTTTCAAATGGTAGGTGTTGGAACTGATCGAGGGTCATCATTAATCCAAGAAGTCGTCTGTATTACGGATGCCACCGCATCCGAGCCAATGCGAGATTTTTGAAAAAGTTCGACGACCCTTCTGGCAGGATATAGTAGCTGTTTTCAACTACAGAAATTACACTTTAAACATTTCATTTGGTTTTTAAATTTCTGGCATGTACATAAAATTTGACAATTTGTGTGTATATAAATTCTAAAACATCAGTGCTTCCACAGAATCTTTCACATTTTCAAAACAGTTCATTTGAAGACTCATGCATATCTTGGATCATACTATGTCCCAGTCCCTTCTCCTTTCAACTACACTTTTTGTAAACACCTTGTTACGCTCATTTGGCTTCACAACAAATATTTAAAAAAATTTATCATAAGGGTATTTACTATTTACACACGTAATTCACCAGAAATAGGTCGTGCAATTACCCCGGGACTTTTCATAGGCAGTGTGTGTCTCGATGCATTCATCACTAATTTGGCACGCAATTCTACTCCAGCTTCTTTTACTTTCTCAACATCATGTTCAATACCTTTGATGACCAAACGTACTAAGTTTATGTTTCTGTATGCATAAGGATTTGTTGTCGATTCAAAAGCTTTTTTCAATAAAATGATATGTTAATCCAGTCGATTTCTGAATTGTAGTGAAGATATATGACGCTCTATGCCATTTGTTGTGATACTTCTATAACGTGTATTGGTGTCTTTTGCAATACGGGTCAATTCTGCATTTGTAAGGAAAAATTTGACCGTGCATGAGTCATTGAGAGTTATTCCCGTCAGTCTATTTGAACTTTCAGTATTCTATTTGGATGTTCTAAAGCTTCATCATAAATAAGAGCACAAAATGGTTTTATGCTCTAATTTACTACCCAATTCCCAGATATGAATTCATTCCAGATTAAAGGAACTGTCTACTGTAGTTCATCCATTTTCGACAGGCTACAATGTTTAGCATTCGTGCGTAGTTGTGTCCATCTTAGAGCAAAAAAATATTTAAAAAAATTAAAAAAATTTTCAGTGACGCTAGTTACATATCCCCCAAATTGATATATATATATATATATATATATATATATATATATATATATATATGTATATTTAAATGAAACTATTAAGTCTTAAGAAATAGATTGCTACATTGTATAATTGAAAGACACATTATAAAAGGTTAATGAAAGTTCATTAATCAGACGTTAGAAATGAAGCAACTACTTTGTATTCCAGATATAACATGCTACTGCAGATGCAGGTCACAATAGACAATAAGAAACCAATTGTTAGAATTAAGATTATTAAAAAGTAATACATTGTATTGTATCAAGAAATAGCAGACATGAAATCTGCATTTCCCATAAGTGATGTAAGAGCACGGATAGCATAAATACCCTCAAGAGCCCAACATGGACAATCAGTCTCGAACTTTACAACTTTAACATTGTTGGTTGTTCAAGTTACTCATTTGTAATTATTAGTTATTGACAGTCAGTCTCGAACTTTGTAACAAAATCTTTTGTTATATTACAATCTCTAAAGAAAAACATTTCTAGCCATTGTTATTTTACAGCATACGAAATTGTCATTTAGCGTGAAATCGTTAAATAGTTTAATTTACTATAAGGAAGAACACCTCTTTCCTTTTTTTACATTATCTTCACCTATATAAAGCATTTAATAGTGCCTCCTACGCTTTTGATATCTGCAAATACCCTGAACGTAACTTGTGTTGCATAAGCTACAGGTATTCTTAAGCCCACTTGTGCAATTGCTAGACAGACACAACTCCTGCGCGTAAGGTGACGCTATAGGTAGGGTGTTGGCGGGTTGACAGGAAGGCGAGCGTTTGCTCGTCCATCTTGCAAGCAACAACGAGCAGGTACGCTTCGTTTTAAGATGCGGAGTTTCCCATGCTCCAAGTGGGGCATTAGGATTGCCCTACTATCAAAAAGGGTGTAAAGGTTGTCGTGGGGGGGTTTGCAAAAGAGCTCTTGTAAAGCCGCCCCGGATAATGAAGAAGAGAATGTAACAACACGTGCTAGTGAAAGTCCGTTAATGCACATTTAGGTAGGCACATCTAAGTATGCTCGTCTGAAGAATAAAATTCTAAGAAAGCACGTTTGAGGATGGTAGAATTGAGAATTTAAGTCGTTTGTATGTCAAGCAGAATTCCATGTAATGTTATTGGAATGTAATTATGTATTGTGGAATCACTCGTTTTGAAGCTGTCTGAGGGGATGTTCATGTAAGAATGCTGTATCTAGTAAATGCCAACTTCGTACCTTTTTAAACTTCAATAAGATGGAGTATAATGTTGTTTTGGTTGGTCTAGAGCGTTTTGCAGCATCACCATCAAGCAGTTAAAACAAAACCATCCAGGTACTTATAGAACTATTTACTGAGAGAATTAATTTTACGTATTAATTACGGTCAAAGCTTTGATTTAACGTTTTCCAAATTATAAGAAACTTTTGTTAAACGAATGTTAATGTTAAATTTTTTTTGCAAGATATGTTTATGCTTAAATCCCAAATAAAAATCAGTTAGAGAATTATATCCTAGTAACTTAATAGGTCAAATACCTTTTTGTTCAGAACTAACTTTTTTTGACATAAGAGGAATTTTTGAACTTTTAGAATAATTAACTTAAGGTTGTTATTCAAAGCCCGTAAGTAATGCACATGTTAATTGAGAAAAATAAGTATAAAGTTAACTTTTGATTGAAAGATGTTTAACTACAATATGCCACATGATTGGTAGAATATCAATGCTGCTTCTAACATATGACGAACTAACTTTCTTTAATTTCATGTAATGTTTGAGCCATATGAACTTTTTGTATACTAAGTTCGTTAGAGAAATTTTGTAAGCCAGAACAGATCTGTTTTATGGATGTTTAAGAACCCGACTGTACTAAAGAAATTATAAATGTTAAGATCTCTCTATGTAGAGAAACAAATTCAGAGATTTTTGAAACTTATTTTAGATTGATTATCAGATTTTTTATAAATAATTTTTGCAACAAAGAGAATTACATTTAGATTAAACTTGATTTAAAACTTTCGTCTTTTTATTTCACTAATTGAAATTAATAATATCCAAATTAGATAAACAAAATTTTGAATGTGGAACTTAGAAAAAAGTTGATACAGTATTAGGTAATAGAAACAGAGTAAGTAATTTTCAGTAGAGTATATTTTCATAGGTAAGGTGTTGTTGAGATTTTGAATTCGGGACAGTCGATCTATAAAGACCGAAATATTTGTTGTCGTAAGACACAAACAGTGTCTTATATTTTATTTTTTTTTGTGTGACATTTTCTTGCAGGAGCTGGAGCAGAGGTCCAAGAGGTTTCCAGAGGTATTGCTTATTTTAATTTGTATGCTTTTTGATAATCATTATATCATATATGTTTCTGCGTCTTCATGTAGGATACTTTAGTTTTATTTATTGTTTATATAGATGCAGTGGCGCTCATTTCCTTTTTTTTTGTTCCCGTTTGTAGTCGAGCCCACCCTATATCCACGCCCAATCTCATTGCTCACCCTTGGGGTAATTCCCAGACTAAACCGCGAATATAGTATAGCCCGTGGGTCCACCGAGGTTTTGTTCACTAATTGACTCACTCCCCATTTAAAGAAATTTAATATGTCTCACTGATGCCCAACGTCAGGACATAATTAAATTAAATAAAGAAAAAATTTAGTTTTAACTTCTTAACTTTAGCATTGTTGGTTAATCAGCTACTCATTAGTAAATAGTAATTGTTAAGCTTTGATAAAACATAAAGATTGCAAAAAAACCTGAGAAAATAGTAGTTCTAAAGAGAGGATTTAAAGGGGATTTCAACTAAAAAATGTGACTGCTGCTAAGCGACCTATCTTGCTGTTGGTGGTTGGTCAGAAGTCGCATATGAGCTCCCCCCACCCCACCCCCAATCGAGTCAATTTGTTATGAAAATGTTACTTTACGCGTTGTCATCAAACACAACGCAGATGTTAGTGTGTTGCCATCATTGAAACAATAATCAAAAAATACGATAGCAAAATGGCAAAGCAAACCAGAAAACACTAACCCAACGGTGTCAAGAATAAAGTTCTATCATTTTTAATAAAGCCTTAATGACATAAAAAACGATTTTGGATGATGTGGTTTGTGTTTGTTCAACCCAGACAATGTTGACTATAGTAAGTGCGTCAGAAATGCCTTGGAATAACAACAGAGTATACAACCAAGTAATATCAAGAAAGAAAAAATGGCTCTAACCTATGAAAACTTTCGGGCAGCAGAAATTGTTATTAACAGAATCAGTAACATTTTGGAAGCATATGCGAAAAATTCTACAGTAATTTTCAAGAAATACAATTTATGAATAACAGAATCGAAACACTTCAGCCAGGAAAGTTGGCTTTGAGGTAAGTGGCTCGAATACAAAAAATGCTGAATAAAACTTTTAGGAAACAGTAAATAATGATCCTGAAATAGTAGTTCCAATTGTTACAGCTGAATGTAGTACTTCACTGGAAATAATTCGCATGGCAGATGAGGATGAGGTAAGTGACAACAAAGGGGACAATCGAAGTAATTTAATTATTTGGACAAATGAGCTACCAGACAGATTTCAAGAAATTATTGTCAATTTGGAAGATTCGCCAGAAGAGAATATGATAATTTATGATGTTGAAGTGTCTTAGATAATAGAACAGATGGTACTTGTAGGAAACCCAGAGACGGCAGAAATAGAAAAAGAGATGACAGACGACAAAATAGAAACAGAAAAAGCAATTCCAATAGAAATAGCAGAAGAGATGACAGCAGACAGCATTGATCTTGGGACTGGTTGGATGTGTACCTCCATTGATTTCTATTCTGAGCAAGTCTACACATCTCCCTGAAACTCCTACAGCCTACATCTTTCACTATCTGTGTGCAGTAGTCTAACCTATGCCTACTTCTTCTTCTCTTTTTCTTATCTCTGCTTCTAATATATTCCGTACTATTCCCTCATGCCGTAGTATGTGGCCTATCATCCTAGCTCTCCTATTTTTTACCGTTTCCACATATTTCTTTCTACGGAATGCATATTGAATTTGTATACTTTTGTTAATGCCTTCGAGAACTTCTTTGCAATAATATATTTTACTCTTAGTGTCATTTTGTTTTCGCTTTGTAGTAGGATTGAAAGTTTAGCTCTTACTCCTTGCCTAGCAGATATAAATTTCGAGAACTTTCTACGTAGGTCTATTAAAAAAGTTACATCTCTTCGTAACAAAAAGCTTATTATTTTTTAATTCTCCCTCGCAATTTCATTATGTCCAGTATTTTAACCAGCATTATATTATCGGAGAACACTTCTGTAATCGGATTGGGTAAGTTGAAACCCTCTAAAAGTTTTTCTTCTTTGGTATATTTAATGTTTCCAATATCGGTAATTAAGTACCGAACCCATCCGAATGAAGTTAGAGAGTAGGAAGGAATACTAAAATGAGAGGTAAATCCGAAAGAGTGCAAGCGCATTTGAAAAAGCTACGGCACGCATACTTTTCAGAATCAGCCGAAAGTTGTCGAGAACACCCCCAAAGTCGACGACCGCCAGTGGTGCAGCACACTTCAGCCCTGGCGCGTATCCCGGCATGATCCGGACTCCCGATAAATGCTCAATAAAGATTCCATTTCGACATATCGCTTGGTATGCCAAAACTCCATTCTGGCATGCCGACATCAATATTTCCCGACAACTTAAACTGTATTCACGCAAGTAATTCCGAATGCATAACGCATTTAGGAAGTACAATTTCCCATCCTCCAATAGAAGTTATTTTAATGGGCAAAACACATTTCTGCCGTATAACAGCTTTCGACCCGCATGGTCATATATTATTACTTCTCGCATCCTAATAGCATAGTCTTTAACTAAACTAGATCTAAATGTAGTCTATAATCGAGCACCCGGACAACCGATAAAAAATCTATTATATGATTTTCTATCTGATTGCTAGTTCTGTGTTAAGCATTAGGTCATTTTTATCTGGTTAAATATTCCGACAAAAAAATGCATAGCTTTTAATTCCGTAATTTAATCGCGGTTTATTCGAGTTAGATATTTGCATCTAATACGTTAAAAACGATTTTTAATTCTCCAATATTAATCCTGTACCGGGTTAGTATAGTCTCGGAACGGTCGAATAACTTTCTTATTTGAAGTGCATTCTTTTGAAATTTGGTGTAATGTGGTTAAGATTAATGAATATATTTATGCCATTTTCAATTTTGTATCAGCTATGCCTATCCCTTTTTTTCACTGAGACACTCATTGTGTCTATTCAACTCTAATCACTTAGCGATTTTTCGATTGCGATTATGATCGAATCGATTCATTTTTGTTGCATAGACCCCCACCATTCAATTAGATACGCTTAACCTAACTTTTGCAAAATAAAAATAATGGAATTGGGAGAGCAGTTCGTTGGACAATTCAAAATATTATCGTACTGGACATAGTGGACAACGTAACAGATGACGTTGTAACATCTATAATGCATTTATTTGTAAATTCATGTTGGAAATGCGCATCTATCTTACGTTGTATACAGTCGATTGAAGAAACAGACACAGATGTTTATATAAATAATTATTTTAAAGAAATAGTGCCTCACCATTCAGGTACAACATTCAGAAGTCACTTCATTCAGAAATAGCATGACTGTAAACAAATATTATTTATTAAACCACATGAAGGATGCTAATCTGATTTGAAGAATTAGGTAACCTATTTGTCTTAAAGGGTATTAATTAAATGCAACGGCAATTTTCTTAGGAAAAAACGCATGTGACAGTGTAGATGCTGGCAAATTATGCCATCACCTTTAGAGAATGTGGAACATTGTTTGTATGAAGCACATGCAAAATCCATTTTATATCCTTGCAAATTTGCTCTGCTTTATGAATTATGCAAAAGCAATGTATTAAATGGGCAGGTCAGTAATATTGTGTAGAAACAGCAGACGACATTTTTACCAGTACAAATTTTCCTGATGTAATTGGAGCCAGCGATGGTTGCCATATCGAGATAAAAGTGCATTAGAGAAACACATGCGACTTTTATAACAGAAAAAAATTTTCATTCCATTATATTGCAAGGGATTTGATATGAATATGAAGTATATCAAATTAAAAAAGGACATGATCATGCGCCTGAGGATATCTACTGCATCTTCTCCAACAATTTTTTTAGTAAATTATTTCTGAAATGTTGAATATCGTTGCTTTTGTCTAATGCAGATTTAATACTTGCCATCTCTTCCATGCAACTGTTCTGCCAAGTAGATAGTATTTTTACCCAATGTGGCTCTACTTTGAAAACTTTTTTGATATGAGGATTGTTCTGTGCAGGTTTGGTTAGTCTTCTCTTCCTTGTAGCTTCTGCTATCGTCTCAGGGCAGCATTTTCTGGTAACATCTCAGTGTATTGATACACAGATTTAACCATTGGATAACCTGAAGGTAATAACTAGGATTGTAATATTTGAGACTTATTAGTAAAAGCAGCCTTCTACAATAAAATGATTTAAAATCGTGTATACATGTACATATGCCCTAATTTTATATTTTATACTTGGAACATTTTTTATTGGCTAAAATACACGGTTATTCTAAATGATGGACCCATTTTTAAAAATTTCATATTTATTAAAGTACAAATCCAATAATGAACAATCGTTATACCAAGGTAAAGAGGAAGCTTAAAAGTTTTTTTAAATACATTATAAATGTTCAATTTGTCCAACGTTTGCTGCAAGCAAACATCTACGCGGTAGGTAAACTCATCCTACACACGAGAAAGTGTATCTTGTTACTGAGTGCACGGCAGCATTGATACAATTCCGCAGATCGTTCAGAGTTGTTGGTAGAGGCGGGACGTAAACAGCATCCTTAACATAACCCCATAAGAAGTTGTCATATAGGGTGAGATCAGGAGATCTCGGTAGCCAAAAGTGTAGAGCCAGGGCTTCATTTCCACTGCGACCTATTCAGCGCTGAGGAAGGAATTCATTCAAAAATCCTCGTACATCGAGGTGCTAATGGGGCGTAGCTCCATCATATTGGAAAATAAAGTCCTGTGAATCTTCCATAACTTGAGGGAACAACCATTGTTCCAAAATGTCCAAATATGTTATTCCAGTTACAGTTCTTTCCACAAAGAGAAAAGGTTCATAGACCTTTGTACGGGATAAAACACAGAACATGTTTATTTTCGGTGAGTCTCTTTCGTGTTGCAATGCTGAATGTGAATTTTGCAAATCCCATATGCGAACATTGTGTCTGTTGACTTTTCCACTATGGTGGAAAGTCGTTTCATCGCTAAAAATTATACGCTGTAGAAACGCGACATCCTCCATCATTTGTAAAACAACCACAAAATTTGAGACGCTTCCCTTTGTCATCAGGCTTGAGAGCCTGCAGAAGTTGTAATCGGTAGGGCTTGTACAGCAAACGCCGTCTCAGAACTTTCCATACAGTTGGTTGGGGTATTCCAAGTTCTCTATTAGATCTATTGTTAAACTTAGGTGGATTGCGAACAAAACTTGCTTCAATCCGTCTGACATCATCCTCTGACACACGCGGTCGACCTGTGCTTTTTCCTTTACACACACCTCCAGTCTGTCGAAATTCTTAAGCCATCGGCTAATGCTTTTTCTAGTTGGTGGTTCAATACCGAATTTGGTACGAATTGCCCGCTACACTACAATTTGCGACTCACTTTTTGAGAACTCAAGAAAACCTTCTGCTCCACAGTAGCCATCTCACTTACAACTGACAGTGAAACGAAGTGGCGGTCTATTACCCAGCGAACTCTACCGATCGCTTCTGGAACCATAACCGCTTGCCTTCCTTTTTTCATTGGTATCTGGAACAGTATCACTGCTGCCGTGCACTTCGTAACAGCAAATACGCTATCTCGTGTGTGGGATGAGTTTACCTACCATGTAGATGTTTGCCGTGCAGCAAACGGTGTACATATTGAACATTTATAATGTATTTTAAAAAAATTAGAAACTTCCTCTTTTCATTGGTATAACGATTGTTCATTTTGGATTTGTACTTTAATAAATACGAATTTTTAAAAATGGATCCATCACTTAGAATAATCCTGTATATCAGTGAAATTAATATTTCAATCCAACCTCTTACCATTCAAAGAACAACATACGATCGGTAAATGGATGCATCAGTTCGAAATAATTCCTGCTCGGTGCACGGGTGATTACGAAATTATTCTGCAAGTCACAATTAGTATAAACCGAAGCTCGCGTTAGAGCACTATTTACAGGTTCCTTTTGTTGTAAATTAATGCTAACAGCTTGTTTACCAAATTCTAAATAAGGGTAAGTGAACACCTAGTTCATTTAAGTTAGGGTTACATTATTTAAATTTACTGGTACGTTCTTACTTTTAGAAGTGCACTTCACAGAGCTGAAACAATTACTATATATACCATGTTTAATTTTCTTCTTGTATATATTTAAGGTTGGAAATATTAAGTAAGATATAAGTACATGTTATTTAGATTCTAAGATTTTATAATCGATATTTGGTTAGATGTGTATTGTTGTATTATGTTATATGCAAAATGATGCTTTTCTATACATCACGTTATAACAGGGCGCTTCCGTAAATGTTCGAGTTGGTCTCTGTAAATATTCCTTTTTATACTGTCTCACTAACGGTTTATAAATCACATACTTGTTGAGGTTTCCAATTTTTCTTTCTGTGTGGCCCACTTCACTCTATGACATTTTGAGCTATCCCGGAATTCAATTCTTTTGGATTTCTATTCTACCCCTGTTTTGTTGCGGTTTTCGGTGTGGGCGTTTTCTTTACTTATTTTACTTCTTTTTCTTGTCTGCACGGAATACCGCGACAATCTTTTGCCGAACACAATAGAAGATCTTTTAAACGGTATTCTTTTGAATCGAAGACAACAATTACGGTTTCACTACGATGGTATTGGGGCGCATTTATCATTTATTGTTAGAGAGAACTTAATGAAACCTTTGTACAAAGATGAGTAAAAACGAAACGATCTGTATCATGGACTTTAAAATTGAAATCGCCTCAATCGATTTCTTTAGAAATATTTCAAAACATTAAGTACGTCACACTTGTAAATGGCTTTCAAAGACTGCAATATCAAGTAGATTAATTATGCCATTAATTTTAATTCTCCCATGCTCTTCCTGAAGAAGTTTAGAATTCAGAGAAACCTTATCATACCAAGCAAGGTGTGAATTTTTAACAGGCGTGACGACAATCACACATGAAACCTAATTTTAATCTATCATTCGAAAGAGAACCTATTTTTGATAAATACTTCATGAACATTTTCAAATGGTAGGTGTTGGAACTGATCGAGGTCATCATTAATCCAAGAAGTCGTCTGTATTACGGATGCCACCGCATCCGAGCCAATGCGAGATTTTTGAAAAAGTTCGACGACCCTTCTGGCAGGATATAGTAGCTGTTTTCAACTACAGAAATTACACTTTAAACATTTCATTTGGTTTTTAAATTTCTGGCATGTACATAAAATTTGACAATTTGTGTGTATATAAATTCTAAAACATCAGTGCTTCCACAGAATCTTTCACATTTTCAAAACAGTTCATTTGAAGACTCATGCATATCTTGGATCATACTATGTCCCAGTCCCTTCTCCTTTCAACTACACTTTTTGTAAACACCTTGTTACGCTCATTTGGCTTCACAACAAATATTTAAAAAATTTATCATAAGGGTATTTACTATTTACACACGTAATTCACCAGAAATAGGTCGTGCAATTACCCCGGGACTTTTCATAGGCAGTGTGTGTCTCGATGCATTCATCACTAATTTGGCACGCAATTCTACTCCAGCTTCTTTTACTTTCTCAACATCATGTTCAATACCTTTGATGACCAAACGTACTAAGTTTATGTTTCTGTATGCATAAGGATTTGTTGTCGATTCAAAAGCTTTTTTCAATAAAATGATATGTTAATCCAGTCGATTTCTGAATTGTAGTGAAGATATATGACGCTCTATGCCATTTGTTGTGATACTTCTATAACGTGTATTGGTGTCTTTTGCAATACGGGTCAATTCTGCATTTGTAAGGAAAAATTTGACCGTGCATGAGTCATTGAGAGTTATTCCCGTCAGTCTATTTGAACTTTCAGTATTCTATTTGGATGTTCTAAAGCTTCATCATAAATAAGAGCACAAAATGGTTTTATGCTCTAATTTACTACCCAATTCCCAGATATGAATTCATTCCAGATTAAAGGAACTGTCTACTGTAGTTCATCCATTTTCGACAGGCTACAATGTTTAGCATTCGTGCGTAGTTGTGTCCATCTTAGAGCAAAAAAATATTTAAAAAAATTAAAAAAATTTTCAGTGACGCTAGTTACATATCCCCCAAATTGATATATATATATATATATATATATATATATATATGTATATTTAAATGAAACTATTAAGTCTTAAGAAATAGATTGCTACATTGTATAATTGAAAGACACATTATAAAGGTTAATGAAAGTTCATTAATCAGACGTTAGAAATGAAGCAACTACTTTGTATTCCAGATATAACATGCTACTGCAGATGCAGGTCACAATAGACAATAAGAAACCAATTGTTAGAATTAAGATTATTAAAAAGTAATACATTGTATTGTATCAAGAAATAGCAGACATGAAATCTGCATTTCCCATAAGTGATGTAAGAGCACGGATAGCATAAATACCCTCAAGAGCCCAACATGGACAATCAGTCTCGAACTTTACAACTTTAACATTGTTGGTTGTTCAAGTTACTCATTTGTAATTATTAGTTATTGACAGTCAGTCTCGAACTTTGTAACAAAATCTTTTGTTATATTACAATCTCTAAAGAAAAACATTTTAGCCATTGTTATTTTACAGCATACGAAATTGTCATTTAGCGTGAAATCGTTAAATAGTTTAATTTACTATAAGGAAGAACACCTCTTTCCTTTTTTTACATTATCTTCACCTATATAAAGCATTTAATAGTGCCTCCTACGCTTTTGATATCTGCAAATACCCTGAACGTAACTTGTGTTGCATAAGCTACAGGTATTCTTAAGCCCACTTGTGCAATTGCTAGACAGACACAACTCCTGCGCGTAAGGTGACGCTATAGGTAGGGTGTTGGCGGGTTGACAGGAAGGCGAGCGAAAGCGCGGCCATCTTGCAAGCAACAACGAGCAGGTACGCTTCGTTTTAAGATGCGGAGTTTCCCATGCTCCAAGTGGGGCATTAGGATTGCCCTACTATCAAAAAGGGTGTAAAGGTTGTCGTGGGGGGGGGGGCTTTGCAAAAGAGCTCTTGTAAAGCCGCCCCGGATAATGAAGAAGAGAATGTAACAACACGTGCTAGTGAAAGTCCGTTAATGCACATTTAGGTAGGCACATCTAAGTATGCTCGTCTGAAGAATAAAATTCTAAGAAAGCACGTTTGAGGATGGTAGAATTGAGAATTTAAGTCGTTTGTATGTCAAGCAGAATTCCATGTAATGTTATTGGAATGTAATTATGTATTGTGGAATCACTCGTTTTGAAGCTGTCTGAGGGGATGTTCATGTAAGAATGCTGTATCTAGTAAATGCCAACTTCGTACCTTTTTAAACTTCAATAAGATGGAGTATAATGTTGTTTTGGTTGGTCTAGAGCGTTTTGCAGCATCACCATCAAGCAGTTAAAACAAAACCATCCAGGTACTTATAGAACTATTTACTGAGAGAATTAATTTTACGTATTAATTACGGTCAAAGCTTTGATTTAACGTTTTCCAAATTATAAGAAACTTTTGTTAAACGAATGTTAATGTTAAATTTTTTTTGCAAGATATGTTTATGCTTAAATCCCAAATAAAAATCAGTTAGAGAATTATATCCTAGTAACTTAATAGGTCAAATACCTTTTTGTTCAGAACTAACTTTTTTTGACATAAGAGGAATTTTTGAACTTTTAGAATAATTAACTTAAGGTTGTTATTCAAAGCCCGTAAGTAATGCACATGTTAATTGAGAAAAATTAAGTATAAAGTTAACTTTTGATTGAAAGATGTTTAACTACAATATGCCACATGATTGGTAGAATATCAATGCTGCTTCTAACATATGACGAACTAACTTTCTTTAATTTCATGTAATGTTTGAGCCATATGAACTTTTTGTATACTAAGTTCGTTAGAGAAATTTTGTAAGCCAGAACAGATCTGTTTTATGGATGTTTAAGAACCCGACTGTACTAAAGAAATTATAAATGTTAAGATCTCTCTATGTAGAGAAACAAATTCAGAGATTTTTGAAACTTATTTTAGATTGATTATCAGATTTTTTATAAATAATTTTTGCAACAAAGAGAATTACATTTAGATTAAACTTGATTTAAAACTTTCGTCTTTTTATTTCACTAATTGAAATTAATAATATCCAAATTAGATAAACAAAATTTTGAATGTGGAACTTAGAAAAAAGTTGATACAGTATTAGGTAATAGAAACAGAGTAAGTAATTTTCAGTAGAGTATATTTTCATAGGTAAGGTGTTGTTGAGATTTTGAATTCGGGACAGTCGATCTATAAAGACCGAAATATTTGTTGTCGTAAGACACAAACAGTGTCTTATATTTTATTTTTTTTGTGTGACATTTTCTTGCAGGAGCTGGAGCAGAGGTCCAAGAGGTTTCCAGAGGTATTGCTTATTTTAATTTGTATGCTTTTTGATAATCATTATATCCTATAGGTTTCTGCGTCTTCCTGTAGGATACTTTAGTTTTATTTATTGTTTATATAGATGCAGTGGCGCTCATTTCCTTTTTTTGTTCCCGTTTGTAGTCGAGCCCACCCTATATCCACGCCCAATCTCATTGCTCACCCTTGGGGTAATTCCCAGACTAAACCGCGAATATAGTATAGCCCGTGGGTCCACCGAGGTTTTGTTCACTAATTGACTCACTCCCCATTTAAAGAAATTTAATATGTCTCACTGATGCCCAACGTCAGGACATAATTAAATTAAATAAAGAAAAAATTTAGTTTTAACTTCTTAACTTTAGCATTGTTGGTTAATCAGCTACTCATTAGTAAATAGTAATTGTTAAGCTTTGATAAAACATAAAGATTGCAAAAAAACCTGAGAAAATAGTAGTTCTAAAGAGAGGATTTAAAGGGGATTTCAACTAAAAAATGTGACTGCTGCTATTTTTTCCAGTAAAAAAGTTGATTTATTAAATGCTAATCACATTTATGTCATACAACATCTCATCATATATAAATATACATGTAAAACGCACTACTGAATTTTGATACTTGATACTGATTACGTTATTCATTATAATATTTTCGAATACATTAATCTTGAATTCTCATCACTTATCTATTAGTTTTTGTCTTATTGATGACATTTCTTGATCGTTAGATTCGACAAACCTTCCCGATTCTAGTAAATCTTCGAAATCTTCAAGACCATCACCGTCTTCGTCTTTAATATTATTTCCAGTCTGCATTGACTCTTCATCCACAATTTCATCTGAATCATTAACTGTCTCGTAGCTTTTTTTTTCCACATTGGAGCATATTTCAGAAACATGACAATTTGAGCATAAATTTGTGCATTTTAAACCATGTTTTCAGCAGCTACATTTTAAACTGTTACATACAGTTTCACAGCTGCAGCAAATAGTTTTGAGCAATATTTGCGGAATTAATTCCTTTTCTGTGAATTTGGGCATAATGTCCCGTTGATGTTGCTTCCAGCCCAATCTGTTGCTGTCAGTTCATTACCCAGCCAAATTTGAAGCTGATAATATGCTCTGTAACAATGTTGATCTGCTGCACCTTCTGCGGGTGGGAGATTTGCCAATACGAAAGATGAATTAATTTTTGCCAACTGATATTTTCGAAATCTTAATTAATTCAGTGTTACATTACCATTTTGACATTTATAAATAGATTTGATTAATTGTAATCCATTTTTTTCAATATCTTCTTTATTTGTTTCTTCTTTAAAAAAAAATTGGCCAAATTTGACAAATTTTCATCGTCTAATAGTGAATTTACGCTACTTTTCTTTCTTTTTTCGACAATTCCAGATTTGTATCGCAGCCAGAAAAACAATGCAGAAATGCAACGATGTTTTTGAAACTATTAGACGTGAAAAATAGATCTTTTACATTTCCAGAACCTGGCATCAGAAAATAAACGTTGTGATTATTTGAATTTAATTGATTCAAAAGGACCAAGAAATCAATATCTTGACACACAACAATGACAGTTTTATTATACCTCTGGCAATTTCTATCGAGGTCTTAATTATGTCAGTATCAGCATCTTATTTTGCTTGTTTACAGGAAACTCCTTGTGACTAATCTTTTCATTAAGGTTTTTATTATTTGTCCTTGTTTTTTTCGTTAGATAAAAGTGTTTCTTGCAAAAATGGTATTTTTGTATGGTTTTGATAGTTGAACTCTGGAATATTGTGTGAGGTTTTTCTACGACTACGTTCTCCTCTTTTAGTTGAATTAGTTGCTGGTGCTGTTGTCACAGTAACTGATTTTTCGATTTCGGGGTACCCATCAAAAAGGATATAGCTGCTTGCTGCGTAATGTTTTTCTACATAGTGCAAATATTTATTCATGATCTTTTCCACCGTTTCATTTTTCTGCCAAATTACTTTGTGCAGTAAAAATTCACCGTCGATGACATGCACAATGCCGTCAGAATGCGTTGGTCCATTCTCACTCTTCACATTATTCCTGAGGCCATGTTCTGTAAAAAGTGACAATGGAAAAGATGCAAGCTTTTATTGCAAATAAGTTTTCATCTCCTTTTTACTGTCGATCGTTAACGATATTCTTTGAAATAGCAATAATGGATCGATGGCTATAATATCTCCGTTTATTTTAACGGAAGATTAAACCGTTTTTAGAGATAAGACTTTTGTTTTTTTCATTTCTTTGCATTTTTTGCGAATATTTTCCATAGTAATGTATATATTTTTTACACCAACAGAAAGTAGAGATTTCAGCGAACAAAAAACCCACCGACTTTTCTAAAAAAGCAGATATTTTGACGTGAGAATTTTCGATTGCAAATTAGGGAGGTTTTTCGATATTAAGACAAAATAAGGTAAACCAATAAATATTTTAAATCAAAAAAGTTTCAGTGTGTTTGGGATATAAAAAGGTACGTTTTCACCAAATTTCGTAAACAAATTTTTTTGTAAAAGATAAAAATAAAAAACCAAAAACTTCGTTATTTGAATTTTTCACATAAATTTTGAGGTTATGTGAAAAAAGTGTAAATACAAAAGTTGTAGATCTTTTTATTACCGACAACTTTGCCATTTAACTTTTTCTATAGGACTTGTAGTTTTGCCGGAAATCGAGATAAACCGTTTTCTACCCTTAAAAACACACCCCCTTCCACTTACCGACCTCTGATCGCCAGTAAATTATTTTTCCTTTCATTTTTGTAATATTCTCTTCCTTTTCCAATAGATTTCATCCTACTATTATTTTTTTCCACTTTTTATCATTTTCAAAGGTTTCAGCCCTGGTCTAAATATATAAAATCATTTTGAAGCAACTTAAATATTTTGTAGTCAGGACTCGGGAGTATATATAAAAACTTACCGTTTATTTAAAAAATTGCAATTAAAAATTACAAACGGCAGTTCCTTTTATTAGCTATGCTCTGCTAATTTTTATCGGTATTAACTTATTTAAAGTCATTATAATTTTCTACCCTCTGTAATTTGCGAAACAAACAGTTGTGGAACATCAAATGGCACGTTCCATTTGGAAACTTCCTATTATTATAAACCGCTTAAAACTGTGATGAGTTAAAAGCAACAACATCCTACGAACGGAAACTTGAAAATAAATGATTCACAAAAAGAGTAGCTGCTAATCCGTACAGATGTACAAAAACTGGTTTAATTTAAATGAGTAATACTAATGTTAGCTTTTGGAACATTCGAAAAAATCTTTTTAAGAGATCTGAGCGTGTTGAAGTAAGCTGAGCAATTATATGGGTGAAAGATTCCTGAAATTTTGTTTTTGTTATATCAGCAGGGTTGCACGAATTTGTTGAGTTGCTATCGAAATGATGAAGTATTTTATACAATTATACCTCTTTGAAAAAGGTTTTTTTCTGCAACAGGTGACTTACTCTGAATATTTTTTTGTTGCAAGGAAAAAGTTTATGAAGCATGTCAGAAGGGTTTATCAAAGAATTGCTGACATAAAAAAATATTTTTCAAGTTAACCAATTATTTTAATACCAACCTACGAAATGATTTACAAAATATTGCAATAAGGATATTATGGCATGAATAAAAAGCAAGCTAATCCTTATGTAAAGTAACATTTAGAAAGCCACTGAAACTCAATTCCAAAATATCATATCTGACAAAATTTGTATAATTCTTTAGTATTCAACCTAAAAAAACGTCAATGTCTAGAAACTAATGTAATTCTAACTGCGTTAACAGTTGTACATAATTAATATGCCTTTGTTCAAAAATGCAAAGTATGGCTGCTTAATGACACATTGTATGGAACACAGACACAGAAATAATTGTACGATAGACAGTTAGATAAAAGAAAGAAAAAAGTAAAAAATTTTTCAACACACCAAAAACAATATGGAATAGCCTTGAAAACGACAAAGGTGTAAGCCCTTCACCTACACGTTCAGTAAAAAACAGAAAAATGTAGAAACGTCCCTATGATGTAAAAACAGTTGATAACGCAATTAGTAGAAAATACTTGATTGAAATATTTGCGAAAGATAATATATCGAATAGAAATTCTTTGTAGTCGCAACTGTAGAAATCGACTTTTTACCACAGAGGTTAGTTTCGAGTACTATGTGTGTCCAAGCGTAAAGCATCAATCCGACATCAGCTAGTCCTGAAGATTCACTGAGTTGTTCAAACAAAAGATATGTCACCACGATAAAGAATGCAGTAAGTTATATAACAATATGAGTAATAGCGAGATAAAAGATGACAATTTCAAAAACATGGAATTTTTTAAGTGCAGTAAAAATTTAAAAATTTTTTTAAACTACGAATGAGGGAACTATCATTTTAAAATGAAAGAGCTACTAATGGAACAAAAAGGTTTGATACGAAGCACGGTTGAAGGGCAACATACATTTGAATATACGATAGGATAAGTTTAAAAGTTATAAATTGGATTTAGGTAATAGTTAACGAAACGAAGGTTTAAGGGTAAGATATATTTATACCGACAAGATAACCTCAAAAGACAGAAATGTAATTCAAATGATGGTCGAGAAGAAAAACTATATTTTGGTAAAGGTAGAAATATAGGCATGAGTAAGTACTACTCATTAGGAGTAGATGAAAATGGTTTCAAATTCTTAAAATGCCAGCGTCCTTAAGGTTTACCATTTGAATCATGTAGTTCATAGTTAATTTTGCAATTACGGGAGAATTAAACATGAGATAAACTTGGGAGCTAGTTTAGCAGAAAACTTTTTAGTTGCATCGGATGGTATATGATTTTATTTCCACATCTGTTCACCCAAGGTAAAAGAAACATCTCCTTTACGAAAGTTTTAACGACTTTTACTTTTCTCATAAGCTTTAAATAAATTATGTCTAACATCGGTAAATATAGAAAGTAACGTTTTATTCCTGTATCCCTTTATCTCGAGATATTTCTTCTTCAAATTAAATTACATTAGTATCATCAGGAACAGAACTATATTAACTACTATCATTTGGGTGTGTCGTCCAAAAACTAAAAATGACGATAAAAAATTGAACAGCTTTATGCTTGGAGGTGCGTAATGTTTGTGCAACTTTAAATATATTTCTATCCCATTTGGCGTTGTCAGAATCGAAATTTAATGTAGATAGCGGTAATGATGACTCGATTTGCTCTTTAGTAGGATTTACTTGGGGGTGATATTTAGCATTTGACCAAATCTTTTGTACTTTATAACTTGTTACAAAGGTTTCAAAGTCTTGTTATAGAGAATAATTTGAGGGTTTTCAAAGATAAGAATCACTTGTTCCATAAATGTTACAATTGCAGCAGGTATTGCTTTAGCTAAATGTTGATCGAAAACAAATTTGGAAACCAAGCTCTTAATACTAACAAATATTGAGTACCTTTCTTTGACCCAGGAAGTGATCCTAGTAAATCTAACGAAATTAAATGAAAGGAATAAATACTTATTTTTATGATATGATTATAGCGAACCTCTGCTATGACTCCATATTAACGCGTTTGCATTATGACTATGTAGGAGATGGTCGATTTAATTTGTACCCTTTGTTTGGTACTATCATATCTTATGGTTAACTTCATGTATGTTTATAAATATCTGTTTTGCCAATGTATTTGTAGTAATGTTTATGCAACGATAGAATGTAGGTTAGCCATTGTGAAGCATATTGCCAAACGGGCTAGAAACTGTTAATGGTATCTACTAAAAACTTGTATGTTTGAGCCTTTGTTGAATTTACTAACATTTTATGGCCGTGCGGGGTGGAAAATTGGTAGTCAAGGTCCTTATCTTCCCGGTGTTCTTCCTCTTCAACTTTAGGCAGACAGTTCTAGAAAAGATTAGCTAGACTACACTAACCTTTCTTCAGTCTCATACGTAGAATGTCTGAGTTACAGTTGACATCCCGTAATATTAAAAGTGCACAGGGTCCTTGTTCACCGCACCATCCTTGGAGAAGTGTATTTATGCAGTTAGAAGCGCAGGGTTGTTGAGGTTTTATCTGCCGATACTCTTTCCTCAGTGTTAACCCAGGAAGTTCGAAACTGTTTGCTCTTGTATTTCATGTTTAATTGATGGTAACCTAATTTTAAGGTTATCATATAATAATTAAAGTAGGGTCGTTAACTATTGTAGTTTTATTTCAAACCTTCCCGTCTTAAAGCCGTCTCAGTGTATATATTTGGGTTAAGTTACGGTCACACATCGTAGGTGTCACCAACCACAGCCATAGACGGCTAGATCACGAGGCCAGGTATTGTCAAGAGAGGGTATTCGCTTGTCCACAGGTAGGTTAGAGTACAGATTTGTAGCAGTTCCCCAGGTCGGATACATTATACAGTCTATCACTAATTACACTAAAGGTGGTAAATTTATCAGCATATTTAGAAACGTCCTCCTGTAACATATTAGAGTACCAGCATCTGAAGTTAAGTTAAGTAGGTTTAAATAAGAAAATTACGAAATAAAGCATTAGGTACGATATTTAGTTTTCCAGGTCTATAATGAATCGTGAAAGTAAATTGAGATATACATAAGCTCCAACGAGTTAACCGTCCTGTGGTTGTTTTAAGTTATTTAACCAGGTTAGGGCAGCACAATCAGTTATACATTATGCAAACAATAAAATGACTACCGTCTACATAATATCCTATGAATTTTTCTATACCAAAGATAATACCTAATAATTCTCTTTCGGTAGCGGATTATTTTTGTTTAGATGGCGTTAAAGTTCGACTTGCATAAGTGATCGGGTGTTCTAAACCATTGAGTTTTTGAAACAATACTGCACCTGACCCTGTAAGTGAAGCATCACGTAGTACACCAGTTCTATGTAGTGGATTTCTATAATTCATGAACTTTTACCCGTCTTTTTGGTGTTATTGTAGGAAATCTTAACTCGACTTCTCACGTAGACAAACTTATGACTTTATTTTTGTCCAGATAATGTTTTGGGTTTTGAATTTACTTTATGTTAAAAATCACGTAAACGAATTTTTATAATGACGTAATTGTAAAGCGTTTCTTTATATCCTGCGTTTCCAAAACGTATTAGTTTTTAAATGTGCGTTTATTGCAAGAATGCTTTGTTATTTCTTGGTACCATTGCATACCCTATTTTACCAAAAATCTAATCATGATTTCTAGTTTTCAATGCTCTTAATGCGTGTTTGTTTAGAATTTATGAATGCTTTTCTGCTTTAAATAAATTTAATTGCGTACAGAGTTATTTACTTTACTGAATATGTTTGTATTATTGAAGGATGTGCTTCCCGGTATTAATTTAAGTCAATTGTGATCTTTAAACAGGGTGTTAAATGTTTGCTTTTTGCATAATTTGCGAATTATGTACTTTTGATGATAAAATTTTATTTAATTTTCTAGCTTTTAATATTATTTACAAGTAGTGTGTGACCTTTATGACTCTATAAACCCATAAATAACCTTAATATCTTAGCAATATATATATATATATATATATATATATATATATATATATATATATATAAGTTATTGAATATCATTATATCAACATAAGCCATTTCCATTCATTTATTTATTACCTGTTATAGCAATTTTGATCATAAATGTGATTTAAAGCTGACAGCCCTGTAGACCTTGAAACAGATATTGTGCATGCAGACTTAGATACTATGGGACATTCTTTTTCTATTTTCAAGTTTATTGATTGTCGTGTGCATGATTTTTAAAAAATATACAAAACTTAAATAAGACGACTTTCTAAGAAGGTTTGAAATCTTTCAACTTCAATTGTACTCATTTGTTATCATATTAATCGATCTATATATTTCTATTTCTATTTCTATAAATAACAATCATTAAGTTTGCGCCCTCAAATGCTTCAAAATGCAGTCTAAATTATCGCGCACCAGAAATAACATATTTGTTTGGAAAACTATTGCATTTTAATTTTGTAATGTGGGCCAAAGTAATATTTAAAATACCACTACATTTAGTGGTTATTAAAAAATGCCACTAACGCTTAATACAAAGCTATTAGTATTTTATTGTACAAGCAGAACCACGTAAAACAATGCAAGTACGGCCACAACAGGAATACGCATTCTTTAATAAGCATTATGGTTTTTGAAAAAAATAATAACGCTAGATTGGCGTACCTGTTAAATTTAGAAATAATGCTATATTATTCAACGAGTAGAATACGTCAGTAGAATACTATGCTTTCTCACGACTACACAAATCTTCATTATCAGATATTTTCCAAACGTTTAAACTAACATCACATACACTGACAAGCGGAAATTTATTTGTCAAAATGTAACAGCCTACTTCGGATGATAACGAAAATTCTACTTCGCGGATTATGAAAAATGGAGGTTTGTACTAATTGGTCAGAGTTGTTGGATTATGATGATAATCCAGACCTGGATATTTGTGATTGGTTAAAGGAGATGGGATCCCTATAGTAGGGGATAAGGAATACTACTATAGTAAGTCTGCTTATCGTAAAAGACGATTAAAAGGCGCAGCTAGGAGCAGCAGCCTTGCTGGCTAAAAGATATTGGAGGAGGGTCGGTTGGTCTCGGGCGATCTTCAACAATTTACAAGCTTGTTGGGGGTTGGCCGTGACGGATACGGCTTTTTTCTAAAATCTTTAAAAACTGCGTTGTGGAAAGATATGGGAACCTACCACAATATTTCCCAGGTGTGCGTGGCCTAAAACACGAAATATATATGATGGAGAGCTCACAAGTAAAATTCTTGTCCTGAGGTAAAATACTCCTTCATTCGGATCTCCGGGTGGGGGTACTTGGGGCTCGTCATCGTAAGAATATAAAACAACAGTTCGATTTAATGATAGGGACTTGGATGTAAGGTCATTACTTAGAGTAGATAAGTTAACGAATTTATTAGTCGAAATGAGAAAGGGAACGCTGGACATTTTAGGTATTAGTGAGGTGAGATGGCCAGATAGAAATGACTTTTGGAAAGATAATTATAGAATAATTACAACTTCTTCAACTAATGGACAGGCAGGGGTAGGAATAGTGTTAGGTAAAAGATTAGGGCATAAAGTTAAAGAGTACTTACAATTTAGTGATAGAATAATTATGGTTAGATTGAGTACAAAACCCACAGACACTGTTTTAGTACAGGTTTACATGCCAAAACTCGGTACGAGGATGAGGAAGTAGAAAAGGTATACGAGGATATAAATAGTATATTGAGAAAAATAAAAGGAGATGAGAATTTAATAGTTATGGGCGATTTTAATGCGTCAGTGGGAGAAGGTAGTGAGGGAAAAATGATAGGAAAATTTGGGCATGGCAGACGAAATGATAGAGGAGAAAGATTAGTTGAGTTTTGCCAGGAACATAGATTAGTAACTGTAAACACCCTATTCGAACAACATGTTAGGAGAAGATATACATGGAAAGCGCCAGGTGATAGGGCTAGATACCAAATAGATTATATTTTAGTTAAACAAAGATTTAAAAACCAAGTTAAAAACTGTCGTAGTTATCCAGGAGCTGACATAGATAGCGATCATAACTTAGTTAAAATGAAGTGTAAACTAAAATTAAAAAAATTGAGAAATTTTAAAAGAGAGGGATGGGATCTAGGTAAGCTTAATTATAGTAGGGTAAAAGAGGAATATAAACAAGTACTAGATAATAAGAGCAAAGAGATAGCTGTAGGAGGGAACGTAGAAAATAGATGGAAAGAAATAAAACTGACTGTACATGATACAGCAACACAGACTATAGGTAAGAAAAAATAGAAGCGAGAAAACCCTGGTTAACAAAAAAGATATTAGATTTAATAAAGAATAGAAGAAAGCTTAAACCTTTCAGAGAAGTGGATAGTGAAAGTAAGCAAAAATATAATACAGTTAGAAATAAGATAGTACATGAGTGTAGAAAAGCTAGAAATAAATGGATGGAGGAAAATTGTAAGGGAATACAAGATGATTTGAGAGTAGGTAAGACAAACAGGGCTTACAGGGCAGTTAAAAAGTTTGTTTGGGGAAGATAGGAAAAATATAATGGTATTAGAGACGAGAAAAATGATCTTCTAATAAATAAAGTTGAGGTAGCAGACAGATGGAAAAGATATTTAGAAGATTTATATAATGGAGACGATATGGATGAGTTAGAGAACGGCCAAGAAGAGGATGTAGAAATAGGGTTCTCAATCTTAAGAAAAGAATTTGATAGAGCTGTTCGGAATCTTAAACTAAATAAAGCGCCAGGGATAGACGATATTTCCGCAGAACTAATAAAATATGCAAGTCAGTAAACTTTAGACAGATTATATGAACTAGTAAAAGTAATATATGACACAGGTGAGGTTCCAATAGATTTCGAAAAAAATATTATTATCCCAATCCCAAAAAAGTCAGGAGCTGATAGGTGTGAGAATTTTAGAACGGTTAGTTTAACTTCTCATGCTTCCAAAATACTAACAATAATAATTAAAAATAGAGTAGAAGCTTTGACTGAGAATTATTTAGGCAAAGACCAATATGGTTTTCGTAAAGACAGAGGGACTAGAGAACCGATACTAATGATTAGGGTAATTATCGAAAAAAGGTTACAAAAAAATAAAAAGACTCATTTGGCGTTTGTAGATTTAGAAAAAGCATTTGATAAGGTTAATTGGATTGTTATGTTCAGAGTTTTGCGAAAAATAGGAATCTCTCATAGGGATAGAAAAATTATTTACAGTCTATATAAAAACCAAAGCGTAGTAATTAGATTTGATGAAATAGAAAAGAAAGCTAAGATTAGAAATGGTGTTAGACAGGGTTGTATACTGTCTTCCTTAATTTTTAATGTCTATATTGAGGAAGCTTTAAACTTAGCTAGAGAGAGAAAAGAGATAGGTGTTAGTGTACAGGGACAGAAAATAGACATGTTACGTTTTGCAGATGATATAGCCATTATAGCAGAGTCTAGAAAAGAGTTAGGAGAGTTTTTAAATATTTTAAAGGAGATACTACAGAGTAACTATAGTATGAGAATTAACTCAGTAAAGACAAAGATAATGACAAGTGAGTTACAGCCTAGTTCTAAACCAAAATTAAAAATAGGTAATACCGAGTTAGAGGAGGTAGATGAATTTTGCTATTTAGGTAGTATAATTACAAAGGATGGACGTAGCAGAAGGGATATAGTAGCTAGAATAGCTCAAGCTAGAAAAATGTTTTTAAAAAAGAAAAACTTACTAATAGCTAATAGTATTAGTTTAGATAATAGAAAAAGTTTCTTAAAGTCGTACGTATGGAGCGTTCTACTATACGGTAGTGAGACTTGGACAATTAAAGAAGTAGATAAGAGAAAGATAGAAGCTTTTGAAACTTGGTGTTATAGGATAATGTTAAAGATTAGTTGGACAGATAGAGTAACAAACGAGGAATTTTATAGAAGGATAGGTGAGGAACCCTGTATGTGGAAACAATTAAAGGTCAGGAGAGATAGAATGATAGGGCACCAGTTAAGACATGAGGGACTATTTAGTAAAGTCTTAGATTATAGACTACCAAATAAAAATAGAGTAGGGAGGCCTAGACAAAGCTATATTAGTCAAATTATTAGAGATTTAGGTTGTGAAGGGTATGTAGACCTTTTTAGACTAGCTCAGAATAGAAAAGAATTTAGAGCTGCATCAAACCGACTTTAAGTAAGTTCGAAAACAAAACAAAAAGAATAAGTAAATAAAAATCAGTTAACTAAATGTCACCATGACATAACTCACAATTAGTTAGCGGTCTGGCATGTTGGTAGCGTTTCGTTGCTTAAGCCTTAACATAACATATAATTTAATAAACGTCACCATGACATAACTCACAAGTAGGTAGCGGTCTGGCATGTTGGTAGCGTTTCGTTGCTTAAGCCTTACCATAACATATAATTTAATAAACGTCACCGTGACATAACTCACAATTAGGTAGCGGTGTGGCATGTTGGCAGCGATTCGTTGCTTAAGCCTTACCATAACATATAATTTAACACCTTTCCTTTTTTGAAACGCATAACCAGGTTATAGTTCATTTCCTTATAAATGGTAATCATGTAAACATGTTAGAGTTCTTTAACATCCATCAGGTTGCTAATATCTATGTAGAGCCAGGTGGATAGGAAAAAGACCTAGACCAAGCTATATTAGTCAAATTATTAGAAATTTAGGTTGTGAAGGGTATGTAGAGCTTTTTAGATTAGCATAGAATAGAAAAGAAGTTAGAGCTACGTCAAACCGACCTTAAGTAAGGTCGAAAACAAAATGATGATGAAAGGAGATGGATTATGAATCCATATACAACTACAGAATATTGACACATTCTTAAATGCATAAAAAATGCATTACTGGATAGTCGTGGGAAAAACTTCTAAACCCACTAGTGACCTAAGTTTATAGTACACACCTGAAATGTATGGAACATGAGTGTACATTAATGCAAAACGTTTCCTCTGCACTCGTAGATAATTCATGCAGAAAAATTACATTGAATTCTTCTAAAAATTCTTTCTTGTATTACAGTATAAATGTACTTTAATGTATGCGTGATTAACAACTCATAAAATATACATTAAAAATTTAGGAAGACCTTGCCTAGGTCTTAGTAAATCCTTTATCAATGCAATAGAGCATTTGCTAATTTATGGTACCAAAAATGCCAGTGGTTGTGTGGTAGCACACAAATTAATAAATTGCTCTGCTGGCCGTGCGTTCTATTTTCTACGAGTAGTGAAGTAGTATGGTATAAAACCGGTTACTCGGACATGAAAAATTTATCACGGTCAATTTCTAAACATGAAAAATCTAAAGACCACATTTCTTCCAATTTCAAATTACATCTTTCGGGTAAACAAAACATTGTAAACGTTTTGGATCATGCACGTGTTATTGAAATTAAAAGATATAATGAACAAGTGTCAGAAAACTGGGAAATGCTTTTTCTTGGCAAATCGGTGAAACCACAAACGCATGAACTTCATCCCAGTTACCAGTAATTATTAGATATATCAAAGATGGAACCGTAGTAGAGCGTTTCGGGGGATTTTTTGATGTAAGTACCAAACAAACCTCAGACTGCCTGTTTGAATTTCTAAATGCTAATTTTGCTAAGTTCGACTTTAAGAACAAACTTATTGCTCAAACGTATGATGGTGCTGCAGTTATGGCTGGTCACCTTAACGGGCTACAAGCACAAATTAAAGCAGTCGCTCCACAAGCTTTGTTTACACATTGTTTTGCTCACGTATTAAATTTAGTGCTAAGTATTGCTTGTAAGTTCAATAAAAAAAGCCAGAATATTTTTTCAAACGTTATTCGGATTTTCTTCGTTTTTACTAAATCATCTAAGCGCTCTGCTTTATTAGACGAAATCTGCCAACGTAAACTTCCAACTAACGCTACAACGCGATGGAACTTTATATCAGGATCTGTGCTAACTGTTTCTGCTAATAGAAGCAATTTAATAGAAGTTTTTAGTAACCGTGTCGGGATTCGAACCCGGGACCTTGAGCGTAGTAGTCACATACATACCACTACGCCACGGAGCCGCCCTAATGAATTACTCCTTACATGTGATTATCCAATGCTCCACCCAAAGGTACTACATTGTTCAGGAAATGAGTTTTCTTTTTAACTGGAAATTTTGAATTTTGCCGAACTCTTGCAATTCCACGCAAGGTAGGGATTTTAACGTGCGTGACGGCACACACACGGAACCTACATTTTACCTTTCGTTCGAAGGAGAACGTATTTTTGTAAAAAAATGCCGCCTAACATTTTTCAAGCGGTCCGTACCGGGAATCGAACCCGGGACCTTGGGTTTAATACTTAGCCACGAAGCTGCCTATAGTTATTCTGCCCCCATTATATTGCGGTAAAGTTTCGTTTTGGTTTAAGTAATGAAATTACCTCTTTTATTTCTCTTAAAATTTTGAACTATTGTAGGAGTCAAAACGCAATTAAGATAGTGTGAGAGTGTGAGAGTACACCATCCCATGCAAAATGACAATTGTAGGAAAAAGAAATGTATGCGTTCTTTAAGTTTCTTCAAAAATAAATAAATGTACCCGAAACAGTACAAAATAATTAACACAATAGTCTCCCCAACAAATCTCCTGTTTTACAAATCATCATTAACATAAACTGAACATTTCGCCGTTTTGACATATTTGTGTACTTCCAATTAATCCATGGTTAAATTTAGATAATCCGAGTAATTCAGATCCCGTGAAAGTATATTACAGTTATTCACAGCGTTTAATCAAATACTGCAGTTATCCAACTTCGTCCTAAATCTTTTCTCTGTCACTAATACTAGTCTAATATATTTGTAGTCTGTACCGGTTCACAGAGCGACAGATTTAATTTATACATTATATCGTCGGTGATGCATGCGGTACAACAGTGAACCTATGTGATTTGGTCTTCGATATATATGACGTATCATATTCCGGTCATAAAAAAGGCCTTTGGCTAGTGTTAAACAGTAACCTATCCAAAAGTGGCATTCTACAAACGACTTTTTCCACTTTTGAGGAAAGGTATTACAATCGTTAACGATATCTTTATCTGCATTAATCATTTATTAAAATATACCTGCGTATGTGAGGAATGAACCATAAAATGTGACTTTTTAATGGTTATTATAGAAACAAAATTTTTGAATGAAATAACAGCTACTATTATTTTAATTCTGTATTTTTCTTGCTTCCCCGCATGTCAAGATACGCGTAATTGAGAATGCTGCACTTTTAAGCAATAGAACTAGTGGCAGTTCAACCACTTATACTTAATTAATTTCTACATCATCCAAATTAATTTATTTCATTTGACGCTCCCACAAGTTTGATGTTATATAATTTCTAATTTAAAGCTTAAGCTAAAAATTGAAAAATTTAAGTATAATTACAAATCAAAATGTATCAAACATGGCGATGAGTGTTCTGAACAGTTGTGAATATAAGGGTAGACGTTTGACCTACTTTTAATACCTAAACAGAAAGAGATTAGGAGAAGCGTCCCTTATTTTGGCAGGTCACAGAAAGAATTGGTTTAATAGGTCTTCCTGACACTTAAACGCCCTAAGAATCAAAGGGTTGCAATATAATACAACCATCAAGCAGGTGCTTGATGAAAAATTAAGAAGACTCAGAGCCTAAAAGCATTAAAATTTACTAAAACTATTCGTTCGTGCATGAGGTTGAATGCTTTGATTTAATAATGCTTCCAATAAACTTGGGTTTGAAGTAAATATAGAAAAAGTAGAAACAAGTAAATCCCATAAAGTAATTAAAATTTTTACAGGCTTGGTTATTAGTATAGAAAGAACAGAATATGTGCAGATTATCTATTTATATGAACAAAAAATGTAACAATCAATATTAAAACACTACCGTACTCTATTTAAATAAAACATAAATCAAAATTGTAAATCTTAAAAATATACCGTAACACTGTACAGAAAACATAGTATCTTAGATGATTGATTTCCTCGATTTTTCAGTCAGTTAGCTCCGTTTGTATGCCGGTCTAACCTGAAGGTTACAGGTTCGTATCCTGCCCGAGACATTATATTTTCCATATTTCAATTAACAGCTCGATTTAAATCGATCATTTATACTTTCCATCTTATTAAATTATTAAAACAGTGCTGTGACGAACCTTGTGGTTGGGGTATTGCTCAAAATATACTGTGACTTAAGTACAGCGATGGGAAATTTGAAATTATTATATTATCTTCCTTTCCTTTTCTTTGCCTGGTTAGTTCAACGAAAGTTATACTATGGAATTTACAAAATGAAATAAAACACAGCAATCTTAAGAAAACATCTATACATTCAAAAACATTTTTCATTCATACTAAACAGTTCATAAAACAATTCACAGTTCCAGTTCATACAGAAAATAATTAAAATTCTTACCTCATCTTTGTTAACTAGTACACAATCCTTTTTAATTAATGGGTATGTAATTTGCTGATCTTTTATTACCAAGTTCGTGAATGTGATTGGCCAATAACTGTCACGGATAATTTATTAAAGGTCAAGATGCTGCAAACTCTGATCTTAAAATTTGATTCAAATTATCCCTTTACAAATAATAAAATATCTTATTCTAAATTCAAATTACAAAATATTCAACTATTTTTATCAATTAATAAACAAAGAACGAAAGTTTTATACTTGCAAAAAATAGCGCTTATCAAAATTTCATTTTCATCGTAATTAATGGTATTAAATACCTCCTAATTCCCATTTTAAATTGACGTTAAAATCCCAGTGTACAAGACTATCCATATCCTTTTAAATCTCTACTTAGAATATAAATTTTCAAAGGGCATCCTCTATTTTTAATTAATTAACTTTAGAATAGCTCTTGTATCAAATAATTTCCAATCTTCATTGTATTTTACAAAATAATCATGTTTCATCAAGCAATTACATTTAGTAACTTCTATGTTTGCAACTACTCAAACGTATAAATTTTATGTCGTAAACCAATTCACAGCATACAACTCTGCTGTAAATCTTACGTGACGAATGGCAAATCGCGAATTAATAAATCTTACACGTTATTTGTCTTTAAAAAGAATCATTCTAATCAAGTTCCGGTCTTATATACAAATTATCTCTGTACGTCACATTTTCAAGAACCTTCCGTATCCACCTAGAGAAATAGTCACCTGTGTATGTAATATTAACAAGAATTTACACCGCTTTCTCGCTTTAGTAATCTAATTAGTATCAACCTTATGATTTATGTATTATCGTAAAACGGAGTCGTTTATCATTGTCTAATGCAAGAATTCAACGGTCGCGTTCTTTTCGATCTTATAATTACCCAGAAAGCTATAAATTAGTTCTTCTCTATCTAGGTTTTATTTTATTGTACGCCAAGCAATCATAAATGCCTGGGAACAAAATACGAATGTTAAATTGGTATGGGTGTCAACGCATACGGGCATCTATGGAAACAAAGCAGCAGAGAGATTACCAAAACAGTTGCAAAATAGGATCCATAGTTAAAAAAAAATCATTACAGTAAAATAATCCCAAAAATTAAAATTTTTTTTTATTTTCCACCGATATTCTTGCCAAATTTGGTTTAAGGTTATTTTTTATTCAGTTATAAAATACCATAATGATGTTCACAACATCAGAATCTTTCGGAATGAAGCAAGAGTTCCCTCCACAACATACTTTCGGTTTTCTTCTAAAATAAAAATTAATTTATAATTTTTATCCATTGTGAGATAATAGTCATCACGATTGTGATGGCCCACAGAGCTACTCCGTAATGATTTACTACTGGATCCGTGTTATTTTTTAATTTTAATTTAATTATTATCATTCACACCCACACTGTTAAGTAACAATCATTTACATATAGTTTTGTTTCATTTAGTTATACCCTGAGGATGGTTGAGGGTTTTGGCGCTCCCCTGATCAGCTGAAACGCATAGCTAGTTATCGAGTTTTAATTGTTATAGTGTTTCCCTATTTATACGATAAAAATGTTGATAACACTTAATTTTTAGTTTTCAAATTCAAAATATACACACACACGCTCACATCATACACACACAACACACACTTAACACAAACACACATACATATTCTTATATATATATATATATATATATATATATATATATATATTGCTGTGTTAATAAGATCATTTAAGGGTAGTTAGGACCAATAGTATAGTGCACTTCATATAAATTACATGAGGGCTCAGAAAACGACACAGTTTTCTGAAGAAAACAAGAAATACGATGATTAGGCTGGAAAGTAATCGACAACGCCCAGTATATTAATCATAATCATAATTAATTTAGTTAATGAAAAATATTTTAGAAGATTTATTTGAATAAACAAATTCGCAAGTTGTAAAACAACATGAACGGAAGCTGAAACACGACACGCATGAATAACGGTAGAATGTAAATTTAAAGGCTTTGTTTGTCATATTGTAGCAAGCTTCGCACGTAATTAAAAACTGAGCTAGCCGAGGTAATTAAAAATATATATTAAAAATCAAAAATTGACAGAATAAAAATTTTAACCTTTTTAATTCACAAAAAGGGCGCACCGGGTTATTGCTACCGCATCACAACAATATACATACATATATATATATATTGCTGTGATAAGGGGTTGTTTAAGGGTGTATTGAGTAGTAAGGGTCGTGTTGTAACAATAAATAACAATAGGAATCAGAAAACTGCATTTATTTAGCAGAAAAATAAGTAATTCATACATTATGTAAATAGCAAGCATTTAACACCCTGTATATAGACCGTAATTAACTTTAAACGATGCAAGTGAGCATATCTTTCAACAATAGAACGTATATTCAGAAGAGAAATAATCGTACATGTAATTGAGAAGTGTTCCACAATTTATAAAATAAAGACGCCGAAGATAAAAGATAAAACCTAACAAAGCTTTATGCAAATACGCTGAAACGATGAGCATTTTGATAAGAAAACGCAGTTTCAAAGATGCATAAATACATGAACGAAAACAGCATTAGAGTTACATCATTTATTTTGTACAATTATCCAAAAGGCGATACCTACACAAAACAACGTGTGGCAAAGATAACGGATAATAAAGTATCAATAGCAAATAAACACCATTACACGGAAATCTGAATTAATTACATCAGAAACCGCTTCAAAATACAGGGAATATTAAAGACAAACCTGGTTGGTTGAGATAATCTGCAGAACTGCTTGAAAACCCAGCCAAGAGGTAGTGGAAAAAGCTATTTAACATCCATTCTGTGATAACACGGGAGTTCACAACTAATACACGTCGAAGCTACGACACTGTTAACCAAAAATCCATGCGTAATAAAGTTGAATATATCAAATTTAAGTTACAGTGAAAATAGTGCAACAATTATGTTAATCATATGAAGAGTTTTTGCCGTTTTTTCTATAGAAAACGTGAGTAGAATTTGGGTAATTGATTTAAATTAAATATTTATAATGATAGGGCTTCAAATCTGTGTCGACGATAATACTGGACATTTCAAGTCGCTGTTGACAATAATACTGGACATTTCAAGTCTGCATCGATAATAATACTTCTGGTGTATTTCTGGATAATTAAAAGCTGCGTGGATTCTAAGGGGAAAATTCTAATTCTAAGTGGATTCTAAGGGGACAATTCTAATCGAATTTTGGTACAATTCTGGTACAATTCTAAGCTGCGTCGAAAGCATTTAATAGAAGAAATTCAAAGCATTTGCAGACGAATGTAAAATAAAAAGGCACGAGGTAATTTTTTGAAAACTAGGGGTAACTGTACTCAAATACTGGTTCACCTAAGCAGAGCATTAGTAGACGATTGAAGACAACAAAGGGGTGTTGATCCACAACACGAACAACATATCACAGGTCAGATCTATTTAATTTTAAGAAATTTTTCAATTTAAATTTTAATACTGAATTTATTCAATTTATCCAAACTTGTAATGAAGTCAACAAAAAACATTTTGCATACGTTAAACTTACGAAATAAATCATAAAGAGGTCTAGAACGTTCCAGATTACTTTGTAAAGAGGTAGTTTTTGGTGACTTTAGATTGAATTAAAAGTATATAAATTTTGGGATAAATAATACATATGATATTAATTGATTGAAGGGTGTATTTAAAGAATTTCAAAAATTGTAAATAATATTTCCGTTCATTATATGAAATTAATTGACTTCGTTTTATCAATTCAAATAGGTAATTTTAAAGGGGTGAAAAGAGAAAATTGATCATCGTAACGTTGTGCACTCTGTGTAGATTAAAAAGGGCAAGCCGTGGCATAATAATAATAATAAAATTAGTAAAATTTGAAGTAAAAACGTACAGAACACCGAGTACGGTGTTATCATATCAATATATATATATATATATATATATATATTGTCGTGGAAATTATAGGTTAAGAAGGGTATATAGATCTAGATAATAAATTTTTAACGACTGTGGATATAGGAAATAGGAACAATTTATTTACGCGCCATATTAATCAGTTTAGATAGTGAAAACTGACGGTTGTTAAGATATTTAAGTATTTTTAAATTGGAATGTAAAAATTGCATAACGGGTGGAAGCTTTAGAGTACATGAAAACTCAAGGATACCCATAATTAGTTGTAATATTTTAAATCAAGCGCATCGGATAAGAAACAGAACTTTTGAGTATAGAAAATCAATAATTTAAACACATATTTCCATTTAAATAAACGAAACGTTCGTTATACAAATCCTAAGTAGAGTTAAAACTCGGAATTATAAATTTTAAACGGACAATTTACTTCAAAGAAGCACCTGATAGTTAAATGTCAAGTTCAAAGAACTGAAACAGAATTCTATAGAATTGTTTGTAAAGGTCGGTGTGACAAGCTGTTAAAATAACAAATGCTTTAAAGACTAAGTGAAATGAAATATCTATAATGTAAAGCAGACAAAGAACACGTATAATAAAAAGTTGGTTAATATACTCGTTTAAAATACACAGTAGATTTGGAGTCCAACCACAATATCGATTTTCTGTAGCTTGAGAGGGGTTCTAAAAGAAACAATAAATATGGGTGAAACGAAGAAAGGTAGCTAAGGGTTGGACGTTAAACCGGGAGAAAGCAATATAATCGGTCGAAGGCAAGAAGTTTTGAGAAGCTCGTGTCGGTTAGATGTTGTTGAGCGAATTTCATTGTAAAAGGAAGTAAACTTGGAATTTTTCAGACGTTAAAGTTTGTTACAAATAAAATTTGGAGAATCGGTTTTAGAAAATAAGCTTTTCGATGAAAAGAGGGTCCATGAGGGGTATTCAAAAGCGTATAAATACACTGGGAGAGGTATTAAAGCTCTTTTAGATCTTATATCTCTTAGATCTCTTACTTGCTTGCTATTACGTGCTCTTACGTTGTAGTGATTGTCGCGTATTTGTTGAAGTATCATACAACATCCTATTTAAAAGTGTGTAAAAGCTGTTAGTAACGTACCGGTAATGTATTAAAAGTGTGATTTGCACAAGTGGGTGCTGGCTTATAAAAGGTGCCGTTACTACACGCTACAATCTAAGGATAGGGTGGTACTTGGGTAAGCGAATCAAGAAGTTTGAAACTAGTATGCGTTAGGGTAGTGATTATGAAAGGTTAAGCTTGGTCCAGACCATTATCCGGGTAGAAATACTAAAGGTGGTTGCAGAGATTTGGATAGCTAGTGGAAATGAGTTGGATCCAGGTATAATCACAAAGTATATGGACACAACAACGAAGGTTTTATAACACATCTTCAAAGGTAACGATGGACGAAGCTCACTCCAGGTAAAGAAAATTTTGCTTACTTGAATATTTGTGCTCGAGTGTTTTGACTTATTGGGGGTGTATTTTATTACTATAAAAACCTCATTTAAAGAGGTATATGTACAGGACATTTGATATTGATTATTTAAAAAAAAAGTTTATTAATGACATAAAAATGTTATTGTAAGGAGTAAACGGGTCTTTAACTTTATTTTAAACAAAAATGCGAGATTTAAAAGCATTTAGAGTAACTGGGTTATACTGAGCTCAAAATAGACCAGAATAAAAATCAATTTAAGGTTGTACGACGGGCCTATCTACTCGTCTAAAATAAAATTGTTGAGATATATTAAAATCATGAAATTTTAAAAGATTTAAAGATTAAGATGGTAACATTTTTTATCAAACTGTATATACCAATATGTAAATATTTTCGTGCTTATGGAAACTTGTTAACATGTGTAAATAAAAAGGTATTTGAGTGGTAATTTCATTTGACTGTGTCTGTGAGAAAGTAATGAAGTTCGGATGGTAGGTATTCCAGAAGAAGCAGATTTAGATCTAGCCAGGGTGTGCAGAAATAAGGAGGCCTTCCAAAGGTATTGTAAGAAATTTTTTTAGTACATTTTCAGAAAATTTTTATGACGGCCCAACGAAGGCGATTCCGATTGTTTTAGTATAATCCACTGCATTATATATATATATATATATATGTATATATATATATATATATGACTTATGTCAGGTTTGAGCGTCGCTTCCTGCCTATAACTGACATAAGCCAAAACTTAACAATATCAAATATGTTTGACAAAAATGCCAAACGAAGTTGAAAGTTATGTTGATGTATGGTTGAGTACATGATTTATATTTGTAAATTTTCCAATTGTCGTCATCGGTCTCGGTAACGTAATTAGAAAATATATGGTCCGCGAAAGACTAAGGCACAGGTTCGAGTCCTGTTGGTTACCTTATATTTTCCATCTTTCAATTACTAGCTCGATTTGAAATGATCATTTGGGCTTTGCATAAAGGTCAAGTTAATACTTCATCTAATAATTTGACTTGACGCAGATTTCGAATTTTGTATTTTAATTCGGGGGAAAATGGCGTGATAAGGGGTCACGAGAGGTCATTAAAACCTTAATTTTAAAAATAAATCCCACTAATGATATAACATAATCCGGAAAAACGGATATGTCCGTAAATTCATGGTTACGCCCTGTATAATTTAAGCGTACCTTTATTCGTTACTGTACAATGCAAAAACGCAAATTGCGCGTGTATAAATAATCACCCTGTATGATATAAGCATATAGTAAATAAATAGCAAGTAAGTAAGTTGTGTATGTAAATTGTAAGATACCCTAAAGCGCATTTAAATGCAAACGTAAAAATCGATCATTTTAAGATAAATACAAAGCCATTTGTTTTTAATTATCAATACATTTTTGACAAAAAATAAATTTGATTTGCTGTAAATAGCATAAAAGAATACAGCTTTACGCATTTAGTTTGAGAAACTACAAAACCTCAAAATTAATACATAATTTTGTGTACTGAAACGAAAGCAAATATTTCTATAAAACGAAACCCCTTTTGCATTAAAAACGAATTATAGTTTAAATTAATTACCCCGTGGATATTGCAATTTATTCTAAATAAAGAATTCTCTAGAATATAAAAAGATAAGTCATCGGTATTTAAAAATACGTCAAATTCGTATAACTCATTAATAAGTAAACATTGTATTCCTAGAAGCAGCTTGAACATTGAAAATAAACCGTAAAATTCCTGGAATAACCGATAAATAATCGATTGTCTTTTGAGTTAGTATGGGACGCCGCATTAATCTTATATGTGGGACAAGGACGCATAGAACGCGTCACGGAAAATTGGAACCGGATAACAAGGTGATATATGCCGAAATCACAGACGTTAAATAAATTTTCGGAGAAACCTTACATCATGATGTTCCACATTTTTCTAGTACGCTTCTGGAAACAGATAAATTTGTAAACAATGGAAGCGTTTATTCATTAGGAGGTCATTCATTGATTAGATTTCATTCATTCATGCGAGCACAAAATATTATTTTGCTTTAACCGCAAGCTGTTGCTACAGTGTTTGAGTATGTGGTAAACTTACAGTAATTTAAACAAGTTGGGAGGTTGTAATGAATAAAGGAGCAATGTTTTAAACGTAACTTATAAAGAAAAATGGAATTTATTAATTACGATGAAGAGGCAAAATTCCTCAATATATTTTAATAAAATAATCGAAAGGAAGATTTAAGCAAAAAGTACTTTGGTAATTGTTGTTTGAAATGTGAATTTTTTTATGGAGAATTTTGTAAGCAGATTTGACGTCAATCTAAAATAAGAAGATAATTTATTTCGATGAGCATTTTTTGTGGATTCTGCAAGTATCACTTGTAGATTTATTTTTAACTGATATTAGAGTATTTGGATGTAGTTTAAGATAGTTCTAATAATTTTTTTGTGTGGATTATTTTTAACACGAGTTTGTGTTCAGAGTTCGAAGTACTCTGACCTTTTAATAGATTATATGTCAATGTTTTCTGGCCAAAACAAATCTTTACAAGCGTGGAGATAATTTGTAACCAGGTAAACGATCCTCAAAAAAATAAGTTTATTTCTGTAAATTTAAAAATAAGGTAAGAAACAATATTTTTGATCAAGTACTTCTTAGAAATTATTTTATGTTTGAAAGAAACGATGTTATAAATGCTTTTGTATGAAAGAAAATAATACATATGTCACGTTAAAGATTTCCATCTTGCTTGGAACAGCAAGGGTTGGGCAAAATTCAAAATTTTTCAAGTAAAAGAATTCGCTTTCTGACCAATGTAGTATTTTTGGGCGTAGCATTGGAAAATCAAATGCAGTGGTGCGAAATGCCAGAAACGTCATACTGTTGAAACGGATTAATGCTGGCGAAGGACACAGGGTTCAGTTGGGACTGGGTCATGAATCCTGTCCATCAGTGGACTAAACATGATTACGAACTGGTCGTCCATCTTCGAGGAAATCTTTTGCCCATTAGGGGAATCTCGAACAATCCGCCTAATGAACGAAAGTGTGATGGCTATCCGAATTCAGAAATCCTCAGGCATGTTCTGCAACACTGACCAGTCTCGCACTGGGACAGGATTTGCAGACATGACCGGGTAGCGAATAGTTTGTATGTGTTACATGCGTTTTTATATTTACGTACACTTCTTTATCACATATCAACGTTTATTGGTTGCAACCCTTCAGGTTCACAAGCCGTGTTTCCCAATTTGGGCCTTGATCCCTTCACATATTAGGCCTTTGGCCAGTGAAGAGGCGTGCAATCCAATTTGCAATATAGAATGCTGTGTATCGCTTTATATATTTTGTGCAAACGCCCGCAACAATCTCGGCCGATATGAAGCTTTTTAATTAATAGATTTCTTAATATTTACTGTTGAGTTGTTCCAATAGCCCCAAATGTACATCGCTATACCAGTAGCCACAAATGTAAGCGGATACGATACCGTCAAAGTGTCACTTTGTGAAAGAGTCCGCGGGTAAATGGTTTCTGAGGCGAAAAGGTTTCAATAGCAAAAGGGGTTATCGAACGAAAGAGCTCTTGGGACGTACAAGCTCCCCTGGCGAAAGAGCTTCCTGGGCAAAAGACTTCTTTGGGCGAAAGACCCTCCCGGTTGAAAGAAAATCAGTCCTGTGGTTGTCAAAGAAACGATTTCATAAATTAGGTTCTAATGAAAAATTGTTATGCATCGAAAGACGTTATTTTATAACATTATTTGGGCTTTCGTCTAAATTGTTTCTTTTTTTATGTTAAGAATTTAAATTCTCTACCGCAATTTGGACGCAACAATACGACGATACTTAACTTGATTATATCCTTTTATTCTCAACATTAGGCAGTTCAGTTGTAAGAGGGCATTTTGGACGCGACACAATAGATAATATTGCTTTCATTAGAAAGTAGTTGCATCAAGTACTGCCAACTAGAACGAGAAAAAGTGATTGCCGAGTTAAATTGTAGCCTGCGTAATTATTGGCTAATAGAATGACTAATACTGCATACTTCTATAATTTGGATGTAAACTGTTAGTAAGCATGGTAGATGAGTAAATTTGTTCCACTTTATTTTGTTGTTTATTATCAGGAGACAACAGGCCATCGCCTTTCCCAGCAATAAATGAAGGAATTTGTACCGCAAGTCATTTAAATAATTTATATAGATTTCACTAGTCTAAACAATCTTTGCTAAATGTTTGTGGTTTGGAAAATTTTGTTTTGTAACTTTTAGAGTTGTAGATCCCCAGATAGTTGTTATTAAGACGGTGAAATGGGATATGCGACTTTTATAAGGGTTAACTACGACATTCACCCCATTTCATTATAGCATTAGCAGGTTATGTTTCACAAAAACAAACTGAAAATAGTAAAACGGTCATTTCCACCCCATGCTTTGCATGCATGCGATTATTTTCGTTCCAAACAGTATGCTGCTCATTTTACCATGACTCATCCTTGTTAATGTATGCAACTGCATATTATATAGCATATAAGAACTCGCCGAACACACCCAAATAATTCTCAAACCTCACATCAGTTTATACAACGGACAAAGATAAACAGAGTTGTTTCAATAGACACAAAAAAGATAGGAACGGATGCGCTAGTAAAATTAAAATTTATCTAGTAGGTTAACGACCCATCCTAATCTTAGAAGTATTGAATCCACCTCGTCTGTTTTTAAAGTTATTCAAACAACTCAATGGCCCCGATGTAATGCAATAAGCAGTCTAAAGTCTTTAAGTGTTACAAAACAGATTTCCATTACAAAGGGTGCATTGTATATAGCGACACGCCCGAATTAGGTTTTGGGTTAACACGCGATTTGCAAGCAGTAGGCGGTTGCTTGTGGTCTACTATAATGTTTGTTAAATCAGATGGACCTTGTCCTTAAATTTTATTAGTCCTCGTCCCGCCATCGTAAACCTGAAAAATAACTCGTTAATAAAAATAGCTGGGAATCAAAAGCTTGTAGGTTGTAAAATATAAAAAAGTTTTGCCTTTGGAAGTGCAATAAGAAAAGGGTTGCAAGGGTCTGCACATATTATAATGCACTATAAACCGTAAAAATTCTCGGTATGCGCTTAACAATGACCTTGTAAAGTTTACTTGCCTCAAGTATAAATGTGAATGTAATGCAGACCCGGCGATAAAATGCACCCTATTGAGATTAAATAAACAGTGCAGGCGTCATACTTAACGTTTAAGTTATCTATAGACTTTCAAAAATAAATTCACGTCACGTAACCATTACTACACAAACAAATAAGGAAATTTTTGCATCCGACATTGTACGATTAAGTAAATTTTATGGAATGCAGTTACAAATTTTATAATTTTCTTATTTTTAGATTTATTTTATGAAGCATTTGAGATTGTGCAGATAAACCTTTCATAGTTTGTTCTATACTATACTGATTCCCTATATAAAATCTGTGTATATACTTTAAAAATTTTCACGTGTAAGAAATTATACAGGGTGGCCTGATTGGAAGTTGAGTTGCTAGACGTACCAGTTCGCCAAATTGGGATAATGATCAGCTAAAAAGTATACACTGGGCGATGGAAATTAAAAGCAAACCAATTCCAAACTTAACCCAAAAGTCACATAAGACAAACCGTAGTTTACAGAACAAAATTTAATAGAGTAGTGTTAACGCGCGAGGGGTCTTATAATTTTATATATCAATTTACCTCAACCGTATTCTATTGTTCTATAAGTGTCGTTTCTACTCTTCAACAAAGTGGACTATATGGCTATTTTTTGGACGTGTTACGTACGCACTATCACTGTGTTTTTTAGGGTTTATCCATAAAATCACTTTCGGAGACTAATGACTTCACTCACTTTACCGAACCAACAACCATTTTTCTTCGATGTCTATGAGCAAGTGTCGACCATTACCTCTTTAGTCCAACTTAATTTCCACAGGCAGAAAGGAGGTTTTATGACGGGATATAACGGGACAAGGGATGGCAGCTTTGCTATTTATTTACAATTAAGAATTTACAACGACTTAAAATTAAACACGAAAACGTGCGACAAAGAGGCCAAACATCCCGCCCACCAAAATAAGTATGGACTAACTTATTTTATATTTACAAATTATTAAAGCTATTAACTAAGAAACCTAAACCGACAAACTTATATAAGTAAATATATATATATATATATATATATATATATATATATTGCTGTGGTATTAATCCCAGCGTTGAGCCGTCATAAATTTTGTTGTGAAATTTACGCCTAATATTCTTATTGAGTCCCACGATCGGACATTATATAAAAGTGCTATGAAATTGGCTCCACGATTGAGCATGTCATAAAATGCTGTGATATTCTTATTAGGATCAACGAACCCCTACAATGGGCGTCATAAAATGCTGTGATATTACCCTTTACATTACGCCCCGACTAGCTTATTTAACTGAAAATATAGCAATTCTACAATACACAATATAATGATTAAGTATTTACAACTCACAAAATTTTCCCCTTTTTAGAATATTTACATATACCAGATTTATGAGGTTTTAAGCAAGCAAAACTATCTTTTTACTTATTTAGGGACCTTCGAACGTTCCAAGATGACTAATCCCTTTGTCATAAATGGCCCTATTATATTTTGTTGACTCTTACAGATACAAAAATGATAAATGTTGAATTAAAAACAGTTTTCAATAATAAATTGTGTCAAGATTGCTAACCTGGAATGGTTCTGTAGTTCCTTTCTAGCCTGTGATCTGCATCCCCATGGGTTGTTTCATGCCAAGTCTGAATATGTCCAAATTAAAAGTCGAATTTAGAAGTTGATATTAAAACCAAAATTACAATCCAGATCCAAATTACATGTAGGTATTAGAATCTAGTTTTCAATATCGGCATTAAAATAATTTTCATGTCGGTATTAAAATCTAATTTAAATACCAGTATTGAAATCCAATTTAAATATCAGTATTAAAACCAATTTAAATATCAGTGTTAAAAGCAATTTAAATATCAGTGTTAAAAGCCCTGTTTTATTAATGTTAGAAATGGATTTTTAATTAAATCGTTAATACTTACGTCTATAATAAATCGACTTATTCGTTGCACAAATTCGTACACTTTTCAAAATTAATTTCACCTTAATTTTGTTTCACTGGTTACGTAAATTACTAGTGCTTTCGAACATAGTCGTAGCCCAGTTTGAATGTATACTAACTCGTCGCTTCATCCTTATCGTATTTAAAGGCGTATCTCCACCTGCTTTTCATTGGCCTATCCACGTTCTGGGACGACACCTTTACCTTTATCTTGCATACCTTGAAATTTACACCAATTATTTAGTTCAAATCTTTTAATGTATGTCTTGACTGTGACGTAAAACATTCGCATATCGTGGTATTATTTGAGAAATTCCAGCAATTGCCTTTATTTAAGTTACGTATTCGAATGTTGGTTATTTATTATTATCGAAACTGAATAGTCTGGTGCTTGTTTATTTCTCATAATATTGGATTTTTGAATAAATGTGATTCTTCCTGTCACGTAACGATTTTCTAATAATGCATAATTTAGAGTGCGTGTACGATGATATTCTTAACGCAATTGTTAAATATTTGTAATGCCAATTCATATAGGTTTCTCGGTGATTTAATTTTGATGCATTTTTGTTGCGTTTTCAAATCTTATCTTAACTTGAAAACTACTCTTAGATATTTCTATGTTCTTATGTATTTAATCCCACGTATTTAATACAGTGTGCTCTCAATCAACAATATGTAGAGTGACCGATTTACTCTTATAATTTCTGGAATTATCTGGCTTTTTTGAGCTGTAAGTTGTTTTTATTTATTCTACGACCCCTATGACTTAACCTACCCCTAAACTACCCTATAATTATATCAATATATATATATATATATATATATATATATATTTGTGATAAACGGGTGGTCGTCTCTATGCTTCTTGTTATTTTTTTATATAATTTCTATTTTTAAATTTTAAAGATACCTCTTCCTATATGACTCAGCTAACTCAGTCCAATTTACACAAAGCGCACACCGATACGACAACAAAGACTGTTTAATCCCCCTTTTTCTTTAGCTTCTTTCTATCTGAATGATAAAAACGAAACAAACCAAAATTTGTATAATGACCAAAAATATGTACACTTTATAGTTTAATAACTTTGATACTTTAAGCTGATATTCATAAATGAACCCCTGAATCAAAATAATAATATCTATCTGATTATGCCCAAATCATAAATCTCCTAAAGCCAGCAAAAATACCACTGTCTGTTACTAGCACTTTTGAACGTTCAAATGACCTTTCTCTCTACATAAATTTTCAAAAGATTTTTGATGACCTCTCACAAATTATATACTTTACTGTATATATATTGCTATGGTATTAGAAGAATTATCGAGCCCCGACTTTATGCTGTATATTTATTTGCTATGAATTCTAAATTATTGGACCACCATTTTAATATTCACGATTAAGTGTAATTATCTCCTCCTCCAGCTGTTTTCTTAATGTTGCTATCAACTGGACTTTATCTTTAAACAACTCTGTCTACCAATGGCAAAATTCGATACGTTACCGCCTTGCGGGTTATCACTTTCCTATTCAACTTGTGGCTCCGCCTTTGTACTATTTAAATCTTATGACCTCGGCTAGCATTTATTTGCAATTATAAAATTCAGTAAATTTAGATTTTATATAATGAAACCAATATGTTATGTACAGCTTTTGAAATTATTTGTAATACATTTCTTATAAATTTCATTTATTAACAACCATCTAGTATGTACTCAAAAACCCAAAGTCACCAAAGAAAATTTATTATCTTTACCAACAAAGTGTAGAATATTCTAAACCTGTTTTCTTATTACTCATTCAATACGTATGCAACCTCTTTTGTTGACTCCTTCACAAGCATATCATATTTAGCAAATTCAATATTAAAAATAAAATAAAAATTCATATAGAAAAACAAATGTCTTATAACTAAATATCTGACCTGGTTTTATCTTTTTCGCATCGACGCTTTCAATAAAAATGATCTTCCCCAATTCTGGATTCCTTTCAAATTATTACACTATGGACCATCACCATTAAATTATATACCCCAATTTATTTCAATTCTTCAAACTTATCATTCTTGCCCCAGACTTAAAATTGTAGTTTGTTTCATCCCTGTACTTCAAGATTGTATTATTCTTCTTTTCCCCTTGACATTTAAATTGCATTACTGTATTTTTTCTTAACATCAGAATCCTAGTCTATTTCCCTCAGACCTCGAAACCCTATTATTTTTATGTCTTAGTTTACAATAAATTCATTAAAAACGTACTTACGTTTAAACGGTAATTGTAATCTTCATATTTGCACTCATTTTATTTTTCACTTTTATACTTATTACGTAATACTTTGTTTAATGGCTATGCACTTCGGCCTTCATTGAGTTCAAAACTGACTTTCTTATCAAGGTGCTTGCTAATATAACCTCGAATTCCCACTCCATCCGTGGGTTTGGTCTAGAACTCGTCGCTTGTCTCTGACCAATCAAATAATTTTATTTACAGCAGTTTCTGATGCAATGCTCCACGTTTTCCCATAATCACAACCTGCCCGCAGCTGTGTTTTATTATCAACCTGCTGTATTTTGATAGATTACCTGCTTTTCTATAAACAACTGATGCAACCCGGCTTTAAATTTCCATGTTTACATGTGATTCACGCAATTTTTAATCATTTCTCTTATCAAAATGGTTAGATCTTTGTACGCATTTATATTAACTACCTGAAACTCTATTTTTATATCCGTATTAATTTAATCGTCTGAAACTCTTCTTCTTAATGCGTGTCTAATTACACTTTATAATTCATTTCCCAATATACGCGTACTTCCACTGAAAAATATCCTTATTTGTTTTACCTAAATTAACTAAACTTTATCTACAGGGTATTTAATATTTACTATTTACTTAATACATGTACTTCTCATTCCTACGCCAACTATGCGTCTTCCTATGTTTACCTGCGTCGCCCAAAAACTATTTCTACTCTATATACAGGGTGTTGACTACTTACTATCTACTATCTATTTCTTAATTATTTCCTTAAATAAGTGTGGTTTTCTGCTAACTATTCTAATTACTCCTTCCCGAACGACCTTTACTATAACGTGCACCCTTAAGCAACCCCTTATCACAGCAATATATATATATATATATATATATATATATATATATATTGTTATGTAATGTTCTATGTAATATCCAAGGTTAGACGCACTTAATTACCACTCATATTCATGAAATATCTAATTTAAAACTAATGATAAACAAGATCGTTGAATAATTAATTGCTGAACTTATATAGAATGCTATTTCAGTGTGATAGAGCTTTTTGAGATTTCAAATAGGTGTTTAAGTAATTTTATTTATAAAAATCAAACGCAATTCCATTTGAATAAGCTTCTGTTGATTGTATTTAATGTTTATGTTCACTATTTAAATGGAGACTACTGTTTTTAAAAGTAAGACGTACCATAATATCTGAAAAATAAGTCACTTAGCATGTTTTCGTAGAAATAAGTAGTTATAGGATGTAAAAATAATGTTTGTTTACTGTATTGCACATGAATGTTCACTATTTAATTGGACACTATTGTTCTTATAAGTAATAGGTACCATAATACCTGAAACATAATTCATTTGGTATGTGGTGTTAGAAATAAATGTAAGTTTAATGAAAAATTGTAAACAAAATGTAACCAATGGAAAATAGGACCAAAGTGATCAAAATGAAATGTTTTGAAAGAGTTATTAGATATGTTTGTGATAATTGATCAAGGAGTGTAATTTTAAGAACTTTGTAGATAGTAGGCAATATGAATTTTTTAAAGCGATCTCCTAGGTGATAAGGTAACAATAAATAAGGACTTGTAAAATTTGTATTAAAAAGAATAGATGTGTTTTACCTGCTCTCGTGTTTTATTAAAGTATTAAAAGCTGAAGTTAGTTGAAAGAGTAGTCATTGTGAATTAATGAGGCCTTGTGCAACGGGTAGAAAGTTTAAAAGGTTTATACAACCATTAGAAGCACAGAAGATTATTTGCTCCAACCCCGTGAAATGTGTACAGCTTCCAAGCTGAGATGAATTGAAGTACCGAGAGCTACAAATAGTTCCAGAGGATTCCATTATTATGAGCAGTGTTCCCGCAGTGGTAGTTTGAACGAGTCCTAGTTAGATCGCCGATTCTGAGTATAATTTTTTTATAACATCCTTTTAGTATTCCTAAAGCCTGAAATTAAAGCGTGAAATTTTAAATACCAAATATTAAAACTTATTTTAACAGGTATTGTGCACATCCTAGTTTTGGTGGTCTGTAGGCAGTCAAGGGTCCATTCTTGTAAACGCAGGCGGATTTCAATGGAATTGCAGGTATAAAATAAATTAGTTTTTATAATTGTAACACCTAAAAAACTGTAGTATTCATTGAAATCTAAAATTTTTTATCAAAAGTTAAGCATTCTAAACTTTGTTTACTTTCTGAATAAAATTGGTAGTAAGGGTCACACCCAGATCTATAGCAAGTATATTTAAAATTAACTAGAGGGTGCTTTATCTGGCAGTGGTTAAGATATAGGCATACAGTTTTGTACCCACACTGTTTGCATATTATAACTTTTAAATTCATTTAATCCTGAGATAAGAGTTTCAAAAAGCCGTGGCACATATATATTATTGGTTCACAACCAAGTTACATTTATTGACCCAGATTATATTTAGAATAGATTTAGAATATGCTTAGAGTAAGTATACTTAGTGGATACTTAGTGAATATTTAGAGGATCCATAGAGGGTATTTACAGTATACTTAGTAGATATTTAGAGTATCCTGACAGGATAATTAGAGCCCTGAATTATTAAACATCAATATTAGGTTTAGTTAATAATTATTACTTACGTTTTTTACAGTAAACGGCAACTTCTATTATATTTATTGGTCACTTGAATTATCACGACTTTTAAAATCTTTCTGTCACTAAATAATTATTTAAATTTTTCTATTTTCACTCGCGTGATATTTGGCTTTGAATTGTTATAGTTTGTGCCTTGGTCGAAGATATACTGATTGTTTACTAAATCTATGTTCTATATGAAGACTCCTCCTTCCACCTGTGCTATTGGTTTTACTCGCACACTTTGTTAATTGAGGCATTGCACTTTGCCTTTATCATTGCAGCCTTCGAACTTTCTACAAATTTACCATCCAAATCCGTGTCGAAGTGATGTATATTCTTACTTAGGCACGTACTTTGCATAGCGTATTTCTCTGAAAATCCAACGTTTACCTTCGTTTAAGTCGCGTTCTCTTGTTTATTTGCTATTGTTCAAATTTTATCGTGTAACCAAATATTTGTTGTTTGTTACTTACTACTCCAAAATCTGTTGGATTTTATGAAAATACAATGTTGTTGGTCACGTAATAAAGCTTCTATGATGACATATTTGAATGCGTTTATTTATTTATGCATTAATATTTTAAATGAGATTTGTTTATAGCTAGCATGCCAGGTTGTTTCCTTTCATTAATTGCGTATTTATTTCGATAAAGCTCGTTGCGTTTAAGACGTTATTCCTGCGTATTTCTTTTCAATTTTGTGTTTGTATATTTAATTTAAAATGCATTATACGACGTACAAGTTATTTATCTTACTAAGTATGATGTGATTTTTAAAGAATGGGCTTCCTTTCATGAATTAAAGTTAGTTGTGATTTATATTCAGTGTGCGGATATTAACTTTTTGCTTAATTGTCGAGTTACTTCCATTTTATGTTGAAATTGTTTGGTTTTGTAAACATTAATGATATTTACATGTATCGCATGACCCTTATGACTCAGTACACCGCTAAATTACCCTATTATCATAGCAATATATATACCATTAAATATTAAGTAACTGGCAGTAAACATAGTTTCATTAGAGAACGTTTAACTAGCCCTTGTGCTGTCTTGACTGTAGCTACCCGAACGATAACATCCCTACCAGGATGAACATCCACTACTCTTGCTAAACGCCACTGAAGGAAGGCGGGGAGTATTTTATTTCTTTAAGAGGACAAGCAAATCAATAGACAGGGTAGCGGAATTCCTAAAACACTTAGCTATCTGTTGCAGCATGTGCAGATATTCAGCACTCCGTTTTTTCCAAAACCCTTGTTGCATTTGCTGCAACAGTTGCCAGCGATCTAAACGATCCGGATCTGGTAACACTGAGACTGGTTCATCATTAAGAAAATGACCCGGGGTCAAATACGAAAAATCATGCGGTTTGCAACTCAGTGCGCATAGTGGGCGTGAGTTGAGAATCGCTTCGACTTGAATCAATACCGTCGAAAATTCTTCAAACGACAAAATTTGTTCACCGATAATTCTTTTCAAATGAGATTTTACCGATTTAATCCCGGCCTCCCACAACCCACCAAAATGAGGAGCAGCAGGAGGGTTAAACACAAATTCGACTACCTCAACGCCTGCAGAATGGTGCATCAATTGAAAGATTTCACGAGAAGCCCCAACGAAATTGGCGCCATTATCACAATCGATTTGAATACGTTTGTCTCTTCGAGCAATAAATCGACGTAAAGCACTCAAGAAAGCGTCTGTCGACAAGTTAGACACTAATTCCAAAAGGATAGCTTTAGTGCTGAAACAAATAAATAAGCAAATGTACGCTTTCAATGATTTTGCGCCACGACACCGATTCATCGTGACAGAGAAAGGTTAACCAAAATCAATTCCCGTATGTAAAAACGCCTTACCTGGATTAACCTAGAAGCTGTTAAATCCTTATAGGGGGCATAAAACCACTGGGTTTACACAAAACAATGAATGCAGGATTTCAAACATTGCAGAATAGCCCGCTTTGCGAACAAGTAACAATAATTTTGAGTTAATAAAAATTTAGTTGTTCGATTTCCAGGATGTAAATGTCTTTCATGACAATCTAATATAATAATTTAAGTCAACCAATGCGACCGATGAAGCAAAATTGGAAATTTTGCATCATGCGATAACTCTTAATTACGCAGGCGACCGCCCACCCTCAACAAATCACGACTATCTAGAAACGGACTAAGGCTACGGAGTTGTTTACTAACAAGTTTTCCAGTTTTAAAATTTGCAATGTCTTGGGCAAAAGCATTTGTTTGAACTCTTTTAATCAATAAATGTATAGTCTCTTGCTGCTGAGCTAGGGACAAACCATCAGAATATTTTGAACACAAATCCGTCGGACATTGAACATTACGAATGAAATGACGAATACATATAATAATCCTACAAATTTTCTGTAGCTTTGAAAATTTATCCAATAACAAATCTAAGAAATTCGCAAGCATAACGACTGTTAACGACAGAGTACGATATTCGACGTCCATCTGAGATGAGTCGATAAGTTTTAGCAGTGACGTTACTGACCATTCTTCGCTACGACGCCCTAACCAAGAAGGCCCTGTCCACCATAATGGATGATGAACCAACTCTGAAGCCAAAAGTTCACGTGGGGCACAATCCGCAAGGTTGTCCTGGGACTTAACATGAAACCACGAAGATAGAGGATTACGTTCTTGAAGATGCAAAATACGATTGCTAACAAATGTCCTTTACTTATGCGAGGAAGACCGAATCCAAGACAAAACAACAGTGGAACCTGAGCACGCGAAAATACTACTAAATGATAAACTATCTGTATAGGTATTTTTGACGAAATCCACTAAATCTGACAAGAGTACGGCAGCACACACTTCGACACGGGGCAATGAAACGTGATTAGTAGGAGCAACCATCGATTTTGCACACACTAATGACATGGCAATATTACCATAAAATCACATTCGGGGACACTACTGACTTCACTCACTTTACCGAACCAGCAACCGTTTCTCTTCTATGTCTTTGAGCAAGTGTCGATTACTACCCTTTTAGTTCAACTTAATTCCCACAAGCACAAAGGAGGTTTTATAACAGGATATAACGGGACAAAAGATGACAGCTGTTCTATTTTATTTACAACTACGAATTTACAAAGACTTAAAATGAAACACAAAAACGTGCGACAAAGAGACCAAACAGTAGGGGAGAGTTGGATATAACGGGGTAGTCGTATAAGATGGTGTACCCTCGCATTCGCGCCTGACCTACTACCGCTTACAAGTGAAGGTGGTCAACACTCTCGGTGATGCTTCTATTTAGTTGTTTAGAAGTAGGTGAACCGATTGTATCATTTTGCCAGATTTTGCAGATCAAAGTTAAGTTTTCGGACGATTTGTTAAAATTTTTAGGTGATACACTTTTTTGAAGTTTCTAAAAACTTCAACAGTATAAGCTTAGGTACCTATTACTTTGTAAGCGACGTAGTGATATATTTTTTAGAAAGAAGTTAGAAATTTTAGCAGAGTTTAACAAATTTTATAAAGTGTAATAAAATGAGATGTCAGTGGCTTTTATGAAAAATTAAGTTTCTAAGGTAGTTTTGCCTTTCAGATTGTTCAATACTTTAATACAATATGGCTAGTAATTATAAACGGAAGACAAACCGCCAGTCGTGGTCGGCAAAAGAATGCAACAAGCGTTTCAAGTGGCAACATGGACTATTTTAAGGTTTCAAAGACATATACGGCACCACGAACTACATTAGAGAATCGTGTGAAGAGTACAAAATCTGGCGCAATTATTTCTGATGCAAGCAAGAAAGGTATGAAAAAGGTTTCAATAATTTTGTATTCTTTCTGTATTATTTATACTACATATTGCAGGAGAATTAGGAAGTCGCAAATCTGTGTTCAATCCAAAACAGGAGAAAAGCCTTGTGAAATATGTTGTTCCAATGAACTAACATTAAGGAAACTACGCAGTCTCGCATTTGAAATTGCAGAGCGTATCAATCTACCACACAATTTCAACAGACAGACAGATGTCTAGAAAATGTTGGCTATACCCATTTCTTAGACGTAATCTTGAATTGGGGCTTAGATTACCAGAAGCAACATCCCGTGCTCGAAAAATGGATTTCAATAAACCAGTGGAGAATAATTGCTTTGATTTGTTAGAGAGACTATAGCCAAATACCAGTTTACGCAGGATACAATGTATAATGTAGATAAAACTAGTGTGACGACTGTTCCAAACAAGCAGACGAAAGTTCTCACCCTGCGAGGTAAACGTTAGGTTGGAAGTGTTGATTTAGGGGAGCGAAGAGTCATTACTATCAGACATGTTAGAAAACTTTTCGGCACTGCGTTCATCAAAGCGGTAGTTTAAAGACTGCAGTTAATGATTTTAGAAAGACGGGACTTTTCCCCATGGATCGTAATGTTTTTAGAAACTGGACGTTTCGGCCTACAGAAGCCTCTGACACAGTGACTAATAAAGATACTGGTGCAGTTCCACTTTCAAATATTGAAAAAGAAACTTCAGAAATAGAATTCTGTGAATCCAGCACTTTATGTCACATTTTTCATCCCTCCTGAAGATATTAGAGCAGTTCCTCGTTCCAATGAAGAAAATACAAGACTAGAAACGCATAAAATCGGAAAACGAGGGTTTTGGCGGAGACGCCGTACAAAAACGAGTTAACGGTAGAAATAGAATCAAGAAAAAAGAAGCATGCGTGAAGAAATATTATTTTATAACAAGAAGATAAGCTTTGAAAAGATAAATCAAAGAAAAGCAAGTCGTCAAAAATCAGTCATCAAGAAAACGGAGAAAATCAAGAAACTGACCAAAGTAGGAGGAGAAAATCGAGACAACGATAGAAAAACACGTCAATAGGCAGTGGAAAGGAAAAAAAACCTTGACAAAAATGAAACGTGGCGTGCCTTATTTGTAAAGAACTATTTTTTAACTTCAAATCTTGTGAAGACTGGGTAATGTGCTGTAAGTACGCATGAAATTCATACGGGAATTGACGATGATGATGAGCAATATAAATATGATTTTTGTATATAATGTCTGTAATATGTTAGTTTTCGAAGTTGTTCGCTTCAAAAATTTACGTAGTACTAATTTATTTTAAAAGTAATTACTCCATTTAGTCATACCAGTTAGATAAAATCTTTTCAAAATGTTCCTAATTTTCACAAAACTACTAAAATTAAAAAGTAATGTATTTTAGTTGTCAATCCAGTCACATAATGGTATACCATCATATTAATAACATGAATTTATTCCTAATACTTTTTGAATTATAAAGCACGCTATACTAAACACCCTATCTTATCCACTTCTCCCCTACCTACTAGCAAAAGAAAAATATTTAGCGACAAAGTAAAAATAGCATTCTGACACTGTCCTGCAAATTACATATTATGAGAAGTGTTTACAAAGTAACGATTATTGCTTATATTTTTATGGGTCAATTTTAAATACGACTTTTATTTCTCTCTAGCATACGCAGGAATTGTTTCCCAAAATGGACTTCAATTTTGTAAGCATATCCAGTTCATTTTCATGAATTGAAAATAACGCGAAGAATAAATTCACTTATACAGGGCGTCTTGAAAATATGTATTGTAACGAAAAATTATTTGCAAAACAATTTATATATTTTATATTATCAACTGATTACATAAGCCTTTCCAACAACTCGCAGTTACAGTGAAATTCTAAAGCACCCACGATAATTTATTTCCAGCTAATCCCTAACAGTACAAATGCTAACTTCTTTAAACTACTATGCTTTCTTCTTAATTAGTTACTATCTAAGCTCTATAATTAATTTATATCGATTACTACAATAATTTATATCACATATAGCGCAGTTTATATTTACATTATCTCCAACTAATTTATTTCATATCACGACTACATAGCTCAAGGTTTAAATATAATTACTACATTTTCATCGGTGCCTGAATTGTCACAAAACTAGTTTATAGACATAATCAAAACGTCTACACTATTCTATAACCTACCAAAATTATGCAAATAATAACTCTAACACACTTATTGTTAGTTTAATAAAGCTCGTAAATGCAAACTTTTGTAAACCTGTCGATCAAGTTCATCTGAAGATGTCACGCCGCAGAGAGGCTATTATTATTTGTGCAAGATGGTTATTTTACGTTATAATGTTTTATTCTGGCCAAAGGTAAAGCGGTAATGCGAGTTAAGGTTAGGGCCTTGGGAGCTGCCTTTTAATAAACCAGTTCCAAAACTTCTTAACAAATTTATTTATTAATACAGAAATTAAATGTAGAATTTTGACAAGTTAAAATTAAACATTAGTTTAAATCGAAATTAATTAATAAATGTATTATTTTGAGTAGTAAGTAAACTGCAATGCAAAAGCGGATCATTTGACTGACTACCGGGTCTTTGAGCTCCCGGGCTTTTTATAATGTTCCTACCCCCTCACATGACTGTGGGAACTTGCAGATCTAATGTTTGCTTATTCTTAATACTATTCATAATTACATTGTTGTAATCTTAATTTCTAAGTAATCACGGTACCTGACCGTCTGTGACCTGACATCTGCAGTGTCACTATCGTCTGCGATACAAAGTAGCGCATCCGTTCTCATGAACGTTAATAAACTTTACAATTATTATTATTATTATTATTATTATTATTATTATTATTATTATACAAGTTGCTTCATTTAACCACTAATAATAGGCTTTAAAATTCGTGAAAAATCCATAATATATTACAGTAACTCAAAAACCTGTCGTTTGATTTTGACCATTTTTGAGATGTAAGTTTGTACTTTCACTTGACGTTTTGTGAAGCCACACACAATAGTTTTAAAAACATACAAGAGTACTAAAAATAATTGTTGCATAAATGTCCGATCATAATTTTTTTACTAGTATGCAATGACTACTTGCTTTATGGATAATAGACTTCATTTAGAAATGTCTTATCTACTGTAAAATTTTGATTAAATAAGCACCAGATGTTTAGGATTTAAACTACAAATTCCTAAAAGTATTGTGTACGAGGTTTTATAGGAACAATTATTACACCTATACCACGCTCAACAGGTTGTTGCATTCCTTTGAAATGTTTACAATCATATTTCAGTTTAATAAGTTCTGTATTGGTAAGTCTTACCAATAGGATTAGAGTTATTTCTTTTACGAAGTACAATTTTAATTTGCATGCATTGTTCTCTAAGGAAGGATTATTTTTTTATCTCACATTGTTCATACTCAAAGGTTTTCAAATTCATTATATCGGTTTTTAAAGCTAATAATGCTATCATTGGTACTTTGTATTCCAAAGTAGTGCAGCCTTATATGCATTACTGAAACGTGGTTATCCGAAGACATTCAGTCTTTTGAATATTTTCCTCGCAATTATAATACTTTTAGAAATGATCGAAATTTTCAGCAAGAAGGTTTAAGACGTGGGGACGGCGTTCTTGTGGCTATAAAAGACTCAATTACTACAAAGCAAATAAACTTGCATAAATTATGTAGTGATATCCCCAATATTGATATTATTGGCTGTAAATGTACTTTTACATTTGGCCATCTGTATATATTTGTAGTGTACATACCTCACACACCCACTTTAGCAATGTTGGAAGAACTTTTTGATTACTTTATTCAATTTCACATGAACAGAAAGCATTTACTAATTGTTGGTGACTTCAATATTCCTACGTACAATAGTGATGTAAATAGTTCTTTAAATCATGTTGTACAAAATTTTTGTGAGTTGCTACATGTTGTTCAATACAACAATAGTGGAAGGTTACTTGGTCTTGTAAGTACGTATGCAACCAGTATTTGAAGTAAACCATTCTAATAAAGAATACAAGTTTAAGAAAGTTGACTTCTGCAGTTTATATAACTGCCTATCTAATACCGACTGGAAGTTTATGAATGGATTCTCTGATATTGATTGTGCACTAACAGCATTTTACAATAAATTATATAGTATTTTTGACATATATGTGCCTCTACAAAGAAAAAAAAAACCGCTATCCGGTATGGTTTAATAATGAAATTCTTCATGCTATAAAATCCAAATATAAATTCTACATGAAATACAGGAATAGAGGACCTGTTGCTGATTTGCTCGAATTTAAACGGTTGAGAACCTTAATTAAAAGTAAGATAAAAGTAGCATTCAAAGCATATACTACAGATGCAGAAAATTTAATAACAAGTGACCCAAAGAAGTTTTGGTCATGTATTAATTCTAAAAAAGCGTACAGCGGAATACAGGTAGTAATGATGAAAGATGGAATGAGTTACAGAACTCCACAGTCGATGGTAGATGCATTCCGTGGCCACTTTAGTAGTTCGTTTACCACAGAGGCAAAATCAACTGGAACACACGAAATAATGAATACGATGCCGAGTAGAACAAATAAGTTATTGCAAATTTATGGTTCTGAAATTACAAACAGTGATGTCAAAAGAGCGATTGCAAAGCTAAAGAACAAACCTACTACAGATAATGATCAAGTTCCTGGTTATGTTGTAAGAGACTGTGCTGAGGTATTTGCAGAACCCTTAAAAATTCTCTATAACATGAGTATATCTACATTAGAGTTTCCGAAAGCGTGGAAAATTGCACGTGTTTGTCCAGTCTTTAAGAACGGGCAACTAAACATTATTAATAACTACAGGCCTTTTTCTATACTATGCACTTTTGATAAAGTTTTTGAAATGATATTATACAACAAGGTTTATCAACACTTCAAGCCATAACTTTCGTAGTATCAACATGGATTTGTAGCAAATCGGTCAACAGAAAGTAATCTCTGTTGTTTTGTGCAGTATGTTTCTGAAGTACTAGACAGTCATGGTCAAGTCGACGTTGTATACACAGATTTTTCAAAAGCATTTGACAAAGTGAACCATTTAATTTTATTATCAATATTAGACGCTATCGGATTCTCAAATTCGCTCATTCTATTCTTTAAATCGTACTTAACTGATAGATCCCAATATGTGAGCTACAACGGATATACATCCACCGAGTACACACCAACTTCAGGACTCCCACAAGGATCTAATCTAGGTCCATTACTCTTTCTTATATTTATAAATAGTATTACAGATTTAATGAATTGCGAGTAGAGTATAATTGGCAATACTGGCGCCTCATTTCCTCCAGAATCCCTCATTTCCTCACACATTTACATGTAAATTCCCATAAGGAGGAAATGAGGAGGAGTGATCCCTCATTTCCTTACACATCTAGACCAACTAGTTTTCTTCGACTAACCATTTTTCATCTTTCGAGATAAATGAGCATCCTCATTTCCTCCCACATCTGAACCAAATAGTTTTCTTCGTCTAACCATTTTTCATCTTTCGAGATAAACCTATCTTGTTTGGTATCAATTAATATTAGATTTTTCTCAGCTACCCGAATCTTTAGGAATTTTTCAGATAGCATCATCCCCAAGGGAGCTACCCTCATTTTAAGATTTCTTACCTGTAGCGACTTTTGAGCGTTCTTATAAAATTTTTTTAGTCATGCGATACATCTTGTTAGTCTAAAATTTTATGTAGAATCCAAATCTGCAAACAGATTTAATATAGGACCACGCCCTGCAAAATTACACACATACCCTCTGCGAGATAAATCTTTCTCCACATTTCCACCCACGAGATAAACCTACCTTGTTTGGTATCAATTAATATTAGATTTTTCTCAGCTACCCAAATCTCTTTAAATTTTTCAGATTGCATCATCCCCAAGGGAGCTACCCCCATTTTAAGATTTCTTACCTGTAGCAACTTTTGAGCGTTCTTATAAATTTTTTTAGTCATGCAATACATCTTGTTAGTCTAGAATTTTATGCAGAATCCGAATCTGCAAACAGATTTAAAATAGGACTACTTCTTACAAAGTTACACTTTAAAACTCTCAAACCTCTTTAAAAATTTTTGCTCATTTATGACATATGCTTTAACCAATACAAAGAAATAAGCATACAAAAGTTTAATTAATTTATTTTATACAATTTACAGTTTAATAATCTAATCATTCCAATGTAATGGGTTTTAAATATATAAATGGGAAGGTCGACTTTTGGTGTAATGATCGCGTGGTTAATAATTAAGAAAGCACATTTTGCTGGTATGAAATCTATGGAATTTCTCCTGTAATGAAAAGAAGAATGCATTCGTAATTGAAAATGCGTGTTACTTACCTTCAGCCTAATTAAGTATTAATATAGCAAAATATTTAAATTCAATATTTTCGAAACTTCCAATGTAGCATTAATTTTATAGCATTAATTTTGTAATTATTTGTAATCCAGCAAATATTCTAGATTCTTAACGAACATGTGAATCACATGTGCAAGCTGTATATAATTTCTTCTCCAAACAAATGCGGTTATTACAATAGAAAAGTACGCTAAATGCAAGTCAATTAATAGCAATTTAATAGTGTTTACTGACCTACCTTAATTGTTTGTACAAGGAAACACAATAAAATATATACAAATATAGTAACTACCTTATATATTTATGCCCCATGTGTAGGTTGCTGTACTATTAGGACCAGGGTATGCAGACTTTAACACCTCCATCTCGCACGCTTTACACAGATGTTGGTTGTTTCGTACAAGACCCTTTAACAGCTGGCGGAGCTGAACGTTTACTGCTTAATGACATACCGTGCTGTTTTTCCTTGTGTCGCTGTGAGCTATTCTTGTAAAAGCGATACTGCAAGACCCAGAGTTTAAGTACTTTGCTGCCAACGGATGTATAAGCTTAACCGGGGACGATGTTACACCACGACATTAAATGGCAGGCTTGAATATTTTCTTTGGAAACAATCGAAAATTGCCGAAGACACTCGAAGAGTGCACAAACGCGGTCACTAAACCACAACTACTAATCGCCTTTATAGGTTTAACATTTCTACCATTACCCAATGACTTTAATTTCTTATTGGAGATAATCCTTATTCTCCCACGCACTGCTGCGTAGTTGCATACCCACCCCTTTTGGGGATATATGCTCGTTATAGGTTGTAAGACTCTCGGTTTTACTTAACTACACTTTGTAAGATCCCTTTAATCTTTTTTAATCGTGTCCTTCTCGCGTACAATACAGTAGGACTTAGCCTTACTACCTACAAATTCTAACACCAAGTCACCGTTAAACTCGTCTTTAAATTTCCCCACAACTTTTTGTTAACATGCGGTACGCTCTGCGAAATGGTGTCAACAAATCTAAAAATTATTTTGTAATCGTCGAACGGGTTCAGGCCTACAATTATGATTTTGGAAGAAGATTTTGTTATGGTGTATGGTTTTTCAAATAGTAACTTGGTTTGTTCTAACTGAATTGCGGCGTTTATACGTTCTTTATGCGCTGCGGTCGATTGGTTTTCCAAATCCTTAATTTGTTCCCACTCATTGGCTGTAATTTTTAGCTCCTCCTGGAAATAAACCATCTCGATGTGCCTTTCGTTGTGTTTTTTTATGGCATCACATCCCGTAAAAACATTTAAATTGAAATTATATATTATAAATTATATACAGCTTTCACATGTGATTCACATGTTCGTTAAGAATCTAGAATATTTGCTGGATTACAAATAATTACAAAATTAATGCTATAAAACTAATGCTGCATTGGAAGTTTCGAAAATATTGAATTTAAATATTTTGCTATATTAATACTTAATTAGGCTGAAGGTAAGTAACACGCATTTTCAATTACGAATGCATTCTTCTTTTCATTACAGGAGAAATTCCATAGATTTCATACCAGCAAAATGCGCTTTCTTAATTATTAACCACGCGATCATTACACCAAAAGTCGACCTTCCCATTTATATATTTAAAACCCATTACATTGGAATGATTAGATTATTAAACTGTAAATTGTATAAAATAAATTAATTAAACTTTTGTATGCTTATTTCTTTGTATTGGTTAAAGCATATGTCATAAATGAGCAAAAATTTTTAAAGAGGTTTGAGAGTTTTAAAGTGTAACTTTGTAAGAAGTAGTCCTATTTTAAATCTGTTTGCAGATTCGGATTCTGCATAAAATTCTAGACTAACAAGATGTATTGCATGACTAAAAAAATTTATAAGAACGCTCAAAAGTTGCTACAGGTAAGAAATCTTAAAATGGGGGTAGCTCCCTTGGGGATGATGCAATCTGAAAAATTTAAAGAGATTTGGGTAGCTGAGAAAATCTAATATTAATTGATACCAAACAAGGTAGGTTTATCTCGTGGGTGGAAATGTGGAGAAAGATTTATCTCGCAGAGGGTATGTGTGTAATTTTGCAGGGCGTGGTCCTATATTAAATCTGTTTGCAGATTTGGATTCTACATAAAATTTTAGACTAACAAGATGTATCGCATGACTAAAAATTTTTTATAAGAACGCTCAAAAGTCGCTACAGGTAAGAAATCTTAAAATGAGAGTAGCTCCCTTGAGGATGATGCTATCTGGAAAATTCCTAAAGATTCGGGTAGCTGAGAAAAATCTAATATTAATTGATACCAAACAAGATAGGTTTATCTCGAAAGATGAAAAATGGTTAGACGAAGAAAACTATTTGGTTTAGATGTGGGAGGAAATGAGGATGCTCATTTATCTCGAAAGATGAAAAATGGTTAGTCGAAGAAAACTATTTAGTCTAGATGTGTGAGGAAATGAGGGATCCCTCCTCCTCATTTCCTCCTTATGGGAATTTACATGTAAATGTGTGAGGAAATGAGGGATTCTGGAGGAAATGAGGCGTCAGTATTGCCAATTATACTCTACTATTGCGAAGTACTTATGTTTGCAGATGACGTAAAAATTAATACTACAATTACAACCCCACAGGATTGCGACATGCTGCAATCCAATATAAACAAAATAGTGAATTGGTGTGACAACTATAAACTTCAATTGAACACTGAAAAGTGTAAAGTGATGACGTACACACGCAAACAGAAACCGTTAATATATCATTATAAGTTAGGTAACACACTAGTAAATCGTTGTAGCGAAACTAAAGATTTAGGTGTTCACTTTGATGAGCGGCTTTCCTTTTCAAATCATATTCGTACCATCGTTAAGTCAGGAAATCGTATGCTAGGCTTCATAATACGCAATTGTCAGGGTTTTGAAAATATTACAACTCCAAAAGTCTTGTTCGAAACATTTGTAAGATCTAGACTAGAATATTGCATCAATGTCTGGTGTCCTATTTATATTTGTCACAAAGACCTCTTAGAATCTGTTCAACGTAAATTTTTTAAATACTTGTGGTTTCGTTTGTATAATGTATATCCAGAAAGAGGTTTTGATCATAATATTTTGCTACAAACCTTCAGTGTAAATACTCTTGAGTGTAGACGCAACACACTCAGAATTTCATTCTGATTTAAGTTAGTACGTTACTTAATTGATTACGAGTACTTGGTACGAAAATTGAATTTTTGTATACTGCGAAGATCTAGTAGAAACAAGTATTGTTTTTATATTAATTCTTTTAATACCAATTATCTAAGTCTCCTATAGAAACTTTGTGCGCAGAGTATAATGACTTATGTGAACATACAGATATTTTTATGGACAGTTTAGCAAATATTCTAAATTATGCTTATTTGCATTACTCTAGAAATATGTAAGTGCAATTGTAAATTTTGACTACTTCTTGTATATTGTGTGTAATGCTTTGTCCTATAATTGGTACATTGTACTGTTGGGCTATTATCTGGTAAATAGATAAAAAAATAAATAAATTATGATTTATGTTTTGATTAATAATGAATAACACTGGCGAATATTACCTCATCGTCTTGGAACAAAGAAGATTTGCATTCTAAATTATCCTGACTTAGCAAATAGAAAAACCTCTTTTTCCGGTTAAAATTAATGTTTGATTAAAATAATTTTATACCTGCTAGATAGAGAAAAACGTCAAAAGTAATTTCAATTTACATTCCAAATTTATTTGTCCGAATTCAACCGAAGATAATTTCGTCGTTTATGAAGGGAACATAATATTTTTGTAGAGCACTTCGTCAAGACCATTGAAAGACGAAACATGTATACTTTGAGTAGATACAGTTAACCTATGAATAAGGTATCGAATTCAATGAAGTTCGAAATAATACTACTAGGTTGATGTATTTTATTTTTAGAAATAATTAGTTCTCATAAATAGACTTTACGTTGGAAACAAAGGCATTTTAATTAGAAACATCAAACTTTTTAAGGAAGTTCCAGATGTCCCATAGAATCCAGTTAGAGCGAATTGAGTCCAGAATATCATGAATGTTAGTTGTTTCCAAAGCTATCTACTGCCTAATTACTCAAGGTATTTAAAATAAAATTTTTGAACTATAACCTACAGTAACTGTAAATTAATGAACATTCTTTTTAACTGTATGAACTTATAAATGTACCCATAGTACATTCTTGTATTTCGTTTAAAACTTAGAAAGTCATTTTGTCCTCGAATACGTTTTCTATTAAGTTCAGCAATTTTTTACTTATTTGGTTTTTTGCTTAAGAATATTTATATCTACTAGTGATGAAAACATAGGCAGAGGATTGTAGTTTTATAACAAACCGTTTAAAAACATCATGCAAAAGTATAAAACAAACGACTACAGTACATTTTGTACGATCAGAACCAGCTTTTGTGATAGATTGATCAGGTACACATCAAAAATAAGTTGTATAGAAAATTTTATTTCCAAGGCTTAATATTTTATCTAAAGTTATAGATGAATATAATAACACGTTACATCGAGCTGTTAAATGACGCCACTGGAAGTTGAAAACCATCCGGAAAGGATAAAGTTTTCACAGCCAACAATGGTCAATAAACGAAAAGAAGTTCCATTGCACTTGTGAGATTGTACGTATATTAAAATACAGGGTATAAACAAAAGAAGTCCGGAATTTTGAAAGTAAAATATTTTTATTAAATCAAAATCTTAGTGTTATACATGAATTGCCAGGTCCTGGTCAGCATGTCTGGGGTGACGGTTGTCACGCAAGCGAGTATCCGTTGACTGGGATGAGTTAAATCTCGAATTATCTCTGAATACACGAGGTTCTTCACATGTCCCCAGAATAAAAGCCCGAGAAAGTCAAATCTGGGCCCTATAACTCTGTCATGTATAAGATGGCATCACACGTAAACCTTGGGTGAGTCACGACTATACTCAATGAACTCATGAGACAGCTTTTAACCCCAAGTTCTGCAATTTTAGCGACCGGCACACTGAGTTAATGTCTGGTACGGTATTGCAAGTTTAACGCTACGCGGTGCTGTCAACTGTTGCGATAGACCCACTAAGTGAAACTTTTCTACGCTATTCTAAGGTCAACGCTCTTATTGGAATTTATTTAAAATTAGCATCACTTATTGGAATTTACTAAAATGCAATAAAATCTTGAAAATATTACCTCTAATTCATGTTACACTAAGATTTTGGTTTAATAAAAATATTTAACCTCAAAATCCCGGAGTTGTTGTGAAATCCTGTATTGTTACCTTTGATAGAAGGTTCCATCTCAACTAGAGTACGGAGTTGTTGAAAGTAAAAATCTGCGGCAGTCAGTTCAGTTACATTTTCACTGAAAGATTTGCATGAGAATCCAATCTCGGTTTGTTTCTATAACGAGGAAATTCGATCTACACTAGTTCCTGACACGTATCTAGTAGGAGTAGTAGTAGTAGAAGTAGTAGAACAAGTTTCCGGAAGTGGAACCATGAACACAAGCTTCGTGGTAGTATAATTTAGATTAAGAAGAATGACCTGCTTTATTATATGCGATGGTTTCCTTTATTTTTGAAGATTTACGAATCAGTCATCGACGAGAACGCATCTACAAGCACCATGTATTGAATTTCGGATATACAAGGATTCCTGTGCAAAGAAGTGGATCCTTTGGTAAAGAAATATGGAAACTCGGGATTTGTAGCACGAAATTTTGGATATGTCTTTGGACTCGAACAATTTAAGCGAGAACTTCAAGGGACACAACGCATGGCTCCAAAAACACGTTCATGGATTTAATTGGAGATCCCAATCAATAAGTGGCATTTCTTCTGCTTATTTAACAATATGTTTGGAGAAGATAATTTAGCTAAACCCAACCATTTATGTCAAGGAAGTACAAAAACAAAATATGATTTTCAGATTATTACTACACCAGCATGTTGAAAATGTTAAAAATTGAATGTTCCCAGCTTAAAATGTTTAAGAAAGGACAGGGAGCATTCAAGACATTGCTAAAATAATCATTTAACATGTGCTAAACAGAATGTTGTATTAATTCTGAATGTAATTTAATATTTTATTTTCAATTAAGTACATGTCTTAGGCGCGAAGAAAAGCTATCGAGAACCCTGATATTGAGCAGGGAATAAATATTGCGTCAATCGGGTGATAAAAGGGCTGTAACTTCGCAACGGTTAGTCGGATTTGAAAATTTTAAAAAGATTTGGATTCCCAAAAAATTTTGGCCAAGCAAATGGTCGAAAACCTTCTGGGACCATGATGAATGACTAGGGCAAATTTGTACCAGTTCTGTCTTTCTTCGTCTAGTATAAGCGCTAAATAATTAGATTAGAAGATCTATCCTGGAAAATTATCAGATTTTTAACAAAGGTGAATGCAAATTACTATATACAGCTTTTTAAACACACTAATTAGATTTCAATGTTATTGTATAGGGTAGAAGTTTAGCTGGTGTGTAATTTAAATGTGACTTTATTCATAAACCCTCTCAAACGATTTGATGTCACCACAAAAGTAAATATAAAATCTACACATATAGCAATTTCAACGCAATCATTTTTGAATTACTAAAAATTTCAGATTGTATTATATAAGCATTAGAATGGATGAAATTGAATTTGCTTAGGCAATTTCAGGTAGAAATAGCTAAAAGTGTTAAATGCTGCATACTTACCTTTTGGAAAGGGTAGTCAAAATATTATTATTTCTATTTTCAAAGCAGATTTCCAAAAGAGGGTATTTAAAAGCTCCCAAAAAAACCGGTTTAAATGCTCAAAGGCGTCTCGTAGAAATCTAAACTCAACAACAAAAAAGATAAAAAAACATTTCTTTGGAACTTACTTGTTTATTTCCTACGCAGATCGGTAAAATTTTATTTTTAAGTTAACTTACAAACTGATTTTGCTCACTTATTGATATCTCATATTTTTTACAGAAAATAGTTAATAAATTCTGATTGGATGTGTTTTAAAACTACACAATTAAAAGTTTTTGATATTCATAAATTAGAAAAACACTCTCTTAGTAATTTGATTTACTAAAATTTTGTTAAAGTTAAGATCGATTCAATTCCAAAAAATGCACAAGTCCCAGAAAAATGTTTGTCCATAGAGTGATCTACTTGCGAAACCAGAGAATAATTGCAAGCCCGATTTAATTCTTTAAAATTCCTAAATAATTTTGGTCTTGAAAAGAATTGAATTATAAATAAATAATATAACCTAACACAGCTTTAGATAAAATAATTATAATTATCAGGTTTACGAACCTAACCAAATTTAGAAAATTAATTTTTTCTTCTCTTTGGTTTAGTATCAACAGTAACTGAAGACGGATGGATCTATTCAAACCAAGCAAATCCTCCATTCTTATTGCAAACTAAAACGAAAAACTAATTCCTATAAGGTTAAAAAATTTAAGCAATAAATTCTTGTGATTAACTTTAAGTAATGATTCAGAAATTTTTAATTAACATTTTTCACTTGATTCTAAAAAAATAATTAAAAAATTTATATTTGAAAATTCACAGACACAATTAGTAGATAATTTATAATAGACACAATTAGTTGATACCGTTTTTTATATGTAGGCTTGAGAATTTGGTTTGTGCCTAATTCAAATATGATATAATTCTCAAACTCTTTTAAAAGATTTGACTCCACGACTAAAATAAAGCTAAAATTTACATACAGTAATTTCAAATCAGCCCGTTTGAATTTGTTACAAGGACTCGGATTGGATTTAAAAAGGCGTTTAAAATTGAATAAATTGAATTTTCTTAGGTAATATCAAGCACAAACACAAATATCTTTAGCTTCAGGTGTTAAATGTTGCATACTTACTTTTCGGAGAAGAATATTGAAAATATAGGTAATCCATTTTCGTAGTAGGCTTCAATAAGTTTTTAAAAAATTTCAAAAATTGTTTTGAATGTCCAAAAGTGTTTATCAGAAATCTAAACTCAGCGAAAAAATCAAAAGCAAAATTTCCTTATTCTTAGTTATTTATTTCCAAAACAAATTAATAAAATTTTATTTTTAGTTCATCTTAAAAAATAATTGTGTTCACTTATTGGTACTTAATATTTAGTACTCAACGGATCTGTTTCAAAATTACACAATTAAAAGTTTTTGACATTCGCAAATTCGGGAAACACGTTCTTGATAATTTGATTTGCTAAAATTTTGTTAAATTTAGGATCGGTTCAGTCCCAAAAATTACAAGACAGGCCCCTGAAAACTTTTGTCTATATAGTGATCTCCTTTGGGAAATAGAGTATAATTGCAGGTCTAATTACTTAGACATACCCACAGAACTTAATTTTTTCAAAATTCCTAAGTAATTTATTAGTCTTGGAAAATAATATAACCTAACCGAGCTTTAGATAAAATAAAAATATCATGTTTACGAACTTCACCAACCTTAGCAAATTAATTTTTTCTTTCCATTTATTCGGTCTCAACAGTAGTTGAATTATTCAAACCACGCAAATTCTTATTACAAATTTTTTGACAACTAAAAACAAAAATAATTCTTATACATTTACAATTATCCTAACTTTTTTTAAGTCACAAATTGTTTCGTATAACTGTAAATAACGACTCGAAAATTATAAATTAAAATTTTTGCACTGATACTAAACAATTAGAATGAAAAATCTATATTCTAAAATTCCTAGATTTTTAATAAACACAACTAGTGGATACCGTTTTTAAACACAAACTAATTAGATTTTAATGTTATTGTATAGGCTTAAGGGTTTGGCTTGTGGCTAATTTAAATTCGCAAACTCTTTTTAAAGATTTGATGCCGCAACAAAAATAGATCTAAAATTTAGATACTGTAATTTCAACGGAGTTTTTGAATATTTTCTAAATAAAATTCAGATGGGTCTTTGAATGCTCTTCAAATTGAAAAAATTTAATGTCTTTAGATAATTTGAAGCACAAACACAAATATTTTAGCTTCGGGTGTTAAATGTTGCATACATACCTTTCAGATAAGAATAATAAAAATGTGGTTAATCCATTTTCGAAGTAGGGCTTCTATAAAAGTTTTTAAAGAATTTCAATGAATTGTTTTGAATGTTCAGCGATGTTTAATGGGAATCTAAACGCAACTAAAAGATCAAAAAAACAAAATGTCCATGATCTTATTTATTTATTTGCAATGAAACTTAATAAATTTTCAATTTTAATTTATCTTCAAAACTAGTTTTGCTCACTTATTGGTACTTAATATTTAACCAAACTTAGTTTGGTTAATGGTATCTCAATGTCTGTCCGCCGCCGTCGTCACCGCCGTCGTCGTCGTCGCCGCCGTCGTCCGTCGCAGGATTCCCGTGATTTTATAATATATATAATATATGAATCTTATTCAGTTTTTTACACTGATTACGAATATGCTATACACTATTCGATATCTCATTTACTTTTCGAGTTATTCCACTTCAAAATCGAAATTTTACAATCAACGAAAGATTTTGTTAATAAAAATAATAATAACTTACATTCAATTTTTATTATAAAAGTGAACTATATTTAATAATAGAATATTCGTAAGTTTGGTTGTGAGCCGTACATGCGACGCAAATGTTTTTGTATTCAAAGTAGTTAATAAATTCTGATCGGATGTGTTTCAAAATTACACAATTATAAATTTTGACATTCACAAATTAGGAAAACCGGCTATTAATAATTAGATTTACTAAAATTTTGTTAAATTTAGGGTCGGTTCAGTTCCAAAAATTACACAACAAGTCCGTGAAAACTTTTTGTTTATACTGTGATCACCTTTGAGAAATGGAGTATAATTGCAAGTCCGATTACTTATACATATCTACAGAACTTAATTTTTTGGAAATTATCAAGTAATGTATTTATTAGTCTTGCAGAAGATTAAATCGTAAACAAATAATATAGCCTAACCCCGCTTTACATATATCAATAACGTCATTTTATCAATTTCACCAAATTTAGAAAATAAATTTTTACTTCTCCTTTATTTAGTTTGAACAGTTTGTGAATTATTCAGACGAATAAAATCCTCAATTCGTCTTTCAAACTTTTGACACCTAACATGCAAAACTAATTCTTATAAAGTTAAAAATTAATCTAACTTCTTTAAGCCGTAAATTGGTGTGATTAATTTTAAATAACGAATCAGAAATTTATCGTTGCACTTTATGTTAAAAATTAGATTGAAAGATCAATATTTGAAAATTCACACATTTTTAATACACAAATAGTAGATACCGTTTTTGCAACACAAACTAATTGGATTTTAATGTAATTATATAGGTTTAAGGATTTGACTTGTGCCTAATTTAAATGTGATATAATTCGCACACTCTTTTAAAAGATTTGATGCCACGACAAAAATATATTTAAAATTTTCATATAGTAATTACAACGCGTCCTTTTAAATTTGTTAAAAAAGCAGCCCTTCAAAAAAAACTGAATTTTCTAAGGTATTTTCAAGCACAAACACAGATAAGTTTAGCTTCAGGAGTTAAATGCTGCATACTTACCTTTCGTAGAAGAATAGTGAAAATACATTTAATCATTTTCAAAGTAAGTTTTTAAAAATTTCAAAATTTTATGTGAATGTCCAAAGGTATCTAGTAGGAATCTAAACTCAACGAAAAAGTCGTAAATAATATTTCCTTGTTTTTAATTATTTATTTCCAAAGCAAATTAATAAAATGGTATCTCTAATTTATCTTAAAAACTAGTTTTGCTCACTTTTTGTACTTAATATTTTGTACTCAATATAGTTAATAAATTTTGATCAGATGTTTGAAAACTACATGGTTAAAAATTTTTCAAATTCACAAATTATAAAATCACGCGCTTAGTCATTTAGTTTGCTAAAATTTTGCGAAATTTAGGATTGGTTCACTTCTAAAAATTACACAACACGACGTTAAAGCAATTTTCGTTTGTAGAATGACCTTAGAAAATTGCAAGTTCAATTACAAATGGCTTCATTCTTATGTATTTTATTTCACAAGGTACACTAATTCCTGCTCACTTAGATCCAGGATAATTTCCAGTTAATTTCGTAATATTTATCCAAAGTAAAAATCCTATCATTCTAACACAGAGCACTAGTAACACTAACGCGAATTTATAATTCTCCGCATAATTTCGGTGTCCAAGGCAACGCGTTCAGCATCCCCAACCACGCGCAACTAAATCGCGGATTCGCGAATGGCGCGACATAGTAATACCCAATTACAAATACTGCAATAAGTTCGCGTCTGCTCGGTTTTTGCAAACGAGCTTCGTGATATTTGCCTATCCCACGATTCGCGATGTTGCGATGGTCAGGATTGTCCTACGCCACGGTCAATGTTCTTATCGTAGGTCGCTCAACTGTAGCTGTTTTCTGCGTAACGTATTTGCGAATCTATACCGGTTTTATGAATGGCAAATTTACTAGTTTTGCATGTATATCGCGAGAATATATTTTTAGTGCTTTTTATTATGACTGATTAAAGTGGGTAAGGTTTGAAAACTTGAAATTATTTAAATAGAAAACTGATCGACTTTTACATTATAAATTTTCGGTGTTTACTAAATCAATCCCTCTGTAAACCATATAGCATTAGTAAATTATTCTGAAGTTTTCCTGGCTCATTTTACGGGATTGTTAGTGTTGGTATGAACAATTTTCAGGCTGGGATTGTGCTGGTGTGCTTCTAAATGCAGAGCATGTTTTGAAAGGTAAGTAATACGAGGAAAAAGTAGAAAAATTATTATTCCAAGGCGACAATCATTATGTGATTAACAGCAAATCATAGCCAAATTATAACTAATCTCGGTATCATTAAGAAAAATACTACTTTTAAAAACGTATATTTTACGAATCGTGTTGAAATGGTTTTGTGCAATCGTCTGGATAGTAAAGTATCAATGACTGATAAGGCTTTTGAAAAGCAAGCGAGATATGCTTTTATTAGTTGTTGCTTCGCATCATTTCGACGTTCTATAGCTTTTCTGCTTTTACTTTATCAGTTATTAATACATAGCTTTTGACTCTTGAACTTTGTAATTTTGATAGGACAGCTAACGGTCTAATTAGAATGTGATTGATTATATATTCATACAAACGTATAGGTTTCGTTTCTTAGGCTGAGCTATTAAACATAATGCTAAACCCATTGATTTACTATTTTTATCAATTAACATGCGGCTAACAAACTGTGCTGATAAAAGAATTAATCTCGTTTATAGTTGTTTGTTAATGGAAATTAATGACCTTGAATAATATTATTCTATGTGCGATAAAGTTGTGAATAAACTTTGAATAGAAATGGGTACTTACCACTTTTATCCTTTTCTCGGGTTATTTTAGCGAATATCATATACATTTTACAGATTACAATTCTTAAAATTAAATCGTATAATTTCAGTCAAACTCTGCGTTAATTTCAAACATTTCTACCGTTTTGAGCCGGTTTTGATGTGACCAATAGAATTGCACATCCAAAATTTTAATATCACGGTAAATGATCGAAGAATTACAAGACTGTCTTTAAATCTAACCAACCATTGGTGAGCAATTGACCTAGGACTGCCATAAGTTAAAAGGGGTTCTCGAACACTTCATTAGTTTATTTGGTTTTAGAACTTCTACTGCGTTGATTATCTTCTCTAGATCATGCTTGGTAACATAATGCTAGTGTTAAGCCACTTGGCGATTGTCCTAAACGAAGAAATAACTTTTGCTCAACAGGTTAGAAATTACATGTGATTGTTTTTTTATGCATGCCTAATCTCACTTTCAAACAAGTGATACAGAAGAACGATGAGCAAAATAAGAAATTAACTCGCAAGAGATGCACCTGCTAATTTTGTACGAAGGATATGTCAGAAATTCCATTACCAATATGTCAATTAATCTTCTACATTTTTAATCAATTACTGTTGAGGAATTTAATATTTCTCCCCAATTTGATCAAAATCTTGCTAGTTCTTATTGCTGTTTTACTGTTTTCCACATCATTCCTTCTTCTCCTACCATTTATAGTACCTTTTTGTTCTCAACCTTGTCTGTCCATGATATCTTCATCAAACGTCTGTAGCACAACATTTCAAAAGCTTCTTTCTTTTTCCTGTTCGCTTCTTTTACTGTCCACGTTTCACAGCCGTACGGTGCTGTGTGCCACACATATGTTTTAAACAATCTTTTCCTTCTTTCTATGTTTGTTGTCTTTGAACATAGTAGTTGCTTTTTCTTGTTTAATGCAACATGGTCTTGTGTTAATCTTTGTTTAATATTTTCTGCACTTTTATACCATCTTGCGCTATTTGGATTCCCACATATCAGAAATACTTAACCTCTTGTAAGTTCTCGTTTCCTATTTGCGTTCCTTTACACACTAGCACCTTAGTTTTAGTTTTATTAACTTTCAAATCGTATCACTCTGTCAATCCGTTTCCATTTCATTGGACTGCGTCTTTCTCTTCCTTGTTACATGCTAATACTGCTATATTATCTCCAAATTAATCCTTTATTCCTGGATAATAGTTCCAAATGTCTTTCTACGCTTAACAGTATTCATCGCCTCTTTAAAAATTAAGGGTGATGGCGCACATCCCTGTCTCGCCCCTTTTTAATATTTACTTCTTCACATTTGTGCTCTAATTTTACTACGCTGTTTGTATAAGTTATGTACTATCCGCCTATGGTTATAACTCATTCCAATCTTTTTGAATATTTCGAATATTTTTACCATTTTACATTGACGAATGCTTTTTCCAGATCTACAAACCCTATAAGATTGAAATGTGGTTTTCATGACGTGAAAGGAAGTACCGAAATACACATTTTGAAGAAATTTCAACATATTCTCTTTTTCATCACGCGCATGCGCAATACAACTTACTTTTTCAAATAGCAACCCCAATTTTTTCCTACAGATTCCGATGTAGTATTTTTTGAAAACAATTTTTGTGTAAGAAGTTTTTGTTAATTACAAAATTGACAAAATTAGAGTAGTTAGTTTGAATTTATGAATAATCTGTTTTTAATGAAATTGTTTATCCATCTCAAAGTCGAGATATCTCCGATATTATTAAATTACAACTTGTTTTACAGATAAGACATACACAAATACTTATTTCTGTGTGTAATGTACTCTAGTTGTATTCACGCACGCAACTTGTTGATAACTACGACGATATTCTAAGATAATATCATAAGATATCATTTGATATTACTACTAAATTAAAATTGCCGCGACTTTTGCTAATAGACTATTTTGATACGATAAACTAATGCTGTTGGTTGCTTTAAATCGCAGCTACGAACGTGATTTGCTCAAAATTCTTGTTTGGTGAAGTCTTATCTTTGTGTCACATTTCTTCTTAAATTGTTTTTACGTTATTTGTATACATTTTCACTAATAATAATTTATTGAAATGAGCAAATGCAAGCTATGTACGGTTTTTATAAGAAACAGTACACTTATGTACATCATTTGCCGATACGTTTATTTTTTATTTGTATCGAGGAGAGTATTTCATTAAAATCTTGTGTTTAAAGTTTTATGTTCTAAATACAGATGCAACTGATGATTTTGTGACCATCATCATTATAAACTCGCGTGACATCAAAGTTCCAAATTTCTAAGAACATTTACAAATAGCATTTCTGACTATATCGATTACTCTTTTATTGTAGGTCAAGCTACAGCCGTTGGTATTTCCATAAAAGGGCGGCTTCGTGGCGTAGTTGATATGCGTGTGACTTTATACCCAAGATTCCGGGTTCGAATCTCGACACGACCCGCTTGAAAAATGTTGGATGATCATTTTTCACAAAAATATGCCCTCCTTCGGATGAGAGGTACCATGTAGGTCTCGTGTGTGAGTGTTGTCGCGCACGTTAAAAATCCCTACCTTGCTTGGAATAGCAGGTGTTCGGCAAAATTCAAATTTCCCAGGTAAAAATACTCGCTTCCTGGGCCAATGTAGTACCTTCGGGTAGAGCATTGGAAAATCAAATGTAGGTACTTCCATAAGCTGTGCGTTGTCATGTACGTCATTTAAGCATTCAATTTTTTTAAATCGGGCAATTGCATTTTTCGCTTATACATCAATGAACAAAAGTACACTTGTATTATATAGCGCGTAACCATGAATTCACGAAAATTTTCATTTTTTTAGGATTCTTTTATATTGTAATGGAATTTATATGTTTTGGGTTTCAATGACCTCTCGTGACCCTTTATCACGTCATTTTCCCCCAAATTAAAATATAAAATTCAAAGTCCGCGTTATATTTCCGCATACATGCGTAATTTTACTATTTTTATTTCTAACTACCTGCTATCTATAACTAATTCTATAAGTTTTATAATACACACGCATGATCTTTTCATACTACGGCTTTTCCCTTTTAACAATCCACCTATTTCTATATTATAATCAACTAAACTTTCCTTCACTCTATCCATAATCTATCTATCCATAATCTAACTCATCCACAATCTAACATTTTTATCCTATATTTTAACTATTTTCTCATATTTACATACGATTTCATCAAGTTTCATTTCCAACAAAATTCTCTTCACTACATACAACACTCATTATATTAACGCACATTCCTCTCTAAATTATCATAATCTTGGAAAAATATGGTATAAAATTTTCATAAAGTTGTCCCAGCAACTACTCAACTATACCACTCACGTCGAAAAACTTATGGTCTAGAATTTCTATATCTAGCCTACGTACGTTACTTTCAAAATCATACATCTTTCAATTACTCTGCATTAAATGTAAAACTTCAGTCTTATTTTCACAATCAGCAGCAATTCTTAACTTTCTATCTTTCAATTCATACGATTCCTCTTTTAACAACGATTCCCTATTTCATTATTAATTTCACCTGGACATTTAACAACAATTGATTCCTTATCTACATTATCTTCACCTTCTTTCTCAAAATAATTCACACTTATATTCTTAACTACTTCATCCTCTTTCATCTCAATAATTTCTTTCTTTCTCCTATGCTTCCAATTCTTTCATACATGCGCATATTTAAACGAATATTTCGACAAACCAAACGCTCCTCCTCCATATTTATACATACGTCATTTCATATAACGATCTGATTCTCTAATCGCAATTATCCCAAACGAATTATTAAGTTCTACTTTCCAAATTATTTCATCATTATTTAATATTTTACTACCTTTATTTATTTTATTTTTAAGAGCTGCATTTTCAAAAAGTTCCCATATCTCCTTTTCAATACCCACAATTATACTATTTTGAACAGTTTCATCTCTTATTTTCACCTTTTGAACATCATGTTCTGCAGTTCCCAATAATTCGGTATTTTTCTCTAAAAACGCTGCAATTTCTCTTCTAACTTTGCCAGGGCGCTTACTACTTAAACTCATATCTCCTTCACCTTCCATCTCTTTCTCAAATTGATTCAAATTTATACAATCTCCTTGTACTTCTGTATGGACTTCTTCATCCCATCAATTCTCTCATTTTCCATAATCATCACCTTATTTACGGTATCTATTACACCTTTCATCTTACTTATAAAATCCATTCCAAGAACGGCATCTACTCTTAATCCTGGCACTATTAAAAACTCTTGCTCAACCTGCATCTTTCCCAACTTAACTTTCAGAATTATGATACTCGTGATAACTGCAAACTTCTTATTATTCGGCGATATTAAATTATTTCTTTTAATAGGGATAACTTTTTTGCATTAACTCTTTTGAATTTTCTTTAATAAAACCTTCACTACTTACGTTGCTTCAGTTCCTGTATTTACTAGTTTATTTTATCTCTCTTCCATCTACTTGCAATTTTATTATAGGTAGTAAATCATTTTTTTCGTTAACTTTATGATAATTTTCTAACTCAAATTTTATAAATTCACGCGCATGTTCATATTAATTAATTTCTATATTTTCGTCGCTTGATTTGTCTGTATCTAAAAATCCTACCTACTTGACGTTCCAGGCTGATTAACTATTTTCGCGTATGTTCTTCTATTTTCGTTGCTACTATTTATGCCATTTCTCTGAGCATTTGCCATATTTTCCCTTCCTTGGGTAACGGTTCTATTCTCAATAGTACGGGATTCATTATTTTCCCTTCCCGTCTCTCCTAATGGCATTTCCTCTATTTCAATTATTTCTTTGGCTACTCCCCCTTTCAAATGGTCTGACTTGATATCTCTCCGGTCCATTATTCCTCTGGAATCTAAATACATTTATGGGCTGGCTGCTTGGCCTGGTTTACATCCTCCTTGGTTGACCCATATCATAGCAGCGTTAAAGATATTCTAAAACACATCTCTATCAACAATATTTTGTAAAGCTATGCATTGACTTACTTTCGTTTCAAAGTGACCTGCTAAATACTTTATAATCTGCTTGTCTTTTAAAGGAGGATCAAGTTGTTTGGCAACGCTAAATTTCTTGATCGCATACAACTCCCTTGTCATGCCTGATTCGCTACGGTATTTGGCCATTAATAAATTATATCTCATTTTAAATTGCTCGTTTTCTCCCCAGAAATGCTTTAAAAATTTAATCTCAAAGTCTTTAAACGAACTTAACTCACTTTCTATTAGTCTAAACCAAATTGCTGCACTACCCTTCAACATGGACCTTATAATATTTAACTTTGTTTGTTCATCCTAGCTACCTTGTATTAAAGTTTTTAAGTGATTTAAAAATATTTTAGGGTTAAGTTTATTATCCCCATAAAATTTCGAATTTTGTTCCAACGGAACACTGATTGGACTCTGTCTCATCGGTTCCCCAACATGAATATTTTTAACTTTATCTTCTAAATTCTCAAACTTATTCCTTAAGTTTGTTTTAAGATTTCCCAAATCATTTCTAAATGTTTTAGAACCCGCTTGACAACTTCCCTTTATTTCATTTACTTTTTTATCTAAAATCTTAATTTTTCCATTAGTTTCTTTTTCACTTGCTTCCTGATTCGACTTTATTTGAACTATTTCTTCTTTAACATCATCAATATCCTCTAAAATTTGCACCACTTTACCGCTAATCTCAAATTTCACGTCTTTTCCTCTAAACCAGAAGTTATTCTTTCAATAATCTCTTTAAATTCCTTTCATTTTTCTCACTTTCTAATCTTAAACTTCCCCCAATTTGCTATGTTTTTTCCAAATTCTACTCGTAACTCTTGCATATTTTTATTCAATTTGTTACCCATTTCTTTGATACATTTTTTACCCATTTCTTTCAGATTTTACTCATTCTTATCACTCATTTCTTTCATATTTTCTTTTTGTTCCTGCATACTAGAATTTAGACTTAATAAAAAAGTCATCATTTTTGATACCTAGGTCTCTTACACTCTTAGTTTCTGGATTCTCGTTTTTCGCTTCTTCCACAAAAACGCTTTTCTGAAAACCAATTTCTACTCGCTCAGCTCTCAAACTTTTACGAACTTTTTTCATTCTATCAGTCATACTGGAAACTTAAATTGAATATTACAAATCCTACAGGTTAAGAAACCCTAATTTACAGACGAATTAATCAAGCTACAGGTAGGGTCACAGCTAAAAGAGTGCTGTGACAACGTTGAGTTAAGCGTCGCTGAAAAAGTGATATGAAAATGACCTCGCGTTGAGAACCACTAAAAGAGTGACGTAGTAAGTCCCCGCTTTGTGGCATTACTAAAAGAGTGTTATGAAACAGATACAGCAATTTGTATAACTTGAAATTGTTCACTTACCTTACTTATTAACTTTGTCTAGCTAGCTCAACGGAATTGACGGAGTTTTTCAAAATGAAATAAAACAGTAATATCATAAAGCATTTATTCAGTATGAAATATTTCCTCTAATTCAAAATATTTTCTTATTTTAAATTGACGTCAAATCAGTTTACAAGATTTTCCATATTTAAAATTCTCGTTTCAAACAGCAGTTACCAAAGTACATTTTCGGTTAAATCTTCTTTTTGATTCTTGAATAAAATTTTTAAAATAGCGTTATTTTGAAAAATTTTCCCTATTGTATATAATAAATTCCATTTTTAATGTAATTTGCCATTAAAAGCATCACTTCTATATACATTTTAACATAATAATTATTAAATTAAGGTATCAAATATCATCTTCCCAAAGCAACAGCTCGCGACTTAAAATAACATTTCATGATGGAATGAATCTAATGAATCTAATGAATAAACGCTTTCTTATATATACAAATTATCCATTTTCTAGAACCCACTAGAATGTGTATGGAACATAATGATGCAAGGTGTCGCAGAAAAACTCATTAATTACCTCTTAATTCGTTCCAGTTATTCATGACGCGCGCTGTTTGTCCTTGTTTTACATATAAACGATTCTTGTGGGGTTGCCTATTAATGCTAAATATAATCGATTTTATTGGATATTTCATGGGTTTTGTAGGTTTTTGTGTTCCGGCCGTTTTTCGGAACAAATGTTTTATTTATTAATTAGATATTTAGATAGTTCCAAATACCAATGAATCATCCTTTTATATTCCTAATATTCTAGAAAATTCTTTATCTAAAATTAATTTCTGTAATCCACGGGGGTAATTAATTTAAACTTTAATTGCTTTTTAATGCAAACAGGGTTGTATTTTATAGAAATATTTGCGTTCGTGTTTCAGTACACAAAATTAATACTAAAATTAAAGTTTCAAATACACGTTGATTGTAGTTTTTTAATCTAAATGCGTAAAGCTAGTACTATTCTATGCTATTTACAGAAACTCAAAGCATTTTTATCAAAAATGTATTGATAATTAATATTTTTTTTCTTTGTATTTTATCTTAAAATGGTGCGTTTTGCGTTCACATTGAATGCGATTTAATTATTTTTACATATACAACTTACGTTACTTGCTATGTTATTTACAATATGCATATATCATACAGGGCAATTGCATTTTTCGCTTATACCTTATTGAATAAAAGTACACTTGTATTATACAGGGCGTAACCATGAATTAACAAAAATTTTTATTTTTTCCGGATCCTTTTATATCTTGATGAGATTTTTATGTAGAATTTGGGTTTCAATGACCTCTCATGACCTCTTTTCACGTCAATATATATATATATACATATATATATATGTATATGTATATATATTTTTTTACTTATTTATTTATGTAATTGAATATGCAGTATTTTGCATACAATAGTAAGTACAAATTGCCTGTGAGATTTATACGAAGGATGTTGTATATTGTTTTCATTTGTTGGCATTTGCTAACATTTCTTCTTTTGATCTATTAGTTACTAACATACCCTTTGACTTCTAAATTTTTATACCTTGAAACAAAAACAAACAATCCATATATACCGATACAATCGATTAACGTAATATTTAAAGATAAGCATCGAATGGTATACCATAGCATATGATACAATTCTACGCATGGTTGAATTACAATTCGAATGGCTGCAGGGTAATGCCCGTATATGTGTCTGTTATGACGATAATAATTAATATATTTAAGTTTCCGTGAGTTATATTATTTGATACATTGTCAGGAAGCGATTGTACACAAAGGATGATTGCCCGGCCCTTCGGCACCACAAATTACAGATGAACTTTATTGACAGGTACAAGGTTTTTCCTTTAAGAATTACTTAGATTACAATAGAAAATGTTGTTTACATAATTTCTGTATGTTCTCAAACCATCGAAATATATATAAATTGCCGTCATGAATATTGAAAGTCAGTTCTAATTGAAATTTTAATATAAATCCTGAAGGAAGCTTGATTACGATACTTGTTCTAATTTAAAACTTTGATAGGTGTACATATATGCTATAAATTACTGTAGTGATTATATAAATTAATAATTAGCGCATAAATAGTTAATTATAGTGCTACGATATTAAGTAATTAAGAAGATAGCACCGTAGTATTTACAAGATTGTACTTGTACTGTTAGCGATTGACTAGAAAAAAATTGTTGTGAGAGTTTTTAAGGAATTTCATTGTAGCTGCGAATTGTTGAAATGGTTGGTATAATCAATTTGTAAATAAAGAACTGTTGTTTTTTAAATAGAGTTTTCGTCACAATATGATTTTCACGACTTGCTTGTATGATTTCGTAAAAAAAGCACAAAATTAGAAACAATTTTTCTTAACTTTTCATTCTAAAAGACTTTTCTAAGTATTTATTTCTGATATTTTTAAATACAAAGGTACTTTACTCTTATTAATTTTAGAAAATTTCTTCTAAAAATACTCTGAATATTAATTAATTGGTCTAAGTTTTTCAGCATTTTGGTTGATAACCAAACAGGGCTGACCCCAGAAGCTCAAATTTCAATTCAAAGTTTTTTTGGTATTTACACCCCCATGTGAACTCTTATCTGTGGATACACTTACATGTCGAAGTACCAAATAAACTAGAATTAAAAAACATAATAAATGTGCATCAACTTAACTGTTCTAAAACAAATAACGAGCAACTTGTTCTAAATAAAAATATTACAAGTCACTCTTATTTTAGAGATGATCATATTTCGATAGGATATTAGTAGTAGGATTGGCGGATCCTGGGACAAATCCACCTTATGGAATCCACCTATAAAATCCACCGAATCCACCTGCTTATGGAAATTTACATGAAAATTCTTTGGAAGTGAACCTACTTCGCACATTTACTGGGAATTTCCTTCTTGCTCCCTTCTTGTGGACCTCCTTATGGAATTTTTACCCTCATTTTAAGGATTTGTACCGGTAACATTCTAAACCAAATAGTGTTCTTTGACTTGCCATTGCATCTTTCGAGATAATAACACTAGCTAACCTAACTCCTAACATGTCCAACTAACCTAACCTAACTCCAAACAACACCGACTAACCTAACTCCATACAACGTTAACTAACCTAAACCCTCCACCTTTTCCGCCGACCTAACCCATTATTTTTTCTTCCAGAAAATACCAACTAACCTAAGTCCGCCATGGCGTGCGGGGTAAAATGGCCGCCATGGCGGGGTAACATGGTCACCATGGCGGGTAACATAGCCACCTCAGGGTGGTTGCGCATTTCGTCGAGTGTATTTGGGAATCTTCGGCAATATACGCCCCCACTCTGTAGGGTACATAAGGGGCAATCTTTCGTATTCAATTTAGTATTCGGCAGTAGCTAGAACGGTAAACATGAGCGTTTCCGAGGTGATTAACGTTCCTCAACTTCTTGGGAATAAAGTTAAACCAACAAATGAGCGATTTGGATTGTGGCTGCTGGCAGAAAATATGTGCAACAATAATCTGGTGACAGATATTGGTAATATTTGTTATCTTGAAAGCGAACAGATGGTAGACTACACACACCAATTACAGAACCATTTTGTGACAATATAATGTTGGTTAAAATTTGCGACCTTTCTGACGCCGAGCAAACATCTGCAAACAAAAGGATGTTTATCCTAAAAAAAGAAATTTGTGGTGCATTTAACAGCTATCTATGAGAAAAGTTCGACCGATTTGTTTCCGCTAGGCATGGTGTTAAAGCTAAGCTTCCGTTTTCTCCGGAGAGCACTAACAAGATGGGCCAAGGAGTAAAAGAAATTATCGGAAAAGAAGACCTCGAAAGCATTAATAAAAATTCCAAAATCCTATATGTGTTTCATACAAAGTGGAACTAGCAGATGTTAAGTTGGAAACTTTATTGGAAGAACTGGCAGATATATTAGATGAACTCAAAAAAGATTATTACTATCTTCTTGACATGGATGTAACCCAAGATTTTGCTGGGATATTTAGCAAGATGGAGATGTGTAATTATTTAACTACAAACCATAACTTTTGCTACAAGGGCAAATACGAAGAAAACTGCAATATTATAGTTGACAACGATAAAACTGTGGGAATCGATTACTTAACATGGCTAACAACCAATGCAAGAATTAAGATATACAACAAATTTGTGTGTCAAATAACAAGTCCTGGTGTTAATAAACAACTTGGCAATCATATAGTAGATTTTTTACGTTGCCCAGATGCACGTTTAAGGGAAACATTCGCGTCTAGTTTGGCCAAAGAACATGGTATTGCACGATTGGAAGCGTCAATAAACAACTGTTCAATTGGAAACTATGTCATTGCGGAACAGGTGTATAATCCCTAAAAGACTTTAACCTTATTGGAAAATAGTAAGTTATACTTTCCAAAGGCGCCAATGTACTCGGTACCACTTGCGAAAATGTGGAGTAAGCTATCGGACAAGTTACAAAATAGCTGCTGTTTAGTATATAATAACCTGCTACAAGTACGTGTATTGGGGGAATAGCAATACAAAGAAATTAACTGGCTTGCAAATTAAGTTGTCCGAAAAACCAGAGGAAAGGGAAAAATTGATAAAATATGTGCTTTCGGCTTTTAGTTATAACTATTTACCTATAATTTATTTGGATATAGTAGAGAAGAAAGACAGTCAAGATAAAATAAAAATCTTACACAAGTGCTAGATTAAAGCAGGTAGTACATATTTTACACAATCTGCAACACCATATTCTACAATTCCAAAAGAAATAATCATTTCGGAATTGGGGTTGATAAATACGCCTAACATGCGTCCAAATGTCGTACGACTACGCGTAAATATTGCAAGTGAACTCAATCCGTTTACGCTAAAGGAAATTGTCCCATTATGCTCACCATACACTGTAAGTGGAAGAAAAAGACAGTTAGAGTTACAGGAAATGGATGCAAAAAGGCGAAAGGTGGACTACATGGAAAACACTGCGACAATACGCGAACAATACAAAGATGTGTTAGACAAAGAACATCTTTTTAGAGAAAATGAGGAAGAATTAAAAGATTATTTTATGAGCCAATGGAGTGACTTAGATACATCCGGGTTTTACAAGCTGTATGCATTTGTGGTTAGTAAGAAAGGTTCTTTTATTATGTAAGAGTCCTTGCGAATAGTACGAAATCCGTATACTTTTTAAAAGTATTTATCAAAATGGCAGATAACATAGACGAACTAAGGAATGCGGGTTTCGTAATCTTGGCGTACACCACACGCAAAGGGGGTCCACTAAACATTGTATATTTGCCTAGTAAAGAATCTTTCGGATCATTTAAAACTGAGGGTCTTACAACCTACAACAAACATATATTCCCAAAAGTGGTGGACATGCAACTACGCAACAGTGAGTGGGAGAATAAAAATTGCTTCTAATACCGACAAGAAGAAGTTGATCAAGCTAATAAGATACGTATGCAGGATATAGTGGAAAGGCCGCGATTAAAAGATTGTCACAAGCTGCAAGAATTACACGAAGGAATGGATCTGGTTGTCGTTGGAATCAACGACTTTATATATAGAGACAAACTTCGGTACATTTTGCAATTCGAAAACCTAGACGGTCTCTATGTATCAAACTATTGGCTAGAAAAGGAGATAAAGGACTTGGGTGTGGATTTAAATTTTAAGCTGCTAATAAAATTAGATAAAATTAAACCCACTCCAAACAAACATAAAGAAAGGACTGTTTTTTGTGTATAACTTTGTATTAAAATTAAGTTTAAATGGCTCCATGCTTGGCATTAAATTTTTTTAAACTTTGTTATGTACTATGTCAGAATAAAAATTTCAGAATAGTATTACATTGTTCTTTATTTATAAAAAGCTATGACATCACTACCACCTTAGAAAAGTAGCCGAAACTAGGTAGCCGAGAGTATAGCGTTGTGGTGATTTTATCTATATGAATACAAAAGATTAGAGGTTTGGGGCCTTTAAAAGTGTAACTTTGTAAGGGGCAGCCCTATTTAAAATCTATTTACAGATTTGGGCTCCCTAGAGATATCTAATATTAATTGATACCAAACAAGATACATTTATCTTAAAAGAAACAAAAATAATCTTTTATATGTTTGCTAGAGGGTATGCGTGTAAAACGGTAATGGGTTGCTCCGATTTTAAATCCGTTTGCAGATTCGGATTCTGCAAAAAATTCTACACTAATTTGATGTGTCGCATGTCGCATTTATAAAGACGGTCAGAAATCTCTGCCGGTAAAAATTCTTAAAATAAGGATAACTCCCTGGAGAAAGATGCTATTTTAAAAAAATCTTAGAAATTCAGGTAGCTGAGAAAAATCTAATATTAATTAATACCAAACAAGGTACATTTATCTCGAAAGATGCAATGGCTAGTCGAAGAAAATTATTTGGTTCAGAATGTTACCGATAAAAATTCTTAAAATGAAGGTAAAAATCCCACAAGGAGGTCCACAAGGAGGGAGCAAGGAGGAAATCCTCAGTAAATGTCCAAAGTAGGTTGACTTCCAATGCATTTACATGTAAATTCCTATAAGCAGGTGGATTCGGTAGATTCTATAGGTGGATTCCATAAGGTGGATCTGTCCCACGATCGGCCAATCCTACTACTGATATTAACACCACCTAATTAAATTCACCTTCATAGGTACGTAGTGGACCATACAAATAATTTTTTATTTCCAGTAATTATACACTTCTATTTAGTTTCTCGATTTACTGCAAAATTCTAAAATATGTTGAAAAATTTCTTGCAAGCAGCGGCAACATCTGTTTAGTAATTATACGTACCTACGCTTTGTATCTGGTGTCACCTTTCCGATTTTGAACAAAGTCAGCTGATTTTGTATAGGACTGATGGCGACGAGGAGGTACTGAAAATCTTCATTGGATACTGAGTTGTATAGCAGCTGGTTAACCAATTCTGTAGCACAATTAAAAAATTTGTAGATGCTTTTTATTTTAGTTTCAGAATCTTTTGCATAACTGTTAGTTGTCTTTGGGTTGATTTCTTCATCAAATACTACCTACAGATTTCCTCCCTCGTCCAAATAATGGTAATTATTTGGTAGAAAGATTCTAGCAATTACTCAAAACTTACTATCTGTGTTTTATCAGGTTCTTTAAAAAAATAATGCCATTGTCATAATGTTTTTATTCCCTTTATTTAAATTAAATCTGCTTTCTCGCTCTGCTAATCAAACTGTCTTGGCGCATACTATTTTTGATCTTAACGAAACTGCCACAAAGAATTAAATAAGGTTTAATTTTTGTATAAAAATGACTAGTACTTGTTATATTTTGGCCGATTTTTTTGCGCTGATGTAATTTTTTGACTTTAGCCATTTCTCGTGAGTATTTTAGTTATTCGTGTAACATTCTAACTAAGAAGAATGTATACAAAACTAATTTGCATAACTTTTCAACTTGGAAAACTTTTTTGATATGTTTATATTTTGTAGCTACTCCTCCAAATCGAATCCATTCTATGAACACATTTTGACTGCCTCAACTAGTTGATTTGACTTTGAGTATACGCTATCGACAGAACCACTTCAACCAAAATGTTTTTTAAAATGAAGGTATAGCTACATACTCGCAATGTTTTAGCCTGTCTATTTTTCTTTTTGTGCGATATTTACACTAGAATTTAATTTCACTTATATAACGTTTCTCCTTTTGAGGTTCAAAATGTCACATATTAAAGATTGACAATTTTTGCACTTCGTATTTGAAGTTAGATTATATTAAAGATCCTTGTGTGTTTAACTGAAGCAGTTTTTCTTAATGTATTTTCGGGTTACAAACTATTGCTTATGTTTGCTGTATCCAAACGAATCAAAGCTTGAGTTTCGATTTTGAAAATTATTGTATATATCAAAATGTTATTTAATATCTACGCATGTGTTGAGAGACGCATTTATATTTCAAACGCACGTACATTGTGTAACAAAAACAGGTTTCATGGTAATCGATAAATTTTCTAACGAACCCTGTAATTCATTCTGTCAATATTTACAAGATTAACAAACATCGAATTCAACTTTCACAAAAATCCATTGTACAACGTACTAAAGACAACGGAAGCATTTCGGTTTCCGCAAAACGCTTAAAAGATAAACAATCTCTGACTTCAAACGTCAATTACATCTCATCCTTTATCGCAAAACGCACATCGACAGTTCACCACCCCAACTAATTTTCCATCTCATTTCGAACGGACATCGAAGTGACCCAAGAAAGATGGGGGATTTAAAAAGGTACCGTTTGTCTTCTAATGGAATGTCACATATGCGATAAAAAATATCAAAATTTATCGTAGAATGTCGTTGAACTAAGCACAAACAGCTATGAATCATTTAAAGTTGGATATTCGGCAAAATGATAAAATTTAAAAAGGCAGTAACACGCGTTGTATGTAGGTACTTTATTTTACTTTATATACTTTTCGGAACTGACACGCAATGTTGTGTTTCATATTCGTTTTGCATGATGGTCGATAGTAGAAACGAGGAATACGCACTAGTAATACATTAGGCTAAATAGCCTGAAATGCTTAGATAATAATAGAAATCTACAAGTAATTGATGTAAATTATTCACCATAATACAAGCAAGTTATGATGGAATGATTGAAAAAGTAGGTAAAATCCCACGCAATTTTGTATAATTCAAGGCATATCTAAATTGATTGAATTTTGCTTTTAGAATCAGAGAGGTTTATCATACCTTTAACTAAAAGGAAATATGAAACATTTAGACAATAAAAAAAATTAATTTACTTATATTTGGGTTGTCGGGTTATAAAGCATCCATCATTTGTCTTTACATTCTTGCCCTTGATCTTTAGGTAGTAAGTAGTTCATAAATACCTTGTGAGATGAATACGTTTAGCCTTTCTTACCAATACAAACAATCTTGACCTAAGTTCATGCAGCTCAAAACCTTCAAAGGCACTTAATTTTTTAGGTTATTACTTTTTTTATAAAATATTATTGTAGCTACTATGAAGAATAATACATTTTTAACACATTAAATAAATCAAAGGCAAGCTAATTGTATAACTAAGTTAGAAGCCCAACGCCCATAATGATTTATGTATTATTGATTTCTATGAAGTTATTCAATAACTAAATTTTTTTGAGCTGCGTCAAAAACACCCTACACTAGCTTAATATTTGTACCAAACTCAAGAAAATTATTAGGGTAACAGGTGGAGGGCACTTGGTAATATTAAGTCTTTAGTCCGTCAAGTCGTCTACTATCTAATATCGGATCTCTGCAATCAAGTATTTTTGGCAGACAGTCAACTGAGGGAATTTCAGAATCACAGCATCATTGGTTTAGTCAAATTCGCATTTCAATCACGAAGTGGTCATCACCAGTAGCTAAGATTTAAAAAATAAGGTTGTTCAGCAACACATCTGAGAATATTCGTCTCATCATGTAGTCTCAGGTAAGCTTTACCATTAGACATTTTCCAGTTTAACCGGGTGGCCGATTCCTTTTTTCAAAAATATGATTAGTGCTTTCGGATCTTTAAATTGACTATATTTAAAGTTATCAATGTGTTATTCAAATTCAGATATTTTATTTCTCTCATCATTATCATTTTGTTTTCGACCTTGCTTAAGGTCGGTTTGACGCAGCTTTAACTTCTTTTCTATTCTGTGCTAATCTAAAAAGTTCTACATACCCTTCACAACCTAAATTTTTAATAATTTGACTAATATAGGTCTAGGTCTTCCTATACTTTTCTATCTTTTTCCTATCCACCTGGCTCTACATAGATATTAGCAACCTGATGGTTGTTAAAGAACTACAACATGTTTACATGATTCCCATTTATCAGGAAATGAAAAATTACCTGGTTATCCCCTCCAAAAAAACAAAAGTGTTAAATTATATGTTATGGTAAGGTTTAAGCAACGAATCGCTGCCAACATTCAGACTGCTAACTAATTGTGAGATATGTCATGGTGACATTTATTAAATTATATATTATGGTAAGGCCTAAGCAACGTATCGCTACCAACATGCCAGACCAATAACTAATTGTGAGTTATGTTATGGTGACATTTAGTTAATTGATTTTTATTTATTTAGTTTACGAACATATTTAAGGTTGGTTATCGGTTTGACGCAGCTCTAAATTCTTTTCTATTCTGAGCTAGTCTAAAAGGGTCTACATACCCTTCACAACCTAAATCTCTAATAATTTGACTAATATAGCTTTGTCTAGGTCTTTCTACACTATTTTTATTTGGTAGTCTATAATCTAAGCCCTTACTAAATAGTCCCTCATATCTTAACTGGTGCCCTATTATTCTATCTATCCTGACCTTTAATTGTTTCCACATACAGGGTTCTCGCCTATCCTTTTATAAACTTCCTCATTTGTTACTCTATCTGTCCAACTAATCTTTAACATTCTCCTATAACACCAAGTTTCAAAAGCTTCTATCTTTTCCTTATCTACCTCTTTAATTATCCAAGTCTCATTACCGTATAATAGAACGCTCCATACGTACGACTTTAAGAAACTTTTTCTATTATCTAAACTAATACTATTAGCTATTAGTAAGTCTTTCTTTTTTAAAAGCATTTTTCTAGCTTGATCTATTTTAGCTACCATATCCTTTTTGCTACGTCCGTCCTTTGTAATGGTACTACCTAAATAGCAAAATTCATCTACCACCTCTAACTCAGTATTACCTATTTTTAATTTTGGTTTAGAACTAGGCTGTAACTCACTTGTCATTATCTTTGTCTTTCCTGAGTTAATTCCCATACTATAGTTACTCTGTAGTATCTCATCTAAAATATTTAAAAGCTTTCCTAACTCTTTTCTGGACCCTGCTATAATCGCTATATCATTTGCAAAACGTAACATGTCTATTTTCAGTCCCTATAAACTAATACCTATCTTTCTTCTCTCTAGCTAAGTTTAAAGCTTCCTCAATATAAACATTAAAAATCAAGGAAGATAGTATACACCATTTCTAATCTTAGCTTCCTTTTTTGTTTCATCAAATCTAATTACTACACTTTGGTTTTTATATAGACTGTAAATAATTTTTCTATCCCTATGAGAGATTTCTATTTTTCGCAAAACCCTCAACATAACAATCCAATTAACCCCATCAAATGTTTTTTTCTAAATCTTCAATTTTTTGTAACCTTTCTTCGATAATTACCCCAATCGTTAGTATCGGTTCTCTAGTCCCTCTGTCTTTACGAAAACCATATTGGTCTTCGCCTAAATAATTCTCAGTCAAAGCTTCTACTCTATTTTTAATTATTATTGTTAGTATTTTGGAAGCGTGGGAAGTTAAACTAACCGTTCTAAAATTCCCACACCTATCAGCTCCTGATTTTTTGGGATTGGGATAATAATATTTTTTTCTAAATTTATTGTGACCTCACTTGTGTCATATATTACTTTTACTAGTTCATATAATCTGTCTAAAGTTTTCTGACTTGCATATTTTATTAATTCTGCGGGTATATCGTGTATCCACGGCGCTTTAGTTAGTTTAAGATTCCTAACAGCTCTATCAAAATCCTCTCTTAATATTGAGAACCCTATTTCTACATCCTCTTCTTGGTCGTTCTCTAACTCATTCATATCGTCTCCCTTATATAAATCTTCTAAATATCTTTTCCATCTATCTGCTACCTCAACTTTATTTATTAGAAACTATTCTCATCTTTAATACTATTATATTTTTTCTTATTTTCCCCGAAATTTCTCTCAGTCTGGCCGATTATTTTTTAAAACTTCCTATTCTTAAACAACTATTCTCATATACTCCAGATTTTGTAACTTGTCTGCGTTGCCCTTAGTTTGTCCAACAAATTTTTAATCTTATTTGTAATACTCGAAGCAATTTTAAAATTAATTCATCAAAATATAAACAAATAGTGTAGCATTTAAACACTGGCGTTAGAGATGGCTGGTTGCAGTGTCTTTATTTTGTGTTATCTCTATTTTTATTTTTCTGAGAATATTTTCTCTAATAATGAAAGAGAAACCTTTCTAATCAGTTATTTGTTAAACAACTGCAAGCTCCTTTTTAAATGTGTTTCTATTTAAAGGAAAGTTAATTATCTATTATCTAGAAAATTAAATTTGCTCACATTGGTTCATATAAGAATATGCATCCAAACGCTATACAAATCCATGCGAATCTTATTGCATTTGCAAAACGTAAAATAATCATGTACTTTCAAAATACTAAATTGACTCCCGCCTGTGTATATAATTCTTCTACACTTAGTGAAACGATTTTTATTTTAAAATAGGCACGTTAGTTATTGAAAACGAAATCCGCTGTATTACTGAAGAATCTGTGCTTTTGTTAGAATGCAAATTAATTTTACTATGTAAATACACAAACCATTCAATTTTATTTAAGCTGTGTATGTAAAAATAATTAATCTTGAGATACCTTAAAACGCGTTTAAGAATATTTTATCCCGTACCAGCCATAATAACGAGTTTTAATGCATCTTCATAAAAGCGATTGCCATGAATTTTTCCGTGTATAAGATATTTGCGTCATTTATTATAAAAATACAATATCCATTTATTGCATTTGCAAAGCATAAAATAATTATTCCGTGTATAGATTACACTATCATTTTAAGATTAGTTCTGGAATTTTTTGCTACTTAATAAGAAAATACGTGAGTTACTAAGAAATACTACTAAAGCCAATTAGTTCGCACAAATAAATAAACGCCCCGATATAAACCACCGCTTTACATTAAAATGCAATAAAAAATTAGATCAATCAGCTTAATTGCTATATGTTTTTCAATTAGAAGTAATGATGCGCGACCAAAACTTATACATTAGACAAGGATATACCTTTTACATTAGAAAGGATAAACGTTTTACAATAAAATATAAATCATGAATTAACACTAATTGGATCGTTAAAGTGCGAAAGCAGTGTAAATTCTTGTTAAAATTACATCACCCAGGTGACTTACTGGCCCAGGTGTATACCGAAGTACCTCGAGAATGACGTATAGAGATAATTTTTATACATAAACCGGAACTTGATTAGAGGGTTTCAATTGCGTTTGATTTGTTATTTCCTAAACCAAGTAATATGTAACGTCGAGTATTCATACAATTTCCGAGATCGACCATGTAGCGTTTTAATGGAACGTATATGTTTTGATAGTCTGAAACACAGAAGTTCTCAAACGCAATTAATTAATGGTGCATGATTGTTTTATAAAATACAATGAAGATTAAACTTTCTTCAATACAAAGGTTGCTCTAAGTTTAATTAATTAAAAATAGAAGATACATTTTCACAAATAATAAACTGATGGAGATTTAATAAGGAGATGGTAAGCTTTTAATACCGTTAATTACGTCGGAAATAAGATTTTAACAAGCGTTGTATGACCATAAGAATTACAAGTAAAATTTTAAATTTGTTTGTTTGGAACTGATAAAAATATTCAAATTTTTGTAAGCTAGAAAAAATTTAATTATATTTTTATGTATGCAAATAATTTGCATTAAAGTTTGAGGTCGAAGTTTGAAGCATTTTAATCCTTTATAAATTATCTGTCAAGAGTAATTGACCAACCACCTTCACAAGTGTGGTAATAAAAAATAGGCAATTTAACTAGCTATTAATTGAAGAGGATATTGTAACTTTTAACAAGGATTAGCTAAAAATTATTTTAACAATTAAGTAACTTGTAGGAAGTAGTATTTTCTGTATGAATTTAAGCTGTAAACTGTTCTATATTCTATTGTATGAAAGAAAATGTTTTTGAATGTATAGTTGTTTCTTGAGATTGTTGTGTTTTATTTCATTTTATAAAATTCCACAGTATAATTTCCGTTCAGCTTGCCAGAGAAAGTAAAGAGATATTTTCTAGTAAATTCTATTTAATATAGTTTTCTGTACCTAACTCACAGCAGTAACTTGGGCAAAATCTCACAGAGGTTGTGTGTATAAATATATATTGACGTGGTGGGGAGGGGGGGGGGCAAGATATCATTAAAACCCAAAGCCTACAAATAAAACCCACCAAATATAAAAGAATCCGGAAAAAATAGAAATTTCCGAAGATTCATTATTCAACCTTATATAATATAAGCGTATTGTAAATACATAGTCATTAATGTGTAAAGCGAAAAACACAATTCCGTGCGTGTAAACAATCACTCTAAGATAAATACAAAGCCATTTGTTTGTTATACAAATGCACTTCAGTGCATAAAATAAATAATTTTGTGTATAAAAACACGTTTCTCGTGCACAAAACATTTGATTTTGTAATATACTGTAGTAGTGTTATGGTAGTTATAAAGTAAGAGGCTGAATATATAAAAATAAGATTTGCCAATGTCGTGTAATTAATAAATTAATGTACATATTATAATAATATAATTTATAAAAGTTACAACAAACTAGCAACAAGGATGAAAGGAAACATAAATAAAATATGTCGGAACTCCAACAAGTATTACAAGCACTTACATCAATTATTCAAAATCAAACAGATCAAAACTTCAAGATCAATAAGCAGAGATTCTCAAAGGACTAACTTTAACAAAGTCAACCCAAGTAAATAATGTATCAAATTTTCAAGTTACGCATGAATTATTTAATGAATATAGAAAGCGGTTGAAAAATTGGTTTAAATTAAAAGGTATTGCAAGAAATTCAGACAAATGCGTAAAAGAACTAATTCATAATATTGGTTGTAAGACATATAATATCATGTGTGCCCTAACTACTCTAACTGACCCATCTACTAAAACATATATCGAACATGTAGAATTATTGGAAAATCATTTGTGCCTTGTTTCCAATGTTATAGTTCAACAGCATCGATTCTAATCAAGGAGTCGGCCGGAGAATAAAAATATAACAACTTACGTATCCGAACTTTGAAAGCTTTCATCAACATGCAAATTCGAACGTGATTATAAAAAGAGTGTTAACATCATCTTTTTACCATCCCAAAGTACAAAGTGTTTGTATATCATACCTATTGCAGAAACAATCAAATTCTAAGGTCAAAACTCTCACACAAGTGGGAGAAGATACAGAATCTACAAACTTTTTAGGCGATCTTGTTGGATATAATAAAATTTATAACATTTTTTCGATTCTTACGGAGTATGTCAAAGATACATCAAAATATACACTATCAGTAAACGGGAAGAAACAAGAGTTTGAGGTCGATTGAGGTTCAAGTTTTACCTTGCTATCCGAAGATCAAAAATTAAAAGTCGACACCGTAATAAAGAATACGGAAATACAATTCGTTCTTAAACCCATGGCGTGTTTCATGCAAAAAGATATGTTATTTTGGACGTTGGTTATAATGGGAACACATCAAGAGAATTATTGCTTATTGTACCGGGCAATCTATCTCCATTATTAGGACGAGTTTGGATTCGTCATTTAAACATTGACTTAAAGGAACTTAGTACAAAAGTTAATGTTACACAAGTTTCAACATCAACATCCAACCCTTCAATTGAATCCATTTTTGAAGAAGACGCCGATATTTTCGAACAACGTGTTGGAAGCATTCCTCATTTTACCTGTTCGTTAAAGCTCTGTAAGGATGCGAAACCAACATTTATCAAGGCTCGTGATGTGCCTTTTGCTCTTCGGGAATGTATTGAAAAGGAATTAAATGCTCTCATAGCTGATCAGATAATCTGTAAGGTAGACCAATCTGATTGGGGTTCACCGTTACTTCCCATTCCAAAACCTGACAACCAAGTACGGCTCTGTGTTGATTACAAGGTAGCAGTAAATCAGCAACTTCAGGATGCACATTATATAATTCCTCGCATTGATGAAATCATAAGAAAAGTACGCAATGCAAAATATTGTACTTTAGACTTGTATAAAGCTTATTTGCATGTACAAGTAAACAGTGATAGCCAAATTGCACAGACAATGTCAACACACCGAGGCACTTATGCCGTAATAAGGCTTTCTCTTGGAATAAAAACAGCGCCGGCTAAATTTCATCGCATTTTAGATCAAATTTTGGCAAATTTGAACGGTGTCACCTCATATTTCGATGATGTGGTTATATATGGAATTGATATGGCCACTTGTAAAAAAACTTATTTTAATGCTTGGACCGTCTAGGTGAATACGATTTACATATCAAACGAGCAAAGTGTCAATTTTTCAAAACATCAATTTCTTATTTGGGATATATAGTCGAATACAATAAAGTAAAAATGAATCATGATAAAGTAAAAGCAAAAATACATTTTCTCAGAATTAGATTCCCTACAATTTTTGTTCTTGGATTTTATGCATTTGTTAGTCATTTAATGAAATTATAGCGCCTCAAACGTAAAAAACGTATTTTTTGACAGTAAATTTTTGTATTTTAAGCAAAGTTATTTTACAAACTAAGGGACTTACAGTTCTGGGACCTAGTTTATTCAATTTTTCAGGTCAAAATTCATATGAAACGATCAAATGTTTATCTTAATTGCCGTTCTAATAGTTTCAGTCAGGTTTTATTTAATCCCCGGAGTGGGAATCTGGGCGAAATCTTTCGCTAGCTTTATCTTGCTAACAAAGTATTTCTAGACATATGCTTATATGAACTTTTTGCTTTGTTTTCAGGTCTACAATCACCTGTTAAAATGTTTTTCCTTTCGTACCGGACCACCCTGTATATTGCTATGACAACGCTGCATTTGGAGCGTTAATAAAAGAGTGCTCTGATACAAATACAGCAAATTGTAAAATTTGCAATTGTTGACTTACCTTCCTTTTTAACTTTGCCTAGCTAACTCTACGGAAATGTTTTCAAAATGAAATCAAAGAACAATATCACAAAGCATCTAACAGTACAAAATATTTTCTCTCATACAGAAGCATATAGAACATTTACAACGTCGTTTCTCTCAAACATAAACGTATTTACTTAAAAACCTTTCTCACCTTGTGTTACTTACAATTCACAGAACTAATAGCTCTTCTCTAATCGATAGTTTACCTGGTTTTGATGCCCATGCTTGTAAGGTCTGTTTGGCAAAAAAATCCTTGACAGATTATCTATTAAGAGATCTGAGTGTTTCGAACCTCGATCATAAACCTTCCTGGTAAATATTCTTACAAAAAAAATTATATGATTAGGACTTATTCTAGTTTAGATTTAAATGACAAAAACTCAAATATCAGTTACAAACAATTTTTTTAAATTATACTATACTCCACAAAGGGCTTTTCCAATTTGTAATCAACGGTATTAAATATCTTCGGATTCTATTCTGTATTTGATGTCAAATTCGAGTTTACAAAATCATCCATAAAATCTCAATTTAGGAACATCAGTTACCAAAGTACATACTTACTTAAGTCTTCCTTCCAATTATTTAATAACATTCTTAAAGTTGCGTTATATTGAAGAATTTCCCATCTTCATTGCATATTATAAAATCAATCAACTGCATTCATCAATTCTCATATTTACGTAGGTTGCGTTTAAAATTCACTTCTGTATCTACTGTTACATGCGTATTGCATACTTTAAAACAATAGCTTTAAAATTTTTTTCTCAAGGTGACATTTTCGCGATTGCATTCATGAATGACCCTGTTAATCAAAGTTCCGCGTTTATATACAAAATTATCTAGTTTCTAGAAAGAACTAGTATCGTATGGAATATTTTACACCGTAGTAACGCTAGGTTTCTTAGAATAATTCTTAGTGTTTAAATCGTCGTGTTTGTTACCTCGCTATCGTATTCCACTTATAAGTGACGTGCGTTACTCGTCTTTGTTGAACACCCGAGGTTATTGTGGCATTGCATACTAATCCAGTAATTGCAAAAGGTAATATATAACCTTTACCAATTTTTATTATATTTTATGGGGGTTTTTATTGTTCCGACCGCTTCGTAGAATAAACGTTTTTTTATTAATGAGTTCAATGAAGTTGACGTATTTCTTTTCAATTCCTTTCGAACTTTCAAGAACATGTTGTATTTAACATAAATTTATATAATACACAGGGCACTTAATTTAAACTTTAATTGCTTTTTAATGTAAATAAGTTGCATTTTTATAGAAAATATTTGCTTTCACGGCAAAATGTGCTTAAATACCCAAAATTAAGATTGGAATTGAGTTTTTAAATACACAAAATTATTCATTTTTATGTATGTATCTATGTATTTATATTTAAATTATCGATTTGTATTCGCATTTAATGCGTTTTAAGGTATCTAAAAAAATAATTATTTTGACTATGTTACTTACATTATTTGCTATTTATTTGCTATACGCTTGTCGTACGGGGTGATTATTTATACACGCGCAATTGCATTTTTTGTTTGTACATCAATGAATAAAAGTACGCTTGTATTATACAGGGCGTAACCATGAATTTACGGAGATTTCTATTTTTTCCGGATTCCTATATATATCTTAGTGGGCTTTATATATATATATATATATATATATATATATATATATATATATACTTTTATGGTATAACGACCTTGCAGTTATTAAATATAATATATACAGTAACAGGCTTTTCGGTTTGTTGGTTAATGAAATGTACTCTTTATTATAAACTCTAAGCTTTCGGTTTTATCTATATCGACGATTTCAATGTAAAACCTCATATTAGTAAGTTTTTAACTATTTTACTCCCATACTAACGTTTTTCAATTTTTAGTATTTTTGATAATGGTTTAAAAATAAAACCGAAAGCTTAGAGTTTATGATAAAGAGTACATTTCATTAACCAACAGAACAAAAAGCCTGTTACTGTATATATTATATTTTATATATATATATATATATATATATATATATATATATACGATATAGAAACAAATTAAAAACAACTTACACAATTAGTTTGTTTAAAAAATAATAACATTTTTCACTGACCTAAAATAGAAATCCAGAATAAAACACATTCGGTGTATAAAATTTCATCAACTATTTCAGGTGCTACATTGGAAACACTAAACCGTACCTCTACAAAATGTTATATACTCATAATATTAAATAAAAGCTAATAAAAAAAAGTATCTCCACTGGCTACTAAGCAATAGAGCTCTTACATCAAATCAACTTCCTAAATGCGAATATTATAAATACTGACATGAACGGCGATAAAAATACTTTTTAGAAACGATTCATATTTAACATGATGACAATTCAGTAAATTTTCATGCTGACCATCAAGAAACTTGTAACATTTATTACAACATGATACGAAAGGATTGAGTATATAACTGCATCACAATGAACATAATTTTCTATTATTTATTTATTATAAATATCTTTTCCATATAGTTAAGTAGCCCCCCGCCCCCAATAAATTTGTAACTTACAATGTGAGAATATTTCAGCATTTTCTAAACCATATTTTAATGTTTCAAGAAAACAATATCTTTAGTCTATTTATTGTGTTCTAATTTTAAAACAAATGTTTTGAACGGATAAGGTTTTGTGAAAATTAATTCGTGAAAAAAAAATTAATGAATATCCGACTACTGATATGTAAACATTGTATAAATTGTTGTAATTGTAGTAATTATTATAACTATTTGAAAATGGTCCAATTAGACCCAAACTCGTATTACATATTAAATAATAAAGGTTATGATTATAATGGTTCTGTACGCAATTTAAATTGTACGCCTTTCCAATCGAATTACAGGTCTCGGTGGCTGAGTTAGTCAGTGCGTCCCAGTATAAATTAGAAGGATATAGGTTCAAATTCCGTCCGAGGTCTTATGTTTTTCTTGTTTCAGTTACTAGCTTAATCAGGAATAATCGTTTAGTATTTGCATAAAAGTATAATTTCATTTTAGTCTTAAAAATCTACTCACCCTGTGCAGTTACCTTTATTTGTATCGCAACGAACTATTTTTATTGTTCTTTATTAGGTCCAATACAAGCCTAGTAATTTACAAATACAGACAAACCTTAATGTGCTTAGATTCCTTTACAGACATCACTTATGATAGTTATTGCAATGTTTACTTACACTAAATTCCATCTTAACACAAGGATTACACTATACTCATTATTAAGTTCTCATGAATAATTAGTCCTCACAGCACTTAATTTATATACACATTAAACGTGTTTACTTTAACGATTTATTCAATAATTTATTCTGTAATCATATATCGACTGAAACTGAAGCTCTGCAGAGCTATGCGTTCATAAATTACCAGAAGTTTTCGAATTTCTCAGAATTTTTCGTATTTGTATGCATTATATTAGTTCTTTAAATGTCGTCTTGTAGCTGTCAATCAATCCATTGTTAGTATAGTTACTTTGTCCTTTCGATCCTAGACTCTTCGCGCCTTTGTTAAAATATATAATATATTTGCATAGGATGCCAATTATTTAGCTAATTTTTTGTGAAGAAAGAAATATTCCATTTGTACGAGCTTCCAATACAGCGAAACCTTTCGTTGATTGTTCTCTCTGTGCAAATTTCTAACAAACACAATTAGTATATTTACTACTATGTTGTTCTGCTTCTGCAGTAAATCAAAACTATGTTTCGGCCCTGACAATACGGAGAAGTACGAATCCTGACTGATTGTGTAAAAATAAAACTATTTTGCCAGAAAAAGCACACGAAGCTTATATAAAATATTAACTAGTTTACTCAATACTGAGATTTAAAACACAAAAACTTTGTTCAAAAGATTTAATGTTTTTTAAGCGAAAAAATTAGGTAGGCATAATTATAGTAGAATTTTTAAGGAGGACTATTTTTACAAGCTGGCGATCAATAGCTGAGATTATACTACTTTTCATTAAGTTTGCTTCTTAGTTAAAGTCCAAACTGTTCAATTTTTTATACCAAAATAAAGATGATTCATATAAAGCATTTGAGAATTTGACCAATTATTAAATTAGAAATAATAGTATACGAGCGCTTATTAAAACTTAAAGTAGAGATCATTTTATAAATGTTCAAAATTACTACTTATAACTTTCTATACTTGAATATGCTATGAGTAATTGATTAAACTGATATTCAGGAAGTACTTAAAACAAATTTTTCCAATTTTCGCAGAAAGCAGTGAACCTCAAAGTATGCCACGTGTATAATTTAAAAGGAAAAGTCAGGCCAATTGTCAGATGTCTAATAATTACTACAAACTTCCAAACGTCCACGCAAATCCATTAATAACTAATTACATTAATGCGTAAAGACTTCAAAACTCTATCATTATTCGATTGTTAAAACGAAGGTTCATGCATAGTCTGCAGTTTCCATTTTCCAATAAGTTTCTAATATACCTAGTGAATTTTACTAATACTGCAGACTACCTCCACAAAACTCTTTAAATAATAGATAGAGGGTAGTTAGCATGGCGCGCGAATGGGGCTTTGAAGACACGCATCATACATAGGGGACAATTTGCGTGAGCGATAGGAAATTTGATAGTTGGTGCAGAATACAAGCCGCAGCTTTGCATGAGTCAAGTACTACTAAATGTATTACATTTTTTAAACCTTATGTACCTGTGCAAAGTTTTTCAATAAGTAGGAAAAGGTGGTTGTAATTACAATGATTGATAAACTTAATTTAACCAAAGGTGCAAGGTGGTATTGATCGCCAAGAGTTAATAGTAGCTTTATTCAAGGAGTAATTCTGCAAAGGCGATGGAAGCGATAGATAATTGCTATTCCAATTTGACAATTATTGTATAATAAGGGACGGATATAAGTGGTCAAAGGGAATTGTTGCTTCGCTTTTAGATAAATGAGAAAATGAAATTCAATTAATATAGTAGAACTTAATTCCATGTTATGCAACATTTTTCGCAGTTGTTTGTAGAAATAGTACCAATATTTCCCTCTTTTGCTCAATCCATCACACTATTATGACGTATTATGATACAGCTAACGGAATTAACTAATTAAAGTTATTTTAACCTTTTAGTTCAAGGGATTTATGCAATCAAATTCAAATTCATATTCCTATTTTTAAATCGTACTTTTGGGAAGGTTTTGGAAGAAATCTAGCACTTTTCGAAGACTAAACGTATATTTATACAACTAAGGTGGTATTTTTACCCCAGGTGTTTCTTCAAAGGAACTTATTTATTTGTGAAATTAGGCTTCTTCAAATCTTTTAGAATTTTTGCTCAATAACTACATATCGACGCAGGAAAGGCAAATTAATTTAAGGACTTTTTAAGAATTTTACTATGAAATGGTTCTAAAAAAAAACATAACTTTTATTGTTGGACAATTATTGACAATATGGGAAACACCAAGATTAAATGATGAACTGCCAGCGCTCTATGATGAGAGTTAGGAGGTTGCTAAAGTTGCCAAGAAAAAGAATTTGTCAAGTCCGTTGTTAAATAATAGACATTTTTGGTATTTAAATAAATGTATTAGTTGTTTCTAGATATTTTTTGTTTAACTTGAAAAGGTTTTATCAATTGAAAACTCCGAACATTCATTAAATACCTGTGTCTTGATTACAACAATAACTATTTCGAAGTTTAAAACAAATTTTGTTGTCCCTCTTTAGGGTGGGAGGGTGACTAACAACGGAAACCCTTTCCCAAGAGAAGTAGCAAACGAAAAGCAGTTTTCCGACGTAGCTAGGGATCTATTCTTGGCAAGGCAATGAGAGATGGTCATGGGTTTTCAGAAGCTATACTTCATACAAAACTCTCAACATCATTAAGTTTCCGGTCCTGGAATTGGTTAGACGCGTACCTCCATTGTTTCCTATTCTAAGCTAACCTACACATTAGCCTGAAATTCCCACAGTCTGCATGTTTCACTGTTTGCGTGCAATATTCTAATCTAGGTTACATCTACCTCTCTTTTTCTTATATCTGCTTGTAATATAGCCTGCAATATTCCCCAAAAACACCTATTTTTTTTTGTTTCCGACTGGTATCTTTATTCCCCTACTATTTCTATAACCTCTTTGTTATTAACTTTATCTGTCCATGCGATCATCATCATACATTTGAAGCATAACATTCCAAAAGGCTTCTTCCTTTACTTATCTGCTTCTCCTACTGTCCCTATTTCATAGGTGTACAGTGATGTACCCCACACATATGCTTCCAACACCTTTGTCCATGTTTCTATGTTTGTTGTCTTCGAACATAGCCTCTGTTCTTTCTTGTTAGATACAGTTCGGTTCCCCTTCTATTATTTTGTAAATATATACCCTCTTTAACCGATATTTAATGGTATGTGAAGGGGGGTTAAGCAGCCTGTGACTACCAAGATCCCCCAACACTTGAATATTTGCCGAATTAATAGTTTTCCAATGAATCCCTCCGCACAATCAAGATTAGTTGAAAATATTGTAAAACGAACACCTGTAGTTGTTTATAGTAATTATCAGCTTTAAGTGCAATTATTTTTTTGTTATTAGGTTTGTTACGTTCCAATTTTGCTGTAGAAATTTCCCTCGTTAATTCATCTACGTTGCTATTCTCACATCCGTCAACTTAATTAATAATAAATACGTTGTCTAATACTTTTCAACTCAAATCCCTTTTGCTTTAAAAACGACAAGTTTATGCTCCAATTAAATAGCTTACATCCTGTATATTTTATTTTTCTGCAATAAATATGCTTTTGAATAATTTCTCAACCTAAATCTATTTGGTTGGAAACGACAAGTTTATGTTTATATCCTGTTAGGTATCCGTAAGCGCGCTATACCTTCCGATAACGTATACTTTTGTTCTAGTGGGTTTCCCACCTAAATATTTGTTGAAATAATATATCCTAGTATTCTCCGGTAAAATCGTGTTTTCCAGTTTGAATCGCGTTTCGATAACGCGGATGTTTGCTTTTCGAGTTGGTGTTTTTTTGAACTCCTTTTAAACTTTGATTCTTCATCTTGTACGTTGATGCACTTGTAAAAACTACTCGTTCTGTAACTCCAAGAGCGATGCACTTTTCTTCTCTATCAAATGTGTAGATTTGGTGTGGATCGGTAGGCGCTCTTGAGTTGTTAATATTAGTAAGATTTTTCTTTTTTTTTAGCTCTTAGGTGGAGGCTAAATTGCTTGTTGCGTAGCCCGATTATTCCTTAATGTAGATCAACTCTTCTTGCATGTAAACCGCCGTTGCAATTACGGTAGTAGCATGGTTGTTGCTGACTACCGCAACGATGCTGTGTCAATTTGCTTCCGAGGGCTGACCAAAGATCTATCTCGACACATGTATGTGACTTGTTTTCCTTTGCTAACATACCCAGGGATAAATCCATTTTGAAATTAGATACGCTAATGTTTGTTCCGGTAAAATCCTCATTAGAAAAGTTTCGAACTTTAATGCTTTTGCTTTTTGTACTTAACCCATCTGCTTATACGAAAGTATCATCAGTGTTCCCTTTTTGCTGATTAGAGTTATAACAAATGCTTCGTATGGTAAAATCCTTACTAGAAAAGTTTCTATGTTTAATGTTTTCTTAATTAACCCATCTGCTTATACGAAAGTATCCGCGTTATTCTTTTTGGTACTGATTAGATTTATTGCATGTTAGCTACGAAATGCGCACTTTGTGGAACAATTAGTGAATTTGTCCATAGAGTAAAATTGTTTTATTAAATAGTAACCTTCGTTAATTTTGTTTTGCTGTTTCGATAGAAATTTCTATATTTGTGTTTCTTTATTGTAAATAGAAAATCGTTGGCGGTGTGTTATTTCTGTGTTGCTAGGAACCCCTCCCCTCACCGCATTGGTAGTTAGTCTGGTATATTTACGTTTTTTTCCGGCTGTGTCATTGTACGTAGCAGGTATTACGTCTTTAAACTCGTTGGACGCATACTTCCACTGATTTCCATTCTGAGCTAGCCTACACAGTTTCTTTCCTAATATCTACTTCTCTACGTTCTTGCTCTAATTCTATTACAGCTTATTGCTCTTTGTATAAGCAATGTACTATCCATCTATCTCTAAAACTCATTCCAATCTTTTTGAGTATTTCAAACATTCTTTCCATTTTACATTGTCGAATGCTGTTTCCAGATCTATAAACCCTATATACACAACTTCTCTTTCTTCTATTGTCTTCTCCATTATCACCTTTAGAGCTAAAATAGCCTCCCGTTTTCCTCTGTTTCACATAAACCCAGATTGATCTGCTCCTAGTACATATCCGTCTTTGTACAAATATAGTTAATATTTTTGATACGACTGCTGTCAAACTTATTGTTCGAAAATTGTCACATCAATCCGCGCCTCTCTTTTCTGGTTTAGTGGCTATGATGATACGTTTGAAATATTTGGGTATCTCGCCAGTCTCATATATATAGCTTACAAGTTGGAAGAAACGTTTCGTTACTACTTACCGTGCGGCTTTTAGAGTTTCTGCTTGCACCTCATTCATACACGGTGCTTTATCAATTTTCAGGCCTTCTAATGCTAATTCAAACTTATCTCTAAGTATAGGATGTTTCATGTCATCGTTTTCAATGTCAGATTCCTATTCTATTGCTGTTAGTTCCACAAAATAAATTCTGTATATATTTTTACCATCTAACCACTTTCTCTACATTTTCTATAATAATGTCTCCTTCCGCGCCCCTTTTATTTTTGCTATACGGTTCTATATCCCTAAAATTCACTCTAATTAGTTTGTATGATTCGTCTGTCTTTCCTATTTCCATCTTAGTTTATATCTCTTTCCACTTTTCATTAATTCATTGTTTTTTAGCTTTCTTGCATTTGCGAATAATTTTTCATTTTATGGCTTTGTATCTCTGTTTTCCTGCTTCGTCTGGTCTACCTTTGTATTTTCGCCTTTCTTCTATTAAATTCAGGATGTCATTTGTTATCCATGGTTTCTTATTTTCTTTTTGTTTATGCTCCAAAATATCTCTGGCCGCCATGTCAAGCTGTATTTAATCTTATTCCATTCTGGTTCCACTTCCTTAATATCAGAAATTTTCCCAAGATCCTTCAGAGGTCTTCATAATTACGATGTTGTGGTCAGTGTCTAAATCTGCTTCTGGGTAGCTTCTACAGCTTTTACTTGATTCCTAAACTGTTGTTTGACAATCTATTTGATATCTTTTTATATCTTCTGAAATCCTCCACGTGTATTGTTTTCTAGCATTATGTTGAAATAATGTGTTTGTAGTGGTTAAATCGTTTTTGTTGCAAAATTCTATCAGCTTATTTCCCCTGTCGTTTCTCGTGCCCAAATCAAACAAACCTAATACCGCTCCTTCCCTACCCTCACATACCACTACATTAAAACCCTCCGTAATTATTAAATTTGCATGTCCTTATATTTATCTTAGTATCTCTTCGATATCTTTGTAGATCGCTTCCACCTCTTCCTCGCCCTAGATAGAAGTGGGCATGTATACTTGTATTATGACTGTGTTTACCGGTATAGATTCTAATCTAACCATGAGTACTTTTTCTTTTTTTTTTGTATGTAGTTTTCTACATAGTGCCTTATTTTTTCTCATTACTATCTCCGCTCTAAAAGTCCCAAGCCTCTGGCCACCGAACTTCGCTGATCCGTACTATGTCTAGTGCTAACCTAACCATTTTAATTTTCAAGTTATCTAGCTTACCTACTTGCTTCATACTTCTGACATTCCACGCTCCGATTCGCAAAATGTTCACGACTCTTCTTTCATACTTTTCGATCCCATCCCACCAAGTAGTCCTCTCCCGGAGATCTGAATGGAGGACTATTTTAACTTCGGAATGTTTTACCCCAAAGGATGCCATCATGTTCAATAACAATTTAAGTACACAGTGTACTTGGGAGGTAATGCGGTGGTTTCCCGTTGCCTTCCACATCGCAGTAGTGTGTCTTAGAATGCCATACCGTCTTCTATGGTCTCTGCCACTATAAGTACCAAAAGAACGGCTCTTTCCTATACCTGTCTTAGTCTGGTTCCTCACTAAAGACCCTACTACTTTGAATAAACCTATAATTTGGCTCTTTAGATCACTGGAACTCTCAATTCGTTCTACCCGATCTAGTAATCTAGAACTTGTTCAAGGTGCAGGTCCATTCAAAACGGACAACACTCTATAGAAACTAAAATTAGAAAACACTCAACAAGGCGCCAACTATTCCTGGGCTCATAAAAAAAACAAGATGTACTCTAAGGGAGAAGTTAAAAATCTTCAGAGAAAAATATCGCCTTCGCTTTCCTATAGTAGGAGATACAGAATACTACTATAGTAAGCCTGCTTATCGTAAAAGGCGATTAAAAGGCGCAGCAAGGGGCAGCAGCCTTGCTGGCTAAAAGATATTGGAGGAGGGTCGGTTGGTCTCGGGCGATCCTCAATAATTTACAAGCTTGTTGGGGGTTGGCCATGACGGATACGGCTTTTTGCTGAAATCTTTAAAAACTGCGTTGTGGAAAGATATGGGAACCTACCACAATATTTCTCAGGTGTGCGTGGCCTAAAACACGAAATACATATGATGGAGAGCTCACAAGTAAAATTCTTGTCCGGAGGTAAAATACTCCCTCATTCGGATCTTAGGAAGGGGGTACTTGGGGCTCGTCATCGTAAGAATATAAAACATCAGTTCGATTTAGTGATAGGGACTTGGATGTAAGGTCATTACTTAGAGTAGATAAGTTAACGAATTTATTAGTCGAAATGAGAAAGGGAACGCTGGACATTTTAGGTATTAGTGAGGTGAGATGGCCAGATAGCAATGACTTTTGGAAAGATAATTATAGAATAATTACAACTTCTTCAACTAATGGACAGGCAGGCGTAGGAATAGTGTTAGGTAAAAGATTAGGGCATAAAGTTAAAGAGTACTTACAATTTAGTGAAAGAATAATTATGGTTAGATTGAGTACAAAACCCACAGACACTGTTCTAGTTCAGGTTTACATGCCAACAACTCGGTACGAGGAGGAGGAAGTAGAAAAGGTATACGAGGATATAAATAGTATAGTGAGAAAAGTAAAAGGAGATTCGAACAACATGTTAGGAGCTAGATGGGGCTAGATATCAAATAGATTATATTTTAGTTAAACAAAGATTTAGAAACTAAGTTAAAAACTGTCGTAGTTATCCAAGGGCTGACATAGATAGCGATCATAACTTAGTTAAAATGAAGTGTAAACTAAAATTCAAAAAATTGAGAAAGGTTAAAAGAGAGGGATGGGATCTAGGTAAGCTTAATGATAGTATGGTAAAAGAGGAATATAAACAAGTATTAGATAATAAGAGCAAAGAGATAGCTGTAGGAGGGAACGTAGAAAATAGATGGAAAGAAATAAAACTGACTGTACATGATACAGCAACACAGACTATAGGTAAGAAAAAAATAGAAGCGAGAAAACCGTGGGTAACAAAGAAGATATTAGATTTAATAGAGAATAGAAGTGGATAGTGAAAGTAAGCAAAAATATAATACAGTTAGAAATAAGATAGTACATGAGTGTAGGAAAGCTAGAAATAATTGGATGGAGGAGAATTGTAAGGGAATACAAGATGATTTGAGAGTAGGTAAGACAGACAGGGCTTACAGGGCAGTTAAAAAGTTTTTTGGGGAAGATAGGAAAAAATATAATGGTATTAGAGACGAGAATAATGAGCTTCTGATAAATAAAGTTGAGGTAGCAGATAGATGGAAAAGATATTTAGAAGATTTATATAAGGGAGACGATATGGATGAGTTAGAAAACGACCAAGAAGAGGATGTAGAAATAGGGTTCTCAATATTAAAAGAGGAATTTGATAGAGCTGTTCGGAATCTTAAAATAAATAAGGCGCCAGGAATAGACGATATTCCCGCAGAATTAATAAAATATGCAAGTCAGAAAACTTTAGATAGATTATATGAACTAGTAAAAGTAATATATGACACAGGTGAGGTTCCAATAGATTTGGAAGAAAATATTATTATCCCAATCCCAAAAAAGTCAGGAGCTGATAGGTGTGAGAATTTTAGAACGGTTAGTTTAACTTCTCATGCTTCCAAAATACTAACAATAATAATTAAAAATAGAGTAGAAGCTTTGACTGAGAATTATTTAGGCGAAGACCAATATGGTTTTCGTAAAGACAGAGGGACTAGAGAACCGATACTAATGATTAGGGTAATTATCGAAAAAAGGTTACAAAAAATAAAAGACTCATTTTGCGTTTGTAGATTTAGAAAAGCATTTGATAGGGTTAATTGGATTGTTATGTTCAGGGTTTTGCAAAAATAGGAATCTCTCATAGGGATAGAAAAATTATTTACAGTCTATATAAAAACCAAAGCGTAGTAATTAGATTTGATGAAATAGAAAAGGAAGCTAAGATTAGAAATGGTGTTAGACAGGGGTGTATACTATCTCCCTTGATTTTTAATGTTTATATTGAGGAAGCTTTAAACTTAGCTAGAGAGAGAAAAGAGATAGGCATTAGTGTACAGGGACAGAAAATAGACATGTTACGTTTGGCAGATGATATAGCCATTATAGCAGAGTCTAGAAAAGAGTAAAGAGAGTTTTTAAATATTTTAGATGAGATACTACGGAGTAACTATAGTATGAGAATTAACTCAGTAAAGACAAAGATAATGACAAGTGAGTTACAGCCTAGTTCTAAACCAAAATTAAAAATAGGTAATACCGAGTTAGATGGACGTAGCAGAAGGGATATAGTAGCTAGAATAGCTCAAGCTAGAAAAATGTTTTTAAAAACGAAAAACTTACTAATAGCTAATAGTATTAGTTTAGATAATAGAAAAAGTTTCTTAAAGTCGTACGTATGGAGCGTTCTACTATACGGTAGTGAGACTTGGACAATTAAAGAAGTAGATAAGAAAAAGATAGAAGCTTTTGAAACTTGGTGTTATAGAAGAATGTTAAAGATTAGTTGGACAGATAGAGTAACAAACGAGGAAGTTTATAGAAGGATAGGTGAGGATCCCTGTATGTGGAAACAATTGAAGGTCATGAGAGATAGAATGATAGGGCACCAGTTAAGACATGAGGGACTATTTAGTAAAGTCTTAGTTTATAGACTACCAAATAAAAATAGAGTAGGAAGGCCTAGACAAAGCTATATTAGTCAAATTATTAGAGATGTAGGTTATGAAGGGTATGTAGACCTTTTTAGACTAGCTCAGAATAGAAAAGAATTTAGAGCTGCGTCAAACCGACTTTAAGTAAGTTCGAAAACAAAACAAAAAGAAAAATAAAAATCAGTTAACTAAATGTTACCAGGACATGACTCACAATTGGTTAGCGGTCTGGCATGTTGGTAGCGTTTCGTTGCTTAAGCCTTACCATAACATAATTTAATAAACGTCACCATGGCATAACTCACAATTAGGTAGCGGTCTGGCATGTTGGCAGCGATTCGTTGCTTAAGCCCTACCATAACATATAATTTAACACTTTTCCTTTTTGAAGCGGATAACCAGGTTATATTTCATTTCCTTATAAATGGTAATCATGTAAACATGTTAGAGTTCTTTAACAACCATCAGGTTGCTAATATCTATGTAGAGCCAGCTGGATAGGAAAAGATAGAAGGATATAGGAAGACCTAAACCAAACTATATTAGTCAAATTATTAGAAATTTAGGTTGTGAAAGGTATGTAGAGTTTTTTAGATTAGCACAGAATAGAAAAGAAGTTATAGCTGCGTCAAACCGACCTTAAGTAAGGTCGATAACAAAATGATGATAATGATGTGTGAACACGGTTATAAAAAAAAGCAACTGCAATAAAACAATATAGTTAGTGCAAAGAAAAGACATAGGAGGCGTTTTCTTACTAATCTTACTATTGCAAAAAAAAAACGTCATATAAATGCTAGTGAAATATTCTTTCGTTGCTATGCCAAAAGAAATATCATATAAAATCACTTCCTGTGATAAAATTATATGTTATCAAACCACACTATTGTAGCTACTTCAAGACTACGAAAGAGCTAGACCAAACCTGTTAGAAAACACTATAAAATTGATTGCCAATTGATCACCATTAACATCTCACCTATTTAGGAATACAGATCAAAGAATTGCATTAAATTTCCCTATTTTTCGTACGTATTTGTCCACAATAAAATATGAAATTCAGTTTGAGGTGTTCGTTTAATAAATTTGTATTTTTTTAATGTTTAATAATTTCATTTACAAAATGTACAACAAATATTCATAAAAAAACGAAAACTTTTAGAAAGTGACAGCAATTTAGTTTTAGTCGAGTATACTTTTCCTACTAAATTTACATGAAAACAGTAACTTATTATACAACATTTAACAACGTCCTTAGATAGCCAGATCTGTATATGCAGGATCACAACAATACTGCACATTTTTGAACTAAAGATTAAACGTCAGTTCAAAGTTAAACAATCCCTTAATGATCCAAAGATCTATACTAAATCGCAACCAAGAGTATGAATCCTTTTAATTATTTACTTAAATTTCAGATACTAATTTTTAATAATTATTTGTGTAGTCTGTGCAATGCAAACCAAGTTTAAGTTAAAAAAATTCTAATTGCATCGTAAAATAAGCAAATATTTGTTAGGTTTTCTTAATTGTGTAAATGTGATATGGACTTTATTGTGGTAAACCGTGCGAACAAGAGAAAACTGAAGTACAGTAAGCAAAGTAATAGTAACCCGCACCGAACACCGCAACAGAAACAAGGGGAATCGAAAGAATCGATGCACTGCTAGCTAAAAACGTCGTAGAGTGGGGTGGATCATACAGACAGAAAAAGGAAACCTGCAAAGAAAATGTTTTTATTAACAAAACTTCAAGAAAAAACAAGTTATGAAAAAGAAAATCAGACTGTGGAGAAAACATTCAACCAAAATATCCTGGAGGATGTACATAGCATAACAAAATCCCCGCTAAAATAAAATAATGCCTTCTTCTAATCATTGTAAAAAATAATCACACAAATATATAATGAAACGTTTTCCTTCCTTTAAGCACTATAGTATTTAAAAATGCCTTAAAAAACAGGTTACATAAGCTTAACCACTTACTCAGTGTTCACGTCTCTTTAAAAGAAAAAAACATTAATATGATAGTGGATTTGAGCTGAAGCGGAAATAAAATAGTTATATAAATAAATACATCTAAAACATAAAATAAAAGCGATCCTCGTTGTTAGCATATTCGTAACACGAAATCAAAGTATATAGATCTTACCCGATTCCTTCTACATAAATTTTCCAAACAAAATATACCCCAAACAGCAGAGCAACTCTAAAAGGAAATGTATAGGTGAAAAATTTTATACAGTTAGGGCGAATCTATTATTAATATTCACTCCCTCAATAATAGTGGTCGCCGTAGCCAAATTGCGACGGTCCGGGCAGACAAAATCCATCTCTATACCTGAAAACCTTAACAAAGGAAATCCAATCATATAACTAAGCAAGGCGTTCTACATTTGCCTCAAAGGGCATCTCAAGAATATTTCAATGGCGGGCTTATCTGGTAATGATGTTGTTTTCAAATCTTCAATAGAACTAAACACAATATACTACAGAAATTACCGTGGATCCTCAGGTATGAGTAGCTGGTGTTATGTACTCCGTATTAAAGAAAATAGAATATTTCCACATTTGCACTATAAGTTAGCAATCGACAAAATTCATTTGGAGCAGGTACTTATTTTCTAACCTATTACATCATGTAAACAAACAAACTCAAGCTTCTTAGAAAAAAAGGATTACCCGAGGTCGCCCGTGCCACCAATTTTATTTTTTTCTAAGTAGGGAACCGACACAATCAGGAATAATGAATCGAATAATTCCCATTAGAAACTCAAAAGCCAACAACATCTGATAACAAAAACCCATTTGATAAAACACGTCGCTAAATGAATGTAATATTTCCTAAACAAATGCTTTAATAATCGACAACCACGTTCTTGAACGTATTATAATCTTTTCTGTAGTGTTTTGATAAATAGATACCAGCTTTTAGTATTATATCGAAAGGGTAATTTGCTATATTTAAATTATAATTTCATGTACCAATAAAACCTATTGAAGTAATGCATACATTTAACCTTTGTTCCTGATAATAATAATTGCAAATTTTACGGCTATCTCGAAATACGTTCGAAGTACCTTAAATTTTATAGCTAAATATTTAACATAAATTCTACAAAATGATAAATAAGCAACTGTTTCAATTGACAAAGGCTGTCGAATTTGCTAGTACACGCAAATAACCTCAAATATCGTATATGAGCCAAATTATGTAGGTACATGGATGGACGTAACAACTTCATTTTTAAACTTCAAAATAAACAGGTTGCCGGACAGTACGTATAAAGCTAATCGTTTACCTTGAATTGTTAAACAAATGTTGAAAGTTCACAAGATAACACCAGTGAGCCATATGTTTTGAAACGAAACAGCCAAACAAGGAAATTTGTTACAGAAATGTCGGAGGTGTAAATTACCAAAGGATTGAATAATCGTGCCGTTTTCTTTTATTTTTGAACGTAAGTTCTTAAATAAATTTGTTATTCACCTTTGCCAACTAAGAAACTGGAACGATGTAGTGCAAAACGCCATATTTATTCATTGGGATAAAACTTTCTTAATACCATCATTTAGAGCGCGAATCAAGTTTTTGTTCTTTAATGTTGGTTTTTTAAGCTTTTTATTATACTTTTATTCGTTTCAGAACTCTTATTTCCACTTACTACAACATATTTAGAAATTCAAAATTAAAAATTTCTCCAATTTATTATTTAAGCTACATTTCACTATTAATTTAACTTTAAATAATGAAAGTTCTAATTCCGTTCATCTCTGTATGCAGCAGCGACAAATGCGGTAAATGGAACACAATTGTACTGTTACTTTACTTAACTACACTTAAGCCTCCTAGCACTGAGTTGAAAAGCTACTACATTGACTTGAACTGGGTGATTTAAAAACTCCTTCCTGAGCGCATAACAGCGTCTTTTATATAACTCATAACAATTGCGTTCTATTATCTTAACAGCTAGTGAAAGTCTGATCTTTCTAACAACTAATATTGTTTTCTCTTTAAATACAAGAATCATAATATAATTTAAAACATATTAGAAAACGACCGTATGATTTCTAATGCATTGCATCACAATCTAATGAAATTGCAGGAAACTCAATTCCCACGTGAGTTGGATGCACTCGCATGCAGGTGGCAAGTCTGTACTTTGTATTTGAACAATAGTCTCTTTAGTACACTAAAGTAGTATTAATTATAAGTGATAAACTACAAATGCTTGTAAATCATTCACATTGTAGCTTTATGCTCTATTTTAAATACCAAACAATAAGAGACTATTTCTTAAGTGTGTGAAACAGAAATGAGTGTTGATTGCAACCTTGTTGTTATACGTGTAAATCTCTATCCTACCATTAATTATTAAATAAAAGCGTTTTGTTCAAATTAATTGTTGCTTAAACTTAAAAATGCTTTCCTTATGCTAATGCGTTATTGGAACACTTGATAACGTAAGTCAATATAAACTTAAAATTAATTTAAGAATATTCTCTTCTGTATAATCATTATTATGTAATTTGAAAAGCACATTTCATTAACAATTCTTAATTCTAATTTTATTAAGTAACGTAATGTGGCGACTCCATAACTCGCGTTAACAGAGAAACCAAACATTATACAGGACCTCCCCATCTAACGGTACAAATCAAAATAGCGATACGCATATGGCTCGATTGGTATTTTTCAAAACCTATGTTAACTGTTTCAAGAACTGAAAACGAATCCTTGAATTGACGAACAAACTAAACGGGCTTACGTTGCTGTCGTATTGAGCAATGTTCAAACAACCATGCGATAAAGCATGAGCCTTCATTATTCATCTTAAATGATATTTCACTCCTAATTAGATAATACCGTAAACGCTTGAATAGTAATTATTATTAAGAAACAAATTACTGAGTAAAATAATTGGTACAATAGGTGTAGTAAATCAAAGAATCTACGTACATACAAATCTCGTCAAAAATATATGATACAACTTAAGTTCATTATATAAAACAATTTTTTATTTTGTTATGATCTTATTACGAACCGAACTTATTGATTAGTTTAAGTGATTAAAGGAGTTTGGTATTCATGGTTATAATTCGATAAATTGTGGATGCTTTAGTGCTATTCCCGCACACACATTGGATTATGAAAGTGATTCCTTTCCAATTTAAATTACGTGCATTCCATTCTTCGTCTTTGTGATTAACGTATTTGCTCTATATTTGCGATTTGGGTAATAGCTGTTGTATTTTTACACCATTAAAACTTGAAAGATAAAATACTCCATTTGTATGCAATTTGTTATTACTGTAGAAGAATTGAATACTTTTAATTTAAGCTGCGCGCTATATTACTAGTAAAAAGTAAAAACCGATAATGATTTGCTGTAAAAGTTAAGTTGTTTGGTTTTGCGGATAAACTAATATTTACTTGTAGTATAAATATATTTTAAAAATAAAGTTGTTAGTGCAGTTTTTGGCCCTTTGAATATCTAGCGATTCACAGAAAATTCAATGAATTATTCCCTGCATTTGATTTTCCAATGCTCCACCAGAAGGTACTACATTGGCCAGGAAGCGAGTTTTTTTTACGTGGAAATTTTAAATTTTGTCAAACCCTTGCGGTTCCAAGCAAGATAGAGATTATTAACGCGCGTGATAACACTCCCACATGGGACTTCCGTTTTACCTCTCACCTGAACGAGGGCGTATTTTTGTGAAAATGCTCGCCTAACATTTTTTCAAGCGGACCGTGTCGAGATTTGAACCCGGGACCATAGGTCTAGCAGTCACACGCATACCAACTACACCACGGAGCCGCCTAATAAATTACTCCTTGCATGTGATTTTTTAATGCTCTACTCGAAGGTACTACATTGGCCAGGAAGCGAGTTTTTTTTACCTGGAAAATTTGGAATTTTGCCGATCCCTTGCTGTTCCAAGAAAGGTAGGGATCTTTAATGTACGTGACAACACTCATACATGGGACCTCCATTTTACCTCTCATCCGAACGAGAATGTATTTTTGTGAAAAATGCTCGCCTAACATTTTCCAAGCGGACCGTGTCGGGATTCGAACCCGGGACCTTGAGCGTAGTAGTCACATACATACCACTCGCCACGGAGCCGCGCTAATGAGTTACTCCTTACATGTGATTTGTTACGTCCACAATTTGGCACTAGACTTTTTGTTTAGTTTTTAAATGCGGGAGTTTTCGCGCCATAAATTTCAAAGACTCGGTGCGCGTATTTCCGTCACGTCAGAAGTGGGTTGGACGAACTTCGCGCCGACGCGAATGGCGGAAAAAAAGTGGGGAAGTTTCCGGGAGACTCTGTAACGTAGCTTTTTGCCTTTAAACTTCGAGTGCAGTGGACGTGCTTGGTAACGTATCGTATCGTGTCTTTATCTTATTATGTAGATTCCCTTGCCTCTGATTATTTGTCCCTCTAACCTGATCCTGCCGTTCTCTACATATAGGAATTTGGATACGACCTGGGAGTAGTCCACGACCCTAGACGAACGAGTCCTGGGAGCAACTACGACCGCCGTAGCTAGTCGGAGCCATTTGGAAGGACGCTAGGCGTACCCTCCGGTAATTGTCTTGAAGGGGGCCATCAGCAGCCCTGATGGACGTCAGCAGACGCCAACTTTAACTTAACCCCGCAGGAAGCCGTACCTCTTTATGTAAGTACCTTATTTGTTTATACTGCATTTCGAACATTTATATATTCCGTAATTGCGCGTTTAATATTGCATATTGGGTGATGTCATTGACAGATATGCGCGTTAATTTCCACTTATTGGATTAGAGCTACCAACTGCTGTTGTGTCGCGTATATCGCGTTCACGGGAAGATAATAGATCATCCAATGCTGCACCCGAAGGTACTACATTGGCCAGGAAGCGAGTTTTTTTACCTGGAAAATTTTGAATTTTGCCGAACCCTTGCTGTTCCAAGCAAGGTAGAGATCTTTAACATGCGCGACAACACTCACACACGGGACCTCCATTTTACCTCTCATCCGAACGAGGCTATATTTTTGTTAAACATGCTCGCCTAACATTTTTCAAGCGGACCATATCGAGATTCAAACCCGGGACCTTGGGCGTCCTAATGAATTACTCCGCCAAAAATTCTGTGCCGGTAAAACACAGAAAACCTCGACTGTACAACCAAAATAAGGGGATTGTTCCGTCGACTAACTCAGTGGAGCGGGTGGTGTAATTGTTTGACGAAGGTTTCAGAATGTTATCGAATATAAAATGTGGCCTCTATCGGGAAATACCTTGGATACCGTCTAATCTCGCAGGGATGCTGAGGAAACACCCTAGGAGGAATAATAAAGTGCATGCCAAAATCTTGAAATCAGGAGAGTGATCTAGGCTTACAAATATCCCTGAAAATTCATTGAAACAAACACAATTTTAAATTTACCCCAACCCTAGCCACGTAAACCTATTTATGACTGCTAACTGCCAAGAAGATTTCTGAAAGTAAATGTTAAATAACACCTGAAATATTTAATCACGCTTCAAACAAAATTCACAAGTTAATTTATTTTGGCAAAAGTGTTACTGTACCGTTTAAAATAATGAACAAAATAAATATACACTCTTTACAAAATTTACTACAACCTTAGTATTTCTATGAAAAGTTCCATATGTCCTAAATCTACTGATTAAAAACGGAAACCTGTTAGCTAAAACTTAATCTAATCACAGACGCACTTGTATGTTAGTCCATAATACATTCAAGTACTAACCTTTGCACCAGTATAGTTTCAGTCTTTTCTTATGGATTTGATTTTTAAATTACCATCGGGAGATGTTTTCTTTCCCTCCGTTAACGTTTGGACATCTCAACTTAATTTCCACCCCGAGTTTGAACTATTGGGGACTATTCTGCTCATAAAAACGGACCTGAGCTGCTTGGTAGGGGATTGTCCAAAAATATAAAGCCGCTTGGCTTAGATCCCGACTTTCTACTCAAGGTATTTACCCTACCGAAACGACCTATTGAACGTCGGGATGTTGAAAAGTAGTATTGCTTTGAACAAAGAAACTGCTCTTTTTAAAACTACCGAGGCCTTCTCAAAATTGGATTTTCTTTAGTGTTGCTTTCTCTATTTACGCTTTACATCATTTTAACTTACATATTTCGGATTGTATATGAAATTTGAATCGGCACAAAATCGCATATGACCAGTTTCATTCTACACGGATGAGATCACCGGTACCATCCTATATTTTACAGACGAAACAAATCAAACTATATTAATTATTAAGATGACATTAGCCCTAACCTTTTTAAAAACTGGCTTATGAATTTTTTAAAACCTTTGACCATATATTAAATATGATGCCAAACAATTTTTTTCTTAAATTAGAATTTATAGAGTCTAAAAATTATATTTTCTGAAAGGAATAACCCAATCCTTTACTTATACAGAAACTACTAAAATGAAATGTGATTATAATTATTTCTAAGGAAATGTCACAAGTTATTGCTATGCTGCAAATTTTGATGCATTAATTTTGTATCTGAGTGCAATTATAAACGATTTAAAATGGCTAATAATTAAATCAATTGCATGGTAAAGCGCGATGCAATTGAACAAAGATTAGGCAATTTTATGAACTATTTAAATGCCACTAAAAATGCTTCTGATTCGATTAGCGATGCAGCTGTTACTAAGTCGCAATTAGCAATTGACAGATGTCAATTACTATTTTAAGAATTTGAAGAAACCCAACTAGAAATCGAGCTTTTATGCCCAAACAAGGATATAGACGACGAATATAAAAAGCGTGTGGAGCTTGGTGATAAATTTGTTGATGGTTTAACGAATGCTGAAGAAATTATCAATGCAATGTTGCCAGAAGTTAAAAAATACATTAGTTTGGTTTCAAATTCTAGTAGTCCAAGCACGGATTCTAGATGTAAGAGTGAACTTTACAGTCTAAATCTCACCAGGGTCGCCCATTGTATCTATTTACATTTCAATAAAGGTATTATTAACTAACTGACTATAAAGGAGATTGTCTGAGAGTAATTTTGAATCTGTAAAGCTACCTCATATAAGTCTTCTGCATTTTAATGTATTTGTCCTGGAATTGAGTTCAGAGACATGTGATGTTGTAAACAATAAAAATGGTTTACTAAGTAACAACCAACATTTCCATGAATTATGCTTGGGTTTGGGTTCAAATTTATTAAAAATTATCCAAAGCTTAAAGTTTTCGAGCAAGAATTACGGCAGTGCCTGGTTGGCATTTTGTACTACGTTTGATAATTCTGCAATGTTAGTTAATAGTCATTTGAAAGTTTTTAATCTTTAAACATTGACTAAATAGTTGGCTAACGGTTTAAAAAATTTGAATGATAATGTTAGTAACCATCGACGGTCATTAAAAGCTTTAGATATACCCTGGGAAGCGTGAATGTGATCATTATTTACATTATTTCTGGGAAGTTTAATAGAACAACTTCAAGATAGTGGAAGAAACATAAAAAGAACGTTCGACTGCCTAAATTGTCAGTTTTTGATTTTTTACAGAACCATGCCAATTTTTTTGATATACCACAGTTTACAGATGTTGTTAAAGAATCTGTCGAGGTTGAAAAGAGAAATAAACAATTTTTGCTACCTGTGAAACAAGGAGTTGTAATTTGTGCAAAAAGATACATTAGATTTATAATTGTGAAAAATTTTTGAAACTGCCAATCCCTGAAAGATGAGAAAACGTTTGATTACTAAAGTTTTGTTGTAATTGCCTATGCAGAGGTTATTTTAGTAGACTATGCAAGCAAAGAAACTGTAAGTATTGTCATCTGCATATGCAGGATAAATTCAAAAGTTTGTCAGAAAATTACTTCTTTTGATTCAGGTGATGTTGTTACATCTACAATTATTGACAACGATGTTCATACCTCAACATCTTTTTTAGCACATTTACACTTTGATTCGATTGATAAAGATTTGAATAATTTATATGTATCCTTGACAAGCGATGAATTGTGTCTTATTTGCAACTTCGGAGATTTCTGTTTACGATAAAAATGGCAAATCACATACTGTTTTGACGATTTCATATTTGGGTAGCTAGTCGTGTTTTGCTACTAAACAATTATGTAAAAAGTGAAGTGTGGAAGAAGAGGATACACAGATACGTGTATCAAGGATTTATAATGTTTCTTCTACTTTACATAAGAAGTTCAACATTACGATTTGTTCAATGCACAATAAATTTTCTTGTTTTGTTGTACCCATACAGGTAAATTCCATCCAATGTTAAAATATCCATTCCCACTTATAATGTGAATAGATGATCGATTGATCTTATGATTGGTGAAAATATATTTTAAATTCACTTTGTGATGATACAATTTCATTGTTTCCTATCTTTCATTATTGAATGAAACTCTATTATAATTTTACGAGCCTCTGTAATTACTGATAGCCAATAAAACTTGTTATCTTATCTGGTTTATAGTTGCCGGTGTTATCGCGTTCCACGAATTGACGTGTATTTATTCACGGAATATAATTAGCTGTCCTTTGCTTATTTACAAATGATTTATGACTTTAAGAAGACTCTCGAAAAGTGGTTTGTTTAAAAGAGTGCGAATAAATTCAGTATTTTTTGTTTTGGATTAAATAACGTATATTAAGTGGTATTTTTAACGAAGATGGATTTTTCTGCATCAGAACCCGCTTACGGTCTTTTTAGTTTGCATAAATGCAATAAAGCTTACTTTTAACTGATATTTTTCTAGAGAGTAAATATTTACACACGGATTTTTAAATCAATGAATGCTTTTGTATTTTTACGGATTAGACTTGTTTTAAGCTTAAGCTTCGTTTTTAAATGGTATGCCACAACACTATATGTATTTAGAGCGTGTTATTTTACATGGGATTTCACTTTATGTGTTAAAGAAATAATAAGCTTATCTTACTAGAAATATTACACAGGGTAAAAGCTAAATATTTGAGAATTTTACTTTAGGTCGGATTTTCTCACAGAATGTGATGCTCAATGACCTCTTATAATCTTTCCTCAACACACCAAAATATATCCTTAAAGTAAATAAATGCCATTATTATGGAACGCTGGCAACCATCAACTACTAAATAAGAGGATTTGTAGTTCATGATGAATGACAATATTTCCATGTTATTGAATTTAATTGTTTAATTTACTCTACACCCTCTTTCTGCGTATGGCGAAAACTTCCTACAGGATGATTCCGCCTTGTAATACAAGTTATGAATAATAAATTATTATGGGTTAAGCTGATTACAAATAAACTTCTACACAATTACATTTCTAATTATAGATTAAATGCGTATTCATTTATAAACTAGTATGTATAACCGTCTTATTCGTAAATCCTGACTATAATTATATTGAGTTTGATTAACTACTCTCCTAATTAAAACGTTTATGGACTTTTATTAATGCTGCACTTGAAATTGCTTATTACTCTGTTTGATTTTATTTTATAAATTCTATCATCTCCGTTGAGCTAGCCAAGCAAAGTTAGAAAGGAAGGTAAGTCAACAATTTCAATGAATAATTTTGCCTGGCATGGGAAAAGTAATTCCTGCATAAAAAACGAAAATCAATATAAATTGTTGGTTATTTTGCAAAAAGAAAAGCCCGTGACCGGTTTCACTGCTTTTGCAGATCATCAGACGGACGCATCTCTTTTGTTAAATAGGAATTCGGCCATTTGTTTATTTATTCAACAATTTCAAGTTTTACAATTTGCTGTATCTGTATCACAGCACTCTTTTAGTGACGCTACAACGTGCGGCGTTGCCTCAGCAATATATATATATATATATATATATATATATATATAAATATTTTAGGTAGTTAATTACACAAGGTAAGTTGATAAATACTATCGTATTATAGTGAATAAGATGAAATAATAACTCAGACCTTTATGCAAAGCCCAAATGATCATTTCAAATCGAGCTAGTAATTGAAAGATGGAAAATATAAGTAGGTAAATGCCATCACTATAAACACTGATAACTGCTAACTATTATATAAGTGGCTTTATAGTTCGTGTTATTGCAATCGGAATGTGCATGCTAATGTTTCCGTGTTATTGGGTTAAATTGCTTAATTTGCTTTACAATGGTTCTGCTCGTGCAGCTTATGGTGTATCTCTTAACGATATACAGTTTGCAGATCCAACGATTCAAAATGATATTTTTTGAATTCTAGTTCCATTTAAAGAACATCCTTTCGTGGTCGTTTCAGATATTGTAAAAATGTGCCGTCAAATTTTTGTACACCTTGATGATAGATATTTACAAAGACTTTTCAAAACCGCTTTCTATTTTTACGTTAAATACTGTGACTAGTGCACCTTATCTTGCAATTCGTTGTATGCAACAATTGGCACTAAAAAACAAGGTATCATTGTTAAGGCTTCTAAGATTATTGATAAAGACTTCTATGTAGATGACTTAATTTCTGGTTTTTTAATGAAGCTGAGGCTATTTCAGTTTGTAAAGGAATTTATTCTATTCTGGAATCTGCTTTTTTTCATTCGAGAAAGTGGGTTCAAATAGTTCAGTTATTTTAAATGCTTTCTAAGATGATTCTGGTTCTTTGAGTGTTTTAAACTTAGACGATGATGAGAGCATTAAAACGTTAGGAGTTCGGTGGTATAGTAACTTAGATGGTCTTTCCTTCGAAGTTCATGGTAACAAAGGAAATTTCCGTGTTACTATAAAGTTATTCTTTGGACGATTGCAAGGATTTATGATCCACTTGGATTAATTTGCCCGTGTACTATTTTGGCAAAATTAATGATTCAATTTCTATGGACTTTAAAACTTAATTGGGATAGAGAAGTACAAATAAATTTGAAATTGAAATGGTAAAAGTTTAATTCCTGTTTGAGAAGTTTAAATGATTTAAAGATTTCAAGTTTTGTATGTGCAGAGATGTTTATTAAAGGAACTTCATGCATTTGGTGATTCCTCTAAGGATGCGCCTAGAGCTGCAAATTATATGAGTACAGTCGATTCAAAAAGTGACATTCGTGGTCAATTATTATGCGCAAAGATAATTTCGATTCTAACGGCTCACTTAAATGAAGATTGGTAGAAAATGGAACATCTCATGACTCACTATACAGCCATTATTCTGCTAATTAATTAATTATAAAATGAGGTACGGGTTATAATAAAGGTGTACATTGAGAGACTTGTCTTTGATTTAAAGGTATAAATTTTGATATTCAATTTTGTTTATTTAATTACATCATTCCGTTCTGAATGGACGTGCCATGACGAAGTACTAGAGTACTAGAACAGGTAGAATGCTTGCGAGTTCCAGTGATCTAACAAGCCGAAATACAGGTTTATCCAAATTAGTGGGATTTTTAGTAAGGAACCAGACTGGCAGGTCCTCGAAAGAGGGCAGCAACCCTTTCGGTACTTGGAGTGGCAGAAACCATAGGGGTCGGTATGGCATTCTAAGGCACAATACTGCGATGTGAAAGGCAACGGGAAACCACCACATCACCTCCCAAGTACACAGCGTACTTAAGTTGTTATTTAATATTAAGGTATCATCTGTTGTAATAAATTCCGGAGTTAAAATAATATCCCATTCGGATCTTTGTACTTCAGAACATGTGATCGAAAAGTTTAGATAAAACGTCGGGAACATTTTGCGAGTCGGAGCGTGTCAGAACAAATGGATATGTTAGTATTAGACTTAGTAGGGATGTGTAAAGTTCGGTGGCTAGTCGCGGGGGATTTGTGGAGCGGAGACTTTATGGTAATACATACAGATCAGGTTTAGTGGAGAGAATATTTGGAATATAGGCAAATGTGTTTTTTAAGAAATTTACTAAGTTTTATGGTGACGACAAATTAAATACCCAAATATTTTTGAATAGTGAGAACACAATTTTACACACGGCACTTGATGACCTACATACAGATATTGAGCATAGTACGAGCCATGCTAAAAGGTAACGCCGAAATTTTATTTAGCGTGGTCGAAAGTGAGATTAGAACATTTAATCAGTTTGAGTACAAATTTTTAGATTTATTGCAGTCAGAATATAAAAGATAAAGTTTGTGATAATTTGGTGATATGAAAATTCAACGCTAAATATAACGGTTTAAAGAAGCAATATGATATATATGGTATCTAGCCTAACCAAACAACATCTGCCTGTTCTGAAGGACAGGCAAATCATTAAATATTTGGCACGTCATTTTGAGTCTACTCCAGAATACTGTCGATAGAGATATATTTTTAAAATATTCCCAACGTTATGATGCGTTATGCGCGTAACGACTAAGTGAGTCTCAGCCAAGAAATAGAGAATTTAACGCCGTAAGGGTTGATATGGACCCACCAAACTACAAAAGAGGTACCAATTTCTATGATAATAAAAACAATCTCTCAACTTCAAATAACAAAAATGACGTGAGAAGGAGTGAGGAAGTTAACTGGGGGAACAATAGGTTGCGATCCGATAATAAGGCGTGTATAATGCAACAAATAGAAATAGAAGAGTAGAAAGAAACATGAGAATAATAATGTTGTGGTCGAAAGGGATTCAGCAGTTCAAGAAACATAAGTAGCAGTGAAAGATCTAGCGATGGACAAGATTTTTAAAAACTGAGAAACCAAATTTTAATTTGCCTGTAACCAATATGAACATTCCAAGTTTTCTATTCAGAGGGATTCAGTGGAAAAAGTGAAAAATAATAGATACAGGTGCAGAAACGTCATTAATTTCAAATAAATTTGTCAAAGAGAGTCTCGTATTAAGGAAGAATATCGTTTCAATAAGGAAGACATATTTGATAGCTCCAAATAGTCTGAAGTTTGCCAGCTTAATGAATCGATAATTCTGTAAGAAGCAAAGGAGAAAACAGGAAGTCAACATGAGTTATTATTTCTACCTACTTTGGCAAAAAAAAACCATTTTGAAAATTTGTGTTCATGCATAATTATACCTCTAAATAAAAGGGGAATAAAAAGAAAGTTCTGCAAGAAGAGATAACTTTTATATGGAATGCTTTTTTTTAATAACTTGTATTTGGAAAACACACGAAATCATACTACATTCATACTGCAAATAATCAAGATTTTCTTTTCAGATGATGGATAATGTTATGGCAACGCCGCCCTTTATAACAGCTTTGACTTTCACGTTTACAAAAAAAAGAGTTACATTAAAAAGTCCACAACTTATCTACAAAAAATGCAAAAATTGCAAAAACTTGTAACACGTTGCGTTATGCTAACAATAAGTTAAACAGGAAAGGAAAGTTTAGTAAGTTTAAATGGACAAATTAAAACATGGAAGCATCTTGTATGATAGGTTTTAAGAATTATTTAATCTTAATTAAACATGATATTTCCAATTTTGTTTTTATAAAGGTCATTCAGATAATAAGATATAATATTATTTCTTTTAACATTGTAAACGTATTAATCTAAATAATTAGCTTATTTTAACATCGCAAATGTAAATAACTTTAAATGTTGCAAGCCACTAAGTACGTATTACCCATTAAAAAGATAATTTACATTTCAATAGTAGGAGAAATGACAGGAGTTAGACATCCGATGATAAAGAATTAAATAATTATACGCGCGCAGGTAATTAGAAAGTTAAGTATAGTAATGCGAGCGAGTAATAAGAAAGGCAAGGAGTTAAAGGTTGAAAAGAAACACAGCTTCAAGTTCAAGATAGGAATATAGATTTCCACAGGAAGAAAACAGCGTGCTACTCATTTTTTTGAACATACACTTGCACGGGCAGGGTATGCTTTAGTATAGGAATTTGTGGAATGATCATCATTACGGCTGATTAAAGGAGTTATAGACCTGTAGAGTTTAATTTGAAAGTTTGTGTTATGTTGTGTTAAGGCAGGACGAGAAATTAAAATGCTTGAAGACTTGGACATCCCGTAAGTTTTAACAAATTGGAATTGAAATAGTGAGTAAATATGGTCTTTTATGTTGGTACTTTGTAATTATGTACTTGTAAATGCTAAAATGTAAACCGGTTGATATTTATGTAGTATTAAATTAAGAGATTTTAAATGTAAGTTTTATTGGTAAAATTTGGTATTACGTATAGCATGGAACCTTAGTATTTTGAATGAGCAACAACAAAATTATGAAAGAAAAGTTGATATTTAAATGTTATATATGTTGTTATTAAAGGCATATCCATAAATTGGAATTTAGAATGTTATGTAGTATAATATGGAAAACTGAAAAATTGGAGTGATGGTATTATTGATGGATTTAATTCAATATTTTTTAGAATTTCTTTTAGTAATACATGGCCAGATTGAGGTTAAGCAATTAGTTTTCTTAAGTACGTATATTGCAATTATTTAATGCCAATAGATGTTAAGCACAGATTGAATTTTATTTGCATTTACATATGAACTAGGATAAAAATTATGTCATTGTGATAGGATATCGCGCTACCCCAATCATGGAGTCGTATCCGAGAGAGGCCTTTATTTCGAGAATTTTTATTTAATTTGATAAAAATCAAATGTTTCAAGCTATTGGAAAGAACGGTAATATATAATGTTATAAAATTGAGGAAACCTAAGCAATGGAGACCTATGCGAATAACCGTCTTCCGCGTAGAGATAATATCAATAGGGACTGCTGAAACGAAAGGGTTAGGCGCCCCTTAATTATGACCAGAAAAAAACTTTTCAGGGCAAGTGTGAAACATTGTTTGTATTTCAGTCTTTTAATTATTTTTATTTTCTTTTTATTATTTCCTTCATAGGAACCCACACTCGTACCAATATAGTTAGCCAAAGCACCCTTAAACTGTTACGAGGTTTCCATCCCTGCAGGACAAATCTAAATTTATAACGTAACGCTCATTTTACCTGTATCAAACTCTGAAATCGAAAACAACTGGATCATAACATATACAGTTATTTTGATAGGATATGCCCCCACGCACCCTGATATTTTAGCAATGAGTCTTGGAACACACTGTATAGGTAAAAAAACTAAAAATACAAGTCGTACTGGGCAGTTCAAAACTCTGTTGCATCTAACTTAACGGCTTTCTACAAATATAACTGCTCCAATTACAAACGTGCGGGAAAAACTAACAGACAGTGTAAACCAACGAGGTTTCGGCTTTCTCGTTTTCTATCGAGTGTCGTCAATGTGATGACAAAGCGTGAAGTTGGCATCAGCCAAAATACATTGTATATAACTTTTCATTTTCCAAGTAAAATATTTGATTTCTTGTGTGCGCATTTCGATGCAATTTTTGCATAGTAAAACAGCGAAAAATATTTTAAAAAGAAAACGGGATTTTAAGCAGCATTAAAAGTAAAATATGGCACAAACTGACTACATTTGTTTTATATTTTGGTTTTCCAACCTGTTGCATCTGGAAACTGGTTTTGAAAACCTGCTGATTTCAGAACTCAGATGTAATGTTATTCTTGACCGTTAACCTAAGAATAACATTTACAGGTGTCATTTCATATTAAGGAAATGCACCTTCTACTGAAGAATAAATATAAACGGAAAACGATTCACATGTCCTTCAGGTAACACAAAAAGTGCAGCAAGCTTATGCTGTAGATCTGTCCATCTATGCAACGATTCAAATACACTAAACATCATAAAATTACATAATAGAGGAATGTAAATAAACCCGTAAGCCTCTTTGGTGGGTGGCTGAACACTTGAAGAACACCATTCAACATTGTATTCTTTTTTTAACGCGAAATCGTAGTCATTGGCGTTTAAGATCTTAACGATTACACCATTCCTTACTTTCGTCAGAGCCTCCCCACAAGCACGTCCGTTTCAAAGGATTCGTCACTAATCTTTCTAGAGAGCACCATCCAAGCGACCCATCAACAGACTTTCTACACTTCCAGGATAACATCATCCGTCTAATAAACGCTCTGAGACCCGTCGCCTGCTTCGCAAAAAGTTTTTCCTAATTCCCTACTCTCAAGACATCCTCTTTCATATCTACATGAAATCCGTACTTCTTCTAGATATCCATTCCTTAGATAACTTCTTTGGTGATGTTTGCGATTACTACCTGATTGTCAAATATATTGCTTCCAACTGTGTTTTTACATCTAGCATTCCGTGCGTTTGAATTTCCTCACCAGCCATGATTTGACGACTCACCATCGTGGGCGACACTTTAGCACTGTGGCGCACTATATCCCGATTATTAGCAATATATAGCCTCTGTTACTTTTCGGTTTTTTTGCTTTCTTCTTGGGCTGTTTACATTTGGACCGTATATACCCAAACTCGTTACAATTTCAACATCTGGGTACCTTTCTCTTTGGTTGGTGTTTAGGAAGTATCCATCAAATAACATCCGTACTTGATTTTTTTTTAAAGTTATGCTTGGGGGGCCTGATTATTTGATTTCCTGATTTCTTTTAATTTTTTTTTTAATATTCGTGCATCTGTGTATCTGATTTTCCTTATTCTTTCTGTAATTTATTTGGACTTCAATTTTTTTAGTGAGTTGTAATTTTTTTAGTTCCTTCGTTTTTGTGTGGGGAGGTTTTGATTGTTTATTCCGTATTGGCTACGATCTTCGTAACATTAGTATTTTGGTGTTTGCCCAATGTTATTTATTATTTTTGGCCTGAATTTACTTTAATTCTTTTAGTTTTAGTCGTTTAGTCCGTTAGATAGACATTCCCTATTATTTTTTTAATTTTTAATTTTTGTTTTCGAATTATTGGTCTTATGTTTTCACCTATAATTTGCCACCCTCGAAAACACTTATTCTTATTCTTTTGGCACCCCTATTCCGTTTTTTTGTTTTTAGTATTTTTGATATTCCCTATTCTTATATTCTACTGGCTTTTTGTCCTAAATCAAATTGATTGGTTCCGGATATATTCTGATTTACCCTATTCATGCCGTTTTCAACAATTTTTTTACCTTTGGTAAATTCTTTTTTCATTCCCTTTATTAAATTGAACTGTGTTGCCTCTTGTCAATTTCCTTTATTTTTTTTAATTTTCATTTTTGGTATTTTGATTAGCGATTTTCGTATATATAAAGATTCCTTTTGTAATGACACATTGGCGTATGACAGTTAATCGAATATGGAAAACTGAACTCCAGTACGAATTAACTTATGGGGGTTACGACCCTGAAGATAATGTTGAAAAATTACGTAAATGCGTGCGAAGTGCTCTCGGCATCGAACGGGAGAAAAGGCTTCCTTCCATCCCTGTGAAAGAGGATTTTGATTCTGAATGCAGGGCTATTGAAGTTGCTATCCAAGAGTTAGAAACCTCTCTTCTTTCCTTTGATGACGGTAAGTCATCAGACATGTTTAAAAGTATTAGTGCCTTGTGGATACATCTCGAGCGTCGTTGTGCAAATCTGTTCCTAAAAGACACTGAACAGAAAATACAACGTCAATTATTACTTACGATAAACCTTAGCCGCAATTATGATTAAAAAATTAAAAAATTTCGACATTCTACTGCCACATCCGGTATCCTATTAGCTACTTCTATTGTTGTTCTTTCTCCTACTCTTTATGTGGACCCGGATGGACACCATATACTTACCTCCGATTCCGAAGTGGAAGTCAGTCCCTTTAAGGCGTGCAGTACTTTCTCCAAACGTAACACAGTTGCGTAACTTGAACTAAAATTCTCAGATGATCCTCAGGTACTAACAGTACGTAATTTTCTTGAAAGAGTGGAAGAGCGCCGAAGAATCTGAAATATCACGGAGGTCGAATTATTTAAGTCCGCGGTGGATTTGTGTAAGTCCAAAGCACTTCATTGGTTCCGGGGATAACCGCCACCGCTGTTCCGATCGGACATTTTTATCTAGATTGCTGTTATGCCACTTTGCACCCCCACCCCCCAACTATTACCTTCATTATTTAATGACATTCAAACAAGAACTCAAGACCTGTCGGAAGGTATCATTGAATATTTGTCTTGCATGTAATTACAATATGTTTTCTTACAACAAGTCTGGAACTATTTCCTTTACATTAGTTGTGAGAAACACCGATAGAGAACTGTTACATAATTATGTTTTTATTATAAATACATATAGACAGTCCTAAACGCAAAATAATCGATCAAATATATAAAAAAAAATACCTAGCTTAAATATAAAACGCTTTCGGCGAACAAAAATATCTTCTAAATTTGTAAACTAATAATAGAAACGTATTTAGGGTATGTTTATAAGTTCATGCAATTAAAATAAAAAAAAGTTTATTCATTTACAGTTTCTGTAGCTTATGGTCTCAAAAGTTTTATCATAAATACCTGGAGTGATTTTTGACTCTAGATACCTCAGAAACAACTAAAAGCAATGATATTCTGGAGTTCGAACCAGGTCCTACGGGACTTCTGGGACTTCATTACAAAGTTGGATGTTATTACTTAACATGCCTTATTCCAACATGCAGTTGTCTATAGAAACCAATTTATTTCTAAAATTAAAAGTAACCAGCCTGGTAGGATATTATTTCGAATTTCATAGACTATCACATTAATCAGTTCGATACCTTATTCTTCAAAGTTAACCGCACTTACTCAAGTCTGCATGTTATATTGTTCAAATGTAATGACGAAGTGCTTTATAATAAAAGTTAGCTTCGCTCCTGCATGGCGAGATTTTTTCGCAAGAATTCGAACAAATGGATTAAGACTGCAAGTCGAAACTACTTTTGCCGTTTTTCTCTATTGAACATATGTAAAATTTATCATACTGAAACCTTATCTTGAACCAGAGGAAGGTTTTTGTCATTTTCTGAAACAGCATATTTTAGCGTGTGTATCTTCTTTATTCCAAAGCGATGATGTCATATGCGTTAACGTCATACATTATTAATCAAAACAAATTAACAATAAAACTGTAATAATTTAGAGTACAAAGTAACCATGCTATCATTCCTAGCCTTACAAACCTCCATAATGAATTTCACAATCTGTGAGTATGAACAATGCAAGATACAAAAATACTCCTTCCTTGGATCAAGAATGCATTTATCCTAAAAATTATATTTCTTAAAGGAAGTAACCCTAACGTTAATAGTGGGATTTAGTAGTACAGAAACTATTAAAATGAAATATGATTATAAACATTTCAGAGGAATGTCAAAAATTGTTTTGACCACGTTTGCCGATATGTCGAAAAAATTGCTTAGAGTTTTAACGACGTTCGACGATATGTCCAAAGAATTCTTTCGGCGTTGCGGTCACGTTTGGTATACCCGGTTGGCATATTAAAGAAAATTTAGAGCTCGGTTTGATGCCACAATCCAGTCTTATAGAGCATCGTTTTATACGATTCCACATTTGGACCACATTTGGCGTTTGTCCACCGATGTGTTTTAGCGTTCTGGGCAGATCCAGCTTTCTGTTCACCAATTTTTTCGGTATTCTGTCCAAGTTTTCGATGTTTTATCTTTTCGGCGATATGCTCGATTGTTTTCAAATTACTTTTTTTAAACTCTATCCTGCACGTCAGCACTTTAAGAAATTTTCTTTTTAATTTTTGGTACGTTAACAGAGAATCGTCACCTGAAGTTTATTATAATTATGCTTATTTCTAAGGCTCTCTACATTACAGGAATTATTCTGAAACAATATTATTGCACTGCAGTTTGTTATGATTTGTCCTAAACTACAATATGGTTTATGAAAGGAGATTGTGTTACTCTAATAATAGCACTAATTTGACAAGAAAAGGACAGGCAACCGCATAACAAATTAAAGTCGGTAGCATTATTAGTTTAATCGACAAAAGTTTGTATAATCATTATTTTCTATTATTTGCCTATTAACTGCATTTACAACTATAATAGCAGTCGGGTATAGCTCACAAACAAAATTTTATGTAGTCGAGGTCGAGTGTTGGTATTGACCTTCATATTTTCTACCGTTATCGTTATCTGAGCCTAAGCCCTCAACCGCAGCGAAACTACGATATCAAGTATGGTCGGTTATACAAGCAACACCGAGTTGGGTCTAGATTTCTTGTAGAAAAGCACTACATACATGATATGCATACAAATGCATATCATGCGGATGTAAATACAACAGCGCGAGAACGCGATGATTTTGTAAGCAAGGAAGCGCTATAAAATGCAGCTCTAATGCAGCGACTAGTTGTTGGCCTTGGCCACAAAACCACACATTTCGTAGGGTTCCTTACACTTAAATTGACCCCCCTTATACCACCTCACCAATAGTCCAAGGGCGACACAGTTAGCTTTTTTCAATAACCGCAATTGACATTTGAATAATTTATTATATGAAGGAGCTTTTAATGAATATTTTGTAAGGCAATATTTAATATTGGCAATGGAATTGACTCGCGTTCCCAGTGATATAACCTAACAATTATGAATGAAGTAAATATGTTTTAACTGACGATGCAAAATTTTGAACGAATGTTAGAAATGGCTACATGTTTCAGTCTAATATTTAATGATTATTAGCATATTTTACATGGTAAAGAGATTCAAAAGTTCAACGTTCCTATTAGAGACTGTTTGGTTAAGATATTTAAAAATTGGGAGAGTAACCAACAGACATTGTTTAGGTTTTTTTTTATTATTTAATCAAATATTGGCCTACGTTGAAATGTATCTTAACAAAAATTCTTTATGATTGCTCATATTTAATGTAGAAATGATTATTCCAGAATGCTTGTTACATAATTTTGTTTATTACTTGAATACTCTAAAAATTATCTTTTTTTTATGATATAATTTCAGTAATATTCCAGAATATATTTAGACTGATAAGAATGTAATTAACTAAAACTTTCAAGCTAAGGCCAGGGACAGATTTACTCTGATTAAAATTGAAATAAATCTTTTTTTAAGTTTAGATATGTTCAGAATCCATATCACAAATGTAAGATGCAATGAACAAAACTGTGCAGCTTGTTATATTTTTGTACCATTGTGAGAACCAAATGGACACAGTTAAAAGTGTTATGAATGCGGATTAATTAAGGAGCTTATTGTGAGAGTTGTTAAAGGATGTTTGATAATAGAGGATCGCCAAATATGACTTTGGATGCTATTAAGAATTCAAATGTCGTATGTAAATGATTGTGCACTTACTGATTGCTGGTTCTATGACGAACACACTACTGCCTAGCAAAAACTTTTTGCTACTCGAAAATGCACATATTAACTCGACGGCGGCTACAGGCACAGTCACTTGTATGGTAAAATGATGCGCGAAAAAACGAGTTACTATTACACACACACACACACACACACACACACACACACACACACACACACACACACACACACACACACACACACACACACCACTGTGGTTCCTTATTGTTGAAGAATAACTTAGGTAAAGGGTTTAGGGACGAAACAAACCGCCCACCGAAATGACCAAAAAATGGGTAATTTCCAAAAGATAATATGAACTACATGTACCTATATGCAAAAGAAAGAAAAAACTAAGTTTATATAGATTGCACTGTGCGTAAGCAATACATATATACAAAATTAAAACTAATGGATTATTGTGTAGGCAAGGCGCAAATCTTTACCATTGGCCTTTTGTATTGGCCTGAAGAGGTGCGAACGGTCGCAACACAAGCAACATTATCACGACCGGGATGTAGGGCGATAATTCTCCCCAATTTCCACTGCAACGGGGGAATATTGTCCTCCTTTATGAGCACCAACGTGCCAATATTTGACGATTCGAATTTACGGCTATTGTTCCATTTGCTACGTTGATATAAATTATGGAGGTATTCATTGTGCCAACGCTTTCAAAAATCATGATGTAGGTGCCGGATTAACTGCCACCTAGACAATCTAGAGATTTATAAATGGTTCAAATCTGCATGCGCAGGCGCAGTCAATAGCTCCAGAGTTAAAAAATGTCCAGGTGAAAGAACACCCAGGTTATTTGGATCTGTTGATATGCTACATAGAGGACGCGAGTTGAGCAATGCCTCAACCTGAATGCAAACAGTATTGAATTCCTCGTATGTAAGGATTTGCATGCCTGTAACGCGACGGAAATGAGTTTTGACAGACTTGATAACGCTCTCTACCAGTCCAGAAAAATGAGGTGCGGAAGGGGGATAAAAGTCCCAGCCAATTGCTTCATCCTCTACGGCGTTTATCATATGCGAAATCAGCGCTTTGTTGGCTCTGACGAAGTTAGTGCTGTTGCCACTGATGATCTGAAAACAGCGACCACGGCGTGAAATGAAACGATGCTAGGCGGTTATAAATGATTCCGTTGATAAGTCGGAAGCTACTTCAACGTGAAGAGCCTTGACTGCAAGACAAACAAAAATACATATGTAGGCCTTTTGAGTTCTAGAACCACGTCGACGTGACAAAAGAATGGAAAAAGGTCCACCATAGTCGAGTGCAACAACACTAAAGGGCTTAACTTCTTTAACTCGTGTAGAATGTAAGTCACCCATTGTGGGAGCAAATGCGGTTGGAGGTAAATAAAAACAGTGGTTAGATTTTGATAAGTAATATCTAATCGAACGCTTTGAGGACAAAATTCAAAAATTTTGTTCAATTAAATAGATTATAGTAGTAATTCTAGCATGTAAATGATCATGATGAGTTTGTAGAATCAAAAGTTCCGATAAGCGATGCTTGCTGGGGAGAAATGCGGGATGTTTAGTTTCAAACGGCAGTGATGAATAGGACAATCGATCACCAACACGAAGTATTCCATACTTATCCAAAAAAGGAGAAACTTTTTGAAATTGTTTACAACATGGGAGCTCCCTTTTGATGCGTTCGATTTCAGTTTTAAATGCGGAAGATTGCGTATCTTTGACAATGTATAGTAAAACTTGATATAATTCATAATCCACTAAAGCACCGGAAAATTTGGGAGTCTTACGAAAATTATTATTAAAACAAAACAATACGCTAAAATGCGTTGAATTTTGCGAAGTGAAGAAAATCGTTTGAGAAGCGAGTCGATGATTGACGGTAACACTGCTGAAGCCATTGTTAAAATTCTTTCTTCTCCAGTGATATCAATGGACAAAGAAGCAAAAGATGCTGCGAAAGGCCATATATCGGTCGACAATTGAAGCCATGAAGGCCCCGCCCACCATAAGAAGCACGCGATAAGCTCTTGAGGTAATAATCCTCTAGACGCTGGGTCTGCTGGTTTGTCAGCTGAACAAATATGATGCCAACAAACCGGAGAAACCCATTCCTGGATATAAGTCACCCTATTGGCTACAAAAGTCTTCCACCTGTGTGTCGAAGAACAAATCTGAAAGTAGTACGGCGGCGCATAACACTAAATGACGAATAGAGATGCGTTTGACCGGTGCAACTTTGGACTTGGCCGTGACAAAAGATGGACACCCTTCCTTGGTGATCTATAAATCTAAAATAAACGACTGCGGAATAGCGTAGTTCCGAGGCATCGCAAAATTCGTGAAGTTGATCAAGAGAAAATGAAGTAGGTCTCAAACATCTGGGTATGTTGACTTTAGACAATTGCGACAGAGAATCTTTATATTTTTTCCATTGTCTGCACACATTTTCTGAAGGTGGAGAGTCACAATCTAAGCCTAATGCCCAAAAATACTGAATAAGATGTTTAGCGAAAAATGTTGAGGAGCTAAAAAATCTAAAGGGGTCATATATTCGAGCCACCTCTGAAAGAATGGTTCGCTTTGTACAAGAGAAGTCAACTGTTGTAACTTCAAAAGAAAATATGTCTAAACTGGAATGTCATTGGAGGCCTAGAATCTTGACAATTGAATCACTATCAAAACTCAAATGATTTGACTGAATATGTTCTGATGGAATGTCTTCCAAAATTGTGTTATTTTAGCTGCCCATTTGCGTAACTCGAAACAAACTGACTGTAACAAGGCAATAAGCTGATTGCGTAATTTCAAGACCACTGAAAGATTTTGGCCACCACAGACTAGGTCATCGACATACAAATTTGACCGAAGTGTTTGCGAAGCAAGTAGAAATTCAGATCTACCTTCATTCGTCAATTGAAGAAGGCAACAAATGGCAATGAAAGGGCTAGAAGTTACCCCATACGTCACCGTATTGGGTCGATATGTACCTATTGATTCTTCAGGAGTAAATCTCCAACGAATTGTGCTGCGGTGCCCAAACTAAAATCTGTCTAAACATCTGACGGATGTCACACGCGAAAACAAAAATGTAGATACGAAAAATAAGTAAAATTTCAGGTTTGCTTGCGATATTATTAGTGTTGGAAACACTAGTCAACGAATTATTTTCTAATGCACGACATCTGTCTGTTAAAAATTGTTTCAAATTTTCAAAAATAAAAAATTCCGCATTTGCAAATTTTATTTCAAAAGCATTGCGAGTAGAACTGTTTATTCTCTGCATCAACCAATTAAAAAGTGTGAATTCCCAAAGATCTATATTTTGGTACTGCGAAAGGCAGTTAAGTTTTCATTGAAAGTGTTTAATAAATTTCGTAATGATTAAACTGAATCATTGTTGCATTTTGGTGCGTTAAAAATTGATTGCCAATACACGGTAGCTAAGACACGTTCATTCTGGTATCTAGACAAAAGCGTATTATATGCTATGAAATAATTATCAGAAGTCAAAGGCAAGTGCTTGACAATAGACAAAGGCTCTTTTGAAAGAGATGAGATTAAATATTTGAATTTAGCCATGGGCGATAAACTGTCATTATTGCGTATAAATGCATTAAATAAATCTATATAGGTAGGCCACTCGTTAAGCTCACCTGCAAAATGAGCCAATTTAATTTTTGGTAACCTTATATTATTGCTAGAAGTTGACACTTCCAACGCCACTGATTCAACCGAATTGAGACGAATTATCACTTGCGTTTCCACCATCTGAGTCTGGACTGGACTTTGCAAATCTTGATTTTGCGAAACATTACTGATGCTAATGTGAACAATCTTTAATTGGCAAAATAATAAATCGATTTCAAATATATAATTACAAAAGTCCGTCCAATTCTTAGATGATTCATCATCTAAAGTGTTATGGTTAACTGACAGAAATTCGTCATATAATTTTGATGCAATTTTAAACGCGGCAGTGAACTTGAGTCGGTTCTGCAATTCATCAATATTGTTAGATAAGGCTTTAAAAGCTTTCAAACGTGCAATAGTCTGTTTGGCCACGACTACAGATTTTTCTAATGCGTAGCTCATTTTCGTTGAAAAAATACTACGTGAGTTAAGGTTCGGGCCTTGGGAGCTGCCTTTTTAAAAACCAGTTCCAAAACTTCTTAACAAATTTATTTTATTTATACAGAAATTAATTGTGGAATTTTGACAAATTGATTCAAATTATTCTAAGTTTAAAATTTTGAGTAGTCTAAGCAAACTGCAATGCTAAAGCGAAATACTTGACTGACTGCCGGTTCCTTGAGCTCCCGGGCTTTTTATAATGTTCCTACCCCCTCACATGGCTGTGGGAACTTGCAGATCTCATGTCTACTTATTCTTAATACTATTCCTAATTACAATGTTGTAATCTTAATTTCTAAGTAATCACGGTACCTGACCGTCTGTGACCTGACATCTGCAGTGTCACTATCGTTTGCGATACAAAGTAGCACATCCGTTCTCATGAACGTTAATAAACTTTATAAATTGTTATTGTATTTACTTTGTTGCACTTCACTTAACATTTACTTTACACTTTTTAATAATTTCCTAATTATTCTATTTTATAATATATACATCAATTGGGGGATACATAACTCGTATAAAGTGTAAAATAATAATTATTTTATTGCAGGCTCCATAAAAATGAACCAAAGATGCAATGCATGTGTTGGACTGGAATAAATAAAATTTACTCCTGAGCGTTTATAAAATCTTTGCATATAAAATTTCGAATAAATTCTAAGATGCAGGGTTTTTATAAAATGAACAAATATTGCGAAGACGCTTGCAAATAGCAAACACGATTTACTACCGGTAAATTTGACAAACGACAAACAAAAAATATGCAACTTGTTTTCCCTAACTGTAAATATCAGATACCAGGAATGCGGTTTTTTTCATGAATCATAGGTGAAATGGATGAACTAATATTGAAAACCAGTTATTTTTTGCGAAAATACGAAAGCGGAATTGTAGAAATTCACGTTGCAATCTTAATAAACTCAATTGTATACTTCTTAAGGACCACAATGTTATGAATGCGGATTAATTAAGGAGCTTATTAGGGATTGCTAATCGATGTTTGATAATAAAGGACCACCAAATATGACTTTGGATGCAATTAATAATTCAAATGTTGTATGTAAATGATTGTGCACTTACTGATTGCTGGTTCTATGACGAACACACTGCTGCCAAGTGAAAACTTGTTATTACTCGAAAATGCACACGTTAACTCGACGGCAGCTACACGAACAGTCACTTGTATGATGAAATGATGCGCGCAAAAACGAGTTACTATTACACACACACATACACACACACACACACACACACACATACACACACACACATATACACACACACATACGCACGCACACACACACACACCACTGTGGTTCTTTATTGTTGAAGGATAACTTAGGTAAAGGGTTTAGGGACGAAACAATAAAGGTAGCCCTTTATTTTAAAAATCTCTAACAATCTAAGATGCGCGACGTTAGCGCCTCAACAGCTTAAAATTTAAAACCAATTCCCTAAAATACGCCGTAACTAAGATTAAACTGTCTATGTTAAAAACAAAATGGATATGATTAAATAAGTTCTTGATCTAACACTAAGAGCGAATTGAAATTTTAAAGTTATGAATTTCATTGTTCCAAATATGGACCACAATGTGCTTAAAAATTCAAACCCATAACGTTAAAACCAAACGTTGACTTAATGTAGTTCGTGCCAACTTTACCTCCAGCGTCTTTATAATGTATTCAAAAGTTGTTTTTTAAAATTGCTTTTGCTGTTGTGAAACACTGAAAATGCACTTTAATGTGCTTGTAACCAGTTTGCAGACATTGGGGCGCAGGTCAATCCATATCAACTGATCCAAATCTAGGTTAATTTTTTACCAGACCTCATCCACTATCTTATTCCTTTTGATTTGTTTATGTACTGCTATAGCAGATATCAATTTATGAATTTCAGATTTTTGTGTCATACGGTTGGTTTTTAATCTATTTTTAAATTTGGGAAAAATAGCAAATTTCCCCGTTGTACATGCACACTTCTTTCCTCACATCTCAGCTTGGGATAAAGCTAGATCAGTAAAACAAACAAGTTGCCTGCAAACTTTTACAAGCTTTAAGTCGATAAATTACAAAGGTGTGTTTGAAACATGAATAGTTTTTATATACAAACCCAAAATTTTGAATGAAAATTCCAAACAACAATATGCACTAAAAGAAAGAGAACAGAAACCTTCGAAGTTTAAAGATTAGGTGGGTAGACCGGGTCTCAAATGAGAAGGTTTTTAAGCGAATTGGTGAGAAGACATCTCTATGGTGAAATGTAATAAAAAGGAGGGATACCATGATTGGACATATCTTGAAGGATACAATATTGCTGAACTTAATATTAGAGGTAAATATGATAGGAAACAACGCTAGAGGCTTGAATATGATAAACAAATTCAGATGGATGGGATGTATTGTTACGCATCGAAGAAAAACTAAGCTCAGGATAGGTTAGCATGGACAGCTGCATCAAACCATTCTGCGGACTGAGAACCCAACAACATATATTATCTAATAGTGAGCAATTTCATTGAACTCCTTGCATAAATAGAAACAGTTAATATGTGAAAAATCTGATTCGTTTTATTACCACAAAAATTAAAGTGTCAGGTTTGATCGGTTTGAAAAACTTCAAACCTATGTCCTATAATCATTTTCCTCTTGATGTATAAATTTTTTATAGGGTAAACTTAGAACTTAACATTCTCGTCGACTGCGTAAATGAGAAGAAATGATATCGCAGTATCTTTCTTAATTATTGGTTAATGTCTTCTCTTGTCAGACGATTAGTACATGCATGTTTACTTGGGCAAAATCCGCAATTTAAAGAAAAACCTAATTAAGGTTGATTACTTCGTAACATTTTTATCGCATTAACAGTTAATCAGCAGCTAATGCTATTAGCAGGTTAAATAAATAAAAAATTAGGAGCTGCTTGGAAATCTACCAAGGTCCTGATAGTCTTGTAAATACCTGTTTGTAATTAGTTTGCGTCTTTAACATTCGCTGATAAAATAATGATAGGAAGCCTTAGCAAACTACCATGATGTAAAAAAGTTATTAATAGTAAATGTTTTTTAATGGTGTTTTAGAGAATGGTATGTAAAACTATGCTGTTTTAAAAGGTTCTTAGAATATGTGAAAATACTTCAGAAAAAAGTCATTACAAGTATTACGAGCAACACTTTAGCAAGCCATCGAGAAGACTTCTTCATTGAAGTTTGGGGCATTGTTATAGTTATAAAATTAATGAAGAGAAGAATCAATCTGGAGAGCCTTTGACACCGCGGTGCATTACCTTCCGGGCAAAAATTTTGTTATAAGAACGTAATAGTTAGCATCAATAAACAATCATTTTATTTTGTGTTTAACAATTCGCAATAATTTTCTTTTATTTGTGTAATTTTCTAACAATAAGTTTGACAGCACACGTGTCGAAAATACTAACTAGAATTGTACTAAGACGATTGGAAAAACGAGCTGAAGAAGTACTAGGAGAAGATCAATTTGAGTTTAGGTGAAACAGGGGAACACGTGAGGCTATTTTAGCTCTGAGAGCGATAATGGAGAAAACAATAGAAAAAGGGGAAGGCGTGTGTATAGGGTATGTAGATCTGGAAAAAGCATTCGACAATGTAAAATGGAAAAAAATGTTCGAAATACTCAAAAAGATTGGAATGATTTATAGGGATAGACGAATAGTACATAACTTGGGCAAAGAGCAAACAGCAGTAATAGAATTAGAATAGGAACGTAGAGAAGTAAACATTAAGAAAGGGATAAAACAGGGATGTGCCTTATCCCTATTAGTTTTTAACTTGTACGTTGAAGAGGCAATGAACACTGTCAAATACAGGAAAACATTTGCAGATGATATAGCGGTATTCATCTAGCAAGGAAGAGTTAGAAGGTGTTCTTAATCAAATCGAAACGGTTCTAACAGAGAGCTACGGTATGAAAATTAACAAAAATAAAACTAAAGTACTAGTATGCAAAGAAGGGGAAAATAAATCAAAAACAATCATACAAATAAGTAACAAGAACTTATAAGAGGTTAAGGATTTTTGCTACCTAGGAAACCAAATAACGCAAGATGGGAAAAGCGCAAAGATATAAAACAAAGATTAGCACAAGGTCGTGCTACATTTAACAAGAAAAAGCAACTACTGTGTTCAAAGACAACAAACATAGAAACAAGGAAAAGATTGCTTAAAACGTATATGTAGCGTACAGTTCTGTACGGCTGTGAAGCCTGGACAGTAGGAGAAGCGGACAAGAAAAAGGTAGAAGCCTTTGAAATGTGGTGCAACAGACGTATGATGAAGATATCATGGACAGATAAAGTTAAGAACAAAGAGGTACTAAAAATGGCAGGGGGAAGAAATAAATATGTGGAAAACGGTAAAAAAATAGAAGAAATAGGATGATATGCCCCATACTTCGGCATGAGGGAATAGTGTGGAATATATTAGAAGCAGAGATAGGAAAAAAGAAAAGTAGAAGTAGACCTAGGTTATACTACTGCACACAGATTGTGAAAAATGTAGTCGGTAGGAATTTCAGGGAAATGTGTAGACTAGCTCAGAATAGAAATCAATGGAAGTACGCATCCAACCAGTCCTAAGATGGATAAAGTAATGACGAAAAAATAACTGTACCTAAACATGATGATTATTATAAGCAACTCCAAATATTGGTCGGGCAATATTCTCGAATAATGCTAATTGTGTGAAAAGATTTACTGGAAAACTATTAATTCGGCAAATGTCTAAGTGTTGGGGGATCTCGGCGGCCACAGGCTGCTTAACCCCCTTCAAATACTACTGAATCTCGGTGAAATAAGGCATATAATTAGAAAAGAATAGAAGCGGAACCAAGCTGTATAAAGGCTGTGTGGGAATTTCAGGGACCTGTGTAGGATAGCTCAATATTGAAATCAATGGAAGTACGCATCCAACCAGTCCCAAGATGGATAAACTAATGACGAAAAAATAACTGTACTTAAACATGATGAGTATTATAGGCAACTACAAGTATTGGTTGGGCAATATTCTCCAATAATGTTATTGTGTGAAAGAATTTACTGGAAAACTATTAATTCGGTAAAGTCTTGGCAGCTACAGACTGCTGAACCCTCTTCACATACCACTGAATTTCCGTGAAATAGGTTAATTGAAAAACAATAGAAGGGGGACCGATCTGTATATAGTCTGTGTGGGAATTTTAGGGACCTGTGTAGGCTAGCTCAGAATAGAAATAAGTGGAGGTACGTATCCAACCAGTTTTGAGACGGAAAACCTAATGACGACAAAATAAGCGCAGATAAATCTGATAATTATTATAAACAACTACAGGTGGTGGTTGTGAAATCTGCAACTAATATTGAATGTGCGAAAAGATATATTAAATCGACAAATGTTTAAGTGCTGGGGGAACTTGGCAGCCACAGGCTGCTTACACCCCTTCACAACCACTGAATGTCGAAGAAATATGGTATATAATTGTAAAACAATAGAAGGGGACCGAACTGCATCTAACAGGAAAGATTAAAGACAACAAACACAGAAACAAGAAGAAAATTGTTGAAAGTGTATCTGTGGAGCACAGCACAATATGCCTTTGAAATACGGGCAGTAGAAAAAGCAGACGGATAAACGGTAGCAGCTTTTTGGAATGTTGTGCTTCAGATGTATGAAAATGATAGCATGGACAGACAAATAGAAATAGTAGGGGAATAAAGATATCTGTGGGAAAAAAATAGGAGAAGAAGGGCAGAATACTTTCTAAGGAATTTTTGAGGAATATTATGGGATATATTACAAGCAGATGTAGACCTAGATCAGATAGTGATAGATGCAGACTTTGCAAATTTCAGAGAAATGTGTAGGTTAGTTCAGAATAGGAAACCATGAAACGCGTCTAACCAGTTCCAAGACTGAAGACCTAATGATGATGATGATGTATTATTGCAAAAAATTAGCTTTGCACTACGCATGTCCAGTAACGAATTAACAAACAAGGTATAACTTTTCAAATTGTTTGGTATATTTTTTTTCGCCGTTGTGATGTATTGGCAATGAATCAGACTGCCTGGAAATATATTATGTTGCTTTGGCAAAAATACCACTATCATAATTTATAATGTTCAAAAAATAAAGCTGCTCTTATTTAAAAGGTGTAATTTAATTACTTTTAGCATAGATTACAGTTTTAGCGACAAGGTTGTTAAGGATTTAAAGTATAATTAAATTTTAGAATACAAGGACAGACTCGAATTTAGCTAGTTTAAAGGTGCTGAAGACCAGCGATTTATAATGGGTTCAAGTATAGGAATATTGCATGAATTTATAACAAATATGGTTGATTCGAATGTATATGAAGAGCGTTTAGAACAATATTTTGAAGAAAATTACATTGAAGATAATATGAGTGTGTCAGTTTTATTAACGGCAATTGATAAAGAGGCATGATGAAAAACATTAAAGGATTTGTGATATCCGGACTTACCAAAACAAAAAAGTTATGATGAATTAATATCTATATTGAATATGCAATCTTCTCCAAGAATTTTAGTTTTCCTGAAAAGGACTGAATTTGATCAAATTATTGAACAAGAAGAGAGTATTAACGAATGGTTTATGAAAATAAAGACTACAGCTAAAGAGTGCAAGTTTGGTAAGTACTTTAATGAAAGAGTACGAGACAAATTTGTAACTGGTATGTCAAGAGGAGGACCTATTTAGAATAAAACTTTTGAAGAAAGTCACGAGACTGAATTAAATAGCTCAGTAGAGATTGCATTGAAAAAAGAAGCAGCAATGATTTCAAAGTCAGAATCAGACGTCCATAAAAGCGGAAGATGAAAAGAGAAGAGGATGAAAAAAGGAAGAAGGTTTACTGTAAAATAGTTTATAGATGTTATGCTTGTAATAATTCAATTCATAAATTTTTTGCTTGTAGCTATTTCGCTGTCGTCAATAGTTATTTTAAAATCAATTTGGCTTTATATCCGTCCTTTCCCAGAAAAAATTGGGCGAAATATTTCTCTAACCGTAACTCGCTAACAAAAGCATTTCCGGACATATGTTTATATGAACTTTTTTCATTATTTTGATGAGAGGAAATCATCTTATAAGTTTGTCGGGTTTCTCATGGGACACCCTGTATTTATTTTGGGAAACTTTGAAACTACTTTGTTTAAATTAGTAGCCAATCTATTTATAAACTTGTTTTAACCATAAGTTGTTCGACATTGATGTTTTTGTAAAATCTGAGCAGAACGTAATATATGGATAGGTATGCTAAATGATATCTCAGATACTTGAGTATTCACAATCAATAAAACCAGTATATAACTTATGTACAAAGAAGAGCATAGTTTTCTGTCTGTGTAATTCTCAGCTTTTGATGCCAACAAGTTGTAGTCGAATGTTGTATGATAAATGTTTATAATGAAAAACTTCACCAAAGTATTTTGCACTATCTCTAACTGTAGTTTATGACACTCGTACAGTGGTGAGCATATAACACTATTATATTCCAACATACTTAACACTAAACAGTTATAAACAATTTTTCTTGCTGGGGAATTACTTATGATTTTGCAGTTTCTTTTCGATAAAATCTAGCATGCTTTAAGTTTTCAACATCACATTATCTATGGGTGCATTAAAGGTGAAATCACAATCAAACATTACAGCTAGCTCTTTTATTAAATCAACCGATTCCAATTCCACATTTTGTATGGTGTAGGTTGTAGTAATGGTTGTTATACTTTATAAAAATGCATTGCTTTACACCTACTTATATTTTATTTTAAATTATTTTTATACCACGTAACAAGTGTGTTCAGATCATCCCTGATGTCACAGTCCTAAGTGCAATTGATAACAGTGTATATTTTAAGTGTCTGTATATAGAAGAAATTTACAATATTTAAAATGGACCTGCACCTTGCCGAAGTTCTAGATTACTAGAACAGGTGAAATGGCTTGCGTGTTCTAATGAGCTAAAGAGCCAAATTACAGGTCCAACTAAAGTAGTAGGGTCGTTAGTGAGGAACCAGACTAAGACAGGTCCCCGAAAGAGGGCAGCGGCTCTTTCGGTACTTAGATTAGCAGAGACCATAGGGGTCGGTATGGCAGTCTAAGACACACTACCGCGATGTGGAAGGCAACAGGAAACCACCACATTACCTCCCAAGTACACAGCGTACCTAAAATGATGGCATTCTCTGGGGTAAAAGATTCCGGAGTTAAATTAGTCCCTTATTCGGATCTCCGGGAGGGGACTACTTCGGAGGATGCGATCGGAATGTTAAGAATAAGAGTCGGGAACATTTTGCGAGTCGGAGCGTGGAATGATAGAACTATGAATCAAGCGGGTAAGCTAGAGAACCTAACAATTGAAATGAATAGGTTATCACTAGACATAGTAGGGATCAGCGAAGTTCTGTGGCCAGAGGCGGGGGATTTTTGGAGTGGAGACTTCAGAGTAATTCATACAGGAACAGAGGAGGGAAATTTGGGTGTGGGGATAGTTATGCGGAAAAAGATAGGATACTGTGTAGAAAATTACTTACAAAAGAATGAAAGAGTACTCATGGTTAGATTAGAATCTAAACCGGTAAACACAGTAATAATACAAGTATACATGCCCACTTCTAGCTACAGTGACGAAGAGGTAGAAGCGATCTACAAAGATATCGAAGACATATTAAGACACGTAAAAGGACATGAAAATTTAATAATTACGGGGGATTTTAATGCAGTGGTAGGTGAGGGTAGGGAAGGAGCGATAGTAGGTTTATTTGGTTTAGGCACTAGAAACGACAGAGGAAATAGGCTGGTAGAATTTTGCGACAAGAACAATTCAATCATTACAAACACATTATTTCAACATTATGCTAGAAGACGATATACGTGGAAGATGCCAGGAGATATAGGAAGATATCAAATAGATTACATTCTTGTTAGACAACGGTTTAGGAATCAAGTAAAAGACTGTGGAAGCTACCCAGAAGCAGATATAGACACTGACCACAACATCGTAATTATAAAGGCCGCACTTAAATTTAAAAATTTGAAAAAAAGAAACGGAAAAAAGCACTTGGACCTACAGAAACTAAAAGAGAAAGATATTCAAGAAAGATTCGAAAAAAGGTCAAATGAATTGCTCAAAGATATCGGGAAAATATCTGATACTAAGGAAGTAGAAACAGAATGGAATAACATTAAATCCAGCCTCGACATGGCGGCCAGAGATATTCTGGGGTATACACGAAAAGAAAATAAGAAACCATAGATAACAAAGGATATCCTGAATTTAATAGAAGAAAAACAAAAATACAAAAATGAATCAGACGAAACAGGAAAACAGAGATACAAAGCCATAAAAAGGGAAATTATTCGCAAATGCAGGAAAGCTAAAGAACAATGGATTGATGAAAAGTGCAAAGAGGCACAAACTAAGATGGAAGTAGGAAAAACAGATGAAGCATACAAACTAATTAGAATCAATTTTAGGGATACAAAACCGTATAGCAAAAATATAAGGGACGCGGGAGGAAATGTCATTATAGAAAATGTAAAGAAAGTGGGTAGATGGCAAGAATATATAGGGAATTTATATGCAGGAGAAGAACTAACTATACTTAGAGATGAATTTGAATTAGCATTAAAGGGTCTGAAAAATGGTAAGGCGCCGGGTACATATAAGGTGCAAGCGGACACTCTAAAATCCGCTGGTCAAGCAGTAACAGAACGTCTCTTCCAACTTGTAAGCTATATGTATGAAACAGGCGAGATACCCAAAGATTTCAAACATAACATCATAGTAACTATACCAAAAAAGAAAGGCGCAGATAGATGTGAAAATTTTCGAACAATAAGTTTGACAGCACACGTATCAAAAATATTAACTAGAATTGTACAAAGACGAATGGAAAAACGGGCTGAAGAAATACTCGGAGAAAACCAATTTGGGTTTAGACGAAACAGGAGAGGCTATCTTAGCTCTGAGGGTGATAATGGAGAAAACAATAGAAAAGAGGAAAGCGTGTATATAGGGTTTGTAGATCTGGAAAAAGCATTTGACAATGGAAAATGGAAAAAAATTTTTGAAATACTCAAAAAGATTGGAATGAGTTATAGGGATAGACGGATAGTACATAACCTATACAAAGAGCAAACAGCAGTAATAGAATTAGAGCAGGAACGTAAAGAAGTAAACATCAGGAAAGGGGTGAGACAGGGATGTTCCCTATCCCCATTAATTTTTAACTTGTACATTGAAGAGGCAATGAATACTGTCAAATGCAGGAAGACATTTGGAATTACTATGCAGGGACAAAAAATTGATATGCTTAGATTTGCAGAAGATATAGAGGTATTAGCATCTAGCAAAGAAGAGTTAGAAGCTGCTCTCAATGAAATAGAAACGGTTCTACCAGAGAGAAGCGGTATGAAAATTAACAAAAGTAAAACTAAAGTACTAGTATGCAAAGGAGGGAAAAATAAATCAAAAACACGAATACAAATATGTAACACGAACTTACAAGAGGTTAAGGATTTCTGCTACCTAGGAAGCCAAATAACGCAAGATGGGAAAAGCACAAAAGATATAAAACAAAGATTAGCACAAGGTCGTGCTACATTTAACAAGAAAAAGCAACTACTGTGTTCAAAGACAACAAACATAGAAACAAGGAAAAGATTGCTTAAAACATATGTATGGGGCACAGCACTGTACGGCTGTTAAACCTGGACAATAGAAGAAGCAGACAAGAAAAAGGTAGAAGCGTTTGAAATGTGGTGCTACAGACGATTGATGAAGATATCATGGACAGACAAAGTTAAGAACGAAGAGGTACTAAAAATGGTAGGGGAAGAAAGAAGTATGAGGAAAACGGTAAAAATAGGAGAGATAGGATGATAGGCCACATACTACGGCATGAGGGAATAGTGCGGAATATACTAGAAGCAGAGATAGGAAAAAAGAAAAGAAGAGGTAGACCTAGGTTAGACTACTACACACAGATAGTGAAAGATGTAGGCTGAGGGAGTTTCAGGGAAATGTGTAGGCTAGCTCAGAATAGAAATCAATGGAGGTACGCATCCAACCAGTCCCAAGATGGATAAATTAATGACGAAGAAAGTAACTGCACTTAAACATGATATTTATTATAAGCAACTACAAGCATTGGATGGGCAATATTTTCGAATAATGGTAATTGCGTGAAAGCATTTACTGGAAAACTATTATTTTGGAAAATGTCTAAGTGTTGGGGGATCTTGGCAGCCACAGGTTGCTTAACCCCCTTCAATAAATCTCAGTGAAATAGGTCATAATATTAGAAAACAATAGAAGAAACATGATATTTATTATAAGCAACTACAAGCATTGGATGGGCAATATTCTCGAATTATGGTAATTGCGTGAAAGCATATACTGGAAAACTATTATTTCGGCAAATGTCTAAGTGTTGGGGGATCTTGGCAGCCACAGGTTGCTTAACCCCCTTCAATAAAACTCAGTGAAATAGGGCATAATATTAGAAAACAATATAAGGGGAACCGAGCTGTATTGCTGTGTGAAAATTTCAGGGAGCTATGTAGGTTAGTTTAGAAAATAAATAAGTGCAGGTACATGTCCAACAAGTTTTGAGACGGGAAACCCAATGACGAAAAAATAAGTTGTTTGTTGTGAAATATCTGCAACTAATGTTGACTGTGCGAAAAGATATATTGAAAAAAATATTAAATCAGTAAATGTTCAACTGTTGGGGGAACTTGGCCGCCACAGGCTGCTTCCCCCCCCCCTTCGCAACCATTGAATGTCGGAGAAATAGGGTATATAATTGTAAAACAATAGAAGGGGACCGAACTGCATCTAACAAGAAAGAACGGCGCCTATGATGAAAGACAAACAGCCTTTGAAATGCCGTGCTTCAGATGTATGAGGATGGACAGACAAAGGTACTAACAAATAGGTTATAATAACAGTAAGGGAGAAAGGATATCTTTGGGAAAAAAATATGAGAAATAGAAGGGCAGAATACGTTCTAAGGCATTTTTGGGGAATAATATGGGGTATATGACAAGCAGAGATAGGAAAAAAGAGGTGGATGTAGACCTAAATCAGATAGTGATATATGCAGACTGTGCAAATTTCGGGGAAATCTGTAGGTTAGTTCAGAATAGGAAACAATGATGGTACGCGTCTAATCAGTTTCAGGACTGAAGACCCAATGATGATGATGTATAAGAATAATAAATGCAAGGTTTGTCATAAATAGGGACAGTTGGCTAATGTTGCAAGCAAAAATTAGAAGTGTTGGCAGTAGAAGAGTCTGCATGTTTGACAGATATGTATTATGTGGCGTTCGTTACGTAAGGCCTGTTACGGTCACTTTACTAATGGAGGATAAAAAAAAATTAGGTATGGAGTTAGATTCTGAGGCGAGTATTTCGATTGTTCCCGATAATGTAATTTTGAGTGAATATGCTCTTAGAAAGACATCCGTCAAATTAAGAATGTATGCTAGTATCATTCTGTTACCTCTAGGTGAAACTTGGGTGAATGTGAGTTACCAGGGTAAAACATAGCGATTTAGACTTTTAGATGTTTAAGCCGGTAACAGACCCTTTTTAGGGCGTGATTTAATAGCAATTTTTTTAAATTCAATATTAACCAAGGAGGCGATCACGATTGTGATATCAAGGTTTTAATTTTTGGGTTATGGTAATAAATCGGAGTCGAATGCCCTGCTTAGTAGGTACAATACCATTTTTAAACCCGAGTTGCTGTTATAAATTTTTAAAAATCGACCTTAAAATTAAACAGGATGTTACAACTATATAAACCAAGGCTGATCCCGTTCGCTTTCAAACTAAGAATTGAAGAAGAATTAGTAGGTTAGAGATGGAGAAGGTTACTGAATTAGTAGAGCACTGTTCGTGGGGAACTCCTTTGGTGCCCGTAATTAAAAACGATAGCAGGATTAGGCTGTGTGCAGATTACAAGATTACGGTTAATAGGTATCTGGAGGATGTCAAATACCCGCTGTTCAGAATAGATGCATTCAGCTTTGCAAGCGGGTGAATGTTTTAGTAAGGTAGATTTCTTGAATGCATACAATCAGCTGGACTTGGCGGATACTACCATACGTTTATTGGCATGAAGCACACATAGGGGTATAAATTTATGGAATCGCTTTTTAGCACGAAGCGGGCTGTTTATTGTTTTAGAAAATAGTATAAAAAGTTCTACAGGATAATTTTGATGTTATAAATTTCTTGGAAGATGTGATAAAAGCCAGGGATATGATTGAACATATAAAAAATTTGGAAGAAGTCTTTCACCGGTTAGATTCTACTGGGCTTTGATTGAATATTAAGAACTGTAAATTTTTCAAGTCAAAAATTAAATATTTGAGTCACTTGATAAATAAGGAGGGTTTGCACAAAGATTTAGACAAATTTAAAGCAATGACTGATTCGCCAAGACTTCGGACGGTTACTGACGTAAAGGTATTTATTGCAATGAAAAACTATTATGGAAAGTTTATTCCGCATTTAACAAATATTTTGGGTCCATTATATAAATTGTTGAGGAAACATGTTCAAGTCGACTGGGATTCAAAATTTCAGGAAGCTTTCGAAAGTATTAAGTTGGAAATTACCAAATACAAATAGACCGTTATATTCTTCTAGTAATGAAGTCAACAATGCCTTTCTGGTTGTGCGCCTTGCACATAATTGGGCAGATCGACGAGGGCTGCGTGGTTAGCTCGTGGTCTGCATCTTTCAGTGCCCAGTGATAGTAGGCTGGTGCTGTATGTGGTAGTTGGTTGGGCTCACCTATCGATCACTGGTTGAACTTCTTCTCGAAGGTTGCTAAGCAAGAATTCGTCTGCAAACTGGTTAGTTGCAGTTGGCGTGGGTGGTCTGTTGGCGGCGACGGGCGTCACCGATGTGTGGCGGCGTTGGACCCATCCATGGTCGTCTGCTGCTTGGTGCGATAGTTGTGATTGAAAGGGTCCCTCTTCTTAGGACATCCGTCCACAGGTATGCCTTTCTGGTTGTGCGCCTTGCACATAATTGGGCAGATCGACGAGGGATAATCACGACATTCGCCTGTTTCCAGATGTTCGGAAAAACAGCTTGTCGTATGCATTCATTGTACAGTGCTGTTAGCGTCGGTGTTAATTTATCTTGTAGCGCTACGCCAATCTCCGCAAGAATTCCATCCGCTCCAGGTGCATTCCTGCTCTTCGATTGGCATAGTGCGTATCTCACTTCGCCTTCTGTGAAAGAATCTAAGTTGTCATCTTGTCCGTTCCATGGTCGGTTACCTACGTGGTTTCTGTCGATTACTTCTTGTCGTCTGAGTCGTTCTTCGTTAGTGTCGTCTTGAACGTTGTCATCAGGCAAAAGTGTTTGTAAGTAGTGTTGCAGTTTCCCCCCAGTCTTTTGTGTATGTACCGTCTTGTTTTATTAAAGTTGAATAAGTCATCGGTGGTTTGATTTTACAGCACCGGTAGCAAGCTAATTGGACGATAGCTACCCGAGTCTGGCGCATCCGCCTTTTTAGGTTTAGGTATGAATTTCACGTTCTGGACTTTCCAGCAACGCGGAAAGGCGCCCCTCTCTATACAAAGATTAAACAACCCAGCAAAGACACACGGGCCTAACAGGCACGCCTTCAGAGCTGCGTCTGAAGTGATTCCGTCATGTCCCGGTGCCTTCTTAGGGTTCATTCTCCTAAGAGCCCTGACAACCTCGTGAACTAGGATTGCCTTATCGGCACCTGTTTCTTGCGCCTCTGTAGCTTTCCGACGTACTACATCGTGCGACCTCTCATCCTCCTCAGGATTATCCGAAGGGAAGAATTTCTCTAATAAATATTCCACCGTGGTTTTAAAACCTTCCGTATATTTGCCATTTGTCTTTCTTATGTTACCGAGCGCAATTTTCTGTTGTTTACCCCTTATTACGGAGTATGCGGTTCTCCAAGATTCTTTCTGTGAGTTTCGCGTGCAGAATTCTTTGAATTTATTTGTTCGCGTTTCTTCTATTAATATCTTATATTCGCGGTAACTTTGATTGTATTCTACTCGCCGTTGTTCTCTTATATCTCCCGAAGCGCGTTGATAGCGGCGCCTTAGGTTACGCGTTCTGCCCGCTTGGTGGTTAGTTTCCGGGTACACCAGGGTAGGCGACTCCGTGGCGTAGTGGTACGTGTGTGACTACTACGCCCAAAGTCATGGGTTCGAATCCCGACACGGTCCGCTTGAAAAATGTTAGGCGAGCATTTTTCACAAAAATACACCCTCGTTCGGATGAGAGGTAAAATGAAGGCTTCGTGTGTGGATATTGTCACGCACGTTAAAGATCACTACCTTGCTTGGAACAGCAAGGGTTCGGCAAAATTCCAAATTCTCCAGGTAAAAAAAAACTCGCTTCCTGGCCAATGTAGTACCTGGAAAATCACATGTAAGGTCGACCAGGGTACGCTATCTTTAAATGTTTTTTTTCGCGGCTTGGAGTACGACGACGCGTCTACCACTGCGTCGTTTAAATTTTCCGCGAGTGTTTCTATTTCGTCTGCGTCTCGCCAGTTACGTGGCTCGTTTTCGAGCGCAGGAATACTTTCGCCAAATTTTTGTTTAAACCGCTTCCAATTTGCTTTTTTATTACAGAACCGCGGAAATATAGTTAGCTGCTCGTTTGCGCTTGTTTTGGTTTCACCGTCCCACGTAATTAATTTATGGTCAGAGAGCGTTTCCTCATCCGACCTTAATTTCCAATTACAAATGATTTGTAACATCTCGTGCGAGGCTGCAGTAATATCAATAAAACTGCTGCTTCTATACCCCTCAAACGTAGGTGAATCATTAGTGTTTATCACACTAAGATCCCATTCCGTTAAAAAATCAGCAACCTGCGAATCCCTATCGTCTTTTATAGGGCTACCCCATAACCGTGACTTAGCATTAAAGTCTCCCCCGATTATTAGTTTTTTATTCCTTCCAATTTGGCGAAAAATGCCTTCAATGTGATTTATTAAGTCCTCGGTTTGAGGATTTTCCCACCGGGAGTCAACTGGTGGTAGGTACGTGCTTATCACGTAGAACGTGTTTGTCCCTGTTTTTATTTCCGCGGTGGTTATAAACTCGTTGGACAAATTGTTTAATATTATCCCGGCGCACTTGCCATTATTTATTATTATTCCGCTGCGCGGTCGTTCCCCCTAAAACCTGTTATTTTGTGGCTATACAGGTGCGGTTCCTGTATAAGCGCGATGTCGATATTATTTTCGATGAATAACTTTACGAAGTTATTTGTTGCCCCTTTACCTTTCCCGAGATTTAGTTGCACGAATTTAATCTTCTTGCTTCTTATGAACTTTGTTTTATCTTCACAGTCCATAATCGATGTTACGTGTGATTGCGTTCTTCAGACGCTGCATCGTGGGGCATCTACTCGACTTGGCGTCGTGGCGCGTATCGACCTTAGCGCCACCACCAGTTCTATCGTTTACCCTAGCGCAAACCTCACAGCAGGAAACTGCCTTCCGGCAATTCTTGAATTCATGCCCGATCTCGGCACAGTTACCGCACCACTCTACCTTCTCCCTGCAATCCATCGATCGATGGCCGTACTCGTAGCACCGGTAACACTGGGTCACCGAGAAGTGGTCTCGGGCCCATACTCTTTGCCACCTGAGGTTGATAGCATCAGCTAATATACGCCTTCGAAGTGTGGGGGTCACTTCGAAGACTACGTTGGCGAAGCGATCCCTAGGGCCCTTTCCGCCAAACCTGAACTTCTCTCTCAGGTGGTCTTCTAGCGTCAAATCGCCGAAGCGGGGATTCTGGCTCGCAATCAACCGCACGAGCTCTTCAGCCTTCATCCCCGCTTCGACCCCCGGAAGAACGACCTGTGGACGCTTCTTCTCAATTGTCTTCGCCACGATCTCTTTACAGTTCCCGCCGACCTTCAACTGCAACTTCTTGGCGTCGTCGCGACCTGCGCATTCCACAACGACACCGCCCCGGCGCGTCCTACAAGCTCTGACAACAAACCAATCTCGAGCGGGATCGATCATCTGCTTCAGGGACGTCATCACGTCATCCTTCTGGCCTGGCCTTGCGTCGACCTTGACAGCAAACGTAGGGGCAGAACCTGAAGCTGCAGTGGCGTACGAAACCTTGCGCTGCACTGACGCACCATGACTCTGGCCTCCTAAAACGACAGAATTCACCGCCGAACTTTCCCCAACAACACTTGCTCTCCCTGAACCATCTAAACAAAGACGCAGCGCCCTAACCATACCTATCAGTTGGTTCGTCACGTGGCGGATATCATCCACGGCGTGCCAAACCTTCTTGCTATCCTCCACGACGATAGTGACGGAGGTCGTCGGCACCTTCCCATAGACGGCAGCGTACGCTTTTCTCACCCTGAACTTCAAGAGTTTCAGTTCATCGAGGTCGCTAGCATCAACGCTACCGTTACTGCTAGTCGACATCCTGAGCTGGGCTCTCGAAGTAGAGGGCAATTCTGGCGCCGCAACCTTCACGGGAGACTTCGACACAACCGCCGCAGACACAGGCTCCTTTTCTACCTCCTGTACCTCCTCCTGAGTATCTAACATGACGTCCTTTGATACTACCTTAAGCTGTTTTCCCCCAACAGCGCCCTCAGCCTCCGACCTAGCAGATTCCGACCGATCGCCCCTCTTCCTCCTGGGCAGCGGCTCCTCATCTCGGTGGATCACCATGGTAACAAAACTAAGAGAACGAATGACCACCTAAAACGCAATTCAAAAACTACCTAACCGTTACGACGCTAGAAGAATGCAAACGTTGGACCAATAAAAATATTTTGGTTAAAGGCGAACCGTAAACAACCCTGTATTTATTTACTTAAAATTAGAACCGCCCAATTAAATATCAAATTTTAACAAAAATACAACAAACACTAAACGTCGAAATAACTAGAATCAAATAAATTCGCTAACCCAATAAAAATATCTCGATTCAAAATGTACCATAAAGAACACTATTTATTTATTTTATATTTTTAAACTGCCAAATCAAATTTAAATAAGCTAATTACTTCAAAATATTAAATTCATAAATAACTACACATAATTTTAAATGTATATTTGACAAATAAAAACACGCGCTATCGGAATGCGGTACCGGAAACGCAACCTTTACTTATTCACTCGGTGCTTAGTACGACCTTTAACTGTTACACTGCTTAATTATACCAAAAATCGATTTAAAGAAATCTTTAAGTAGGCGTGTCCTTAAAATAAGGATTATTTATATTTAAATTGTTTTAAAATTTATAGTTTTGAGCTATTTATTTGATTTAAAAGGGTCTAGATTTTGATTTTTAACTTGTTATTTTATTATTCGCGCACTATAAAAATTTTACACACTTTTTATTGGTTTGCACGGCTTCTTACTTGATTTACACGGTTTTTTGTTTTAAAATTTACTAAAAACGCCTTTTTAAATTATTTTGGGTTTTGTTTAATAGTTTTTTGGTTTATTAGTAAGAAGTTTAGTTTAATTTATTTTTAAACTCAGATTTAAGTTAAAGTTCAAGTTACAAACGCGATTTATTTACTATTTATTTGATGTAAATTTAGTTTTAATTTTTTATTTACTGCCATGTGTTTAAAATTTAATGCTGCCCAATAATAAATATAAAATACAATAAAAGCAAAGCTTCAAATAAAGTAATAAATAATAAAACCCTGAATAGAAACTTACTGTTTGCTGCTGAAGTGGGAGCTTTGCACAACACGTCCGCTCGCTTCAAGAGCTAACGAGAAAGTTGACTATATATAGTTTAACGGGGTGTAAAAATCTTCGGAGCTCTTCGGGAGGCTTCGGTATTTGCTTATGAGGCCCAGTGAGAACTTGAACAACAATAGTTAGAAAATGTTTACAGTTTGAAGAGGTCAAGACATCTTCGGCGGTCTTCGAAACTTCTCGGAAGGCTTCGTGTTTTACTTGTGCGACAACGTTAAGTTACAAATAATTATGATATGAAATTAAAACTACTAATTGAATATATATATTTACAAGCATACAGAGATTCCGAAGTCTTCGATTGTCTTCGGAACTCTTCGGAAGGCTTTGGAATTTATTTGTGAGACCCAGTAAGAACTTGAACAGAGATAGTTAGTAAATATTTACAGTTTGAAGAGGTCCAGACGTCTTCGGCGGTCTTCGGAACTTTCCGGAAGGCTTCGTGTTTTATTGGTGGGACAACTATTAATTGAACCTATATACAAGTATAGAGGGGTTCAGAAGTTTTCGGTTGTCTTCTGAACTCTTCGGACGGCTTCGTGGTAGTGGTGCCTTAAACCTCGTCGAGTCCGTCGCCATTGAACTCTACGGGGATGTCGTTTCGGAGGGAGAGTTGACAGACGCAATTACAATAAGTATGGAACGGAGCTTAACGTCCATACGTAGTTGGTTAACTATTGATTGATGAATTATAGTGACGTGCCCTAGGTACGGCGGCGGCGGTGGACAGCGTCACCATTGGAGAATACGCAGGCTATGGAAAGCACTGCGCGCTGAAGTATAGCAGGCTTTGGAAAGCGCTGCTCGCTGAAGATTTGGAGGCTATGGGGAGCACTGCAAGATGATTCCTTAGGCTATGGTGAGCACTAACGAATGGCTTTCGAAGAATTTGCAATTATATTTATACACTTCCATTTCCTATGCTTCCTGTGTTGAAAAACGTTAATGATGTCTTTAACCAACAAAATTGTGTGTTTCAATTTTCGAGTGTAAAAGAATCTCCAAATTTAGTTTGACCAATGAGCGTGCTGATTTTTGGGAACCACAAAAAATGAGTTGGAATTTCTCGCGATTCTTTGGTTTGTTCTGTTTTCAGTTCGTGTACTTTGATATAGTCAACTTTGTTCTGTGTTCAGCTCGGGCGTGGTGATATAGTCAACAGTCGATAGCAAAAAAAACATACAAAGAAGATCTTAATCTGGTAAAGTATTTGGATCAATAAAAAACTTTTGTAACGAAATTGCGCATCAATTTCATTAGCATTAATCGTATAGTTTTCTGCGTTAGTTTTTTGAATATTTGTTGGAAAAAGGCTACTGGTGACTAATAAATTTCTTTAACAAAGGTTTTTCTTGTATACATTTTGCAGATTTCGTAATTTGAGCACGCTATGTGTTAACTACAATGATTCATGGACTAATATTTGACTGTTAATTGCTGTAAAGTGATTAACAATGTTTTATTTCCAAATGATACAGCATTTCTATCAACACCTAAATCCTGGTAATTGCGGCGAATCACTTTTACAAGATAGTAATGTACAGTGAAAAAATTGCAGTTATGCAACTAATTAGCTTTCTAAATTTTTTCAACAATTTCTATGACGACTCTTATAAGGAACGTATGGACATTAATCTTGACAGTTATAGCAAATCATTTTCAAAGTACTTATTCATATTGGTTTTTCCTCTCTAGAACCAATCGACGATTGCCAAATACTGTAATGGATAAAGATGTAGCACTGTTGTGCTAATTAGTTTGATAAAAATTTTCTAATAGTTTCAATAACAGCTTTAATAACGAACGTAGGAACGTAATTCTTAACCATTCCAATTATAGGTTGTTTCTCACTAAAACCCATCGGTGGTTGCCAAATGTTACAAGCTGTAAATGATGTTGGCAGTGCGAAACGCTTACTAAAAACTTTTCAAAAGTTTCTACAATTGTCCTAATAAGGAACATATGCCTCTTATTGGATCATTGTTCTTGTAATCAGTTATTAGCAAATATCCGGAAAACCACTAAGACAAAACCGTTATTAATAGATCTCAGGCCAATATCATGCATGAATACATTAATCGAAAAGTGTTGATATTGAAATGATTCATGCTTCGTTAAACAATAATAATGCATACAGCTATTTTAATAAGATGTTACTTTTTGTTTGCGTCAGAATATATTTAGTATAAAGATGTTCATTTTAAATTTTCAGTATATTTTAGTGTAAATGGAAATTGAGCAAATTCAAAACAAATTAGGTGAGTCACATCCATATATTCAGAACGTTTTACAACCCAAGGAACCCCTTGCAGGAAAGACAGCTCACTAAAGCAAATGTTTAATATTACTCACTTTTGCTGGTCAAGATATTATGTATATTTCATAAAACAAATTACTCAGAGGACGATATTGCGCAATAACTAACGCTGGTGTTTGGGCGTTGAACGTAAAACGTTTGAAGAACGTTGAAATGATCAGAAGTTTGAAAATTTTGAATTTAGCAGACATTTTGAATCTGAAATTATTCCACCACTACCAGCCATAAAAGCCAAAACAAGTCCTAAGATAATTTTTGCCAGAATTAATTCTAGTCATCGGAGTAGGCGATCTAAATTAGCAGTCGGTTCCTGATTGTTCCATTCAAAATTTGATTATTACATTTTTATAAAATTTATTATCATGGAATCTTTAATCATAATTTTCGCTAGTCATTCGTGTACGAGTCAGCTAGTTACATTACACACTATGAGTTTGTTTAACATGATGATGCCAACCTTTTTGTATGTCAACAATGTTTTCAAAGTCATCAAATCTATCTGTGCGTTCTAATACTATTCAAAGATATATTTTTATCAAGAGCTGCAAAGTACACTTTTGTTTTATATAACACGTTTTCATTAACCACGAACCTTTCTTTATCAAAGTATTTTTTTCATGACTTGAAAGAAAAATAGGTTACTAGGTGTAAAAATAGACAATGCATAATGTAATTTCGTAACATTTTTGTTGACTATTGATCAAGGAGTGCGCTTTCCTGATATCATCTTTGAATCAACCCTACAGTACTGTGCAATAATATACGAGTAGTATGGTTGTTTCTTTCTTTTTCAAGTAGCCCTTTTTGAAAGGTTTACTACCATACTCACTTTCATGCTATTTCAACCATGTATACATAGAGAACTCGAGCAGCAAGTCCTAGATTAAATAAATTAATTGTTAATAGAGTTAGCAAATAATTTAGTTTATTAATATAGTATGCTGAAGGAATATATATATATATATATATATATATATATATATATACATATATTTCTTATTGTTCGCGTAGCTCTTTTTATTTAACCCTTATCCTCCCAACCTACTTTTCTTACGATAACAAATTAAAATGGCCATTATTTGTTATTGCCAGGACAGTGGACCCTAAGTGACATATAGAAAGGCCAATGCTACGGAACGAAAACTTTAATTAGCAAAAATATGAAATACAAAAATTTATTAACAAATTAAGCATTACAATTTCGACAAAACAATTTTTTTGAGGAATGTTTAGCACAAACAAACTTTTTTGGAAAGAGTATGCTGTTGCCTTGTCTTTCTTTCACGATTTCTGCAGCAGAGGTAACAACGGTCTTGTACTTTTCTTGTAGTTATTGTTGTGTTTATAGTGCGATGGTTACTTTGTACGTACAGCACAGTTTGTATCATAAGCTCTTTTAGTTAGTGTTGTAGATATTTGTTGAAATGACGAATGATGTTTTCTTTTACTAAGTCTTTTCCCAACTGCAGTAAAAATTTACTTCGTGCATCTTTATCATTCTTTCCGTCGGGATTGGCAAACATCCATACCTTGAATGCATTGATGGCAGCTATATCCAGAACATGATGAATTAGGGCTACGGGCCATCTGTTGATCCTCTTTTTTGTTCAATATTGTTGAGCAAGCTGATTACCTACATCAACAGCTCCTTTAGTTTTGTTATATGACAATATAATTTCAGGCTTGTAATTTTCTTGTTCTCCTCCTACCTTGTCATCGGTGTGTTGGCTCGATAGCAATATTACTGCTCTATTGGTTTTTGGACGTATGATACCGGAGTACGATTGTCTCTGTATGCAAATATAGAAGAATTTATAGGTTTATACGGTCTGGAAAGCAATTCTTTTGGTATAAACGTTCTACGTATTTCGACGTAGCCTGAAATATAAAAACAAGAATGACCGGGCTCAATCGGCGAGTAGGCGGGGCATTACCAAAAAAAAAGTAAAGGATAGGCCTGAAATAAAAGTACACAATAATTTAGAACAAACGAACCATGTAACAGAAAAACGTCTAATTAGGCAACATGTTACATAAAAAAGGAAAACCCACTTAAAAAAACACTACCCCTTTCCTTTGTCATACTCTTCAAAAGAATTTCTAGAGCATAAAATAAAGGGGATGACGGCAATATTATTTAATACCTCCCTAAATTCCCCACTACCAATTTAGGCGGTAATGTCTCCCAAAACTAACTAGGATATACAAAGAAATTAATTCGATACAAACCAGCAAAAGGAATGAACTGAGGGTTGCTATTTAACCACCCACAAGTATACTATATGGACAAATTATTAGTTTGGATACGAAGTGCGCATCTCGTATTTGACAACAAACAAAAAAAACTAATCAGTAAAACTAATCATAAAACTTGCGAGTTTCTTTTGACAAACGTTTTCGTTTTTGTTTCAAAATTGCACATCGTACCTGTAGGACGATTTTAGTATTTATATATAGCAACCAACAATAGTCCTACGTTTCCAAGTTTATTGGCACATAACTACACTAAACGCTGATAAAGGGTAATCTATTGATGTACATACAAAGAAAATAAGTCATATACCTGCATGTGGCTGGCTCCTTATCTTACACGCCAGAGGACGTGACTCAACAGAATCGCCACGGTAGTCGGATCCATTTACCCAATTACGATAACGGCAACGGCGATCTACGAGTAAAAAGCACTAGTTGACCTGTGTCAACGAACCGTCGCGACTACATAAAAACAATCTGGCCCACAATTAAGAGCTAAAAGATAATCTTATTAGTATGAGTAAGCGCGGAGAACTTACCGATGCACCCAAGATATCCGCCACTTCTCAAAAGAAAAAGAAACGTGCATCGATCTTGAAGTACCAGAACGAGTAAATCGAATATACTACCAAGCTCGAGCTGCAGTATCAGATCCAATTTATTTTTGGAAGTAGAATTCAACATTCAAACCTCGCATTATTACAACATGCCAAGAGGTGATTAAAAACTCGAAACACTTATCAAATAGCACGATACCTTATTTCGTCGAGCTTCTAGGTCGTAGCAGTTAGGAAGTAATTTTACGTTATCAGAATATGTAGCGAGCCAGCGTAGATCTAAAACAACGTATAGGCTATTTCATTTAGAACGGAAACTTTCCAAATTCGCAGCAAATGAGTTTCATTGAAATTATAATATACGGACTTATAGTAAGAAGGTGAAATATACAGGATGGTGTTGGAGTATTGAAAAGTAGAAACAGAATCTATGTGAGTAGATAATGAATTAAAAGGAAAAAGGTATAGTTTAATTTATGCCGAATATAAACGTAACAAACGCGTTATTTTTCCTAGGGGTACCGCAGAGGATCATTTCTTTTAGCCAAAGATTAGCCGATAATTGCAGACTCATGAAAAAATTATCGGTAGTTATTCCACGTTCTGCTGGTAAGTGGTTTACTAAGTCTAATATGACTCTCTCTCTCTCTCTCTCTCTCTCTCTCTCTCTCTCTCCTTGATTCTTTTCTGGTTGCTTAGTCATTTTTCCTAAAAAATATGCACAGAATTCCTACTCAGATAATTTTACCTATAATAACACTCAAAGCCAAACCCAGATCCACCTGCATATTTATTATATTTGCAAAATCGCAGTCTACCATGGTCCAAATCTTGATCCCGTATTTTACAGGTTCACTGTTTATATACACACGAAATGAAGGTTTACCTCTATAGGAAACAAGTTATTCATCCACGCATATATGGACACTTGGATTGCAGCTAATTTTACATTTTGCAACGAATATATCAAATATCTATGTAGCAGCAGCCAATTTGTTGTTTTCTCTTCTTTCTTCTCTAGTTTCAAAATTATCAAAACAAATAAATCGCGTGAGTTCGAGGTAACGATTACGAGACATAGTAGCTGGAATACTCTACGGTAAGCAGAATTGGTATACCGTAACATTTAGACAAATTCCTTACAACTTTTGGTAGCATCAATTGTATGTAAAAGTCCAATATAGGCCAATAGTTCATTATTACTTGTTGGAACAAATGTCGTTGGTTCTAGAGGGTTGCTAGCATTTTATCATCCGTAAGAGTCAGTGGCCTTACGGTTTGTTTCGGTTGCAATAACATTTATGATTTCTGGCGTAACAAATAGCAAAAATGCTTCTCTGATGCTAGAAATTCCAGAACTGTAGGCTGTTAGACCAAGAGTAACATTCAATATATTTGTTCAAGATCTCCTAACTCATATTTTTTTGATTTTTTGTCAATTGAGTGAAAGATTTAGGTACATAAGTACGTATATCTTTCGCTGCGCCGTCAATTTCATAATCGCTTTCATCTAAACCATCGCCAGAAAGTTCATCATTCTCGACTTCATCAAATGGCACATGATCACATCCCTCGTGGCTGTCTTATTCTTGCAGAAAATAGTCAAATTCTGGATCATCATTATCCAGTAGTATCAACATCTCCTCTTTGGTAAGATTCTTTAGATTACGTATTTCCGAAACAGCACTCGTAGCGTTCAAAACAAAAGGCGCTAATAGAAATCACAACACGTACAACACAAGTAATGCAGCTAAACTAAAATAAATACGTGGTCAAGTAGAATTTCAAGAATGAGTAGAAGGGGTGTTCCCCCGAACCAAAAAACGAATGCAGTTTTACGGTATCAGTGAATTTCCAGAAATTGTACATGTCCACGTAACATACACGATTTAAATAGCAATTAACTACCAAGGGGTGCGTTTGCACCTCAGTCTACAAAAATAATCCTTTTTTTAATGATTCGTATTTTAACGATATTTGCAACGGCATTTAAACTAAAATCCATTAAATAAAGCTAATCAGAAGCCCAGGCTACAAAATAAATTAAAAAAAGTTTATTTTAAAAGAAAAATCAAGTATGGGGTGCACGTGCCCCCCCGATTGGGAGGATAAGGATTAATTATTATAAAATGATGGATTCGTAGCCACTGAACTTAAAAATTCTTTTTCCGTAGGGTCTTTTGAAGAAAAATGCAATGAATAACCTTATCACTTTTGCCCACAATTGGTAAATCTTTCTATACAACATTACATGAAAAACAAACGGTAATGACGATACTAGAGGCAATATGGAAAACAACTTGGCCGTGAAGTTGCTTAACTAGAAATAATCTTTGTTGGCTATATTTATTATCTAAAACCAAATTTTAATAATGTAACATCTGTAATATTAACAACGTCGATTGCTAACCACGAAGAAAGTCAAATTCGCTCCAAACTTTCAGAAGCTAATTTATTTGAAAAGCAACATTAAAACCAATGGGCAAAAACGAGATAACATTACCAAAATATGATAAAGGATCACAAAATCTAAAAATGTGTCATTGAAACAAGTTGATTATTGGAAAAGTTAGCATTTCGAGTTTATAATGAATCTGAAAACTCTCTAAATAAAAATAATTTTTGAAAACATTCAGTAGGAATCAATCAGGTATTTGATACATTAGTAAAATTGTCATTTGCAAATTCAATGTTTTTTGAGGTACCTACAAAATCATCCAAAACAATATAATCAGAGCACTTAATAGTGTGATGGCGTTTGAAATAAAAGAAAAGTCAGTTTGCAGTAATCTTTAAGTAACATTCAACAACTTCGAAAGTTTTTCAAACAATAATTGAGTTTGCGGCTTTTTCTATGAAATTTTAAAAACTAAGTCATTTTCCGAACATTATTTTAAACAAAAAGCAGCTTCCAAATGTTAGAACTAAATGCATCTTCACTTTTCGATTATTCCATATCATACATATGATACGAACCACAATTAAGCGTATTTTTCCATCGTACTAAAAATGCAACAATTGAAACTCTATTTACTTTCATAATTTTTTTTAAAGTTGAAAATAAGTTTATGCTACAGTGGCTGTTTTAAAATGGTTTCGCATCAAATGATCTATAGAACATTTTAAAGACAAAAGCTTTTGTTATTATAAATACCATAAGATATTGAAGGAATATGTAAATGGGTACATAAGCCTCAAAATCGACCACCTTTACATGTACTTTCCATAAGAAAATCTAAGGTTCATATTGTAAATTTTTGACAAACTATAGGAATCGCCAAAAGAAGGTAGAGACTCCATTCTCGTCATATCTTGTGTCCGTAGGAAAATTTGTTCCTGCTTCTCAACACCAATGATTAGCTATATCAATAGACCAAAATAAATCAATAAATATACAACAATTAAAGTATATATTGCTATAATTATAGGGTAGTTTAGGGGTAGGTTAAGTCATAGGGGTCATAGAATAAATATAATTCTACTTCCAGTTTAACAAAAGCACATAATTCCAGAGATTATAAGAGTACATCGGTCACTAAACATATTGTTAATTGAGAGCACACTGTATATAAAATACATGAGATTAAATGCATAAGAACATAGAAATATCCAAGAGTAGTTTACAAGTTAAGATAAGATTTGAAAACGCAACAAAATGCATCAAAATTAAATCAACGAGAAACCTATATGAATTGGCATTACAAATATTTAACAATTGCGTTAAAAATATTATCGTACACGCAATCTAAATTATGCATTATTAGAAAATCGTACGTGACAGGAAGAATTCACATTTGTTCAAAAATCCAATATTATGTAGAAATAAACAAGCACCAGATTATTCACTTTAGATAATAATAAATAACAGACATTTGAATACGCGACTTAATAAAAGGAAATTGTTGGAATTTCTCAAATAATACCATGATATGTGAGAGTATTACGTGACGGGCCAGACATGCATTCGAATATCTAAACTAAATAATTGGTGAAAATCCCAAAGTATACAAGATAAAGGTAAAAGTGTCGTCCCAGCACGTGAATAAACCAATGAAAACCAGGTGGAGGTACGGTTTTAAATACGATAAGGATGAAACGACGAGTTAGTATACATTAAAACTAGGCTGCGACTATGTTCGAAAGTACTAATAAATTACGTAACCAGTGAAACAAAAATTAAAGTGAAATCATTTTGAAGAGTGTACGAATTTGTGCAACGAATAAGCCGTTCTATTATAGACGTAAGTAATAACGACTTAATTAAAAAATCCATTTCTAACATTAATAAAACAGGGCTTTTAATACTGGTATTTTAACACTGATATTTAAATTGGATTTTAATACTGGTATTTTAATACTGGTATTTAAATTGGATCTTAAATTATTTAATACCGAGATTGAAATTGTCTTAATACCTACATTTAAATGGGATTTTAATATCTACATCGAAGTTGTTCTCATACCGATATTTAAAATTGGATTCTAATACCTACATGTAATTTGGATCTAGATTGTAACTTTGGTTTTGATGTTGACTTCTAAATTTGACTTTCAATTTGGACATATTCAGACTTGGCACAAAACAACTCATGGGGATGCAGATTACAGGCTAGGAAGGAACTACAGAACCATTCCAGGTTAGCAATCCAGATACGATTTATTATTGAAAACTGTTTTTAAATCAATATTTATCATTTTGTATTTGTAAAAGTCAACAAAACATAGTGGGTTCATTTAACAATTTATGATAAAGGGAATAGGCATCTTGGAATGTTCAAAGGTCCCTAAATATAAGCAAAAAGATAGTTTTTCTGGCTTCAAATATCATAAATCTGGTATATGTAAATATTCTGAAAAGGGGAAAATTTGTAAAGTTGTAAATATTTAATCATTATATTGTGTATTGTAGAATTGCGTTATTTAATTAAATAAGCTAGTCGGGGCAAAAACCATAACTTAACATTTCACATCATAGGTGCTTGATTGTTCAAGGGGGAATATCACAACAAAATTTATGACGGCCCAACGCTGGGATTAATATCACAGCATTTTATGACATGCCCAATCGTGGGGCCTAATGTAAAGGGGATATCACAGCATTATATGACATGCCCAATCGTGGGGCCTAATATAAAGGGGAAATCGCACCATTTTATGCACGCCCAAATCGTGGGGCCTAATGTCAAAGGGCGAATATCACAGCATTTTATGACGCCCATCGTAGGGGCTCGTTGATCCTAAATATAATATCACAGCAATATATATATATATATATATATATATATATTATATATATATTACTCATATTTAGACCAGGGTAGAAAATTAATGGATTACATCAAATAATTTTAATCACCGTGTATAAGGAAGTTTATTAGATAATACGCTTTATTAAAAACCCGTGGAGAATAAAAATTCATTCGTTTTATTAAAAATAAGAGATTAAAATTATTTACAAGACGCTTTATATAAAAATAAGCAGTTTTAAAATGCTCAACGTGTAATTTAATTATTCCAAAGTAAAGAATCAAATGGAAATTACGTGCAAGATTTATATTAATTGATTCAAGTTTGGGCAACGAGTATTAAACGAAATGTACAAATAATAATTGAATATTTAAGTAGGATTCACTAAAAATTAAAGAGTATTAATTTTAATTGAAGTTAATTGAACCGTTAGTAACAGATAATATCTATAGAAACTTGTAAAAACCCAGGATTATAATACCAGAAAATAAAGCTCTGAGAATTAATATTATTTTGAACACCTGCGTAGTTTAAATATCACATACGGCGTAAATTTTGTAGATAATTAATAGTTTCAAAGAATCTTGGAGAAACCGGGGCTTAATATTCACGAGAATGTGCGATACGGGGTTATTAAACCCAGATAACAGTCCACATGGACTAAAATATAATCGATAATAAAGAATATCAATTTGCACCAATACGAACAGGTTAGAAAAGGAAAGAGAAAATGCGTCAAGCAAAGACACATATAGTAAAAGGCGGGATTTAAGCAACGTCACGAGGGTCACAATTGGTTGAAAATAGGATGCAAATATCAGAGGTAGAAACAACAATGTCTGTACAAAATTAATTAGTTTTTCTCGGACATGCTTGCGTGCCGTGTGTTGAAATTTCTGAGATTTAAATGGGACGAGTGAAAATTCGTAAAATCGACGCGCGAGCGACAGACTGGGAACATAGAATGAGGAATTCTTTAGAATTACCCGTTTTGAGGACAAAAGCGACGTGCCGGCTTTTGCTATATATACCGAGATGAATATAAACAAACCCTCTTAGACTTTTGACTATTCGATGCGTTAAAAGCTCTTACATCCGCGACTTGATTGAAGATGTTAAACAGTGCATTTTAGTTTGATAAAATAATTTAAAATTTTGCTCGTATATTTTAGTGATTCAAAATAGTTGGTTATTTACGTGCTAACATGAATGTACTTCAGTGCACTTAGATACAAGGTAATAAAATTTAGTTTCACTGTACCAAGTAGCAAAATTTACAACGACAAATGTATACACAAAAGTAGGCAGTTTTGACGTATATTGGTGAAAGAAGTATGAAGTTATTTGCTATTTTTCGGGGGTGTTAATAATTAAATGGTTCAAATACGTGTCTGGATCCACGAAACAAGGGTCAGATATACATAGATGAGTTCCGGAAAAGCCCAGCAACAACTTTAAATAAATGGTGATGGAGAAAATTTTAAAAGCGTTGAGAATTAGAAGCCGTAAATATAACCCTGTTGGAATGGTGTGATTAACTAAAGGGACGATGTACTTTGAAGCTACGAGGACAGTAACCTTCAGGTAAATTATACTATTTTGTTTGACATTTTTGTGTGTGTTGAATAACTTTATAATTGATTTACTTTAAATGGACATTAGTGAAATTGTACTAACCATAAAATTTTAATTTTAAGATGAAATTTGTTTGTGTAAGTAGAAAGGGGTATTTAGTTTTGATGTTCGGTAATATGATGAAAATTTGGGTATGTCTTTGAGCTCAATTAGACAAACCTGGTTAATTAACGTAAAGGGTGGTAGATGCTCCTTTATACTCAGACTCGGTCTGCTTATATTGTTATATTAATTAGTAGGCATCCAACAAGGACTTTAATTTTGGATGCACATTAAAATGATAATAAAATTAATCTTGAAATTCTTTTAAAACTGAAATTTATGCTGAGTTTTAATTTTGAAATTTTAATGTATTCTGAATATTGATGTAAATAGAGTTAACGTTGATGTTTTTGGTAGGAATGTGTTGTTTAATTTTATGAATGAGGAGGTTTATAACATTAGGTGAGCAGCCGAGGCGAAAAGAGGATCACAGCCGTTTATGACGCCCAATCTGTGGGACTAGAATTTTTTTGTTGAAAGGACCCAGTTCCCGCATCCAAAGGAGTATATCACAGCAATATATATGTAAATATATAGTGTATATATATATATATATATATATATATATATATATATATCAATAATGGACTGGATAGCATAAATATTTTAATGATAAGTTGTTTGTATATTGAGTAAAAAGTCCAAGCAATACAAGTTGGTGTAAAATTCAAAAGTTTAGTTTTATTATTCTTAATGTTTCGGCGACTCTTTTTGCCTTTATCAAAGTTTCTACAAATGGAAACGTTGTAAATTAAAGCTAAAGTAGCATATTAATAAGTCACTCACCGTATAGAATTAATAATTGTCAAATTATTTTTTGAAAATGACAAATGATTATGTTGAGTAACATGATAATTAAAATAAATTTAGATGGAACTTGAAGGGAAATTTCTTAAAATATTGTACGTTGAAAGTTGAGATGATGAAAGGTCGGTATGGTTGAAGATGATGATGTAGGAGTGTTTCAAGAACATGAACATAACATTGGTGCAATCTTCATAAGAAGGAGTTAATGTCGTTCACTGGATTTGAAGTGATTCGAGTTGTATATAGTGGAATAGAATCTATGTGAGTCTTCTACATCTTGTGTGTTGTTTAAACATTGTTGTTCTTTATTGATGTGGTAAGATTCTAAGAACAATCTTGTTTTGTAATGGGGCTCCTTGTGTAATATTTCAGTTTCTTCGAATTCGGGAGTACGTTTGGTTGCATATACATATATAGAAAATGCACATTTGTTGGAATTGCGTTTACAGTCGCTTCAATGTGGGTTAGACGACTCTTCAACCACTGGGAAGTTTGGCCAATGTAAAAGGCCTGGCAGCTGCAGACGATCTTCTAGATTATTTTACTATCGAGTAATTTAGGTGTAGGGTTCTTTATTTTGGTGAAAAGATTCTAAATAGTATTGTTGTATTCGAAGGAAATGGTAATGTCTGGTTGTTTGAGTACCTTAACCAACAGTGGCGTTAGTCTTTGTATGAGTGTTATAAATGTTATAAATCTATCACAGAATTTTCATACAAATATCTATTAACAATAAGGATCTTATAGTCATTAGATCGATCTAAAATAAAAGTTTTAAAACGAATAAATCGAATAGCCCACATTAAAGACTCGAAAGCCAATAACCGATAACAGGACAGCCATTTAATAAAACACGTCGCTAAATGAATGTAATGTTTTCGAAACAAATGCTTTAACAATCGGAGTCCACGTTTTTAAACGTATTATAACCTTTTAGGAAAATAGTAGATTATATTGAAAGGGTTAATTTACTATATTTAAATGATAATTACATGTACTAATAAAACCTACAGGGTGTTAAATAAGGAATTATTTCAATTTAGAGGGAAGTCGGAAACGCTTATACACGCAAATAACCGTGAAAACAGTACTGGATATGCAATTTTAAATTGACAATGTGCCAAATTATTTAAATACAGGGACGAAACGTAACAGTGTTTAACATTTGTTTTGCTGTCCTATTCGCAGAGAAAACAGCAGTACTTGGTGTAACCCAATTGCAACTAAAACTAAAATGCTATGACTTTTAAATCACTACATATGCTCAACCCATGTTCTGTATACTTAAGTTTTTCAAGTGAAGTTTCATATTGTCATAGTTTTCTTTCATTTGTACTACGTGGGCAATAGAAACAGAGGGGTATGATTATCTATTGTAGAGGAGAACTCCTTTTAAGCTTAGAGTAGATGAATCAATAGTTTTGTGTGTTTACATCATAAAGCATCCATTATTCCAGGATAATCTACACAGTACGCCAACTAATCACACGAATTAAAAAATAAAGACAATCTTGTTCACTTTTGCGGTATGTGGAAATATGCGTACCACTCTTTTCAACCTTGCAATTTGGATCCTAATATTCAGCTTTAGTTTTTGAGGAATTTAAAACCCATACAACGTCGTCAAGCTCATCTTAGAAAAGTAAATGTTGAGTAGCTATTTCAAATGGTTTGAAATCAGAATCCTTGTATTCTTTTATAGGATCCACAATATTATCTTCAGTACATTCATATCATCGTTAAGTATATATGTATCTGCACGTTTGGGAACAAATATATTTTGGCTGTGAAAAACTGGTCTGAGAGCTGATTGCATGTTTGGGCGCTTCGACTTCAGTGAAATTCCAGATAGATTCGACAAGCAAAAATAACAATCTCTCATATGTTCTTTAAGTTCTCTACACACCATATGTAATGCAAAACGCATTGATTTACGGGTACCGTTGAAGGATCCTATTAAATTCACAGTACACGTTGCGCAATTGTTGTTCTAGCTTCTTTGTTTAACGTAGATATTGCCATTTTGTGAGATTTAATTGTAAACTCGCCATATCCGTAACAAAACGCATCGTTTGATTTACACACTTTTGCGACATTCTATAAAGTCTATCAACAACATATTTTGTACAATAAAATATTATTTCTTTATTTATATTTTATATCTGTTTATAGACACTTTAAGGATGTCATCTGCTGCTCATCCTTTCCACGGTGTTTATATATCCTGGACCGGGCATTATGACGCTGTGTACATTACAATGATGAATCACTCGCCAGATTACGTTCGTAACAATGTGTTTGAGCAACCACAAATACATAAATGACACCCATCAGACATCAAGAAACAAAAATTGTGTTGGTTGTGTTATCATTTCACAGAAATTTAATTCGAAAAATCACAATCACGAGTACGCTTCCATGGGAAAATGTATTATGTAAATACCACTTGTCAACAATCAATCATAAATATACATATGTGACTGACAATTTTAAATCATTACGTCCAAATAAAATACGGATTATACTTTCATACTTTAAATTGTGCCTGCCATGGGACTTGTTGGAAATGGAAAATGATGTCTCACACAATCCTTTAGAAAGTGGCAGGGTACTGCAGTTTATAGTGACTGGAAATCAGGTAACTAAAAGATTAATCAGTTGCATATGATACTTTGGCAGGAAAATTTGGAATATAGAACGCTATAGAGTAAAAGCAACTTGGATTGATTACAGGAATGATATAAGTGCCAACTATGTGCATCAGGAAGTAAACTTTAGGGAGAGATAAACCGTTTATATAGGAATATAACGTTGGAAGCATCATGAAAGAGTAAGTAATTAATGCTTTTTAAAACTGAAACGGATAACATTTACGAGTACGTTCTTATAACCATGGAGTATTTTAGCAAATAGACATATCAAATCAAAAAGTTAAATCAGTTACAAGTATACTGTTGAGTAAACCCCTTTTCTCATTTTTTAACCCCCCTGATGTCAAAATATATGCTGAGTTTTGGGAATTAAAGATCAGATCGCCAAACTTATCAATAATAGCATGGACAGTACCTAGCCGTCGTGGCCTCTAAATACCAAAGCAACTGGAATTGATACCCATACTTATTGTTAATGCCTTTTCAATTGTGAGTTCACTATGCGTCTGACATACACCTGCTTCTGTGACGTTTAGAAGTGAGCCACAAAGCCGATGTAGTTAACCACTACCCAAGTGAAAAAATATCTGGAAACGAGTGTTTCAACACAAAAATGGCTAAACCATCCAACTAAGAGTAATCGAATGGAAATCAGATACAAGAAAGAAGAAGAAGGATATACAAGATTGTTTTGTAACTTTCCGTAAAGTGAAAAGTTTTTGTGGTTAAAAGAAATCTTCTTGCTAACGAGTTGGATGAATTAAACCGCAGGTAGAATAATTTGTTTGACTATATTAGACTAAGAAATGAATAATGTATTTGTCTTCAGAGTTGAAGATCTCATTTTCAAAATTCCCCAAAGTTAAAGTGAGATGCACTGATTATTACAATAGCTTTCATAGAAAAAACATTGTTTGCTCTAAAACAGATACAGCCTTATAAACAAACCGAGCAAGAGTAAATAAATACCTTCTTCTGTTCTGGCTTTATCGTATACAAAGATGATTTCTTTTTTTCCGGTCTGCAAATGTGTTTGACTTGTATACATAAAAACTTTTAGTTTATGAAATTTTACATCTAGAAAGGTACTAAAATTATATCAAGATTAGTGCCTCTCCAAACAAGTGAAACGTATAGGTTTAACCAATACGTGATGTTGGACATCACATTTGATGGTAAAAACTTCATTAACTTAAATGCAGAAATAATGATTGTAAATGGAATAGTATACAAATCTTGTTAAAAATTTCATTTCTGACTAGGACTTTGCTGGTCTTCGCATTTCGCGCGTCGGTCAGCAATATCGCTCTCGGCAGTAATAAAACTCGCTGTAATATACAACTTCGTGTCGGCTACGAAATATTATCAGCTATTGATGTTCGCAGTAATGCAAAAAGAAGTTGCACTGCAGTTCCAATTAGCTTGCTAAAAACCTTTTCAGTAATTTGTATAGTTGTTGTGATAAGGAATTGATTTGGTGTCACACATAGTTGAGCAATTGTGACCTTTTTAATGCCATTTTAAGCCAACCAGATATTTGTTAACATTTGGATATATTTAATACAAAAACATTTTAATTTTCCAATCCATTTTAAAGCACAGGGAAATTAATTAGAGTAAAGAAGCGAAGATAGGAAAGTTGCACTTGCGTATATCAAATATTCTACACTACACGAGACCTCTTGCGGAAAATAAAATCGCCAGAGCGAATGTTCTAGTGTTCATTTTTGTCGACTACAACAACTTACACCATCTACGGGGATGCACAGTTACCCACTTGTGTTGCTTGAGAATATCAATTGAACGTGTACACTAAATTTTGTCTAAACATTTGCATATCAGCAGATTGGCTTGTTCACAATAGAATAAATACAAATTCCGGTAACAAAGCACTATGTTCTGATCATGCCCACATGAAACTAAGCACGCATTAAGCTGATTTTAATAATCATTACAAGATGCAAAAATGGTATTACGTATCCTTGTACAGAACAATAGTCTAATCATTGGTTAAACATAAAAACAGTACTCTTCCAACGATCATTTAATGCAGTTTCAGTCAGACCCCGAGGGAGTAAACATCGCGACGGCTTCAAACCAAAATCAGCGAGAAACTGCGTTTTTTACGAAGGCACTCGAGTGAGCGGAACTTTATACTCAATGTAGTACCTTCGGGTGGAGCACTGAAAAATCAAATGTAGGGAACTTTAAGCTGCAGTGATGTACATCATGACCCCCGGCACTTGGTACACACCCACGTCATTAACTACTCTTTTTAAAGCAAATAAGAGGGAACCAATACTGCACGACAATGACTGAAACAACAGCTCATGACTTCTTGAAGAAACGAGCATTCATTATTGTTGCGGACGATATGAACTACGAGACCGCTTCAAAGAGAACTGCAAGAAATCCAACAACACCAAATCAGGGACACAGTATGACTACTCCACCACCCCTATCCCCCTCGACGAAAACAAGAACACCACTATTAGAAGCTACGCAAATGCCGCTGCATCACCTCCGTGGTTATATCAGACAACGAACAACGAACACAGCAACCCGGAAAAAACACTAGCAACCGCATTTCACTAATATTTATATTATAACTTGAATAAGGACCGCTATGCCTGCGGCCACGTCCCCAATACTCCACCCGAAGGTACTACACGCGTAAATATAAACGTGCTTCATATTAAATCTAACTTCAAATTTATCGATCCTAAGTAAAAATCTAAAACTGAAACTAAAACTAGAAATAGGGTTTAAATGATGGTATCCCTAGCGTTGATTTTGGAGTGTGTCCGACCAACAAGACACACGCGAAAGTAAAAGGGGATCCGTAATACCGGATAGCAGTTGCCAGCTCTGCTTACCGGTGCGACCTGAAGGGTCGTCTTAAAATTATCCAAATCTAGCTAGCTAAAAAGTATTCGCCAAATATTTTAATAGTGAATCCAGCTATTTTGCATACTCTATAAATTTACAAATTCGTGCTCCCTGGTCTAAGTATTTAATTCTAAATGAATTCTAAATTTGTCTGTAACGTTCCCTAACCTGGCATATTATAATTACATTTTTTTTTTCCTATAAATACTGCGCCCAAAAAATAGGCGACAGAACGGCAAACGAATTATATCAAACTATAAAGCAATACTATGCAGGCAAAAATATAAAATAAATATAAATATAATATAAATATATAAATAAACATTAGATAAATAAATAAATAAATATCTAAATAAGCAAAAGCATATAACAGTGCATAAATTAGCAAAAGCATCACCCAGATTTTCAATTGTACTCGCACAAGCATTATAATGGCTGGCGCCCTTACACACGAAAACGTGCTCGTTAAATTATTTCGAAATTTTCTAATTAATACAAGTCAATGCTTATGCGAGTACAGTCATCACAATTTTATTCCTACCTCGTATATGATTTCTGCAGCAACTAATACTTATAGGAAAATTCACCAACTTCCTACAACAAGCCAAGGTATTAAAAGACAAACTGCAAAAGAACGTGAATATCAGAGCTTCTAGACAGAAGCTCTAATACTAGCGGCAGACAGCACTAAGTTCAGATTACCACAAGAGTATCTTAAAACAAATAACATCGAACTCCACATATACGATCAAAGTCGTCATCAAAAGATAACATCATGACCAAAGACGTTAGCATGGAACGCATCGGCATGGGCTATACAATCAACAACGCAACCAACCTACAAAATAAGGACAAATAATTCAACAGCACCTTCCTCGTCGTACAAGCGAACAACCAAAAATCGAGTAAAACTTATTAACTGACGATGCTCCTCTTCCGTAATCGGATCAAAATTGCCGCATTTCATTCCAGAGTGGAGATGCCACAATGCTACTGTTGCTAAGGATTCGCACACACCATTTTAAACTGGGATTCAGACCACGCTGCATTAATTGCAGTAAGGAACACCTTGCTGCTGCTTACCAGAATACTAGAGAAATACTAGCCGCGAGACGCGTATCTTGCGTATTACCGCAAATGCCCCACATTCCAAGAACTACTATAAAAAAGGAACACGACAACGATGGAATGACAACGAACGGGACCAACTGCTCCAGAAACTGACAAACATAGCTGCACAGGAACCAAAATTGAGCGAAACGAAGCAACCCCGACCACCGCAAATATCATGACGCTGCCAATCGTCGACACCACTACTATTGACGACAAAGAACAATTTATTTCCGACTTTAAATCGCACAAAAATCGCAACAAAACCATAAGAAGGAGGAAAGGAAGAAATGAGAAAAACACAAAACCAGCATACCCATCAACCACTACCAAATCCGACAAAAATAAACAACCAGTCAGGACAACAACATAATGAACTACAGCCCCACGGCAAGCAGGACCGTCCACGAAATCAATACCAAAGAGCACCTAGGTAATCAACAAAATATTGCAATGGTCCCAGGGGTTAATTAACTCATATGTGGCCGAAATCCTCGAACCCGCATTACTTTTGACAGCGTTGTGCACATTTTGTAGACCTTCAATGAATAATACACTAACAACGAAAAATGTAGTGATCCCTTCTTGGAACGTTAATGAAGTACAAAACGAAATGACAGAATTAAGACGCTTCCTGCAATAGTACAATCTGGACATCGCTATGATCGGGATAACTAGTATACCTATAACCAAACCACTTACCATTGGTAAACTACAACATATACAGGAAGAATCGCAATCCCAATCCAGAACAAGCCACGCACGGAAACGTTGCCGTGCTGATACGAAATCGACTGCTAGGTGAGGGATTCACACCAACACCGACTATCATAGAGGCTGCCGAAGTTCGATTAAAAGCAAATGGAAAGTTCGATTCAAAGAAAATGGCCATTTAAACCATGTAATAGTTGTTTACCAAAATCCTAAGAAGCATTGACATACCCTACATTTGATTTTTCCGATGCTTCGCCCTAAGGTGCTACATTGGCCAGGAATCGAGTTTTTTTTACCTGGAAATTTTGAGTTTTGCCGAACCCTTGCTGTTGCAAGCAAGGTAGAGATCTTCAACGTGCGTGAACAACACACACGGGACCTCCATTTTACCGCTCATCCGAACGAGGGCGTATTTTTGTAAAAAATGCTCGCCTAACATTTGTCAAGCGGACCGTGTTGGAATTTGAACCCAGGACCTTGGGCATAGTAGTCACACGCATACCAACTACACATCGCAGCTGCCCGCATAGACATACCCCCGGATGAAATAGACGACTTACTACTACAAGACGACACGAAACAATAATCTCGCCAAATACCAGGCGAAGAGAGCAACAATAACCAACAAGCTTCTCGAATTCTCGCTGGGCAAGGAATTCGATATAGGTGCACCCAACACCCCGATAAGAGTTATCCCGGAAAAACATCAACAAGCAGACACCCTAAACATCTCCATAGTTAACATCATGCCTTATACAATAGAAACTGACGTTATTCAAAACCTTAGCTCGGATCATCTACCGGTGATCGCGGAAATCCGAATACAACCCCAGACAATTCACCTGCACAACAATAAGGTAAAACAGGCGTATATTTAACGTAACACTATAGAGGAAGCTTATCAATAAAAACCCGAATATAAACAGCACACTCAAAACATCGACGAATCCTACAATACCTTACTAACACTATCGAGGAAGCATTAAAAAAAGCTCCGAGGTGATTCCAGCGCTGAACACACGACCCAGTCTTCCTACGTACATCTAGGTGGCAATTAAAGACAAGTCAACCCTCGTTAGAAAATGGCGCGACCCCCAGGTGAAGACACAGCGCAACCTAAAACAAAAAGCCAGCAAACTAATGATCGACCAATTAAACCATTAATCCTGGACCTACGTGAACGATATATTACACACAGAAGGCAACTTCTACAAACTGAACCGAAGACTAATGCTCCGGAAAAATTCTGGCCCCTCCCCAATGCAAGGACAAAATGGTACGTTATACCGCACTGAAGACCTAAGAGCCAAATTTGTAACAGTATTGCTAAGAATATTTACAACAAACACGACAACAGACAACAACTTCTCAAACCTGATGGACACAGCCAACAACCACATACTTCAAACTGCGACAGAAAACGACATAAAATACATAATTAGCAGATGAAGTCAAACAAATCTTTAATGCATAAACTAACAGGATAGCACCATGAACGAACGAAATTACTCAAATAGCCCTAAAACGTATTATGAAAAAGACTCTGGCGTTCATGGCCAAGATTTTCAACAGCATGAGCAACTTCAGATGCTTTCCCGATGCCTGGAAGACAGCCGTAATTGTTATGCATCCTAAAACCGGGAAGAATAAAATGAATACCGAAAACTATAAACCCATTGCACTACTAAGTACAATATCCAAAATGTACGAACGACTACTACTAACAAGACTGAAACCACTGGTACAACACAGAATAGAGCAATATGGTTCCAAAGAACAACATTCGACAACCCTACTAAGATTCAGGGCACTAACGAACATCACAAACAGTTACAACAATAGACGAACTACTGTTAAAAATGCCTTTGACGAAGTATGGCTAAACGGACTGCTGTTCAAATTCGTCACTAACTACATGCTACAGAATTTGTTTATACACATGCTGCACAGTTATTTATCCAACAGAAAAATACAAGTGAAGGTAGGAAATATATTGCCCACTGCCAGTGTTCTACGGGAGGATGCCTCTCTGCACGCTGTTTAATGCCTACATCCAAGATATACCATGCCTACTCAAAGCCACATGCGCGTTATATACCGACGACAAGCTGTTTCTAAGAAGAGGACGATACACCAAAGAAACTAGCTAAAATGCAACAACTCGACACCCTGTCTGATTGGTTACCGCAATGGAAATCAAACTCAACGTACAAAGGACGTAAGCCATAATTTTCCTGAGACGAATGATAGACAAAACTCACCGATACTGGAAGACAAACAACTGCTATGGGGTTCATCCATCAAATATCTTGGGATACACATAGACGAATGACTATCATCAGGTAAGAGCGTCACCAAGGTAGCGAACAAGGCCCGACGAGCGAAAGGTTACCTCCACGAAATCTTCAACCACAAAAACAAACTACCTACATTAAACTCAAGACGTACCTACATGTGACCAATTCTGAGCTACGCATCAGTAACATGGTATGCATACACCTCAAAGAGCAACAAAACCAAAAATAGGCACCGTTCAAAACAAGATCATGAGAACCCCCTATTTGTCAGAAATAACATTCTAAGGAAAGACCTACAACTACCGACATAGGAAGAACACTGTAAGGTGCAGACTGCAAACATCTACAACAGGATAGACAACACAAATGTCCAACACTTTCTAAGCATCGGACCTCCACCGGACGGAAACCTATACAAAAGAAAGAAAACTCCCATCGGTATACTAGACGCTAGAACTTTGAATATCAATCACCATAATTAGAATTCCGTCCGCCAGCAGCACTGACGGGAAGAAATACATATACATAGACAGTTTCTGCGAACAACGAAACTAAGAATTAAAATGCAGTAACACGAGATGGCGACAAGGTAGCCAAAATCGTCCAGATTCATGCTGTATATGAGAAGTTCAGGCTCGCCACGTTGAGATCATTTAATGTCATTAAATGGCTTTTATCAGTGGTTACAACTTTTGATTTTTGCATGTGTTCAACTCGTTCACTTTTGTTTGTTTTTAAACTCACCCGAACAGATTCACCCTGGTATTAAGCAGGTTTTTCAATGTCGTTTGTAGATTTTTACGTATAGATGGCATTTAATTAATGCCAAATTCTAACTTTAGTCATTATTTAAAAAAAGTTACTAACGACTATATCAAACAAATTCTTAAATGGATATAGCTCAAATTTTGATAGGAATTCGACTCGGAGATTGAAATTCCCCGTTAGAATTTTCCAATGATAATCAAATGTCCGCAGCATATAAAACGACCCTTATTTGCGTATAAATACATAAACTTTCGTATTATTAATATACATTGTTTAATAAGCAAATTAGTATTAAATTTGTTTGTTCTTTATAAAAGTAGTCATTGAACTTTTGACCATGACAGCAAATATTGCACGTTTATCCCATAATCATTTTAACACACTCCAGTTATCTTTCTATTGTTTTTACAATATGATTCTGCATATACGAACAAGAATATAATATTGTAACGAAAATGCTATTTGCAGCAAAATACAGTTCTTTACGCTCAAACTGATTATACAAGCGTTTTCAACAACTCGTAGTTACAATAGAATTTGCTAAAAGTTCTCCCAACAATTTATTTTCAGCTAATCGCTAACAGTAAAAGTATTATTTTCTTAAAAGTATGACGCTATGTTTTTAATTACTATCGAAGATATATAATTACCTATCCAAATACTAATTACTAATTTATATTATCACTAACGTAACTTATATCAGATAGGGTAATTAACAGTAATTTATATCACATTACGACTTTCAAAGATTTAACTTAGGATCGGTATCATAATCAAAAGTTCTATCGAAACTGAACTTCAACTTCCATAACAGCAATTTATGTACATATTCAAAACCACTAGATGATACCAAACATTATGCAAGTACCATTCTCGAGATTTCCTATATTACTCTAAATAACTTTTAAAATAAAACTCTTGTATCTGTCAACCACATCCATCTGCAAGCCAAGAGACTGTCAATCAATTTTTGTGTACAAACACCAGGAGGCCAACGTGGTTAACAAACCCCAGAAAACACTGAAGTAGTTCCAACCTCAACTGGAAGGCTCCAACAACAATCGGCAATGAAATACGCAGCAGCATTGAACCTAAACCGAACAACTTTCCGCCGAATACTCAAGGTGATTTGAAGTTTTACCCTTATTCAAGTTCTATAAAAATTGAAACTATTAGACTGTTAAAAAGTGCCGGGGCGATGAGAGAATTTTGGGGAGCCCCAGCCCTGATTCTCCGCCTCCTCAAACGCTCTCCGTCCAGCCTGACGCAAAACCATCTATCGTGAAGATAGAATTTCTTCAATTGGATAAAAACATGTGATAACTCCTCTCTATCATCTTGTAAAGTAGGCCATAATGCCAGGAACACTACGCCAGTTGAAGTCTTTCGCGATGTACTCCACTACTCGCAGTATCTGGTGAACGGTGGAATTCCCCTTACGGAACTCAAACTGTTCGTCCTGGATCACGTAGTCTTCCTGCATCGCTGCCTGCAGTCTCATTAGGAAAATGGCTTTCCCCATCTTCCCAATCACCGAGAGCAAGCTAATTGGACAATAGCTCTGCGAGAAGGGTCACAAATTTGTCGCTTTCCGGAGCACTACAAAGTCCGCCGCCTTCCAAGTAGACGGGAAGTGGCGGACCCTCAGCATGGCATTGATCATTCCGGTAAACACCCGAAGGGCGTTTTCCGGCACCGCTTTCAGAGCCTGGTTGGAGATTCCATCCGCTCCGGGATCCTTTCTCACCCTTAAGACCTTAATAAGGTCCTTAACTTCTTCAACTGTGGTGGGGTCGATTTCCTGAGGGTCGCCTTCCCTTAACCTCCGTCGGACATCGTGGTGAACCCGTTCGATATGCCGAAGGTCTGCGAGAGCATAGTACAACTTGAACTGATGTTCTATACTGCCTGCGAAGATTACTGCCTTTTCAGAAACTAAATAGGCTAAGCCTGTTTCACCATGGATAGGCGGTATTGGGGACGCCTTGTTTCTCAGTACTTTTGACATCCTCCAGAAAGAATTGTCTTCGGCTCGAACTTCTTCCAGTTCGGCTCCCCAAGACTCGTTTCGATGACGTCGAATTACTAATCGTATTTCGGCGACCAATCGATTGTACCAGAGTCGTTCCGCCGGATCCAAAGTTCTTTGGCACTGACGCCTGACACGGTTTTTCTCTGGGATGAGTTTGCGAGTGTGCAGAGGGAGGATGACCCTTTTATTCGCTACAGGTCTCATAGAAGTGGCTTTCCTGACCGAAGTCTGTATGCACTACACGTGGCGGTCCAACTGCGCCTCCAGCATGACAAAGGTCAAGATGTCGTTAAACATCTCTTTGACCAACATTGCTAGACGGGCAGCAAATGTCGCCCTTGAAACCTTGCGGGTTTCGTTGATGGTCGGTGCTCGCTCCTCTACAGGATTGACTAGTACCGGGTTGTGGTCTGAACTGAAGTCGGATTTCTATGTTCAGCGTCACTTGGTAGAGTATGGCGGCGTCTAGTACGTCTGGCCTGCCTATATTGCCGTAGTGAGTAGGTTCTGCTATTCCTAAGACCTCGACCTCACATCTGTCAGCAAACTGTCGCAGTATGCGTCTATTGCGATTTGCTTCCCAACTGTTCCAAGACGGATGTTTAGAGTTGAGGTCCCCTGCTAAAAGCACGGGTTCTCTCGCATCCAACAACGTGTCCAAGTCCTGCGTGCTAAGCGGTTTGCCACCTGGCCGGATATAAACCGTAGAAGGCCAAAGTCTTTTGGTACGACGCATACTGCAGTCGCTTAAAGTCGTTCTAGATCTGGCGAGTTCACCACGTACCGTTCTTAGCTTGCCTTGAATTATGCAGCAGTGCTTCCACAGACGCCATCTCGATCGTTGTGAAACTGCCCATAATTGGGAAGCGTTGGCTGGTCTCGTGCGATAAGGAATATTTCGTTTACCAAAACAACGTCTAGGTCGTGTCTCATCGCAAACTTCGGCAATTCAAATCACTTTCCCATCAACCCTCGCGCGTTCCAGAACGTTATCTGCAGGATTTTTGGATTTATGCGACGTCTATCCATTAAAATGAAAGAGTTCGCTGAGATCCTTGCCGCAGGCAATGAAACCCAAAAGCTTAGGCGATTATAGCATTTTTCTGGCAATCACAGACCGTTTCTGGAGGACGATTTCAGAAAGGAGTCCGATAAGTAAACTCCATTGCACGTTTTCACATGACGTCTCTTTGGCTGCCGGGCAGCCGCTGCGTGTGGGTGGGACTGTTTGGGCAGGCGTCCCTTCAACTTGCGCAAGAGCTGGGTTCTTGACTGTTGGTGTAGAGACGGCCGGAGCCGAACCGTTGGCAACGCTGGCGTCGGAGCGAGCGCCCACGGAAACGGTTACTGGCGGTGGCTTTGCAGGACGAACGCTGTCTGAAACCTTGGATGCCGTCTCGTGCTGTCGCTTTGGGACCACCCTTAACTTTGAGAATGCTGAGAATCCACTTCCACTATGGCTCACTGGATGAGCGCCATCACAATTGATGCACACCGCAGAACTTCCCTGCTTTAGGGATAGGTGCCTCTAAGATGGTTGGCGGCTCACTTGATGCACTTTGGCGCGGCCTTGCAGTTCGTCTGCGAGTGCCCGAATCGCTAGCACGGATCGCATTGTCCTAGTTCGAAACGCCGGTGCGGTATCTCCATCTGTACTTGTAGATGCGGCACATGCCAAAGCTCAAAGATTCGCTTCGCCTCTTTTAATTAGGTCAAAGAGACCATGACCACGGGCAAGGCTCGTTTCGGCCACTCCTGCATGCGCACACACGAGAGCACTAGAAGCCCGCGTTCAACAAGCTCCGTTCAGATGTCCAAGGTACCCCTCAAGAACACCCTGAGCGGCTTATCGTCCTGAAGGCGAAAACTATGGTACTCCTTGTCCCGCTCGGACAGAAAAGCTGTGATCTCACGGTAGTCGGTAGAGGTCGCCGGTGTAATGCTGATTCCGGCCTGTGTGTTACGCGCTCTGGTAAAATGTAATCTGCAACGACCAACCTCCGCCGCAATCGCCACCCACTTGTCTTTCTTGAGCAGAATGACAAAAGGGACACGGCGGCTCCGGGCCGGCGTCGCCGTGGATTAATGTAGTAAGCGTAAGACTACGGATCCCAAGATCCTGGGTTCGAATCCCGACACGGCAGGCTGCTTGAAAAATGACAGGTGAGCATTTTTCACAAAAATTACGCCTTTGTTCGGATGAAAGGTTAAATGGAGGTCCCGTGTGTGAGTGTTGTCACGCACGTTAAAGATCCCCACCTTGCCTGGAAAGGCAAGGGTTCGGCAAAATTCTAAATTTCCAGGCAACAAAAAACTCGACTCCTGGCCAATGTAGTACCTTCGGGTGGAGCATTAGAAATGTAAATGCACGGCGGATGCGGGCCGACGCAGGGTTCTGGCTACTGATGGCATCAGTCTCCATTCCTTCTGTTTCTTTGGTTGCGAGCGATCGGTTCAAACCGATTCGTTATGGGCAGGTTTTTTGATTTATCTTATAAATATTTCATTCTTAATATCTTTCTTATAACGAGCTTTACCAATTTCTAGATTCGACCTAGTTTAATAAATAACTGTATTTTGCATCAGATCCTTATTTACCAAGAGTATGCTTCTCCATATCATTATCTACTATTGTTGACAGTATTTATTGTTAAATAATTGTTAATTAAACAAAATTAATATACAATTACAAGTTTGCAATGTGTACGATGTATCAATATCTATACACTTAATATTATAACTAAACTTCCAATGTTGACATGCACTTTTCCAGTAAAGCAAAAGTTTAAGGTTCAAGTTATAATCTTAGCATGCTTTTGCTCTATTTGCCGTTACTAGTTCCATTGGTAAAGCAATTTATGCATTAGCTTAAAATTCGTTTACCCATTCCACCACCTGATTGTTGTGCATAATTTTATCTTCGTCATAATTTTGCTTAGTGCGATGATGATGTCTTCAAGACAAAAAACTCTTTTTCAAATTAAACGATACACGAAATAAGAGGCAAAGGCGCTTATCTTGATCAATATTTTTCTTTTAGCCATTATAGATTGTGTAATACTATGGCAAATAAAAGCTTATAATTCGGATATAATGATATAGTACTGTAACATGGAAGAGTAGAGTTTTTAAAATACAGTAGACATAAATCTAAAAAAAAAATCTTAAATCTTAAATCTTAAATCTAATAGTAATAGAAACATATTCTTGATTTCGCAAAATATGATAGTAGAAGAAGATTCAAATGCAATATGAGATGTCGGTTATAAAATCTTTGAAATTAACATCTGGTGTACAATTAATACGACTATGCGAACTGTCTGAAGACGCGTCATCAGAGGCTTTACTATATCATGGTTGCCCACTACGGCAGAGTTCACAATTCTAGTGACACCTGCATCTACTAAACACTTAATTATCTTCCCGTTATACTGTTCGTGTACGTAAATACTGTCTTCGCATCTAGTTCGCACGGTGCGGATGATGTTTTCTGGAGCAGAATCCGTGTAGGTCGACTTTTGCCCTTATCGTTGACCTTTATAGTTTTCCGGTTTCTCTTGTTCTCTCTTGCGTTGCTTACACTGCCGCTGACTATGCCCAAATTCTCCATAATTCCAGCATTTCGGTCCTTTCCCTTTTGGTCACGAAGAACCCATTGAACCATTTTCTCCATTCTCTTTTGTCCCTGTTCTTCCACAAAGCTTTTAACTTTGCCAATGTTACGATACGATGCTTGCTTTGACGCTTCAAACTCCAAATCACGAGCCAGCTCATCGTCCAGAGTCTTGGACCGGGCCAGTCGTAATACTTACCGGATATGTCCAACCTAAATTCCATTGACAAAGGCCTGTACTACCTGCTGTTCCAAAAAACTGTGCTTTGCTTTTGGATACGCAACTTTTATCAAGCGAACAGTATCTGCATCTAGCTCTGTATATTTTCGTTGATTTTTGAAAACGGTTCTTTACTTGAGCGTGGTACACTTGTTGCAGGTGAAAATACGCCATACCTCATTTCCAGCCTTGATGTTAAGGCCCCGTAGCTTCTTTGACTGGTATAGTTTGTAAGATACTCAAAGCTTAGCGCCGTAATGCGACTATCAACGCAGTTGCCATCTCACAGTCATTTCAGCTGTTATCTGTCGCGGCAACCGGCGACTTCATGGCATAGTTGGTATGCGTGTGAGTACTATGCCTAACGTCCCGGGTTTGAATTCCAACACAGTCAGCTTAAAAAATTCTATACGAGAATTTCTCACAAAAATGCGTCCCCTCGGTGAGGGGTAAAATGTAGGTCCCGTGTGTGAGTGTTGTTACGCACGTTAAAGATCCCTACCTTGCTTGGACCAGCAAAATTCAAAATTTCCAAAAAACTCGTTTCCTGGCCATTGTAGTACGTTCGGGTGGAGCATCGAAATATCAAATAAAATGTTGCAGCAACCTCAAATTGTTTGAAATACGACGCCCATGCCGACTTGTTTATTTACATTGAACTTTGTGATTCGCTTTCCCTGACATTCTTAAATTCTATGGTGTGCTGTTGTATCACAGGAGGTGAGGGCTCTAGTGCTTGTAGGGTTAGCGAATTAATCCGTTCTTATGGAAGAACGGATTAATTCGCTAACCCTACAAGCACTAGAGCCCTCACCTCCTGTGATAGGGATGGCCCTAAAACCTCTTTTTCCATTTTGCGTAAAGTTTTTAAAGACTTTTTTAAAATCTCGTTTCTAGCTTATGTAAACTTTCTAATAAATCCTCAGCAAATTTCGTTTTCAATTTCTGTAAAACACCGGAAAATTTTGCTTCCAAGTGTTCCGCGCATTTTGCAGTTTCTTTCCAAAAGTTTCTTTTTTAATTATTCGACCACTATTGCGGATTTCGTAGCTTCCTGCATAAACTGCTTTCTCAATCGACTGTAGTTTTTAGTTTTACGTCAGTTTTGTTCAGTTTTTCTGATTTCATTTAATTTCGTGGAATTTTTTTCTAATTGTGCTGCAAGGCTCGCAAGAATTTTCTTCCATGCTTGACTTGAAGTCCTTCAAAAATAAAAGAATATCGCTGTCTATTTATTGTGCTGTTGTTTACTATGAGTGACAGGCATTCAAATGAAAATCGTTTAAATGTCTTTTTCTTTACTGTCCCACACTGACACCAGAAGAAAGAATTCTCTAATTGTCCTTTGATCTTTATTTGCAATAAATACAAGGCTAATAATTATTCTTCGTAATAACAAGCATTTACACAGTCTTGTTTACTTTAAGTACTATCTTAATCAATATTTATAGGCACCAATTTAATCATTTAAATACATCTAACGTTTATTAGGACGTATTTCAAAATAAAGATTATATGAAAAATTACCACCCAAAGAGAAGGAAACAGGAAAAATTAAAATTTCCCAGTATTTAATTTCTGTACCCTGTATAAATATAAGTGTATTTCATTAGCACATAAAATGAAACCCTTATTAATTATGTAATTATATCCCGGGTATTGCATTTATTGCAGAGTGTGATAAGATCGTGAAACGAATATAAACTTAAAAGCCCAATATTTAAATTAATTCATTTCAGCCGTGTGTATAAATAATTAGTCTTGAGATACCTTGTGTAAATAATCATATTTAGTAATAACAAGCTTTCATACCATCCTCGGAGAATCAAAGCATAAAATCCGTGTAGATTGAAAATGAGTCGCATACACTTTTAAAAATACTAGATAAATTCCATATGTAAATATATCGTTTAAATTCATTCTAATAGGTTTAAATATAATATGTTAATTCTAGAATTTTCGTATATTTAATAACAAAATACGTCATTTTATGAGAAATGTTTTAAAAGCCAATTATTTTCAATCAATAAAAAACGCTCAATTGAAAGAAACGAGCGACTATCAAAAAACCATAAAATATATACTGGGTGGTGAATTGCTTTGTACATAGGGATTTAACATGCAAAATCATACTTATGAATTTTCCTGCTACCCTATTTATTAAACGGCAAAAGTGCAAGAGACATAAATTGTTTAAAACCTAAAACTGTCCATGGTGGCTTAGTTGCCTACCAATGAAATGGTTCTTCAGGCGGACAAAATTCAAATAAGTGTCGAAGAAGCTTAAGAAATCGTAATACCCATGACTGGATTTCTAAATATATTTGACATTTTTAATGTTTGATTAATTAGAATCAGTTCCCTGATTTAATTAAAAATGGTTTCCTGCATCCCTATTTATTTTACGGCAAAAGTGCAAAAGACATAATTTGTTTAAAATTTAAAACTGATGATGTTTAGTAAATCAGTTATGTGTTTTGATTGTCGTACCGCCGTCATTTAGCCTGCAGTGGTATTCTGGGCAGGCGTTCTAAGCAAACGACTATATAATGATTCGATTGCCTTCTATTGTGGTCCATTCCGAGATAAACAACAATGTAATGAAATATGGCCAATATACAGGTGTAAATAATTAATTTCAAGGTTTTAATAAATACATATCAAAAATAAGCCAAAAACTGCTAACGCTTAAACCAACAGGTTCAAATAATCCACCACTTGCTGTCAAACAAAAACCAATTCTATCATAGAAATTTCTTCTCATGGTAGCAAGTTGCCCATTAGTTTTTTCTGCATTCATCGACAATTTTGTGTTTAAAGGAATCAACATTAGGACGTCTCTGACCATAAACTTTTGATTTTAAATAACCCCACAGGAAAAAGTCATTTGGTGATAAATTGGGTGACCGAGCTGGGCATTTTATCGATCCACCGCGTCCTATCTATGAATTAAGAAACGTTTCATTTAGCCAAGCAATTACATCTTTTGTAAAATGAGCAGGACACCCATCCTGCTGAGACCATTTATTTTCCAAACTACCTTCCTCACCATATCTATAACTACTCCTAACTTCATCATACAATCGATCCCTAATATCCCTTTAAACTTTAATCCAGGTACAATTATAAATTCCTGCTCACAGCTTACTGAACCTAATTTTACTTTTAAAATAACTACACTATTCACAACAGCAAATCGCTTTTTATTTGGCGCAACCAAGTGACTTTTTTTGATTGGCATAATTTTGTCACACACTTTCGCTTTAATTTCATTGATGACGTCCCCCGATACTAAACTCGCCTCGGCTCCTGAATTCAATAATGCTCCTAAATTTTTCTCTAGAATTTTAACATCAATTATAGGCAAACAAAAATTTTCTTTTATTTCTGGCTTAACTTCTTCCTCTATTTTTAAAAATTTCTTCGGATGTTCATATTTGTACACCGTGATGTCTAGTGGTTTGTCCTCGTCTAAAAATCCTGTCCAGGTCTGGTCTCCCTACTCAATCCTGGTCTTGCTACCACTTCAGCATATGTCCGCGACGTCTCTGCTCTGTTCGTGTTGTCACTTTCCTTATTGTTGGTAGTCTGTGTTTCCTTTATGTCTGGCGAACTGTTCTGTCTGGTTACCCAAGACACGGGACCTGCACCAAGACCGGGGGTCGATAATTTCAAGAAACACCACTTTTAGTAAAAGTTGCTGTGTATTATCTGGGAACACTCGAGCCTACTCCTAAATCATTTGAGTTCACGTTGGGCGCCAATTATTTCTATGGAATTCTATCTTAACGTTCGTTTAATATTCTCTGAACGTAACATTTAACCAACAGGTTAAATGCCATGAAGAAATAAAAGTGGTGTTTCTTGAAATTATCGACCGTTTGAAAATAACAATTCCTAGATTCTCCCTTCGTAGTATTTGTATAACGAACGTTGGCTTTTAAAAATGAATACATTTGCGTTTGAAATTATTGATTTTCTTTGTAAGCACGCTCCCTTTTTGCTTTTATGCGTTTAATTATAAGAAATTATGATTAATTATGCGTATCCTTGAGCTTTTATATGCTTTGAAGCTTTTCTTCCCTTCTGTAATTTTAACATTCCAATTTAAATATAGAAAAATACCTTAATAATCGTCCGTTTTCACTATATGAATTAATTAATTTGGCGCGTAAATAATTAGCTCCTATTTTTATATACACGGTTGCTAAAATTTTATTGTCCACACCTATTTACCCTTTAAATCCACAACAATATATATATATATATATATATATATATATAATAATCAGCAGTTCCTGGATTTTGGTCATCAAAATAATATGTAATTTATAGGTACAATATCTTTTGTCAGTATAATAAAATAGTTAATAAAAATATGGTATAAATTACATCAGTTTTTTTTGTTAAGACGCGTTTCGGTCAGCGACCATTTTCAATTAAAATTGTCTGTAATGTACAAAATAAGTTAATTAAAAATACTAATAAAACATTTATACAAACCAAAACTTCTTTTTTAAAATGAGTATTATAATAAATTTTATGATGGTATTATACATACTTGTTTAAATATAAGTTTGACCATAAGTCAAATGTTTTCAAGTGTACATTATTAACAAGGTAATAAATAAATTGCTTAAAACTAGTATAGTAAGTGTGATCACAGTGTAAAGTGGGAGTGACCATGAAAGTTAGATAACTAATATTCGTACATATAACATGTATATTTACAATCATTCTAGCGTTAATAGTGATAATTGGATATTTAAGCAATAAGGTTGTGGTAAATATTAATAAAGTCGTCTTGGTCGGTTTTTGAATTGATGGCATTTATTCCTAGATTAGAACTAGATGCTGCTGTATTAGGTGCCCGTTTCTCCAAGTCAATTCGAGAAGCCTTGAGTATTCATCTAACAAAAATTACATATTGGTCTGATTCCACTACTGTACTTTGCTGGTTGCGGGCCGAAGATTCTAGGAAATATGGCAAGTTTGTATCATATCGTATAGCCGAAATACAAGATTTGTCGATAATTGCCGACTGGCGCTACGTACCTTCTGGATTCAATGTTGCGGACGAGGCCACTAAGTGGAACAAACCTCCCAATCTTAGTGCAAGTGGTTGCTGGTTTAGAGGACCAGAATTTCTGTATAATTCCGAAAACGAATGGCTACTAGATATCACTTATAGAAATGACGAAGACGAATTTAGTGCAGTTCATGATACCAAGTTACCGAGAACCAATAGTCTACTGACGGTAGAATTTGATCGCTTTAGTAAGTTTCAAAGGGTATTACGCACCATGGCTTATGTTGTGCGATTCATTCAACGCTGTCGCACTGGGCACATACAACCAACTCACTATTATAGCTTAGAATTGAGATCAAATGAACTAAAGGCTAGTTTGATACATCTAATTAAGTTAGTGCAAAAGGAGTGCTTCCCAAATGAATTGACTCTGCTGCTAGAAGAAAGACAATGCCCAAAGTCAAGTTGTCTTTTTAAAATCAACCCGTTTTTGGATGATGATGGCATTATCAGAGTGGATAGCCGCTTAAAGGCAGCGGAAGCTTTACCGTACAGAGCTAAGCACCCTATAGTACTTCCGCGAAAACATCGGTTCACACTTTTGATTTTAAATAGCTTTCATGTGATGTATCAGCACCAGCATTATGAGACAGTCGTAAATGAAGTTCGGCAGCGGTATTACATATGCAGGTTAAGAGTTGTACTGCGCAAGATTCGTCAAATGTGTCAAGTTTGCAAGAATCGAGATGCACGGCCTGATCCGCCTCAAATGACGTCGTTACCACCAGCTCGGGTCTGCACTTATGCTGCTCCCTGTACACATACAGGTGTAGACTACATCGGTCCTCTATCGGTGATGGTAGTTAGGCGGACGGAGAAACGTTGGCTCGCCTTATTTACGTGTCTAACAATACACGCAGTCCATATCGAGGTGGCTTATAAATTGGATGCAGAACACTGTATTTTGTGTTTTCGAATTTTTTTTGCTTGAAGAGGACAGCCTAGACATATTTATTGTGATCAAGGTCAAAATTTCATAGCTACGGAACGTATTCTAAAAGAAGAACTAAAAAAAATGCCTGCAGAAGCAATTTCCCGAAAGTTTGTAAGCCCAGACCTGACGTTTCACTTTAATCCTCCTGCTTCACCGCACATGGAAGGAGCATGGGAACGTCTAGTTAAATCTATAAAAATAGCATTGTACAACGCTCTACCTGAGCGCACACCCACAGACCCAAATTTATTAAGTTGTGTGATTGCCGCAGAGAGTATTGTAAATTCTCGACCCTTGACATATCTACCATTAGATAGCGAGGAAAGCGAAGCAATTACACCGAACCATTTTCTATTAGGTTCCTCCAGTGGTGAAACGATGATAATACAGTTTTGAAATGCAGTTATCTATACCGGTAAAGGTTTGCCAATAATATGTGGAAGCGGTTTGTATCTGAGTACCTTCCGGAGTTACTGCTTCGATCGAAGTGGCATAACAAAACAGAACCTTTAAAATGCGGGGATATCGTGCTAATAGTAGACCAAAGGTTTCCTAGGTGCAATTGGCCAAAGGGCAGAATAATATACACAAAATTAGCAGTTGATGGACAAGTAAGATCAGCAACGGTGCAAACCAGTACTGGAGTATTTGACCGCCCAGCAACAAAAATGGTGAAATTAAAGATAAACGACAGTACAGCTGTCCAACTGGAGAATGCTGTACCGGGTGGAACTGTTAAATCTTAAAGTTTGCCGTTTGTCAAGTGTCGCGTAGAGTAGTTTAGTTGGCGGGAAAAATTTAATATAAAAATATAGATCATATGATCTGCAGCCATAATTTAGTGTCAATGGAATTTATTGATATAAAAGGTTTGTTACGTTTTAAATTATGTCAAAAGGGTATACAAATTGTAAGTTTTCTTTATATAACGATTTAGTATTAATTATTTATTTAAGGATTTCAATAAACTGTAAGAGAGAAAACTTTGAGTTTGCCTGTCTCTATAAATCGCAGTTATTCCAGTCGTTGTTTGCCGCAAGCGTAAAATTCAAAGCGACCAATCAAACTTAACATTTACAACGACACTTTACGATAGACATAAATCATAACAACCGCGATAGCCTTATACTAATTAAATTATTAAACGCGACATCTTCGTATATATTATATCATTCAGTATGACTAATTCTTCGAAATAAATCTTGAATCGAATGGAACAATGACGTAGTTAGAATTTTTATATATAAACGGATTATCTTAATAAATAAGAAACTTTTAGGAATAATTTTCTGTATGAGTTTAAGTAGTAATCTGTTTTATAAATGTAAGAGATTCTTTTGTATGAAAGAAAAGTGTTTTCGAAGGAATACTGCTCTCTTTAGTTTTAACTACAGAAGATGAGTGATGAAAAACTTTGCTCGATAAATCAATACTAATGAATTTGTATAGTATAAGTATGCAACTAATGGTGCATTTTGCAGCCATCCTTAATCATCAAATTTCAATAGAAGGCATTTAATTGCTTTATAATATTGTTTACCATATAAAAAGGTTTGTTTATCATTTTTGAGTCTATTAATAAAAGCGATTATAAAATCTATCAACTTAGGTAGAGACAGTATTATATCACATTTGCACACTACCAAAATTGATAGTAGAGATCTAACTGTAATTTAAAGGAACGCTTGGGTCTTTTGATACAAAGATTAATTAAAAGTTATTTAAAAATTTTTACAGAACAGATAAAGAATTTTTGCAAATCTTTACAAGGCAAAGTTCACGTAAGTCGCGGGAACTTATTTTGGTAACTGGTTGATTAAAAGTACCATATAACTCCCGATATGTTTATTAAAAACGAAAAATGAGTAACATTCAAACTCGGTCGGATAGCAAAACAAACAAGTATTGTTACGAGATGAACTTGTTAAATAATCAAGTACATTATTTACACATCATCATTCTAACGGATAATACAAATTCAATATTAACAATATTTTCTACATACGCACAGTCTGATAATAAACAAAAGCTCATATATCTTGTACCCTAAATCGATAAAATATACGTAGTTACTTGAAATAGCGGAGAAACGCTACGAGAAATGTTTAGCCACCTAAAATACTCTCTAATATGCCTTTATAAGCGGTTGCAGAACGAAGGGAGAATTAGGTATATCTATGCAATCATTTTGTAACTAGAAAAGAATATTATGATTTAGTAATACACAAAGTGCCCCCTGCACCAGCTATTAATCTTTGTAGGTACCGACGCTCTGGATTAATACAAGTCATATTATTTCAATGCACGCGTTATATCATAAACGATTTACGATTTACCTCAGCAGAAAGCTCCGGCCGCCCGAAGTTTCCTAGAGGACTTCGCTTCTCAAAGAATTTCAAGCACTAACCTCATCTACGTTATAAAGCACTACACTCCTAATTCAAGCTTCAGAACGTTCCACTAATCATTGACGAATGCATGAAGCTGCATTCAAAAAAGCTTAATGCATCTATTAGGACATAACGCACTCTGCATAAGGGCGGGTACATACTTGTAACATACACGTGCAACAATACATCATGAACCTATTGCACAATCATTATATTAGTAATAATATTATTCTCGTACTTTGTAACTTGTAAGATTTTGTTGCACAATTGAGTTTAATATTTTAAAAAGTTACAAGTTGTAGAATTTAAACTATTGCTTATAATTTTGTTTAAATTTAGGGAAGCGTGGCACACTTGATGCTTGTTTTATTAGTTGTAAAATATTTGACATTTCGAGTATATTTACTTTACAATCACAACTTTAATCATATTTTGCTATATTAGTAGAAATTATGTTGCAAGATCTATTATTTGATTCATCAAGTGAAGAAGAAGATAACGTAGCACATCGTCCACGACGCAGAAAGATTTTTCGATTACGAATTAACTTTACTTTTGAATTCAACTTTGAATTTTTGCAAAGATTTAGAATGGATTCTGAAAAAATAGAACTAGTGATGCGGGAAATTGGGGAAATACTTCAGCACCCACCAGAAAAAGTGGAGCACTTGCTCCTAAACAGCAATTGTGTATTGCCCTGCACTGGCCTGGAAATGGATCCTAATATCACATAGTGTTGGATATGCACGGTGTGAATAAAGCCACGGTTTGTCAAACTGTAAAAGCAGTTGTCAACGCTGTTAACAAAATTTTATTCGATAGAATTGCATCTTGGCCTGAAAATATACCAGATGAAATGGAAAAGTTTTATAGAATCGCGCATTTTCTGCAGGTTTGTGGAGACGGTTTACTTTTTCCAATAGATAGACCGGTGCCGGTTTACCGTTACAGACCACTCCAAATAAAACGAAAAACTGAAAAATATGCCGTATAACTGAAATTTTTAATAAAGACTTAGAAAATTTTGCGGGTTTTTGCTAAATTTTTGAGTAATTCCGAAAAAAGAAAAAAAATTCGGTACTACTTACCGTGCCCATGAAATCTCAGTAAAACATTTTCACTACTATTTCGCGGAGGAATATAATATAGAGCATGCGCATTAGATGATCCCGCCATCAATGGTGCAATTTAACATCGAGCCGGCAGTCATATTGTTGTTATCGTTCGCCCCTTCTACATTGGTTTTACCTTATTTTTGAGTTGTTTTGTTCTCTTTATTTGTGTGTTTATATTTTGTCAACAGTCTTTTTCAAGGCTAATTGATCGAGTTAATTATATTTTTAAAAATGGACTTTGCTAATATCGCTAGTGTTATACGATATTTCGTTAGAGACAATGCCCTGCTAGTAGCAGACCTACGTGCCCTCCGTTTGGTTCAATGCAATCCACGTTGTAAAAATAGAAGATGCCGAGCCCAGATGGTAATAGTGATGGATCCAAACCGCCCACTTGGTCAATTTTACCGCGGCCCGAGACGTCATACTACCACAAGCTTATTCAAAAATCCTTTTTTTGAAAAATGCCAACTTTCTTTGATTACACTGTTCCAAGTGATGTGGTGTTGGTGTATAAAGTCACCCGTAGGTGATACATTGAATTTAATAGGAGTAACGAAGAAAAGTGTGATCCAGCATAATCGTTACTTTCTGGACATTTGTAGTTGGAAGTTGCTACAACGTCCAGACTTGTTTCAGTTGGGGGGGCCAGGCCACATTGTACAAATCGATGAAAGCTTAATTACTAGACGGAAGTACAACAGAGGTCGTGTTTTGGAGCAGCGTTGGATATTGGGCATATATGATACCGTAACTAAGTCTGGTTATATCGTTCATGTACCAAACCGTACAGCGACCACTTTAATACCCATCATCCTAGCTCATGTCTTGCCAGGCTCGACAATTTGGACTGATGAGTGGCGGGCTTACAGGCGTCTAAATAGAATGGGTTACAACCACGAAACCGTCAATCATCATAGAAACTTTGTAGATCCCCAAACAGGAGTGTGTACAAATGAACTTGAAGGTTATTGGAGCAGATTGAAAGGATTTTGTCGTAGATTATCTGTATTAAGTTCCTTTATGCTGGACGACTACATAGATGAGTTCATGTGGAGGCAACACTTTGGCAATGGTTCGGCTAAGGATACTTTCAATAATTTTATAAGCCATGTTCAGGAACGCTACCCCATGTAACAATACATCAACATTGTTAAAATTAACCATAGTGCTTTCGACAAGTGTATTGCTGCAGCATCGACGACTATAACTTAATATCAGTTCAATAATGTGCCAACTGCATTTCTACTTGTGAAGTGTTTTCGACAAGTTTATAGTCTACAACACCCGGCTTAACTATAGCAGAACCCTATAAAAAACATGTGCAGCGATATTTCTCGTGCAGTGTTTTTAACCAGCGTGTAATTCTACTAAAACACCGAGTAAATTATTTTATCACCATTGTTAAGTATTGATGTTTGTAAATACTGTAAAAAAATGCTTGTAAATATAAACACCTAAATTGCTCAACCACAAGTCCTAAATGCATAGAGGATTTATATTGCACTTAAAACTTAGTATTGTACTTAATATTTTACAATTAAAATCTATTGCACTTAATATTTCATACTGTAGTAAAAACATATTGCACTTATTTTGTTATATCTTAAATAATAATGCCTGCAAATAAATGCTGTTTCTATAGTTATTTATATAGGTACAGAGATTAAAATTTCATAAGCATCCTCAAAAAAATTTAAGTATTGGTGTGGTCATGATTAGTGTAAGTAATATTAACCTAACAAAGAGATGTAAGCCCATGTGAATCTGCGTGGGTGCACTTACATAAACTTGTTAGTACTAAGCTTTCAACTGCAACCTAACCTGGTGATCTAAGTCGATAAGAATCTGCAAAGGGGCATTTTAATCTCCCTTATTTTTAATAGTAAGTTGCTACTAACAGTAACTTAACCTAGGGATCTAAACCGATAAGGATCTGTGGCAGGTGTTGTTTAATAGATATTACTTTAAAAAAAACCTGCTACTAACCTAACCTGGAGATCTAAGTCAATGAGGATCTGTAACGGGTGCTCTTTAATATACATTACTTTAAATAAATAGCCTGCTACTAACTACTAACCTAACCAGAAGGTCTAAGTCGATGAGGATCTGTAGCGAGTGCTCTTTAATAAACATTACTTTAAACAAATAACCTGCTACTAACTACTAACCTAACCTGGAGATCTAAACCGATCAAAATCTGTAGTGGGTGCTCTTTAATAGACATGATTTTAAATAGTAAAGCTGTTATTAACAGCTACCTACCCTAGTGAAACCGCCGAAAATCCAAGTCAAGAATCTGCTATTATAAGTGCACAGTATGCTTATTTCTAGAGTATATATTTTTTGTTCAAAAAAAACCCTCAATATTTGTCTATTTTTTGCACCAAACTTAAATATTGGGGAAATAATCAGCTGTGGTTATTTCTTTCAAAATTGAACATTTCAAATCATTGTATGAGGTTATGTAGTACTGTCAAATTTGTTATCATTAAAAGTGTTGGTTCCTAATTATTCCACATTGGTGCTCCTGATAAATGGATTTCAACATAGTTTTGTATAGTCACCTACTATTAACAACCATATTTGGTTTTACAACTATATTGATATTTAGGCATGCATAAAATTGCATTTTTCCGCTAAAATCGTTGAAAACACACAAAAATTTGTTTTGATTGATGATTTAGATACAACAATCCTCAGTTTAAAGTAATGTAGAAGTTTCTACTTGTGGTCTGTAACGGTAAACCGGAGCCGATAGACCTGTAGAACACAAAGCAGCATTCGTAGATCGACACGCAAACTACTCCATAAATTGTATGTTTGTTTGTGGAGAGCTTCGAAGAAATTTGATTACTTAAGTGATAATTGGCCCGGAAGTTTACATGAAGCCCAAGCCCTCCGCAATACTAGGTTATTCAGAAGAATCGAACAAGAAAATATTTTTCCTAATCAGTAATTCTTGGGGATTCCTCTTACCCTTTAAACTCATGGCGCATGCCACCTTTGCATAACAATTCTGACAACGTGGCCGAAATGAGGTATAATCGAAGACACAAAGGGACTAGATAAATGATAGGAGCTTTAGGAATTTTGAAAGAAAAATTTTCATTATTATATCATCTCTAGGTAAAACTTATTTACGGAGCAACGATTGTCAAATGCTGCACAACATTGTGCAATTTTTCAAGAAATGAAGTAGATGAAAATATAGACGAAGTGCATGATATTCATATTGATGAATTGAAAAGAAACAAAATTATAGAAATGGAAAATATAGATAATGATCCTGCATCAATAGCGCAGCAAAGGCAACAACAAATTCTAAATTTAATGAATAACTAATTGATTATATGATGAATATAATAATAATAATTAGCTAGTTATCCTACTAGATTATCAGCAAAAGTACTACTTGGTATTTCTAATTTCCTACATTCTAGTTTAGTTTTATGGATTTGTAATATGAGAAGCTCTATTTGTAGTTTTTATTTTTTTCTTTTTGTTGTATTATTAAGGGTGATCCTATATTGAAATAAAAATTTGCATTATTGCAATTCTTTATCAACATAATTATTTTGGAGAGTTTGTAAAGATTGTTTAACGATTTGGACGTACCTTTCCGCTAAACCATTTGTTGCTGGGTGGTATGGTGCACTTAGTTTATGGTATATACCATTCTCTTTTAGGAATCTTTTAAATTCATATGACATGAAGGTTCTGGCATTGTCAGAAAGTAAATACTGAGGTATGCCAAATGTAATAAAAATTTTTCTCAAAATTTTTATCGCCATTTACTGGTCATATCATTTACTATATGGATCTCTGGCCAAGGAGTATATGCATCCACCAACATAAAATAGTAATGATTCATAAATGGGCCAGCAAAATCTATATGTACACGTGATGTTGACATCTCCCAAGGATGCACAACGACCTTCTTAGAATTATTTCTGTATGATTGACATTCAGAACAATTACTGGTTACATTTTCAATTTCGTTAGATATTCCTAGCCACGAGTAATAGCCTCTGGTCAGGGCTTTCCTTTTAACTACCCCAAAATGGGCTGCATGTAATTCCCGTAATACTCTACTTTGTAAATTTTTGGGAATGACTACTAAGTCATTTCGTAGAATGCAGTCATTTTGTAAAGTGAATTCTGTTTGAGGCACATAAAATCTGTACCTTGCATCCATGTTTGCACCTTTTTGTAGGGTTTATAAAAGTGGTTGCAATTCGATGTCCTTAGCAGTTTCTTCTGCTAATTGATTTAGAGTAACAGGTAACGTTTCAATTGTAAAAATTTCAAACCTATCCGTAACATCATACTTAAAGTCGGGATCCTCATCTAGAGGCAATCTAGATAAAGCGTCCGTGTTTGAATGAGATTTTGTATTTTTGTACTTTATTTTATAACTGAAACTGCAAAAATAGCGCATAATGCTGCATTCGAGCAGTCGTAAGGGATGGTAAACTTTTTTCAGGTGAAAAATTTGAACAAGTGGTTGATGATCCACTAATAAGGTAAATGGTCTACCAAACAAATAATATTAGAATTTCTTAACGCCGAATATAATGACATACGCTTCTTTCTCAATTTGAGCGTACTTCTGTTGGACTGGACTAAGCATCTGAGAAGCAAATTGAACTGGGCGTTCCGAACCATCGGGGTATATATGTGATAGAATCACCCCTACAGCATAAGGGCTGGCACCCGTGGCTACCACCAAAGGTGAAGAGGGATCAAAATGAGCCAAAACTCTATCAGATAAAATTTCCATCTTTGTCTTAGTAAATGTCTTCTCACACTCACCAGCTCATTTGAATTTAATACTATCTTTAAGTAGGTTGTAAATTGGGCGTAATGTATCAGAAATTTTTAGTAATAATCGTCCGTAATAATTGATTAATCTCACAAACGCACGTATCTCCGTTTTATTTGTTGGAGTTCTTGCTTTAAGAATAGCATCCATTTTGCCTTGGTCCTTGTGAATGCCATGCTTGTCAATTTTTAACAAAATTGACACTTTTTGAAATTAGCCCGAATATTATGTTTTTGTAATTGTTCTAACACTAATTGCAATCTTTCAAAATGTGTTACATCGTCGGGAGCAGTAATTTTTATGTCGCTAAGAAAAACAGAAATGCCCGGTATATTTCTTAATAGATTTTCTATTTCCCTTTGCCAAATTGCAGGTGCACTTGCTAATCCGTACATTAAACGAGTTCTTTGAAATAACCCCTTTGGAGTACTTTATGTTAGAAATGTTCTATCTTCAGGTCTTACTTCCATTTGTAAGTAAGCCTGTTTTAAATCAATTGTAGTGAACTTTTCACCTCCAGCCATTGAAAAAAATAATTCGTCAATCGAAGGCAATGGATGCTCATCCACCAAAAGATACTTGTTAATCGTGCTTTTGAAATCCCCGCATAAACATATGGACCCCTTTGCTTTCCTTACCGGAACAATTGGAGTTGCATACTCCGAACTGTTTACCCTTACTAATTAAAAATCCAATTTCTTCCACTACTTTGGGTACCAAAGCATGTGGTACTTTCTGTGCTTTGATAAAGAAACTAGGTGTATCCTTTTTTTACTTTTAAACTAGTTTGTAAACCTAAATTTTTCCAATAACTTGTTTAAAGACTAAATGATATTTTTGAAGTAACCAATCTAATTTAGAACCTGAATTTATGTGTGCAACTTCCGTTTGTAAATTTAACCCTAATTGCCTAATCCATTCCCGGCCTAAAAGTGGTCGTTTGCACGATTCAGTTACGTAAATATTTAAATTCTTTGTGACATTTTTGTATGTAATCTCCACTTGTGCAACCCCAACCATCTTAAGTGATTGACCACAATATGTAACTAAGTTTAAGTCTGTAGCGTTCGTATGTAAATATGGGAAGAAAGTTTTAAAATCTATATGATTGATTAAAGTTACAGCAGCACCCGAATCGATTTCAAATCGTTTTACTGTATTGACTGTTCTTGGAATTTTCTGCATACATACCTTGCTCAAGTGGCCTCTACGTTTACATTTACTACAAATTAAATTTCTTTTGTTACATTTATCAGCTAAATGCTGTTCTGATCCGCACCTGAAACATCTAATAAATTTATTTGAATTTTTACTGTTACTACTAAAGTTCTTTTGTGTACCGCAAATGCTTGCAGATTTAGACGATTTGTAATTAGTACTTAACTTATACACACTCTGTGAAATCATAGGTCGATGTAATTGAGCTGCATCTCTAGTTGAAATTTCAATACTAACTGCCACTTCTAATGCCTTTTCTAAAGTAAGTTGTGAATGCTCCAGTAGTCGACTTTGAATATTTTGGTTTTGTAAGTCAAGCACGAATTGATTTCGCAACCCTTTTTTAAGGTAGCCACCAAAGTTACATGTTGCCGCTATTTTCAAGAGGCTCTGAATTGTAGTGGGCCTTCATTAAATCTACCAATTCTTTGTAAGTTTTACTATCTGGTAATTCTGGTGATAACTTGTCACATAAAACATCGTATGCATCCATACCCATGTAGTGTAACAGGTATGGAGCTTGCTTGTCTACCGGCACTCCAAATACCTTGACAACACTCTACAAGCGCATTAGCCATCTATCAAATACTTTAGTGATCTCGAACGGTTCAATTGTAAATACAGTTTGTATAGAATGCATTGTAGGTTGATTCTCTTTACTCATTGTCTTTGTAAGTGAGGTTATGTATAACGCCTAGTGGATGTAACCTTCGAATTTTTTAATTTTTTTTGCGAATTCCTTTGCCTCGTCGCCAAACTGTTGTGTACACAGTAAATGAAACAACGAGTACGCTGTAATTTACATGTATTAAACCGATTTAATATATTTAGCACATATATACAACTTCTTAATAACTTTCCTTGGTAATTGAATTAGAAACATGCAAAAAACCTCCAACCATTTAACTAATTTAACACGTACTTTCATATACCAAACGTTGTTAATAAACGTTTACTCTTTTATAAATTACTGTGATTTGGGATTTAGTCCTTTTTGACCAAAGTGGCGTCTATATAACACAAATTAAAAACTGAAATTTTGAAATAAAGGAAAATGTTGCCATTTTAAGTTTCTTCCCCTTCATCCCGTATTTCCTGATTATAAGGATGGATGAGATTAATGTGGAACTTCCCTCGTATTCTATTTGTTTTTGTCAATAATTTGTACCTTCTAGGTTAATTTGAAAGCCCAAAATGTTCATACTTCCTTATAAAAGGTTCACTTTTCCGCAAATTCAAACGAAGTCTTACGACATTTAATTATAACAAATTTTTTACAAATGCATCAAGTGCTGTTCAAAATTCTCACTGAAAATCAGAATATCGTCCACGTAGTAGATGCAAAAATTTGTATACCATTCTAAAATACACTGCATACTTTGACTAGGGCCGCAGTAGATGAATATAAGCCATAAGGGGCAACTTTGAATAGATAAATTTTACTTTCAATCGAAAAATCAGTATACTACCTACCCATTGTTTCTAAAGAAATCAACCAAAATGAATTTCGTAATTCCGGTTTTGAAAATATTACTTTCTCCCAAAACTACCTAAAATGGAGTTTATCGTAGGAGTGAAATATTGTGGTTTTGTCCGTTGATTTATTTTTCTCGGGTCTAAATATAAACGGATGCTTCCATCATTATTTTGCACCACCACAAGCTGATTTACAAAATGCGTCGAAGATGTTTGTATAATATCTTGCTCTAACATATTTTTTATTTCGAGATTAACCTGTTTTCTGTACGCCGCTAGTATCGGATACACTTTCGGGTAAAAATGCTCAGTATTCATCACTTCTGATTTGTACGCATAGCCTCTGGCAATTCTCTGTTCTGAACCGATTAATTCCGGACACTTTTGTGGAGCTGTAACAACTTGCTGCTTAACTTTGCCAGAACCGGTAATGAATTCTAACTTCATTTACTATTCCCTCTTCATTTTTAATATAATTAACATGAACACAATCAATGTACTTATCGCTGCTTAATTTATCATTCCACCCCATACAATACTCGCCAGTTGTAATAGTTTTGTTCTCTGCTTTAAATTATATGTTTAATTTATTTATTATATCTATCTCCATTATACATTCTAACTTGAGCACTGGTACTATTAAAAATCCATGTTATTCTACATCGCTTCCTATTTCCAGGCTCAATATTACCACACTGTCAATTGTTCCAAATCTTTTATTGTTCGGTGCTATCATTCAATTTTTCTTCACAGGTATCACTTCTGTTAACGAATGTTAATCTAGCATCATAAAGCTCTCAAAGTGAATTCAGCCCTAGTATCAACTAAAGTTTTGACCACCTTAATTTGAATAACTATGCTTATAATCAGCACTTAATGAATTCTTGCTGATGTTCATACTTGTTTATGTTGAAGGTGTTGCGTGACTCGTCTCTTACTGAAAATCTGGTCTCGTGGAAGATCCTAGCCGGTTAACTATGTCCACGTAAGTAGGCTGATTCGTATCCCTTCTCGTGTTCTTCATTGTGCATTACTGTCTTGTGTTTTCCATTGTGCGGTCCTGTCTCAAGTGTCTCCTTTGCCCCGGTTGTCTGTCATGATCCTGGTTATTCCTGTCTTGGTGTCCTGTTTTAAGAGTTCGTCTAATTATTTAATCGTCCTATGTGCATGTTTAATCTAAAATTATTTATATTCTTGTCTCTGTTCCTATTCTCAATTCGTCGCGCTTGTCCCAATTTGTCGTGTCTCCTGAGTTACTCTAAGAAAATGTCCCTATCTATAATGTCCAGTAGTGTTACGTATTGTCTCGCCTCTTGTTCAAAATGGTTCGCCCCAATATTTGCTTGTCTTCTACGGAGTCTAATTATTTTGCGAGGCTAAATTTTTTTAAGGCGCACTGTTTCCTCCTCTATCCATAGTCGCATCGAATCTTTCCATTAATAAGTTCTGCGCGACCTTATATTGTTCATCATTTCCCTAGTAATAGTTTAAACATTTTCATTCAAATTCTTCAAATGTGTCTATTTTCGTGCTGCCTTTTAGCATTGATCTTACGACGCTTAATTTCTATTTTACATCTTTAATAGTTGTCACTCTAATCTTTATGTTGTTTAAAAATATTTTGGGATTTATTTTCCCATCCCGTAAATTTTAGAAATTTGTTCCAAAGCAATGGCATTACTACTATACTTAACGTTAACCACATGAATTTGCCCTGCTCCTTTTTTAAATTGTCCACTTCTACCTCCAGTTTATCAAGATTTTTGCCAACTTCATTAAATGTCATCCTCGTATTCTGCTCGTTGTATTCTACTGTTCCTTATAGCTTACCCATAGTACGATCAATATGATTCAACCTCATAGTTATCATTTATCATTTATTAGTTTTATTTCCTAAAAGACTCTTTTGCTTTTTTCCCAATTTCTGATTCAGTTTTTGATATAACGCCTCTCGACTGAAATTTTCCTGATTTTGCTTTTCTTCTTCCTGACTTTTTTTAAATTTTTTATCGAATTTTTGACTTAGCGCTTCCAGATCCCGATTAGATTTTTCCTGATTTTGTTTTGCTTCTCATGACTTTATTTTGGAAAGTTCATTATGTCCATCATTCTTGGTTCTACTTTTTTGAACCTCTTTTTCCTTTATTTGACTTTTTAGATCTACCCTTCTCCGTTCTGCACCCTTAATAAGAAGGCTATCAGTAAACCCAATTAACACCCCTTCTTGACTAAGCAATTCTTTTGTGCCTTTTTTCCTTCCATTTTATCAAATATTCTTCAAAGAAAAATTTACCCTGTCTGAAAAATATTAATTTGCTCTAGTTGAGGCGCCATTTTTGTCGAGTAACTTTTGTAGAATCGAACCCCTTAAGTTAGGTTCCAAATTTTTTGCTGTGCTATTGGAAGTTAAAGATCCGCACAAATTGGATGCTAATATTTGGCTATAACATCAAATCAAACTTTACTATACAGTGGACGCAGGATCTCCTATCAAAATAAAAGAAACCCCACTTCCTCAGCTATTTCAGTGGGTAGAGGATACGCTCCAATAAATTGATATATTAAACTTCAATAAAAATTTTTATAGTACAAACATTTACAGATAATATAATATTAAAAAATAATGAAAATTAGTGTTGTAAATCACATAAAAATTGCAAAAAGTTTACCAAAGTATTAAGTTACACTTAGCATTTACTTACATTGACTTTTCAGGGTCAGAATACTCAACAACCAAGATTAATTTTTTTTAAAACTATACCGTTTAACAAAGATGCGTGTGAATTGTTTTTCGTTGTAAATAATTTCTTAAATGCAATTTTGAGTTAATCGAATTTTACAGCTACTAAAAGTGCTTTACGGAAAAATACAAATTCTTATAACTAATCTGACTTTAAAATTCACGAGTCTTGAATCGGTTTCAAATAAACAGCCTCCCAAAGCTTCCAAGCTTTGAACACGGCCTTCTGTCTCATGGGTTATACGAAGAATTAACTATCGCATATGTGACTATCTGCTTGTAGTACGAAAATATTAAGAACTTTTGTCTTCTCATAATGCATGTAACAATTGCATGACTTTTTAATCTTGATGCATTTTTCAGTTCGAACAAATTCGTCTTTCTTCTTAATCCTTGGTAAATAAATGAAATATATGCATAAAATACCTATTTATTTAACTAATTTAACGCGAGTTACATATCCCCCAAATCAAATATGTGTATAATTAAATGGAATTATTAAATTTTAAGTTAACTTGCAACATTGTATAAGTCAAGTATAGATAATAAAAGGCTAATATAAGTCAGACAGAAGACATGAGAACGAATGTGAATACAATGTATTTCAGACGTAACCTGACTCTGCAGGTCACAATAGACTGTAAGAAATTTATTTTTAGAATTAAGATTGCTACTTTGTATTAATGAATAAAGAATAAGCAGACATGAGCTCTGCAGATCCCAAAAGCAACGTGAGGGACAGGGCCAACATAAATACCCTGGAGAGCCCAAGGAAGTCAGTCAGTCTTAAGCCTCACAACTTTAGCATTGTTGGTTGTTCAGGCCACTCGCCTAATTTAGTTCATTTAATTTCAACTTAGAATATTTTTGAGACAGTACTTGTAAATTAAATTTCAATTGTAATTTAGTTTAAATAAATATTGTTGGAAGAGTTTTGGAAGAAGACTTTTAAAAAGGCAGCTCCCAAGGCCAAAAATCTAACTGGCGCAGCGGTTGGATCGGATCCAGAAGGGCACTAGGAAATCCAAAAATCGAAAAACTGGTGGCCTGGAATATCAATTCTTAATCTGGAAGAACACAATTTGGACAAGGTACAAATTCGAGCAAACCCAAAGAAACAAAATTTGGACAAGGTACAAAATCGACCAAACCCAAAGAAGGAAAACAGATGAAATTGGCAATGTAAATTATGTAAGTTCATTTATCCTAACCATTTTCTTTTCAGATTATTGGTATTAGCTAGTAAGAATTTTATGTACAATTATCGCAATTTATTATTTTTTGCCACTTCTGAAAGAATTTACTCGGAGAACTTATTTTTAACAGGAGAATTATAAAGATGCATTTTTATGGACAAATTATTACAAATTATCACGACAAATAAAACTAATTAATCAGTAAGTCTGAAAGTTTAGAATATATAAATAAAACGCAATTCTTTTAAACGATTCAATACTCATCACATTTTTGTAAAGCTCTATAATTACATACTTTCAGTACGGTAAAATAATGAAAGTATATAATTATAAAAACGTTTATGCACTTTATTGTAAGAAAACGATTTACTCATCACTAAAATAAACATCATTCAAAAAACTTGAAACTTTATAATTAGATATATTCAAGGCAACGGAATTGTATAGTTATAAAGAAGCATTAACGCACTTATTAATGCAACACCTACAGAGACAATTATAGCTACTTAATTACTCAACAAGTCTGAAATAAAAACGTACAATTATAACGCAGTTATTGCGAGAGATTATTCCTAACATAAAATCGTTCAGAAAAACCGGAAACTCAATTCGCAACAATTGTAACATCTGCAAAGTATAAAAATACACCCAATGCGACAGTAATTGACAAGACATTACCAAGCAGAAATTCCTTGATGTAATTATAACACGGTATAACTATATACAAAGTATACGTAAAGTGATTCCTTAAATAACTGTATACGAACTAAACTGAAAAGTAAATCTCAATTTATACAAAAACCTGATACAAATTAGAACTGAAAGCAACCATTAATTATTAAAACAACAATGTTTCAGACATGAAGATTTATCTTGAAAGTATTTTGCAATATAACGGAGATCAAGCACTATTAGGTATTTTTATAACCGCGTGTGAGATATTTTTAAAATCCTTTTATACACCAGGAAACAACGAACGCAATGTTTTACTTTTTCGCCTAATAATTAGTAAGCTGACCGAAAGGGTACTAACACTACTTGCCAGTCAAGAAGATTTGACTTAGTGGGAGGAATTCAAACGCATATTAATTGCATATTTCGGCGATCAACGCAACATCAAATGCCTCGTCCGCGATTTAATAAACATACGGATGGAAAATAACCAATCACCCTATCAATTCGGTATGAAATGTCAAGACGTACGAAGTTTAATCCTGACGAAACTAAAAATTAAAGAACCCTACCAAAAATATCCGTTAAAAAAACTTAATTAACGTCCGTTTTAATGAAAATATTAATAGCGACAAAGAGAAAGCAATAAAGGAATTATATTTCGAATACCGAGATATATTCCACTGTGAAGGAATAACTTTAACCTTTACTTACACCGTCAAACATAACATAGAATTAACAGATAACAAGCCAATTTTTACCAAAGCATATAGACTATCTCAAGCAAGTCAAGAAGAAGCACATAGACAGGTAACAGATCTATTGAAGCAGAACATCATCCAACATTCAAACTCACCATGGAGCAGTCCCGTATTAATAGTACCAAAGAAATTAGATACCTTAGGCAAGCGCAAGTACAGAATGATAATAGACTACAGAAAACTTAACGAGAAAACGGTAGACGACAAATACCTGTTGTCTAATATTACGGAAATCTTAGACAAACTAGGAAAATGTCAGTACTTTTCAACGTTCGACCTCGCCTCAGGATATCACAAAGTAGAGATAGACGAGAAGGGCACAACCAAAACAGCCTTCAGTACACCCAGAGGACATTACGAATATAAACGCATGCCGTTTGGATTAAAGAACGCACCCGCTACTTTTTAAAGAGTAATAAACAATATTCTAAGAGTAATTCACAATGAAAAATTCCTTGTGTATTTAAACGACATTATCTTATACTCAACATCACTGGCCGAGCACATCGAAAGATTACGAGAAGTCTTCGAGAGACTACGAAAAGCACATTTTAAAGTTCAATTAGAGAAACGCGAATTTCTAAAAAAGAAGTACAATTTTTTGGACATATAATAACGCCACAAGGAGTTATGCCAAACCCCGATAAAACGAACGCAGTATTGAACTACCAGTTACCGAATACGAATAAAGAAATTAAATTAAATTAAATAACATATAATTTAATAAATGTCACCATGACATAACGCACAATTAGGTAGCGGTCTGGCATGTTGGCAGCGATTCGTTGCTTAAGCCTTACCATAACATATAATTTAATAAACGTCACCGTGACATAACTCACAATTAGGTAGCGGTCTGGCATGTTGGCAGCGATTCGTTGCTTAAGCCATCCATAACATATAATTTAATAAACGTCACCATGACATAACTCTCAATTAGGTAGCGGTCTGGCATGTTGGCAGAGATTCGTTGCTTAAGCCTTACCATAACATATAATTTAACACTTTTCCTTTCTGAAGCAGATAACCAGGTTATATTTCATTTCCTTATAAATGGTAATCATGTAAACATGTTAGAGTTCTTTAACAACCATCAGGTTGCTAATATCTATGTAGAGGCAGGTGGATAGGAAAAAGATAGACCAAGCTATATTAGTCAAATAATTAGAAATTTAGGTTGTGAAGGGTATGTAGAGCTTTTTAGATTAGCACAGAATAGAAAAGAAATTAGAGCTGCGTCAAACCGACTTTAAATAAGGTCGAAAACAAAATGATGATGATAGGACTCAGTGGTTATTACCAGAAATTCATCAAAGGTTACGCACAGATAACCAAACCACTAACAAACTGTTTAAAAAAAGGAAATAAGATTGAGCACACCCCAGAATTTATTAAACCCGTAGAGAAAATTAAATGCATACTTACGAATCACCCTGTATTAGCATATCCAGACTTTCCAAAACCATTTATATTGACAACCGACGCATCGAACGTAGCAATAGGCGCAGTATTGAGCCAAGGAAAAGTAGGCAGCGATAAACCAATCAGCTACGTATCTAGAACACTAAACGAGACGGAACAGAAGTACAGTACCATCGAGAAGGAACTATTAGCAATAATTTGGGCAACGAAATATTTTAGACCATACCTTTATGGAAGAAAATTCTATATATACACAGACCATAGACCATTAGTATGGTTATGCAAACTTAAGGAACCAAATTCAAAATTACAAAGATGGAGAATTATATTAGAGGAATATGATTATGAAATCATATATAAAAAAAGAATTTATAACAATAACGCAGATGCACTAAGCAGAATACAACTCAATGCAATAGAGACAGAGTCAATTATAGGTAACGTAGACGAAACAGAAATAAGGAAAGACCTCGAAGAAATAGACACTATTCACACAACACAAAACGAAGAACCAAAAACCGCGATTAAAATTTTTAATGAAGCTATAGACATAAAACAGAATCAATTTATAATTACCGAAGTTTTAACCAACCCCAACCCAGTAAAATATACAAAAATAGATAATAAGAAAATATATCAAATTTAAATAACTAAAGACGATAACGAAGAGCAGATAATTAAAATTTTAAAAGAATATAGTCTAGAGAATAAACGTTTTTACTTTTAATTCACCATCGAACATTTATACAAAAGATTTTCAGAATTATATATTAAATTATTTAATAACTCGGGCCCCGAAATTATCAGATGTACATGAAAATTAATAACTATAGACAATCCTGACGAAATAATGACGTGATTAGAAATCAACACAAAGGCAAAACCAACCATCGACAAACTTTACACCCCTCGATATACATTACATTACAACAAAGAAATATACCAACACTTTGCTAAAAACCATAAAGAAAAACTAAAAATAACTTATGATAAGGTAAAAAATTAATTAGATAACGACAAGGAACATATTACAGCGACCTGCAATAAGAATGCCGATATAAATAAATTTTCAGTAGGACAAACCGTATATGAGAAAAACTTTTAAAGTAAAAGACACAAAACGGGCGCCCAAAAATTTAGGCCCGTTCAAAATCAAAAAGATATCAGGCAAAAACGTAGCCGTAGTAGACAACGGAGAAACAGTAAAATATATTCATATGAAAAACCTAAGACACCATGTAATTTCAGATGGACAGCCATCACCCTTGCCGTCAATCTCCACCCAGGCGGAACGGACAATGACATAGTAGTCGAAGTCATTAAGAACAACTCTGGTATACTACCAGTAAAATTGGGAAGTATGCAAAACACAAAAGCTTATTGGACATTCGCACAGAAATTTAATTTAACAGAATTAAAACAAGAGTTTCACATAATTAAAGACAACTATTACAGACTGAAACAATCAATGGACACAGCCAAATTCGGAAATGCTTAATTACAACAGTATAATAGAAAACATTTTAAGGAACATAGAATATAAATTTAATAGGTTAATACCAACAGATCAAATCATAAGACGAAAAAGAGGACTTATTAACGGACTAGGTAACATTGTAAAAGCTATTACCGGCAATTTATACATCCAAGATGCGGAACGATATGACAACGCCATACAACACTTAATTGAAAACAAAAATGACATAAAAACCATTGTTAGAAATCAAATATTCATAACCCAGTCAACTATAATAAAATTTAATGATACGTTAAAAAAGTTAGCAAAAAACCAAGACAGTATAGCCAATAGAATACAAACCCTTGAAAGTATCATGCAAACCACAATGTTAGGAATGCGAAATTTAATCAGATTTAACACGATATTTACTCAAATAATATCAACCCTTACTGTACAGTAAACTACCTTTTGAAATAGTAGAATCAAACATACTCATATTTGAAAAATTAGCCATAGTGAAAGGTTATGTAAGGAATAACGAAATCACATTTTTAATAGAAATCTCCATAGTAGAAAGTAACACTTACAATTATTATCACTTTTTTGCTTTCCCCATGAAAGTTAGTAGCATGTATCAAGTTACTATCCCAAACTAAGTTCCTTTCCCTAAATGAATTTAGGTATGACTACACAAACGAAAAATGCAAAGAAGTAGCACCAAGCCAATATTTATGCCAATCATTAACGACAAAAAACCAGTCAAGCAGATAGTCCTTGTGAAGTACAATTATTAACATTCTCAAATCAATACAACAATTGTGAAGCAAAACCAGTACAAATCACCAACATGAAAATTCAAAAGATGAGAGAAAACAAATGCATTGCCGTGTTTCCACAGGAAGTAATAGTAACCGCCCATTGCAACCAAGACGAAAACAATTTAGCATTAACTGGAAGTAAAGTAATCACCATTAAAGAAGATTGCTATCTAAAATTGAAAAACGAAATTATTCGGTTATACCAAGGCCTAACAGTAACAAAGAAATTCACAAATCTACCGGAACTACAGTTCAAGATTACACAACCTAAAGACGATAAAATTATCAAGAAACCAATGCAACTAGAGCACCTAGACCTAGTTGAGTTCAACCAAGCCATAAAGTTAATGGACAATTACAAAGAACACTTAAGTGAGTTAAAAGTGCCAAAATTACATTATGATAACATAAGTGTTTGGACAATTTTATTAATCATTTTAATCGTTCTACTAACTATGTATTTATTGTACAAAATGTATCTTAGATATAGGAATAAAGAAACGAAGTTTAGTCATAAGAAACAAGCAACAAAGATAAATAAAGAAACAATAAATGTACCCTTAGAGACAATGAATTTTAAAAATTAAACAAAATCCTTAATTTTCATCTTCGTCGGGAGGAGTTACATATTCCTTAAATCAAATATATGTATAATTAAATGGAATTCTTGAATCTTAAGTTAACTTGCAACATTGTATAATTTAAGGATAGATAATAAAAGGTTAACAGAAGTCAGACAGAAGACATGAGAGCGGATGTGAATACATTGTGTTCCAGACGCAACGTGAGACTTCAGGTGCAGGTCACAGTAGGTTATAAAACCGCAATTATTAGAATTAAGATTGTTACTTTGTATTGTATAAATGGATAAAGAAATAAGTAGACATGAGCTCTGCAGATCCCACAAGCAATGTGAGGGGCAGGGACAACAAAAATACCCTGGAGAGCCCAAGGAGGTCAGTCAGTCTTGACTCTCACAACTTTAGCATTGTTGGTTGTTCAGGCTACTCGCCCTAATTTAGTTCATTTAATTTCAACTTAGAATATTTTTGAAACAGTACTTGTAAATTAAATTTCAATTGTAATTCAGTTTAAATAAATATTGTTAGAAGAATTTTGAAAGAAGACTTTTTAAAAAGGCAGCTCCCAAGGCCCAAAACCTAACTCGCGTACTTTCCATATACCAAACGTTTTTAATAAAAGTTTACTCTGGGATTTAGCCCTTACTGATTAAGAGGGCAGCTTTTTTCTTCGATATATATAATTTGTAAAATTATTCATAGTTAATGCTTTAAGAATAAAACTATACAAAAAATGTTAAAAAAAACCTATTGCAACTGCGGAGATCTAGGGTTACGTGTAGTCCTCCCGTGAAGATACACTGTTTGGTACTGATGGAACGCTACGCTACATCGCAACACCAACACAGCAATGACATGTAACATGTAAAACGTAACAGTACAGGGTACCTATACGATGTACTGTTGAACGCGAATGCTGCAAGTGTGTAACCGCCTTAAGGTTTGCTTTTAATTAACCCTTTCACACCAACAGTAACCTTAGACTTTGACATGTGGAATGATCCTTGCCGGCAACTATTCATTAAGTAAATTGTATCGCGAAATGAATGTACTACAAACGTTACTTTTGATACTACAAGGACTATCATAATACGCGAAGTTTAATAGGGTACATTAAAGCTCGGTCCAAGCGTTACTGTAAGAACTTTCATTTTTTTAATTCGTTATATGTTATTTTAATGCTGACTTTTATGCTTAATTTGTTGATGTACTAGCTGTTTTCATACGTACCCAGAACAGATCGTTAAGTGTTCAGCTGGTTCATAATACTGATTTTTATGTGTACAATATAGAAAACCGTATCCCAAAATATTAAAAAATAAAAACCTCTGTGGTGAATACGTTGACGGTAAAAGCGTGCATAGTGCCTAATGTTTGGAGTTACTTTACGTCAGATTTCTCGTATTAATTTTGCTAAATAGGAACGATTTATCCTTTTAAACTAATTTCGATTTACTTACATTGAATTGGTAAAATATAAATTACCCTTACTAAAGAAACATATTTATTGCATAGCAACACCACGTGTTCATTCACCCTTAAGGTTTTATTATCGTGTGATTTTCTATAGCCACTGTAGGTACAATTAGTGGGTATTTTAGGTAAGATATTTATTAATGAATGTAGCTACAAGTAAGGGATGAACGGTCTCGAACAAAATTAATTCAGTAGTGAGGGGTTTTGAAAAATCGGATTTTCTTTTGAAGCACTTTCATTACTAGAAAATATAAATGAGCAATTGAGAGGAATTTATTTAAGAATGTAATTATGTAATTATAATCTGAACCCAATTTTGTAATTTTAGCAATCCGCGCTTCATATATTTTCAGACCTGAAATATGCAATTTATAAGCGCATTTTCTAATATTACAATGGAAATAAAGGGATGTACAGTTTGATTTAGCAATTGACGTAAATTGATAACTACATAAAACGAAATAAGAGACTTGGGAATTCAGTTGAACTAAACGAGTCAAATCTATATCTGAAATAGCAACTTTAATTAAAGGGTTTGTGAATATTAGATCACAGCCCTAAAAAAGCGCCTAATAAACTAGACGTGGATGGTTCCTGCTGCGGTATCCTTTTATACACCTTGCCCCGCGAACTTGTGACTATTTTGATCCCCCACTCGCGATTGCTCCGCACCCCCGCTTGTTACGTGTGGTTGACATTCACCCCCCACTAACGAAGGGTTTTGTGTTTTTCAGAAGTAGTGCGGGGGTTTTAACGAAGTGTGGCGTAGTATATGCATTTAGTAGTTATTCGGTCGCATTCGATGCAACGTCGATTATTAAGACCGGACGAAAAAATCCGACAGTTTCAGGAACATAAAATGAATTGCAGTTTCTAGTTAAAAGACTGTTTTACATGTCAGTGAAATTTTTTAAACAATTGTGCATTTTTAAAAATTAGGTAAGTGCATTTTTATTTTTCGAAAGTAGCCGTAATTTTGTAAAGGATGGGTTAACGCCCAATTTTTGTTTTGTATTTTTTTTAATTAAATTAGGCGGTTATAATTTACATAATTTGCATTTTCAAGTATTCTGCAAAAAATTAGTCAATTATGAACCAAACAATTTCACTATAACTAGACAACAAAACTTATTTATTTTATGACAAAATCCAAAAATGCCTTTTTGTAACTTAAAATAATTACATCCGCTTTCTTAAGGTCATTTAACAAATAATTTATACTGACTTTGGGTTAGAAAAATTTTGCAAACAATTACAGTCAATTCCTGCTCATTATTACATACTTTAATTAAATTTGAGAAGAGCTACGTTTTCGGAAAAGAAGACCACCGTATTGATATTTAGCAAATTTCAAATATTCCCGAAGTAATTGCACTTCGTAATGTAAACTGTACCAATAATACTAACCATCCAAGTTATATCGACATATTTAAACAGTTTCAGCTAATTTCTGTAAAAGTTATGTAAATTTTGCAGAACAATTAAAATTGGTGAACGGTGCATTTGGCAAAATAGTAGCAAATCGCGATTGTTTGCATTGTAACGTACTGATTCTAATATTTATTGGGCAAAATTATTAAAACCGTAGCCAGTTTATAATTTTCGTCTTGCAGAATCACACTCTACTTAAATTTATTATCAATTAAATAATAAATACACCCAGCAAATTTACAAATTTGCAGATAAGAAAAACTTTTATTATACTCAGTTTGAATATAATTTTTCAATACCAAGCTGTAGAATTGTTAGAAGGTTCCTAACACGTTGTCTTCTACATACTTTAAGAACAAAAGTTTTAATTTCTGTTTTACAAATCTATAAACAACTAAAATAAATTACAATATGGACGGAGTAGATTTTTACCCGTCAGTAAACATTTAAAAACATACTTATTCTGTAGGTAAATACCACGGAAAATCTTGTCCTTTTTAACATTTTTCGCATGTGCTTTTGTTCTGTGCTTGGGAAAGGTGTATTTTTAACCTTCGCTTAAAATGACTATATATTTAAATAAAAATTGAAGCGTTTTTAAATCACCTTTTAGTAAATTAGTAAATTATTAGTTCATAAATGCTAATAATTTTCAAGCTATATTTCTTCCGGCAAAACTTGTCCTAATAGTTTCACTCACTTAAACATACGGAGACAAATCTAACTTAAAGTGCCATCTTTGAGTGAGTACCAAAACATAGGTTATCTAACATGTTTACAGTTTTAATAGAGGATAATCGTCTGGTTCTACAACTTTTATGGCGTCGATCATAGCAGAAGAATAATGTAAAACTGCATCTCTAACTATATTTTAAATATTTTGTACGCCAAAAATGTAATATTACATACAGTAAATAAAGTCAAAATATTATGTAACGTAAGTACAAGAACTAGTGCAGTTACGTAGGACGCTTTTTAGATGTCGATTCATAGTTATTATGATTTTTTCCATTTGTTAAATAATGATTCGTTGAGACAGGTTACACAAATTTATTTCTCTTCAAATATACATTATATTTGTTTTAACTGAATTAGACTGTTTCTATTTCTCTCAAATTCTAATTATAATTGTTGTTGAATTCACCTACATATTATAAAATAAAAACAGCCATCCAAAAGTTTTGAAGATTGAAAACTAGAAAAGTTAAGAAAATAATAAAACAGAAACTAAAAACTAAAACCAATCTCTATAAAAAATATTTCCGACTTAATTTTATAAATATTGTTTTTTTACTTTGAAGCTCGTACAGCGTTTATAATTTAGTTAAGCAAAAGTATGGTGTAGCATATGAGATAGGGTTATTTAAAACTTCCATTGAATTTACTTGGTACAAATGACCATTTAACTAATTTTCAACGTAGGCATTTTAAACAAATAAGCTTTTATTATAGCGTAAACGCGCAAACTTTTATAGGTTAAACCATACAAATACTCGATATTTTAGACATGAACATCTTAGTACGTGTTTACAATGAGAACCCAAAGAAATGTAATTAGAATAGCAAAGTGTACGTCAATAAAATACAAAATGTTGGTTTATAGAACAAAAATCATCGCTAATTGATTGTAACTTCGCAAAATCCTTTGCATATTTTAGATATACTTAAAGTTCTTATTGCAAAGAAGCCACATTCTTTGGAGAAAAATAGCAACACTTTTCTACTACGTTTGAAACTATTTCATGTATACCAAAAAATCCACATGAATTTTATAAAAATGCAATATTAGAAAAATGAATCGAGAAAGGTAGCCCCTTCTATGTACGTCTTACTCACATTAGTAATTTTGCATTATTCTGACCTTTCAGAAAAACAACTTAACTTTTTTAATTGCGATCGTATGGTTTTAAAGATTTTTCTGCGGATTTAATTTCATGTAAAATATCTAACTTGGAGCCAATCCCTTTCACTATTGCGTAAATTCTTCTCCGAAAAATTCCGAACTTTGAGAGAAGACGAGAAGACTTTCTTAAAACGTGAAGGTCTGCATCGTATTTCTGGAGAAATTTCTAATCAGAGAACAAGTCGTCAACGCAAACTCTTATTTATCAATACTTCTTCTGGATCAAATAGCCTTATATTTTTCTTTCTTCGTTATTGGGTGAACTTTTTTGCCAAAAGTTTTATAAGAATACATTTTATTGACGTAATCAAAAGACGTCGTCTGAATGGACCTGCACCTTGAAGAAGTTCAAGTTACTAGAACGGGTAAAATGGCTTGCGAGTTCCAGTGATCTAAAGAACCGAACTACAGGTTTAACCAAATTACTGATGTCTTTAGTGAGGAACTAGAGTAAGACAGGTCCCCAAAAGAGCACAACAGCTCTTTCAGTAATTATAGACCATACAAGTCGGTATGGCATTGTAACACACACTACTGCGATGTTAAAGGTAACGGGAAACACCACATTACTTTCCAAGAACACAGTGTACTTAAATTGTTATTTAAAATGATGGCATCCTCTGTTGTAAAAATACCGGAGTTTAAACAGTCCCTCATTTGGAACTCCAGGAGGGCACTACTTCGGAGGATGTGATCGGATAGTTTAGAAAAGGAGTCTGGAACATTTTGCAAGTGGAATGTCAATAGTATGAAGCAAATAGGTAGTAAGCTAGAGAACTTAAAAATTAAAATGGATAAGGTTAGTATTAGACATAGTAGGGATCAGCGAAGTTTGGTGGCCAGAGGCGGGAAATTTCTGAAGCGGAGACTTTAGGGTAATTCATACAGGATCAGAGGAAAGAAATTCGGGTGTAGGAAAAGTTATGCGAAAAAAAGGACCCTGCGTAGAAAACTACTTACAAAAGAACGAAAGAGTACTTGTGGTTGGACTAGAATCTAAACCAGTAAATACAGTAATAATACGCCCACCTCTAGCTACAGTGAGGAAGATGCAAAAGTGATCTTCAAAGATATTGAAGATATACTAAGATACGTAAAAGGATATGAAAATTTATTGATTACGGGGGATTTTAATGCAGTGGTAGGTGAGGATAGGGAAGGAGCAGTAGTAGGCTTATTTGATTTAGGCACGAGAAATGACAGAGAAAATAGACTGGTAGAATTGTGCCCCAAAAACAATTTAACCATCACAGACACATTATTTCAACATTATGTTATAAGATGATTGGGGGCATTATTTTCTTAGAATGTCCGCCAGTACTAAGTAGGCAATCGGTCATTTGTTTATTTTTATCTTCATCCTTGACTTTTGACTAGTTAATAAAATTTTGTCTGGCAATGCCATCTATACTTACATGTCGGGGATTTAAACAGTCACCGACAGTTGGTTGGTTATCATCTGCTGTGTGCACAAGAAATATTTTGTACTGATAAATACACCATGATTTGTGTATAATTCAATATCATAAGTTAGTTGTTTTGCAAAAAGAGATGTGTCCGTCTAACGAGCTGCAAAAACCGCAAAACCGGTCGCGGGCTTTTCTTTTTGCAAAATAATCGACAATATCACATTTCAATTTTTGTCCTCTATGCTCGAATCACTTTTCTCAATGTCAGACCAAATTACTCACTACTATATACTTTGGAAACGTATTGGTTTCAGTTGATCAACTTTCTCAATTAGCATTTGGCGCGGTACTTTCTTAGAAAATCCACCAGTGCTAAGTAGGCAATTGGTCATTTGTTTATTTTCATTTTCATCCTCGTCTTTTGGCTAGTTAATAAAATTTTGTTTGGAAATGTTATCTATACTAACGTCGGAGACTTAAAAAGTCGCCGATAATTGATTGGTTATATTCGGGTATAGAGGGCGCATGAGAAATATTTTGTACTTATAAATACACCATAATTTGTGTATAATTCAAGATCTTAAGTTGGTTGTTTTGCAAAAAGAGATGCGTCCGTCTGATGAGGTAGCTGCAACAACAGCGAAACCGGGGGTTTTTCTTATTGCAAAATAACCAACAGTATTCCATTTAAATTTTCGTCCGCTATGCTCGAATTACTTTTCTCAATTCCAGGCAAAATTATTCACTACCATTTAACTTGGAAACATATTTGTTTCCGTTGACTAACTTCCTCAATTAGCAATGGGTGCAGTACTTTCATAGAAAGTTCGCAAATGCTAAGTAGGTAATAAATCATTTGTTTATTTTCATTTTTATCCTTGTCTTTTATTACTTAATAAACTTTTGTATGGCAACGCCATCTATACCAACATGTCGGAGACTTAAACAGTCACCGATAGTTGGTTGGTTACATTCGGATATGAGAAATATTTTGTACACCTAAATACACCATGATTTGTGGATAATTCGAGATTTTAAGTTGGTTGTTTTGCAAAAAGAGATGCGCTCTTCTGACGAACTGCAACAATAGCAAACCGGTCACGGGCTTTTTTTTTTGCAAAATGACCAACAATATTACATTAATTTTCGTCCTCTATGCTCGAATTACTTTTCTTTATGCCAAGCAAAATTATTAATTACCGTTTAACTTGGAAACGTATTGGTTTCCGTTGACCAACTTTCTCAATTAGCATTGGGTGCAGTATTTTTTTAGAAAGTCCGTCAGTGCTAAGAAGGTAGTAGGTCATTTATTTATTTTCACCTTCGTCTTTCGACTAGTTAATAAAATTTTGACTAACAATACCATCTATACTAACATGTCGGAGACTTAAACACTCAGCGATAGTTGACTGACTACATTCTGGTATAAGGACGCATGCGAAATATTTTATACTTATAAATACACCATGATTTGTGTATAATTCAAGACCTTACATTGGTTGTTTTTTAAAAAAAGATGCGTTCGACTAACAAACTTCAACAACAGCGAAACTGGTCACGGGTTTTTCTTTCTCCAAAGTAACCAACAATATTACAATTAAATTTTCGTGCTCTATGCTCGAATTACTGTTCTCAATGGCAGGCAAAATTATTTACTGCCATTTAACTTGAAAACGTATTTGTTTCCGTTGACCAACTTCCTCAATTATTATTGGGTGCAGTACTTTCTCAGAAAGTCCAGCGGTGCTAAGTAGGTAATCGGTCATATGTGTATTTTCATTTCTTAAACATCGTATTCTCTAAAAATTAATGCAGGTGAAGTATTACAAAGGCTATAAAAATGTTTTGCTGTTAATTGATTTTTGCCGATTAAGAGAAATTGGCTTCAATTTTTGTTAAAGTTTTATTCAACTTCACTTAAACTTTATTTAAGTTAATCTTACTTCAATTAAAGTCGTTGCAAATTACTTCTTTTGGCTTTGTGCGGGGAAGTCTTGTGAAATTTTATTTAACAACACTCTCATCGTAAAGAAATTTTTGTTTAAAGTTTAAAGGCACTAGTAATCAAAGGTTAGATTAGTTCTTAAAGTTTGTGATTTTTGTGTAAAAAAACTTTATGAAAATATTGAAATCCGTATCCAGTGTTTAATAACTTTATTGCAAGAACTATTAACTTTAATATTTAACCAATTCAAAGTTTCAAAATTTTACTTGGGAAACTATTTATATAACAAAGGACAATTTACACGTATTTTTGATGAAAACTATATCTTTAAAAGAATAAGTACGGTTGTGAGAGTATATTCTGGCGCTGGAGGTTCCACTTTCGATGGTTCGTTTCTATTTATAGAAGATATTTCCTTGTTAAGCTAGTTGAGCTGAAATACCTGTGCTGTTTTGTCACATTTATGCGACTGAGTGCTCGGTTACTCGATATAATTTCTCCCTGTTCTGATTTCTTGGCGAAATGTGTAGTTTATATTTTTATGTGATTTACACTGCACAAATTTACATTATTTTTAAATAACTGTACTTTAAAAATTTTAGTAAAGATTAAAATACTAATCTATTCGTGCAGGAAAGTCTTTAACGTTCATTACCGTTTAACTTGGAAATGTATTGGTTTCCGTTGACTAACTTTCTCAATTAGCATTGGGTGCAGTACTTTCTTAGAAAGTTCGCCAATGCTAAGTAGGTAATAAATTATTTGTTTATTTTCATTTTTATCCTTGTCTTTTATTAGTCAATAAACTTTTGTATGGCAATACCATCTATACCAACATGTCAGAGACTTAAACAGTCACCGATAGTTGGTTGGTTGTACTCATAAATACACCATGATTTGTGCATAATTCAAGATTTTAAGTTAGTTGTTTTGCAAAAAGAGATGCGCTCGTCTGACGAGCTGCAACAATAGCAAGCCGGTGACGGGTTTTTCCTTTTGCAAAATAACCAACAATATTACATTAATTTTCGTCGTAGTGTAGAGAATAATTAAGAAAGATGTCTGTGAAAAGGCAATTTTGAGACTCATAATATTAGTAATTAAAATATGTATGAATAGAAGGGATGTTGTGGGTCTATATTTGTATTTAAAATATTGTTTGTGAGAAGAATAATTGTGAAATGTGTATTTAAAATGTTGTTTCTAAGAAACAATTGGTGTGGACTTATTATATTTGTATTTAAAAGTTTGTTTGTAAGAAAGTTATTTCAAATTATAATATTGGTTCTTGTTACATTGGTGAATAAGATAATGCTCTTTTTTATTGCCTAAATTTTCGAATTTATTCAATTCTAGCCAATTTTAGATTAATCCTCACTTTATGCCTGTGAACAAGAATTGAATAAATTCGAAAGTTTAGGCAATAAAAAAGAGCATTATCTTATTCACTAGCTGACCTATAAACCACAAGAAGCATATATATATATATATATATATATATATATATATATATATTGCTGTGACAACCTTTGAGTTATGGAAGATTTTTGTTAATGGGGATGCGTTAGCAAATTATGGAATTACTATCTTACCTTGGATAATTCGTTCATCTTTTATTACCAAGCTTGTAAGGATGATTGGCCAACAACTCTTAACAGATAATTTATTAAAGGTCAAAATGCGTCAAACTGTGACTTCAAAATGTCCTGGTAATTATCCGCTTACAAAAAATTATATGATTAATACTTATTCTAGCTACAAATTACAAAATATTTAAATACTATCAATTAACAAACAAAGAAATTCAAAATTTTATACTTATGGCTATTTGTTAAAGAGCGTTTATCCAAATCTTCTTTTCATTACCTTCAACGATATTAAATCTTTCCTGGTTTTATTTTAAATTGACGTTCAAATTCTTGTTTACAAAATTATCCATATTATCTCAAATCTCCATTTGACGTTAGTTTGCAAAAGTACATCTTCTATTTGTAATTAATTAACTTTAGAGTAGTTCTACTGTCGAAGGATGTTCAACCTTCATTGTATTTTACAGAACAAATCATGCTTCATCAAATAATCGCATTCGATAACATCTGTGTTTGAAACTACTCAAATTTATGTTTCATATTTATGCAAAGTTTTATGGTGCTTATTGTTTAAACTTATGCGTTCAAATCTTTACTAAAGGTTACATACTGTGTGGTTTAGGACCGAATTAAATTTTGAATGCACCGTTCTAATTAAGTTCCGGCGTTATATACAAATTATCTCTATATGTCACATTTTTGAGATTCTTCCGTATCCACTTAAAGAATTAGTCGCCTGTATGATGCAATATTTTCGCGAATTCCGCGCTATTAATGGTCTAATTAGTGTCAAATTTATTAATCATGTTTTATCGTAAAACGCGCTGTTTATCCTTGTCTAATGCACAAAGTTATCTGCTACTATTTCCTTCGTGTGCATTGTAATACATAGAGTAGTTGAACTTACGTTATCTTATCTCGGTTCCATTTTACGACTTTGTATTGGGCGCAGGTTTTTTTGTATCGGGGCGTTTATTTATTTATGCGAACTAATTGGCTTTTAATAGTTTTTCTTAGTAAAAATAATGACGCATCTATCTATGAATCAAATACCAGAGAATTCTAAAATAATGTGGTGTTTGCAATTCTTTAAGTGAATTTAAATAATCACACTGGAAAATAATCAAAGTACGCGTGTGCTTTTTTATGGTTGATTTGTATACTAATAAAGTACAGATTTAAGTATAACTACACAATTAATTAAAGCATTAATTGCTTTCTTAACGGTCTTGTAAATGCAAAAAGATTTGCATGGTTTTGTAAATGCAAAAAGATTTGCATCGATTTGTATAGTGTACGGATGCGTATTTTTAAATATTAAAGTCTTATTTTCAACAAAAACAAATGTAATTTTGTTTTGAATGAAGTTGCGTTAAACTGACACTATTATATGCCATTTACAAGGAATGAAGCGAATATATCTTTATGGTAATGAAATGAAGCTCGTTTTTTAAAGTAATGATTAATTATTTACACAATGAAATTCAATGACCTTGTATTTAGAATGAAAACTCGTTTTTATTAAGTATAGAAGAATTATTTACACACACGGAAATATATTACGTTTTATTTTTATATCTACACACGGCAAATTTAATCACATAATTAATAAGAGCGTTGTCTTTTAATGACAAAGAAGTATGCTTGTATTATAAAGAGTAGCAACATTAATTGTTTGGAAACTTAAATTTTTTCTGTTTCTTTCTATTTGGGTGGGTTTTATTTATAGAATTTGGGTTTTCATGACCTCTCATATATACATATATATATATATATATATATATATATATATATATATATATATATATATAGCAGTGATGTTTCTATTGTCTCAGCGTCTAGTTTTGCTAGCCTTTTGATTTCATAAATTATATCTCCTAAATTAATGAAACCAATGTAACAAAAACCAATATAATGATTAGAAATAACTTTCTTGCAAACAAATTTTTAAATACAAATATAATAAGTCCACACCATTTTTCTCTTAGGAACAACATTTTAAATACACATTTTACAATTATTCTTCTCACGAACAATATTTTAAATGCATATATATGCTCACAACGTCTCTCCTATCCATATATATTTTAATTACTAATATAATGAATCCCAAAATCTCCTTTTCACAGACACATCTTTCTCAGTTATTCTCTACACTAGTCTCTAATAAACACATTCTAAACATATGGTAATGAATAATTTTGCCTGGCATTGAGAAAAGTAAATCGAGCATAGAGGACGGAAATTAATGTTATATTGTTGGTTGTTTTGCAAAAAGAAAAGCCCATGACCGGTTTCGCTATTATTACAGCTCGTCAGACAAACGCATCCTTTTTGCAAAACAACCAACTTAAAATCTTAAATTATGCACAAATCATGGAGTATTTATGAGTACAAAATATTTCTCATGCGCCCTCCATACCCGAATGTAACCAACCAACTATCGGTGACTGTTTAAGTCTCCGACATATTGATATAGATGGCATTGCGAGACAAAAGTTTATTAATTGATTAAAGACCAAGATAAAAATAAAAATAAACAAATTACCTATTACCTACTTAGCATTGGCGGACTTTCTAAGAAAGTACTGCACCCAATGCTAATTGAGGAAGTTGGTCAACGGAAACCAATACGTTTCCAAGTTAAATGGTAGTGAATAATTTTGCCTGGCATTCAGAAAAGTAGTTTGAGCATAGAGGACGAGAATCTAAATGTAATATTGTTGGTTATTTTTTAAAAGGAAAAGACCCTGACCAGTTTTACTGGTTTTGCAGCTCGTCAGACGGACGCATCTCTTTTCGCAAAACACCGAACTTAAGATCTTGAATTAATTATACACAAATCATAGTGTATTTATAAGTACAAAATATTTCTGATGGCGCCTCTATACCCGATAGTAACCAACCAACTATCCGACATGTTAGTATAGATGGCATTGCCAGACAAAATTTTATTAACTAGTCAAAAGACAAGGATAAAAATAATAATAAACGAATGACCGGTTACCTACTTAGCACTGACGGGTATAGAGGGCCCCTGAGAAATATTTTGTACTTATAAACACACTATGATTTGTGTATAATTAATTTAAGATCTTAAGTTCGGTGTTTTGCAAAAAGAGATGCATCCGTCTGACGAGCTGCAAAAACAGTTAAACTGGTCAGAGTATTTTCCTTTTGCAAAATAACCAACAATGTTACATTTAGATTTTTGTCCTCTATGCTCGAACTACTTTTTTCAATGCCAGGAAAAATTATTCACTGCCAGGCAAAATTATTCACTGCCATTTAACTTGGAAACGTATTGGTTTCCGTTGACCAACTTGCTCAATTATCATTGGGTGCAGTACTTTCTTAGAAAGTCCGCCGGTGCTAAGTAGGTAATCGGTCATTTGTTTATTTTTATTTTAACAATCCACCTATTTCAGTCTTATAAACACCTACACTTTCCTTAACTCTATACCTCTTTCATCTGCAATCAAACATTTCTATCCTTTATTTCTAACCTTTTCTCTAATTTACAAACGGTCTTATCAAGTTTCATTTCAAACAGAATTCTCTTCACTATCACACATAATTCATCGTATTATAGCACATTCCTTCTAAACTATCATATTCTTGGAAAAATGTGGGGTATGAAATTTTCATGAATTTGTCCCAGCAACCACTCAGCTGTACTACTTACGTCGGAAAAATTTTGGACTAGAGTCTCCATATTTAGCCTACTTACGTTACTTTCAAATCGTACATCTTTCAACTATCCTACATTAAATGCATAAACTTCAGTCTTAAATCGTTCACTATCAATAACTTCTAACTTATTTTCACAATCATTAGCAATTCTTAACTCCCTATCTTTCAATTTCTAAGATTCTTTCAGCAACGATTCTATTTTATTCTTAACTTCAGTTGGACATTTAACAACCGTTCTTCCTACTTTCTGCATTTTCCACTAATTCTCTCTTAAAATAATTCACACTTATACTCTTAACTCCTTCATCCTCTTTCATTTCACTAATTTCTTTCTTTTTCCTACACTTCCAATTCTTTCTTACATTCACATATTTAGATGAATGTTTCGACAAACCAAACGCTACTCCTCCATATTTATTTATACGCCATTTCAAAAAACGATTTGATTCTTTAATCGCAATTATCCCAAACGAATTATTAAGTTCTACTTTCCAAATTATTTTACCATTATTTAATATTTTACTACCGTTTTTTATTTTATTTTTAAGAGCTGCATTCACAGAAAGTTCCTTTATCTCCTTTTCAGCACCAGCAATTATACTATTTTCATTAGTTTCATCTATTATTTCCATCTCTTCAACATTTTCTACTGCAGTTTCCAATAATTCTGTCTTTTTCTCTAAAAACGATACAACCTCTCATCAATAAATTATCTCTAACTTTAAATTGCTGGTTGTCTCCCCAGAAATGCTTTAAATATTTTATTTCAAAGTCTTTAAACGAATTCAACTCTCTTTTAATCAGTCCAAATCAAACTTTGGCACTACCCTTCAACATGAACCTTGCAATATTCAACTTTGAATGCTCACCCCAGCTACCTTGTATTAAAGTTTTTAAGTTATTTAAAAATATTTTATGGTTAAGTTTATTATCCCCATAAAATTTCGAATATTGTTCCAAAGTTACACTGGTTGGACTCCATCTCATCGGTTGTCCAACAACTTATTCCCTAAGTCTGTTTTAAGATGTCCAAAATCATTTTTAAATGTTTTAAAACCAGATTGGCAGCATCCCTCTGTTTCCTTGACTTTTTATCTAAAGTTTTAGTTTTTTCTTTAGTTTCGCTTTTATTTGCTTCCTGATTCGCCTTTATTTGAACTATTTCTTCTTTAACATCATCCATATTCTAAAATTTGTACTACCTTTGCTATAATTTTATATTTAATTTCCTCAATGGTTTTGTTAGTTTCCTCTAAACCCAAAGTTATTCTTTCACTAATCTCTTTAAATTTCCTTTCAATCGTCTCACTTTCTAATCGTTAACTTTCTCCCAATTTTGTTACGTTCTCTCCAAATTCTGCTCGTAACTCCTGAGTATTTTTATCAGATCTCTCACTCATTTCGTTTATATTCTCTTTCACTTCTTGCATGCCTTTTTCATTCTTTTCGCTCATTTCTTTTATGTCTTTTTCATATCTTGATTTAGACTTAATAAAGTGCCATCATTTTTGACTCCTGGGTCTCTCCTGCACCCTTGGCCGCTGAATTCTCCGTTTTCGCTTCTTCCACATAAACGCTTTCCTGATAACCAATTTCTACTCCCTCGGCTCTCAAACTTTCATGAACTGCTTTCATTCTATCAGTTATACTAATTGGATATTACAAAAAGAAAGAAAACCTTCCAAAAACAAAACCTACGAGACAAGAAACTCTAATTTACAGACGAATTAATCAAACCCCAGGTTGGGTCGCCGCTAAGAGAGTGCTGTGACAACGCCGCGTTGAGAGCGTCACTAAAAGAATGCTGACTAGCTCAACGGAATTGACGGAGTTTTCGAATTGAAATAAAACAGCAATATCACAAAGCATTTATACAGTATGAAATATCTTATGTCATACAAAAGTATTTACAACATTGTTTCTTTCAAACATAAAATAATTTCTAAGAAGTACTTATTATATATAAAAAAAATTGTTCCTTTCCTTATTTTAAATCTACAGAACTAAATTTCCTTTTTTATGGATGGTTTACCTGATTATGTTTATTGCCAAGGTTGTAAGATTTATTTGGCCAAAAAGAAATCCTTGACAGATAATCTATTAAAAGGTCAGAGTGTTTCGAACTCCGATCGCAAATTTTCTTGGTGCAAATCCCTTACAAAAAATTATTAAGAGTATTGTAAACTAGATACAAATACTCCAATATTAGTTGAAAATAAATGTAAAAGTAATACGTGCAGAATCCACAAAAACGCTCCTCGTAATTAAATAGCCCCTTATTTTAAATTGATGTCCAAATCAGCTTACAAGATTTTCAAAATGAAGTCAAACACTGCAATATCACAAAGCATTTATACAGTATGAAATATTTTCTCTCATACAAAAGTATATAGAACATTTACAGCATAGTTTCTTTCAAACATGAAATAATTTCTAAGAAGTACTTATTATAAAAAAATGTTCCTTACTCTATTTTAAATTTACAGAACTAATTTTCTTATTTTATGCATATTTTACCTGACTTTGTTTATTCCTACACTTGTATGGTTTGTTTGGCCAAAAAATCCTTGACAGATAATCTATTAAAAGGTCAAATGTTTCGAACCCTGAACACAAACTTTTCTGGTAAAAAAATCCTTAATAAAGAATTATTAGGACTATCTTAAACTATCTTAAACTAAATGACAAAATTCAAATATGTTACAAAAAACTATACTTGCAAAAAAGCCACAAATCGTTTTTTTATCCAACTCATAAGTAAATATATTCTTATTTTAAATTGATGTCCAAATTAGCTTACAAGATTTTCCATTTTTAAAATCTTCGTTTCAAATAGCAGTCAACAAAATACATTTTTGGTTAAATCTTCCTTTCGATTATCTAATAAAATTTTTAAAGTAGCGTTATATTGAAGAATTTTCCCTCTTGATTGTAATTAATAATTTTCATTTTTTTATGTAATTTGCATTTAAAACATCACTTCTATATTCATTGTAACAATGTAATTATTAAATTACAGTATGCCTACTGCATACTTCAAATATTATCTTCGCAAAGCAATAGCTTGCAACTTAAATCAAAATAACATTTTGCGATCGAATTTAAGAATCGAAGGAAATCCCTTATTTAATAAACGCTTTCTTATATATACTAATTTATCTGTTTCCAGAATGTAGTAGAATAGTATGGAACACTATGGTGCAAGATTTCCCAGAAAAACTCACTAGCGTCTAAAATAGCAGCGTTTATTACCTCTTAATCTCTTCCACCTATTAGTGTCGTGCACGGTTCTTTCTGCTCCAACACACATACAATTATTGTGGCGTCGCATACTAATGCAAAAGATAATCACTTTTTATCGGTTATTTTATGAATTTTGTTGGTTTTTTGTGTTCCATCCGCTTTTTGGAATAAATGTTTCATTTATTAATTAGTTATGTACGTAATTTTAAATATGGGTGACGCATGCTTTTATATTCCTAATATTATAGAAAATTCTTTATTTAAAATAAATTTCTGTAATCCACAGGGCAATTAATTTAAACTTTAATTGTTTTTTAATGCAAAAGGGGTTGCATTTTATAGAAATATTTGCTTTTACGGCAAAACGTGTTTCAGTACACAAAATTAATATTAAAATTGAAGTTTTAAATACACGTTGATTGTAGTTTTTATGTTAAATGCGTAAAGCTAGTACTATTTTATGCTATTTACAGTAAATGAAAAGCATTTTTATATGCATCGAAAATGTATTGATAATTAATAAATGAAAATAAATGGCTTTGTATTTATCTTAAAATGATCGATTTGTGTTCGCATTAAATGCGTCCTAGGGTATCTTACAATTAATTATTTTTACATATATACAACTTACGTTACTTGCTATTTATTTACAATACGCTTATATCATACAGGGTGATTATTTATACACGCGCAAGTGCATTTTTCGCTCGTACATTTTAATGAATAAAAGTACGTTGTATTATACAGGGCGTAACCATGAATTTACGGAAATGTGTATTATTTCGGACCCCTTACCACGTCAATACATATGCTTCATCAATTTTTCAGGTATTATTCCGCATAGTTGGCTTGTTCTAAATTGAACCGCTGTCAATTTGGCGGCGTTTCGGTAAAATCACATCTGCCATTTTCCGACTCTATAGGTTGACGAAGCAGACAGCGTCTGCAGAAACCTCAACATATATATATATATATATATATATATATATATATATAAGTAAGATGTATCTGTAAACAAACTCTTATAAAAATAATCAGAGCTATTGACAAATACAAATCGGGCTGGTAGTTATATAGCCATTAATAAAACATTCGCTTTATTACTTCACAGGGGAGGAAACATCCACTGACCGACGGTTTCGGCTTGTTAAGCCTCATCAGAGTGAAATAGTTCCCAAGAACCCTATGAAGTAATCGAAGCTATTATAATGATATAATTTCGAAACAATCACTGTACTATGGCAAAAGTAAATAAAACCGCCATCAGGTGATAAAACACCAACTATATACATATTGGTGTGGTAAGGCCGAGTAGAGATGCGCTGCTAAAAGGGTGATATGATAATGGCCTCGCGTTGGGAGCAACTAAAAGAGTGCTATAATAAGCCCTCACTTTGGGGCATTACTAAAAAGGTGTATAAAAATGGATACTACAATTTGTTTAACTTGAAATTGTTCATTTACCTCACTTCTTTAACTTTGCCCGGCTAGCTCAACAGAATTTACGGAGTTTTCAAAATGAAATAAAACTCAGCAATATCACAAAGCATTGATACAATATAAATTATTTTCTTTCATACAAAAGCATTTACAACTTCGTTTCTTTTAAACATAAAATAATTTCTAAGAAGTACGTGATAAAAAAAATATTGTTTCTTACCTTATTTTAAATTTACAGAATTAAACTTATTCTTTTGAGGATAGCTTACCTGGTTATAAATTATTTCCACGCTTGTAAGATTTGTTTTGGCCAGAAAAATCCTTGACATATAATCTATTAAAAAGTCAGAGTATTATTTCGAACTCTGAACACAAACTCCTGGTAAAAAAAATTCCTCACACAAAAAAATATTATTAGGACTAGATCCAAATACTCTAATATTAGTTAAAAATAAATCTAAAGGTGATACTTGCAGAATCCACAAAAACTGCTCCTCGAAATAAATAATCTTCTTATTTTAAATTGACGTCAAATCCGCTTACAAGATTCTCCATAAAAAAATTCTCATTTCAAATAGCAATTACCAAAGTATATTTTTGCTTTGATGTAGAACATAATGATGTAAGATGTCTCGGAAAACCCAATCAACGTCTAAAATCGTCAAGTTTTATTGCCTAATTATAGTTCCAGTTATCCGTGACGTGTTATCCGTTCTTGTCCCACATATACTATTATTGCGGCGTCGCATACTAATGCAAAAGACAATCGATAATTTATCGAATATTCCAGGAATTTTACGGTTTATTTTCAATGTTCAAGTTGCTTCTAGGAATAAAATGTTTACTTATTAATGAGGTATACGAATTTGACGTATTTTAAAATACCGACGACTCATCCTTTTATATTCCAAAAAATTCTTTATTTAAAATAAATTGCAATATCCACGGGTTAATTAATTTAAACTATTTAATGCAAAAGAAGTTTCGTTTTATAAAAATATTTGCTTTCGTTTCAGTACACAAAATTTTTTATTAATTTTGAGGTTTTTAAATTCACGTTAATTGTAGTTTCTCAAACTAAATGCGTATAGCTGTACTTTTTATGCTATTTACATCAAATCAAATGCATTTTTAATAAAAATGTATTGATAATTAAAAAATAAATGGCTTTGTATTTATCTTAAAACGATCGATTTTTACGTTCGCATTTAAATGCGTTTTACGGTAATCTTAAAATTCATTATTTTTACAACTTACGTTACTTGCTATTTATTTACAATACACTTATATAATACAGGGTGATTATTTATACACGCGCAAGTTGCATTTTTGCGTTCTCGGTACCTGGTTTTCGGTGTCCGCGAGCTTGCTACACATTACTATGGAGTACAATTAAATTCTTATACTGTTACGACCAAAAGATTCGTTGAAATAATGGATTATACTATTATTTGATAAGCGTGTTTCGAGTTTATAATCACATTTGATATCGAGAAGATTGAAGTTTGAATTCTTGTTATAAAACGAATTTTAATTTGATTTTGCAGCTTGTGTGTTGATTTTTCTACATTACTCGTCCTAGTACTTCTAGAGCGATGCACGTTTTTTGTTCGACAAGTAGGGGGTATCTTGGGTGCATCTGTAAATTTTTCCGCACTTACCCATCCTAATAAGATTCTCTTTCTAGCTCTTAGCTGTGGGCCTAATTGGTTTTTATGTAGGCCCGACTGTTCTTTTCCACAGACCAACTGCTTTTACTTGTAGATCACTGGTGCCGTTATGGTAACGAGGTAAATGGATCCCGACTACCATGGCGATGCTGTGCTGATTCACTTCTGATGGCGTACAAGCTAAGCATCCCGACACGTGCAGGTATATAACTTGTTTTCTTTTTGGTCTATATCAAGGGAGTATTCCTAATCAGCGATTGGTGTAATTTCGTGACAAGATACGTGAAACTGTATGACTATTGTTTATTGCTGCGAATCGATATTAGAATCGCTCTACAGGTGCGATGTACCATTTTTAAACATACTTGTCAAAAGAACGCACACCTTTTTTCTCTTTCCTGATTAGTTTATTTTTCAACAGGTATTATGTTCAATTTTAAAAATGTTTAACAAAAGCTCTCACACGTTTATTTTGTTTACTGATTAGTTTTTTTATGTAAAATACGAGATGCGCATTTCGTATCTAAATTACTAAATTGTGCGTATAATATAATTGTCTGCTTTTAAATAGTAACTCTTAATTGATTTCTTTTGCTTGTTTGTATAGAATCCTTTATTTATTCTTGTTGTTAATAAAAGCTCTTGGCGATGTATTTATGTGAATCCCCCCCACTCTCGCGTTTGGTAGTTAGCCTGGCATTTCTACGTTTCTTTCGGCTACGTCTAGGTACGCAGCAATGTAGGAATAAACTGGAAAAGAACAAGAGAATAACACACAAAGTCAATAACAAACCAAACTTGTATTAAATTATAAATTATTCAATAAAACTCTAAGTAAATGTTCAAAACAACCCCCGTTTTCGTGTACACAAAGATTAATTTTCCGAAGAAAATTGAACTGCACCCTCTGCATAATCTATGCACCTAACCGTAAAATATCTACTAAATTTAGTGTTCGGAACCACAATTCTTCTTCGGTGTTTACAGGTCTAGAATATACCATCTCTTTAAGTGCTCACCATAAAAAGTCGTCCATTGGCCTCAAATCCGGTGAGCGAGGTGGCTAAGATGACTACCAATAATAAAACCGTCAACAATTCCCTTCACTGCATGCGGGTTTTCGTCAGCATAAATGTGTTCATTATGTAAATTTGTAATAACCCTTTTGTAAAACAGCACTCATCTGTAAATAAAATTTTTCTATGAAAATTTTGATCATTTTCTTTCTGTTCATTAATAAAACCGCAGAAGCCTAGTCTTACTTCGAGGTTGAAAGGTACAAGCTCTTACGCTTTGGAAGTGAAATGGATGCAACATCTGTTCTCTTAAAACCCTATTAACCGTATCTTTAGAAACTCAAATTTTCAAACCTAGCTGTCTAGTGCTCAGACTTGGATCTTCTTCAACTCGTTCTAAAATTTCTTCCTCAACTTCTGGTATTCTAATGGTACTATTCTGTCTATTATCAATAGTTGTAGGAGCAAAATTACCGGTTGTTCGAAGACGCCTTTCAACAGCGGCAAATGTTTGGTATGCGTTTATTTGGAAATCTTTTTTGGTATACTCTCATTCACTGTCGACCATTTCCTTGGCAATATGCATAAACTAATATCATATCTGTCATTTCTGCGTTAGTGTGGAGTACGGCCATAGCAAAAAATGGTAACTTTTTAAAAATAGCTTAAAAAATAATAACTTTGACACCCTGTATCTTGGAAACTATCAATTTTGGGACTAAACTAAATTGAAGTATATCTTCATATTATAGTCTCCAGAATTTGTATAACAGTTTGTACAAACCTTTTGGAGACACCTTGTATATACAGGCTGATTCAAATTCAAGGATCACTAAGAGGGTCTCGCTTATTAATGGAGATAGAGGGTATGTTTACATTCTGCAAAGTTGTTAAATCTTACACTAATTAATAATCTGCAAAGCAATTTGACATATCTCATTTGGCGTCCAAGATATTTCCAAAAATATAAAAAGCTGAATTTCTGTTTTTTATTTTTAGTGCTGTTATTTCAACTAATATTCAAAATTTAAAAGCGCTTTCTCGGGGCTACTTTTTACCTCATATCGAATAGCCCGATTCAATTTGTTAAAAAGCGTTTCGTCATTACCTGATTATCATCAACTTTCTTATTTCTTATGGACGCCATTTTGGTTTTTGTACATTCGGATTCAACAATTTTTTCTGATTATAGTAGTGTATGATAGGTAGCAAAAAGCTTTTTAAACAAAAACGTAATCGTAAATAATAGTATTTTAAAAATTAAAAATGATAAACCTAAACCAACCTTTTATAACTTATGTAATGTAGCAAAGGAACCATAACTGACCATCATCAACTTTCTTTATTTCTTATTCGTGCCGTTTCGTGTTGTGGTACATTCTCGTACACCTATTATTATGATTACAACAATTATGTGTGTTAAGTAACAAAAAGCTTTTAAAACAGTGACTTTCTCTTCAATATCGATATTTTAGAACTACTGTTAATATTAGCAGGCGATGAAACATCTGCTGACTAATGCTACTAACTCCTGTCATTACGCACTATCTAAATAATGCATATTTCTATTAGCCGTAAATCTGACTTAGTCATATCGAGAAACGAGATATGTAGCGTGATTTTTATTCCTCTCGTCGAAATCCAACAATAAGTGCCTAAACGTATTTAAGATTGTATCCACAACAACAACAACCAAATCGTACAATGTATCTGAAGCTTGATACGAACTTAGCCAAATATGAATCGTTTACTAAACCCCGCAATGCTTATGACAACAGAAATTTGAATACTAACCAGCATGATATTTTACAAATGGTAAACCATAAAGCTAAAATACTTTTTACAGATGTAGCTTACAATTTTGTTGTTTAGGTAAATAATATTTCTTCAGCAACCACACGTGAAGTAGCTGTTGAATTAAATATACCGCAGACACAAGCTTGGAGCACTTTACATACAAATAAGTATCAACCCTACAGATTCATGTAAGCCACACTTACAACCTGGAGATACCATCAGGCGACTAGAATATTGCAATTGGCTGTTAGGAATGCTAAATAATGATAAAGATTTTTTGAAGAAAATCATTTGATCTGACGAATCAAAATTCACAAACCCTGGTATTTTGAATCATAATACTGAACATTACTAGACTGGGCAGTAGAAAATCCAAGACAAAATCGGGAAAGAGGACCACAGCAGCGTTTTGGCATAAATGTTTGGATGAGTGTCTTAAATGATCATTTAATTGGACCATTCATGTATGAGGAACCATTAAATGGAAAAAGATATTTGAATCTTCTTCGCACACAAATATCCGAGTATTTAAATGACATTTGTGGTGGCAGCGGGACGGTGCACCAGCGCATATTGTAGTAATTGTCAATGAATATTTACACCAAGAATTTCCTAATCGTTGGATTGGAAATGGTGGAATAGTTGCATGACCTGCTAGACCCCCGGATCTAACACCATTAGACTACTTTTTATGGACAACTGTCTAAAATCAAATTTACAAGGAAACCCCTAGAAACATGGAAGAACTTAGAACATGACTTACTCGTGCATTTGGCGCTATTCTTAGAATGTCTATTCAAACAGCGTGCTAAATGCAAGGAAACGTGCAAATTGTGCGTTAATGAAAATGGTCATCTGTTTGAGCATTTATTGTAATTATTGGTTGGTCCAGTACATCACTTGCAACAGTGATTTACGCTTATCATTTTTTAAATTTGGTATTAAAATACAGTTATTTACTATTACGCCATTGTTTAAAAAGCTTTTTTGCTACCTGTCATACTCTACTATAATCAGCAAAAATTGGCGAATCCGCATGTACAAAAACCAAAATAACGTCCATTAGAAATAAGAAAGTTGATGATGGTCAGGAAACGGCGAAATCTTTTTTTTCAAATTGAATCGGGATATTCTTTAGGAGGTAAAAGTGGTCACGAGAAACTGCTTTTAAATTTTAAATATTGTTTGAAATAACGGCACTAAAAATAAAAAACAAATTCAATTTCTTACATTTTTGGAAATATCTCGGACGCCAAATGACATATATCAAATTGTTTTGCAGATTATTAATTAGTGTAAAATTTAGCAACTTTGCCGAATTTAAACATACCCTCTATCATTTTAAATGGAGCTCGTAATTAATAGATTGAAAATAAGGTCACGAACGGGATTTCAACCTGTATCTTAGGCATTCGCGGCCCATGCGTCTTCGAAAGACACCACCAAGAGGGGTGAAGACAATTGGAAAGTTAACAAATCTAAATCATGTACACAACTATATGCCAACCTGACCTTCAATTAAGTTTGGCATTTTTGCAATCATATTTTGCACTGTCTAGTTTTTGACTTATGTCAGTTATGGTAGGAATAGGCGCTCAAAAGTATGGCAATTAGCCAACTACGATACAGGTTCAAATTCTGTCCGGGACCTTATATTTTTCATCTTTCAATTACTAGCTCGATTTGAAATGATCATTTGGGCTTTGCATAAAAGTCTAAGTTATTATTTTATCTTATTAACTATAGTATGTTAGTATTTATGAACTTACCTTGTGTAATGAATTTGTCGTCACCCATCTCGGTGGCGTAATTTGAAAACGTATGGGCCCGAAAAGTCTAATGTACAGGTTGAAATCCTGTCCGAGATCTTATATTTGCCATCTTTCAATTACTAGCTCGATTTGAAATGATTATTTGGGATTTGCATAAAGGTCTAAATCACTATTTCATCTTATTAACTATAATACGTTAGCATTACGCACTTACCTCCTGTAATTAATTTAACGCAAAGCTTGTATTTTAAATCGAAGCTACTTCATTTCTTAAGGTTTTTTGAATTTTTAAACTCATTCACAAGTAGCCCATAAATATTTTAAACTATAATCGTGATAGATAGTTAGAACGCATAACATGAATGGACATTACATTTAGCGAAACTGTAATGTGAGATAAGGCGTTTAAGGACCCGTAAGTTAAGAGATAGCAGCTATTACAAATAAGCTTTTTGAACTTTCATTTAGTTAAGATCCCAATTAGGAATTGTAATAACATATTTTACGACGTAAAAAATCAAAACTTACAGCAATTTAGATAACACAATCTATCAATTAATTCCATTTCAGACGAAATTACATCATCCCTATGAATCAAATCAACCAGAAATTTATCGACTTTTCTAGATTTTAATGACGTAGGGAGGTTTATACTATACAAAGCGGTAAATAATCAGAACGGGATAAATTACCGATTGCCTTTTTGTCTGTGAATTATGAATTGTCTTATTTTCTGTTAATTACGCATTGTCGATTGTGAATGATAGTGGAATTAAATTGCGTTTAAGTTCACTAGACGTTTAAAATATTTGTCAATAACATTGTATTCTAAAATATGAAGTGTAACAAATGACGTTCCAAGTGATTTTTATTTAAATATGAAGAACTTATATTGAAAGTAAATAAAACAGTTGAATTTGAAGAGAAATGTGACATTGATTTTAAAATCAAGATTTATTTAAATGCATCTGAACAGCTACGTTTTAACCACAAGGTAAGAAAGATAATTCAAATTATCCATGCAACTTTCTAAAAATTTGTGCGTAGCGGCACTCACTGAGGGACAGTTTTGTAAAATATTAGTCAGACAAATTTTACAAACTCTAGATTAGCATCCAGTAGTTATGATATGTTTTTAGATTTAACATGCACTGACGATATTAGTCTCATTTGTAACTTTTAATGCTTGTCTGTAAGTAATCTTTTCGAATAATGTGTGTTGAACAAAGATATTTGTGGATGTAGCAATTATTATTATTTGAGGGATTGTTTGTTAATGAGTATTTGATGTTATTGTAAGTTTGCTATTGGATTTTCGTTGTTTCATTTAATTTGAGTTAGTAAGATAATACGGGCATTTTCATGCAATAATTCACACCAGCTTTATTGACACTCAACATAGGGGCTCACTTCAAATCATTATATATATATATATATATATATATATATATATATATATATTGACGTGATAAGGGGTCACAAGAAGTCATTGAAACCCAAATTCTACAAGTAAATACCACAAAGATATAAAAGAACCCGGAAAAATAGAAATTTCCGTAAATTCATGGTTACGCCATGTGTAATACAAGCGTATCTTTATTCATTAAAGTGCTAAGCAAAAAATGCAATTGCGCATGTATAAATAATCACCCCGTATGATATAAGCATATTGTAAATAAATAGCAAGTAACGTAAGTTGTATATGTAAAAATAGTTATTTTTAAGATACTTGAAAACCCATTAAATGCGTATGCAAATCGATCATTTTAAGATAAATACAAAACTATTAGTTTGTAATAAAAATGTCCTTTTCGTGCATTAAAATATATAATTTCATGTTATAAAACCCCAATTTTAATCTTAATTATGTGTATTAAAAACACGTTTTACGGTGAAAGCAAATATTTTCTATAGAATAGCACCTTGTTTGCATTATAAAGCTTTAAATTAATCATATACATCAACTTTTGAATTACACAAATTCATTTTAAATAAAGAATTTTCTAGAATATTAGGAATTGAGTAAAAATACCTCAACTACGTAAATAACTAATTAATGAACAAAACGTTTATTCTAAGAAGCAGCCGAAATATTAAAAACCCATAAAATATAATAAAAATCCATGAAAATTATTACCTTTCGCTATTACTGGATTAGTATGCGACGCCACAATAACCTTGGTTGTTAAACAAAGACAAGCAGTGCACGTCACTAATTAGTGGAACGCACTAAAAAGGTAATAGAACGCGACAATTTGAACGCCAATGCGAAATTTCCAGAAAATTACGTCTGGTAAGCGCTTATTATTTGGAGTTGAATCACGTAAACACTAGTATATTCTACAAAACAGATAATTATTGTATATAAACGGAAGCGTTTATTAAATAGATTCATTCATTAATTCGATCGTGAAAAATGTTACTTTGAGGAAAGAATTTCGAAGCTATTGTCCTGAAGTATGTACACGCATATCGCAAATTAAGAATTAAAAAGGAACAGTGAATATAGAAGTTAATTTTAAACGTAACCTGCGTAAATATGAAAATTGGTGAATGCAATTATTTGATTTTGTAATATGCAATAAAGATGGGAAATGCATCGATATAAAAAGCTATTTAAAATTTTATTAAATAATTAAACCGAGAATGCACATTTCTAAATGGAAATGTAAATAATATAAATATTTTGTAAACTGGGATTTAACGTCAATTAAAGAATGGAAGCCGAAGATGTTTAATACTGTTGATTACAAATTGGAAAAGCGCTTCGTGAATTTTTGCAAGTATAATTTTTTAAAAATATTGTTTGTAACTGATATTTGAGTATTTGTCATTTAAACCTAAAGTAGAATAGGTTTAAATTACATAATAACATTTTTGTAAGGGTATATTTACCAGGAAGTTAGTGCTCAAAGTATAAAACTTTCTGACCTTTTTAATAGATTATATGTCAAGGATTTTTTGGCCAAACAAACCTTACAAGCGTGAGAATCATAACCAGGTAAACTATTCATAAGAGAAGCGATTTAGTTCTGTAAATTTAAATCTAACGAAGGTAAGGAACATTTTTATAGTTAAGTATATAAGTACTTGTTAGAAATAATTTGATGTTTGAAAGAAGCGATGTTGTAGATTATCTATAGGCTTTTGTAAGAGAAAATATTTTATGAAATATTTTCTGGATAAATGCTTTGTGATATTGCTGTGACTGGTTTCATTTTGAAAACTCCATCAATTCCATTGAGCTATCCGTGCTAAGTAAAGTTGGAGAGAAAAATAGGTCAGCAATTTCAAATTTCATAATTTGCTATACATGTGTCGCAGAACTCTTTTAGCGACGCATTAAAGCAAGGAGTGGTCACAACACCCTTTTAGTGGCGCTCCAACGCAGCGTTGTCACAGCAATATATATATATATATATATATATATATATATATGGTGTTGTGAAACTCGACATAATCACATTGGATTTTTCGAGTTCCTGAGTTTACGTTATGGAGTTGTTCTAATGTTTTAGCATATAATACGTAAAAGACGTATTAGTTCAATTTACATTTTATTTGGGTTTGCAAACCATATTAAAAGAACTATAAGAATGGTCATACCGATTAGTATGCGCGTGTGCCATAACAATTAAATGCGCAATGTTCAGTGATTTTTATACTGCATGTTGTTTACTTTTACTAGATACGTATATATATTTCTTTTCCACGGCAAGATATAAGCTACAGTATTTTAATTTAGATTCAAAGATTCTATCTATCTACGTTTTTAAGTTGCGAGCAAATTGTGTTATGATTTAGAAATCTGCTTTTAATTTTAATAAGTTTTTAGTAAAAAAAGGTTAAAGTATCTGTTTAATTTTTAACTATAGCATGAAAATTAATATTAATTCCTCAGCATAAATATTTTGTTTATTTTTGAGACTTCTGCCTAATGTCTAAAGAATTTCTGTTGCATACGAAAAAGTTATTAAAAATTATTATTCCCAAATAATTTTTATTTTGGCTTTTGAATTATTTATTATATAGGAATTTAGAACACGCCAAATTCACTTAAATTAGATGTTCCACCAAAGACCGACTCAAAGATTCGAAACCAATTTTGCTCTATGACGACTTGTGCATAAAAACTCAATATTTCCATTAATTTTATTTTGAGTTTTTCGAATTGTTGAAGGTTTTCTTGGTTATTCATCGTGTTGCTTTCATTTTGTGTCCATTTAATTTAATGTGGGTGTAAGAGTTGTATTTCGCTTATTTTGATTGAGTTATAGCTTATTAAGGATAAGTGTACGGATAATATTCATTAAAAATTAATATAATTTAAAGTTTTTTTTACATTGTAGATGTTAAATAAATTCAGTTTAGTTTCCTCATTTGTTTGAAAAGACCCCAACATCCCATCTTTACTTCCTTTTCTGCTTAGGTGGCGCCCTCGTTCTCGCAAATATTTTCCTTAAAATCAGCTAGTCAAATTCTTTCCCTTTGGCCATTAATTCTGCCCTTTTTTAACCACTGGCTTTGTTGTAATGGCAATGGCAAACGTCCCGCTAACATCCTTACGGCGCTTTTGAGGTAAGACGTGTTTTCAAAATTTCTGCCTGGTACAGGTTTTGAAAAAAATTGCCCATAAGATTAGGTTGAGTTAAGATATATATTATATAGGTTAGGATAGACCGGAATACCCGAATTTACATAAACCAACCAGGTTGTAACATACTATCCATCTCGATTCAGTGGTTCCACATGGTCGGATAGGCATGTACTACAATCTAAGCGACGTGCATATTGAGTGCAAAGAAACAGGAAAATATCGAAGAAGTAGAGTTTGCAAGTTTTTTGAAAGTGGATATTAGGAGACGTTTGTAAAATTAATCTTTATTACAAAGTACTAACCCTTGAAAACGATTGGCAAAAAATTTTCGTTAGTACATTCAAGCAAGGTGTAAACTACACGCCTTCTTGAAGTTTAAATTCTTTTGGTGCTTAAGCGTACGAACATCTATTCCATCCTATTCTTGGGATTGATTTTGTTCTATTGTAGTAATCGTTAAAAACACCAGCGCGTATTCGTTTTATACTAGAGATGTTAAAGTCAGTGTTATGTAAGTCAGTTAAACGTCATTTTGAACAACAAATTGTTTGATTAGAATTGTTGTTTTAAATTTTGGAGTGACTAATTTGTGCAGGGAAACAATTAAATATTTAATATGAGATGTAATTGAAAGTGCTGGTGGAGAAAAATTCTGTAGTAAATACTCCTTGTATATTTGTTGTAGTTTGTTTAGCATTCTTCTTAATCTTCTTTGGGAATTAAACCACTCATAGTTTATAGAATCATCTTTATTTACGTTTCGATCCATGACCTAGGTCATTTGGCTAGGTTATCTACTTACTTTAATTTTCGTAAGCTAAATATGACATACCATTTTGCAAGTTAACAAATTATTTAAAAAATGAAAAAGTGCTAGCAAAGCGTGTACTCAATTTAGCTTCACACATTTATTGGAAAAATACTTTTAATACAAAACATTCAAAGAAACGAATTTTCTTCAACAAACGCTAAATCACCAACACATCCTAGTACTCTTCTTCAATGGCTTAGGTTTTTAAGTTTTCAAGGAAAGAATGGCGAATTAGTCAGACGTAAGGAAGAAAATCAAATATGTCTTTTTTTAAACTGGGTAATTGGTCGTGGTCGCTTGTACAAGTTCTCCTGAGCTCCTAGAGAAGACGGTCTTCCTATTTTCGAGGGCTTCAACTTTAAGGATAAAAGAGGATACTCCACTTGACAAATATGACACTGGAGGATGGTTGTTTTCATCATTATGTCTTCTAGCGACATTCTTATATAAATTGGCAACATATTTGAAATCAATCTTAATGAGGGATACCGCAAATTTTATGTTCTAGTTTTAACCCGTAAGTCGATAAGGTACCTTCGTTCTGGGCCACAAATCCGCCTTTTAACATGTATTTTCTTATGGGAAAAACCTAAGGTCCATTCTGGTCATTTTTGTAGCCATCACGGTCATCCATTCGTGGATCACGTGACGTCATCATGGCTAATCTTTCTCTTTTCAAATCAAAGTTCAAACCTACACCACTTCTGCCCTATTCTCGTCTTGACCATTGGATAAGCTTAAAAACATTTGGCAGAATAAGGTTACGCTTTCAAGTATGAAAATTATACAGAAAGTCAAATCGTATAAAATTTTATTAAAAATATACAAATGTTTACAATTAAAATTGTACATATAATATACATTAATTGTACTAACAACTTATATCCTAACATTACTATAATATATCTTCATCTTTCATAATCGCGTAATGTCCAATATGATTCTGTAATCAGGTTGCGTTTTTCATATGCGGATTAGAGCAAGCTTCTCCTGAGCGATAGTGTAGACATAGTGTTTGGACGGCTGAATTAAGTTCAGTCTTACAAATACATCCAACGCAGCCGACATTCTCATCAAAAGTAATTCTGTGTCTCATTATGGACCTTTTAATTTCTTCATTTTTATGAACATCAAAATCGTAGATACCAAATGGCTGCTCTTCTTCTTCTTCAACTGCTTTTAAAATTCTTGTTACATACGTCGTTGATCGTAATACAATAAAGACTGTCATAAGTTGCCGATTATTTTCATTCTTTATTAAGCTCAATACTTTCTTGTTAAGTAGGGAAATTCCATAAATATTGTTGGAGGGATAGTCCGTTGTATCAGAAGCTTGATGAAAATCTTGCTTCATGGCTTCATAAGAATCTTGATTCATAACTTTGTAGAATAAACTATCGGTGTGGTATAGATAATATGGCACTCATCCCCAAAAAGTGTCTTCATATATTTATAGTGGAAATCGTGAATAATCAAATTGGTTATATCGAATATGTATATGCCAATATATACGGGCATATTAAAATAAATATTCGATTTAAGTAGTTCCACTGTCACCAGATTTTCATCGAAGATGGTAACAGTTTTGAATAGGGGGTTGGATATTTTAAATTCAGCACCATATCTACCATCCAAGTTTTGCAAAAGTTTTACATTGAAATGTTTGCGGATATTATCCTTTGTCTTTCTGAAGACAGGATTATTCATCAGCTTGAACAAATTCTTCTTAAATTCATTCCTTGCATGTTTTCTAAGTTCAGTATTAATGTTAATGTAGAAATAACAGCTTCGTTTAAATTTTAACACTTTATGGATTCTTCTTAATTTAAGTTCATTTGACAGTGTCTGCTGAAGATTTCTATAGTGGATTACCGATTACGTATCTTTGTTTAAAATTTAATGTATCCATTGCCTTACTGCTTTTATCTTTTGCTACAGGTGGTATTCCAGTCTTCGGATCAATATGATTAAGACAGTAGAGGATATATTTATGTATATCATGGATACGCTCAGAAGAAGCTTGTTCAAAGTTCGCACTACGACAAACTTTACTTGATTCCTGGGTCATATTTAACATTGCCGATTGGACATTACTCGATAATGGAAGATGAAGACATAGATAATAATGTTGGGATATAAATTGTTAGTACATCTAATGTATATTTATGTACGATTGTACTTGCAAATATTTGTATATTTTTAATAAAATTTTATACTATTCGACTTTTAGTTTAATTTTATTACTTGTGGTCTAATCTTGAAACCATAACCTTTTTATATCAAATGCTTTTTAAGCTCGCCAATTGGTCGAGAATATAACAGCGCGAAAGTGATGTAGGTTTGAACTTTGATACTGAAAAGTAAATGGCTAGTCATGATGACGTCGCGTGATCCTCGAATGGATGACCTTGATGCGTACAAAAATGGCCAGAATAAACCTTAGATTTTCCCATTAGAAAATATATGTAAAATTATGCTCCTTGACCCAGGATGAAGGTAGCTTATCTAGTCCCGTACACGCTGTACAGTACAACTTGTTTTTAGTAGTAGTTTGTAGGTGTTTTATGACACAGGAACCAATTTCCTGTGAGCCTCGATGCTACTGTCTCGTTCAAAACCAAAACGTACATAATACCAACGTCACTGCTCAATTTGTGACATCTCAGGTTGTATAATACATATTCCTTTTGTAATACGCTACACATGTAAGTATGGTCTATGGATTAAATATTTTATAACGTTTAGCTTCCTCTGCTTCCTTGAAGAATCCCTTTGGGTCTGCACTTTTCGAAGATGCAGTGCATGTTTCTTTTTTAACTGAGATGCTTTTTGTCCATTATCCAATACCGATAATTTAATATTGAAAATATCGTACTTAGCACATGTGTCCTTTAAAGATGAATGAAAATGCGAGTTGAGATTGATATTGAATGTTCTTCGGTAGATGTGTCTTGTTTATACTCAAGTGCCCTTTATACAAGTTATACATGAGGCTAATATTCAAGTGGGAAAGAATAAATCGTCAATTGGGTTGTTCCTTGTGTAATCTGACCGGTAGGAAAGAAAGGAAGAAATGTGATCACGCATCACTTTCATTCTGTGATGCCTCCAAGTGTTATACGTAGGTTGTTCCTCAGTTCTTCTTTTTTAAAGCCCATATTGATCACCCGTCGGAAATTTATAATGTTTACAAAAAGAATCATTTGCAAACATCAACGCTATTTACGCCAACTTGGAAACGATAACAGATGCTTATAGATTTGTATACGCCCAGAAGAATATTTAGGTCGTCTTGTTCTCGATGCAGACTGTGTTACTAATCCGCTAAAGTAAACAATTTTTGCAGAAATGATTTTGTCTTTCAAAAGGTATCAGCAGATGTTTGCGCAATGCTTCTGTTATTTTTGTATGTGCTTCTTCCTGCATTTGCAGTCAACGATTTCAAATTTCTTCTCATCGACATTCTATTTCTAGAATTCACGAGTGTTAAACCTGCAATGCGGAATCTTTCTCGGTTTAGAGGTTTACGCTCAAACCTTGGCTGTTTTCTAGAGCAACGTGGATTGTACAGTCTGGGGTATTACGATGGTGCTTCCATGCTGTTCAATAAAACCTCATTAAACGTCAATATAATTTTGAGGCTAAGCGGAAAACCTAATGTTTGCTATAAGGACCATTACTATACGAAACAAAGTAAAACTAGTAAATAAAGATTGCTTGGGCAACAGGTACTTTTCCTTACTCTTTATTGATCCCTTCTTAAATCATGCAGACTTAAAAGTTCACCGAAGAATGGGGTTGTTGTTGCCATGAGAGCACCACAAAATTATTATCAATTTCATCATTGTTCGTGAGTGTTAAGTTTAGGTACAATAGTTTAGGTACAATATCGCTATACAGTAATGGCAAGTTACAGTCCAGCATCATAGATGGCGTTAAAGTAAGTGAAAAGTGATTATGTTTATGTTTGAGTTCATCCTTTACTATTATCGTTCATGATTTTTCGAACAAATGCTAGTTAAATTGTATTTCAAGTCCTCAATACTTTAAATTATATTTTCATTTGAATGGGACAGTGATATAAATTTCATCACCGTTGTAAAACTGTATAAAAATTTTTTAGATTTTTGTTTTAAAAGCGTTGCAGTCAAAGAAGATTTTCGTTTCGGTGTAGAATGTATTTATTTCGTTAAAAGTCTAACGGTAGTTTTAAATTAAAATAAACATTAGGTAACTACACAAAACAAGTATGCACTACATTTGATTTTCCAAGGCTCCACCTGAGAAGGTTTTACGAGGGTCTTTCAATAAGTCTTTAGAAAAACATAGAAAAATATTTTTTTTGGGTAGATTTTTTTTTTATTTTTCAACATAATCTTCCTTCAGCTCTATACATTTTTCTAAGCGTTTTTCCAAATTTTTTAAGTTGTCCAAAAAATAGAATTTTGGAAGCTCCTCAAAATAGGCATTTGCTTGGGCGATAACCTCCTTGTTAGACGTAAAGTTTTGTTCGCCAAGCCATTTCTTCAAATGGTGAAATAAGAAAAAATCACTGGGGGAGAGGGCAAATCTGGCAAATACGGTCGATGTTGTAATAATTGGAACTTTAATTCTATAATTTTGGCCATTGCAACTGTGCAGGTTGTTCATCCGTGAATTGTCTTGAAGAAAGAGAATCTTTTCCGTTTCAAATGAGGACGTTTTTCCTTGATTTCTTCGCTCAGACGGTCCAATAACTCTCCAGTTATCGTTTTTCCCTTTTCCAAGTAATCGATGTAGATGATTCCGCATGCATCCCAAAAGATCGTGATCATAACCTTACCGGCCGATTTCACCGTCTTCGTCTTCTTCGGAGCCCGTTCGCCTTCAGAAATCCACTATTTTCACTGTTCTTTTGTCTCTGGAGGATAATAATGTATCCTTATTTCGTCGACAATTATGTATCGACGCAGAAAATCCTCAGGATTGTAACGGAAAAGCGCCAAAAAAGCCTTTGAGTTGACCACACGATTGCGTTTATTCTCCACTGTGAGCAACCGCGGCAGCCATCTTGCCGAAATTTTTTCGCAGCCAATTTTTCGTGCAAAATTGCAGCGACTGTGCCTTGCAATATGCCTGTGACCTCAACTATTTCGCGCACTTTTATTCGTCGATCATTTAAAATTGTATTCGTCATCATCATTTTGTTTTCGACCTTACTTAAGGTCGGTTTGACGCAGCTCTAACTTCTTTTCTATTCTGTGCTAATCTAAAAAGCTCTACATACCCTTCACAACCTAAATTTCTAATAATTTGACTAATATAGTTTGGTCTAGGTCTTCCTATATCCTTCTATCTTTTTCCTATCCAGCTGGCTCTACATAGATATTAGCAACCTGATGGTTGTTAAAGAACTCTAACATGTTTACATGATTACCATTTATAGGGAAATGAAATATAACCTGGTTATCCGCTTCAAAAAGGAAAAGTGTTAAATTATATGTTATGGTAAGGCTTAAGCAACGAATCGCTGTCTACATGCCAGACCGCTACCTAATTGTGAGTTATGTTATGGTGACGTTTATTAAATTATATGTTATGGTAAGGCTTAAGCAACAAATCGCTACCAACATGCCAGACCGCTACCTAATTGTGAGTTATGTCATGGTGACGTTTATTAAATTATATGTTATGGTAAGGCTTAAGCAACGAAACGCTACCAACATGCCAGACCGCTACCTAATTGTGAGTTATGTCATGATGACGTTTATTAAATTATCTGTTATGGTAAGGCTTAAGCAACGAAACGCTACCAACATGCCAGACCGATACCTAATTGTGAGTTATGTCATGATGACGTTTATTAAATTATCTGTTATGATAAGGCTTAAGCAACGAAACGCTACCAACATGCCAGACCGCTACCTAATTGTGAGTTATGTCAAGGTGACGTTTATTAAATTATATGTTATGGTAAGGCTTAAGCAACAAATCGCTACCAACATGCCAGACCGCTACCTAATTGTGAGCTATATCATGGTGACGTTTATTAAATTATATGTTATGGTAAGGCTTAAGCAACGAAACGCTACCAACATGCCAGACCTCTAACTAATTGTGAGTTATGTCCTGGTGACATTTAGTTAACTGATTTTTATTTTTTTGTTTTGTTTTCGAACTTACTTAAAGTCGGTTTGATGCAGCTCTAAATTCTTTTCTATTCTGAGCTAATCTAAAAAGGTCCACATACCCTTCACAACCTAAATCTCTAATTATTTGACTAATATAGCTTTGTCTAGGCCTTCCTACTCTATTTTTATTTGGTAGTCTATAATCTAAGACTTTACTAAATAGTCCCTCATGTCTTAACTGGTGCCCTATCATTCTATCTCCTGACCTTCAATTGTTTCCACATACAGGGTTCCTCACCTATCCTTCTATAAACTTCCTCGTTTGTTACTCTATCTGTCCAGCTAATCTTTAACATTCTCCTATAGCACCAAGTTTCAAAAGCTTCTATCCTTTTCTTATCTACTTCTTTAATTGTCCAAGTCTCACTACCGTATAGTAGAACGCTCCATACGTACGACTTTAAAAACTTTTTCTATTATCTAAACTAATACTATTAGCTATTAGTAAGTTTTTCTTTTTTAAAAACATTTTTCTAGCTTGAGCTATTCTAGCTACTATATCCCTTCTGCTACGTCCATCCTTTGTAATTATACTACCTAAATAGCAAAATTCATCTACCTCCTCTAACTCGGTATTACCTATTTTTAATTTTGGTTTATAACTAGGCTGTAACTCACTTGTCATTATCTTTGTCTTTACCGAGTTAATTCTCATACTATAGTTACTCCGTAGTATCTCATCTAAAATATTTAAAAACTCTCCTAACTCTTTTCTAGACTCTGCTATAATGGCTATATCATCTGCAAAACGTAACATGTCTATTTTCTGTCCCTGTACACTAATACCTATCTCTTTTCTCTCTCTAGCTAAGTTTAAAGCTTCCTCAATATAAACATTAAAAATCAAGGAGACAGTATACAACCCTGTCTAACACCATTTCTAATCTTAGCTTCCTTTTCTATTTCATCAAATCTAATTACTACACTTTGGTTTTATATAGACTGTAAATAATTTTTCTATCCCTATGAGAGATTCATATTTTTGCAAAACCCTGAACATAACAATCCAATTAACCCTATCAAATGCTTTTCTAAATCTACAAATGCGAAATGAGTCTTTTATTTTTTGTAACCTTTTTCGATAATTACCCTAATCATTAGTATCGGTTCTCTAGTCCTCTGTCTTTACGAAAACCATATTGGTCTTCGCCTAAATAATTCTCAGTCAAAGCTTCTACTCTATTTTAATTATTATTGTTAGTATTTTGGAAGCATGAGAAGTTAAACTAACCGTTCTAAAATTCTCACACCTATCAGCTCCTGACTTTTTGGGATTGCGATAATAATATTTTTTCGAAATCTATTGGAACCTCACCTGTATCATATATTAATTTCACTAGTTCATATAATCTATCTAAAGTTTTCTGACTTGCATATTTTATTAATTCTGCGGAATATCGTCTATCCCTGGTGCTTTATTTAGTTTAAGATTCCGAACAGCTCTATCAAATTCCTCTCTTAGTATTGAGAACCCTATTTCTACATCCTCTTCTTGGTCGTTCTCTAACTCGTCCATATCGTCTCCCTTATATAAATCTTCTAAATATCTTTTCCATCTATCTGCTACCTCAACTTTATTTATTAGAAGCTCATTATTCTCGTCTCTAATACCATTATATTTTTCCTATCTTCCCAAAAACTTTTTAACTGCCCTGTATGCCCTGTCTGTCTTACCTACTCTCAAATCATCTTGTATTCCCTTACAGTTCTCTTCCATCCATTTATTTCTAGCTTTTCTACACTCATGTACTATCTTATTTCTAACTGTATTATATTTTGCTTACTTTCACTATCCACTTCTCTGAAAGGTTTAAGCTTTCTTCTATTCTCTATTAAATCTAATATCTCCTTTGTTACCCACGGTTTTCTCGCTTCTATTTTTTCTTACCTATAGTCTGTGTTGCTGTATCATGTACAGTCAGTTTTATTTCTTTCCATCTATTTTCTACGTTCCTTCCTACAGCTATCTCTTTGCTCTTATTATCTAATACTTGTTTATATTCCTCTTTACCCTACTATCATTAAGCTTACCTAGATCCCATCCTTCTCTTTTACCCTTTCTCAATTTTTTGAATTTTAGTTTACACTTCATTTTAACTAAGTTATGATCGCTATCTATGTCAGCCCCTGGATAACTACGACAGTTTTAACTTGGTTTCTAAATCTTTGTTTAACTAAAATATAATCTATTTGGTATCTAGCCCTATCACCTGGGGCTTTCCAGGTATATCTTCTCCTAACATGTTGTTCGAATAGGGTGTTTACAGTTACTAATCTATGTTCCTGGCAAAACTCAACTAATCTTTCTCCTCTATCATTTCGTCTGCCATACCCAAATTTTCCTACCATTTTCCCTCACTACCTTCTCCCACTGACGCATTAAAATCGCCCATAACTATTAAATTCTCATCTCCTTTTACTTTTCTCACTATACTATTTATATCCTCGTATACCTTTTCTACTTCCTCATCCTCGTACTGAGTTGTTGGCATGTAAACCTGTACTAAAACAGTGTCTGTGGGTTTTGTACTCAATCTAACCATAATTATTCTATCACTAAATTGTAAGTACTCTTTAACTTTATGCCCTAATCTTTTACCTAACACTATTCCTACCCCTGCCTGTCCATTAGTTGAAGAAGTTGTAATTATTCTATAATTATCTTTCCAAAAGTCATTACTATCTGGCCATCTCACCTCACTAATACCTAAAATGTCCAGCTTTGCCTTTCTCATTTCGACTAATAAATTCGTTAACTTATCTACTCTAAGTAATGACCTTACATTCCAAGTCCCTATCACTAAATCGAACTGTTGTTTTATATTCTTACGATGACGAGCCCCAAGTACCCCCTCCCGGAGATCCGAATGAGGGAGTATTTTACCTCCGGACAAGAATTTTACTTGTGAGCTCTCCATCATATATATTTCGTGTTTTAGGCCACGCACACCTGGGAAATATTATATATATATTATATATATATTATATTCGTGTATTTTGTAAATTATTTTGGGGGTAGACACTTCCACAGGGCGTCCGGAACGATGTTCATCTTTTGTGGATGCACGGCTACGTTTAAACTCATTCACTCAATTGTAAACAGTTGTAAACACAGGAGCACATGTGCCATGAACTTCATTCAACTCAGCTTTGATTTTTTTCGCCGTTAACCCTTTTAAATACAAATGTTTAATCACTGCTCTAAACTCACTTTTATCCATTGTTATAATCAAATGAAAGTTCATACTTCAATCAACAAAAAAAATAAAACTACGTGATGGATACGGCTGAAACTCTAACAGTCGACTAGTGCTGCTTACCGCGAAAATGTTATTTTCGGTACTACGAGCGCCATCTCTTGGATTTTCTAGGGACTTATTGAACGTCTCTCGTACATTGGCCAGACGCGAGTTTTTTTTTTACCTGAAAATTTGGAATTTTGCCAATCCTCTGTCGTTCCGAGCAAAGTAAGGGTCTTTAAGGTGCATGACAACACACACAGGGGACCAATATTTTACCTCTCATGTGAAGGAGAGCGTATTTTTGTGAAAAATGCTCGCCTAACATTTTTCAAACGTACTGTGCATATTTTAGAGAGGGCTTGGTCACAAATATTTCGCCGCTTCATACTTCTCCTTTGTTCATTTATCAAAGAAAAAGTTACGCACGTTGGGAATTTTGAACTTCGTTACCTCAGCATTTCCTAGTGCTATTGTTTTGTTAGGAATATGGTACCTGCAAATTATTGTCCCTCATTTCTCTGTGTGAAACCATCCTTTCGTTATAGGAATATTGGATTTTGAACTTGTAGTATTTCTTTGTTAATATTGTTATTTGAAAACACATTTATTTCAACATGATAACCACAGAAAGATTATTGTTTCAAGGAAATGGCGTCTTAGAAATGTTAACAGCATTATAACAAATACTCACTTTGTTTCATCAAACAAGCGATAATTTCACAGAAATTGAAGCTATAGCACAATTATCCTCAGATATCATTTCAAAGTTCAGCACACTTTATTTCATTTGTCGTTTGGACGAAGACAGTACAGGATAAATTTCCCGCATACGTAACTGATTTAGATTAACATTCTTTTCAAATTCAGACAGGGTTCATGCAAATGCAAAGACAGTTTGATGTAAAATTTTCACTCGCACCGCAAGTGGTTGAGACCCAACCAGCGACAAATAACATAAGGCTATCGCCGATAGAAGTAGTTAAATCTTCAGGAAAATTGGAAGATTTTGAATCATACTTTAATTCTTTGCGTACTTTAATAGATTCCAATTAACAACTTTCTTTAATTGATATGTATGATTTTTTGTTAAGCAGTTGAGATGATAAATCTAAGCAGCTCATTAAACATTTAGCTGTCTCTAATGATAATTACCCTATAGCCCTAAAAATTACCACTGATCTGTATAAATATAAACATAAACGATTAGTTCTTGCCACTTATTTAAATTGTATGGAACAAGCTTCAAAAGTGAACTCCGCTACGTCAGAAAATGTTCGCTGTATTTGTTTGTTTGTTTTTGTTTGATTTTATTATTTTTAATTGATACTCAATCAGATTTTAATTTACAATTTTTCGTTTTACCGGAAACATGTAATCAATTGGCGGTCACTCTTTTGTCAAAACACCAGTGAAATCATATCGATGGATTACAATTGGGCTGATCCAAAGTTCTTTGTACCTGTGAAAACTAATTTGTTGTGAGGAGCAGATATTTTCGCTGAAATTTTATTGAACGAATTCCGTCTCGGGCAACTAGATGAACCGGCCGCTATTCTTACCAAATTTGGTTGGATTCTAACTGGTAAAGTAGGTTGTTCAGAAACTATTTCTACTTTACTGAGTGCTTACGTGGAGCCGATCGATGAAACTCTAACTCATTTTTAGGATTTAAAGAACGTTCCAACTGAAGAAGTCCACGAAAATATGCAGAAAATTTGTTGTGTGAAGAGATGTTTTGTTCAAACTTGTTCTAGAAATGCGGTAGGTAATTTCATGGTTTTATTGCCATTTAAAGAACCAGAACAAATTTTCAGCGAGTTGTTTTTGTTGTGAGAAGGACGTTTGCAAAGTGATTCACAATTGCGATCGTCTTACAATGTTTTCATGCAAGACTATTTAAATGCAGGTCACATGAGTGCTGTGCCACTTTCTTCATTGGACACTAGTCCTGTTTATTACATTCCGCGTCATGCAGTAATCACGCCAGTGAACACAACAACTAAATTAAGAGGTTTTTTTTATGCAAGTGCACACCCGCAGACGATGTTTCAGTAATTGACACATTGTTACAGAGTGAAGCATTACAAAGAGATATTTTTGAGTTTTTATTACATAGAGTTCACAACATTACTTTAGCTACTGAAATCAAACAGATGTATTGTCAAATCAATGTGACACCAAATCACCGGAGTTACCAACGTATTTTATGGGGATTCGATCCATCTAATCCTATGATTGATTACCGACTAAATACAGTTTCTTATCGATTAAAAGCTTCGTCTTTTCTTGCTTTTCGCGCAATCTGAGAATTATTAAAGTTGGAAGCGAATTAGTATTCCTAAGTTTCAATGTTTTATCGTTGAATTCGTATGTTGATGACGTCATCACTGGTTGCGACACGCTAAATGAAGCCAACTTACTAGTTCAAGAACCGACTGAATTATGTAAGCTTGGTGGTTTTGAACTTAGAAAGTGAAGTAGCAATTCCACCATTGTGCTGTCGAATATATCCAATTCACATATCGAACAATTTCCGATTACTTTTATCCAGGAACGAATCCTTTTGGTGAAAGTGTTTGGCTTAAAATGGTGTTCTGATTCATATAGTTTTTGATATGTAATACAAATCAGTGAACGCCTTTGTACAAAAAGAAACGTTTCTTCGGTACTTGATAGAATTTCTTATCCTTGAGTTTTTTTAACTCCAGTTACATTTTTTGCAAAACAATTTGTTCAGTGTTTATGGCTTTTGGGAATCTGCTGAAATGCCCAACCTCTATAAAACTTTATTCTTCAACGGGACAAATATTTGTCGCAACTTCCAGCATTATTACATTTAAAAATACCTCATCAGTTGATGTGTCAATAGCAAAAGTAAGTCGAATTACATGCCTTTTGTGATACTTTAGGAGCAGGCTATGCCTCTGTTGTTTATTTTCGTGCGTCGATAAAAGTGACAACATTTTCGTTTATTTTGTTTGTGCAAAAAGTTGCTCTCGTCAACAAGGTTTCGTTGTCGCGATTAGACTTATGCGCAGCCGTTTTACGTGGATTACGTAAAAATGACATATTTCAAGGTAGAATTTCTAAACATACTGGCTTGGTTGGACTCTACAATCACACTTTCCTAGTTGAAATTGTCTTTGAATAAATAGAAAACTATCGTTGTAAGCAGAATTCCACAAGTTCAATCGCTCATTGCTACTTCAGAATGAAATCATGTTGTATCTCAAAACAACCCTGCAGATTTTGCTTCCAGGGAGAGGCCTCTGCATCTGAACTCATCAAGCATCCACTAGGTCCTTGGTGGTAAAAATTGCCTACGGAGAAGTGGCCTACACAACCATTTGTCTGTAGTCCTACAACAAACATTCTATAACAAGTCTCTTCCGAAGCAAAAGTAGCGTTAGTTGTCGTCGAACCTTCAGAAAATGTATTGTATAATCTATATTTTGAAAATAATTGCTTTTTGTTGTCGATTCGGGTTTAATTTAAGGTCGTCTCACGAAAATTAACTGGTGCGATTATACTGTGTGAAAAGATATCTACTTTGAAATTAGGGATTAAATATATTCTAAACATTGCATTCTCGAAAGATTTGTAAAAATTGAAAAATGGACAGCTAACCAGTTAACAACTTCGTCCTCTTTCTCCTTTTGTTGACAGCCGGGAGTTTCCCAGAGTGGAAGGTTGGTTAAGATATTGGGAGGTTCAAATCGCTTAACCACTCTGATCGTAACTGATGATCACGTTAAAAATTTGCATTGAACAATCGTACTATCCGTTCATTACAACATTTTTGGATTTTGTCTGAATCGGAAAGAGGGACAAAACCATTAGAGACATATATTTGCCTATTCGTTTGTTTGCGCCTAAAATTAGTTTCAAATATGTCGTGTTTAACTCCAAGCAATTCTTTAACCTTTGAACCTCTTTTCCTAATTCCAGACACAGAACTTATGGAAATTTCCATTAATCAATTGCATGGCTGGTTAATTAGTCCAGCGGTTACTGCAAATTTTCTTGAAGCGTTGGCAATCAGCAAAAGTCCAAATGGTTGGGCTTCGAGCAATCACTAAAACTTAATCCTTTTGTTTTAATTAAAGATAATAATACTCCATCTCTTTGTTGGAGGTTCGGTAGGATCCTCCAACTGCATGCTGTCAAAAACAACGTCGTACGCGTTGTCGCAGTTAAGAGAACACGCGGTACCTTTAAAAGACCTGTGACAAAGCTCTGCCCTTCGTCCACAGAGCAGTAATTTTTATTTATATAACAGTTGTTTTGACTTACGTTTGTTTGTATACTTGTATCATAAGCCCATTGCATTAAGGTGTATATAAGCATTTTACTATAGTTACCTATAATTTTTTTGTTTTAGTTGTGCATATTAGATTTTCTCCGTTGGCGTTGTTTAAAATAAATTTATGTTTATTTTGTTGTGTAGGATGTTTGGGCAACAGGTTCATACATACATAAAACAACAAACAACCATAAATGAAAACCGGTTACTGTCACAATAGTGCAGTGGCGTGCCTAGAAATTTTGTCTGGGGGGGTTGACAACTTATTGCTTGATGGAGAGAAACTACTATTGGTCTTGACCTGTTTAGTACATAAAATAATATTTCATAAAAATAAAACAAATTTAGCATTAATACAAGGTGTTAAGAATACGGTTAACTTCAATATGGGAAAAGTAGGCATGTATACAAATATTTACATTAACAGTACTTTTAAGCACTTACCTGAATTATTACTCTTGCGGCGGCGAGCACTGGAACAAATGGAGATGTGTAGACTAAGGCGGTAGTTATTATCGTTTGTCAACATATAACTACGAATTAAACTAGTTTTAAATTATTTCTTACGGCACAGCACAAATAACACAGAATATCTTTAAAGTTTAATCGCCACAGTTTAATCTACAGAGCGGATGCAAATTTACCCGTAATTATAATTTATGCTACAATTGAATAGTTTAATAATACAAATAGAAACAAAACACAAGAAGTCTACAAAATAAAATCTAGGCGTCGTTTTTTTGATTTAGCCAGGTCATCAATGACGTGATCAATGTAAACAGAGATTTCTCTGTGAATATTTAGAATAGCTAATCCATTTAGTCTATCCTCTCCTGTCGTGTTTCGAAGGTATGTTTTCAATCTTGTCAAAGTTGAAAACGCCCTTTCGTTGGATGCTGTTGTCACAGGAATGGTAATTCTGTAAACTTTGGAATAGATATTAATGAGAATATTGTGAGCGCTTACATCCTATCCGCTGAAGGGAAAAACTAACGAAGTTTGCTGTTCCTCTTATTTAATGCTAAAATAGAATTTTTTTGTTTTAAAAACCCAGATCTTTTAGGCGGCCCTCCCCCGCACGCCACTGCAATAGTGCAGTTAGACTTATACCATTACTATTCTACCCATACATACAGTTTTGTTACATGCTCGTATTGTGCTGCAATCTAGTGGCAGAATAGGTGAAATACGAGATGTTTAGGACGCGTTTAGTTTGGGACACTCATAAATTTACCGCCAAGAAATCATATGATTGCTTTTATGTCAACTCACTAGGTGGCTTAAAGTCTTATATTCACAATAATGTATTAACATTCACTTAGTGGTCAACACTTGTTGAGGAATAAGGTAAGCGAATGTTTACATGTTTTTGTATTTTACATGCTTTCCTTAATAAAGTTACTATAAATAAATAAAGTTTCAAAGGTGAATTTTGTTAAATAGTTAGACCTATATATTAGTTGTTTTCTGGTGCTACAGTGTCTTCTTAATTTTAACCTCCAATTTTTGCAATCAATTTTTTTTAATACCCCTGTCGTGTAGGGAGGTTTGAACCGTTTGGTATAGGGAGCTTTGGGACGACCCAAACCATCCACCAACTTATAATGTGTGGTTGTAACACTTCTATTTACTTGTTTCAGTTAACCGAATATGTCGCATAAATACGTAAAAAAGGGAAATCGCGAGTTTGCCTCAAAACCTTATAGATGATGCTATAATTGAGGTTAAAAGTGGTAAAGGGATAAGACCAACAGCCCGTAGATATGGAATTTCAAAAAGCACATTGCCCAGGTTATCAAACACCAGGGTTTTTAAAGGAATTAACTATTCAACCAAACATTCCAGTAAGCAAGTATTTACAAAGACCTAAGAAACTATGTTAGCAAACTATTACATTCTGGCATCAAAACTTCACTATGGATTAAACAGAAAGGCAGCTCTAAAATTGGCATACAACTTTGCAAAATGCGACAAAATTGAATATCCAAAAGCATGTGATAAAGGGGAGAGTGCAACAAAAGACTGGCTGCGTGGATTTTATACCAGAAATTCCAATATATCCTTGAGAAAACCTGAGGCAACTAGTTTAAACAGGTCTACTAGTTTTATTAAAAATAATGACAATCAGTACTACAAAAACTTAAAAGCTATATTAGAAAATTAAAAGATTAGACCGGAAGACATATGGAAAATTGACGAAACGGGCCTGACAACAGTTCATAAACAAAAAAATTTTTAACTCAAAAGGGGTGTAAACAAGTTGGTCAAATGACGTCCGCAGAACGTGGTTCTCTTGTAACTGCTTGCTGTAGCATAAATGCCATTGGACAGTCCATCCCACCATTTTACATATTTCCAAGAGTAAATTTCCGAGCTATTATGATAAAGGGTAAAATAAATAACCACCTATTTTAAATTAATTTCAACATATTCCTATACTTTGTTTTGCAGGTGGACCAGCAGGCTGCAAGGGCGCGGCTTATCCAAGTGGATGGACGACTGGAGAAAACTTCATAACTTTCTTTAAGCATTTTCTTGAGTATGCTAAACCATCTAAAATTGGCATGTATTAATAATTTTCGACAACCATGACAGTCACATCCAGATCGACGTAATAAATTTAGGACGTTAAAATAATGTAATTTTACTTACATGGCCGCTCACAGCAGTCATAAACTGCAACCGCTTGACATTTTCGTTTATGGTCCATTCAAAACCTATTTTAATTCAGCTACAGAAAGCCTTATGCTGAGGCAACCAGGTAAACCCATCCAAATATATGACATACCAGAACTTTCAAGACGCAATGGCAAAGGCATTTACACCTTCAAACATTGTTAGCGGTTTTAGTCAGACGGGCATCTACCCCTTTAATGAACATACATTTATAGAAGACGATTTTTTGGGGGTTTATGTGACTGATCGTGATTTACCAACTTCCTCAAACGACTTAGTTTTGCAATACAACATGTAACGAAACGATGTAGAAAATATTGCTCCTAAGCCAGGTGAGAACTCCCAAATAATGACAGTCACTTCAGCTGATTCTGACATTATCAGTCCAGAAAAAATTTTACCGTTTCCCAAAGCAGCACCGTCCATTAAGAAAAATAGTGGGCGAAAGCCCGGAAGAACTAGAGTGATTACCGAAACGCCCGAAAAAAATGAAATTGAGGAACAACAAGCAGCCAGAAACAGAAAAAAGAAAATTGAATCCAAAAACGCACTACAAGAAGATTAACACCAGAATCAAAAGAAGAAACGAAAGTTATGGAGAGTTCTTCATAAGAGGATGAAAATTTTAACAAAAAAGGCATTTGCAAAAATAGCTGTTCAGATGTAGATTTTATTAGTGATGAAGATAAGGTTTTGCCTGAATTTAATGTAAAAGACAGAATCCTTCTACTAAAGTTAAAAGTAGAAAGAAAAATAGAAAATTTTGTTTGTTATATTGCTAAAATTTTGAACTTCACAAGTTCTCCTTTCATATTTAAAGTAACATATTTGTGCAAAAGTTCCAAAACAAATGAATTCTATTTTCCTGTTGAAGTGGACACAGATGACATATCAATGGACCAAATCGTTGGAAAGTTGAATGAACCTATTTCCAGAGGTTCAAGTAAAAAGATTCATCATTATCAGCATTGGGTCTTCAGTCCTAGAACTGGTTAAACGCGTACTCTCATTGTTTCCTAGTCTGAACCAACCTACACATTTCCCTGAAATTTGCACAGTCTGCATCTATCACCATTTGTGTGCGAAAGTCTGATCTGGGTCTACCTCTACCTATCTTTTCCTATCTCTGCTTGTAATATATTCCGTACTATTCCCCAGAAATGCCTTAGAGCGTATCCTGTCCTTCTATTTCTCCTACTTTTTTATTTTCCACAGATATCTTTATTCCTCTACTATTTCTACAACCTATTTGTAGGTAACTTTGTCTATCCATGCTACCCCTATTTTATTGATGTACTGTGCTGTGCTTCACACTATGCTTTGAATAGTTTTCTTCTTGTATCTATGTTCGTTGTTTTTGAACATAGCTGCTGTTCTTTTTTGTTTAATGCAGTTCGGTCACCATTTATTGTTTTACAGTTATATACCCTATTTTTCCGATATTCAGTGGTATGTGAAGGGGGGTAAGCGGCCTTTGGTTGCCAAGTTCCCCCAGCACCTGAAACTTTGCCGAATTAATAGTTTTTCCAGTTTATCCTTTCGCACAATCAACATTAGTTGAAAATATTTCACAACCACACCTGTAGTTGTTTATAATAATCATCAGATTTAAGAGCAGTAATTTTTTCATCATTGGGTTTTAGATCTTGAAACTGGTTGGACCTGAGCTTATTTATGTTCTGAGCTAGCCTACACAGTTCCCTACAATTCTCACAACAGCCGATGTACAGTTCAATTCCCTTCTATTGTTTTCTAATTATATGCCCTATTTCACCAAGATTCAGTGGTATGTGAAGGGAGTTAAGCAGCCTGTGGCTGCCAAGGATCCCACAACACTTAGACATTTGCCGTATTAGTAGTTTTCAAGTAAATCCTTTCGTACAATTAACATTATTTGAGAGTATTGCAAAACTAATAGCTGTAGTTATTTATAATAATCACCATGTTTAACTACAATTATTATTTTTGTCATTAGTTTTTACATCTTGCGACTGGTTGGAAGAATACCTCCATTGATTTCTATTCTGAGCTAGCCTACACATTTCCCTGAAATTCTCACAGCCGACAACTTTCACTATCTGTGTGCAGTAGGTCTACCTCTAGGTCTACCTCTACTTCTCTTTTTTCCTATCTCTGCTTCTAATATATTCCGCACTATTTCCTCATATCTTAGTATGTGGCCTATCATCCTATCTCTCCTATTTTTTACTGTTTCCCACATAGTTTTTTCTTTTCCTACCATTTCTAGTACCTCTTTGTACTTTGTTCTTAATGTTGTCTGTCCATGGTATCTTCATCATACGTCTGTAGCACCACATTTCAAAGGCTTCTACTTTTTTCTTGTCTGCTTCTCCTACTGTCCAGGCTTAACAGTCATACAGTGCTGTGCTCCACACGTATGTTTTAGCAATCCTTCCTTTGTTTATATGTTTGTGGTCTTTGAACACAGTAGTTGCTTTTTCTTGTTAAATGTAGCACGACCTTGTGCTAATCTTTGTTTTATATCTTTTGTGCTTTTCCAATCTTGCGTTATTTGACTTCCTAGGTAGCAGAAATCTTTAACCTCTTGTAAGTTCTCGTTATCTATTTGTAGTCTTGTTTTTGATTTATTTTCCCCTCTTTTGCATACTAGAACCTTAGTTTTATTTTTGTTAATTTTCATACCATATCTCTTCGTTAAAACTGTTTCCATTTCATTAAGAGTAGCTTCTAACTCTTCTTTACTAGATGCTAATACCGCTATATCATCTGCAAATCTAAGCATATCGATCTTTTGTCCCTGCATATTAATTCCAAATGCCTTCTTGCATTTGACAGTATTCATTGCCTCTTCTATGTACAAGTTAAAAATTAATAGGGATCAGGCACATCCCTGTCTCACCCTTTTTCTAATACTTCCTTGCTCTAATTCTATTACCGCTGTTTGTTCTTTGTATAAGCTATGTACTATTCGTCTATCCCTATAACTCATTCCAATCTCTTTTGAGTATTTTGAACATTTTTTCCATTTTACATTGTCGAATGCTTTTTCCAGATTTACAAACCCTATATATACGCTTTCCCCCTTCTCTATTGTTTTCTTCATTATCACCCTCAGAGCTAAAATAGCCTCCCGTGTTACCCTGTTTCGCATAAACCCAAATTGAACTTCTCCCAGTATTTCTTCAGCTCGTTTTTCCATTCGTCTTTGTACAATCTTAATATTTTTGAAATGTGTGCTGTCAAACTTATTGTTCAAAAATTTTTACATCTATCCGCGCCTCTTTTTTTTGGTATAGTTACTATGATGTTACGTTTGAAATCTTTGGGTAGCTCGCTTGTCTCATACATATAGCTTACAAGTCGGAAGAGACGTTTTGTTACTGCTTGTCCAGCGGCTTTTAGAGTTTCTGCTTGCACCTTGTCTGTACCCGACGCCTTACCATTTTTCAGCCTCTTTATTAATAATTCAAACTCATTAGAATTAATTCTAATTAATTCTAATTAATTCTAATTAATTCTAATTATTTGTAATTAATTCTAATTAATTCTAACCAGTTCTAATTAATACTAATTAATTTGTATGCTTCGTCTGTCTTTTCTATTGCCATCTTAGTTTGTACCTCGTTGCACTTTTCATCAATCTATTGTTCTTTAACTTTCCTGCATTTGTGAATAATTTTCCATTTTATGGCTTTGTATCTCTGTTTTCCTGTTTCGTCTGATCTATTTTTGTATTTTCGTTTTTCTTCTATTAAATTCAGAATATGCTTTGTTATCCATGGTTTCTTATTTTCTTTTTGTGTATACCCCAGAATATCTCTATGTCTAAGCTGGACTTAAGGTTATTCCATTCGGTTTCTACTTCTTTAGTATCAGAAATTTTCCCGATATCTTTCAGCAATTCATTTGACTTTTTTTCAAATATTTCGTGGATATTTTTATCTTTTAGCTTCTCACAATCAAAGTGCCTTTTTTCGTTCCTCTTTTTCAGATTTTTAAATTTAAGTGGGGCCTTCATAATTACGATGTTATAATCAGTGTTTATATCTGCTTCCGGGTAGCTTCTACAATCTCTTACTTGATTTCTAAACCGTTGTCTAACAATAATGTAATCTATTTGATATCTTTCTATATCTCCTGGCATCTTCCAGGTGTATCGTTTTCTAGCATGATATTGAAATAATGTATTTGTGATGGATAAGTTGTTCTTGTTGCAAAGTTCTACCAGCTTATTTCCCCTGTCATTTCTCGTGCCTAAACCAAATAAACCTACTATCGCTCCTTCCCTACCCTCAGCTACCACTGCATTAAAATCCCCCGTAATTATTAAATTTTCATGTCCTTTTACGAATTTTAGTATGTCTTCGATATCTTTGTAGATCGCCTCTACCTCTTCCTCACTGTAGCTAGATGGGGGGCATGTATACTTGTATTATTACTGTATGTACTGGTTTAGACTCAAATCTAACCATGAGTACTCTTTCGTTTTTTTGTAAGTAATTTTCTACACGTCGTCCTATCTTTTTTCGCATAGCTATCCCCACACTCGAATTTCCTTTCTCTGATCCTGCATGAATTACCCTGAAGTCTCCACTCCAAAAATCCCCCGCCTCTGGCTAGCGGACTTCGCTAATTCCTACTATGTCTAGTGCTAACCTATCCATTTCGAGTTTCAGGTTCTCTAGCTTACCTACTTGTTTCATACTTCTGACATTCCACGCTCCGACTCGCAGAATGTTCACGGATCTTTTTTTATTCTATCGGATCACATCCCCCGAAGTAATCCCCTCCCAGAGATCCGAATGGGGGACTATTTTACCTTCGGATTTTTTTTACACCAGTGGATGTCATCATGTTTAATAATTTCTGTACGCAGTGTATACTTGGGAGGTAATATGGTGGCTTCCCGTTGTCTTCCACATCGCAGTAGGTTATCTTAGAATGTCATACCGACCCCTATGGTCTCTGCCACTCTAAGTACCTAAAAAGCTGCTGCCCTCTTTCGGGGACCTGTCGTAGTCTGGTTCCTCACTAAAGACACCACTAATTTGGTCAAACCTATAGTTCGGCTCTTTAGCTCATTGAAACGCGCAAGTCATTCTACCTGTTCTAGTATTTTAGAACGTCGTAAAGGTGCAGGTCCGCTCAGAATGCGTAAAAGGATTAGTAAATATTTATATTTTCGAAAAAATTTAAGTGACTATGTTTCTGCTATGCGTTGATCTTTTATAGAGTCCCAAACCTCCCATCTAGTTGGTTCAAACCTCCCCAGTGTGGGGAGATTTAGGACACTTAACTTTTTTTAAAAACCATACCCAAAATTTGTGGAATGTAGTTTTTTAAGAAAAACTTATGCTTTATGTTCACAAATGTTAACGCTTTAATACACCTATACTTTAATATTTTAATATTTATATTCTAATTTGATGGTTCTCAAAATGATCCTATAAGAAAATCGTCCAAAACCTCTCCCGCCTATACAGTACTGAAGCTTTGGCTTAGTTACTTTGTCTGTCAACAGTTTAACAAATGTATGTTGCCTTTCTGCATTAAGTCGAAATTGTCGAAAATGTGACTTCCACTATTGTGACATTAAATCCCCCTTTAAGAGTTCATTAATAATACCGCTAAACTAACAATTATTTCAGTAAATACTGCCCTTGAATTTTACATTTACTCTAGTGAACATACTGAATTTTTTCTCAAAATTTGGCGAGCTTCTTAATTTCTATGAAGTTATCAGGAATGTTTTTGTTTTTTTCCGAACTACTTTGCATAATGTATTAATTATAGCATGTAGATAAAACGGCTTAGCATACGCACCTCCCATTCTACATTCACAAGAAGTAATTTTGTGGGTTAGAAAATTTGCAGCGGTGGATAGCTTCATAAAGTGCGGCAAATTAGTAAATCCCCCAATTGAACTACTTAATAATAGGTAGACACCCGACCCTTTGTTTGGTTGACACTTGACTAGTTACCCTTAACACATTCTCAATAGCAAGGGGACGTTCAACTCTCCATCTCACCGAAAACATCAAACAGTTTCCAAATTTCTAGATCAGAAACATGAAAGTTTTTTAACACATAACAGCATTAGTACGCTTTACACAGAACGCACTCTGTTATGCATTTTTAATTATTTATAATTCTAAACCGGATGGGTGCGTAGTATAAATAAGGGCTCTAGACGGGGTGTGGAAATAGAATAGACTGACGCAACCAATGGAATTGCGTGTCCCTGTACGGGACGGGGTAAATACGTAAAGTTCAAACTTAGCCAAAGCGATGAGTGCGTGTGTACGTGGAGGAACGACAAGGGTCGTTTAAAAGGCCTTCCGTTATGTTTTCCTTTGTAACAAAATTCTAACTTATTTGCAAAATGTTTTGGATTGATTTTTTTGTGTTAAACACTTCCGGAGTTGCATGTGTGGCTACAGTTCGGTTGCTAATACTATCTTTGCTAGGAAATTGATGTAAGTATGCATTTATTTGATAATGTTGAGGGTTAGAATAATTTAATTTTGGCAACGACGAACGGTGTTAATTATGCAAATCGCAACCTATATTTTTCAGACTTCATCATTGCTAATCAGTTCATAAGGTTAAAAATTACACCTTCACTACGATTTTTATTTCATTAGGGTGGAGTAATTTTTTTAAGCTCTTTTTACCATTTATTTATTGACCTACAATACATCGTTGTAAAATATATGCTAAGTGATTTTTTTCCTCTTCATATGTATGTCTACAATGCCCTATAAATTGCAGATAGGTGTGTTAAATTCTCAAAAACCAGCTGAAACTTGAAAACTGTTAAACAGAGAAATAGTAACTTCAAACAGCGCACAGAATAGCTTTAGGAACTTGAATTATTTTGAATAAATCTTTAACTACCATCTTTGAAATTTTTAATTTCTTACAATTTTACAAATTTGTAAGAACATCAATGTAGACTTAAAAATTTTTAGTACTCACAGTCGTTTTCAGAAGGTTTCAGTAATTTACTGAATTTTTTGAAGACCAGCATCTCTATAATTTTTCTTTAATAATTTTTCAAATTTTTACAAATATATAATGTTGAATAAGTATTTTTGGCATTTGAAGTCGTGTATAGAGAGTTCCAGTAGCTCACTAAATTATTTTAAAAAAATATTTAAACCAGCATCTTTATAATTTTTTAGATATAAAAGTGTTTGTACTTTTTTGGAACATCAATGTAGGTGTCAATCGTTTTTTTACTATTTAATATCATTTACAGAAACTTTCAGTAGCCAACTGAGCTGTTTTGAAAATTTTAAACCAGAATTTGTATAATTTTTTATTTAATAATTTTCAAATATTTAGGATCATCGATGTTTTACAAGAATGTTTTTGGTATGTAAAGTCATTTAAAGCTTCAATAACTTACTAAATTATTTTAGAATACCTAACCAATATCTTTATTTATTTTTGTATTTAATAATTTTTTACACTTTCAGGAAGGTTTTAAGTATAATTTGGTACTTAAAGTCGATTACACAAAGTTCTGAAAAATCCAAACAAATATCTTTATAGTTTTTATGTTTAATAGTTTGTTAGGAACTTACATGTAGGTTCTAAAAATTTTTTGGTACTTAAAGTCTTTCGCAGAAAGTTTCAGTAGCATACTGAATTATTTTGAAATATATTAATCCACAATTTCTTTAATTTTTTCTTTTCGACAGTTATGCAAATTTTTAGGAATATAAATGTACTGCTTTAATAATTCTTTAATATTCAAAGCCGTTTACAGAAAGTTTCAGTAGTTTAGTGAATTATTTTGAGAAACTTAACCGGTACCTTTTCAAAGAAAAAATAAGAGTTTAGTGCATGTATTTGGGGAGTTCGTCACGCTGGTGACGTAGTTAACTCCTTCGGCGGTTGAGTCAGCACAAGACGCTCAAGACTGGGGTATTAATTTGTTGCACTGGACCAAGGGAACTTACGGGTCCAGCGGGAAAACGACCCTGCATAAAATTTTAATGGGCGCCAAGGAGATGGGAGCTATATGAAGCGGTAAGAACTTTTCACGCTCTGGAGACGAGCCCCACAAACACTCGTTACATCACTTTGCCAATAAATAAAACTAGATATCCCAATACAAAAAGTATAACGCTCCTAAAATAAAACAGTAAAAAAATCAAAAATAAAAACAGTTTAGTACAGGAAAAAACGGAGTAGTAGGCAACCCTCAATTTTACAAAAACCCAATAACAGTACAGCAATTCCTCAGAATACCAATAAGATAAACAGTAAAGTCTTCAACTATTACATGTACTAATTGTCTCACCAAAACACGCTATAATCGTATGTAACCAAGGTAATGTAACTAAGGGTTTAGTAAAGTTAATTTTATATTCAAATATTAACCCCAAGAAGATTTCGATTTTAAAATATTTAATACTGACCTTTAATTGTTTAACTGGTGGAATAACCCTAATTTTTTAAGACCCACAAATAAAAGTATTCCAACACATCAAGTCATCCATTAAACGGAATTACTTTACATGCAAATTAACGCGACCTTGACAATATTTATTACACTTATAATGAATGTTAGAGGGGAGACTTTCGAGTTTTTATATTGCCCAAAAAACTAGCCGCGTATCATATGGTTACTCAAATCAGAAAATGATATAATTTAAATTTATTTCTATAATTGATTAAAACTATAAGACGCCACAGATATAAGTACATGCCGCGGGATAGTCCATCCCATTGTTTTTCCAAAAAAATTGTCCACGCACCATACATACGGTTATTCAAATCATAAAGGCACATAATTTAAATATAATTTCTATAAGCGATTAAAACTAAACGGCGTTACGGATATAGGCAACAAATATGCTTAAGACTAACAAAATTTAAGAGATCGGGCTACTTAGCAGACATTCTTAAACGGCTTATAACGCTGGCAGGTTACTTATAGAAACAATAGGTAGTAGAAAGGAATTTATCAAATATCAGTTAAATAGAGGAGCTTTCATAAAAAAAACACCCTGAAAAATGTATAAGCTTTGATAGTTTATATTTAATAACGTTGTTATTTATATATAATATTAAATTGGGATGAAGAATTAAAATAAGAGAGCACGTAAAAATCGAATTGATTAAATTTCTATCAATAATATTAAGTTTTTTAACTAAACGCGTATTTGGCTAATTAGGGTTTTCTCTTTATTTTATTCACTGTTATAATCACGTTTTGCAGTATAGGGTAGCTATACACAACGGGGTTTTTTTTCGTTTTTATTCTAAACTAGAAGAAGGAAGTAAGAAGGATGTGAGCGAGGTCCCACCAACCTCCATCCGTAGTGAGAACCGTCAAACAATGACTAGGAACACCCGCCAGCCGAGTAGGCTTTGTGTGCGTTATTTTCTGCAGGTGGGTTGGCGCTCAAAGGGAAAACGTAGAAGAGGAAGCCTATAAACCTCGCAAGGTAGGCTTACAGGTATTTAGTAGAAGTGTGACGACTTGTATACATCTAATAGTATTACATTTGCTTTCATAGACTCCCCACCACTAAAACCGAAGGTATGATGCAACATTCATAGAATTGTTGTTCTCTAACAGCCCCGGACTATGCTGATTAAATTATGTCGCTCCTTATCTTATCAATATTTAAAATGTATGGCTGTAATTAATCTTATTTATCTTATGATTTAGACGATGTCATTTACTTTTATGTTCGATTGTAGTACTTGGTTATTGTAGAAGAACAATTGAAACACGTTCCTTCGTCAGGAAATTTAAATTCCTTGTGAACTTAATCAATGCGTTTTCGTCGAAGTTTGTTATCAAATGAAAATATAATATGCCCGGCTTCCAACAAATGAAAATTCAATGGGCTTTTCCACTATAACGTCAATTCTTCATAGAATATCTGGACACAGTCTCTTTTTTAATTGCTGTTCACGCGCGGGGGGTCTTATAAATTTATACATCGACTTACCTCCGCGGTGTTTTGTTGTTCTAAGCTGCAGTTCCTATTCTTTCAACCAAGTGGACTGTATGCGAATTGAGTCTATGTTACGTTACACTTGCACTGTGTTTTTTAGGGGGTTTAACAACTAAAGTCTGCGGCACTTGACTAACTTACGATACCGAACGAAGAAACCGACAACCGTTCTGCTTCAATATCCATAAGAAAGTGTTTGTTCACTACTCTTAGTCCAACTTATTCACAGATGCAGAAGGAATTTTTATGGCAGGATATAAGGGAACAAGGGATGACAGTTTTACTATTAGATTTACGACTACAAATTTAAATAACTTAAAATTAACCACGCGAACGTGCGACAAAGAAACCGAACAATTGCAAACATGAAAATCTTTTATGATTATTACGTATTTACTCGTAATCGATACACAATTTAGTACTTTGTAGATGAAGCTCTTTTAAAATGCCCTCTTACGCGCAAAGCATGGTAAATACCGTTATTTTTATCTTAAAACATTATATCACCACCACTAAGTTTATGTAGTGAGGATGTAAATCCCTTTAATCACGGTCTTTATGCATTTATACTCAATATACTAAGCATTTTTCTAAATACGCTTCTCTATGAAAATAAATATTTACATAATTTGAACTTTTTCTTAAATTTTACCTAATTGCTGGGGTTTGCGTATGTTTAGGAAATGATGCTATATGACCTTTTGATGACCTTTAATCACGTCAATATATATATATATATATATATATATATATATATATAAAATATAATATTTCTGTGTGTATATATTGCTGTGGATTGAAGCGATAAAAACAAAGCCCCAGATTGGACACCGATAAAATTGCTTTGGACTATAGCTGAATTTAAAAGTGTTGCACTAATTATTTTGCTAGTTCGGTTTAAATGAAACCACGAGAATCGGATTTCAAACTTATAATGACATCAAATATTCTTAAATAAACAATTTTTCAAATAACAATTGTTACATCCACAGACAGTCTTTCTTTAACAACCAATATCTTGTATGTAACTTTAAGAAAAATTACTTTATTACAAACCTTAAAATCTAGAGATAAAACCCAATATTGACACAACGGCTTTTCCTTTCAAACAATATCTTAAGTTTAACATCTAAAATTTATAACTAGTAGATAATCACTCGCTGACACTAAAATAGAGTCAAAAAATCTCTCTTTCTAATAGGGCTTTTATTCACAATTCCATCCCTATAGAAATCGTACTTATACAAACTTTTAGAAGCTTAGTTGGATAATTTTAATAACCCCTTTCAATTCGGATTCAAATGTAGCTAATCAGTTATTACCGAAGTTCAACCACTCTCAATTTTAATTATCCCACTTGCACTCAAAGACTCACTAAAATCTTACGTAATTTAATCTACTTAAATTATAATAGGAATGTCTTTTTAAACATTTTAAAACAATAACTTTCTTGTTTTACCGTTAAATTATGCTGATCGTCCTTTTTCCATATTGTAAACCTGCATCCATGTCCAAAATCACTAAATTTGATTAAACTTCATACATGCTTTCCAAATCCATATACCAATATCCTTCAATTCATTTAAAATTAATTTACTATTAAATGCATTTTAAAATTAATATACCATCTGCTTCCATTCAAATTAAAAAATTTTCTTACCGTAATTCATCATCGTCGGCACGGAGGAGATCCGGCTCAACTGCCTTTTTCCATAACCAAAAGTTATAATTTAAAAAAAGTAGGTTTAATGAGTCTTAAATTAATGCAAAGCAAAAAGGAATTATTGGCAAGTGACACAAATTCAGCCACGAGGGCATTTTGTCGACGCGTTTCGCCCTAATTGGGGCGCATCAGGACAGGAGTAGCAAAGTTGTAATATTTAATACAGACACATTATGGAAAGTACAGCATCACGTAGCTCACAATTTGTGTCTTCGTGTCATTTCACGTGACATGGCAGGTTTTTAGCAACAGTCGGCATGGAGGGAATCCGGCTCAACTGCCTTTTTTTATAGTCAAAAGTTATAATTTAAAAGAAAAGTAGGTTTAATGAGTCTATATATATATATATATATATATATATATATATATATATATATATATGTATATATTGCTGTGTTTTTTCGTATTAAGAATCGAGCCTTACGAATTGGGCGCCAAGATTTGCTGTGATTCTCTTGTCTATTTTGAATTGCCCACGTTCTGTGCCAAGAATTGCTGTGATTCTCTTGTCCGTTGAATCTTTTCTGATAATCGCCTCTTGACTCTTTCCGCCTCGGCTGCTCACCTAGATAACTTTCATCCTCATTCATAAAAAAAACAAACACATTCCTACCACAAACATCAACGTTAACTCTACATCAATATTCACAATACATTAAAATTTCAAAATTAAATTTCAACATAAATTTCAGCATCATAAAATTCCAAGTTCAAATTTGTCATCATTTTAATTCGCATCCAGAATTAGAGTCCTTGTAGGATGCATACTAATTAAGTAAACAATATTTGTAGACCTGAGTCTTAATAAAAGGGGGCATCTCCCACCCCTTTACGTTAATTTAACAGGTTAGTCTAATTGAGCTCAAAGACAGACCCAAATTTTCATCATAATCAAAACATAAACCTGATAAATACTCCTTTCTACTTATACAAGAAAATTTTACCTTAAAATTCAAAATTTGTTGTTTATTCAAATTTACTACTGTCTTTCTGTATCAAACAAATTATAAAGATATTCAACACACACCAAAACATCTAAGATCGAACAACAATACATAAGTTACCTGAAGGTTAATGCACTCGTGGCTCCAATGTACATCATCCTTGCTAATCCCACCATTCCAGCTGGGTTGTGTTTACGTCCTCGGATATCTGGCCGCCTTTAAAACTTTTCTACACCACCATTCGTCTAAAAAGTTTTAGGGCTTCTCAGGAACTCATCTATGTATATCTAAATCTTGTTTTGTGGATCCAATCACGTTTACGAATAACACTTGATTACTAACACTTCCGAAAAATAGCAATGAAATTCATAATTCTTTTACGCTATACCAAAACTGCATACTTCTATTTATTTATACATCGTTATTAATTTGGATAATTGGTACAGTAATACTCGCAAATATAACTAGACTTTATTACCTTTATCTATCTTCTCTAAGTGCACTAATGCGTAATAACTGTTATCGTAGCACGTAATCACCAAGAAGTCTGCTTGCAGTATTGAATAAAATCAAAAATAAAAGAGCAAAACTGCTTGAAGTATCGAATAAAATCAAAAATAAAAGAGCAAAACTGCTTGAAGTATCGAATAAAATCAAAAATAAAAGAGAGCTAAACTCCTATCAGCACGGGTTTATATAATGGCTCGCTTGCAAGTCGAATTTGTCCCGCGACGGACGATTTTCAGAAATTCGCATTCTATTTTCCCTTCCGATGCCTCGGCACAATGATTCTTCTGAAATTTGCACTCGTCCGAGTTGAAATCTAAGAAATTTCCACACGCCTTGCAACACGTCCGCGAACAACTAATTAATTTTACATAGAAATTGTTATGCTTCCACCTCTCATGTTTGCATCTTATCTCAACCTTGCTCGCCAATCTAGTCTGTTCGTTCTATCTACAACATGTGCTCTTGTTTTACATATTTCCCCTCATTTAACTACCAATGCATTCCCTCTCGCTTGTCTTTATACCACAAACTTGCTTTTTTACTTGCACTCATATAGCTTGGAGCTTATCGACTATCATATACATCGTTATTTTTTGCAGGTGTTCTTAGTTCTAATACGCTGAAGGCTTTTACGTGACTTCCCCACGTCGTTATAATTTCTCAATAGCTTTAGTACTTGGAAAGATTAAATTAAATACAAGTTGAACATTTTAACTCGGCTTCTTTTTATAGAAAGCGTCCAGTGAATAATTTAAACCCCTTAATTTTAACGAAACGAATAAATTTTTATGCTCCATGGTTTCAATAATGCGTATTATCTAATGAAGTTCGACATTACTTCCTTCTACACGTTGATTATGATTATATACAAACCCTACATTCTAATTGAATGATTTAAATCTACACAGTAGGCCTTTAATTAAGCGTACTATTTTCCACTGCTTTAATATACACGGTGTTTAACATTATCTAAACAATATAAACCCTATGTTTAGAAGTAAATGACGAATTTATCCAACATGCCTTTAAATGAAGCGTATTATTACCCAAAGCTTCCTTATACACGGTGATTAAAATTATTTGATGTCGTTTATTAATTTTCTACCCTGGTCTAAATTAGTGTAATATATATATATATATATATATATATATATATATATATATAATAAAGGTTGTTAGTTATTTTTGGGATATTATTTGTTAAAACATACAAAGTTAATTGATCATTTGCTTTAATAATTGACGTTTCGGTTGACCTTTGCAACCTTAATCATAATTTTAAAACTTGATCTTGTCTAGTATCATAAAGTAGTCCAAACATGAAGCACATTTAAATATAACAAACACAAATTTACATATTAAAAATTTAAAATGACATGGTACGAGCACATTGTAATGCAGTAATATAACAACTGCATTACAATGTGCTCGTACCATGTCATTTTAAATTTAATATGTAAATTGTGTTTGTATATTTAAATGTGCTTCATGTTTGGACTACTATGATACTGAACAAGATCAAGTTTAATATGATAAGTCAACAGTCAATTAATACAATATCATAAGTTGTTCATATATCCAATCAATTATATATATATATATATATATATATATATATAATATATGTATGATCTTTAATATTTGAAATCTTCTCTTCTGCAGCACACTATATTTGTATTAATACGTTTTTTTCACACAGGTTCGCTTAATTACGCCAGATTTAGTTTTATAAGATTGAAAGTGACGATTACTTATGTTCTACAGACAATGCTAATTATTCAAATTAGTGATGGCTTATGATTATAATAAAAACTGTAAATTCCGTATTTTTTTGTGTACTGCTATTAAAGTGAATTTAGTGGTATGCAAAAATAAATATACCGTCTATTACTTTAATTATTTTATTGTGTTTATTTGAATACCGTTTAGTTTTCGGCAATGTTTTATTTATACACTAGGTTTTTAAGATTCTTTTTTTTCTTTTTTCTTTTGCGTGTATGTTTTGCAGAACTACATGCCTAATAACAAGTCTGGTTTAACACATATATTTCAACATTTAAAAAATCACATCTATTTAAACATTTAAAAAAATAGTACAATTTATACAAGGGGTCTCAAAATTGTAGACGTCAAAATAAGTGGATTGGGCCCAATTTAACTATATACCAAAATGTACCGTGTGTCCGTGAGAAGATGTAACGGGCATTTTTGGTAGTTTTAACATTTTAGGCTGTTTCCCAATTTATAAATACATTTCTACAAATTACTATTTCTATATTTAATATTTATTAACTTGTTGACGAATGTGTCGTGTTATAATGAATAGATTGCATCGTTCTTGTCTTGCCGTAAATATAAATTTTGTTCCTTATGTGGATATACAAGTCTAGATAAGATACGATAAGCGGTTGGAATAGAACGAGTTGAATAAACAGATGGAGAGTTGTCGTTTGTTCTTCGTTCCAATATATTGTTTACGTTGATAATACTGTGTCCTGTTTGCTCTGAAAGTTGTCGTTTGGTTCTTTGTTCCTATACATTAAGTACTTTAAAAATACGTTTTCCTTGTTGCTTTGAAAATAGTAAGAATGCGGTATAAATTTTTCGAATTGTTCATGAACAAACACGACACGATTTTTAGTTGTTTTTCCAGTGAAATAAAGTTGTATATTAACTGTAGCAGTGTAGTTCTGATTACATTGAAGGAAAGATGCTTTATAGGAGAAACGTTTGTTTACTCGATCGCACGTGCTTGTTTACGGAACATTGACTTAGTGATGCGCGTTGCTTTACTAATTGGTTTTTGTTGCTTTTCTGTTGAAAATAAAAGTAGTAGAACTTGTCGTGCGTTCTACGGAAGATTGACTTAGTGATACGCGTTGCTTTACTCATTGTGTTTTTTTCTTGGTGCTTTGTCTTTTGCTATTTAAACTGTGTGTGCGATCTAGTCTTCGTGGTCCTTTTTTTTTAAGCCTTAGATTTTTCTTTGTTACCATAGGTAGCAAATAAAACACCTCACGTTACTGTTAGTTTTAATGCATTACATCGTGCCTTGAAAGCCCGTGATTCTAAATTTTTATTATCTTTTTTTTTTCGATTTGTGTTACCAAATATTTCGACATTATTGTCTCAGGAAATAGAATTAACAATAAATTTATCAATGCTACATAGTTCCATCAGCCTGATAATGTCTGCTGCTAACATCAGTGAAATGCGTAGGTGTGATTAGTGTAAAGTGTAAGAAATTCCATCAACACCCTCACAGGCAAGGGTGAAGTGCTTCGTTAGTGCAGGACATGGTGAATCCCACACTTCAATTGCAAGGAAGCGTTGCTGAAGGACTTTTGTAAGTTGAACTATTTCCTACTGGTTATTACTTTAAATATATATCCGTTGCTTTACCATATCTTTGTGGTTCTGATACCTTTTACAATAGACTTGCATGCTATTTTAAAACATAGAAAAAAAAAGAAAGAAAGAAAAATCAATACTACTGAATTACTCATACCAATTGTGTCTTATCTATTTATCTTTTGTCAACATTTTGTCTGATTTATGTTTAATTGGTGTGCGAGGAAACGTTTCTGCTACTCCCCAATATTACCTCACTTTGTACTAAACATTTGTCTGTATTGCTTTTACCGTTGTTATATTATATAGATTATCCAAACAGTTTATTTTTTTTACATTCTACAAAGTACTGAATAATTTAGACTTTTCATTACTGCTATGCTTTTTCTTTATTTCAGGTTTGCAGGACCAATCTTTTTTTTATTGCAGGTTTGCTATTCTAATTTTTTTTATTGCAGGTACTGTTACTAACTCCTTACCGCCGCATACATTATATGTCAGTCTGCTTTCTACAACCCCCCCTACTCTCCGATTGAGCCCGGTCATTCTTTGACTTTCTTTGGGTTACGTAGCATAAATTTGGCGCCCAACGTGGAGGCCACGAAAAAAAAACGTAACAAAGAGTTCAAAGTTTACTTAAAAAATCAAAATTTCTGTACATTGTTCTGAAATGTGTGAAACAAATGTATTTAAATTTGGCAAAAATGCATTTTAGAGTATTGTCCTACTTTCAGTTATCAAAGAAAACCAAAGGAAATTGTAGAAGGGTTAAAACCACCTTTGCCTCTCGTAATTTTTGTTATACTTTTCTTAGGAGTGGTAATACCGTTCTAAATCTTTTCTAACAGAAAAACTTACCCATCATCTTAATTTCTTGACTCTTCTAAAAACTCCGTATTTCGCCTAGTTTCGAGGGAAACAAATGTTTCCTCAAACACTGCTAAACGATATTCATAAACATAAATGTCATAAAACACACAATCGTATCACTTTAGTTTTTCGCACTTTTGGCAGTAAATGTTACAATAATTTGTTCGCTTCAATTTGCTTTTGTACTGTTTTCTTTTACGCAATTACCGTTTTTCCTTTAATTACTATTTCTGTTGTGTAAGTTGAGCAGCTAGCAAATTATGAAGTTCACTTTTAATGAGCAAGTGGGCATGCTATTAGTTCTTGGATTCTGTTAGGATATCCAAACAGGAGAATTCCAAATCACAAAATTTTTGCCCGAATCAAAAAACGTCTTCAAGAAACAGCAACGTTAAAACCAGTCACAAATAACGCTGGAACACCTCGATAAACCAGAACACCAATTACTGAAGATGCTGTTCTTCAAATGATTGATGACAGTCCTGAGACCAGTACCAGAACATTGCAACGAGAGACAGGGATTCCAAAAAGCACCGTAAGTCGAATCATTAGAAATCAACTACTTCGTCCATAACACATTCAGCCAGTGCAAGCATCACTGACACTTGAACACGGATCACGTTTAAATTTTTCACAAATTGTTCGGGAACTCAGGGTAATTGACAACGGATTTTACACTAATATCTTGTTTGCTGATGAGTCTTGTTTTATACGTCGTGGCATGACAAATCTGCACAATGAGCACGTGTATGCAGATGAAAATCCACATGCTATTAAAAGTAGTCATTATCAACGAGAATTTAAAAAATTAATGTCTGGGTCGGAGTTATTGGCAACTTTATTGTTGGGCCATTCCAATTGCCTGATCGTTTGGATAGCGCTAGTTACCTTCGATTTCTTCAAGAAAGTTTGCCAAAATTACTAGAAGACTTTCCCCGTAATGTTCGTCGACACATGTTTTTCATGCACGACGGTGCACCACCTCATTTTGCACGTGCCGTAAGAGAGTATTTTAATGAACAATTTATTCGTAGATGGGTTAGTGGAGGCCACGAAGCACCCACTCAATGGCTTCCGCGTTCTCCTGACTTAAATGCTTGCGACTTTTTCATCTGGGGAGCGTTAAAAACACAAGTGTACAAGGTTCAAATTAATAATTTCCAGCAATTGTGGAACAGAATTCAAAATGCCGTAAACGCATTACAACAAAACGATGATGTTTTAAAATAGGTGCATGTCAATTTTATACGTCGAATTAACCTCTGCATTAATTAAGGTGGAGGTCACATTGAATACTTGTTGTAAAAAAAGTGTTGTCTTTGTGTACACGCCCAACTGAATTTGTGTTTGAACTCTTCTCACGAACAAACGGTAGATTTTGACCTTTACAAAACGTGGTAGATTTATTTGCCAGCAATTTTGGGACACCCTGTATAAATGAAACAATAAAATGAAATCTTATTGCAAATACTTAAACATATAGTTGTTACATCCACTTTCCGACGGTGTAATAAACCTTACGCCTTCTATTTCATTACTTATTCACATAGGTTCTGCTTCCAATATTCAAACACCATCTTGTATATTAGACATTATTACAATAAGTACGATTTACTATAATTTCGTGTAAATCTAGTTGCTGCGAAATGGAAAGTTCATCTATAATCTAAATAGTCCGTACTTTGTTTTAAGTATCCGTTGGCTCGATACACATTACTATGGAGTGTGATTACTTCTTGTAATACTCAAACCTAAAGACTCGTTGGTATAATGGATCACACTCCTCTGATAAAAGTCTGTTTCGAGTTTCTATTATCACCTGTGTGTTTGATAACGCCGAGATTGAACTTTAATTCTCGCTATAAAACGAATTCATTTTTGATTCTGCAGTTCGTGCTTTCATATATTTTCTGGATTGCTCATCCTATTACTCCAAGAGCGATGCACGTGTGTTTTGACAAGAAGTGAATATCTTAGTTACATCGGTAAGTTCTTCCGCGCTTATCCGTACTAGTAAGATTATTTTTTAGCTCTTAGATATTGGCCCAATGGTTCTTCTGCGTCAGGCCAAATTATTTTTACGTAGACCAACTGCCCTTCTTTATAGACCGCTGTTGCAGTTATGATAGCCGCGTGAAAGATACTAACTCCAGGGGCAAAATGCTGCTGATTCACCACCGATGGCTTGGCTGTAAAATACCTGTCGCAACACATAGAGGTACGTGATTTCTTTTGTTTTTTTACATACCGGAGGATAAACTCAAATCGCATGGTGCTGACGAACGAAACACGTTTTAAGGACCCGCTTTAAAATTAGCTGCGCAAATGTTTCTGGTTATGTTGAAGATCTTAGTAGAAATGATTCTAAATTTAATACTGTTTCTCTTCTTAACGCACTTGCTTACACTAAAGTATCAGCATTATTTTTTTACTGATTCGATTTATTACATGTTAGTTAGCCTAACTTCTGGCCCGATTTTTTTTGCTGTTTAATTTCCTATATTAGCCGCTTTTTCTTGACCTGATGTTGCTTATTTTTTTTCTCTTTACGTTCGGCCTCGATATCCTATACTCAACGTTTCGTCCCGAGAATAATCTTCGTAAAACCAGTTTTGGAGTTTCGGTTATTTTGTTCTGAAATTTTATTAATTTGTTTTCTTGGTTTTGTTTGCATTACATAGAAATTTCCTTTAACTTTTGTTTCGCTCCAAATTATTGAACTTGCGTTCTCGCCAATAATTTTAGTCCTACTCCTACTCCTACTTCTAGTTTCTATTTGGTTGCTCCAATCCTATTAGTGTTCCTGAAGTTAAAACGAATGAACCATACCGATTCGGTGCGTTAAGATTTCAATTTCTTCCGTAGAATGTATTTTAAATTGTCCTGCGTTCGCAGTAATTTTTTGTTGGGTTCTTATCGAGTTACGGATAGCATTCATTTTGTTACTTTCTACCATTTTTTGTCATTCGTATTTAAAATGACTGATGGCGAGATAAGACTGTTTAATAATATCTGTAATAGACAGCAGGGTTCATCAGAAAGCATTACTAACTATTTCACGTGTATGACGGCCCTGTTTCAGTGGTATGGTTTTTTAAATGAGGATGATCAATTTCCATTGTGCTTCGTAACCTTGCTCCATTTTATCGAACCCATTTGCGTACCGTCTGTTCCTTACAAGAATTAAAAACGAGCGTCTGAAGTTAGAACCGGAAAAGATTCTGGCCGATAATTTCGTATCACATAGTCAAAACCAACATACTTTTACTGCTAAACCGGATTTTGCTTCTAAGTCTGCTACAATTGAGAAAAATACTTTTACTTCACATGACCGGATTGTTAAGACTTCTTCTACGCCTACGGATAAATCAGATACTTCTTCTGTACTTTCTGCTGTTCTATTCCTAGTTCTACTTCTACTCGTCAGATCATATGCTTTAATTGCGACAAACCTGGTCATGTTTTAACACGTTGTACTCGTCCTCAAGTACTCCATGCTATTCTTGCGGACATAAGGGAGTTTCTCGCCGCAGCTGTCCGAATTGTCATTATACTACTAATAACAACCAAATTTCTTCTGCTTCTGGTTCTACTTTATCTTCTGTACTTCAACCGGGTCATCCGAGTACTATTACCAAAACAGGCCCTTTTTCGACAAATATCACTTGAAACAATACTCCAAATTTTGTCCTTAGCGATGGGAACCAGATTTCTTCCGTCTCTAGTTCTAAGATCTTATCTGTACCTTCTCCTGCTCGCCCTTCTACCATCACATCATATGCTTTTCAACCATATGAGCCTTTGAACTACAATATTGACTTCTACGGCTATCACGCCTCTACTTAACGAACCTCTGCGAATAAGAACCAAATTTTTTCTGTTCTTTGCGATTCAAACCACGATCAAATGTATCCTACGTATTCACTCTCACCTGAGACTGTCCCTATTCTACGAGTTGAGCCCATACTTCAAATTAGTGACTTACAGGTAACAACTCAAGAGTTTGTTCCTTCTTTGTTAAACGATTCTACCCAAGAAATTTATGTCGTGTCTGCAATAACAGATGTAGCTGAAGTGACGATAATTTTTAATACGGATAGAGAAGGTCTTGTTGAAATTAGTGAACCGGTATCGTTAATGCCTGTTGCTGCTGTTGTCGAGAAAGCAGTTCCTATTGTGGCTGAAGTTTTGCCTGTTTCTACTCCTTTGTCTAATATTGATGAAGTCTTACTTGATTCTACTTTTATCGGACCTTGATGAAACGTTACCTGCTCTTACTGATTTTTCTAATGTTGACGAAGTGCTACCTAATCGTGCTTCTTTATCTAATGCTGACAAAATTCTACTTACTTCTGTTCCTTTATTTAAGATCGATGAAATTCTAGCTGATATTCCTTTATCTAATGTTGATGAAGATCTACTTGATTCTGTTTCTTTATCTAACGTAGCTGAAGTGTTCTCTGATTATGTTTCTTTCTGTAAGTTTGATTCTCTTACAGCCAATACTGTTCATTTTTCTAAGATTGATATTCTCACAGCCCATGGTGTTCCTTTTTCGACCGTTGACTTTCTTACAACCAATCGACAAATGACTTTCTTCTATAACGCGTTTTGAGATTCCTAAACCACAACAACCACTACTACCTCCACACTCGCCACCGCCTCCAGAACCGCGTACTACAACTACTACATCCTCTGTTGATCCTGTTTGTTGGAAAAATGTCCGCTCAATACTACCCCCTGCTCCAGTCACTCAACCCACGAAACCGGTTAACGAGAAAAATACGAGGCAGAAGTTATTCTATGCTGATTCAGAATCTGAAGATGTATGTCGGTGCAATCCTAATGTTCTTGACCTCACTTCGTTTTCCTGCTGGCGGTGTCAACGTCTGAAGCTCAATATCTAGTCCTCGCGCCCCAGATTCTTATGCCGATTTTTCTCTCCTTAGGTTATGACTTTTGGACTTTACGATTCCTTTATTTACTTTCCTGTTTTGCTGGATTTCCTTTCTTTTTCTTTCACTAACCCCGTGTGGGTGCAAGATTAGAATAGCCCCATGGTACGACCTGCCTTTCGTAAGAGGCGACTAAAGCAGCCAGCTCACACACACACACACCTACCTTTCTTTCTCTCTTCTTGTACCCCGTGTAGGTTCGGGAATAGAATAGTCCCACGGTACGACCTACCCGTTGTAAGAGGCGACTAAAGCGGTCCAACACATACACACACACTTCATACACACACACACGCACATTTCTGTTTGGTTCTTCTTTCTTTCGTTCTCTTCTTGTACCCGGTGTGGGTCCGGGATTAGAATATTCCCACGGTACGAACTGCCTGTCGTAAGAGGCGACTAAAGCGGTTCAACATACACACACACTTTATGCATACACATTTCTGCTAGGTTCTTCTTTCTTTCGTTCTCTCCGTGTGCCCCAACTACGTGTGGGTCCGGGATTAGAATATTCCCACGGTATGACCTGCCTTTCGTAAGAGGCGACTAAGGCGGTCCAACACATACACACACACACACACACACACACACACACACACACACACACACACAGACACATACACATACACACACACTCACACACATTTTTTTTGTTCTTGCTTTCTTTGGTTGTCCTCTTCTTGCAGTTTTGGTGCTGCTCTCTTATGTTTTTTTAGTTTTAGTATACTTCCCTGTTCCTTTTGATCCACTTTCCTTTCCCTATCCTTTTGCTGGTTTTCTTATTGTTATAAAAATTTTCGATCCACTTCCTGTGGTAGATGCTTTCTAGTCCCTTTTTCTTTTCTTTGGAAACCACGACTTAGTCGACTTTAGGTCTAGTTAGCAATTCTTTTCCTCGGTTTTTCGTTTGATGCGATTCTTTGGTACTACAGCTTGAAGTACTTTAATTTTTTTCTATCCAGCATTCTTGTCGACCCCGAGCATACTTGAGACTTGACACTTTTGTCTGATTTTGACTATTACTGTTGGTTTTGTTCCTAGTTTCTTTTCCTTACTTTTGGTTTTTCTACAGGAAACCAATCGTCTTTTGAGGCTGAAGACTGTATTGTTTTTTTTCAGAAGAAGCATCAGTCTTTTCACGACTTTGGCAGTGTTGATGCCGTTCTACCTTTGCCCTCGCTCATTGCTACTACCTACCTATCTTTTCCTGTTGTACCTTGGTTCTTCGAGCCGGATGAAAATTCTTTTGTTGATTTTTGAGTGTTTCTTGTAGTTTTCTTAAGCAAATTTTCCTTTGGTTCATCCTATTAGTGTATGGTCTTTCGAGCCGGATATAAGTTAATTTTTGTTGTTTTTTTGCTCTTCTTTGAGTTTTCTCAAACGATTTTTTTTTGTTTGCACTTTTAGTAAGTACGGTACTGCCCGCTTTATTACTTTTGTTTCCTACCCCGACTTTTTAATTTTGTTGGAGGGGGGGAGGGAATTTGTTACGCCCACTTTCTGACGATGTAATAAACCTTACGTCTTCTATTTATTTATTCATTCACATAGATTCTGCTTCCAATAATCAAACACCACCCTGTATATTAGACATTCCAACAATAATTACGCTTTACTATAATTTCATGTAAATCTAGTTGCTGCGAAATGTAAAGTTCTTCTATAATCTAAGTAGTTGGTACTTGTTTTAGGTATCCGTTGGCTTGATACATATTACGATAGAGTGTGATTACTTCTTGTTATACTTGATGGCAGTATATTTTTCTAGCCTATGTGAATCCCCACCCATTCTCCGCGCTTGTAGTTAGTCTGGGCTTTCTAAATTCCTTTTATCTTTTTAGGCGTTTCTTACCATTATATAGTTCTATAGGAAAACATATACAGTGCGTCCCAAAAGTAACGGATATATTCAATTAAATGATTATTGACAATTTCTGAGTAAAAAGCTCTGACACGTCGATTTTTATTTTTAAATTGTCATTTAATTATGTAATTTTTAACCCCCCACCTTTCATCCCCTAAGCGCTAGCATCCCATACTTAAAAATTTTAAATAGCAATGTACCCCTTGTGATACCTCAATTAATAGCATTTTTTATGCAGAAATAGAATTTTACAAAAAATTCTAAATCGGTTAATAAATAACTGTTTTATTCAATAAATACTTATTCACTTAAAGTGACAATTTTCGGGTATGCCTTGACAAACAAAGTGTTTGTAAAGTGTCAAATAAGTTTAGTGAAAGTATGTCAGTTAAGTGCGTGTTGCTTGTTTAATAATAAGTCAGCAAAAATGAGACTTAACGAAGCCTAAAGGATTGTAATTTTAATGATGATTGGCTTTGGAGATAGAATTCGAACGCACAAAGAAGTTCAAATTTTATTCAATGAAATTCATCCCGGAATATTGGACACGTACGAGATAAATCTAAAGATGAACGTCCATCAGCTTTAGATGAAAATTCAGAATTGGATGTTTTGCTATTTGTGCAGGAAAATCCCACATTCAAGCGTTGCGGGAGTCGTTTCACAGTTAAATGCATCAAAAAGTGCAGTTCATAGATTTCGCCGTAAGCAAAAATTTCACCCTTACAAAGTGCAATTAGTGCAAGAGTTATCAGATGATGATTTTGATAGGCGAGCGCAATTTTGTGAGACAATGATGGAACTTTGCAATGATAATCCTGGATTGGAAGGAAATATTATGTTTTCTGATGAGGCAACATTTTATTTAAATGGTACTGTTAATAAGCAGAATTGCCGTTATTGGGCTGATGAAAATCCGCACTGGATGATGGCAGCAAACACACAATTTCCACAAAAGATTAATGTTTGAGCGGGGATAGTGGGTAATAAAGTTATTGGACCGTACTTTTTTGAGAGAACACTCAATGGGGAACAATATCTAAATTTTCTCCAATTTGAATTAATTCCGGCTTTAGCGGTACTACATCCGAATGCAGAAGATCCTAATTCACCTGATCCCAGTATTTGGCTACAGCAAGATGGTGCACCTCCCTACTATGCACGTCCAGTACGGGAATATCTCGACCAAGTATTTCCTATGAGGTGGATTGGTAGACGAGGACAAATTGAATGGCCCGCAAGGTCTCCCGACTTAACCCTTTTGGATTATTTTCTCTGGGGTAATTTAAAATCTAGAGTGTAGTAAACAAAGTTTAACAAGAGTTCGTCTCTAAATTAGGACACTGCCTAACCGCTAACGGGCAGCAGTTTGAACATTTAATTGAAATTGGGTTTGTTTTTTGCTTTTTATTTAACTATTGTTTATTGAATAAAACATTTATTTATTAACCGATTTAGAATTTTTTGTAAAATTCTATTTCTGCATGAAAAATGATATTAATTGAGGTATCACAAGGAGTACATTGCTATTTAAAATTTTTAAGTAGGGGATGCTAGCGCTTAGGGGTTGAAGGGTGGTGGGTTAAAAATGACATAATTAAATAACAATTTAAAAATAAAAATCGACGTGTCAGAGCTTTTTACTTAGAAATTGTCGTTAATCATTTAATCGAAAATATCCGTTACTTTTGGGAAGCACTGTATAATTCAAAGACTTCTATAAATTGGTTAACTTGTTTTGATTATCGCTTTATATGCCCAAACTTCAAAGAAGGTGTGGAAAGGAACATTATACTCAATATAATTCCAAAAAACTATTTATTTCATGAGAACATTTTACACCTAAATTATTTAAACAACTATTTAGAAATGTCGGAGTTGGTGTAAATTTGCATAGATATCATACTTTTAATTTGCGCGTAATTGTAGTTTTCTACATAAAAACTCGTTTATAAGTTATTGTATGAAAGCGATATGAGTTAAATATCTGAATAAACTATAGCGACAAAAACGCAAAGTCAAGAAATTAAAAGGAGGCTATGAAATTTACAATAAAGATACGATTCATACTAAGCTCGAATTAACAATCTGCATTTCAACTGACATTAATCTTTCAACAAGAGATAATATATTGGAACCTCGCTAGCTCTATGAACGATTGTCCAAAACCTTAATTACTACTCAGTTAACAACCGTTTATTATAAATTAATGAGAATCGACTGTAATGTGTTCGAATGCCTCGTATGTTACGAGGGTCGTTCAATAAGTCCTTAGAAATTCTAAGAGATGGCGCTCGTACTACCGAAAATAAATTTTTCACAGTAAGCAGCACTCCTAGCTAGTAAGCTGTTAGAGTTTCAGCCGTATCCATCACGTAGTTTCATTTTTGTTTTTGATTGAAGTAAAAACTTTTATTTGATTATAACAATGGATAAAAGTGAATTTCGAGCAATGATTAAACACTTGTATTTAAAAGGGTTAACGGCGAAAGAAATTAAAGCTGAGTTGGATGAAGTTCATGGCACATGTGCTCCTGTGTTTGCAACTGTTTACAATTAGGTTGAATGAGTTTAAATGTGGTTGTACATCCACAAAAGATGAACATAGTTCCGGACGCCCTGTGGAAGTGTCTACACCCGAAATGATTTGCAAAATCCACGATATGATTTATGATCGATGAATAAAAGTGCGTGAAATAGTTGAGGCCACAAGCATATCGCTTCAATTTTGCACGAAAAATTGGCTGCAAAAAAAATTTCGGCAAGATGGGTGCCGCGTTTGCATACATTGGAGAATAAACGCAATCGTGTGGTCGATTCTGAGGCTGTTTTGGCGCTTTTCCGTCACAATCCTGAGGGTTTTCTGCGTCGATACATAACTGTTGACGAAACATGGATACATCACTACAATCCAGAGACAAAAGAACAGTCAAAGCAGTGGATTTTTGAAGGCAAAGACGGTGAAATCGGCCAGCAAAGTTATGGTCACGGTCTTTTGGGATGCACGCGGAATCATATACATCGATTACTTGGAAAAGGGAAAAACGATAACAGGAGAGTATTATGCGTCGTTATTGGACCGACTGAGCGAAAAAATCAAGAAAAAACGTCCTTATTTTTAACAGAAAAAGATCCTCTTTCATCAAGACAATGCACGGGTGCATACCTGCGCAGTTGCGATGGCTAAAATTATGGAAATAAAGTTCCGATTATTACAACATCCACCGTATTCGCCAGATTTGGCTCCCAGTGACTGTTTCTTATTTCCCAATTCGAAGAAATGGCTTGGCGGACAAGGTTTACGTCTAACGAGGAGGGCATCGCCCAAACAAATGCCTATTTTGAAGAGTTTCCAAAATTCTATTTTTTGGACGGCTTAAAAAATTTGGAGAAACGCTTAGAAAAATGCATAGAGCTGAAGGGAGACTATGTTGAAAAATAAAGAAAAATCTACCCCAAAAAAATGTTTTTTCTACTTTTTTCTACGGACTTATTGAACGACCCTCATACCTAAGAAACAAGACGTTTTAGTAAAGTGGAACAATTCTATATCTATATACACCCTGAGTCGACTAACAATCATTTAAGAGAAAAAAATTGACATTGGAAAGCAATTGACATTCATGTTTCGAAGTCTAAATTGCGTTCAAAAGGGTTTTTGCTGTAGATAACAATTTTTAAAACGTTCTTTTAAGGTACAGTTTGCACAAATAAGGCTCGTTTTCTAATTTATTTCTTGTAGACGAAATAGGGCAAAAACCTATGTTGACTGAAAAGTGATCAAATCAACTTTTAAGTGAACCAACAATCCTTAGAAGTCAGCTTTTTAAAGTGAATAAATTTATTTTTCAGGTAAGTTTTAAATAACCTAAGTATATGCTTGTTTTGTTTAACTTTTCCAAAAAACGTAATAAATTACTTGATAACTATTGAATTTTATAAATTCTATTCTGAGACTGTTTCTCTTCTTTTTAGCACGCATGCATCAAATGAAAACTAAAAAATAGCTCAATAATATCTCAAAATACTGGAAGTGGGTAAGATATAAGTGTACGAGCGCAGAAAAATTGTTTTACATGTATTTTCCCATTAGAAAGTCATTCAGTCGAAGATCGCGTGACTCATTGCAACGGTCGATGGACCGTTGCCAGACGGAACGCGCTTGTGGTGCCTTTAAGCGAGGATTAGGCAGGACGGGACGCCTGGATGGGCCGTCCACCAATCGTGGTAATGAATCGAGTGAATGATTTTTGTAACTTACAACATGGTTCTTTAGTACCTTAGATTTTTTTCAGGGATATACATGTAAAAAAAGGACTAATACATCTATAGCTTATCTAATACAGTAGCTACAATAAGAAACTGCATTTGTGCAAGAGCACCATCAAAATGAAACCAGAACGGGTATTTTTCAGGTAAGTTTGAAAAAATTTATTTTTTGAACGCATCCATCAAAGGAAAACTAGAAAGACATACCCTTGTTAACAATTCTCATAATCTTAAATAAATTGTACGCTTTAAATTTTTTTTTGTATAAGCACTCATACATAATTAAGAAGACATGCTTATTTATACAAATTACTGTGTTACATATATAAGAAATTTTTACCCGCGTTTTGTGCTCCTAATAGTTTATTTTAAAACATTAAACATTTTGACACTATTTATAAAAGCGGAACCCTAGCATCGCACGTGTACTATACTAACCAAAACTAAGAAAAAACAATCCTTTTTGTATACAAAATACATACTAAAAGCATTATTTTATCTGTCTAACGTTGATCCTGTTTTAGCAAAAAACAACAGCAACAATAAAGAAGAATCGACAAAAAAAACTAAACAAAATTTAAACTAATTAGAAACTAAAAATTTTGCAACAAAGCACATCGTAGAAACCTTTAATCAGCAAAAACTGGTCACAAAATCAGGTTTTTCAGGTAAGTTTTTAATTATTCTACTCGCACAACATCGAATACCTTTTCCATCATTTACTGAATATACAAGGTGTATCAGAATTACACGGAACTATCTTAAGAGCGTGGTCTCTAGCACAAAATATAAAAAAAACTTCCTATAAACATATGCCCTTAAATGTCCCCGATAGAGTTACCGACCGTTTAAGAAGGTTATGCGAAATAGATGTTTTTTAATTATCCGAAGAACGAGAAAAGATATTTTGGTCAGATTGTGACTACCTACCCATCCTTTTACTTTGTATAGGATCGGCATATCCATATTTTGATAATAGGCTCAGGAAAGCGTTCTATTGGAAGAGGACCTCCCACGTTTAACCCTATAGATCTTTTGTGTGTAAGTTGTTATAAATTTTTATCTTAAAATAAGAATTTTTGAATATGTCAGTATAAAAAAAATGCACTCTTAATTAATTGCCTTGATTAAAAATCATTTTGTTTTTACGTGATTTACTGTTGAAATTTTTTGGTTGGTTATCAACGGTCGCTTGATTTTCCTATGCTAGTGAGTAAGGAATGTATGGTGTAAATGGGAGCTTGATATCGTTCCCGGTAGTGAACTGCACACATTTTACAGGTACTTTGACGTGTAAGGTGTGCATAAATGTGTCCTCTTTCCCTTTTTCTTATTAGCATCTAATTATCTTGTATCTGGGCTCTTCTGCAGCAGAATTGGAAAGTCTCAAATGCCCATCTCTCTGAGATTACCGTGAGGATGTCTAGTTATTGTAAGTAGACATTCATTTAATGTTAAATGTCTCCAATTTTATGTTGCAATTTATTATGTCTTCATCACTTTTAAAATGTAACAATTGGAGTCCACGATCTAAAAATAAGATGTAGCAATTTAAAAACCACTGCTTAAAGTACTCTGCATTTTGTTGTATGCAGCATTCAACACTCTGAATACATAGCTTTTATAGCGTGTGGATAGTGCAAACACCATATTCTTCACCTAGCCTTCAACATATATTTCTAACGGTCTTAGATCGGAGACCGCGACGGCTATTTATAGACCCGTTTTGACCAATCCATCGACTACCATACTCTGCGTTTAAAAACTCGCTGACAATTTGAGAAAAGCGAGCTGGGTACCGTCAAGTATATATCAAATTCCACACCTATTTAGAGTTGAAATATCTTCTAGCAGTTCCTAAATATTATTTTGCAGAAAATGCAAATAAGATACTTCTGAAAGCCTTAGTTGTGAAAAGAAGTGGTGGATAAGGTTGTCACCAAGAAGATCACAAAAGACATTTTAAAAAAACGTATGTTCGTAGGGATTAGTGTGGCGACTCTGTGGATTAGGCAGGTTTGCGTTTGGATGCTGATCCCAAGGTCTCAGGTTTGATTCCCGACACAGACTGCTTGAAAAATTTTAGGTGAGCATCTTTCACAGAATCTCGCCCTCGTTCGGATGCGAGGTTAAATGTAGGTCCCGTGTGTGTGTGTGTGTGTGTGTGTGTGTGTGTGTGTGTGTGTGTGTGTGTGTGTGTGTGTGCATGTATGCGTGTGTGTGTTGTCGCGCGCGTTAAAGATCCCTACCTTTCTTGTAATAGCAAAGGTTCGGCAAAATTCTAAATTTTCAGGTAAAAAACTCCCTGCTTGACCAATGTAGTAGCTTCGGGTAGAGCATTGGAAAGTCAAATGTAGGAGCAGTGATTAGTGGCAGTCATACGGGGGATAGGGCGACCTTTATCCCAAATATGGATTTTTAGAAAATTTGTAATCCTGTTTCTTATAAATTCATCTGTAACTAGCAAACGGGTCAGAAATATACGCATTGTCAGTGAACCAATGTGAAAAAATGGCTTCGTTTGATCTAATTTTGCGGTAACAAATCTTGCAGATGAAACACCAACACAAAGTGACAATCTTTTGATGCTAGCTTAAGACGCGCTCTAATGGCTTCAAATGTTTTACGTTTTGCTATCCTTCTAGTAGGAAATTGTCCTTGATATCTGTTAACTGCAGCAGCGCCAATTTTGTGTACTCCACCATAAACTAACGGTGTGTATGCCTGTTCTGCAAATGTGAAGAAATATGTGATACTCTCATAATAACACCTCTAAATGTCTTCAAAGTACTTGTTTATGCTAAAACGAGCAGAACTAGTAACACATATTAGTGACTTACACGGTTAACCAACAAATAATACATAGTAGATACATTATCACCTGTTAAATAAATAAACGATATGCAACAGTTATAAAGCTTCAATGTCCAAGGTTTGTGATATTTATCTTTACCTTTCAAAATTTCAGTAATAACTTAATTTGAGACGTTTGATAAATATGACAAATTAGTATTAAAATAAGTGATTTTAAAGCAAGGTATTATAGGGCATTGTGAATGCTTCACCTAAATCAACGTGGAAACGGCTATGGACATTGACTTCAATGCTTTACACAGAAACGTCCAAGTGTTTTCTTATTTTAAGATAGGGATTTATAAAACTTACACACAAAATTTTTTAAGTGAAACGTGGTTGGTTCCCCAAATGAGACGGTCCAAGTTCTTTTTATCAAATAATAGATACGCCTATCTTATTCGGCAAAAAAGATTGGTACGTGGCCAAAATCTGATTAAAATATTTTTGTGGTTCTTCAGATAATTAAAGAATCTCAATTTTACATATCCCTCTTAAGGGTTCGATAATTTCATATGAGTACATTTTAAGGTACATGTTTATAAAAAGTTTATCCTGAATTTGTTTTAAAGAACGTATCCTTAACGTAGTACCGTGCTATTTTGAATAACCTCGTATAAGATACACTTACCTATCCAGTTAATTTTCAATTTCCTTTTTGTTACGGGTAAAATCGGCATTATGTTAGTATTCTAATTTACCCTGAATTTCTCGTTAGTCACAATTGGTAGGGCGCCAAACCTACCATTGTCTCGGCAAACCTTCCTTACGATATTCCTTCCTCCCTGAAAAGTGGATATCCCAAGTAGGTTTCCTTTGTCGTATGTTTTCCTATCTTTTGTTAATTCATACTTTACCTTTCGTTAAAAAACTTATAGGAAAAGCCTTTTTAAACTTAGTTCAGTTAAAGAAATTTAAGTTCGAGCCCTCCTCCCCAGACACGCTGCGGTTGTTGCGTCACTGGAGTGGTTGAATATCCTTTCACAATGTGGTTGCTTTTACCTCGTTTTGATAAATAAGACTCAAAGACGACCTAACCTTAACTTCTATTAGCATTAAATATTTAAAATGTAAGTACAAGTACATTTTCCTTATGAAAAAGTAAATCAACAATTCCTCGTTTTCTTTTCCATCGAGTTGTGCATGTAAAATATTGAAAATTTCATAACAAAAAAAGATATTACATAATTCTATCACGTATGTTGTTCCACTTTTACATGAAATATTAATAAACAACGTAATTAACCGTGTTGTAGACATATAAGGGTTATGAACCAAAAGTCGTTCATATAGCAATAAATTTAACAAGTAGTTCTTTATTTGTTCATCAATTCTATAAAGTAAACAGCCCTTTTTAACTAGATTCAAACTAAAAAAACTTGCCCTGACATAACTGTACTTATATTACTTACTACCTCTATTACTATGGAAACTAAATATTCTAGATTTAAGAGTATTTCATTAACTTAAGCATGTATATAAACCAAACAAACTAAATAGTTTCAGCACACATCGGCTTCGCGTATAATCGTTCTAATCCCATTTCTGTCAATGCAGTAATTAGCAATCCACAAAAATCCAGTTCAAGACAACTAACCCGTCACCATTCAATAGTCCCTTGAATATTTTTCGCTAATTTTATAATAAGCAATAAACAGAAGCATATGCAACCTATATTAAAAATTAATATACACGCACATATTAACTACTCACTCAAAAAGGTTCGAATTTAACTCACAATTAAATTTTCAACCCATCTGATATCCAGAAATGCCGTGTTTTCTTCCGTCAATCATTCACTTCCAAGCGCTATGATCTCTAGGTCACACCACCTCAGTTAACGCAAAAATTTAAAAATATTTGTTGACCAAACCCTTAAGTTCATCTGTTTATGTTTAATCAATTTTACAAACTTCCTGTCGACATGACTGTAAATTCCACGATTCTTGTGTAAAATCTTCATTACCTTAACCGCAACGGATGTTTTATGGTCGCGTCACTCCTGCACCTAATTATCTACATATTTAAGCTTTCTTACTTTTGACTTCTTTTTTCGTTCCTTCTGAGCTTACTTTTATTAATTTTTCCGCTCTCGATGTTGCTAACTTTGGTCACATCTTTTTTTATACTGTTACATTTTTCTATTGGCATTTTGCACCCTTGGTACTTTCACACGCTATTGTTGTAATTGTCGTCAAAGTATATGCCGTAACACGTCGCTACATGTTACATTATTTAATGAATAACTTTTTACATATTTGTGCCGCTTTGTTGTTTTATTTTCGTCTTTAGTCAAACTGTACTTATGTCTATGAAGTCTTGTACATCCACGGTTCCTCGCATTAGTTTGTAATATGCAATATTTTTATCGTATGGTGCCCCCGTCTATTGTAATCATATTTACGTGGGTATTACATAGTTTGCATCCCGTTTAAACCTATTTTGGTTTGCGATTTCTAGATGATTGCGTTGTATTTTGTTATTACACCTTTTAATTTATTACCAAGAAAATAATGTTATTACTTATGGGTTATAATTTAATGCCATGGTCTGAACTACATTTCTAGAACCAAAAGACTTGAAATATCACATTTACTTAACTTTGATTATTAATAATATCTTATGTACAGAGTTGGTACGTCCACATTTATTCTGTCCAACCTAAATTGAAAATTATACCCATCTATGTTGTTTGTATCTATAATAACGCCATCGCGTTACACTTTGTTGAAGCTTGCTCAATCTTAAACAACATATAAAAATGTTTTTGATTCACAATCATAATATCAATGAGCGAGCACATTATTAATCTATGGAAGCTTGACAAATCAACGATTCTGTTGTGCCATAACGTATTTCGAGTCAGAAGGCTCCTTCCCAAGATCGAAAAATAGTTGTTAATGTTTAACTGACAGTTTCGCGTTCAAGTCATGCAAGATAGATTCAATACTTGATATGTCCGGTAGCAAATTTTAGTTTTGTATTTCTTTTGCATTAAAGAAAGCTGTAGAAATTGCGATTCAAACTTTATGGCCAGGTAAATGCAAATCGAGATATGAAAAGGCTTATAAGTTGTATCAAAATTCGTACCTCTCCAAAGAAGTGCAACGTATATACCTAGTATTTTCACTTGACATTTGACACCACAAAAAATTTTAACTAAAATGCAAAGCTAATGATTGTCAAGAGAATATTATGCCAAGATTGTTGGAAATTTCATTTCTGCCTCAAGCTTTTGCTAACCTCCGCGCTTCGGTCGTTGGTGAACAATATCGTTTTTTAGCTGCAACTAAATGTTTTCTAACTCGCTATATTATATACGCACTTTATATAACTAACAATAAACTTGTATTTAAACAAATACCATACATATTAAAAAATTTTTACACATGTTTTTACACTATGTTATAGTGGTTTTAAAAAGTTTCACTGTTTGCAGATCATCAGACGGACGCATATCTTTTGCAACAACCAACTAAAGTTCTAAATAATCACAAATTAAAGTGTATTTATAGTGCAAATATTTCTCATGCGCTTTCTATACTCGAGAATAAGACTAACTATCACAGACTGTTTCCAGTCTCCGACGTGATAGTGTAGATCGTGCCAGACAAAATTTAAATAGCTAGTCAAAGACAAGATGAAAATTAAATAAACAAATGACCTGTTACCTACCTAGCACTGGCGGACCTTCTAAGAAGGTACTACCCAGTGCTAATCGAGTTGGTCGACGAAACCAATCCGTTTCCAATTAAACATTAATGAATAATTTTGCCTAGCATGGAAAGTAATTCGAGCATGAGGATCGAAATCAATATATAAAGTGTTGGTTATTTTGCAAAGACAAGCCCGTGACCGGTTTCACTGTTCTTGCAGATCATCAGACGGACGCATATCTTTTGCAAAACAACCAACTAAAGTTCTAAAATGAGAAATATTTGCACTATAAATACACTTTAATTTGTGTATTATTTAGAACTTTAGTTGGTTGTTTTGCAAAAGATATGTCCGTCTGATGATCTGCAAGAACAGTGAAACGGACGGTTGTCTTTGCAAAATAACCAACACTTTATATATTGATTTCGATCCTCTATGCTCGAATTACTTTCCATGCTAGCAAAATTATTCATTAATGTTTAATTAAAAAACGATTGATTTCCTCGACCAACTTCCTCGATTAGCACTGGGTGTAGTACCTTCTTAGAAGGTCCGCCAGTGCTAGAGTAGGTAACAGGTACATTTGTTTCATTTAAATTATATCATCTTGCTCTGATATTGACTAGCAATATTTAAATTTTGTCTTTGGCAATGCCATCTACACTATCACGTCGGAGACTGGAAACAGTCTTTGATAGTTAGTTTCTTATTCTCAGCTATAGAGGTCTAAATAGAGAAATATTTGCACTATAAATACACTTTAATTTGTGTATTATTTTAGAACTTTAGTTGGTTGTTTTGCAAAAAGATATGCGTCCGTCTGATGATCTGCAAGAACAGTGAAACCGGTCACGGGCTTGTCTTTTTGCAAAATAACCAACACTTTATATATTGATTTCGATCCTCTATGCTCGAATTACTTTCTCCATGCTAGGCAAAATTATTCATTAATGTTTAATTAAACGATTGGTTTCATTATGAACGTTTCATCGACCAACTTCCTCGATTAGCACTGGGTGTAGTACCTTCTTAGAAGGTCCGCCAGTGCTAGGTAGGTAACAGGTCATTTGTTTATTTAATTTTCATCTTGTCTTTTGACTAGCTATTTAAATTTTGTCTGGCAATGCCATCTACACTATCACGTCGGAGACTGGAAACAGTCTTTGATAGTTAGTTTCTTATTCTCGAGTATAGAGAGCGCATGAGAAATATTTGCACTATAAATACACTTTAATTTGTGTATTATTTTAGAACTTTAGTTGGTTGTTTTGCAAAAAGATATGCGTCCGTCTGATGATCTGCAAGAACAGTGAAACCGGTCACGGGCTTGTCTTTTTGCAAAATAACCAACACTTTATATATTGATTTCGATCCTCTATGCTCGAATTACTTTCTCCATGCTAGGCAAAATTATTCATTAATGTTTAATTGGAAACGGATTGGTTTCCGTCGACCAACTTCCTCAATTACCACTGGGTGTAGTACCTTCTTAGAAGGTCCGCCAGTGCTAGGTAGGTAACAGGTCATTTGTTTATTTAATTTTCATCTTGTCTTTTGACTAGCTATTTAAATTTTGTCTGGCAATGCCATCTACACTATCACGTCGGAGACTGGAAACAGTCTTTGATAGTTAGTTTCTTATTCTCGAGTATAGAGAGCGCATGAGAAATATTTGCACTATAAATACACTTTAATTTGTGTATTATTTTAGAACTTTAGTTGGTTGTTTTGCAAAAAGATATGCGTCCGTCTGATGATCTGCAAGAACAGTGAAACCGGCCACGGGCTTGTCTTTTTGCAAAATAACCAACACTTTATATATTGATTTCGATCCTCTATGCTCGAATTACTTTCTCCATGCTAGGCAAAATTATTCATTAATGTTTAATTGGAAACGGATTGGTTTCCGTCGACCAACTTCCTCGATTAGCACTGGGTGTAGTACCTTCCGAACAAAATTAAACATTATTTTTACATTTTTCAGAGATTCTGTTTTATAAAAATGCGGATGGAACTTTATGAAAAGCACTTTTTTATTTAAAGGTAACTATTTGTTTTATAAAAGGATTTTGCAATAATCCCAGAGCTATTGACAATAGCGTCATAAACATAGCAATTTTAACGATGGTAAATTTTACTAACTCATAGATTTCGTCCTCCTATACTTGTTTTATCTGAATTTTGGAAATCTAAAGGAATAGATTTTGAGATAACCAATTCCTATACAAGGTGATTCTTAAATAGTAAGTTAAACTTAAGCATTAGGTTGTATTTATCATATAATGTTAAAATTCTCTACAAATAAGAATTTAAAAACGCATCCTACAAAAGTTATGAACTTTGTAATATAATTATCAATTACCAATTTTGCGAATGAAGTACTTTTAAAACTTCGATCGCACCTACTACAATTTATGCATTTTTTATTGCCGCGTTCAATAATCAGCTTAATCGATAATTTGTTACCACAGAATCAAAAAGCTATGATATCCTTCACTCATTATCATTAGGTCTTCAGTCCTGGAATTGGTTAGACGCATACCTACATTGTTTTCTATTTTGAGCTAACCTACACATTTCCTTGAAAATCCCACAGCCTACATCTTTCGCTATCTGCGTGAAAGAGTCTGATCTAGATCTATCTCTACCCCTCTTTTTTTTTATCTCTGCTTGTAATATATCCCGCACAATTTCCCAAATGTCTTAGAAGGAGTAGCCTTCTATTTCTCCTATTTTTTTTGTTTTCTGCAGATATCTTTCCTCCCTTACTATTTCTAGAACCTCTTTGTTATTAACTTTGTCTGCCCATGCTATAATCATCATACGTCTGAAGCACCACATTCCAAAAGGCTTCTACCGGTTTCCTGTCTGGTTCTCCTACTGTCCCAATTTCATCGAGATTCAGTGCTGTGCTCTACACATATACTTTCAACAATTTTTTTCTTGTTCTATGTTTTGTCGTCTTCGAAGGTAGCAGCTGCTCTTTCTTGTCAGATACAGCTCGGCTCCCTTTCTATGTTTTTCAGGGAATAGAAATATATTGAATTTTCTGCTGATTGAATTTATTCAATTTTCTACTAACGTGTTGTTTTTGTAGTTAATATACACGAAAGTTACAAGCTTGTTCAGTAACCTCTTTTTATTCGTCGTCTAATATTCTTGTTTGTAAATAAACATATTTTAAAGTAACAAACAGCAATAAGGTGAAAATATTCTAAACGATTCCTCCATTCCCACTTTAACCTGTAACTATTGTTAATTAAATAGTATGTAATGAACAAAAGTGTATGTTTATTATTTTGCATCGTATTTAATCTATTATTTGATCTTTGATGATATAATTTTAATAAATTTTTTTCTTTTTCAGTAAGGAACCCAACTCTTTCACTTACATAGGCGCTCCTGTCACTTTTGCTGGGGAAGAGTATGTTGGCCCTGAGCCACCGAATAATTTTATTATTGAGAGGTTACTACCTGCATCTCCTGCAGTACCCGTCAGGTAATTATTACCGCTAATTTAACTTTGTTAGGTTTATACTATTCTTTGAGAAGAACCTATCGTTAAAAACTGAAACTGAAGCTAGGGATGTTAATGATAGTGACTCAGGACAGGAAGAAGAAGACATCATATCCAAATGATCGCCTAGCTAATAGTAATTTATTTATATCAAGTGTTTTAGCTGCTTTTTACCATATCGTGGAGCAGCTCTCTTACATTTTACTTGAATTCGTATATTATTTCAAAACTAAGCACCTTTAGTGATGTTCGTTTCAATAAAAATATTTGACACTGATGTTATAATTGCTTGCTTGTTTGCCATGGCGGCGGCTCGCTAACAGCCTATTAGCGTTTCTTCCATCCCGGAACGCTTAAACGCTGTTTTCGTGAGTATAGGCAAACTGCTCCTTATAAATCACTATAAAATCCTGTAACTATACCTTTCAATTTGAAATGTTTGGTAATCGTGTAATTGATGTTCTGCACTAAACTGTATCAGATTTTAAAAACATTATATATTTGCTGAACTCTTTTGTTTCGTACGCTAGTTACAGATCTCCCAATCCATATATGTACAAATAAATAGAAATTGTTAGGAAATTATTAAGAAACTTAAGTTAGACGCAACATTGTAAGTTCAAGGATACATAAAAAAGGTTATTGAAAACAAGTTGTGAGAACGGATGTAATACATTGTATTCCAGACATGAGTGATACTGAAGGTGCAGGTCACAGACGGTTAAGAAGCCGCAGTTACTTAGAAATTAAGATTGTTACGTTGTATAGTGAATAGAATAAAGAAATAAGCAGACATGAGCTCTGCAAGTTCCCACAGACATGTGAGGGGCAGGGACAACATAAATACCTCGGGAGCCTCAGATTAGTCAGTCAGTCTTGAGTACTCCAGCTTTTACAATATTGTTTGCTTAGGCTACTCGCCCTAATTTTAATTCAATTATTAGTTAATTTTGACTTAGCATAATTTATACAGTTTGTCAAAATTCCATATTTAATATCTGTTTAAGAAATAAATTTGTTACGAGAAGTTTTGGAAGAAAAACTTTTTTAAAAAGACCACTCCCAGGGTCCGAAACGTAACTGACGCAGTCGTACGGTTCCAGAAAGGCACTACGAATCCAAAAATCGGAGAACTGGTGACCAAGAATTTTAATTCCCAATCTGGAAGAACCCAAACAAATTTGGACAAAGTACAAGAATCAACCGACCTCAAAAAACAAAACGTGGACGAGGTACTCGACCGAGCCCAACCAAGCCAACGTGGACAAGGTTTAAAAATCGACCGAGCGAAAACAAATGAAATCGATGATGAAAATTATGTAAGTTCATTTATCCTAAACCAATTTATTCTTTACAAATTTATTGATGCTAGCTAGTAAGAGAGAATTTTTTTTTATTATTTTATGTATGAAAAGAATTTACCTATTTACTACGAGAACTTATTTTTAAACAAGAGAACCACAAAGACGCATTTATATGTGCAAATTAGTACACATTATTAATATAAAACGAAACAAAGTATAAAAATAGAACGCAATTAATTTTACAATTTTATGTACAGCAAATATTATTACCGAGAGCTTAATGTGTGTATAAAACGCAATTAATTATAAAACGATTATTCAAAACCTTCATCAAATTCTATAAATTATACACTTCAGCGCAAGAAATTGACCGAAGTGCGTAATTGTAGAAACAGCTTTCTAATTATTATTAAAATTAACTCATTACAAGTTGAAACAAAGCGTGCAAATTTAAAACGCGATTCTTATACAAATTATTACCGGAAACCATTATTGAAGTTATAATTGGATATTTCAGTACGAAAGCATTCAATTATACAGAAACATTTATGCAAATTTACTGCAATTTATCACCGAGACTGAAATTACACCATTCAGGAGACTTATAATTAGACAATTCCATTATATAAATTATAAAAGAAACATTGATGCAATTACTGTAACAAAACGATCGACTAAAAACTTGAAACTCTATAATTGGACATTTAACAAGATTGTGCAATTATGAAGGAAGCAGTTTATGCACTTATCAATACAACACCTACAGAGACGAGATAATTATAACAGACACTAATTACTCAGCAGGGCTGAAATAAAACCGTAACTAAACATAACTGGCGCAAGAAGACGTACAAAATTATAACGTAATTATTGCAAGAAATTATTAACCACGTAAAAACCTTTCAGAAAATTAAAACTCGCGACAACTATAACATCCGCGAAGTGTAAAAATATACGAATCCAAGACTACAGCAATTGACTAGACATTATCAAGCAGAAACTCAGCAATTTAATTATAACAACCGATAACTATGTATAAAATATAAGTAAAGCGATTCCTTAAATAACCCAATACCAACCAAAGTGAAAAGTAACAATACAAATTGCAAAATAAATCTCAATTCATACAAAAATTTGATATTAATTAAAACCGAAAGCAACCCTTAACAACTATGAGTTCCGACTTGAAAATTTATCTCGAAAGTATCGCCCAGTATAACGGAGACCAGGCATTATTAGGAAATTTTAGTACCGCGTGCGAAATATTTTTGAAAACCTTTTACAAACCAGGAGATAACGAATAAAATGTTCTACTTTTACGCCTAATAATAAGCAAACTGGCCGGAAGAGCACTAACGCTAATAGCCAGTCGAGACGATCTTGAACAATGGGAAGATTTTTAACGCATACTAATAGCATATTTCGGCGAGCAAAGAAACATAAAATGTCTTATCCGCGATCTAATAAACCTAAGAGTGGAAAGTAACCAATCGCCATACCAATTCGGAGTGAAATGTCAAGACGTAAGAAGTTTAATTCTGACAAAATTAAAAATCGAAAAACCCGACCAAAATATCCGCTTACTAAAGACTAAAATGTATGACGAAATGGCATTAGACACCTACATAAACGCACTACCGCAACGACTATCAGATAAAATAAGATTCCAACATCCCCAAAATTTAGAAGAAGCAATGAATATGATCATAGAAGAAGAAAACGTCATGTATTATCGAAATAGACTAAATAACCCTAACGTGAATAAAAGCTACTCACCAATAAAAACCACACAAGCCGCAAGACAAATAACCACCCAACCAAAATTTACTCCATTTAACGCACAAATGTATCAACCGCGAATTAACAACCCAAATTTCAATAACACAAATTTTAACAATCAATTTAGACAACTTCCGAAACCAACATTCAACTCAATTTTACAAAACCCGCATTTACAGCAAGATTCAACCAAAACATAAACCAACAAAGGCAAACATTCAGCGCAAACCCCAACCGAAATACATCGATAATAAATAACAATAATAACCCTAACAGTTATTATAAACCAATTCCTATGGACACTTCATCTGGTAATACCAGACAAAATACAAAAATATCGCAAATCCGACCAAGCCATAATCAAAAACGAAACTTTGCCTCGGAAGAACTATTCCAGCAAGAAGTGGAAGAATTTAACAATGACCGAAATAATTATACAAACTCCAGTAAAGACGACGAATCAAACCATTTAGAAAATTACGAACGTGACGAACCATGCGAAAATTAGGAAGAGGATGATGAGGAAAATGCGTGCTCAAATTTTCAGACAGACCAATTTATAAACGACCAAACATAATTAATTTAAATAATATCAATCAACAAATATTGCCATACATAGAAATACCCCACGCAGAATTTAAATTATTGATCGATACCGGATCTTCAAAAACAGTAATTAGCCTCTGAACCGTAAAAGAACATTATTTAGATTTTGTAGAAAGAGAACCCTTTAAAATTAAAACAGCCCATCAAACGACACTACATCAATTCATGGCTAACATACCCCTACCAAAAACATTCAATGTAAAAATGAAACATGAATTTTTCATTTTCGAATTTAACGATAAATACAACGGACTAATAGGAATGGACCTTCTAAAAAAATTAGGAGCAAACATTGACATAAAAAGCCGGACAAATCCCCATTAAATTCCAAAATACCCGAACCGAGCAAAAATACACCATAGAACCCCGGACAGAAAAACAAATAAAAATTCCAGTAAACTCAAAAAAACGACGTAGGCATTATAAATCACATAACATTTCAACATGGAGTAGAAACACCCACCGTATTAGTACAAACAAAAGACAATAATGCCACTACAACAATTCTAAACTCGAATAACTACCCCGTAGAACTATCTCTAACAAACCTAATTAACGTAGAAGAATGGAACTTTAACGAAATGGAAATAGACGAAAATTTAGAACACGATTACAACCCCATAGAACATGACAGAATGTTAAGAAAAAATCTAATTAATATTCGTTTCAACAACGACATAAATAAAGAAGAGGAGAGAGCAATCAAAGACTTATGCTTTGAATACTGCGATATATTCCATTGCGAAGGAATACCTTTAACCTTCACCAATACAGTAAAACACAATATCGAATTAACGGATAATAAGCCAATTTTTGAAAAAGCATACTGACTACCTCAGGCAAGCCAAGAAGAAGCCGATAGACAAGTAACAGATTTATTAGAGCAGGACATCATACAACACTCAAACTCACCATGGAGCAGCCCCGTATTAATAGTACCAAAGAAATTTGACACCTCAGCCAAGCGAAAATATCGAATGGTAATAGACTATCGAAAGTTAAACGAAAAAACGGTAGACGAAAAATACCCACTACCCAATATCACCGAGATTTTAGATAAATTAGGAAAGTGTCAATATTTTTCAACATTAGACCTCGCTTCAGGATATCACCAAGTAGAAATGGACGCGAAAGACACAGCAAAAACCGCATTTAGCACACCTAGAGGTCATTACGAATACAAACGGATGCCATTTGGACTGGAGTATGCACTCGCCACCTTTCAACGAGTCATGAATATTATTTTACGAGGAATACACAATGAAAAATGTCTTGTGCACCTATAGACGACATCATAGTTTATTCGACATCATTGGTAGAGCACAGTGAAAGACTAAGAGAAGTTTTTGAGCGACTAAGAAGATCACATTTTAAAATTCTACTAGATAAGAGCGAATTTTTACAGAAAAAAGTATCATTTTTAGGACATATAATAGCCCCACAAGGAGTTATGCCAAACACAGACAAAACAAACGCAGTACTAAATAACCACTTACCCAAAACTAACAAATAAATTAAAGGATTTTTAGAACTCAGTGGTTATTACCGCAAATTTATTAAAGGTTACGCACAGATAACCAAACCCCTGACCAATTGTTTAAAAAAAGGAAATAAAATTGAACACACCCCAGAATTCATTAAATCCGTAAAAGAAATTAAATGTATACTCACGAATCACCCTGTATTAAAATACTCAGACTTTTCAAAACCATTTATATTGACAACTGACGCATCAAATGTAGCACTAGGCGCAGTATTGAGCCAAGGAAAAGTAGGTAGCGATAAACCAATCAGCTACGCATCCAGAACTCTAAATGAGACTGAACAGAAATACAGCACGATCGAGAAAGACTTATTAGTCATAATTTGGGCAACGAAATATTTTAGACCATACCTTTATGGAAGAAAATTCTATATATACACGACCATAGACCATTAGTATGGTTATGCAAACTTAAGGAACCAAACTCAAAACAACAACGATGGAGAATTAGATTAAAGAAGTACGATTACGAAATTATATACAAAAAGGGCATTTATAATAATAACGCAGACGCCCTAAGTAGAATACAGCTCAGCGCAATAGAAACGGAATGAATTATAGGCAACGTAGACGAAACCGAAATAAAAGAATACCCAGAAGAGATAGACGCCATACATTTGACACAGAACGAAGAGCCAAAAACCGCAATTAAATTTTAAACGAAGCAATAGATATAAAACCAAATCAATTTATAATTACCGAAGTTTTAACCAATCCCAATTCCGTAAAATACACAAAAATTAATTGACAACAAAAAAATATACCAAATCCAAAAAACCAAAGACGATAACGAGGAACAAATAATTAAAATTCTAAAACAAAACACCCCCCGAGAAAAAACGATTTTACTTTTATTTCAACACCGACCATATATATAAACGATTTTCAGAATTATATATTAAATAATTTAATAACTCTGGTCCTGAACTTATAGATGCACAAGAAAATTAATAACCTTAGACGACCCTGACGAGATAAACGACGTAATTAGACATCAACACGAAGGCAAAACCAACCATCGTGGAATCAATGAAACACTATAGCAACTCATAAGACGAGATTACTTTATAGATATGAAAGAGTTAACCACAGACTTCATAAACCAATGCGAACTATGCGATAAAGCAAAAAAGGACAGAGCACCACCAAAAATACCCTTAATGTTAACCGAAACACCCGACAAACCTTTCCAAAAAATTACATGCAGACACTCTAGTAGTAGAAGCACAAAACTTTTTAACCGTTGTAGATGCATTCACCAAAACAGGTCAAGCAATACCCATCACTTCCAAAAATAGCGTAGACGTAACCTAAGGATTTTTACAATATTTTACATTTTATGGTACACCCGAAACAATAAGCTTAGATAACGGCAGCGAATTTAGAAATGAAACGATACAAAACACCCTAGAACTCCATAAAATAAAAATTCATTATATATCCGAAAACCACCCCGAATCGAACGGATTAACTGAAAGATTATTAAGACTAACTTACAAGAAGGAGCACGTCACCAATTTAATGCCATACGCAGTAATCGCTTACAACAATACAAACCACCCATCAACCAATTTTACACCCCTAGAATTAACATTAGGACATTCAGATTCCCGCAACCCTTACGACATACATTATAACAAAGAAGTATACCAACAATATGCTAAAGATCATAAAGAGAAATTAAAAATAACTTACGATAGGGTAAGAGATAAATTAGATAACGACAAAGATCGTATTACAACAACCCGCAATAAGAATACCGACGCAAATAAATTTTCAATAGGACAAACCGTGTACGAGAAAAACTTCCAAAGCAAAAGACACAAAACGGCGCCCAGAAATTTAGGCCCGTTTAAAATCAAAAAAATATCAGACGAAAATATAGCCGTAGTAGACAACGGCAAGATAGTAAAATATATTCATTTGAAAACTTAGGACACCATGTAATTTCAGATGAACAGTCATCACCCTTACCGTCAACTTCCGCCCAGGTAGAACGGACAACGACGTATTAATTGAAGACATTAAAAACAACCCCGGTATACCACCAGTAAAATTGGGAAGTGTGCAAAATACAATAAACTATTGGACATTCGCGCAAAAATTTGATTTAACGGAATTAAAACAAAAGTTTCACATAATCAAAGACAATTATTATAGACTGAAACAATCGATGGATACAGCCAAATTCGGAAAAGAATACGCCATAGAAATGATGAATTACAACAGTATAATAGAACACTTTTAAGAAACATAGAAGATAAATTTAATAGATTAATACCAACGGAACAAATTACAAGACGAAAAAGAGGACTAATTAACGGACTCGGTAACACAATAAAAGCTAACACAGGCAATTTAGATAATCAAGATGCAAAAGGTTATGACAACGCAATACAACAGCTAATTGAAAATCAAAACGACATAAAAAGCATTGTTAGAAACCACATATCTCTAACCCAATCAACTATAATAAAATTCAACGATACGTTAAGAAAGCTAGTAAGATATCAAGACAGTATAGCCAATAGAATACAAACCCTTGAAACTAACATGCAAACCACAATGTTAGGAATGCGAGACTTAATCAGATTCAATACAATATTCACTTAAATAATATCAACCCTTACTGTAATCCAACAAATTTTAGCCACATTAGAAAATGCTGTAACATTTGCAAAATTAATTACACTACACTCCAGTATCATAGAACCAACTGACTTATTAAAAGAATTATTAAGAATTAGATCATTTGTAACTAACAGTAAAATACCCTTCCAAGTAATAGAATCAAACACTCTCATATTTGAAAAAATAGCTACAGTGAAAGGCTATGTAAAGAACAACGAAATAACATTTTTAATAGAAATCCCAATAGTAGAAAATAACATTTATAATTATTATTATGTATTTGCTTTTCCCATGAAAATTACTAGCATGTATCAAGTTATCATACCCAAAACCAAGTTACTTTCCTTAAATGAACTCAGATATGGTTACACAAACGAAAAATGTACCGAACTAACACCAAATCAATATTTATGCCAATCATTAACAACAACAACTATTTAAGAAGACTGTCCTTGCGAAGTACAATTATTAAGATTTTCAAACCATTACAACTGTAAAGCCAAACCAGTACAAATCACTAATATGAAAATTCAGAAAATTACCGAAAACAAATAGATTGCTGTATTTTCAGCAGAAGTAATAGCAACCGTCCACTGCAATCAAGACAAGAACAATTTAGCATTAACCGGAAGCAAAGTGATCACCCTTAAAGAAGACTGTTATTTAGAATTGAAGAACGAAATCATCAGAGTTTATCAAGATCCCACAGTAACCAAGAAACTCGCAAATCTACCGGAACTACAATTCAAAATTACACAACCTGAAGATGACGAAATAATCAAGAAACCCATGCAACTAGAACACCTAGACTTAGACGATCTCAACCACGCCATGAAAATAATGGACAATTACAAAGAATACCTAAGTGAATTGAAAGTGCCAAAAATACACTATGATAATATAAGCGTTTGGACAATTTTATTAATCGTTTTAATCATTTTACTAATTATATATGTATTGTACAAAATGTATCTTAGAATATAAGAATAAATAAAGAAATTTTAGTCGTAAGAAAACAAAGGTAAATAAATAAAGAAGTAATAAGTGTACCCTTAGGGACAATGAATTTTAAAAATTAAGTAAAGAAACCCTTAATTGTTTTTTTACGTCGGGAGGAGTTACAGATCCCCCAATCCATATATGTACAAATAAATAGAAATTGTTAGGAAATTATTAAGAAACTTAAGTTAGATGCAACATTCTAAATTCAAGGTTAAAAAAGAAAAGGTTATTCAAAGTTCACAAGCAAGTTGTGAGAACTGATGTAAAACATTGTATTCCAGACGTAAGTGATACTGCAGGTGCAGGTCACAGACGGTTAAGAAACCGCAATTACTTAGAAATTAAGATTATTACATTGTATGATGAATAGAATAAAGAAATAAGCAGACATGATCTCTGCAACTTTCCACTGACATGTGAGAGGCAGGGACAACATAAATAGCCCGGAAGCCCCAGATTAGTCAGTCAGTCTTGAGTAATTCAGCTTTTACATTGTTGTTTGCTTAGGCTACTCGCCCCAATTTTAATTCAATTATTAGTTAATTTCGACTTAGAATAATTTATACAGTTTGTCAAAATTCCATATTTAATATCTGTTTAAGAAATAAATTTGTTGCGAGAAGTTTTGGAAGAAAACTTTTTTAAAAAGACCGCTCCCAAGGCCCGAAACGTAACTCGCTTTAGGATCAATGACTATTTAATCGTGTTCAGGGTAGATCATGTTCAGGTAAGGATCTATATTTTGAACCATGTTACAAGTATGTATTCCCATCATTCCCAGCACATGCCTTATCAACACTTAATTTAACCCGTGATTAAATCGTCGGGTTGAAATATCGTTAACAGAAGAAAACACTTGACATTTTAGGCATTATTATTTAAAAACTTCAATGTCAAAAGTACGAATTATACAGTATGCGTTTGCTCTGGCATGCTGTTACAGCAAGCTTTACAATCCTAAAAGCTTCTCTTTACCGCTTCGAATAAATGTATCTCAAAATGAATCGTGATATTGCATCACTGCATACCTCCTATTCCGGTAAGCAATCTAACGACTTTGCGTCTTTTTGTTCAAATCAATAGCTTTTATTTTGTTGAGATGTGGTCTAATCTTCTTTAACTTATTTTTCAAAAGAACGCCCCGAAAATGAGGTATGTGGGATAAGCGTTTTAGTATATTTACCTCGGTGAGAGCTCCTACGAGGTAAGTCGAATTTTTTTTTTAATTTACCTGTTTTATTTGGTGCAACGGATAATGAAGCTATCATTACTGGAAACAGTAACCCTCTTTTTTTTAGGAATTACTTACCTTGTTTATACTGTCTCAATTAGAATGCATCTTTTCACTACTGCTTTTTAAAAATAAATTGACTTGTTTTCTCGCTATGGCGATGGCTTTCTTCACTCTGTTATGACGTTCACTATCTTTGGCTGCTGGTTTGTCGGTTTGGCATCATTTTCAGTTTTTGCAATCTTTACAGCACTTCCAGCAAATGCACGTATTGCCCCGCCTAATATCAGAATTACAGATAGAATTCCTCCTTTTTTCGGAATGGGGATAATCTGCAGTATCCTAATTCTTTCTTTTCTACGACATTTTTTGTGATCTTTATTTCTGCTTGAATATCCACTTTTAACAATTTTCTTGAATTTCCCAACTTGCTCGGGCTTACACCAACCACTTCAATTGTAAGAGATATTTTCTTAAAGAAGCCGTATTAAGTCTTATATCTTCTACATACATGTACCCTACTTTCGTTTGTCCTTCGTAGCATTTGTCAGGAGCTAAGCAGCGACTTTTTCACTAAATTCTACGTTTTTGGACTTCACCCTTTTCGAGGCTTCTTTCTCTAAAAATTTCATGTGCTCGGTGTATGTTCATCAAATCTTCACAGGATTTGGAGTATGCAATCGTAGTCTCGGTATAAACGATCTAATTTGTTGAGTTTAGTTCCTGTCACGCAAAATTGGTACATGAGGGTATGGATGTCAAATAAAATGCAACAGATGATGACTTGACTTTATTATAGATAGTTAATAAAATATGTATGTGTATTTTTAGTTGTATAATTATAAGGATTGTTATGTTTATCTTATAAATTATAAAGTCCAAAATAGACTACTGCTTATGAATTATTCATATTAGTCTTTTCATTTAAGCAATTTTCGGTTTTATGGATGTGATAAGGTTTTAAAAAAGTCTTTTTTAGTAATTTGGTTCAACTTCAATATTTCAACATCTTTTAAATTTATAGTGTGGTTGCTCCTATTTGCATATATAGAAAGGGAAGAATTCCTTTTTTACCAATTTTTGCGACACTTTTATGGTGTGTTAGTCTGCGTCCTAGGTACTGTTTAGATTGGCCAACAGTTCCTAGGTCGCAGACTATCACAACATAGATGTGACGCAAAAATTGGTAAAACAAACTGTTACCTTTTTATACATGCAAATAAAAACACCCGCACTTTAAATTTAGAAGTGTAAAAATACTTGAAGTACAACCAAATGACTGTAAAAAAACTTTTTTGAGAATCTTATCACATCCATAAAACCGAAAATTGCTTAAATGAAAAGACTAATATGAATAATTCATAAGCAGTAGTCTATTTTGGACTTTATGATTTATAAGATAAACATAACAATCCTTATAATTATACAACCAAATACACACATACATATTGTATTAACTACGTATAAAGTCACCATCGATTTGTCAGATAACATTTGTCTGAAAAATTATTGAATTTATATGATAGTTTTTACAAGCATAATTTTTTCAAATCAGTTTATCAACTTATACAAATGTAGATGGATATTTTTGACATATGTCATCTATGTCAACATCATAATTTTTAAGAAATGTCAATAAAATAAAAAACTTGTTTTCTACCAAAACATATTAGTAAAGTAAGTAGTTTATATTCTTTGTATATGTAATTATTATTATCCACTTTATAGCTTATGATTAAGGAGTAAAATTCACCGAAACGTAAAGTTTTAATAAATATTTTAAATATTGAACCTTATTGTCGAACGCAATTTATCCCAATACTTCTAACACAAATAAATAATTTCTAACCAGTACGTTCGTTACAAAAAATAAGATTTTTCATATATATATATATATATATATATATATATATATATATATATATATTTATAGATCTGTTGGTTTCTTGGGATGCATTCTATATATATATATATATATATATATATATATATATATATATATATATATATAGATACTAATACTTGAAAGTTTGTTTCTGGAGAAAAAGGTTTAAATAAATAAAAAAAAAATTACATTATATGTGTGTTAATCAGACGTTTCGACCGTCGCTAGATGGTCTTTATCAATGATGTTTTTTCTCCTATAATACAATACATGTACATTGTATCTTAACAAATATCTAAAATGCTTACCCATAAACGGAGTTTTATATATTTATAACGTAGTATAAATTGAGCTATTCACTGAATGATATGGTACGGCTACTACAATTTAATTTATTTTATTTAAAATTGTACAAAACATTTACGTCATAAATTAAAATATTGTTTTTCTGTATAAATTATGTACACCTTGATGCGAGTTGCTAAACTCTTTGTCAAAATTTAAAATTCGAACTTTTTTGTTAACATGTATATTAAAATGTTTAGTATAGAGTTTGATTGGAGACTAATGCTTGATTTATTGGAGTTTCTATTTCTTATCACTGGATAAAGACACTTTTTAAAAACATGTTAAAATCGTAATACTTTCTACAATTATGTATATCTGTCTTATTGGGTAAATTTAACTTTAACTATAAATATATATCAATACGTTTATTTATTTAAATATATCTGTATATGTATTCATCTGTACATACCTCTACGCATACACATACGTTTACTCACTCTATCTCGGCTCCATATATACAAGACAAACACCTTTTCCTAATTAATTTTATGCATTTTTATTTTAATAGATTATAATATATTTTACTTGATTTGCTAATATCTATTTTATCATTTACTGATGTTGGATGTTTAATAATATACACCAGCTCTAGGAATTCTGGAATTTTTTGGTTTGCTTCTGTTTTTAAAATTGTTGTTTTGTTGAATTTGAATTTATGTTGGGCTTGTTTTTCATGTTTGGTTAGAGCAGTTTGGTTAGTTTTATCATATTTATGACCATTTATTCTTTTTTTCTAAATGCTGTATACTTTGCCCAATGTATACACAATTGCAATTCTGTTAACACGGAATCTTATAGATGGTGTGTGTTTTTTTATTCTTAGGAATGTTATCTTTTAATTTACTAAAACAACTTTTTGTTAAATTGTATCCCTTGTGCGCAATTTTTATATTGTTTTATTAATAATTTTTGTAGGTTTTCGGATAAATCTTGCACATACGGTATGGGTGCATATTTTATTATTGATTTATTTTTGGTATTGTTGATGTAGTTTGTGTTATAGTGTTTATTAATTTGTTTTTTAAATATCCGTTCAATTAAATTTATTGGGTAATTATTTTCACGTAATGCGTTTTTAGCTTTCTTAATTGCTTCCCATCTATATTCAGGGTCTCATAGTTTGATAGCCCTATCCGCTAGTCCTATTACGACAAACTTTTTCTGTGTTTCAAGTGTTTTTAGTGTACCATGATGTTTTTATATGATGGTTTATCCGGTGCAATATCATATCTAGAAAGTTAAGTGTATTATATTTTTCTACTTCAATTGTGAATTGAATCTTTTTGTGAAAGCTGTTAAAAAGTTTAATTATATAATTGCATTTATCTTGTGGAATGGCACAAACACAGTCATCCACGTACCGGAAAAAGAAAGGTAGTGGGAAATTTAGTTGTTTTATTATACTTTCCTCCAGTTCTTTCATAACCATTTGTGCCACCACGCAAGACAGCGCTAAACCCATAGCACAACCGTTTACTTGCTTATATACCTGATCTCTGTATGTAAAATAAGTTGAGGTTAATATTATTTCTGTTGTTTTCATGAATTCTTTTTGGGGTATATTTGTATATGTTTTAATTTCTACCCACTTTTTTTCTATTAGTTGTATAACTAACTCTATTGGTACATTTGTATATAATGATGTTACATCTAACGATATCAGAATATAGTCATCCGGTATAGTAACTTGTTTAATATTTTCTTTGAATTGCCAAGAGTCTTTAATGTAGAATTTGTTTTTATATATCACGTTTTTGAGAATATCTTTTATAAAGTTTGCAAGTTTATTAAAGGGTGATTGTATTGTGGAAATGATTGGTCTCATGGGCATACATACCATCTTTGTTTAGTTTTGGTAACCCATAAAGCTTGGGTGGCAACGCGTTATTTATTATTAATTTTTTACACTCTTTGGGGGAAATATATCCTTTTTTTTCCCAATTTTTCACAATGTCATTGTTCGTTATTTGAAGTGTGTTAGTAGGGTTTTGTTTGACTAATTCATACGTTGATTTTTTCTGAAGTAGTTCTAAAATTTTGTTATTGTATGTTTGATTAGTCATTATAACTGTTTTGTTGGATTTATCTGGTTTTAATACAATTAGGTCGGGATTTTGTTTTAAAAAAGCCTTGTTTTTTTAATTTTTTTGGTTATATCTGTCTCTTATGTCTTCCCTATTCTTTGTTGTATTGAATTTACTTCTATGATTTGTAATAACATTGCAACATACTGCCCTAATTTTATCTTTTTTATCCGTAGGTAAATCTGATATCGAGTTTTCAATTCCTAGAGATGGTGTATATTATTAAACATCCAACATCAGTAAATGATAAAATAGATATTAGCAAATTAAGTAAAATATATTATAATCTATTAAAATAAAAATGCATAAAATTAATCAGGAAAGGGTGTTTGTCTTGTATATATGGAGGCGAGATAGAGGGAGTAAACGTATGTGTGTATGCGTAGAGGTATGTACATGAATACATATACAGATATATATTTAAATAAATAAACGTATTGATATATATTTATACATAAAGTGAAATTTACCCAATAAGACAGATATACATAATTGTAGAAAGTATTACGATTTTACCCTGTTTTTAAAAAGTGTCTTTATCCAGTGATAAGAAATAGAAACTCCAATAAATCAAGCATTAGTCTCCAATCAAACTCTGTACTAAACATTTTAATATACATGTTAACTAAAAAGTTCGAATTTTAAATTTTGACAAAGAGTTTATCAACTCGCATCAAGGTGTACATAATTTATACAGAAAAACAATATTTTAATTTATGACGTAAATGTTTTGTACAATTTTAAATGAGATAAATAAGATTGTAGTAACGGTACCATATCATTCAGTGAATAGCTCAATTTATACTACGTTATAAATATATAAAACTCCGTTTATGGGTAAGCATTTTAGATATTTGTTAAGATATAATGTACATGTATTGTATTATATAAGAAAAACATCATTGATAAAGACCATCTAGCGACGGTCGAAACGTCTGATTAACACACATATAATGTAAAAAAAAATTTTTTATTTATTTAGACCTTTTTCCCAAAAACAAACTTTCAAGTATTAATATATAAAAGCGGGTCAAGAAATACCAATCGAATAATATATATATATATATATATATATATATATATATATATTGCTGTGAATCCTCTCTTATCTGCAGGTACTGACCCTTCCAAAAAAACATTCGAGCCCCACAGTTTGGGCGTCAAGAAATGCTGTGATACCTTTAAAATCCGTGAACTACGCTTTTCGCCTCGGCTGCTCACCTAATGTTATAAACCTCCTCATTCATAAAAAAAACAAACACATTCCTACCAAAAACATCAACGTTAACTCTATTTACATCAATATTCAGAATACATTAAATTTTCAAATTTAAAACTCAGCATAAATTTCAGTTTTAAAAAGAATTTCAAGATTAATTTTATTATCATTTTACTGTGCATCCACAATTAAAGTCCTTGTTGGATGCCTACTAATTAATATAACAATATAAGCAGACCGGAGTCTGAGTATAAAGGAGCATCTACCACCCTTTACGTTAATTAACCAGGTTTGTCTAATTGAGCTCAAAGACATACCCAAAGTTTCATCATATTCCCGAACATCAAAACAAAATACCCTTTTACTTAAACAAGCAAATTTCATCTTAAAATTAAACTTTTATGGTTAGAACAATTTCACTAATGTCCATTTAAAGTAAATCAATTATAAAGTCATTCAATACACACAAAATGTCAAACAAAATAGTATAATTTACCTGAAGGTTACTGTCCTCGTAGCTTCAAAGTATCGTTTCTTTAGTTAATCACACCATTCAACAGGATTATATTTACGGCTTCTGATTCTCTACGCTTTTAAAATTTGCTCCATCACCATCCATTCAAAGTCGTTTCTGGGCCTTTCCGGAACTCATCTGTGTTTATCTGACCCTTGATTCATGGATCCAGACACGTATTTGAACCATTTAATTATTAACACCCCGAAAATAGCAAAGAAATTCATGCTTCTGTCACCAATATATACGCCAAAACTGCCTACTTTTGTGTATACATTCGTCGTTGTAAATTTTGCTAATTGGTACAGTGAAACTAAATTTTATTACCTTGTATCTAAGTGCACTGAAGTACATTCATGTTAGCACGTAAATAACAAGCTATTTTGAATCACTAAAATATACTAGCAAACTTTTAAATTATTTAATCAAACTAAAATGCACGGTTTAACATCTTCAATCAAGTCGCGTATGTACGAGCTTTTAACGCATCGAATCGTCAAAAGTCTAAGAGAGCTTGTTTATCTTCATCTCGGTATATATAGCAAAAAGCCTGTCTGTCGGTCGGTTCCCCAAAACGGGTAATTCTAAAGAATTTCTCATGCCATGTTCCCAGTCTGCCGCTCACGCGTCGATTTTACGAATTTTCACTCGCCCCATTCAAATCTCAGAAAATTTCCACACGGCACGCAAGCATGTCCGAGAAAAACTAATTGATTTTGTACAGAAATTGTTGTTCTACCTCTGATATTTGCATCCTATTTTTAACCAATTGTGACCCCCGTGACGTTGCTTAAATCCGCCTTTTACAATATGTGTCTTTGCTTGACGCATTTCTCTTTCCTTCTCTACCGTGTTCTTATTGGTGCAACTTGATATTCTTTATTATCGATTATTTTAGTCCACATGGAGTGTGAAATACCCAGCTTTAGCAATTCTCGTAACTATTATGCGACGTTTTCCCAAGATTCTTTGAAATATTAATTATCTGCAAAATTTACGCCGAATGAGCTTTTTAAATAAACCCAGGTGTTTAAACATACTATTAATTCTCAGAGCCTTATTCCGTGGTATTTTAATCTTGGGTTTTACAAGTTTCTATAGGTATTATATGTTATTAACGGTTTAATTAACTCCAATTAAAATTGATTTCTATCCTTTTCATTTTAGCGAATACAACTTAAATATTAATTATTATAGGTACACTTTGTTTTACTACCGGTTACTTAAATAGAGTTAATTAATATAAACTTTGCACGTAATTTCTCTTTGTTTAGGAATAATTACATTACACGCAGAGCATTTCAATACTGTTTCTTTTGATATAAAGCGTCTTATAAATAATTTAAATTTCTTATTTTTACTGAAACAACCGAGTTTATTTATGCTTCATGGTTTTAATAACGCGTATTATTTAATGAAATTCCTTATACACGGTGATTAAAATTATTTGATGTGATTATTTAATTTTCTACCCTGGTCTAAATATGAGTATTTTCCCCCTATTTGAATACAAATAATCCCACTTATTTGACTTCAAATATAAAACATTTAGACAAAAAAATTACAAAAAAATTGCCTATCACTCTCTACCCTTATCTATCTAACTTACCTACTTTGTCTCCAATCCAAAAATATTTACATCTATCCTATATCCCTATCCTATTCCTAACTCTCACCTACTTCTATAAACTGAAATTATCCCTAACTTCATCCTACTTATCCATCTAATCTTATATACATCCTATATACCTATCCTATTCCTAACTTTTAACTAATCTTCACTATACTTTACTTCCCCCTACCTAATCCTATATGCCTATCCTACTCTTACTCTATTCCTAACTCTCCACTAATCTTATAAGAAATATCTATACTTAACCTATCTTATTTTCTTCCTACATTTACTCTTTATTCTCATCCTAAACCTATTTCTAATTATCTCCCATATTTATCCTATACCTAGCTTTATTTTCTATAAACACTTACTTCTACTTTTCTATATACACCTATTCTCTCCCTATCCTATTTAAATCTAACTCTCTTCTTGACCCTCCATGTCTTTCTTCTTACCATCCTAATACTCTTCATCCCTATCTCTCCCCCTTCTATATCTACACTTAACATCCCTGTTATCTCACATACCATAAACTTATCATCCCTATTATCCTGACTCTTAAATACTGCTTCTTCTTCAGTCCCTACACATGTCTGTTTCTCATTTATTCTTATTTTCTTCTCTGCCGACAAACCAAACGATACTACTTTACAATTATCGATTTTTCCCTCTATGGAAAATCCTATGTACCTTCTAGAATTTTTGTGTAACGGAATCCGCCAGAATGAATTCCTTAAATCTACCTTATTAAAAATAAACTTGCCACTTAACCTCATCAAAAATTTATTTAATTCTGCCTTCACCTGCTCCCGATATGCTGCTGTTGCTTCTACCCCCACTACTTCTGCATGTTTTTGTAATAAAGCTTGAACCTCTACTCTCCTATCCTCTGGACATCTTATTGTGTTGATCTGTTTACTTTCATCATCCTCTACCTCTACTACATTAATACTCAACCCTATGTCATCCTCTGTGACTTCATAACTGCCCTTCCATGGCACTACCCTATCATTAATCCTTACTACCTTCCTCTCCATATCTATCAAAACCCCTAACTTCATCATACAGTCAACACCTAAAATGCTCTGAAACTTCAGTCCAGGTACAATTACAAACTCCTGTTCACAGCTTAAACCTCCTATATCTATCCTAAGCACCACAACACTATTTACTACAGCAAACTTCTTTTTATTTGGAGCTACTAAATGGCTACGTTTTATAGGCATAATTCTATCACAAACCTTATCCCTAATTTTGCTGACGAATTCCTCCGATATTAAACTCGCCTCTGCCCCTGTATCAAGTAATACTTCTACATTATTTTCAAAAATTTCTAAATTAACAATTGGCAAACATAATTTTTCCTCAGTTTCTGGCTCTACTTCCTCCTCAATTTTGAAAAATTCACGTGGATGTTCGTATACATTTACACAGAAATCTAGTGGTCTGTCACGTTCTAAAAATCCTGTCTCATCCTGTTTTCCGTGCTTGGTCCTGGTTGTCCTTCTACAACCTGTGCGTACGTCCTTCTCGTGTTAATATCCGTGTCCCTGTCTCTATTCGTCGTGCTGGTCACAGTCCTGTTTACTTCCGGTAAACCGTTCTGTCTCGTGTAACTAGGTCTTGGCGTCGGTCCCCTAGTCGCACTATTGCTCCTGTATTCCTGTCCTCGTCGTTCCCAATTCAGTCGAAAATTTCTGTTGTAGTCAGACCGTCTCGGATAATTCGGTGTCCTGTTGTCAAACCTAACTGTGTTAACGTTTCGTTCTCGTATCTCTCTTGTCCGTCCTACACATACATCGTCATATCTCTGCAAATACTCTAAAATGTCTCCCGTTCTGTGATGTTTTGTAAGGCCACGTGTTGTCTAATTTCCAGTTCAAAATGTCGTGATAGGTACTTAATAATCTGTCTGTCCGTCAATGGTGGATTCAGTTGTTTGGCCACACTGTACTTGCGGATGGCATATTGCTCCTAGAACCTGCAAACTCTCCCTTAAATTTTCCTGTAATCAAGTCGTCCCTAATCTGATCCTGTTTGTGATCACTCCAGTAATGTTGTAAAATTTGTCTTCAAAGTCCTGATACGTGTCTATGTCCTGTCCTACTAAATTGTACCACGCTTCCGCATTGTCCTTTAATAAAGCCTTTATCGTATTTAGTTTAGTCTGTTCGTCAAATAAATTTCTCACTAGATTTCTTACACTATTAATAAAAATTTGTGGATTTACCCTGTTATCGCCATAAAACTTCATGCGTTGGTCCAATGATACTCCACCTGTAGAAAATCTGGGACCATCCCCCGTTAAATTTGACATGTTGTATTTAATACTACTAACTTCGCGTTCTACCCTGCCTAACTGATCCCTACATGAGTCCGTCACTTCAGTCATTTTACATTAATCTCTTCTTCACAAAAAATGCGTACTTCGGACCTTAAATGTCCCATTTCCTGTCGAAGACCTGTAATATCACGCTCATTTTTATCAACCCTATTTTCAACTTCCCCCATCTTTACGGTAAGACTATTTTTAAATTCTGAAACTTCTTGATTCGTCTTATCTATTTTCTGACTAATCTCCTCTAACTTCCTGTTCGATTCTTCACTCATTCGGTCAAATTTTCGATTTGAGTCCTCTCTCGCTCTATTCGATTCATCGCTTAGCTGTTCTAATTTTCTGTTAGACTCCTCCCTCGCTCTATTCGATTCTTCATTCATCCTCTCTAGCATTCTCATTATCATCTCGTTTCCTTGATCCCCTGATTCCGTCCTCGACTGATCTCTACTGCCTCCAGCTTCTTCCATTTTCGAAATTTTCTCACACAATGCACTATCGTCACTTTCAATTTCCACTCCTTGACTCCTTAACCACTCCTTTCTCTGCATACGTTCTAATCACTCACACACACTCTCAAATACTCTTAAATTTATACACACACAGAAACTCTCTCTCTCAGATCGCCAGTTTCCTGGAATAAAATAACAAAAATTTTATTTGGAACTCGAGCCCTCACGTTGTGGTCGCCAAGAATGCTGTGAAACCTTTAAAATCCGGGAACTCCATTACTAGAATCGAGCCCCACAGATTGGGCGCCAAGAAATGCTGTGAATCCTCTCTTATCTGCAGGTACTGACCCTTCCAAAAAAACATTCGAGCCCCACAGTTTGGGCGTCAAGAAATGCTGTGATACCTTTAAAATCCGTGAACTACGCTTTTCGCCTCGGCTGCTCACCTAATGTTATAAACCTCCTCATTCATAAAAAAAACAAACACATTCCTACCAAAAACATCAACGTTAACTCTATTTACATCAATATTCAGAATACATTAAAATTTCAAATTTAAAACTCAGCATAAATTTCAGTTTTAAAAAGAATTTCAAGATTAATTTTATTATCATTTTACTGTGCATCCACAATTAAAGTCCTTGTTGGATGCCTACTAATTAATATAACAATATAAGCAGACCGGAGTCTGAGTATAAAGGAGCATCTACCACCCCTTTACGTTAATTAACCAGGTTTGTCTAATTGAGCTCAAAGACATACCCAAAGTTTCATCATATTCCCGAACATCAAAACAAAATACCCCTTTTACTTAAACAAGCAAATTTCATCTTAAAATTAAACTTTTATGGTTAGAACAATTTCACTAATGTCCATTTAAAGTAAATCAATTATAAAGTCATTCAATACACACAAAATGTCAAACAAAATAGTATAATTTACCTGAAGGTTACTGTCCTCGTAGCTTCAAAGTATCGTTTCTTTAGTTAATCACACCATTCAACAGGATTATATTTACGGCTTCTGATTCTCTACGCTTTTAAAATTTGCTCCATCACCATCCATTCAAAGTCGTTTCTGGGCCTTTCCGGAACTCATCTGTGTTTATCTGACCCTTGATTCATGGATCCAGACACGTATTTGAACCATTTAATTATTAACACCCCGAAAATAGCAAAGAAATTCATGCTTCTGTCACCAATATATACGCCAAAACTGCCTACTTTTGTGTATACATTCGTCGTTGTAAATTTTGCTAATTGGTACAGTGAAACTAAATTTTATTACCTTGTATCTAAGTGCACTGAAGTACATTCATGTTAGCACGTAAATAACAAGCTATTTTGAATCACTAAAATATACTAGCAAACTTTTAAATTATTTAATCAAACTAAAATGCACGGTTTAACATCTTCAATCAAGTCGCGTATGTACGAGCTTTTAACGCATCGAATCGTCAAAAGTCTAAGAGAGCTTGTTTATCTTCATCTCGGTATATATAGCAAAAAGCCTGTCTGTCGGTCGGTTCCCCAAAACGGGTAATTCTAAAGAATTTCTCATGCCATGTTCCCAGTCTGCCGCTCACGCGTCGATTTTTACGAATTTTCACTCGCCCCATTCAAATCTCAGAAAATTTCCACACGGCACGCAAGCATGTCCGAGAAAAACTAATTGATTTTGTACAGAAATTGTTGTTCTACCTCTGATATTTGCATCCTATTTTAACCAATTGTGACCCCCGTGACGTTGCTTAAATCCGCCTTTTACAATATGTGTCTTTGCTTGACGCATTTTCTTTCCTTCTCTACCGTGTTCTTATTGGTGCAACTTGATATTCTTTATTATCGATTATTTTAGTCCACATGGAGTGTGAAATACCCAGCTTTAGCAATTCTCGTAACTATTATGCGACGTTTTCCCAAGATTCTTTGAAATATTAATTATCTGCAAAATTTACGCCGAATGAGCTTTTAAATAAACCCAGGTGTTTAAACATACTATTAATTCTCAGAGCCTTATTCCGTGGTATTTTAATCTTGGGTTTTACAAGTTTCTATAGGTATTATATGTTATTAACGGTTTAATTAACTCCAATTAAAATTGATTTCTATCCTTTTCATTTTTAGCGAATACAACTTAAATATTAATTATTATAGGTACACTTTGTTTTACTACCGGTTACTTAAATAGAGTTAATTAATATAAACTTTGCACGTAATTTCTCTTTGTTTAGGAATAATTACATTACACGCAGAGCTTTTCAATACTGCTTCTTTTGATATAAAGCGTCTTATAAATAATTTAAATTTCTTATTTTACTGAAACAACCGAGTTTATTTATGCTTCATGGTTTTAATAACGCGTATTATTTAATGAAATTCCTTATACACGGTGATTAAAATTATTTGATGTGATTATTTAATTTTCTACCCTGGTCTAAATATGAGTAATATATATATATATATATATATATATATATATATATATATATAGTGATAATAATTACGACCTAAATATTTGTAATTCAAAATTAATTTGTGGGTTTGAGGTCTCTGGATTAAGGTTAAAAACTCTTTTCTATGGCCTAAATTTTCGAATTTATTTTAAATTCTTGATCACAGGCTATCTAAAAAATTTTTATACGCTAGATTATAAATATGGTACATAAGTTAAAAACTTACAAACTTGAGGTTAATTGAAAACTAGCATAACACACATAATAAAAATCATGGAAAAACTCGTAAAACTAACAAAATTAAAGTTCTTTAAAATAAATTGTAAACATTAAACTTGTATATACATCAATTTGATGTCATAAATTTTGAAGTAAAATTTTTGTTTCATAGGATATACGATAACTGATTTGTTTGATGACAGAGTATCAGTGCATAAATGTAGTGTGTGTTCATGTATATTATATGTTGTGAGTGTATGTGTGTGTGTGTGTGTGTGTGTGTGTGTGTGTGTGTGTGAGCGTGTGTGTGTGTGTGTGTGTGCATGTTTAGTTTAGTTTTTGTCATTAATTTTGTTCAAAATTTAATAAATATGTGTATATGGAACTTAAGTTACTAATATCTGTTTTCTTGTTTATTGTATTTTTAGTTTTATACATATGAAACATTTCCAAAAAAATTCTTTTTGATTTGTTGAATTTTTTTGGAAATGTTTCATATTGATAAAACTAAAATACAATAAACAAGAAAACAGATATTAGTAACAAGTTCCATATACTATTTATTAAATTTTGAACAAAATTAATGACAAAATTAAACAACATGCACACACACACACACACACACACACACACACACACACACACACATACACTCACAACATATAATATACATGAACACACACATACATTTATGCACTCGATACTTTGTCATCAAACAAATCAGTTATCTTATATCCTATGAAACAAAAATTTTTACTTCAAAATTTATGACATCAAATTGATGTATATACAAGTTTAATGTTTACAATTTATTTTTAAAGAACTTTTAATTTTGTTAGTTTTACGAGTTTTTCCAATATTTTTAATATGTGTGTTATACTAGTTTTCAATTAACCTCAAGTTTGTAAGTTTTTAACTTATGTACCATATTTATAATCTAGCGTATAAAAATTTTTAGATAGCCTGTGATCAAGAATTTAAAATAAATTTGAAAATTTAGGCCATAGAAAAGAGTTTTTAACCTTAATCCAGAGACCTCAAACCCACAAATCAATTTTGAATTATATATATATATATATATATATATATATATATATACATACATATATAAAAAATAAGATGTATCTGTGAACAAACTCTTATGAAAATAGTAAGAGCTTATTGACGAATACAAATCGGGCTAATAGTTGTATAGCCATTAACAAAACAATAGCTTTATTACTTCACAGGGTAGGAAACATCCACTAACCGGCCGGTTTCAGCTTCCTTAAGCATTTTCAGAGCGAATTAGTTTCCAACCCTATGAAGTAATCGACGCGATTATACTGACATAATTTCGATGCAATCTCTAGCCAGACATACTTGTATAGCCATCTATAGAAAGACGATGTAGTTTCGATTCAATTTTTGTACTTCCACGCTTAGTAGTGTTGATATTTTACCACCTGATGGCGGTATTAGTTACTTTTGCCATAATACAGAGATTTCTTCGAAATTATATCAGTATAATAGCGTCGATTACTTTATAGGGTTGGAAACTAATTCGCTCTGAAGATGCTTAAGGAAGCTGAAACCGGCCGGTTAGTGGATGTTTCCTCCCCTGTGAAGTAATAAAGCTATTGTTTTGTTAATGGCTATACAACTATTAGCCCGATTTGTATTCGTCAATAAGTTCTTATTATTTTCATAAGAGTTTGTTTACAGATACATCTTATTTTATATATTGTTCTACACAATTTCTTATTGCGGACTGCAAATAACTTGTCTTTATATATATATATATATATATATATATATATATATATATGTATATATATACAGTGTGTCCAAATTTCGAGTCTCTACATTGTGATTTCAGTTATTATAAGAGATAGAAATTGGGTTAAATGGGGAAAGATTTAGAGGAATCCAGGCCAGTTTTGTATCCGTTTACAAAATTGGTGTAAGTTGTCTGGTTTTGGAGATATTCGAAGAAAACTAAAAATGGCGGATTTTGTTTTTTGATAATAAAACATGAATCATAAGTCGCACCATCACAAGACTTGCACATTATTAAGACACTTTTCTAAAAGGAGTATTTTAGCATAAACAGAATCATTCGACTGTCTTTTGTTTTCGAGGAAACGCCCACAACTTTTGTTTTTCTTATGGCCGCCATTTTGAATATTAAGTGAATATTATGCGCCTTAAAATTACCTTTTCAAAAATATGCCACATGTCTATAAAAAAATGCAAAACTATCCTAAATTTTAAAAATAACTAAATTTGTATGTTCTTTAACGTTTGGTAATCCCAACAGAGCAAAAATTTGATTTCTACTTTCCAAACAGTAGTAGTAGTAGTAGTACCACATACATTTTGTTAAGTAGAACTCGTAAAGTATTGGATATAAATCTTACAATTAACTTAAACATAAAACTGTAGCCTATCTTATCTAATTTAGGGAACAAAATTAAATGTGACCGAAACAGCAAACTATCATCTAAATTCCTTCCCGTAGATGATGAAAATGCTGTCCGTTTGCATCACGGCACATTCGACAATTAATTAAAACTTTCCGTACAACTCTGCTTAACGTGCGCCTATTTATAGAGTTAAGAATGTCACGGACTCTTTCCTGCAGTTCGTTTATATTATGAGGCGGTTCAAACTCATATACCTCATTTTTAGCAAAACCCCATAAATAAAAATCAAGTGGTGTAAGATCTGCTGATCTTGCCGGCCACATAATTGGTTCACTATTGCATATAATATTTTGGCCAAAATGTTCAGCTAAAAGCGCGCTAACTTCTCGGGAATTGTGAGCTGGACAACCATCTTGCTGAAACCATAGTTTTCGAAAATCATCATCATTTGGTACAAGTCCTCTAATAGCCGGAATTATTTGGTCTCTTAACAATTCCGTATATCTGGCTCATTTGAGGTTATTGACAAAATAAAAGGGTCCAATCAAATTATTACCTAAAAAAGTATTAATTACATTGGTTAATTTACTAAAATATTTATATCATAATTAACCACCTAAGATACCACACCAAACGTTAAATCCATATCTCGTTTGAAATTTGCGTTGCGCCGTCAGATGATGATTTTCAGTTCTCCAGTGATGCGTGTTATGTTTATTGAACACCCCGCAATTGGTAAACCGCGTTTCGTCTGTCGATATTACCAATTCTGGAAAGTGCGGTTCTTCCTCGCATTTTTGGATGTACCAATTACAAAAACGCATTCATCTAGCGAAATCTTCTTTTTTGAGGCCTTGGACAATAGTGGGTTTATAAGGATGAAACTTTTCCTTTTTTAAAATATTATGAACAGTTGATTTTGGAAGTTCACGGCTTACAGATCTTACGGATGTGGATGGATTTCGTGTTATCGCCTCAGTAATGCATAGAACACGTTCCCTATTGTTTACGTCGTATTGTTCCCTAGACTGTTCAAAAGCACCATAATTCAGTAAATTCATAACAATTTTTCTGAAGTATGTTTTATGCGGTTGTCGTCTTTCTGGATACAATTTCAAATATCTGACGGATGCCGTATCAGCGTTGCGAAACGATTGTAAATAAGTACTTAGCATATCAAACTTTTCCTCATTCGAAAACTTGTAGACATGTGCCATTTTTTAAATTAAAAATGCAGCACCACCGGCTCCAAAACTTACAACACACACAAGTTTATCTAAATTTTATAATTTGTTTGACATATAACTGTAATTCAATTGTTTGGTTTTGTCACATACCACCGCCTACTATTATCAAACGATATCATTGTAACTCTAGTACCACCATAATCAATAATTTGTGACAAATGCTGTTTGTGTACATAATAAAATGTTTATTGTACTTTTCATAAAGTAGAAATCAAATTTTTGCCCTGTTGGGATTACCAAACGTTAAAGAACATACAAATTTAGTTATTTTTAAAATTTAGGATAGTTTTGCATTTTTTTATAGACATGTGGCATATTTTTGAAAAGGTAATTTTGCTTGTGCTCTAATCCCATGCCATATTTTATCACTATATAAAAATATTGACGGAAGTGAGGACAAACCTAATTTATAAAAATCTTCTATGCAGAATAAGAATTAATTTTATTATACAACTAGATACCTTAAGTTTAAAACGTTTCTTAGATTTTGCTTAAGCGATTTTCAAATTAATACCAAACAATGTGTGTGGAATTTGTCGGAGCTTATAATCTGAAGTAGTTTTTCGCTGAAAATTGTTCGCGAAAACTTACGTCCAGCATTAATTTCGGTAGACTATCCGGATGCAAGTGAACTGTCGAGAACTTCTGCGTCAGCACGATCTCTACACCGAAAATACAGAAGCAATGCAGAAAATGAACTTTCTCAGTGGTAGTTACGTTTACCGTTTACGTGTTTGCATTTCGTTTGAATTTAAAAGTTATTTCAATCTGAAAGTAAGGTGGCGCGATCTGACGTCAAATCCAGCAATTTGTGAAGAATGTCTGGGTATGTCATGCTTAAAAATAGGGTCATATATATATATGCAATACTTCCCGCCATTCAGACCGCGTGAAATCATGCACAAAAACAAAACTGAATTTCGACAATTATAAGGATGCGTTTTTACAACAAATTTACATAAAGTATGAAAATTCTAGAAATTCTTAAATGTTCAAAATTATAGGTTTCTGTAAATAAAACGTTCATATTGACTATAGAAATGTATAGTGATTAACTCTTTGCATTTTACGATTTTTAAATAAAATTTGTTAAATATATTTAATCTAATCATCGGTATACGATTTTGATATCGTAGCGAATTTTATGCGTATGATATAGTATAAAAGTACAATTGAAATAAAAATACATTGTATTGCCATAAATGTATCTTCATCCTTTAATGGTAGATTTTAGGTGTCTGTAATTAAGATTTTTCAGTCTCTACAATATATTGGAAGAAACCTTCTTGACGATTCAGCATTAAAGAAATACGTTGTTTTATGTGGAATCACGCCGAACCGTCCTTAACTCAGCTATCCGTCTTTTTTCGAAAAAACGCAAAATTCGTTGCGTTCTATAAGATGCTGTTGAAAAAAGTTTAAATTTGTTGCTAAAAGCTATTCTACCTTACCGCAATGATACTTCCCATATAGGATTGCACAAAATCCACGCAGCTCTGTTATTCTTGAGCCTTTCATGAAAACTCTTACGCGGCGCCATAGAGCGCAAGTGCGAGATGGGGTGATCAAATTTAATTGCTGAACAGCTCCTTGCATTTTAAACAACGCGTTTGAATGTGAGGTGGGGGGTTGCAATGCATCTGGTGGCCAAACAGCCCCGCACACACAAAAGAGTGTACCGCGGCATACTTTAGTATAGCAGTGCCATGGAAGCATGAAATGCTAGGTGAGTTGCCATGCAAGTGACCCTTACATTTGATTTTCCAATGCTCCACCCGAATGTACTACATTGGCCAAAAAGCAAATTTTTTTTACCTGGAAATTTTTGTATTTTGCCGAACCCTTGCTGTAGCAAGCAAGGTAGGGATCTTTAACGTGCGTGACAACACTCACACACGGGACCTTCATTTACCTCGCATCTGAACGAGGGCGTATCTTTGTGAAAAATGCTCGCCTAGCATTTTTCAAGCGGACCATGTCGAGCTTTGAACCCGGCACTTTGGGCATAGTAGTCACACGCATACCAAATACACCACGGAACCGCCGCATGCAACTGACCGCGAGACAGCTCCGCCAGCGCAAAAAGGGATACTGCGCTGCTATTGGTATAGCATGGCGGGGGCAGAGGGGTATTATTCCTCGGAGGCCATAATTGGGGGATCCTAAATCGCATTGCTTTTACAACTTGTTATATAATAGTTTTTGAAATAAAAACAATCCACCTACGAATTAATTATAAAAAAACTTATTTTTAAATTAAATAAAAATCGATGTCGACATATCTGTCCGTTTTTTCAACAAAAGAGTCACAAAAAAGTTGAATTTTTCAAGTGAGCTGATTTTACTATTTAAAAGTATTAGTTACGGCAGGTATTCATTTCAGTTTCAGATCTGAGTTTGCCTTGCATGATTTTATGAATGCATTTGTGCATAATGCACGATAATTTTATTCATTTCATTTCTTGCATAGCCAATTAAGATTCGAAATTTAAATGAACCTGAACACCTCATATGAACATCTTTTACCTAATGGTTAATTTCTGACATTTCTTTGACAAGGCCTTTATTTGTAAAATTATTTTTGAAATACCGTTATTATTATTATTAATATATATATACATATATATATATATATATATATACATTTATATATATATATATATATTGTGTGTGTGTGTGTGTTTATATATGTATATATATATATATATATATATATATATATATTACTATGTAATTTGTAGGTTAGAATTAGATAGGTCATTGGACAACTTAGGGTAGGCCAGCGTGTGTAGATATTACTTATTAAAAAGTTAGATAGGTGTCTAGGGTAATGATTAATTAATTTAGAGTAGGAATTTTAGAGTTAATGGTACTTCTGTTTCAGCTTTGCACTTATTTGCAAGGAAATTTCATAATATTTAGGGAGCAGAAACAATTAATGTTAAACATCTATCATAGAGATCAATTCATTAGTGTACAGTGTAAAGATGCAGCTTTAATAACAGTATAATCAGCGTATAATAGTTAAAAAGCTTTTTCAATTTACTTTAGCGTAAAATAAATAATTTTACGGGCATAATTTTAGTGAAGTAGAAACATTAGTTTAAAATCGTTTAGCGTATGTAAATATTACAGGGGAGAATTTAGCATAAGATAGCATATAGAAACATGTGGTTGGTAGAAAGAGATAGTTTCCGAGTTTGGAAGGGTATTTGATAAACAAAACTCGACGGTTACGATAGGCACGTTCTGTGGTAACGCATATTTTAGGAATGGGGCACGTTGCCAACAACCTCATAAGAAAATCAATATTTTCTACGAATGCAAGTGGACGTTAAAGCAGGCAGGGAGCAATATGAAAACAAGGGCAAATTGGTTTTAGCATATAAAAGAGGGAGATGCAAATGTCAGGTGTCGGTTAAACTTGGTATCTAAAGAGGGAACAAGGATAGATTTGAGGCTATAAGCAAGAGTGAGTTAGAAGATGTTTGCATATGATATCGATTTAAATGGGGAGAGAAATTGAGAAAGGTAATTGGACGTCACAAGTAGAAGGAGACACGCTACAGTTTGAGATTAAGAGAGGGTACATATGTGAGTGGGATTCGTAAACAAAGCTTGAGAGGGAAAATATTCGTATGTGGGATAGAAAGAGGTGGCTAAGTTCGTCTTACATGTGGGACGTGAATCTGATAAGAATTAATATCAGTGGAGGCTAGTTTTCGGGGAAGCGGAAGAGCCGTTAAACGGTTAGAAGTTACTTTCGTGGTAATTTGTTGTGTACGAGCGTTAAAATTCCGGGATTTTAAAAGACTGTTGATGTTATTAACAAAAGAAAAAAGAATTATGGAAAGCAAACTGGGAATTTTTAGAATTTTGTTTCGGTTGAGATATGGGTTTTGAGAAATATGGCAACGGTTAGGAGGTTACCGAGAAAGATTGTTTATATGGGGTGGAATTGTGAGAAAATTAAACCACGGGGGGAGGTACTTTTGGGTCTATATAAACACCTAGGAGGTGGTGTGAGGCTCTCTTCTTTTCTTCGCTCGTCATCGACGTTAAGACCAGTAGTAGTCAATATTATTGAGTGCTTTTTAAAAAATTGTTATTTATAAATACACACAAGTTGGTGTGCTGTAGTACTTGTTGTTTTGAAAATTATGAAAACATGTTTATGTAGAGAGGGATATTTAAATTAATGATATAAAGGCTGTTTATGTACAGAGTTAAGGGGACTTCTGTAGTACAGAGCTATAATTTTGCACACATGGTTTTTACTGTGAGCTCATATTAAGACAGGGGTTAAAGTCAGGTATGATGTTAACCCACTTACTTTAAATAGCGCGTTTTCACCGAGTAATGCAGAGTATTATGGCGCTCAACGATGGAGCTCGAGTTCTTTTATGCAAAGCCCGAATGATTATTTCAAATCGAGCTAGTATATGAAAGATGGAAAATGTAAGGTATTGGACAGGACATGAACCTGCATTTTGGTTTTGGCGGAACCATACGTTTACCAATTACGCCACCGCGACCTATGACGACAATTGGGAAATTTACAAATTTAAATTGTGTACACAACTATACATAAATCTAGGGTATAAACGTATGGTTCCGGCAAAACCAAGATGCAGGTTCAAGTCCTGTCCAAGACCTTATATTTTCCGTCTTTCAATTACTAGCTCGATTTGAAATGATTATTTGAGCTTTGCATAAAAGTCTAAGTTATTATTTCATCTTATTCACTGTAATACGATAGTTTTTATCAACTTACCTTGTATAATTAACCACCTAAAATATTTATATATTGAATACTTGGCTTATAGCCGTAATTTTGAGCGTAGCTTCCTGTCTATAACTGGCATAAGCCAAGAATGTGAGATATGATTGACAAAAATGCCAAACATAATTGAAAGTTAGGTTTATGTATAGTTGTGTACACGATTTAAATTTGTAAATTTCCCAATTGTTGTCATCAGTCTCGGTAGCGTAATTGGTAAACGTATGGTTCCGGCAAAACCAACATGCAGGTTCAAGTCCTGTCCAAGACCTTACATTTTCCATCTTTCAATTACTAGCTCGATTTGAAATGATCATTTGGGCTTTGCATAAAAGTTTAAGTTATTATTTTATCTTATTCACTGTAATACGATAATATTTATTAACTTACCTTGTGTAATTAACCACCTAATATATATATATATATATATATATATATATATATATATATATATATATATTGCTTTTATATTAGAGATCCTTCATTTAGAGTGTCAATCATCTGAAAAGGCATTAAAAGTACAAAAATATTTCTTAGGTTAAGCGACAATTTTCTTTTGCTTTTAAACTCGTAGTTACCTCATCTATCCAACAGTCGCAAGATCTCCTACCTAAACAAAAAAAAAACTTCCACTGCTCTAGAGTGAGTTGAACACAAACTCTCTCCAACTCAATTAGTATATTAACTATCACAAAAATGGTATTAAAGCAAATATTTGCAATAAATACCAATAATGAAACAAAATAGGTGAGCAGAGCAAAGAAAATCACATAAATTATTCAAAATTTACCAAAATATCAATTTACATTACCGCATATACGTATTATTACCCCTCAGGGTTAGAGTACTATTACCGCCGACTGTTACTTTAAAAAAATACCTTTGAACCAAAAACTGGTGTAAATTGATCTTCGTTATTAATTATTTCCTAAATAAATATTGAATTAATAAAATCTTAGAACTACAAAATATCGCTCTAAAATTATTTAATACACTATGCACATTTCTAGTTATTCTTTGTAGAAAACAAAACCTATAAACTAGTCTCACCTTGATTACGGTAGTCTTGAATTATGTCCAGGTAAACAGTTTCCCAATATAGACATCTTTCTCAAGAATTGAAGTACAAACAATGTTACACGAACCAACATCCAGTTTAAATCCAAATCCCAAATTGACGCAAATTCTATTTTAATAGCTTCAAAAGAATTAGATTAAAACAATTACTGCCAGTGAACGCATTAATTGTTGAAGAAGAAGTAACTTTGTAGTATTATTTAAGATTTTCTATTCTACTGATTAAAATGATTTAGTAAGATACTATATTTATGGAGATAGTGAAAATTACTTTGGGTGGTACTTAAAAGCCCTAAAATAATTCTTTTATCAAAAAGTCTAACAAAAAAAATTCTACTTACGATTCAATTGGTTAGGTCGAATTATATTTAATTTTACTTTTCAATATTTAATAATTTTTGATTGAGTGAGAATTTGAAAATGCGCAATCTATATAAGTTTAAAACGTGACAAGATATTTAGAAATGCAAAATCCTATTTCGACAACTTTGGGAGGGGGGGGGGGGCATTGTGAGCTGAACAATACAGTCCAGCGGTGATAAATCTTTTTATATGAACGTGAAAAATATTACAATTATTTTTTGTCCAGTCTCTGGCCTGTCGGAGAAATTTTAGTAATAAATAAACAGTAAAAATTTAACTGTTATAAAATTTTATTAAACTAAATTAAGGAGTTGACTTAAACTTCACACAATAATTATATACAATACATATTGTCATATAAAAGTCAACACTAGTTCGCGACAGTGAACTAAGCGGTAAGAAGTAACAGTCAATTGACGGTTTCCTAAATTAGCGACGTCCTTTGCATCACTCCACGATAGAAGTCACGCCTATTTTAGTCCAGAATCACTTAGATCTGCCCTGATTCTTTTTTATGATACGATCTTCTGTAAGTAAGAACGCTCTTATATAATAACTTTCTTTTGTAAGAAAACTAAATCTGTTCTTTTCCAAATATCGATGACAAGCTGTACTTTTTTATTAAGTATACAAAAGAACATAAATTGCGTTACTGAATGCCTAACTTCCTGCAGATTAAAAATCTATTAATTTTTCTGTAATGTATAAGAAATAGACGCCACTGGTATTATTTTACCTTTTTTCTAGGTTTATGCAAAAAAGGCACTTTTGCCAAGATATTTACATTTACATATACCGGCACTTGGTGCATACGCGACAGATTGTTAAATTCTATATTCAAATAAGAAAGTTTCTAATTTTTTCCTGAACTGCATCAAGTGGCCGGCAGAACTATTTTAATTATTCTCTAAGTTAATACACAAGCTGCAAACTTGTAAAGAAATCTACTTTTAAGTATCGAGGTGTTACGTACATACGCGGCAAATTGTTAAATTTCATCCACAAATAAAAAAGCAGTTAATTTTTTCCTGAGCTGTATCAAATGGACGCCAGCACTACTATAATTTGTTTCTGGAATAGTACAAAAACAGCGAACTTGTAAAGAAATCTACAGTCAGGTATTAAGATCATCTATACATACGGGGCAATTTGTTAAATTCCATACTCAAATAAAAAAATTATTAATTTTTTCCTGTGCTACATCAAGTGGCTGCCGGTACTGCTTTAGTTTCTTTCTAAATTAATACAAAAACAGTGAATTTGTAAAAAAAATCAACATTTAGGTATTAAGACCCTCGGTACATACGCGGCACTGAAGTAAAAAGTTAATAATTCTTTCCTGAATTATATCAAGCGGCCGCCAGTAGTACTTTAATTTTTTCCGGGTTAATACAAAAGGAGCAAACTTGTAAAGAAACGTATTAAAGTCCTCAGCACATACGTGGCAGATTGTTAAATTCCGTGCTCAAATAAAAAGTTATTAATTTTTTCTTGAGTTGTATCAAATGGCCGCCAACACTACTTTAATTTGTTTCTGGGTTAGTACAAAAGCAGCAAACGTGTAAAGAAATCTACGATTAGGTATTAAGATAATCTGTACATACGGGGCAATTTGTTAAGTTGCGGGCTCAAATTAAAAGGTTAATAATTTTTCCTGAACTGCATCAAGTGGCCGCCAGCACTATATTAATTTTTTTCTAAGTTAATACAAAAGCTGCAAACTTTTAAAGAAATCTATATACGCGGCTAAAAAAAAGCGGTTAACTTTTCCTGAGCTGTATCAAATGGACGCCAGAAGTACTATAATTTGTTTCTGGGTTAGTACACAAACAGCGAACTTTTAAAGAAATCTACAGTCAGGTATTAAGACCCTCTATACGTACGGTGCAATTTGTTAAATTCCATACTTAAATACAAACATAATTCATTTTTTCGTGTGTTATCTCAAGTGGCTGCCGGAACTGCTTTGATTTTTTTCTGAGTTAATACAAAACAGTGAATTTGTAAAATCTACATTTAGGTATTAAGACTTTCAGTAAATACGCCGCAAATTTTTATATTCCATGCCCAAATAAAAGTTATTAATTTTTTCCTGAGCTATATCAAGTGGTCGCCAGAACTGCTTTAATTTTTTTCTAAATTAATACAAAAACGGTGAATTTGTAAAAAATCAACATGTAGGTATTAAGATCCTCAGTACATACGCGGCACAAAATTTAGTTCCATACTGAAATAAAAAGTTATTAGTTTTTTCCTGAAGTGTGTCAAGCGGCTGCCAGCGCTACTTTAATTTTTCCGGGTTAATACAAAAACAGCGAACTTGTAAAGATCTCTACATTTAAATTTTAAACCCCCTCAGCACATACGTGGCAGATTGTTAAATTTCATGCTTAAATAAAAAGTTATTAATTTGTTCTTGAGCTGTATTAAATGGCCGCCAGCACTACTTTGATTTGTTTCTGGGTTACTACAAAAGCAGCGAACTTGTAAATAAATCTATGGTTAGGTATTAAAATACTCTATAGATACGGGGCAATTTGTTAAATTCCAGGCTCAAATAAAAAAGTTACTAATTTTTTCCTGAACTGTATCAAGTGGCCGCCACCACTACTTTAATGTTTTTTTGAATTAATACAAAATCAGCGCACTTGTAATGAAATCTGCATTGTTAAATTCTATGCTCAAATAAAAAAGTTCTCAATTTTTTCCTAAACTGTACCAAGTGGCCCCCAGTATTACTTTGATCTTTTCTAGATTAATACAAAAGCAGCGAACTTGTAAACAAATCTATATTTAGGTATTAAGACCCTTCGTACATACGCGGCATTTTGTTAAATTCTATGGTCAAATAAAAAAGTTCTTAATTTTTTCCTGAACTGGCAGCCAGTATTACTTAAATTTTCTGGATTAATAAAAAAAACCGCAAACTTGTAATGACATTTACATTTAGGTATTAGGATGCTCCGATCATACTCGGCAATTTGCTAATTTTCATGTTCAAATAAAAAATTTATTAATCTTTTTCTGAACTGTATCAAGTGGCCGCCAGCACTGCTTTAAATTTCTTCTGGATTAACACAAAAGCAGAGAACTTGTAAAGAAATCTACATTTAGGTCTCAAGGTTCTACGTGCATACGCGGCAGATTGTTAAATTTCATCCTCAAATAGAAAACCTATTAATTTTTTCCTGAACTGTATCAAGTGGTCGCCAGCATTGCCTTAAATTGTTTCTGGATTAACACGAAAACAGCAAACTTCTAAAAAAATAAACATTTAGGTATCAAGGTCCTCTGTACATACACAGCAGATTGTTAAATTTCATGCTCAACTAAAATGTCATTAATTATTTTTGAACCGTATTAAATGACCACCAGCACTACTTTAACTTTTTTCTGTGTTAATGCAAAAACAGCAAACTTATAAGGAAATTTACATTTAGATGTTAAGCCCCTCCCAGTATATATATATATATATACACGGCAGATTTTTAAATTTTATATTGAAATAAGAAAATTCTTTGCTTTGGTATAAGCTCAGGTAAAAAATAGGTTGTGCTGACGAACATTTGACACAGTTTAGGAGAAAAATTAATAACTTCTTTATTTAAACATGGAATCTAAAAATTTGTTTCGTATGCACTGAGGGTATAGATTTTTTTACATAATCATTGCTCTCGTATGAAACAAGGAATAAATTAATGCTTGCCGCCATTTGGTACGTTTCAGGGAAAAAATAATAAGTTTTATATTTGGTTATGGAATGTAAAAACTCGCCGCATGCGGACCTTAATACCTGAATGTCGATTTCTTTTCAAATTCGCTGATTTTGTATTAACTTAAAAAAAATGGGTAGTGCCGGCGGCCACTTAATATAGTTTAGGAAAAATTTAGTAACTTTTTATTTAAGCATAGAATCTGCCGTATATGTTCTGAGGGATTTAATACCTAAGTGTTGATTTCTTTAGGAGTTTGCTGCCTTTGTATTAACCCACCAAAAATTAAAGTAGCGTCACCGGTCACTTGTTACAGTTCAGGAAAAGATTAATACATTTTTTATTTGGGCATGGAACTTAAAAATTTGCTGCGTATGTACTGAGAGTCTTAATACCTAAATGAAGATTTATACAAATTTGTTGCCTTTCTATTAACTAAAAAAAATTAAAGTAGTGTGCCGGTCGCTTGATACGGTTCAGGAAAAAAATAATTTTTTTATTTGAGCATGGAACATAAAAATTTACAGCATATGTGCTGAGGACCTTTAATACCTAAATATAGATTTTTTTACAAATTCGCTGCTCTTGTATTAAGCCAGAGAAAGATCAAAGTAGTGCAGGCGGCCACTTGATATAGTTTAGGAAAAAATTAATAACTTTTTATTTGAGTATGGAATTTAACAGTCTGCCGCATATTACCTAAATGTTGATTTCTTTACAAGTTTGCAGCTTTTGTATTAACTCGCAAACAAATTAAAGTAGCGCTGGCGGTCACTTGGTACAGTTCAGGGAAAATAGCTTTTTTATTTGGTCATAAAACTTAAAAATTATTTGCGTATGTACTGGGGGGTCTTAATACCTAAATTTAGATTTTTTTACAAATTCGCTGCTTTTGTAGTAACTCAAAGAAATTAAAGCTGTTCTGGCGGCCACTTGTTATAGCTCAGGAAAAAATTAATAACTTTATTATTTGAGCACTGAATTTAACAATCTGCCGGTATGTGCTGTGGGCTTTAATACCTAAATGTACATTTTTTACAAGTTTGCTGCTTTTGTATTAACTCGGAAAATAATTAAACTAGTACCCCCCTCCCCTGATTCAAGTTCAAGAAAGAATTTATAACGTTTTTAGTTCAGCATGAAACTAAAAATTGTGACAAGTATATACTGAGGGTCTTAATATCTAAATGTTGATTTTTTTCAAATTTTTTGCTTTTGTATTAACTTAGAAAAAGTTAAAGTAGTGATGACGTCCACTTGATACAACGCAGAAAAAAATTAATAACTTATTTATTTAGGCATGGAACATAAAAATTTTCCGTCTTTGTACTGAGGGACTTAATACCTAAATATAGATTTTTACAAATTATATATATATATATATATATATATATAATTATATATTCATGTCATACGTCAAGTTGTCTTTTTTTTAATGGCGGCACTGTTAGATGTACGTTTAATTTAATTTGTTTAATTTTGGCTGTAGAATGATTAAATTAAGTCGACACAATATTTAAATTTAAAATATGGTACTTGTTGTGTCTCTACATTGTTTTATTATGCTAGTGATACGTTAATTTGCAATTTGTAATATATTTTTTTCCCCATGGTAAAAGTTCGCCACGTTCTTCCAAAAGCGTTTAAACATTAATATTCAATTTTTACAATAATTATTGTTAAATTATAAACCTGAAGATGATACCTGTGTTAGATATTGAAGCTAGTAGCTATTAGCATAATTTTATTATTTATTGGATCAAATGAAACATAGTTATATGGAGAAGTTCCGCATTTTTATACCTTCTAATTTTTAACAGAAAAATTAATAGACTTGCAATCTGCAGGAAGTTATATATGGAGTATCGCAATTTATGTTCTTATGTAGAATTAAACAAAATCACAGCTTGCCATAGATATTTAGAAAAGCACTGATTTAGTTTTCTTCGGAAACATAGTTTTATATAAGAGCTTTCTTACTTACAGAAGATTGTATCATTAGAAAGAATAAGGGCTGAGCTAAGTAACGTTGAACTAAAATGGACGTTACTTCTACCGTTGAGTGGTGCAAGGGGCGTGGTTCATTGAAGAGACTGTCAATTGGCCGTTACTTCTAACTGCTTACTTCACTGACGCAAACTAGTTTTGATTTTTATATGGCAAAATGTATTCTATATGATTATTTTGTGAAGTTTGTCAACTCCTTAATTTAATTTAATAAAATTTTATAACAGTTAAATTTTTACTGTTTATTTATAACTAAAAATTTTTTGGAGTTCAGAGATCTCCCAGTGCCCCAAATGGGCTTTTACATTTCTAAATATCTTGTCACGTTTTAAACTTAAAGCTGATTGCGCATTTTCAAATGCTCACCCTGTATAAACAGAAATTTTGTATCCTCTCATTTATTGAAACAACATTTTACTCTTAGGAGTTAAGATAGACTATAAACTTATTAAGAATTTTTTTTATCTTTGGATGTTGCATTAACCATATGCAATTACAGTCTGATATGATTAAAAAATTGCAATCGCAAAGATTGGAATAAATTATGTATGCAGTCATGTTTGTTATCACCCAGTTGCTGAATGCAAAATGTGCTGGTTGAATGCAATTTTTAAACGTATTCTTTAATAACACATAATAACATTTCTCTGAAGCCTAAACAAACAACAATTTATGTTCACTTTCTTATATTTAATAAATATAAAAAATGTTGAAGGTTGTTATGAACACAGTTTTGTTTTAATCAATATGCAATCAAAAATAATTAGTTCAATATCACAATAAATAGGTGACTTTTAACCTAATTAAACGCAATTTTTTCTTATCTGAACAGAAAAAAGATTGCAAACCTTTTTAGTATGCCAACACCGTGCATTAACACAACATTGCACAGTATGAATATAATAGTGCAAAATGTTTCTTTTTATAATTCTATAAAGTATTTCTCGTCTCTGGTTATTATATCTGTTATTGTGTTTATTTTATAATTACCTGAGTATTGTATGTGCAATTATTTAGTGCACACTGTTTCGGCTAAGATTACAATAAATGTATTCATAGAATCAATTCGCCTTTTAATTCACAATCTTTATTTATAGTATTTTGATTTTCGATCAACTGAAAATTTTGACAAATAAAAATTTAAGCAATTTATAATTAATTTTCGTTAAAACTTGTTGTTTGTTTTAGTGTTCATCAAAGAAGGCCTCACAAATCATCGAAATGGGTAGTACAGCACAACAATACTGCTTACGATGGAATAACCACCGCTCAAATCTTTTAAGTGTGTTCGACGAACTTCTTCAAAATGAATCTTTCACCGATGTAACCATTTCATGCGAAGGAGCGAGTCCGATAAAGTGCCATAAAATTGTTTTAGCAGCGTGCTCACAATATTTTCAAAATTTATTTTCTAGTTTAGCTTGTAAACATCCTGTTGTCGTACTGAAGGATGTGAAATATCTGGAAATTAAAGCAATTTTAGAATATATGTACAGAGGGGAAGTAAATGTTGCTCAAGATCAGTTAGCCGGACTACTAAAAGTTGCAGAGGCTTTGAAAGTTAAAGGATTAGTAGAAGAAAACAGAGGAGGTGATAATATGCAACTTCCAATTCATCCAAGGGATGATGAACTTTTAACGCAACATTCACCTGCATCAATTACAACATCTAATCCTAACATGCCAACTACACTTAGCAGTAGTAGTGGTTGTTCACCTCCTCATTCCACAAGCGGCATGGCATACAATAAAAGCCCGTATATGTATAGTAAATCGACTAACTCTGACCGAAATACAAGAATAAACATACCTATGTGGGCAGTACCTGGTTTTCCTTTATCGCATCATCCGTCTCCAACTCCTTCACAAAGCCACCAGCATCCTGCTGCCTCAGCTGCTGCCGCTATGCTCAGCTGCTATGATAATGTAAACTCTGATATGTCACCATTAAAAAGAAAGAAGCTTTCGAGTTTGTTGATGAATAGGGACACACCAATTTTAAGAACCGTTCTTGGACAAGGTCAAGTGGATACATCTCAACCTGTTAGTTTAGTATGTCACACCGATAGCCATGAAAACCTACATTCTAATGAATCAGCTCATGATAGATCCGAAAAGGTAAAATAATGTATGCATTTGTGTGCTATCGCTAATCAGTCTCTTTTAACAGCACTTGAAAAATGAACCCTTAGAAGATGCTCAATCACCTTATACAGACCTTACAATGATGGAAGATGAGGAAAAGTCTAAGCTGGCTATTGCATCATCATCGCCTCAGTCATATACAAATGAAATCCGTGGGGTATCAGCTGGTATTGCATCATACGTGCAATCACAAAAACCGGAATGGAAACGCTACAAACAATACACACGTAATGATATTCTATCAGCAATCGATGCTGTCCGTAATGGTATGAGTGCTTTACAAGCTGCAAGAAAATACGGCGTTCCATCTCGCACACTATATGATAAAGTAAAAAAATTAGGCATAACAACAAGTCGGCCGTTTAAAAGGGGTTCAAATGGAAGTCATGCATGTTTTCCATATGGTTTAAGTGGTACCAGCTCGCCTTATGGTGGCGGACATTTATCGGAAAGCGAAGAACCTATAATGAATAGTCATTCGGCTCTGTTAGATGCTAGTAGTTTCTTGCAGCATGCACTTGATAATCGAGGTAATGATGAAAGAGATGCTCTAGCTGCAATGGCTGCAGCAGCAGTTGCACATGCTGCTGTCTCTACACATTCGAGTCCACCTAATCAAGGAATTCCTCGCAGTCCAAGTCCAAATATGTTAAAATACATGCGACATAACAGTTTGACACCTTCACCAGCTCCTGGAAGTGACCTACATCACAGTGAAACTAATGGAAGTTCTGAGCGTGAAAGAGAAGATGATGAAGATCAAGTTGAAGATCTATCCATAAACAGAAAACACGAGTCAAGGGTTATAATTGCACCTATGAATCAAGTATCAACCATAATTAAAAAGGATGAAATATTGAAAGAGGTATTAAGGGACGAATGTCGAAGAGAGGTAAGTGTGGATGAAGGTGACTAACATTTAAGACTGCAAGTATAGTTATAAACAGTGTTAAGTTTCTTTATATATATTTTATGAAATTGCCAGGTTTCTGACTAGAGTTCAGTGCAATATGTATTTTCTGTGGTGAGAATCACTCGTACTCACTTAGCATAGTATTAGTTTAGGTTGTCTCAGAGTGCCTGTTTATTCATTTACTAGCACAGGGACCAGCTCACGTTTGCTACAAGTTCCTCGCAACGGAATGTAACGTATAAGACTGATAGATTTATGCTTCACTAAGTAATGAGACTGAAATATATTTATGTTGCGGAGCAAGCGTTTATAGGTCTAAGTGTTGCATACATTTACCGGTGTTTGTTAAACTTTAGAACTATCTTTGAAGAAAGATGTAAATAGCTTTGTTATTATTTTTTTCGCTGAGGGGCATTAAGCCTACTTTGTTGAGGTGCTGATTTTTAAAAAATCGTTCCTTTTCAGTTCTTGATATTGCACAGATTAAAATAAAATAATTGAAGTTCCAAATCATTAAATGCTTTTTATGTACACAGTACACAACCATTTACTATCACAAATAACTTTTTAGGTAATATTCTAGTATCAATTAACGTAACAGAAATTAAAAATCAAAGTAAGGGTAATCTTTTTAATTTTCGGACCCCGTCAAAATGTACGTAAAGGGAGCTCTACGTTTTTACGATTTCAACAAAATTTTCATGATTAGAGATATCCAAAATCCAAAGAAGGTGCTTTCAATCTAACTGACGTGCAATGTATGTATGTGTGTGCATGTGCATGCACGTGTGTGTGAAGTGTAAGCGTGCCCGTGTGTGTGCATGAGAGAGAAAAAGAGAGTGGGTGTCAAATACGCGAACGCCACTACATAATCAAAATACAAAATTTGTTATATTTTTAAAGTTAAGACTGATAATCAAAATCTTTAGATGTTTCGAATAGTAACTTCAATCTAGTATGTATTAATTCAATTAGAATTTACTGTAAAAATTCATATTTCAGAGATATCCCCTATGAAATTCCAAACAGTTGAACAGCTTTTACTTATTAAACTATTTTGTACAGTAAAAATTGTTTTTATAATTTAAGTAATATCAATCTTAAATTTTTAGTGTCAAATTATGTTTTTGTGGGAATTAACTAATAAAATTCAGTTTTGGTGTAGGGTGTCAGGTATATATAAGGTCTTAATCAAATAAGTGGTCGTCGTATGGTAGTCATGCGATAGTTTTCCACCAATAATGAAAGAAACCATTAAACCAAAATAATTTATTATAGTTTAACTAAATTTTCAATATGCTTTGAATCGAGGACTCATTGCCAACTGTTCCAAATAACATTAAAATGTTGAAATACTATTTTCGATAAGAATTCGGCCAGGGGCCATCTTAACTATAGTAGAATTGTTCATAAGCGCCTTCTTGTCCAGTTCGGTAGCGATTGATGTAAGCGATGTTCCTCTTACATTTACGTTGTCCCTCAGGTCGATTTCTAACCAAAAATTGCATTTGAACATTTTGTTTACTTCTATTATTTTTGCATCAGTTGACCTTAATGCTTTGGCTTATTCCGTTCATTTTTCTGCTTTAAATAATTAAATATCACTTACAGCTATTGTGGTTTATTCTAAATTATAGTATGTCAATTCAAATATAAAGCATGTGTTTAGATAAGCGAAAACAAGAATTTGTACTATCATAAAAGCACCGCGTAAGATGGGTTGTCTAACTCGAACAAACTATAGATTTAGAATAATTGAAAATAGTCGGAACGTGATATTTAATTATTTGAAGAAGAAAATAAAATATTTTGAAGTAGAAAATGAACGTAACATGCACAAAACTGTTCTGTTCTGTTCTGTTCTCAATGTAAGGTCTATGGAACTATAACAAAATGTCTTGTTTTAAAAATTTTAATACACTATATTTTATCAAGAATTTTGCAAGAATTCCATTATTTATAATAAAGGAAGTTCCATGTAATAGCTGATTAATTTTAAATTGTTCCCCATTCTCTATCTTATTGCTAGTAATAATCAAAGGCGATGTTTTAATTTTTCAAGTATAAGCAGTCAAGAGATTGTTAAAGTATTCGTGGAATTGCAGCTTAATTGATCAAATATGAGGGACACAATGTTTTAGTCTGTTTGTACGTATTCTTTACAATATGGAGTTTGCGGATACATACTCTTTCCATTATAATACTTCCGTTATGCTTATAATTATAAAGATAAACCATAACATTAATATAATTTCGGTTTTTAACGCTATATTATAAAATAATGGCAATCACTTGCAAAATGCGATACTAAACTTCTCCATCATGGAAGTGGAAATAACAAATATCAATCGCCATACTTGTTGATATTATTCTGCAATATAACCTTACCTTTTGCAGCGTTGAATTTTTATCTGTAAAATATAATGGTAACATAAACAAACTAGCACAGACATTTTTTCGTTAACACTTGTACTATTTTATACGGTATAAACTTACTATAACAATAATAAAAACACCTCTTACGAAAACTCACTAAAATCTCACATTTTTCTAAAAATTAAATATGCAAACCAATTTTAGTGAATAATTTACTTCACTTGGCAACGCTTTGCGTCAAAATCTATTAATGACAAGATTGGTACTTTTTAAACATTTAATTTTAAACAGACGTTAAAAATAATTTAAATAGTAATAAAAAAGTGCTTCAAAAGTTTTTTTTATAATGGTAAAAGATTTTGTATCCCCTGTATGATACTCTTCCTTGCCGTATGAAGGACAACTCCACTAAATTTCCACTTTGGTGCCGGATTCGAGATCCCTTAGCAGAGACATTTATAAGTATCTCGTGGCTAGCATAACTGGAACTTCACCGTCACGCCGTCGTGAATGGAAAAATGGTTTTCTGTGCAGTTTTTCCTGTCGGGTGTATGATATTGTTGCAAATAAAAGTAATGGTGGAAGATCGCTCTTAGATGCATATGTCAATGCCAAATACATTATAAACGTTCAAGACGTGTATGGGATGGTCTTCATTGTTTTTTAAAGATCCTTTAAACTTCTCTGTATTCAATTGTAACCACTGCTTGGCGGATGGCAGGTTTGCCTCTGCATGAAGTTGAACGGTTTGAACGAACCAAGCAATAAGTTTAATGAGTCTTAAATTAATACAAAGTAACAAAGAATTAATGGCAAGTAACTCAAATTCAGAATAGGGGACAATGAGGGTATGCGTCTAACTAGTTCCAGGGCTGAAGACCTAATGATGATGACTCAAATTCAGCCACGAGAGCATCCTGTCGACGCGTTTCGCCCTAATTGGAGCTCATCAGGACACGAGTAGCAAAGTTGTAATATTTAATACAGACACATTATGGGAAGTACAGCATCACCCAGCTCACAATTTGTATTTTCGCATCGTTACACCAGACATCGCAGGTTTTAGCAACAGTCGGTTACTTATCTTTTAAATTGTAACCTTTGGCTATGGAAAAAGGCAGTTGAGTCGGATCTCCTCCGTGCTGACTTGCTAGAACCTGCGATGTCAGGTGAAACAACACGAGGACAAACTGTGAGCTAGGTGATGCTGTACTTCCCATAATGTGTCTGTATTAAATATTACAACTTCTACTCCTGTCCTGATGAGCCACAATTAGGGCGAAACGCATTGCCAGGATGCCCTCATGGCTGAATTTGAGTCACTTGCCATTAATCCTTGTTTACTTTGTATTAATTTAAGACTCATAAAAATTATTTCTCTTTTAAATTATAACATTTGGCTATGGAAAAAGGCAGTTGAGCCGGATTTCCTCCATGCAGACTGTTGGTAAAACCTGCGATGTCAGGTGAAATGACACGAAGACACAAATTGTGAGCTAGGTGATGCTGTACTTCCCAAAATGTGTCTGTATTAAATATTACAACTTTGCTACTCCTGTCCTGATGAGCCCCAATTAGGGCAAAACGCAACGACAGGATGCTCTCGTGGCTGAATTTGAGTCACTCGCCATTAATTCTTTTTAAATATATATATATATATATATATATATATATATATATATATATATAATGTCATTGAATCTGAGCAGTTATTATTGTGCAATTACTGTAAGAAAAAAGTTGCGAATAAATACATTATGTATAATAAGTGCAACATAAAGGTTCATGTATCATGCAGTGAAAGAGTAGGTGCTCATCAGCAGCAGACTAATGGAGATTCTGCCTTTATCTGTAAGATGCGTTCTAGCATTGCAGATGTTCCTAAAAATAGTGGTCTTGTTCATTAATTTGACCAGTATTTAAGAAGTGATGGGTTTGTAACTTGTTTAATGGAGTTAATCTGCCATGAAACATGTAAATTAAGCCTTGAAATCAAAGAGTTAAAAAGTGAAATAGCAAATTTAAAGGAAAGCAACGTTGATTTGATAAGATTAAAAGCAACATGTTTCTTCAATTCTAGTACCAAAACAACATCTGGCAAATGTAAATAAATGCCAGAATCATTTTAATAATTTTAATTTCAATAGCGATCATAGTTCTTCTGGTGACTCCAACTTAAACTTACCTAAGCAAGCTACTAAATTATCTGATGAATTTGAAACTTAATCAGTATCCAAGAATTACATTCCACAAAATTCTAACAAAATTGAGGTTCCATCCAAGGTGAACTTGGATCCTGTTTTACATTCTAAATATTTAGGATCAGGAGTACACCAATCCAATAGTGCAGTTAAGGAAATGCAAAATGGTGATCAAGCTAAGGATGTCTGAAAAACTGTAAAAACTAGGGGAAGAGTTAGACCTGCAAAAGTAGACGGAATTTATGAGGTTAATGAATAAAAGGTGTTGAAAATCTGAATCACTTTCATATCTACAGGTTTACACCAGAAACTACAACTGAGGCGGTTATAAACTATTTGCTTTCAAAAAGCATCAATATTTTTGATGTAGTAAAAATGAATGCAAAATATCCCACACAATATGCTTCATTTAAAATTTCAGTTCCGGAATGGTTTGCTAATATTCTTCAACAACCCCAGTTATGGCCTAAAGGAGTATGTTTGAATCGTTTTTTATTCCTTCAGCCAAAACAAGTATTGACTGCATAGCAGAAAAATGTCTTCAAATTCAGTTGCATCACAACTTCAATATAACTCAGAAAACATCTTACAAAGTAATCTAAAAAATTCAGATAGTAAAGGCATTTCCTGTTTTTACCAGAATGTTCGCAGTATGAGAGGTGAAGTTTATGAATTTGTAAGAAACATATGTATTTATAATTATGATCTAGTTGCCCTGAGTGAAACATGGTTGTCTAGTGACATAGCAAACAGTGAGTTTTTTGCTTTTACTAACTACATTGTGTATAGATTTGATCGCAACTTTGCTGTTACCAGTGCTAAGCATGGCGAAGGTGTACTCTTAGCAATTAAAAATGATATAATAACTGAACAGCTCGATTTATCTGTACTTCAGGATACACTACCAACATTTGATGTAGTAGGTTGCAAATGTACATTCATTGGATGTTGTTTGTACGTGTTTGTTGTTTATATTCTGCGCACACCGTCAATCGATCACTTAACTTACTATTTGATTACTTGGTGCAACGTTACTTAAGTGTTGACAAATTTGTGGTTCTTGGTGATTTTAATATTTGAAACTTCGGTAGTATGAATGTAGAGGACATGTTATGTCCTCATTAACTAATTTCATTAATTTAATGGATCTACAACAATATAACAAAATTTATAATGAAAATGACAAGATTCTCAACTTAGTATTTGCTACCTTCAATTGCATAATTGCTCATGATAATGTGCCTTTGGTTAGGGAGGATGTTCATCATCCAGCATTAATGATCTATTTTGATCGTGTATCCTCTACTCAGCCAATTTTCCACAATTTCGTAGTAATGCAAAATACAGTTTCAAAAAGCAAATTTTATTGGATTGTATAATGCCTTGAAGACTTTACCTTAAATAGTTGTACTAACATTGATGAGTCGTGCAGTATTTTTATGAAGTTCTGTATAAGGTCCTCGGCCAATATGTACCCCACTATAAAAATAAAAATGTCAGCAATATGAAGTATCCGCCTTGGTTTAGCAGTGAAATCATACGATATATCAGGTTAAAGGAGAAACTATTTCAAAAGTACAAAGTTGGTAACTCTCAGTACCACTTTGCTGAGTTTAAGAGGATGCGCTTAGTGGTTAAAAATCTAACCAGAGCTACATATGCTAATTACATAGATGAAATAAAAATCTCCATTAACACTGACAGTAAGAATTTTTGATCTTTTATTAGGTCCAAAAAAGGTATATCCAGAATACCTGGAAGAATGCAGTGATGGTGTTTATTATTAGAATCCCCAAGACATTGTGAATAAGTTTGGAACACTTTTCTGCTGTTTTTGAGGACTTAAATTGTCCTACTATGGGTAGTGGAAATGTACCTGCTATGCACTGTAATGATAATTTTGATCTTCAATTCGTATCGGAAAGCAATGTCAGGCATGCTATTCGAAAATTGAAAAATAAGCCAACAGCAGGGCTTGATCTGGTACCATGCTCTTTATTTAAAGCTTGTGAAACTGTGTTTGTATCACCACTTCTAACTATTATAAATTTTCTTTGAAAACTGGAACCTTTCCCAGTGTGTGGAAGATTTCACATGCCTGCCATGTGCACAAGGGAAATGATGTTAGTGACGTTAGCAACTACAGACCGATTACTATACTGTCAAACTTCTCTAAAATGTTTGAGATGGTTGTTTATGTCATTATATATAACGCAGTTAAAAGTACAATTTCTCATCATCACCATGGCTTTGTTGAGAAGCGTTCAACAGTTACTAACTTGTGCAGTTTCGTTCAGTTCGTGGCTGACGTTCTTGATTGTCAAGGCCAGGTGGATGCTGTGTATACTGATATTTCTAAGGCCTTTCACCGTCTCAACCATAACATTTTGCTTAACAAACTAAGCAGTTACAACTTCTTGTACCTTAGTATTAAATGGCTGACTTCATACTTTTCCGATCGTACTCAGATTGTCGAACTTGGCGGTTTCTGCTCCTTTCCATATAAACTCATTTCAGGTGTACCACAGGGGTCCAATCTTGGACCGTTGCTCTTTCTACTTTTATAAATGACTTAGTCTCAGTATTAACCTGTGAAGTGTTAGTATTTTCCGATGATGTTAAAATTTTTGTAGCCATGGAAACATTAACTGATTGTATTAAATTACAAGATAACATAAACCTTGTGCATAAATAACAAGCTAAGCTTGAATGTTACCAAATGTAAAGTGATAACTTACTCGCGGAAAATTCAACCTTTAGTGTTCAACTACTCAGTGGCTTCTTCTATGATGATTCGATGTAGCAGTATTACTGTAACCTACATGTCGTGTTTGATTCAGATCCTTCGCTTAACTTGCATATTTTATATATTGTCGCATGTGCTAATAAAACACTTGGCTGCATTTTACGCAATTGTAGTCAGTTTAATATTAATACACTAACACTATTCTTTTTTGCTTTGGTGAGATCGCGTCTGGAATACTGTCTTGTAGTATGGTATCCCTTTTATGAGCGATATAAATTACTTTTGGAAGGTCCTCAACAAGGAATTATTTAAGTATTTATAGTATAGAACACATCATTTTTATTCACCCAGGGGTTTTCCAAATCAGGCATTACTTGATGAATTCAGCACGAGTTCTCTTATACCATGCATCTGTTAGCTGCCATTACATTTCTCTATAAGCTGTTATGCAATAATATTGATTGTATGTATATATTATCTAAAATTAAGTTCCATATACCACATAGTGGTAGTATAGGAAAACTTATGTTTTATGTTGCTTCTGCCCATACAAACTTGCTGCTTAAAGCACCCATAACTGTTATGTGCTCTTTGTGTAACAGTTTCTGTAGCAATGTTGATATTTTCAATGATGAGTTAAACCATTTCACTGGTACTATAACTTCTAGCTATCTAGCTAGGTACATAGGCTTAGGTAGATTTAATAGATGTATAAGTTCACTCTATGTTTTAATTCATTCTCATTTATTGTACTTGCTGTATAGTGACTGTATCACAATGTTATGTTTGTAACTGTAATTTTTTTTCTGTTGTGTTGTTTGTCCTGTAATTGGTTTTTGCTGTTGGGCAATAAAGACTTATTATTATATATCCTTGGCCAATTTACTGTGCGTTAGTCACCATAACGAGGAACTACGGTGCGAAATGTGTCTCATCCCTGTTCCATCCTTGCCCTATATTGTACGCACTTTATTTTGTGGTGTTAGGTTACATAGTTAATTTTGTGGCAAAATGTCCTTGTAGACGAAGCCAAATTTAAATATATATATAATAATAAAACAAATTAAATAATTATTTAACCAGTCGAGATATCTTAAATATATATATATATATATATATATATATATATACCAATTACATGAGATGTATCCATAAATACACTTTGTATTTACGTATACAAATCAAATTGGTATTTGCATAGCTATTACAAAACAATTATGTGATTGTTTCGTAATAATCTACTTCATTATAAATAAGAAGGAACCTCTGTGAAATGACAAAAGTATAATTAAACCACTATCTGGTGGTTAGCACAAACATTAGAGCGTGTAGGTACAGAAGTTGATTCGAATCTATATCGCAATTTCATAGATGGCCACGTTCTGCCATTTGGCATTTGGATTATTTTACAACCATAATTTAATACATTAGGTAACAAAATGTGGGCAATTTTTCTGCAGTTTGCAGTTTAATTAAATATAAAGTAAATAAGATGTATCTGTAAATCTTTCTTTATGACAATCAAAGGTGAATTACACCTCAAATCGAACAAAACAATTACTTGATCGTTTCATAAAGAGAAGTAGTATCCATTGACCGGTTTCAACTTTATGACCTCATCAGAATATGGTAGTTTATAACCCTTAAGGAACAAAAAAAAGTAATATACATCAATATACATAATAAGCAACCTTTGTATAATGGCAAAGGTATAATTAAACCGCCATCTCGTGGCTAACACAAGCATTAGGTCATGAAGATCCAGATTAGCATAATGTGTATCTGTGTTCAGTATGTCGACATTTTAGGTATAGTTCAAGCAATTTAAAATCCGAAGTGCATCATCAATATTTATGATGTCATGCAGAAGCACCGTAGCTTCTATGAAAATATTAAAATGTTGTGACTACAAGCATGATTAGCGGTTACATAATATTATTGATTTTTATTGGAATTATTCAGTTTGGTATGATTGGTTAATAAAAAGTTCTTGTGTTATTATATCACAAGAAAGTACAAATTACAAGTTATTTATTAAAGAAGTAATATTATCATTATCACTTGCATTTAAAAACGAAAACGTTTAATTTCTAACTGTGCTATTGTACAATGGTCACGTTGGGATCAGGCGGAGTGTTAGGGACAGTAAAGCCAGAAAAATTGTTTACAATAAATTAAGTAAGTGATAATTTAAATATTCCAGACCGCATCGGCAATAAAAGAGTTCGTTTTGCTCTTCCTGTGTATAGTAGAAGACGAAAAATTAAAAAGAATGCAGTATAAATTTAAAAAAACAGAGCTAGCCGAGCAACAAAGCCCAGACTTATATCATGCAGGTGGAACCTTAAGAATGAGCCACTGAGATGGATGGACATTTAAATGTTGCTCGTCATATGTTTGGATTAGAATAAACACCACCATAAATATCGATTTCTGCAAACAACCCACACCGGATGGTTATTGCGTTCTGGTGGTTGATTCGGAAAAATGTCAGTTGTTTGTTATATAGATGGTTTGGACGATTTCTTCATGTGTGATGGTTCTATTTCTTCCTTGTGTTGTTTATTTGTTTTTCTTCTTTTAGTTGGGTGTTTGGATCTGTTTCTTTCTGTTCTTACTTTTTTGGTATCATCTTACTCCTTTGGATAGTATTTGAAGTTATTATTATTATTAATATTATCATCACTATTATTAATATTTACATTATCATTTATATTGTTATTATTATTATTATTATTATTATTATTATTAATATTATTGTTATTCCTCATTTGCTCCTCAGATATTCCAGTCTGGTTTTTGTAGATAAGCACATGAGGCCAAACATGCTTTCTATACAAAGTGCCCAAGATAAGAATGTAAGAGTAGGTTACAAATGAGAAAAAGTTGCGCAAATTTACTAGAATTCATTTGCTTTTACATATCTACACTTTTTCATTTTAAAATACTTTGAAAATTCAAATGTTTGGATTTTAAAAAGCTTTTTTTTTTCTTGTGCTAGAAATTCAAGAGAAAAAAGCGAATAGGCCTTTCTTGTAGCACTTCCAGATTGGTTATAACTTGATAGTATTAATTTTCTTCCGAGACATGTAGTATCCTTGAGACCATCATCGGCTTTAAATATGGAGCTGGATTTTTTTTAGAAAATTTAATTGCATCCCAAATCCAGCCAGGTATCACAGTTAACAAATGAAATAAATTTTATGGTAGTCGCAGTTTAATTTACTGCTATCACAATTTGTGCAAGAGTATTTTTTTAAACATTGACTATTTTATTCGCTTATTATTGAATATCAAGAATATGTCAAATTAACTGTTAATCTAACTATGTCATTAATGAATATTGAAATAACTTCTAAAGCAGATAGGAAACGCAAAAATAGACATTTCAAGGTGAAAAAATGCTTTTGTTTTTACGGTCTGTCATAGTGCATTATTGAATATCCGTGCATCTCCAACATTTTTTTATTAATATGGAACGTTTGTCTAATGAAGAAAAGTTTGATGTTTGATATGATAGCATGCTGCATTTTGTGTCAAACCAATTGTGTTGGTGCTGAACAAATGTATTTAAATAGATAGGAGAAATAAAGCAACTCCGTAAAGTAATTATCTAAAGGTTAGCGACGAACCTTAAAGACCATAGCTCATTATAGGATTTATTTATTGAAATTTTACAATAGCTGGACCTGCCGTAGCAGTAATTGATAATATACAATCGAAAAATATCAACACTTTGCCATAACAAGTCACAAAGCTAAAATAAAATTGTGTCATAAATTTTTAGGAAATGGTCTTGGTTCCATGCCACCTTAATTTTAAATAAAGTGGAATTGTCTTGCTTGTGGTTCTGGCCTCTAGTGTCCCTCCAGCTACCTCAGACCTTTTTATCAGACAGTCTCCTTTGATGGATCAAATTGATTACGCACTGACATCTGCAGTGTTGAGAACTAGTGGTAGCAAGCTTTTCCCAGAGATTCGACGATGGTGAGTGGAGTACAAAACCGGTTAAGACTCACTGCTCATCGTAAAGGTAGGGAAACGTCCACTCCCTGTTATAAACCTACGTAAGGTATCTAATGCCATAGGTGAGACACCGATGGCATAATGAAACCGGCGGCTCCGTGACTTGTTGATTTGCGTGTACCTACTAAGCCCAAGGTCTAAGGTTCAATTCCCTACACAGACAGCTTAAAAAATATTAGGCGAGCATTATTCACACAAATGCATATTCGTTCAAATAGGTAAAATGTAGATTCCATGTGTGAGTGTTGCCACGCGCTTTAAAAATCCATACCTTGCTTGGAATAGCTAGGGTTCAACAAAATTCAAAATTTTCAGGTAAAAAAAACTCGCGTTGTGGCCAATGTAGATACCCGACACGGTTCGCTTGAAAAATGTTAGGCGAGCATTTCTCACAAAAATACACCCTCATTCGGATGAGAGGTAAAATGGAGGTCCCGTGTGTGAGTGTTGTCACATACGTTAAAGATCCCTACCTTGCTTGGAACAACAAGGGTTCAGCAAAATTCAAAATTATTCAGGTAAAAAAAACTCGCTTCCTGGCCAATGTAGTACCTTCGGTGGAGCAATGGAAAATCAAATATAAGGTCTGGAATCTGTGGCAGTGGGTCGAGCTCCTGCAGGTTGATATAGAGTGACCGGCTTGATAACCGCTACTCACCGTGCTTAAGGAGAGTGTGGCGACTCCTTACTACTTCCTTGATGGAACGTTCCTGGTCCTACAGTTGAATGGTCTGCCCGAAGACTATCCTTACGCCTGGATGTACGATGTTTGCTATTCCACCATATTCTGTTGCCTCTTTGCTACTTAGATGGCAGCATACCTTTGTAAAGGGGTCCGATTCACCATGTCTAGTACCCATGATCAATAGGGCACACAGTCGGCCTTAATTATATAGAGGCTATATATTCGCATTGGACCCCTACCAGCACTTAACGAGGCTTGAATCTCAGCACTTACTCAATTCGAACCCAGGGTGGAGTAAGAAGCAATACTCCTCCAGTATTCGAGCCCCCATAAAACGAACACATGTCGTTCATTTGATATCACATCTATGATCGCATCATCAATTGAAAGGCTACATCTGCTTACCGGCCATACGAATATGGCTTTATGCTTCATACAGTCACTCCGCCTATCAAGAGAGTCATAGTTACTCATTCAAAAAACTAAAGGATAAAGAAAAGCTTTGTACTGCGGACTGTTAATGAAGATCTTTAAATTTCAACTAGAAAATAGAACTCGTGACTAGGGTAGCGAAACATCATCTCCATATAAATTTAGAATTTATCAAGAATTTAAGTCAGGTGACAAAGACAGACGTGGGGCGTTTTGTGAGTAGTATACTAGACACTGTCGATATGATGAAAATTTTCCTAACATGGTTACCTAATATGGTCAGAGAAAGGTCTGGTTACTATCAACAGTATTTTTACTTTTAAAAAACCAACATTTATACAAAATTGCTAAACATCAAGATCGATCTGGCTTTAATATCTGGATGGGTATTTTTGGTTACAGAATTGTGGGCCGTTCTTTTATAACAAAACACTAACTTCCGAACAGTATCAATGTTGTTATAAACGGATGTCCAAGAAACTTTAGATAGTTACCACTCGCAGAAATTGTTGGTTTCAACAGGGTGTTGCACTAATAAGTATATTGTTATACATCATAGTATCTCGACATGCACGATCACCGTACTTGGCAGCCCTGAACTTTTTTCTTTGGGACTTTATCAAAGATTGTTTTCAAAATTGGTTTTGAAAATGAACATCAATTACGATCCCATGTAATTGAAGCAGTTAATGTACTTACTCTACATATACTTAAGGATGCCATAAACTAAACAGTGAGAATATTTTTTGTAATTTTTTCAGTTTCAGTGTTTCTTGTGATAATGAGAGTATGTGTGTTACTTAATATTATTGCACTGATTTTATTTATAGTTATAACTTTTTGTAGATGTGTATGTATGATTATACTTTTAATTCATTCTTAAAAGTTACTAAGATGATAATGAATGACGTAGCTACATTAATCTTATTGAATTAATTATTTATAATTAGGTACAACGATTTTCAAAAATTGTGATAACCGTAAGTATAGTTGTAATTATATTAAAACTTGTTATGATCATTAAGTGTGATAAATGGTTGGATATGGGATGCCAAGGGCTTTTAAACTTCTGAAAAAATTCCAGGTTCATAATTAAAATTAAGTAGCCCATCTGAAACTTCTATTAGTGTTATTTTTTTGTTTGTGTGTGTATATATATATATATATATATATATATATATATATATATATATAAACCAACACAAATTTCATTCATCACAAAATTTCATAAAACCAATAGTTTAATAAATAACTAAGTGTAAGGAAACATACTTTCCGAAACGTCAGTTATTAATAAATGACTTTGGCATATTTTGATTTATATATATATATATATATATATATATATATATATATATATATATTGCTATGAATTATGTAGCTATATACGCCTGGACTTTGGAAGCCAATAAAAAGTACTTTATGAAAACAAAATTGATCTGATGTGTATTATTGCCTGAAGATTAAATATTTTTAAACAATCCTACAAATTATAATAATCCCTACATTCACAAGCATCTTTCTTTAACACACATTATCCAAAAAGATTACTTACACACAAACATTAAGACTATAAATGAAGAGTACATCTTGAATCAAAAACAAACATTTCATAATTGCTATAGATTAATATGGAGAGCATAGAGTCTCTTCCCAGACCTTTCTTATATATGCAAGCTTAATTGATTTTGACCTCAAAGCAATTTTACAATATCGATTTACTGAAAACTATCTATATGCTAAACCCTATATAAATTAACCTACTTAAATTAATTCTAGTACACAAATGTCCTTCAAAAAATTTAAACAAAGATATACTTGCGTTTTCAAAATAAATTCTTCAAACTAAACTGTATCAGAAAATCCATTCTCTTTATGGACTAATGATATTTGCCTTCTCATATGGAAATCTACTTTATCAATAAACTTCATTCTGTTTTCTATTTGCGTTAGAAAGTTACAATAATATTTGCCTTTGTACGTCGAGCGTTATATTTCCTTAAATTTAAAAACATTGTTTTGACAAGTATAAAATATCCGCATGACTTGCAACGTGAATTGCACGTAATTTTACCTTCATTACAGTTCGTAGTGTACCAACAAAAAGAATCGCCGGCAAGTACTTTATAAACAGAACGACTATTCGTGAATGACCAACTAACCGTCAATATATCTCCCTAATTATCTAGCAAGTTTTATATAATAAAATCTTCTTACGTAATTTTTTCACAAATTTTCCATATTCCTTCAGTTGATATGACTCATAAAGCTGATATAATCTTGTAGACATATTGTTAGTGGCTACCTTACGTTATCTAAATTGACTAATTTATGAGGTCGTAAAAATTTTACTATCTTTGTTAATTTGTGTAGCGTTCCAAAAGTGAATGGTAACTACTTATCTGCAATGGCTTGTGCGTTATCGCACTCTATTATAATTTAGTAGATCGTTAAACGTTTTATCTTATCAAAAATTATGGTCGTAAAGCTTTAACTCTCTAATTGGACTGTTTATTCATGTTGTTATGGTAAAAGATAATTAGCTGTCATTTGTCTATTGATTTATAAGTTCATTTTTGCATTAGAAGGATCTGGAAACTTGTATTTTCGTTTTAAATGTGGATTTCACGTTTTACATCAAGATTGTTCTTAATGGAAAGAGATGACCTGCAAATACTTTCAATAATGTTTTCAGTAGAAGTGCAATGCATTGTTAAACATCGTTCAATACATTTCAGCGCGTTTCTAAATGGAGTATTTCGTGTCTTTAGGAGGACGAATATTTACATTTTGAAACTCGTTTTATAACACGGACGTTCTAAAACGTTTTTTATAAATGGGATTTACTATCAACGAATGATTTGTGTTTTATGGGCGTACTTATTTAGAAAGTGTTTTAAATGGTATTTGATACTTTTGAAGAGGACAAATATTTACATATTAGAACTCGTTTTACGGGTTTTTCAAGCTACATCACATGCATTTAAAACTTGTTTTAAAATGGTATTTCTTATCAAAGAATGATTTGTATGTTTACAGATTTCACTAAATATACTAAAAATAAATTATATTAAGCCTATTAAGCCCCACATGAAAAAAGGTTGACCTATGAAAATGCATTATATGTGAAATTTATAAATGAACTTAAAGCAAAAAATTGGGTTTTCTATATAATATATTATCTGTGTTTTTAGTTGTTAGAAATATATGTTGGATTTATATAAAGAGTAGGCATAAAAGAATGAAATTATGTAGGTCCCCAGGATACCATTATTATTGAAAATGATTTCCTAATTTTGACTAAAAAGTGGAAGTTGTATTTCTTGTTGGCTCCTAGAATTCATTAAATAAATTAATTTGAAAGTGTTAAGAAGCGATATAATCTCATAAATCAATGTTTCACCAACCTAAAAAGTTCAATACCTGGTAACAAAAAACTCATACCCATACATATACATCTATCAAATACTATGCCAAAATAATTGCAAACACTTTTTCATTGGACAAAGTGCTTGACAATTAGACAAAAGCTTAAGCTAGTACAAGTATGATAAAAAGCATCCTAACAAAACACGAACAAATACTAACCAGAAGTTTGACTACAGTATTACAAAAATTATACAAACGGCAAAACTTAAACAAAAGGAATCGCGTGGAAATTATTCATATTTTTATTAATTGAACAAAAGCCCACGAACTATACATTGTATAATAGAAAATATTTAAAAATATATATAAATACCATGTATATATAATAAAACATAGAGTGAGTTTTAAGTTAAGATTTTTGAACAGTGTGTAGAACTCACGTAGACAAACAAATGTTTCAGTAACGTTTTTTTTATCACAACTCAAAAACAGTAGAAAAACAGCCTTTTAAAGTTCAATTAAATTGTGAGGCTGGCCCCGGCTACTGTTGACAAAGAATTCTCACAGAAAGTATTCAAAATTATTTTCATTTTGGTCAACATCAAGATTTGTACGTCGTAACTATGTTCCTGTATATGCCCGTAGTAGTGTTAAGGGCCTTCCACGAATTATTTCGAATGTGTTTTCGATTCGTGCTATCAATTTTTCGCACGTATCAACCGGGTTTTTGAACACTATACCTTTTATTCGCCCCACAAGAAAAATCTGAAGGATTTAAATCCTGCGACTTTGGCGGCCACGCGATAGGTCCAACATGACCGATCCACTAGTTGGGGAACTGTTCGTACAACAATTCATAAACTTCAGGCCGAAAATGAATTAGTGCACTATCCTGCAATAACCACATGTTACTTTTCACATTGAGATGTACACCTTCCAAGAGACTAGGTAGAGTATCTTTTATAAAACAGTGGTAGTAGTCGCCATTTAAACGGTGTGGTAAATAATCTAATTAACATGCTATGTACAATGCCTGCCCACACATTAACGGATAAGCAGTCTTGAAAATTAGTTTTTCGTACATCTCTAGGACACCCCAAACACGTATTTTGCGAAAATTATTAATTTCATTGCGGGTAAACATTGCCTTATCCGTCACCAAAATCGATTTTAAGAAGTTATTATTGTTGGCACTTTACTCTAAAAACCAGTTACAAAATGTAACACGGTGAACGTGATAAGTATGAAGCTGATTTTCGTGCTGGGTTCTACAAACTTTAGTCGGACTTACTTGAACCTGGGACGTGATTACACGACTGCTGTTGTTGGATCCTCATGCATTAAATCCAGAATGTGTTCTTTTCGCTGAACATTTCTAGGATGCCTCGCTCGTCGTGCATGTCTTCCCAATACTCCCATAAGCTACCAGTTTTGCTAGCCCTTAGAACAAGATTCACAAATGCTCAAGCGTAAAGGTGAATCCGGTTAAGGTAACGATTACAGTACAATCGCGATGCATTGACAGTATTTTGACCACACTCTCCTTAAATTAGTAACATATCCACTAGTTTATTATTGACATACTTATGAGTCATTCTTAACCTGGGAGTGTGCATGCTATGAGCATTTCTCTCACATTACTGCATATACACGAACACTAACAACCATTGTTATCACTACGGTTGTAAATAAAACTGATATAAATGGTCGTGATTACCTACACTACACCCGTTTCTCATGAGGTTTGGAGTATTAACTACGATGGTTAAAAATCATGTATACGGGTAAGGAGTAATAAACAACGTTAAGAAATAATCAAATTCCCTAAAGTCCCTAACATAAGATATTTATTTGTTTTTTTGATTGTGTTATACGTAAAAATGAAGCCGTATTAGAGAAACGTGGGATGTTGAGGAGACGAGATCCTTTTTGCGGCTTCTAAGAGACCGCTAAGTGTTAATAAGTAGGGGTGGGCGATACGGGATTTTGCGTATCGAATATCGATACATATTCTATATCGATATGTATCGATATGTATCGATGTGTATCGGTGCGTATCGATACGTATCGATGCGTATCGGTGCGTATCGATACGTATCGATACGTATCGATTCGTATCGTATCTACTCTTTCTTTGGGAATAAAATCACAAGATCGTTTTAAAATAATGTATTTACTGACAATTCGTTCTTTCACTTAAGATTGTTTGTTATCAAAATAATTAAAGTTTCAAGTTTAATATTTGTGACATTTATATATATATATATATATATATATATATATATATATATATATATAGGGGTGGGCGAAACGGATTTTGCAGATCAAATATCGATACATATTCTATATCGAATATCGATACGTATCGATACGTATCGATACGTATCGATACGTATCGATCGATCGAATGTATCGAAACGTATCGACACGTCGATGCGTATCGATACATATCGATACGTATCGATACATATCGAGTATCGATATATCGATATTTATTTTTCGCTGTATCGGGGGGGTCGATACGAGGGTCGTATCGATACGTATCGATATATCGATACGCCGACCCAGCCCTATTAATAAGCTTAGATGGAAAAATATTCCCCATTGATCAACTTGACGTTTACTCTAAGAATTCAAGCACATTATTTTATTTTGGTGAATTTGAATGAATAATGCAACTTCAAGAAGATGTTACTGCACTATTAGATTTTACACTGTTTCTGTTGTGTATACCCTACAGTAGTGTACTTCGGTTGTGCCTTACTACAGACGTAATCACTCGTGTATACACAGTCATTAAATGTTCAATACTATTTTTGTAATCTTAGAGAAGGTTACACCACATGCACATAAACTTGTATGTAGAGGTAGGGATGAAGTGTAATAATTATCGGTAACTAATGTATTTTAATTGTATGGCATCTTTATACAACGCATTTCCTATAAACACTAAAGACTTTGCTGGCTGGGTTTTTGACCTTCTACTACCGAATCACACATCAACTTGAGGTATAAAGCAGTTCTGTTAGTAACAAAGGGGCATTGCTGCAAGCGGTAGCAGTTTCTTTCATTGCACGACCAACGATGTTAGCAATAATTTCTAGGTTTGTACTTTCAAGTTTGCTTCATAGCCTGTATTGTGTACTTTTTATAAATTCGCTTGTTTGGACGTAACTGTTTATTATTTCGTATGATTGTACAATAATCTCTACTTTGAGCATAATACACACGTCTAAGCAACAATCATGTTGAATAAAAATGGGGCTACTGTCAATGATGACATTTTGTATTGTTAAATATTTAATTTTTAGGGTTCCGTACCTTATAAGGTATAACAGAACCTTTATAAGATCACTCTTGTCCATCTGTCTGTCACAGAGGGTTTTCTCGAAAACTATGTAACGTAGGAATTTGAAATTTTACACAATGCTAGGTCTTTATGGTGCACACATATATTGACAGTCAGAAAATAGAAAAAAATATTTTTAGATTAAAATGGCAGGGGTCAATTCGGTCAAAAGAAAAAAAGTTTTAATAAATATAACATGTGAGGAATCATTTGAAGGAGGATTCTAAAAGGCTTCTAAAAATATTTTTTTAATAATTTTCGATCCAGTAGTCTTCATGATATAGCTCAAAAGTGCCAAAAAATGACCCCCCCCCCCACCTGTTCTACATTTCCAAAGCTAAAATTTTGATTTTAATAGGGGTAGTAGTTATTGAGTCATATATTATCGGAAAACTGCAGGTTTTTTGACAGTGTAATAGTTGCTGGGAAAAATTTTTTAAACACAGTAAAAGACAATGTATTTACTAATGTACTAGTACAATGTGGGACAATATATTCATTTTTCAGTTATCACAATCAAATTTGGACAAGATTTAATTTGGTTTATTGATTGCTCACTGTAGTATTGGTACAGAACTCTAATAGTACGAGCTCGACTCGCTCTTGCCTAACTTTTTTTTTTAATGGATATGTATGCACGTGTTGATTCTGGAACATTCGTCAACACTAGCCAGAACCGACCTCACAATTTAATTGAACTTAAGAAGCTGTTTCTCTCTTGTTTTTGGGTTTTGATAAAAAAAAGTTGTTTGTCTGTGTGACTACACGCTATTAAAAACTCCACCCTGTAATACGATAGTATTTATCAACTTACCTTGTGTAATTAACTACCTAATATATATATATATATATATATATATATATATATATATATATATATACATACATACATATATGAGTTGATCCTTGACCATTGAACAAAATCCATATCAATAATAAATATTAAATATGGGCATTTGGTCCAATGAACTTAAAAGTTATTGCAAAAGAGTCATGTTTTGATTTTCTACAGAGAGAAAGAGGGAGAGAATAACCAATTATTCAGTTTCACCGTTATTGTGGCCCATCAGAATTGGTTTAGTTCAATCTCTGCAAAAAATCAAAACAATAAATACAATTAATAATGTAATTTATACGTAATAATTATTATAACAAGTGCAATTTTGAATGCCCTCTCTAACCTTTGATAACCAATTATTTGAGTGTTTCTTCCTGTCTATATCTGACATAGATCAAAAACTTGACACTGTGGCACAATTTCAATTTCAATTACTAGCGCTGAAAACTGACGCTTACAGTTCGAATCCTGTTGAGGAACTTCAATTGACAATTTTTAGGCTTTGCATAAAAGTCTAAGTTATTATTTCATCTGATTTTGCAAAATGTTTGCATATCAAATAAAGAATCATTGAGAATATGAAGTTTCAAATACTAAAGGAACGCCTAATGACCCCGCTTAAAGAATTCTTCAAAAGAAAATGTTCATTAGTCGGTTATGAAACACCGCTAAGGTCTCAATTTATCAGATTAAACGATCTAGAATATTGTCTATGAGTAAATATCATGAACACTTTTTTAACAATTAAATCAGTAGAAAGGTTACCTTGGTACGAGCGCAAAGAACTCGTGTTTATGTGTGGTTTTCCATAAGAAAATCTAAGATCCAAAAAGTAATTTTTTATAGATACAAAGCTCGTTCATCCCACTTGATCCCTGCATTCAAGAATCACATGTCGTTGTCCCGTCATGCGATTCTTGAATGTAGGGTTCAAGTAAGGGTGAATGACGTTTGTATCTATAAAATATGGCTTGTTTGGACCTTAGATATTCTTATGAGAAAATACATGTAAATAACATTTTTATTGCCCTTGTTAACAAATAGCCTTATAAACTTAAATTTTACTTTATTTTATTTTGTTAGGGCTTCCTACACTAATTACAGCATTAATTTGAACTACTAAAACTTTGTTTTGGCGATAGGTATATATGAAAGTCACTATATTTGTAGAAATTATATCCAATGTACAGTCTAGCTTTCTCACCAGTTAGTGATCGTCAATTAACTGTTTTATTTTAATTTATGCAATATCAAATATGTTTCTCGTAAAAAGTGAACGTTGTAATTGGAAGTATATATAACCATCTTTAATGTTTTTCTTTAAAAGTTTGGTACAATGTGATTATTCTGAGTTTTAGTTGGTTTGGGGTTAGGTAAAATATATCTCATTCAGATATGTATGTATAGTTAGAATAGTATTCTAGGGACGAAGGGAGCAACAACTTGTTTATACTTTATAATATTGTTAAACTTTTGTGAAAAACTCTATATTATAACATAATTTTGGAGTCTTGTGTTGCACCTTTGTGACTTTTAATAGCACCTCAAAGGTATGTTTGCTGCGGTAGTTGCACGATGCCATAGATCGGTCATGTGACCTGTCCATTTTTATTCCATAGCTGTGATTTTCTAGACTGATACACAATTACTTATCCATAGTTCACATATCCATGCTTAACGCTTTGAATAGACTGATGAAGTCTAGTCACTGTAAACTTTTTAAGTCGATGCAGCTCATTTTATGTGCAGAAAAGTGCAATGCCTATTGTACATCACCTAAAATTACTTATTATTATTATTACATTTTAAAGACTGATAATATTATTGTTTATTGTTAAGTTTGTTGTTTCTAAGTAGTACACTGACAATATCACCGGTGGACCAATTTTACAAAATGCTTTTATGCAGTAATTTCACAAAATGTGCCTTTCCTACAAAAATTGTAACATTCCATTTAGTAAATCAAAAACGCATTGCTTTTGTTGGCAAATCACGTTTTCTCACTGTGTTTTCAAAATTGTTATTAGTATGAAGTAAGAAATTATCTCTTGGTGTTGTATTGATAGCCAAAGTCATAAATATGAAATTTGTTATGCATTACAATAAAAGCATTTTTGCAATTTAGTTTCAGAATATTTATTAAGCATATTGAATGCCATTTTATTTAAGACTGATTGATATAATTTGTTATCCAAAGTATTTAAAGCCATATTTTTAGGATTACTGTACATGATTGTAAACACAAACATATAGATCTCTTAAACATAGATGAACTGCCAATTTTTTTACTTAAACTACCTCAAATATACGATTTTATTTACACTTATAATGTACATACAGATTTATATATCTAATGTTTTTACATCTAAAAGTTTACAAAACCCAATTATTGTTAGGTTTTGTACTGTTCTTATTTTCATACGTCAAAATGGTAATGTTGAAATATTTTTTCATAGTTATAAAAAGATATTCTTTTATGTAATGTTAGTATAATGCTAGTAGTTGTATATGGCACTGCACGTATGTATTGCATTATTAAATAATTATAATATAAATATATATCGAACAATGCAACTTGTTTTTATTTATATAATACTGCAAAGATTGAATATTTATCAAGGTCTCTCTCATTTATGCTAGAGATATTAGATTCCATACCAGTGGTTTACAATGGTTCAAGATTTCCTTACCCCGTATTTGTTCAATCATCATCATTAGTTCTTTAGTCCTCAAACTGGTTGGACGCGTACCTCCATTGTTCAAAACTACGATTAACTTTGATAGCCACTACATGGATTTTCTTATAGCAGAAGATTTGTATTGTTCCGTCAACCACAACATTAGAGGTGACAAAGCATCGGTGCAGGTAAAGTATAAGTTGTTGAACATTTGTGTTTGTGAAATTTGTTTCGCATATTGGCCCTATCAGTGTTGGATACAGTGAAAGGCTAAGGAACTTCAGCGCCCCCCACCAACCGCAAAAATTTCGGGTCGACCCGGTGCAAACTGTTCATGGAATTTCACTGTCTTGCATACATGCTACTTTACAAAACGCGAACATGCATATTATAGGTACTAAGTGGAAAAAGTATACCAATTGGCAGTATCCTGAATGTATAACTTTCTTAAATAAAAATGTATAGAACTAAATTTGGAATAACTTTATATAAAATTCACAAAATAAAAGCGTACCAAACCTACTGGTAAAACAAATTAACGAATATCCAATTGAGTTATCTCGCTCTTAGTGACACAGAGAACATGTAAGGTCATCATGAACCTTAACTTTTAATAAAAAGTTTTAAGAAAAACACAAGCACTTGTAATTTCATGATGACTCGTTCTTCTTCGACCGGAGAGCAAAAAAAGTATTTGCTGGTATTCGTTAGCATTGCATTGTGGTATGTAGTATAACCATAAAATAATAATAATAACAAGTCAGTCGGTGTTTTTAGGAAGATCAAATTTCTTTGCGGATGTCTAAAATCCGAATTTATTTTGTTGGTATATCCATAGAATAATAATACAGTCACGCTGATGTAGTGTATTATTTTTCCATGGTATATTCTTCAACCTCCCTTTAGTTTATTGCACTGTTCTTGTTCTACTTTGTTATTTCACTTCGTAGGTTTCTTTATTACGTAAAGGTCTAAATTATGTGGCTTTGTATACAATTATCAATTTAAATATGTAAAACAATTTGTAGCCCAATGTTTTTAAATTTCCCTCTGCATCTGTGTACCTACAGAGTAATGGCTAAAGGTCATGTATTTTTGGTACATGGAAAGTTAATGTAATTTATGAAGAGTGTCACTTCTTTGCGAAGCGTATTATTATTCTATGGTATAACTGACAACTCGGCTGCTTAATTTCTTACATTCACGATTTTAATATATAATGTTATAGTTTTTAATGTACAAATAACTTACTAGTTATTACTAGTCCGATTTGCGGTGTGTAGTATGTACCATGGCATCCAAACAAAAACAGAGTGATCTACATACATTCTTCATTTGTTAAAGAATAAGCTAGATGATGAATCGGAACACGCCGGACATTGATGACAATAGCGATTTATTACTGCAGGTGAGGGATAAAGTTACTACGTCAGTACTATATTAAAGTTATACGCTCAACACTTCCAGGAAATCCCCGGGCAAATGAAATGAAGTTATTAAAAACACTTACCCTGAACGTTACTTGATGTTGATGGTCTCAGGGGTGGTCCTTTATACTTTGTCCTGTTGTGGATTGCTGAGCCGCTGCACTGACTAGACAGTAAGGATAGGTAGAAAGGGTGGGAATGGAATGTACTCACGCCAGCACTGCCCAGTAACAGTACGTCGTCTGTCGGTACGATAAATCTGACGTACAATAAAATTTGACGAGCTTGTACGGTGGTCCTCGCCTTAAATATTTTTCCCCTCCAAACGAGATTGATGGGCTTTCGCATGCGTTCCTGGAAAGACGAACTTCTTTTCACAACAGAACCCTAAGTCAGCACTTGCAATTGCAGAGATAAGCAACTGACGTCAAAATCCGTGTGAACGTTACTAATTTCTGGGTTTCACAACGTCAAAGAAATTGCACTATTTAACGAGGATTTTTCCTAATTCTAAAAAAGTCCCTAACTTTAAATTAATTATCTAATTCCGAATTTTTAGCTTTAAAATAAAGCGTAGCAACGTAAGTTTAGTTTCTATGTTTTATATAGATTGTGTGAGTTGTAATAACTTATTAAACGTTTGTTGAAAATTAAGTTACACAAAACATTGTTATAATGGCTACAGTACTTATTATTCCGTATCTATATTGTTCAGTGTACAGTAAAAGCATTTAGGTTTCTTAAATTATTTATTAATATCCAGAGCTTGTGAAGCAATTAGCTAGCACATCTACAGCTTGCAACAAGAAGCCTTCTGAGGTACCTTTTGCGGTAAAAAAAGCTCTCAGCGATGAAGAAAAGTACAAATTCATAAAAATGTGTAGAACCAGCTCAAAACAGTAACTATCTGGAACAGCTAGAGAGTGGTCAAAAAGAAAGTTCCAATCAAATTGACTAAAACAATATCCGTGGTTGGCCTACAGGCAGCAAGAAAGTGGAGTATTTTGTTTACCATGTGAAGTTGTTGCTGCCACTGATAGTAGAGGAAAACATTCAGTTGCTTTAGGTTGTTTAGTGACCCGCCCACTTGCTAAAAGCACTAGAAACACTCAGGAAAACACTCTAGCAATGAATATCACAAAATGACAATGCTAAAGAGTTCAAATTTTAAAAAGTATATGAATGCCCTGATAAAACTATTAACATTTTGATGGAATCGGAAATAATGAAAACTATTATACTGTGTGGTCAAGAAAATATGCCTTTAACGGGTCACCGAGCTGATGATGAGCTGAGCACTGAAAGAAGTAAGGGAAATTTTCGAGCGCTTTTACAATTTAGTATTGACGCTTCTTCAAAAACATTTAGGCATAGCTCTGAGAAATGCTACATACCTAAGTAAAACTACACAGAATCAATTAATTGGACTGTTATCACACTATAATCACGAACGATATTATGAATACTGTAAAAGAAGCAAAATATTACGCTATACTGGGTGACGAAACAACTTTTATGCACACGGAATAGAGCAACTGAGTATATGCATAAGATACTTAAATTTACAAAACAGCATAATACATGAAGACTTTATGTGTTTTGTATCTACAGTTGACTTGAGTTGTGCTGCTTTAACCAAGCAGATTTTACAAGAATTAAATCGAATTGGCTTGCAAATTGAAATTTTGAGAGGCCAAGGCTACTATGGATGTTCCAATATAGCTGGAAAGTTTAATAGTGTACAACCTCGCTTGGCTATTGTGAAAGCCTGTAGCAAACCTAATATTCGAAATATGATGGGAGTAGTAAGTAATGTTGCTCCTTTTGGAGGAGAATAGGCTAAAAGATTAGACTTAGTCAAACTATCTATCCTCGAAAAACATCTGAATGAGAAGATACTTAAGTTAAAGAGCCTTATTGATACGTGCTGGCTTGAAAGGCATGATGCACTTTTGCAATTTAAAGAACTTTTTGACTCAATTGTACTGTTTCTCGAAGAATTGGACAGAGTTTCATCATCTCACTAATGTGTAGGTCTTCTTACAGCAGTTCTACAATTTCACCTTATCGAATCTCTAGCAATAGCCGGTACTGCTTTCAAGTAACCGTATCATTCTCACGTCAACTACAGGCTATTGCATTAGACTTGAATATCTGCTACTAAATGGGGTAGAACCTTTAATCAAATCACTAGAGAAGTGCAGAGAAGTAAAGTATGAAAAAATGTTTCAAGAAGCAATTTTTATTGCCAAACTGCTGAACATTCTTGTGCAGACACCTAGACTAGTCAAAAAGTTAACTCACTGCTCAAACATTGATGTTCCTGGTGTGAAGGAATATCACAGGGCAAGCACATTAATTAGTACTCTAGCTAGGTGCAGCAACTGCAGCACCTCCATAATTTTTTCATATAATTAACATTAATTTCTTTTTCAGGTTCAATGCATTCTTATTTTTTGTCGATTTTGTATTAGGGCAACTGAGGAGTCGTTTTTCAAAAAGAGACACTCCTCGATTATTGATCTCTTTGCACTTATCCCCAGTTTAATTGTAAAGAATGATAATCTAATGGCAGTTGTGGCAGCTGCACGCGTGTAAAGTGATGATAATCCAAGCCCCTTCTTGCTCGCAGGGAAGATTACACTATGGAAGAAGCTCTGGAGTAACAGGGAACGTCAACTCCATACCGCTGCAGAAGCACACCAAGAAGCAAATGAGTTTTTCCTAATGTGAAGATACTCCTTCAACTTCTAGCAACTGTACTAGTTTCAACATGCAGTGTTGAGGGAAGCTTCTCTTCACTCTTACACATAAAATGTTATTTTACCACAACAATGACAGAAGAACGCTTAAATGGTGTGGCTGCTATGTTTGTACACCGGAACATATCAAGACATCTACAACTAGCGACTAGCAATTGCTTATGAAACATAAATTGTTAGAAATATTTTCTATCTTATTATTCTTCACATTTGTTCTTAGAAAACTAAACATTTACAGACTTGCAGGATAAGTGGTTAGAGGCACCCAGCAGATTTTTGTTGAAAGAGACCTAATAGCCTTCCTAGCCCCCTCCCAAAAAGAAATCCTGGATCCACCACTGGGTCCCACCAAATTTTATTTAGATTGAGGGGATTTTTTGATCCAGCATGGGAAAGCTTTTTTCCCATCCTTAAATTAAATGTTTAAGTATGGAATTCATGAATAGACGTTTTCATTAATCCGAGGACAATCGCCCCATGATTTATGACATATAAACCACATACGCTTGCGTTTCATGCTAAAAGAATGCGATGTGCTTGCGATGTGTTTGTTATTTTGCGTGATAATCACCCCATGATTTGTGGCACGTAACCCACATACGCATGCGTTTCTCATGTTAAAAGAATGCAATGGGTTTAAAACAGTTTGCTTGGGAAGCACGGAATGGTGGAGTTACTGCAGCTCGTGAGAAGGAACTTTACTATCGACGTTTGATGGGATTGGCCATGTGTGCGGTTTATTCGTTAAAGTGATCTCTTTCTAGCTTCATATCTTCTTCCTCTACCTAAAACAACTTTCTGTGTTCCGTCATAGTATAGACATCTTCACTTTTTCGCTCAAAATTTGGAAACGCCGAGAAACCACCTGATTTGCAACCCTGACTAAAGGTCTAACGGAAAACCAGATAAGCTCTCCTGGCTTGTTTGTTATTTTGTGGGCTTTATCCGTGACAGCAACACATGCAACCAAATTTGGGGGCGTACAAACTACGTCCAGGGTTATGCATGGTAGACGACGTAGTAAGCGTAAATATAGCTCGCTCCGAGATGATAGCCTTACACAATAGTAAAAAAGTACCATATGTAGGTTATAGCGTAACACATATTTGAACTATCTAACTTTCCAACCCACCTCATTGGTGGAAGCTTACGTCCGTCTTCGGGTATCTACTCCAAGATAATGTGTGCTAGGTGTGATAAAATGATGCACCAGCAGCAGGTTTGCATATGTACTGTTGTTATACTCATTTATAGGTGCTCTGCTTTATGTTTTAATATAATCGCACTCTTGTGTAATTTCTAACACATACAATATTAGCCCAATTAACGACTTGGTTCTTTCCTATCAGGCTTGTCCTTTATATGTAATGTAATTTGTGATCAAAAAAAGCTATTTATCAACAAAAGTGGCTTTTTTGTTTTTCAAAATATTCTCCATGACGATCAATACACTTTTGTATGCGTCTAAACCAATTTATGAAGCACTTATTTCAAGCTGATTGAGGCACTTCCAAACATGCATTTTGAATGCATTAGCCGGTTTTTCAGGTGTCAATAAACGTTGCCCTCACAATTTCTTCTTAATATGCAAAAATAAAAAAGAAGTAATTGAGTGCCAATCAGGACTATATGGCGGATGACCCTTTAAATCGACGTTTTGGGTGCTCAAAAAGTCATTTGTTTGAGCTGATTTTTTAAGCTCGTATTGTCATTGTGAAAATAATCCATCTTAAGTGGTTGGTTTTACTTAATTTTTCGAAAACAACTGGCAAGCAAATGGTTGTATACTACTCGGAATAAACCGTTTTACGTTTCTCCAAAGGAACGGTTTTGACATATCCAGTTTTCTGAAAAAACCCTGATGAACATTTGTTTCGAAGCGGGCAACTTTTGTTGGATTTAGCTCATGTTAAAAGATTCATAGAATAGACTGTTGTTTACTTTCGCGCTCATACGTGTAAATCTATGTCACAAAGTTGTAAGCGTGTGTGAGTACTGCAATTGTATTTTTGACAATTCACCGTGGGGTGCGAATTGCTTATTTAGTCCGGAGTTTGCAGTGAAGTTCACTGGTTTTTCCTTTCCTACAACATACACAGGAACAAGACAAGGTACGATATAGGGATTTGGATAGAAGTCAAAAGTTTATAATGCACTCTCTGAGCAGTTAACGATAAGGCAGTCAGGACACGAATCGACAATGGCGCGCTTCAAACAATTAGTTTGACCATCAATACTCAGTCATTCTTAGTCCTGATTAGTCGGATAGATGGCATGTGTCTATTGCGAACCGTGGAAAGCTATTTTTAACATTCCTTTTTCTCTGTATCACACGATAATAAAGCAATTTCCAAAAAACCTTGAAGGTAATTCACATGAGTTGTTTTCGAACTATATTACACAAATATGTGTAATACCCCTAAATTAATTATACAAAAAATTTTCAAAAGTTAAATATTTTCTAAAATCGTTTATGAAGCGCTATTTTAACTCGTAACAGAGTGTATGCTGGTTCCTGTAATGCTGAAGGTTGCCTCAATTTTATTGTAAGTCACGTGACGATCTCATAGTATCAGTTCACGCACAGCATCAATATTTTTCGGAACAACTGATTTTGGACAACCTTCACAAAATTCGACCTTAACCGAACTATTGCCATAATCGTTCGAAAATTTAATTCCATTTTTAGCCGAGTTGAATTTCTCCAAGTTACTGTAAACAGCACAATTAGCACTCGTATAACATAAAAAATGCCAAACTTTACGATATAAACGTCAGTTGCCAGATGTCAACACTAGTTTAACGTATGCTTTTATCAAGTTGTACATCTTCTTTGTTTCCCATTCCCTGTGCCCAACCACCAGCTTATAACTTTCAACTGTGTGCATATACTCAGAAAAGGAAACAATGTCTAATCTAATATAACACAAAAAGTTTCAATTTAAAATAGCTTCCTATACACTGATATACTATCTGTGTCTACTTTCTACAAGTTGTTTTATTATTGGTACTATTTAATATGTAGATACTGCTTGTTCCATCTTTTATAATGTTTTTATATTTTTATAATATTTTTTTGAAAACTTCTCAGAATAAAATAATGGTTCTGTGAAGCACAGATTGCTCCATAGTTTACATGTACAGCTATTATCCCATATCGTCATAAATACAATTTGCACATAATAACTGGTACCCTCTGACGCGCATACTTAATAACAAGCAAATCAAATGCATCATGATCAATTATAGTCACAGTCAATTAAAAGTTGTACACTTCAATGTAAACCCAATACACTGATATTACTCTGGGCGGTGTTCATCAAAATCAAAGAGTCTCTGCGAAGCCCCACGGGAGGTGTCTAACAAACTAAAATTAATTTGGGATACTGGAAAAAGTCGGAGTTCATGAAAGGTTATCATTATACAATAAAATAATTGACTCATTTTCATTATTAGGAAAATTAAAATAAATAGCTACAAATAAATTTATATAATAGGTAAAATATAATTATCATATTATCATAAAGTAGGGGATATAGTTAATCTTTTGTCTTTTTTTATCTAATTAAGCTAACAACAAAAAGTGAAAAAATAACTAAGTTAAATAATGGTGTATGGTTTCTGCAAAAGTTTCATATGGGCTCCATTTTGATGTTGTACAATCACCAACCGCACATCCAAGTTGTATACAACATTACTTAATATTTCTGGTTGAATTGCACCAGTTTATTCCCTAATACTGTCATCTAATTCACCAGTGCTCTTTGACACTTGCTTTACTGGTTATCATGACGATACTTGTTTCCATAGATACAATAAGATGCAATTACTAAAGCAACTACATTACATTTACTTTTTATGAATAGCGCAATTTCTAAAAATTATATCCATCTTTAAAGTATGTCTCTTACTTTAAGATAACCATATTTATCTTTAACGTAGGGTTTTCAGCTCCGGGATTGGTAGGATGCGTACTTCCATTGTTTCCTATTCTGATCTAACATACACATTTCTCTGAAATTTTCACAACCTACATCTTTTACTATCTGTGTGCAATAGTCTAATCTAGGTCTGCCTCTGCCTCACTTTTTTCATATTACGCACTATTCCCTCTGTCTTAGAATGTTTTCTATCATCCTATCTCTCCTTTCTAGTACCTCTTCTTCCTGACCGCTTTTCTTACCATCCCTACATTTGATTTTTTTTTCAATGCTCCACTCGAAGGTACTACATTGGCCAGGAAGCGAGTTTTTTTACCTGGAAATTTTGAATTTTTCCGAACCCTTGTTGTTCCAAGCATGGTAGGCATCTTTAACGTGCGTGATAACACTCACACGCAGAACCTTCATTTTACCTCTCATTCGAACGAGAGTGTATGTTTGTGAAAAATGCCGCCTAATATTTTTCAAGCGGACCGTGTCGGGATTTGATTTTCTTACTGTCGGTGTTTCACCGCCGTACAGTGCTGTGATCCACGCAGCTAGCAGCAACCGTTTCCGTGTTTGTTGGCTTTGAACATGGTGGTTGTTTCTTCTTGTTAATGAGGCATTGTGCTAATCTTTGTTTTATATCGTTTGCACTGTGCCGTCTTGCTTTATTTGGTTTCCTATATAGTGAAATCGTTAACCTCTTGTAAATTCTCGTTTATTAATTGTATTCTGGTTTTGACTTATTTTTCACTTTTTTATACTGTATCTCTCTGTTAGTACTTTTCTATTTCATTAAGAGATGCTTCTAACTTTTCCTTGCTAGATGCTAATACCGCTATATCATCTGCAAATCTAAGCATATCAATCGTTTGTCGCTGCATATAATTCCAAATGTCTTCTTGCATTTGAGAGTATTCATTGCCTCTTCGATGTACAAGTTAAAGTTATTGGGGATAGGGCACATCTCTGTCTTTGTTAATCGAATCTTTGCAAGCCACCGCATCCCATTTACAAGGTATAACAAAAAAAATACTACTTGTAAAAAAAATTAAAGTCGAAGACATGGATGTAAGCAAATTAAACAACCTATTCTGGAGGTATATTATGCAGATGTGTTGATTCGAGATCAAGATGAAAATATAGACAAATCCGTTTATGGAGTAAAGTATAATTATCAAACCTTTACAAACATCAGCTCCGAAGACTGCGATTTCAATCTATAAGAAGATTTACCAAAATACTTGGACATGATCAGATCAGCTTCGATTATTAGAAGAAAGTTTAATCCATATACGACACAAGATCCAACGAAATTCCCAACAAATAACAAGAAGTTTGTAAAATATGTGCTACAACATTCCCCAGATTTTCAAAGGAAGTCTAACAGGGTGCTCACGAGTAAAGGTTTGGGTTTCCATGAATGGTTTTGTAAAAAATTGATTGCGAGTCCTGTTGAGTACGTATATTGGACCAACATTCAGGAATTCATCGACCGGTTAAAATTATTGAATGCGTCCAACCAAGCTGGAAATACAAGCGAGGAGAACATTAACGGAATGATGTTTATTATAGAAGAATTAAGAGAGAAGGGTATAATAGAACAAGCGTAATAAACAATTGCTTAGTTTTAAAATGTCTATGGATCGCTTTGGACGTTCTGAACGTAGGCACTTACCTATCTGGTCAGCGAGGACTACATGGACGTGGTTTTGTAATTACCGTAGATGGCGAGGAGTACGACATGCAGCAGAAAGGCCTTATCAATGCATCGTAGTCGAAAGATGATAGTGATTGTGTTTCTAAAAAATTTGCTGTTAATCTCGTAAATCAAACATTCATCTCAAGCCTAAAGAGTTCAGATGATGCTTGACGTAAAGCTGAAGTATACAATGCAAGAAACCAGTGTATAAACATGATTGAATATCCTGTGGAAGAGTCAGACGTAGCAAGTAAACAGTAAGTAGATGTTGAATTAAAGAGACATTTAAGCCATTATTCAAAGGCACTCAGGATCTGAGTGTATAATATTAAAAAATCTTGAAGAATTGGAAAAGCCATATAAATCACTTTACTGGGTCACTGAAAGAAATAAGCTTATCGCGATCCTTCCCAGAGTAGATAGTCAATCCCTTGGCTATATATCCTGGGACTTCTCCTATCCGCCACCTGGAGACACGCCCAATGGGTAACCACCCGTATGGGTGTGAAAGGGATTAAGCAGCCTGTGGCTACCAAAATCCCCCAACATTTAGACATTTGCTGAATTAATAGTTTTGCAGTAAATACTTTCAGACAATTATCATTATTCGAAAATATTGCACACCCAATACCTGTAGTTGCTTATAATTATCATCCTGTTTAAGTAAAGTTATTTTTTTCGTAATTAGTTTTTCTATCTTGGAACTGGTTGGACGCGTACCTCCATTGATTTCTATTCTGAACTAGCCTACACATTTCCCTGAAATTCCCACAGCTTTCATCTTCACTATCTGAGTGCAATAGCCTACCTAGGTCTACCTCTACTTCTGTTTTTTCCTATCTCAGCTTCTAATATATTCCGCACTATTCCCTCATGCTCTAGTATGTGACCTTGAAACTTTTTTTGTTTGTTAATTGTTTTGGCGCAAGTAATACTTATTGTTCCAAAAATCTTCCGACACAACTAGGGGTCTATTCCTGGGTAGAGCAATGAGAAGTGGGGGAGTTGAATTCTGTTTGTAGATCAAATTTAAGCTAAATCAAATAGGCACCACCAAGTCCCAAGACCCAAAGAAAAAAAAATCGCCTTCACTGACAAAAACCTGTTTTAATAAAATAGGACGCAGCTCCTGTAACAAATTGTGATAGTTAAATAAATAAAAAAGTGCAACACCATTTGTGTCCTGCAAAAATACATAAGGAAATAATAAAAAAAATATTTCCAATATAACATTGGCATCAATTTATTACTTAGAAGGGTTTTAGCTTTATGTAATAAGATTTGATCACACTTGATCAAAATAAAAAACCTTTAATCTTGAACCAATTGTTTACTAAAAGATCTCTTTTAAAATAATATAACTTGTAACAAATAATTTAATCATTAACTGCATCAATCTTAAACTTTTAGCTTTCATGTTTGTCTTTATTATTTTCAATCAAACACTTTACTTTAAAACATGAACTTGTTGTACAAATAGGGTTGTAACCTGGGCAAATCTTTTCAGGTAGATAACAAATTAATAGCTCCTAACAATATTAGCATTTGAGCTTTCAAAATTATGTATACTAATTTTAATGTAGATAAAGCTGATCACAAAAATAGACATGTTTACATACATTGTACTAAAGCTGTTCAAAGCATTTGCTTTTAAAATAACATCTGTCAGCTGTACCAAGTAGAAAAATATGACGTCAGTAACACCTGTTGACATTACCGACGATTCATACGGAGCAAAGCATGTTGTTTTTAGAACATTAAATCAATGAACTTTCGTTTTGCTACTGGTAAATCCAGCTCAACAATTAGTTGAAACTTATACAATGTACATGTATTACGCATCAAAGCAAGTTAACGTGTTCCAAATGTTGAAACACATACAAAGAACTTATAGCTATCTACGAACCAAAACTGCAATTGTCGCATTGTGACAAAGGAAGACGGGATCCCCGTTCTTCAAGCAACGATAACAGCGTTTGCAATTTAAAACCAATTCATCCAAACCAACTTCTATAATTCCTTCGTTCCACGTGTCGAATCATATCCTGTCGCCTTACATTCTGCAGCAATCGTACTCTCAAAATTGAATTACGACACCTTCTAAAGGTTGCATCTTACATTATGTGTTTTACTGTGTCCTTGTGTGTTTCTTTTAAAGTTGCATCCTACTTGTCGCGCTAAATAAATTATCTCAAATTATACAAGTTCGCAAAATATATACATTACCGACCGTTATTCGAAGATATCCTAACTATTTGAAATGGATTCGCAGATTGCCGGCTTCCAGCCAAGGGTACATGTTGATATCTCTATCACCTGTGGCCGATTATCTTATAACCAGCTCGGGCGGTCGCGCCGTCAGGAGGGGAACAATCAAACAGAGATGTGCTTGTAAATAGCTGTATACGACACAGATATCTGAATATAACTAGATTATTAAAGGACGATGCAGGCTTAGCGTATTACTTTTGAAGTTGAATGCAAAGAATTATTATTATTAATAAAATTGTTACACTATTCTTGAAATTATATGCAAAGAGTTATTAACGAAAATAAAATTGTTACAACCTATCATCCTATTTCTCCTATTTTTACAATTTTTCACATATTTCTTTCTTCCCCTACCATTTCTAGTACATCTTTGTTCTTAATACCTCTTAACATTTCAAAGGCTTCTACCTTTTATTTGTCCACTTTTCCTACTGTCCAGGTTTCACAGCCGTACAGTGCTGTGCTCCACACATATGTTTTAAGCAATCTTTTCCTTGTTTCTGTTTGTTGTCTTTGAACATAGTAGTTGCTTTTTCGTGTTAAATGTAGCACGACCTTGTGCTAGTCTTTGATTTACCTCTTTTGCACTTTTCCAATCTTGCGTTATTTGACTTCCTAGATAGCAGAAATCCTTAACCTCTTGTAAGTTCTCGTTACCTATTTGTATTCTTGTTTTTGATTTATTTTCCCTCCTTTGCATACTAGTACTTTAGTTTTATTTTTGTCAATTTTAATACCGGAACTCCTTCCATTTCATTAAGAGCAGCTTCTAACTACTCTTTGCTAGATGCTAATGCCTCTATATCATCTACAAATCTAAGCATATCAATCTTTTGTGCCTGCATAGTAATTCCGAATGTATTCCTGCATTTGACTGTATTCATTGCCTCTTCAATGTACAAATTAAAAATTAATGGGGATAGAGCATATCCCTGACTCACCCCTTTCTTAATGTTTACTTCTCTACGTTGCTGATTTTTCCTTTTTCTATTGTTTTTTCCATTATCACTCTCAGAGCTAAAATAGCCTCTTGTGTTCCCCTGTTTCACTTAAACCTAAATTGACAAGACTAACTATAATGTCATATTTGTTTTAATTAAAGCACACTACAGATTAATCTATTAATTGTATTTCAACAAAAACAAGTGCTACATCATTTTATAAGTATTTTATTTCCAGGTACGTTTTGAACCTGACATGTGGGAGAAGATCAGAGCACATGGGAAAACGACGTTTTGCTGTACCTACGCTTTTCAGCTTTGTAAATCCTCAAATAAAGATAAGGCCACCAAGGCAAAGAAAATCATCTAGAACATCTCAGCAAACAGCAAGTCTCAAAAATGGTTGTTCTTCATGGAAAAACAGGCCGGTTTCTGATGGTGATAGTGTAAGCAGTGGAGCCGAAGAGGTTTCTGTGGTTGAATCATCTGCTTTGGAAATTGCTAAGCAATATCAGAGACTGTTTAGAAATGCAGTTGTAAAGATTAAGAATTGTCGCAACAGTCTAAGGAAAGCAAAATGACAGGTAGAAAGCTTCAATTCAGAAAGGAAAGCTTTAACAACTGAAGTTGAAGAAAATTTTTAATCAGTAGGTACTTTCAATTTTTTTTTAAATCTGTATATATACTATCTTACTTGTAGGGATCAATTCAACGCCATTTGTAGTAAGTCTACAAAATACATGAAGTGGTCCAATGAGACGGTTACCAAAGCATTAAAGTTGAGGTTACAATGTGGTACATCGGCTTATGAAGAAGTATTCAACCAAAAGATACCATTGCCGAAAGAGATTAGAGCATATACATTTTTCACCAGGAATATTGCTGGAAGTTTTTGCATTTTTAAAAATTAAAATAGAAAGCTTAAAAAATAATCATGAGAGAGATTGTGTAATCACAATAGATGAAATGGCCATAACTCCTGGAAAGATATATCATATGATGTGGCTTTGAAAATTTACTTGGGAGATGTTAATTTACCAGGTTATAAGACACAGGTACCAGCTACACATGTTTTAGTTGTTATGTTAGCAGGAGTAACTTCAAGGTGGATTCAGACAGTAGTATACTTTTTTTCAGGCAACTCTGTTACTGGTAGGACCTATGTAGATATATTACTTAAAAATAATTAAGGAAAGTGAAAAGTTAGGTTTAAATGTTTTAAGTGTTACTTCAGATATGGGTACTGCTAATCAGGCCTTTTGGAAAGTATGTAGAGTGACTTCAGGAAGATATTCTAAAACTGTTAATTTTATAGTTCATCCTAGGTGTGCTTCAAAAAGATTTATACTTTTGCTGATGTACCACATCTTTTTAAGAATGTGAAAAACATGTTAGTTAGAAATAAAATAATCACGCTAGACAAAGATGTCAAAAAAAAATTCAACTTACCGACAAATATCATAGATGCACAACATATCGAAGACCTTATCAAGCACCAACAAGAATTACAATTCAAATTGGCACCTAAATTAGCAGAGGAAGATTTGACTCCTATACACTACCAAAAAGTGAAAGTTGGCAAATCAACAAACGTTCATGATTTTTCGAATGCCTTAAAGTTTTTGAGCGAGGAATTAAATAGACCTAACATGTGATTTTTTAATGCTCCACCCGAAGGTACTATATTGGCCAGGAAGCGAGTTTTTTTACCTGGAAAATTTGGAATTTTGCCAAACCGTTGCTATTCTAAGCAAGGTAGAGATCTTTAACGTGCGTGGCAACATTTACACACAAGACCTCCATTTTACCTCTCATTCGAACGAGAGTGTATTTTTATGAAAAATGCTCGCCTAACATTTTTCAAGCAGACCGTGTCGGGATCGAGACCTTGGGCGTAGTAGTCACACACATACCACTACGCCACGGAACCGCCGGAATTAAATAGACCCCAATATAAAACAATGGCGTGGTTTTTGGATACAGTCGAGGAATGGTTTGCATTAATGTCATCACAGCATCCAACAGTGGCATTGAGTAAATTAAACATGAAATGTTATGAAGAAGTAATTTCAACATTGAAGAATGTAATGTACATATTTCAAAGTATGAGAGTAGGTTGTAAGCAAGCATGGAAAACTTCCCAAACAGGGTTGTTAATATTCCCACAGCTCATACTAGATCTATCGGAGAATCTTCTTGAAAATCAGGGTTACAAATTTATACTTACGTGACGTTGTACACAAGATTGTCTTGAGAATTTGTTTAGAATAATACGTTCAAAGCAGTCTATACCAAATGCTCTGCATTTCAAGACTCACTTGAAGTTGATTAGTGTAAGCCAGTACTTGAAAGAAGTATTGAAAATCAGTTAGGATGCAGATGATCGCCATTTTTTAGCAGATTTAAATGTGAAACTTAAGAAAGTACAATATGAAGATGTTATTATACAAGAGAATTTTAATCCACCAGAGGTACTGCTAAATAATTCAGAACTAAATTCTTTATATAACATATGCGGCTATATAATAACTTCTATCAAACGAACCACAAATGTGTGCACAACATGTATTAATCCTGTGGGATCAAAAGAATGTAAAAGATTTTCATATTGCAAGCTAGTTTATTTCAAATGTTTCCGAAAAAACTCATTGTTTTATTGCAACAGTGAGACACTTAATATGTTTGTAATAATGGGACATCAGTTTCGATCGTATTTTGATATTGTTTCATAACCCAACGTGAATATGATGTCATTTCTTGTGGATAAGATGTGTCTAGCTACCATATGTGTAAACCTTATTATGCAGAGCCATAATTTGAAAATAAAACTTATTACTAAATTTGTAGTATTTCGATTAAAAGTTGCCGAGATCAAATGTAGGACGAAAATGAAACAAGTACATATAGTCCATTTTCTTTAACTTTAGGATGACGTAAAATGTGTATTGAAGTGTTTGCAACTGTATGCAAATGAATATCTAGAATTACATTTGAAGGATACTGTCATTTAACACAATAAAGGTTGGCAATTCCCCTTGCCAATGGGAATATTCGTCTAGCTTTCATTAAATACATTAGAATTTAAACTAACATTGGCATTGTAGCATTTTATCCAGTGGTGACGTCATCCTAAAGTTAAAGCGAATGAACTGTACTAATAAATCTGTAATGGAATCCCAATTGTAAACATGAATTAAATAGAAGTATTAGTATCTGAAGCAATTGGACTTCTTTTCAAACAATCAGTTCATCATTTACGCATGAGGGTCGATATATCTATAAATATAGTACATACAGCATATTGACTGTTTTTTGCAAAACTCTTAAGCGACAATATTATCGAAAACGCGTTTTTCAGCTCTGGCTATGCAGTAAGTGATTGTACAGAACCCTGCAAAAGATCGTATGTGAGTAGGCATCCCAAAATAGGGTAAATCTATTTTTTATATTGTCGTAACGACCAATTTTATAAAAACAAACCGGCAAAAAAACGCAAGCGACATGTTGCAAAAGCAAAATATCGTATGTGACAAGAAACAGGCAGCGATTGCATTTATAGACTCAAACCTTAAGCAACATTTTACAGATCTCCGTAGAAGTTTGCGAGTTTCAGAGTAGATAAATACATAAAAATGATCACAGAGATCAATACTTTTTGTCAAATTAAATAGTACTGTTATGCAGGGTGGATTATACCGTCAGTAACGGTTTTTTGTTGAGACGGCATTTTACTTTATACTTTCTATAATTATTATGCAATGTGCTTTATTGATGTGCAGTTCTAGCTAAGCTTACACCTTAAAAATCATCATAATCTGGTAAGTTGAACGATGTATCTGAGATACTGAACAACATAAAGATCTACACGTTTTTATTTGCCTAATAGCACTCATGTGTTAAGGTCTCCCTTATTTGATGGTTATGGCGATGTCACGTGGCACACGTATTTTAAATCTGGCTCTCAGTCAGTTAGAGAATAATTCTAAATGCATAGAAAAGCAAAAGTTAACCTAAGTAGCAGAAAGCACTACAAAAGAACTAAACGACGATGGAATTAGTGGTAGCTCTGTTCTTGTACCTTCATTTAGCAACTACGATTTGCAAGAGGATAATAAAGAGAGCTACCGGTATCAAAAGATTAGTTGATTACGATGATTCATCATCTGATTCTCAATCAAATGATAATCTAAACATAGGTTGTCAGAAAGATAATGCTAGTAGTAGTAATAGCTATAAGCAGAAGAAAGTAAAATTTCAAAGATTTGCATCCGATAATTCATTTTTTGATGATCCTAGTTCGTATGATTATTCTGGTTCATCTTCTACAGCCAAAGGTGTTGTAAAGTTGGAAACGTTTAATATTGGCAAAAAAAGAAAACCGAATAAAAGGCTAATTGAAACAAAAAGAAAAAAACTTAGGCAACAGTAAGTCTGTTCAACCAAATCCGTGTAGTCAGGGCAAATGTCCAAACAATTGCATGAATAACTTTACCAAACAGCAGCGGCATGAAATTTTCGAGTTTTACTGGGATCTTGGTAGTTTTATGAAGCAAAGAGATTGGCTACTCTCAATATTTCACAAATGATTTTAAGATACACGAAAAACAACTCAATATCTTATAGGAGCGCAAAAGCCGATCAAAGAGGAAAGCACTGTCCTGCAAATAAAACACCATTTCTTCAAAAACAGCAAGTGCATGAGTTTCTTAAAAAACTGCCTGCTGTGCCTTCTCATTACTGTCGAGCTAGCTCCACAAAAAAGTATTTGTCTTCAGAACTAAGAAACGTATCATTTCTATACAAGATATTTGTGCAAGATTAATTAACGGTATACAATCGAGAAACTATAGAGTTCTTAAAAGTTTTCAGAGACATTTTCAGAAAAGACTTTAATCTGGGTTTTCATTTACCCAAAAAAGACAAATGCGCATTGTGTGAGATGAGATGTGACCCCGATTTCAACTGTACAGACGAACATCAAATATCACTCTACAAAGAACACATTGTTGAAAAGAATATAAGTAAAACGTTATTTCTTAATGACCAAACTAAATCAAAACAAAATGGTCAGTTTATCTGTGCCAGTTTCGAGCTACAGAAGGTGCTAAATACCCCACATGGGGATAGTATGCTGCTATATTATTCAAGAAAATACTCTATGTATAATGAAACAGTGTATGAAAGCGGCACAAGAAATGGTTTCTGCTTTATTTGGGGAGAATCTGATGGAAACCGTGGCTGCAATGAAATTTGTACTATCGTATATAAATATCTCCAAGGAGTGGACAGTAGAGCAAATATTACAGAAATTGCATTATACTGCGATAGTTGTACAGGACAGAATCGTAAAAGGGCTTTGATTATAATGTTGCATAATTTTTTGGAATTATCACGGAATATACAAAAAATTAAGTTAGTGTTTTTACTTCCTGGTCACACATGCATGCCCGTGGATTCCGTCCATGCAATGATTGAACGATTTGTAAGAAAGAGAACTATCTGGGCACCTTCTGAATGGCAGACTCTGATAGGTAATGCCCGAGTGATTCCCAAACCGCTCAAAGTTATTAAGATGAAGCATACCGACTTTATATCTTGGAAAAACCTAGCGCAGCAATTACTTCCAAATAAAACTACAAAAACCTTAGAAGGCATGAAATTTCTTATAAGCTCAGTTAGAATTGCAACCTTTCAGAAAGGCCAACCCTATGTTAAAATAAGATATTCCTATCGTGAATCAGAGAGCGAGTTCACCCTACCTATTTCCCAAAAACGCAAAGGTTAATTTAAAATATTAAGATAGTCACAACCTACTAAAAGTATTTTTTGCAGCTAGAGCTTCAAAAAGAAAAAGAAACACCACAACTTCAGATCCAACAGTTTTATTATACCCTAAACCACTTCCAATTAACACATTAAAATACAAGGAGTTAAAGGAACTATGTGAAAAAAAAATTATTCCAATTCGATTTGCAAAGGAATATGAAAATCTAATACATAGTAGAGCTGTAGCAGATGTACTCGCAGAAACAGATGAAGAGGATGAAAAAAAAGAAGATGAAGTTCAATAGTTCTTAGAATTAGTAATATCATTTAATAATTCAGCTTGTCTTTAATAAAATTATTGGTGTTTGACTAAAATTGATTTTATTTTTGATACATCATCGCTATAGTAGGGGATAAAGAATTGCTGGCTAAAAGATATTGGAGGAGGGTCGGTTGTCTTGGGCGATCTTCAATAATCTACAAGCTTGTTGGGGGTTGGCCGTGACGGATACGGCTTTTTTCTAAAATCTTTAAAAACTGCGTTGTGGAAAGATATGGGAACCTACCACAATATTTCCTAGGTGTGCATGGCCTAAAACACGAAATATATATGATGGAGAGCTCACAAGTAAAATTCTTGTCCGGAGGTAAAATACTCTCTCATTCGGATCTCTGGGAGGGGGTACTTGGGGCTCGTCATCGTAAGAATATAAAACAACAGTTTGATTTAGTGATAGGGACTTGGAATGTAAGGTCATTACTTAGAGTAGATAAGTTAACGAATTTATTAGTCCAAATGAGAAAGGGAAAGCTGGACATTTTAGGTATTAGTGAGGTGAGATGGCCAGATAGTAATGACTTTTGGAAAGATAATTATAGAATAATTACAACTTCTTCAACTAAGGGACAGGCAGGGGTAGGAATAGTGTTAGGTAAAAGATTAGGGCATAAAGTTAAAGAGTGCTTACAATTTAGTGACAGAATAATTATGGTTAGATTGAGTACAAAACCCACAGACACTGTTTTAGTACAGGTTTACATGCCAACAACTCAGTACGAGGATGAGGAAGTAGAAAAGGTATACGAGGATATAAATAGTATAGTGAGAAAAGTAAAAGGAGATGAGAATTTAATAGTTATGGGCGATTTTAATGCGTCAGTGGGAGAAGGTAGTGAGGGAAAAATGGTAGGAAAATTTGGGTATGGCAGACGAAATGATAGAGGAAAAAGATTAGTTGAGTTTTGCCAGGAACATAGACTAGTAACTGTAAACACTCTATTCGAACAACATGTTAGGAGAAGATATACCTGGAAAGCGCCAGGTGATAGGGCTAGATACCAAATAGATTATATTTTAGTTAAACAAAGATTTAGAAACCAAGTTAAAAACTGTCGTAGTTATCCAGGGGCTGACATAGATAGCGATCATAACTTAGTTAAAATGAAGTGTAAACTAAAATTCAAAAAATTGAGAAAGGTTAAAAGAGAGGGACGGGATCTAGGTAAGCTTAATGATAGTAGGGTAAAAGAGGAATATAAACAAGTATTAGATAATAAGAGCAAAGAGATAGCTGTAGAAGGAAACGTAGAAAATAGATGGAAAGAAATAAAACTGACTGTACATGATACAGCAACACAGATTATAGGTAAGAAAAAAATAGAAGCGAGAAAACCCTGAGTAACAAAGGAGATATTAGATTTAATAGAGAATAGAAGAAAGCTTAAACCTTTCAGAGAAGTGGATAGTGAAAGTAAGTAAAAATATAATACAGTTAGAAATAAGATAGTACATGAGTGTAGAAAAGCTAGAAATAAATGGATGGAGGAGAATTGTAAGGGTATACAAGATGATTTGAGAGTAGGTAAAACAGACAGGGCTTACAGGGCAGTTAAAAAGTTTTTTGGGGAAGATAGAAAAAAATATAATGGTATTAGAGACAAGAATAATGAGCTTCTAATAAATAAAGTTGAGGTAGCAGACAGATGGAAAAGATATTTAGAAAATTTATATAAGGGAGACGATATGGATGAGTTAGAGAACGACCAAGAAGAGGATGTAGAAATAGGGTTCTCAATATTAAGAGAGGAATTTGATAGAGCTGTTCGGAATCTTAAACTAAATAAAGCGCCACGGATAGACGATATTCCCGCAGAACTAATAAAATATGCAAGTCAGAAAACTTTAGATAGATTATATGAACTAGTTAAAGTAATATATGACACAGGTGAGGTTCCAATAGATTTCGAAAAAAATAATATTATCCCAATCCCAAAAAAGTCAGGAGCTGTAGGTGTGAGAATTTTAGAACGGTTAGTTTAACTTCTCATGCTTCCAAAATACTAACAATAATAATTAAAAATAGAGTAGAAGCTTTGACTGAGAATTATTTAGGCAAAGACCAATATGGTTTTCGTAAAGACAGAGGGACTAGAGAACCGATACTAATGATTAGGGTAATTATCGAAAAAAGGTTACAAAAAAATAAAGACTCATTTCGCGTTTGTAGATTTAGAAAAAGCATTTGATAAGGTTAATTGGATTGTTATGTTCAGGGTTTTGCGAAAAATAGGAATCTCTCATAGGGATAGAAAAATTATTTACAGTCTATATAAAAACCAAAGCGTAGTAATTAGATTTGATGAAATAGAAAAGGAAGCTAAGATTAGAAATGATTAGACAGGGTTGTATACTGTCTCCCTTGATTTTTAATGTTTATATTGAGGAAGCTATAAACTTAGCTAGAAAGAGAAAAGAGATAGGTGTTAGTGTACAGGGACAGAAAATAGACATGTCACGTTTTGCAGATGATATAGCCATTATAGCAGAGTCTAGAAAAGAGTTAGGAGAATTTTTAAATATTTTAGAGGAGATACTACAGAGTAACTATAGTATGAGAATTAATTCAGTAAAGACAAAGATAATGACAAGTGAGTTACAGCCTAGTTCTAAACCAAAATTAAAAATAGGTAATACCGAGTTAGAGGAGGTAGATGAATTTTGCTATTTAGGTAGTATAATTACAAAGGATGGACGTAGCAGAAGGGATATAGTAGCTAGAATAGCTCAAGCTAGAAAAATGTTTTTAAAAAAAAAAAACTTATTAATAGCTAATAGTATTAGTTTAGATAATAGAAAAAGTTTCTTAAAGTCGTACGTATGGAGCGTTCTACTATACGGTAGTGAGACTTGGACAATTAAAGAAGTAGATAAGAAAAAGATAGAAGCTTTTAAAACTTGGTGTTATAGAAGAATGTTACAGATTAGTTGGACAGATAGAGTAACAAACGAGGAAGTTTATAGAAGGATAGGTGAGGAACCCTGTATGTGGAAACAATTAAAGGTCAGGAGAGATAGAATGATAGGGCACCAGTTAAGACATGAGGGACTATTTAGTAAAGTCTTAGATTATAGACTGCCAAATAAAAATAGAGTAGGGAGGCCCAGACAAAGCTATATTAGTCAAATTATTAGAGATTTAGGTTGTGAAGGGTATGTAGACCTTTTTAGACTAGCTCAGAATAGAAAAGAATTTAGAGCTGCGTCAAACAGACTTTAAGTACGTTCGAAACAAAACAAAAAGAATAAGTAAATAAAAATCAGTTAACTAAATGTCACCATGACATAACTCACAATTAGTTAGCGGTCTGGCATGTTGGTAGCGATTTGTTGCTTAAGCCTTACCAATTTTAATTAATACAATAAGTAACTCTATAAATATTTACATATCCAAATTACTATTAAAGAATTACAGTTTCAAATTCGTTCATAAAATAGCAAATATGCTTGTGCTTTAAGTACCCTTTTTTCGGGTACTTCTAAAACATAAGAGTCGTTAACATAATACCACTTTCCTGGCAGAATTTCAGCATTGGCTTTGCTATTTTCGCAAGATAAAGGCAATACGCCATTTTGATATTGAAATAGAAATTGCCAACGGTAACTGTTGTTGTCTAAAGCAGTTCTTATTTTTATATATGCGTCATAATGTCCTTTGTGAATTGAACCGCTATGTTGCACAACACCATATAATGCATATAACACTTTAGTTTGATTATCAATTGAACAAAATGGCGTTAAATCCAGTAACAGGGAAACGAAACATATTTATTCACCTTTGCAGATCGGAGTCTTAAAACCCGAAATCGTTTTAAATGTAAAATCAATATAGCAGGAGGACTACATATTAGAAGTTGTTTAGTTGCGTTTGTATAAATAAATCCTTTTTTAGTTTCGCCATGTTTTTTGTGCAAAATTGCAACTTACTTTATTATTTCCAAAAGCAGATCAGAGTCTGTGAATTGGCTTAAGCAGGATTGTATGGAATATTCATCTGCATATGTATCATCGGTTTCCTTATCGTTATTAAAAGGCTGTAAAATTTCTCTTTTCGATATTGGCAAACTTAGATCAAAAAAGAATTCTTCTTGACGTGAAATATGTTTACAGTCTTGGCACTGTAATGTACTGACTAAGACTCCTCTGAATATTTGTTCAGTTGGTAGTTGTAACTCAGAAGCCTGCTTTTCATAAAATTTTATAATTCTTTCTTTATCACTTTCACAAGATGATGGAACTATTTTACAACTAAACCTCCATTTTCTAAAATTACGGTTTGATACCTTTTAAGTCATTTTCACTCAATATTTCTAATAAATGTCGTAATAGTTCATGTGAGTCATGTTGTTGACCATCAGAAAACTGTGGTATTCTTTCTGTGACTCTTGAAAATAGCATACTTGGATCATAAATTTCTGGTCTATCATTTTGTAATTTTTTTAACGTTTGTGATAAAATATGTGTTAATGGTAGCCATTCTTCTAAAGTCCCATTAAGTGGGCCTAACACCAATGAATCTTTATCATCTGGATTTAACCTCCCGCCAGGAAGTTTAAAATATTGTCCTGGCTTTGAAGTTTCAAGAAGTAATTGTAATAAGTATGGTGTTTGTCCAAGACATTGTAAAATGGAATTGAAAAAACACGTATTGCCCAAATTTACTAATCCACATGCTTTTGGGAAGTTATTTTTTATTATAGGTCGAAGGCTTAAATTATTATTTGTTGGTGGTTGCCGTTCTTTCGTTTCAGGACTAGGCTGTTTGTCTTTGTCATGGTCTGTTATGTTTGCAATTGGGGCATCTTGTAGTGGTTTTAGATCTTTTATATCTTTATGGAGATCATCGATTATTGTGTTTATGTAACGTCCCATTATTAATTTACCACTGTCATCAATATCTGTTTGTTGATCTTTTTCTGCTTGTTCATCAAGTGAAAATGGTTTTTGTATTTTATTTTGTATATTTACAATCTTGAGTATATTTTCTTCTAAAATGGATTTATTGGTTTGATAAGTAATATTTGGAACTTTTGTGATCATTTGGTGATTCTCCCTGTTATAAATTCGAAATGTATTGCATTGTGGTAAAATGCCATGTATTGCAGCAGCATTACCACGTTGAATTTCTATTGAGAGTCGCTGCCAAAGGAATATTGTGGATCTTTGTTCACATGTTGCTATTTTAAGTCTATGACCTAGGTTGTTTATTAGTTGCCGAGTTAACTCACCAGCGACTCCCATAGTCTCGAAAGCAATTGGAATAAAGGTGTAATTTTGGCCAATCTCTATATTTATTAATTTTACATCTTTCAGCTTCAGCAACAGCTGCTCCACATGTTTTACTTGTTGAAATTAAATGTGAAGGAGCTAAGGTGTCTACTACAGTTGTGTCCCAAGCCAACGACCGACCTTTCTCCCATGGTATTATTGTTACACCATCAGGTCTCTTATTATCTCTTAAAGTACCTAAGGGTTCGAGAACGGATTGAATTTGTAATTTAGCAAGAGATCGTGCTATTACTTGGTTTAACGATATATATAGTAGGAAGGCCTAGACAAAGCTATATTAGTCAAATTCTTAGAGATTTAGGTTGTGAAAGGTATGTAGACCTTTTTAGACTAGCTCAGAATAGAAAAGAATTTAGAGCTGCGTCAAACCGACTTTAAGTAAGTTCGAAAACAAAACAAAAAAAAATAAAAATCAGTTAACTAAATGTCACCAGGACATAACTCACAATTAGTTAGTGGTCTGGCATGTTGGTAGCGTTTCGTTGCTTAAGCCTTACCATAACATATAATTTAATAAACGTCACCATGACATAACTCACAATTAGGTAGCGGTCTGGCATGTTGGTAGCGATTCGTTGCTTAAGCCTTACCATAACATATAATTTAATAAACGTCACCATGACATAACACAATTAGGTAGTGGTCTGGCATGTTGGTAGCGATTCGTTGCTTAAGCCTTACCATAACATATAATTTAATAAACGTCACCATGACATAACTCACAATTAGGTAGTGGTCTGGCATGTTGGCAGCGATTCGTTGCTTAAGCCTTACCATAACATATAATTTAACACTTTTCCTTTTTTGAAACGGAAAACCAGGTTATAGTTCATTTCCTTATAAATGGTAATCATGTAAACATGTTAGAGTTCTTTAACAACCATCAGGTTGCTAATATCTATGTAGAGCCAGGTGGATAGGAAAAAGAAGGAAGGATGTAGGAAGACCTAAACCAAGCTATATTAGTAAAATTATTAGAAATTTAGATTGTGAAAAGAATGTAGAGCTTTTTAGATTAGCACAGAATAGAAAAGAAGTTAGAGCTGCGTCAAACCGACCTTAAGTAAGGTCGAAAACAAAATGATGATGATGACATCATTAGAAAATGAAAAAAAACTGTAGGACTTGTGGTTATTGCGGCACATTAAACTAAAATTTTAAATTCCTACACAACATCGTATGTGCATTATAAATGACAAATTTCTGTTACTTGTGAAATTTCTTCTTACTAGCAAAACAGCTTAAGCACCAAAATTACTGAAAAATGCGACGTTTTGACAACAACAACAGTACGTATAATAAATGACAAGCTCAGATTAATTATATTCAAAATTTCATAAATGTACCATTAGTATTACCTAAAAATACACAAAATACACGCCTCCTGTAAAATTCATTTAATGGCGCTTACGATGTTTTGCAAAAAATCAGTCGATATTATTTCAACCACTGAACTTTTCTTATGATTTTAAACAAGCAAACTATGCCTCCATTAACCCATTTCTTGGAAATTACACAAGGCTTATAAACTATCTGGAACAAGAATGGATTATTTCCACCTTGCTAATTGTACCAGAGTTTTGGAAACAAAGCCACATTGTACCTATTCATAAAACAGGCATACTAGTGAGCAACATAAGTGGTATCGCTTCCCACGTTGTAATGCAAAGTCGATATAAATGCTCAATACATCACAAAACTGAATACATTTTCATCTTTACAATACTCGTGTTTTATTTGACAAAATGGTATACTGCAAAAAGTTCAAGTTGCAATTAACTTTATTTTATAAAAATGGTCCCACAAATTATCATTACAGCTCCAGGAAGTGTAGTATATGGAACGGTTTGGTTTTGCAATCAAGTTTTCTAAAATTGCGCACTGGGACAGCATCTGAATCCCTTAAACATGTACTTCTGTAATTGAATTAAATTCAATAAGTGATTATGATAGTATGAGTTTATTACTCAAAAATGTCATGCAGTAATTTTTCAGCCGATACGTACACCAGTGCTATATAACTATGTGGAACCTAACAATACTCCTCTTGCTTACTTTGATACTAGATTTAGGAATAACATTTAACTAATTATATAAGTGCAATTTTAAGATTGGTTAATAAATACCATGCATAAATCGATTTCTTTAATGTATCTTTAGATATGTTTATTAAGCAGTAAAACTATCAGCATTTAATGTACATCTTTAATGACTTGTACTTTAATCATATAGGTAATTTCACTAAACTCACTATAATTAAATATTGTCAATATCGCGTCTTGAACATATATGTTCATGTTATATTGTATTTAACTCATTGTAAAAAATACTCTTCAGAGGGCAGTGGCCAGTAATGGCAGTAATGCATGTTTATAATACTAATAAATAAATTAAACATAATTTTTCTTGTTGTTTTACTTTTCTTTACAGCTGAAAATAGATGAAGCACTAAATTTGGTTTTACACTAGACATTTTTGGGATGTAACATCCAAGACAGTGAGTTAACAATAAATATGGCATATGAAGCATGTTCGCAAATTCATTCCTGCCCACTTTTAAAAAAGTATACTTACTAAAACAAATACAATGTATAAAAACAAATTACAAGGGAAATAATATACAATTTATTATACATTTGATTAATATCCAAAGAAACACGTTAATGTCGCTAAAAGCTACATAAGCTACTTGCATGTGCTTTATCAGTAAAACCAAATATGGTGTTAATTAAGTAGACCGACTACAAAAAGGAGATTTTTCACAATTATAACGCATACGTTCCTATAAAATCTAGGCAAAGTGCAACCTGCAACTGCTGGAGTCCAAATAAATTATCATTGGTGTATATATAGCTATTGATATTTTAGTCACAGATAACTAACCCCTAGATACTTCACGGCAATTGTAAAGCTTCGGACATTGCACACCGCGCCCTCTTACGGTTGGGAGCAGAATCTACCCTAGCGGGAAACTTAAATTACAGGAAACTCAATTACCCCAATTAAATTCAGGTTCAGATATGAATACTGCCACATTCTAAATTCTGAATATAGCAGTACACAGATAACTAACCCCTAGATACTTCACGGCAATTGTAAAGCTTCGGACATTGCACACCGCGCCCTCTTACGGTTGGGAGCAGAATCTACCCTAGCGGGAAACTTAAATTACAGGAAACTCAATTACCCCAATTAAATTCAGGTTCAGATATGAATACTGCCACATTCTAAATTCTGAATATAGCAGTACTCGATCAGAACCCATTCAGCAGAACCTTAATCTTGTAAAACACAAAAAATGAACTCATTAGATATATCTATTTAATATATTACAAGTACAATACTCGAAATGTATATGGCAAATTTTCTTTACACTGTATAAGTAAAATGAATCCAAATTAAAAAGGTCCTTGTTATTAATGACATCCAACTACAATTTAAACCTTTCCACATTTTTCTTCGGAATAGGAAATCTATGTCGTCTAGAAATATTGTCCTTACAATTTGGAACACAGCGCTTAACATAACCCATTTGACGCTGAAACATGTATAATTATACTAATGTATAAAATAACACAATAAATATGCTTACTTACCACTTCTTCAAAGCACAAATATTTTTCAGGTTTTAACAACTACAAATATAACCATATATTTCTTTAAATTATAATTACAAACTTATATTTTAAAGACCAGATGTAACATAAAATAGACGGAAATAATGACAAACCTTCTATCAAGTAACCACAGCAAAAACGTAAACAAAATGTCGCAGTTGGTCGCAGATAACTATTCTTCCTACCATCCGATCGAAACCGAATTTATCCGAATATAGTGTTGTAGCGCCCCCTCGAAAATGGGAGATCCGAACTAAATTGTCACGTGACTGCTCTTATTAAATGCATTAAAGTGAAATATCTAGTGTTAGTTATCTGTGATTTTAGTCCCAGCATTGGGCCGTCATAAAGTTCTATGTTTTTAGCCCCAGCGTTGGGCCGTCCATAAAATTGAGCGTCTCGCGGTAGAAATAACGCGGCTGTAATGACAGTTGTAAACAGATTGAGGTTACGTAATTTTTTGTTTATATATAGTGAATGAGATCCATGGAAATTACCTATTAATTTTGATTATCGTGTTATTTGTAAACGAGGAGTAAAAATGAATACTTGCTAAGATTGTGGTTTTGAGTTTACACAAAAGAAGAATTTGTATGCCCATTTAAGAAAGATTCATGATTTTGAATATAGGAAACCAGTTACTTTAACTACTAAATTTTTGTGTTATACATGTGGCAAATCCTTGACCAGTAAAGCAACTTTACGTCGTCATTGCAGAACTGTTCATAAAAGTATTCCAATAATTCTCTACTCGTCAAGAATCAAGTGCTTTTATGAAAATTGTACAACACATCTAAAGGGATATAAAAAACTTCGACAACGTTTGGCAAATGAACATCAAATTGAAACTAAACTTGATCAACTACATTTTAATTCACAATTAGGTTTGATGATTATTATGCAAAGTGTTAATTATGTACTAATTTTATTCTGTTCAACAGAGTTCAAAAACTGAAAAAAACAAAAACAGGAACAATCTTTGTCAATGTATATACTTTACACTTCAGCTAAATTATTGTCTGATGGCACCAAAAAGGAGTACTATAATTGCCATCGATCGTACAACTACATTCCAAAAGGCAAGGGTTTTAGAAGCTTAAAAAGCACAGGCACTAATAAAATTGGATGTGTTTGTCCCTCAAGAATGGAAGCGACGATAAAGAACGATGGGTCTGTTGCAGTAGACTTCTGGACAACTCATGTTGGACATACCAACGATATTGGTCGAGTTTTTTTAAGTAAAGAGAGTAAAGCAGAAATTGCAGGTATTTTCGAACATAAAGTTCTAGTTTGAAATTTTACAATTGATGTGTTTCAGGAAAATTAAAGGAAGGTATTACATTTCAACATATATTGGATGTTCGTGATTCTGCTTTAAAACAAGAAAATTCATAGAGAATTTTGTTGTTAGAAACAAAAGATATGCACAATATTGTTAGGGACTTCAATATTGAGTATGGTATGAAACGTCACCTAAATAATGCAATTAGCGTACGGCTCTGGGTAGAGGAGATGATGAACTTAGGAAGCGACTGGCCAGTGTTATATTATAAAAGCCAAGGTGTAGAAGGAAACCCAAATGACTCAAAAATAATTTTAGATGTTCAAGATTTTGCATTAGTCATAATCACTTCTTTTCAACGTGAACAGTTGCTTAAATTTGGGAACGACAAGGTGTGCGTTGATGGTACACACAGTACAAATAGTTACGATTTTCAGCTCTACACACTAATGACAGTGGATGAATTTGGTTCAGGGTGTCCAGTGGCATTTTGTTTTTCAAAACGTGCTGACAAAATGATTTTCAAGTTGTTCTTTGGAAAAATTAAATCAAGAGTGGGTATTATATCAACTACTGTGTTTATGTCTGATGATGCTGCAGCATTTTATAATGCATGGTCTTGTGTTATGGCCAAGATACCTCACCAGTTGCTATGTACCTGGCATGTGGATCGTAATTAGCTTAAGAATTTGTCAAAAATCAATGGAGGGATTGAAAAGAAAGTAGTAGTATATAAATTCCTTCGTGTTTTATTACAGTGTGTATCTATTGATGAATTTAATGACATTTTAAATCAGGTAGTAGAAGATCTTTAAGACGATGTTGATACACAATCATTTGCTGAATATTTTCATAATAATTATGCAAATCGTCCAACATCTTGGGCATATTGCTATCGATTGGGTATAGGAATAAACACTAACATGTATCTTGAATCGATGCACAAAGTTTTAAAGTATGTGTATTTGGAAGGTCGGAAAGTAAAACGTTTAGACAAAAGCATTAATGCAGTAATGAAAATTGCTCGAGATAGCTTGTTTAAACGTATAATTAAACTTGCAAAGAACATTTCCAATGAAAAAATTAATAGAATTAAACAAAGTCATAAAGCAAGTCTAACAATTACATCAGATTTTATTAGACGTCTTGAAAATGATAAGGAATTTTTAGTTACGACGTCCACTTGTGCTTTTCAACAGTATCAAGTTACGAGAGTAGATGAGGCCTGTGAAGGTTCATGCCTAAGTTGTACAAAGTGCAGCATATGTGTTCATACATTTCAATGCACCTGTATTGACAACATGATAAAGCTTAACATTTGCAAACACATACATGCTTGTACGATACAGTTTTACAAATCGAATCTTGACACCTTTGCATATTAGTAACGTTAATGAACTTTTCAGCAGTAATATTTTACATGAAGCAAAATCTTCAAAAAATGATATTATTAAAAAAAAGAGCCGAGCTAATAATAGGCCAATGTGAGAATGCTTCGTTAACTGACGACATACATCTGGCTATAATGAGGCAATTTGATAAAATCATTGACAAATTAAATAAAGCAAAATCTATTGATCTAAAAACTACAGAGGAGATTAATATTAATAAAAAAGTTGAACATCAGGTGCGGCTTTTTTCAACAAAGAAGAAATCAACAAGGAATAATGTTCTTAAAAAGCCTACCCTAACAGAAGAAATTTTTATTAGGGATGGTTTGGTTAATAACTCAAACCTTAATGTTAATGTTCATACAAGATCTGTTCATACATCACCTGATTTTATGTTAAGATACGACAGTGTATTATCTCAGTAGAAAGTAGGTTTAATTAACACTAAAGCTTATAAGGTTAGATTTTGTTCTGCTTTCTCTTGTTTGGGAATAAAATCCGGTGGGGAAACCACTCGCAGAAATACATGTACAAATTACTGAAAATTATTACAATCCCGGTGATTTTGATGGGAAACCTACAAGTGTGCGACGAATCTAATTTAATCCTCAGTTTTCACTTTGTTTTATCAGTGTTACAAGCGCTGGTAAGTTATTGTAATTTCGTCAAATCTGTCGGATTGAGTGTTCTTATATTAACAGTACAGTATTTTAGTTTTACTTTTAGTCGGAGTACCAAAATAATCTTAATTTTCTACCTTGTTTTTTTACATATTTTAGTCGACTGACAGTGCAAACAAAATTCTCGACAAAATAAAATTAATTTCTTTCTTAATTAATTTAGGTATTTATTGAGAATGTATATGGGTACATAACGTGTTTACTTTTTAAAAAATAAAAATACAATTATTGAAACCTCAAGCCTCTATTACTATTATTAAACACATTTCACTCAAGTAATTAATAATTTACAAATCAAATTAAAGAAATCCCAGCAAAGTACCTTTAAACTGCATATTGACACAAGTACGAAAGATACCTAGAATAGCAACAAGTTAGTACAAAATACCAAGTTGTTTACATACACGAGCTAACATATATAAAACATTCGTGTAAAGTTAATTTCCTTCATTGCACTAAATTTAACTACTTTTTTATCCAAAGTTGGTTGCTTATAGAAACTGGTCTCTTATATTCAAATCATGAAATTTTCTTAAGTGGACATACAAAGTTTTATTTTACGTAAATTCAGAACCACAATCTAGGCAAATATTAATTTTTTACTTCTCCTATGTAAATAAGGAGATAAACAATCAATTTAACATTAACACAGACTTCATCCAATTTATGTAAACAAAACAATTACATAACCTCAATCTGTTTACAACTGTCATTACAGCCGCGTTATTTCTACCGCGAGACGCTCGTTAAAATTGCTATGTTCTCGCGCCTTATGATTGGTGTGTCATTATATTGCCGTGATATTAGCTGTCTGATTCTTTTATTAATTTAAGCCCTTATGAAATGTTAAATTAGGTTTTTACCCCGAATGGTTTATTGAATCAAATGAAGCAATTCTATAATACACAATATAATGATTGATAATATTTACAACTCTCAAAATTTTCCCTTTTTACAGAATATCTACATACACCAGATTTGTTGTCTCTTACAAATACACAATGTGATAAATATTAAATTAAAAACAGTTTTTAATAATAAAGTGTATTAAGATCGCTAACCTGGAATGGGTTCTGTAGTTCCTTCCTAGTCTGTGATCTGCATACCCATAAATTGTTTCCAATTAAAACGTACCAAGTCAAAATATGTCCAAATTAGAATACTTTTATTTTTAAACTATCTTCAAAGTTTGAGCATGTTCAAAATTCGAAGTCCTAAATTAAAATCGTCTTAAATATCCCAAATTAGAGCCATCTCAATCAAAATATGTCTCCAATTAAAAGTCGAAATTGAAAAGTCGATATTGAAACCCAAAATTAAAGTCCAGATTGAAATTAAAAGTTGATATTAAAATCCAGATTGAAATTAAAAGTCGTTATTAAAATCCAGATTGAAATTAAAAGTCGTTATTAACATTTAGATTGAAATTAAAAGCCCTGTTTCATTAATATTAGAATGGATTTAATTAAGTCATTTTACTTACATCTATTTATAGATCGGCTTGTTTTCGTTGCATAAATTCTGGCACTTTTTAATTCATTATTTACTTTTGATTTTTAATTCACTGGTTACGTAAATTCTTAACACTTTTGAAAATAGTCGTAGCTCAGTTTGAATATAGACTAACTTGTGCTTCGTCATTATCCTATATATAAACCCTACCTCATATTGATTTCATTGGCGTGTTTACGTTCTGGGACGATACTTATATCTTTATCTTGTATATTTCGGGATTTTTACCAATTATTTAGTTTAAATCTTGCAATGTATGCCTTGACTGTCACGTATTCCTCCCGCATATCGTGGTATTATTTGAGAAATTTCAACTTTTGTTTTTCATTAAGTCACGTATTCGAATGTTTGTTACATTTTATCATCTAAATTGAATCGCCTGATGCGTGTTTATTTCTACAGAAAATTGGATTTTTGAACAAATGTGATTTCTTCCAGTCACGTACAATTTTCTATTAATGAATTATTTCGAATGCGTGTACGATAATATTTTAAAGCAATTGTTACATTTTTGCAATGCCAATTTATCTAGGTTTCCTGGTGATTTAATTTCCATGCAATTTGTTTTAAAATCTTATCTTTATTTGTAAACTACTCTTAGACCTTTTTATGTTCTAATGCATTTATTCCTGTGTATTTTATATACAGTGTGCTCTCAATTAACAATATGTAGGGTGACCGATTTACTCTTATAATTGCTGAAATTGTTTGCCTTTCTTAATGTGGAAGTTGTATTTCTTCATTCTACGACCCCCTTGACTTAACCTACCCCTAAACTACCCTATTATCATAGCAATATATATATATATATATATATATATATATATATATTTCTATGTAATTTGTAGGTTGGGATTAGTTAGATAGGTCATAGGACATTTTAGGGTAGGCTAGCGTGTGTAAATACCATTTATTAGAAAGTTAAATATGTGTCTTAAAAATATAGTGTAACGATTAATTAGTTTAGAGTAGTTAATTTTACTTCAATTTCAGCATTGCCGTTATTTGCAAGGTATTTTCATAATATATTAGGGAGCAGAAACAATTAATGTTAAGTATGTATCATAAAGATCAATTCATTAGTGTACAGTGTAAGGATGCAGTTTTAATTATAGTAGAGTCAGCGTATAATAGTTAAAAAGCTTTTTCATTTTACTTTAGTGTAAGATTAATAATGTTAAGGGCATAATTTTAGTAAAGTAGAAACATTAATTTAGTATCGTGTAGCGTATGTGAACGTTATAGGGGATAATTTAGCATAAGATAGCGTTTAAAAACATGAGGTTGATGGAAAGAGACAGTTTCTGAGTATGAAAATGTTTTCGATAAACAAAACTCAACGGTACGATAAGCACGTTCTGGGTAACGATTTATTTCAAGGAGCGTTATAAAGAAGCTCAAAATAAAATCAATATTTTCTACGAATGGAAATGGTCGTTAAAGCAGCCAGGGATCGATATGAAAACAAAGACAGAGTGTTTTAGCATATAAACGAGGGAGACGAAATTGTTAGGTGTTGGGTTAACTACGAAACAAGGATAGATCCGAGGCTCTAGGTAGGAATGAAATGAAAATTGTTTGTATAAGATATCGATTTAAAGGGGGATAAGAATTAAGAATGAACGAAGAAAGCGTATTAGATTGGGTATTAATAAGAGTAAGACAGATGTAGGGTTTATATTATTTAGGAGTGGTGAATTGTTTCAACGGCTGATTTAGCGTGCATTTGAGAAACAAAGAAGAGTAACTGAACTTCACAAGTAAGAGTGAGACGCGCGACAGTTTAAGGTTAAGAGAGGGTATATATGATGGGGATTCGTAAACGAAACATGAGAGGAAAAATTTTTGCATGTTAGATAGAGAGAGATCAGTCTAGATCCGTCTCACATGTGGGGCGTCAATCTAATAAGAATTGATGCCAGTTGAGGCTAGTTTCGGAGAAGCAACACAGCCGTTACACGGTTGGAAGTTATTTTCGCGGTAATTTGTTGTGTTCAAGTGTCAAGATTCCAGGTTTTACAAAACCGTTGATGCTTGTTTAGAAAATTACGAAGAATTATTGAAGGCCAACTTGGGATTTTTAGAATTTTGTTTCGGTTATGATTTTGAGTTTTGAGAAGCGTTGCAATGGTTAGGAGGTTACCAAGAAACCTAGTTCATGTGGGGTGGTGAATTGTGATATAGGGGGGTACTTGTGGGTCTATATAAACACCAGGAGGTGGTGAGTGGCTCTCTTCTTTTCTTCGCTTCTCATCGACCTTAATACAAGTAGTAGTCAATATTATTCAGTGTTTTTAAGAAATTGTTATTTATAATCACACACAAGTTGGTGTGCTGTAGTAATTGTCAGGCGTCGCCGTGGATCAATGTATTAAGCGTAAGACTACGGATCCCAAGGTCCTGGGTTCGAATCCCGACACGGCCGACTGCTTGAAAAATGGCAGGTGAGCATTTTTCACAAAAATTACGCCCTCATTCGGATGAGAGGTTAAATGGAGGTCCCGTGTGTGAGTGTTGTCACGCACGTTAAAAATCACTACCTTGCCTGAAACGGCAAGGGTTCGGCAAAATTCTAAATTTCCAGGCAACAAAAACTCGCCTCCTGGCCAATGTAGTACCTGCGGGTGGAGCATTGGAAATGTAAATGCAATATAGTACTTGTCGTTTAGAAAATCCTGAAATAAAAGCGAAGCTTAGCAAGGTCATGTAAGTACTGACTACAATTTACTTTGGTTATTGGGGTTTGCAACGCATCCTAAGATGGATTAGCGATTGTTAACGCATCGAGTAGTGGTTTGCTGATGGTGAATGGAACAGTAGAGGAGTTGGGAAGCTTAAAGGCATTATCGATGGTGGGTTAGAGAGATTTGGATAGCTGCGTGCTGACATGAATGGTGTGACTTGACCTGGGAGCGGTTCCATAACTTATAGTCATTGTCGAGGGCAACATCATCAATGGTTAGATTGCAGATACATGCGGTGTGATGTTTTCTAGGTAACTGATTTTTATAAAAACATTGTTGTTGAATTTATTTGATGTGTTTTGACGTTTTGTGCTTTTGGAGTTCATTTTTATGAATTTTATGGACTTACGAATTTATTAAACATTATGATTAAATGAAAATACGTTGATGTAGAGATGGATATTTAAAATAATTGTATAAAGGTTGTTTATGTACAAAGTAAAGGGGACTTTTTGTTGTTGCTTTGCTATAATTTTGCTAACGTGTTTGAAAGGGTTTTACTATGAGCTCATATTAAGACAGGGGTTAAAGTCAGGTATGAGGTTAGTCTACTTACTTTAAATAGGGTATTTGTATAATGAGAAAATTGATATAACAATATTTTTGAAAGTGAATTGTTTACTAATTGAGGATATGTAATTTTATGTATGAGAACCGTTATAATCGAAAAGTTTTGAAAGTAGTAATTTTTGTGTAAATAGAATGTGATGAATTTTGGTAGTTGCGTTTTTATGGATGAGATTGTAGGCAACTATTTTTTAGATTGCAGCAAGGTTGTAGTTAGGTGAAGCATTATTCTCATTATTCTCTTAGGTAGATTCACAAGATTTATAGGGTACAAACAAGGAGCAACAGAGGAGGAACAGTAAAGCAAAATGGCCACCAATTTGTGGGGCACGATTCATCCAGGAGCTGCATAACAAAATGTTGATCCAACGGTGGTGCTCGAGTCAACAGACCCGAGTTTTCAGGGGAATACTCGCAACAATATATATATATATATATATATATATATATATATTGCTGTGATAAGGGGTTGTTTAAGGGTGCACGTTATGGTAAAGGTCGTTCGGGAATGAGGAATTAGAATAGTCAGCAGAAAACTACACTTATTTAAGGAGATAATTAAGAAATAGACATAGTTTGTAAATAGTAAGTAGTCAACACCCTGTATATAAAGTAGAGATAGTTTTTGGGCGACGCAGGTAAACATAGGAAGACGCATAGTTGGCGTAGGAATGAGAAATACATGTATTAAGTAGATAGTAAATATTAAATACCCTGTAGAGAAAGTTTAGTTAATTTAGGATATAGAAATAGAGTTTCAGGTAGTTAATATAAATGCGTACAAAGATCTAACCATTCTGATAAGAGAAATGATTAAAAATTGCGTGGATCGCATGTAAACATGAAAATTTAAAGTCGGGTTGCATCAGTTGTTTATAGAAAAGCAAGTAATCTTTCAAAATACAGCATGTTGATAATAAAAGACAGCTGCGGGCAGGTTGTGATTATGGGAAAACGTGGAGCATTACATCAGAAACTGCTGTAAATGAAATTATTTGATTGGTCAGAGACAAGCGACGAGTTCTAGACCAAACCCACGGATGGAGTGGGAATTCGAGATTATATTAGCAAGCACCTTGATAAGAAAGTCAGTTTTGAACTCAATGAAGGCCGAAGTGCATTGCCATTAAACCAAGTAATACGTAATAAGTATAAAAGTGAAAAATAAAATGAGTGGGAATATGAAGATTACAATTGCCGTTTAAACGTAAGTACGTTTTTAATGAATTTATTGTAAACTAAAACATAAAAATAATAGGGTTTCGAGGTCTGAGGGAAATAGACTAGGATTCTGATGTTAAGAAAAAAATACAGTAATGCAATTTAAATGTCAAGGGGAAAAGAAGAATAATACAATCTTGAAGTACAGGGGTAAAACAAACTACAATTTTAAGTCTGGGGCAAGAATGATAAGTTTGAAGAATTGAAATAAATTGGGGTATATAATTTAATGGTGGTGGTCCATAGTGTAATAATTTGAATGGAATCCAGAATTGGGGAAGATCATTTTTATTGGAAGCGTCGATGTGAAAAAGATAAAACCAGGTCAGATTTTTAGTTATAAGACATTTGTTTTTCTATATGAATTATTATTTTATTTTTAATATTGAATTTGCTAAATATGATATGCTTGTGAAGAAGTCAACAAAAGAGGTTGCATACGCATTGAATGAGTAATATGAAAACAGGTTTAGAATATTCTACACTTTGTTGGTAAAGGTAATAAATTTTCTTTGGTGACTTTGGGTCTTTGAGTACATACTAAATGGTTGTTAATAAATGAAATTTATAAGAAATGTATTACAAATAATTTCAAAAGCTGTACATAACATATTGGTTTCATTATATAGAATCTAAATTTACTGAATTTTATAATTGCAAATAAATGCTAGCCGAGGTCATAAGATTTAAATAGTACAAAGGCGGAGCCACAAGTTGAATAGGAAAGAGATAACTCGCAAGGCGGTAACGTATCGAATTTTGCCATTGGTAGATAGAGTTGTTTAAAGATAAAGTCCAGTTGATAGCAATATTAAGAAAACAGCTGGAGGAGGAGATAATTACACTTAATCGTGAATATTAAAATGGTGGTCCAATAATTTAGAATTCATAGCAAAATAAAGAATGCAGCTCAACGTAGGGGCATGATAATTCTTCTAATAGCATAGCAATATATATATATATAAATACATATATATATATATATATATATATATATATATATATATATATTGCTGTGATCCTCCCCAATTATTCGGGAACTAAGGTTTTCGAATCGAGCCCCAGCGTTGGGCCGTCATAGCTGCTGTGAAACCTACAAAAAGCCTCACCAGAGTAAAAAAAGATATTCGTGCCTCTCGAATTTGACACCAAGATTTGCTGTGATTCTCGCCCTGTTGAATCTCTTCTGATAATCGCCTCTTTACTCTTTCCGCCTCGGCTGCTTGCCTAGTTAAAACTTTCATCCTCATTCATAAAAAAAAACAAACACATTCCTACCACAAACATCAACGTTAACTCTATTTACATCAATATTCATAATACATTAAAATTTCAAAATTAAATTGTAGCATAAATTTCAGTATCATAAAATTTCAAGATTAAATTTGTCATCATTTTAATTTGCATCCAGAATTAAAGTCCTTATAGGATGCCTACTAATTGATTTAACAATATTTGCAGACTTGAGTCTGGATAAAAGAGAGCATTTCCCACCCCTTTACGTTAATTAAACAGGTTAGTCTAATTGTGCTCAAAGACAGACCCAAATTTTTATCATAATCAAGAACATAAACTGCTAAATACTCCTTTTTACTTAAACAAGAAAATTTCACCTTAAAATTAAAAATTTGTTGTTTGTACAAATTCACTACTGCCCATTTTTTAGCAAACAAATTATAAAGTTATTCAAAACACACCAAGACATAAAAAATCGAACAACAAAGCATAAGTTACCTGAAGGTTAATGCACTCGTGGCTCCAATGTACATCGTCCTTTGTTAATCACACCATTCCAACTGAGTTATGTTTACGGCTTCTGATTCTGAACGCTTTTAAAATTTTCTACACCACCATTCATCTAAAGTTGTTTCAGGGCTTCTCAGGAACTCATCTATGTATATTTAAATCTTGTTTTGTGGATCCAATCACGATTACGAATAACATTTGATTATTAACACCCCCGAAAAATAGCAAAGAAATTCATAATTCTTTCACGCTATACCCAAAACTGCCTACTTTTGTTTATTCATTTATCGTTACTAATTTCGATACTTGGTACAGTAATACTCGCAAATATAACTAGACTTTATTACCTTGTATCTTCTCTAAATGCACTTAAAAACTTTCATCGTAGCACGTATTCTGCTTGAAGTGTGGTATAACAGCAAAAAATAAAGAGCAAACTGTTTTAAAGTATTCAACACAATCAAAAATCTAAGAAAGCAAAACTCCTATAAACACGGGATATAATCGCTCGCCTGCCCGTCGGTTTTGTCCCGCAACGGACACTTTCTAGAATTTCGCATTCTATATTCCCTTTTCGACCGTCCGGCACAGCGATTCTAAAAATTTGCACACGCGCCAGTTGAAAATCTAAGAACTTTTCACACGGCTCGCCACGTCTGAGAACAACTAATTAAATTTTGTATAGAAATTGTTATGTTTACACCTCTCATATCTGCATCTTATTTTAACCAATCGCAAACCTAGTGACGTTGCTCAAATCACGCCTTTTATTATTCGCGTCTCTGCCTAGCGCGTATTATCCGTCTCTATCTACCCTGTTCTGAGTGGTACAAATCGATATTCTTTACTATCGGTTATTTCAATCCACGTGGATCCCTATTTGAGTTAAATAACCCCGTATCTAGCCTTCCCGTTAATATAAGCTACGGTTTATCCGACCGTTTTCAGTATACGTAGAATCTGCATGTTTATCTATTCGAATTTATTAGAACTTTGACATTTAAAAATACGCAGGTGTTCAATCGTAATACTTCTACGATTTGGATATTCCACGTATTATTGGGTTTTTAAAAGCTTTTATGCATATTATATATTAATTATTATCTGTACACTTTGTTTAATACTCGTTACTTAAAAATTGAATTAATTAATATAAATTTTGCACGTAATTTCTATTTATCTCTTTACTTGGAACAATTAAATTACATACAAGTTGAGCATTTTAATTCTGCTTCTTTTTATAGAAAGCGTCTAGTGAATAATTAAAATCCCTTATTTTTAATGAAACGAAAAAATTTTTATGCTCCAGGGTTTTAATAACGCGTATTATCTAATAAAATTCTATACAAACCCTACATTCTAATTGAATGATTTAAATCTTCACAGTAGGCATTTAATTACGCGTACTTTTTCCCAAAAATTCCTTATACACGGTGATTTAAATTATTTGATGTCGTTAATTAATTTTCTACCCTGGTCTAAATATGAGTAATATATATATATATATATATATATATATATATATATATATGTATATATATATATATATATATATATGTATTTGGTATATATTTTGAAAGTTTCTGGTATCATGTAATTTTATCGGTTCTTCCAAAAAAAAAAACCTTATACAAAGAGCAAGTCAATACAAATGACAATAATTTTTAAACACTACACTTAACATAAACTAGACCGTCTGTTCCCAATTATTTATCATATTATTAACATAAACAAAAGAAAAAGCAAATGCAATGTTATGAACGTGAAAGGTTAAAATCATAGAGAATAGTTAGCTATGGTTAAAACTCCAGTAGTTCATTTGAACTTGCACTTGCGAGAATATGCAAGCTACATTGTGCGGTAATTTAAAAATATTCACAGCATAATTGAAAAATATATTATAATAAACTAAAATAAACCCAATGAAGTTAGTGTTTATTACAAATACAATCATTTGCTATACAAATTTACAATTTATTTTATACAAAAGCTAACTGAAATATAGTAAATGTAGATTTTGTGGTGTTTCTCCATGCAGGCCCTAATACATTTGGACAGAAAATAGCGGATCGGATGCCTATGGCCACACTGTTTTTAGAACCACCGTAGATGTTGGCGTCTTTGTTCGCCATCTGGGCGGATAGTGTTAATACTAAACTGAGCCAACAGAATAGTAAATAAATTGCCCACCCCGTGGGTAGAAATACATCAGAAGAGGATCCTTCAGTAGTGTCCTGGAAATAAAATGTTTTGCATGTCCTTTGAACAAATGTTTTATATTACTGGCAGTTGTTCTTCATCGCTCACTTCATTTTTCTTAACCATACAAACAACCGAATTATGATCAAACTGTAAAGTCAAAACCAGTTAAGCTGACCGATGACTCATCTTGTTAAAGCATATGCATCAATGCAATCAGAACGTATTTCTAGCATTCTGGATTAGTTCAGTTGTTTATACAAAATGGCGGATGCAGTTTATATTGTGACAAATACTAGCTGAGAATGTATGTCCCAGGGCTTTTATAAATGATCCTTTAATTTCTACGAATTATAAGAAATGTTTGTTGGATATGCAGTTGCCAACGGCGTTAACATAAGTATCAAATACATTTTTCTTTTATGAAAATTAAACCAAAAAATTTAAGGTAAATTGGAAGTTTGGAAGGGAAATAGACCAACATTTTATTTAGATGAATTGTGTTTAAATGAAGATATTAATAATATGTAATATGGAAATGGGCAAGCTATTTTCAAGAATGTAGATAAAATCTTAGTTTAGAAATGTACTGCAGATACTGGATATTTAGCATTGTGTCGCGATATTGTTGGTTTTTGAAAACATAAAGTGAATTTTCAAGATATTATATTGTTATTAAGTATAAAGATGCGTGTGTTCTAATTGATTCGATAATATCTGAAGACTAATAATTATTGTTGGAATTAGACTTGTTATTCACACAATTATCAAGGATATTGTAGTTTCGGGATTTTATTTTATTCCTGTTTTATATGGTCAACAAGCATGGTTGTACATATAAAAGTGTATTTGTAAATATTTAATCAAATTTAGTATTAAATAAACAAAACGGTATTGTATTATTTTATTGTAATATTGCTCTACTACATTACGAAAGTATAAATCTAGGACACCACTTTTATTTTATATTAATCAATTATTCTGAAATTGAATCATCTTCATAAGAGTCATTGCTGCTTGAATCCTAATAAGTTTTTTTCAATTTGCCACCATTCTATCACATTTTTCTGAATGGTGTGTGCATTTATGCCAATATTTGTCATCTATCCTTCCAAGTGCTTCATGCTATATTAATTGTACGTGCTCGTCATTAAATTGTTCATTAAATCTTCCAATATTTTTGTCGTAATAGCCTTTGCAATTACCCCAAATTAATTCTATTGGATTAAATTGGCAATGGTATGGAGGGAGCCTTAATACTTTATGGCCACTTTGTGTTGCAAGTTCATCAAGTATGTATATCTTTGGTTGAACATTTTTCTTTACTAATGCAAGTAATTTTCTTTTTAACATTGAAGTGTCAGCAAATATGTTATGTCGAAGCAAATAATTAATTAATTCCTCTTTATTTGAAAAATTGTTAAGAACCTTTTCGACTAATTGCGAATGATATGCAGCATTATCAAGCACGATTAAACTTGGACCGCTTAAATTTGGTAATAAACTTTCTTGGAACCATTTTGTGAACATTTCTGTGTTCATATCACCATGATAATCTGCATATTATGATTTTGAAGAAAACAAAAGAGATGCATCATGTATAAAACCATTTTTATTTCCAGCATGTATCACAATAAATTTAAAACAACATTTGGTAACTATACAAAGCACGGTGACAGCAACAAATTAACAACTAACCGCTTCTTCTTGATGCTTTTGTGAGAATTATCATGCCAATTGTTTTTGGCAGATCCCCTACTAAAAATTCCAAGTCTCGTCAAGAAAACAGGTTCATATAGTTGCGTTTCCTTATTGGAATGGTAATCCTTTAAGAATTTTATTCGTGCAGCAGCTATATGTTGTTTCTCGAACAATCCTTGCCTTCCATCATCTACTTTATAAAGAAAACCTATAGTAGGTAAAAGTCTTCTTAAGCTAGTTAATTTGAAATTACATATGCCGGCAGTAAGAAGCTCTTTTTGGAGTGTTTGTGCAGTTACATGAAGTCCTACAAATATAAAAACAAGTTGAAAATGCAAGGCATTGTCGCAACGAACTTCCAAATGTAGACTTACTTTAAAACAATTTAAAGAAATTAAAATTATTATGTTGTAATAATTATAAGTATTCAGATAAAATTCGTTGAATACAAAAATTTATAAACAACAAAAGAGACATTTTAATATATTTTATTTTATTGAATAAATATTTTAAAAGCTATATATGTGTGTGTGTATGTATGTATGTATGTATGTGTGTTTGTGTGTGTGTGTGTGTGTGTGTGTAAATAAGGGGGCATCATATTTCGATTCAGTTTTTTTCAGAGGATTCTAAATATGTATCGCACATTAATTTTGGACCTATTTGAAATTTTTGATAAAAATTAATTCCCCGGGGGGGTCGGGTATCCGTGGTCAGATTTTGTGGGGGGTACCATATTTCGACTCAGCTATGTTAGGGGAGTCCAAATATGTATCGCACATTAATTTTGGACCTATTTGAAATTTTAATTTTCCCGACGGAATATCGCGGGGGCACGGCGCCCCCGTGGCCCGATTTCAACTGACATCAAAACTTAAGCTCAGGACACCGAGCTGAATCGATTGATGTATCACACATTGATGTCCGACCATTAGAAAGGCCTCGGACGGACAGACGGACAGACAGACGGACGACAAATCGATTTCATAAACGAACGAAGTTCGTTGATTAGTTACTAATTACAATTAATTTTCATATTACTTTTCGAGTGCATCTCATAAATTTTACGTTTAACTGCATGTTTTATAAAATCTTCAACATCGCAAGATTTGCTTTTTGTTCAGTTGCGTTTCCTGCACGTCGAATGAATTGGAAAATTTTCCTTTAGAGCTTGTGAGCCTCCTCTCTTAATCCTAGTTAAAACACTAAGGCTAAACCACATGCTTCAGAGGTTTGCTGAAGAAATAATTAATTGATTTGAAGGATTAAGTGTATTTATTTTTGTACCTGCATAACACTTCCAAAGGAAACTAAAACACATTCATTATCACGCTCTCTTTCAAAATAATCCATGACGTTCAAAATCACCTGGTATGTTTGGGGTTTGAGATATTTGTTTCGAAGCATTTTGAACAACTAAAAAGCAAAGAGGTGATAGTATTTAGTGTTGTTATAGGATGGCTGTATTTACCTTTTATAATGTGTAAGAAATCCTTTTACTTTTGAAAAAAACTTTTATATTTGCGATTTGAGCTAAATGTAAAAACATAAATACAACAAAAAATCAAGAACTACGTGAAAAGACAACAAAAAGTGACAGGAAACTAAAATTATTTATAGGTTATAATAATACATAAATATTAGTGATAACAGACATACGTTTTGATGCTGCCATACCAATCCTTAAACGACGTATAATTTTTCTATCCATCCTGTTTTAGGGCAAATAGTTACATATACTGACAAAGACACGCAATTTTCATTATCATTTCTAATAATGTACCGCGGTGAGTCATAGGTCAGCTTAAATGGTTTTGACTATAGCAGTAACGTCTGATTCCTCATAATCATATCGATTATTCAATCAGAATTTTTTTTTAAATTCAAAATAGATATTAAAATATCATCTGTGTCCTCTTTATTAATTCTTGAAGTAAGACATACGCCTGTAAGCAAGATCTCTTTCTTTACATCTACCAAAGTTTTTCGCAATCCTTTTGTCTGTTTTAGTAACACTTCCTTAAACATGTTGCAGTTTTGCGTTGGTAGTAAATGAAACAATTAAATTCTGTTCAATTGCCTGCCAGCCCCTATCCTTCGAAAAAGAAGCTGTCTGTTTTCGTGTCTTCTAATATATGTGCATACTTGTTGGCAATCTTATATAATAAATGAGTTTTTTCTGCATTTTAAAAATTTGGTGTTCGAACTGATTTACTGATCATTCTTATTAAAAATAATCTTTAAACTGAATACAGGATTAACATTATCAAAGACTATCAAACTTCAAATATTTTTATCAATATAGTGGTCTTGGATAGTACTTTTTGTTTAAAAATGTCATCCTTTTACAATGTTGCCTAATTTAAACAAAGCTTGAATAATAGCTGTTTTACACACAACAATTGATTGATCAATTTCTAGAACTTAAAAATAAGTAGAAAATTGTCAAAAATCTTGATGACTCGAATACTTTTACACACATCAATTTATTAAATTCTTTTGTGGTTATTTCAGAAACAACAAATCGTTTTTCAATATTTAATTTCTATTTACATGTCTTCTACAGATTGTTGAGGTGATTTATATTAATTTAAGTTAGCAAAAATTGCATTATCTTAAGTAATTCACCAAAACACCAAACAATAAATGCTTAATCTCTTGATTATTATAGAAATAAACAAGTTAGTAAAAAAACTATAGGTTGGAAATACAAAGAAATCCAGAGAATTGATGAAAAATTCGTCGTCGGCTTATATTGATAAATATCAAGTTCTAGAAATTGATATATAAATTGTTTGATGTAATACACACTTATGAGCCGACTTGCTGCTCAAGGTCAACAAATTTTAGAAATTGATCAAATAATTGTGTATAAAACAGCTATAAGCTCGTTATATATGTATTGAACAGTGCATGGTAACAAATCAAATCATGTGTTATTGTTTTAATCTACTTTTACTAAGCTTCATTTAAACGTAAGACAGAGAATACGTGCATTAGTTGAAGAACATGTTTTCACCTTAACTATATACCGTCGAATTTTTAGTAATGGAAAACATAATACGACGTATTCCTAGCTCTGTTGCTGACACACGGTCACCTTCAAAAATCATTGGTCACCTCCAATTACAAATAAACTCATCTTGATTAAATCTGTCATATTTAATCAATGATACAATTTTCTTTTTTATTTTTTACAGTGTTTGGGTTTAGGTTAAAGGTGTTTTCAGTAGATGGTGCTGCAAAATAATTACTTAAAGTGACGTCAAAACATCCGATTTCAAACAAATCGTATGATTCGTTGGTATGTATATGCTGATCCAAAAATCGAAACTCTAAATTTTTTTAAATATAGTGCTTTGTTTATTTTAAAGTAACATGGGCGAATATAAAAGTAGCCCAGTTTATGGCACAGATGACGATTTCAATATAAACGAATTAACAGGAATTGAGGGTATGTTATTGTTTTGTTTATGTTTGTTTTGTTCAATTGTTACATCCTTTTCAGATTTAATAACAAACTGTGAAAATGAATTATTGAAAAGTGGTCTGTTCGAGGACGATCTTCTACAAGATACAATCAGCATGGATGACCCTTGCTCTTTTGATATTTATAATTTACCAAATTTTCTTAGCACAACTTCTGCCGAAGATTCACTAACTTTACCTTCTGCATTGTCACAACCTACACTACCCTCAAAGCATACGTCTCTGCTAAATATTCAAAATGTACAACTATGCCCACAATCGCAGCAATTACAAAATACACAAGTAAAACCAGAAATCACACAAGATTCTGCGATTGGTTTTTCTAATCATCAACAATTATCAAATGCAGCTGTTATAATATCATCACAAAATCTATCTCGTACAGCACAACGCATGGTTTATTCAAACATTCAACCTTTGCCATCAAATCAGCATGTACTTGTTCAACAAACACCTGCTATTAGCCTATCTGCAATAAATACACAGCAGAATTCACAACCTCAACAGTTGTTAATTGGACAAGTACCTACAGACAAAATGCAAAATGTTTTATTACAAACAAAATTTGTAAAGCCAGATCAACAGAGAACAAAGCAAACTCTCATGTATACAGCTTCGCCCAACTCACAGTCATCTTTGCATACATTGGTAAGCAATGGACAGATTGTTACTACCGGAATTCCACTGGTTTTGGAAGCTGATAAGAAGGTAGCGATTAGTCGTATTGCTCCACAACAAAATACTAAGGAGCCAAAGGTTAAAGAAGTTAAGCGAAGTGCTCATAATGCCATAGAACGTAAATACAGAACTAGCATTAATGATAAAATTGTCGAATTAAAAAATATTATCGCAGGTGTTGATGCCAAGGTAAATATATACATAAACTATGACTTTTAACTATTTCTCCTACGAACATGCATTAAAATAATGTATTTAGCGTTAAGGAAAATAGATATTTATCAGGATTATTATATATACAGGGTCGTGTTTAGTGTGCGGGCGGTGGAGGATTGCTCCATAACTATTAGAGATATTAAAACCAACTTGGGCATGGTACTACATGATCATTGTACCTACATTTTAAAAATTATTAGATGCATACAGACTGATTTACAAAAAAAATGTTGACCAAAACTTGTGTTTTTTAAATGAAAACTCTGTATATTTTTTTGCATTCGGATTCTCCGTAGTATTTACAATTAAAAATGTATAAGGTTTTAGGTGGCCAAGTGTAACTGTTATGGAGATATTGTTACTTTAATGTGGATCGAGTCAACTTTGGAGCTGTGTTGTTATGGTTCTAATAAAAAAATTTCAAATTTTGTTGCACCATCTATTTTCAATAATAGTCGACTTACAAAATATGTGCCAAACTTTTCTAAGAAGCATAATGCTATACAGGGCTAATGCTTTATGCGAAATGTAACTATTCTTGGTTTTTAAATGGAACACCCGTATATTTTTCATAAATCGATTTCTCGTGAAAAATAAGTAATAAATGATATACGGTTTTATAGGCATAAAACAAACCGTTCTTGAAATAGTGATATGCTTATACCGGGTGTCCCAATGCATACGAAGCGCTCGATTAGTGCTTAATGGTAACGTTTAGCGAAAAACGTTCAAATAAATCTATGTATACTCAAAATGACTACAACGTAAAATTAATTAGTCTTATACAGGGTGCTCAATAAAAAAGTTATTTACCAAAGTTGTGTTTTTAAGTGGAACACCCAGTATTTTATTACAAATTCTGATTGCTCGTATCAAACTAGGGTAACTTTTATCAGGATTACCTAAATCTCATAGTTGTTGAGATATTCAACTTTTTTCAAAATCGCATGATTCATTAAAAATTTTTATAACACCATAATTTGGATGATGCTGAACATTTAACTTTTGTATGGGAATAGTATAAACTTGTAATTAATGGAAACATAACACTAGTTATCAAAATAATATACAGGGTTCCCATTACATCGTTTTCCTTTTATTGAACAATTAACGCAAGTCGCTTATTTCAAATGGAACACCCTGTATATTTTCAAGTAGTTAAATGCAGAATTAAATTCTCTATTAAACGATATTTGGTTACTCTATATTCATATTCAACCGTTTCCGAGTTATTAGCGAATAATTAAAAATGTTGGTACATAATTCTCAAGTTGGGTAATTTACTTTGATCACAGGCGGCGCGTCGCCTACCATATAATATTAACTATTTGACTTCGTTGCAACAGCAACCGTGTTAACTTTTGTTTTTGTTGTTTATCAGTTTTGTATCTGTGTTGTTGTGAGGTGAACATTTGTAAAATGAAAACCTATGGTCTTAACGAAAGGATTGATATGATATTCGTAGTTGGCAAAGCTGAAGAAAATTCCCTATTAGCTTCAAAAATTTATGCTCAGAAATTTCTTAATCGAATGCATCTTAATAGAGCGGCGTTTGAAAGATTATCGCAACGCCTTATAAGTAGGTAATATTGAATGTGACAAAACTCTACAAAACCATTGTTATGGGATGTTGCTTCATCACTGAACAAAACGAAATTCAAAAAATTATCATCTCTGATTTGATCCGATACCCATAATCCAAAATCAATTCTGCTTTGAAAATCCCCATCTTTAAGCTCTTGGTGAAGCTGAATTTTATATGGGTGAAATTTGTTGGCTTTTAGTATTTTTGAAACACTAGTTTTACTCAATCCGATTGTGTGACTGGTTTTACGCAAACTAGTATTATGATTTTATACTACAAATTAAAATCCCAATAATTGATTTCCTTCACTATTAGTAACATGCTTTCTTCTTGAGTTTTTCATATTCAACATTACCAGTACTTCTAAAGCATTGCAATAATCTTTCAAACGCAGCTCTATTAGGATGCATTCGATTAGGAAATTTCTGAACATAAATTCTTGAAGCTAATAGACAATTTTCTTCAGCTTTGCCAACTACCAATATCATATTAATCCTTTCGTTAAGACTATAGGTTTTCATTTTACAAATGTTCACCTCACAACAACACAGATACAAAACTGATAAAAAACAAAAACAAAAGTTAAACACGGTTGCTGTTGCAACGAAGTCAAATAGTTAATATTATATGGTAGGCGACGCGCCGCCTGTAAACAAAGTAAATTACCCAACTTGAGAATTATGTACCAACATTTTTAATTATTTGCTAATAACTCGGAAACGGTTGAATATGAATATAGGGTAACCTAATATTGTTTAATGGAGAATTTAATTCTGCATTTTACTACTTGAAAATATACAGGGTGTTCCATTTGAAATAAGCGACATTCCTTGCGTTAATTGTTCAATAAACGGAAAACGATGTAATGGGCACCCTGTATATTATTTTGATAACTAGTGTTATGTTTCCATTAATTACAAGTTAATACTATTCCCATACAAAAGTTAAATGTTCAGCGTCATCTAAATCATGGTGTTACAAAATTTTTTAATGAATCATGCGATTTTGAAAAAAGTTGAATATCTCAACAACTATGAGATTTAGGTATAGGTAATCCTGATAAAAGTTATCCTAGTTTGATACGTGCAATCAATATTTGTGATAAAGTACTGGGTGTTCCATTTAAAAAAACATAACTTTGGTCAATAACTTTTTTATCGAGCACCTTGTATAATACTAATTAATTTTATGTTGTAGCCATTTTGAGTATACATAACGTTACCATTAAGCAGTAATCGAGCGTGTCGTATGTGTTGGGACACCCGGTATAGAAATATTCAAAATAATAACTTATTAAAGCCACCAGGCAAAACAAATCATCAGATAGACCAGTATCATAATTTAAAAACAATTGCATCAATATTGTTTGATGTTTGTCAAATAATCAGATGCGTATCGTATGTATTTGCTTTCTTGTGTATTTTTTGTTGTTGGTGTTTATTCTTATGAACAAAATGGTTCTGAGAAACTATACCATTTGATCAATGGTAATATGGGCCAGAGGTAGTTAATTTTATGTCGTACAATTTTCCAAAATTTATAAATTCATGAGAATCAAAAGGGGATCTGTTGTCAGATATTAATTTTTGTGGCAAACCATTGATCGTAAATACGTTTTTTAGAGCTAATATTACAGTATGCCCCATTTGTTTGGTATTTTGTTTACAATAACAAATTTATTAAAATAGTCGATTATCACAAGAAAATTTTCTGTGTTTAGGCTTTTGAAATCGATTTTAATTTTTTGCCAGGGCAAATTCGGTACTTCATTGGGGGGTGAAGGTTCTCGTGGATTTGATTGGAATAGCACTGACAGATTTTACACGATAAGATCTATTTTTCTGTCAGAAGTCCACCCTGGGTAATACATACATTGTGCTGCTAATTTTTTGCAGGAAACTACTCCTTATGAGATTGATGAACCAAGTTGAGGAATTCTGCTTTTAAACATTCTGGAATTATTAGTCGCATGTTATAAAATAAAACATTTTCATGCAAATAAATATCATTTTTAATGAGCTAAAATTTCTGAACTTCTAAAGGGACATTATTTTTATAATTTGGCCAGCCATTTTTCACAAAATGTTTAATTTGCCGTAATAAACAATCTTCATTAATTGCTTATTGCAATCTTAGCTGACTTTTAGGCTTGGTTGCAATAATGGAAATGGAAATCAGTGTTCATAATTTCTTGTGTAGGATCACGGTTTTGTGTCTGAGACTTGAAGATTTTTCCCAGGAACGTAAACCAGTGTAAAAGAATATTATAAATGTTTGATGACAAACTGCTGAATTTGCAGTGAAAGTTTATCTAACTGTTTTTTAAAAGTCCCAATAACGGATGGTGGTCATTTTCAACATGAAAATGATGTCCGAAAAGATAGTAATGGCTAACACCCAAATGCAACCGCTAAAAGTTCTTTATCTATATGACTATAGCCTTGGTAAGGAAATGCTAACAAATTCTATAGGTTTATTATCCTGGAGTATGACCGCACCTAGAGCATATGGACCAACATCTACTGATAAAATTGTAGGTTTAGATGGATCAAAGTAGCTTACAGTAGTTGCGGATAACAAGATGTTTTAAGTGATTAAAACATTTGTTTTCAACAGAAGTTCATAAAAATTCGTTTTTTGCGCTTAATAGTTTTCTTAAACTGTTAGTTTCTGTAGATAGATTGGAAATGAATCTCGATTAAATATATGACCATTCCTATAAAACGTAAATTCTTTTTTGATTTAGGAGGACTCATTCCATGGATTGCTTGAGTTTTCTTTTCATTCGATGAAATACGTTATTATCGATTATGTGTCCTAGAAATTTAATTCGTGTAGCGCAAAATTGCGATTTTGTCTTATATACCATAAAGCCGCTTGTTTTGATTTTGTGCAGAAATACATTTAAATTGTGATTATGTTGCTCGATGGTAGTGCCATACACTAATATGTAATACATCCCGTTGTGTCACCTAAAATGTCGTACAAGAAGCATTGAAACATTTCAGGTGCACATGAGATACTGTATGGTAAGTGCAAATATCGGTATCTGCCAAAACTCATTAGTGTGCACCGTAGAGAGCTTTCGTAATTCAGAGGTAATTATAAAACTGCAGATGAGGCATTCAACAAACTAAAATATTTTGCTCCTGCTAGTTGTGAAAACAATACATCTTGAGCGGGTATTTCAAAATGTTCTCTTTTAATTTATTCATTTAAGTGTCGCTGATCCATTCATATTCGGGTCACCGTTAGCTTTGGGTCCCAAAACAATAGGATGAACCCAATCTGTCAGATTGGTTATTGACGTGATTAGGTTATCAGCGACCATTTGATCCAGTGGTTTTTTAATTTTAGCCTTTATCGCTATCGGAATTTTCCTGGTGACGCTAATACCAGGTACAGCATTTTTCAACAAAATGATATAATGTAATTCTACATTTTATAATATAGATTACATGTTTGGAAACAGTTGGTCCTCCCTTACGTTTCTTAATATATTTTAACTTTAGCGTCATAGATAACTAATAAAAGAGCATAGAAATGAATCAATGTTTAAATCACAAATGGTGTAATTTTTTTAATTTACGTGCTAGCGCTGTGGAATTTTCTTTGCATGTTGTTGTGAACGATTGCGTCGAGTACAGAACCAAGGTCAAAAATATAACAACTTGCAGTTAAATTTAAACGCACTTTTCTAGCAAAAATATTAAGGTGCTGTTATTTAGTTAATACAACAAACTACACTAAAGAACAACATATACATAAACGAAACAATAACGTAAACATAAACAAAAAAATTAACATAAACATTAAATATAAACACAAAAACGTAATAAACAGCAGGAACAACTTTGCTTATAAACTGGTTTTAACTTTCTAATCACCGATAGCTGTCAACCTGACAGATGCGCGTCAGAAATCATCTTGAAATCTGTCAAATTTATGATTGTGTTGTGTGCCCTCTTGGTACACTTTACATATTGATGGATAAAGATAGTATCAGCCTTCAATCTATATAATGAAGTGAGATAGATTTTTATAGCGTCTGGACAAATTTTCCTATTAAGATAACACTCTGAAGTTACTCTATGGTAAAACACATAACTTGACATTTATTAGTTTGTTTTTCTGCCAACCTTAACCATGGCTATTTACAACTAAAGAGAGTAGCTATGATCTAATTATATCTAAACCATACACATGAACTTCATAACATATGTCACATTATAGCAATAATTGTTTATCGTTATACTTCATTGTAAATAAGATTTATTTTTCTGTGTCTATTAAAAGCACCACCACAAATCAAAAAGTTCCGAAAATAAGTATAATTTCTTTATTGCGGCACTTGATTGTTACCGTGTGCGAAATAAGATGTGGTTTTCACTTTAATTCTAAGCTTGTTCAATATTTTCAACCAAATCTTGCAGTAAATTGTGTAGCATATCACTTATTGTATATTCAAGTTACTGTGTATGTGATATTTAATCTTTTTACTTGAAATAAAAAAATCACTACTCAAAATGACTTACTAAATGTAAATTTAAAAAATATGCTCTGAAAAATAACAAAATTTTTTGTGAGGTAAGCTTTGTAACACTGTAATAGTGTTACTTCAAGATGCCTAATAACGATTGAATTAAAAAATCGTTATTTACCAGTTCGCTCCACAGAAAGGAAATAAGCCTTAAGGTACAGTATACGTGTAGTGTTTTAAATCGAGTTTAACTTTGTCATTTGCAACATGTTTCTTTGAATATTGAAATCCATATTGAATTGTCATGTTGGTCTAAAATTAAAATTTTTGGTGACATTAACAAGACAGATATTTGGGTTTTTTTAATGTTAAAACAGCACTACAGAATGATTCTCATTTTAAATAATTTTGTTTGTGTAACCCATAATATTTTTACATTTTCAGCTTTTTAAGCATTAAATTATAAATAAAATATTAACCATTGTTTAGAATTCAAGAAACTAACAAATAATTTATTTTAGCTCAATAAATCTGCAGTATTGCGAAAAGCAATTGAATACATACGATTTCTTCAAACCTCAAATACTAAATTAAAACAAGAAAATTTAGCACTTAAAATGTCTGCCCATAAAAACACTTTGAAGGATCTTCTAACAGTTGGTAGCATACCTATAGACGACTCGCACCGTATGCTTGATTATCAGACAGCTGATACACCTCCACCTTCAGACACATCTGGTTTCTCTCCTGACAGTTCTGTACCGTCTAGTCCTGAATATCATACAGAAATTAAAGCAGATCCTGATGATGAACCGATGGGAATTAGAAGAGGAATGTTAGACCATTCTAAAATGGCATTGTGCATGTTCATGCTAGCTATAATATCTTTTAATCCATTTGGAGCTTTCTTTAGGAAGATTACTGGTGACGGTCAAGAACATTCTGCAACAGGGCGAACATTGTTAACTGGTATGTATTACACATAAATTTACAGCCTTTTAATACATCTAATTTTTATAGATGATGAATTATCGTCGTGGAGTTTTGCAAACTCGACATGGTTGTTATGGTTGATTAACTTTATTGTTCTTGGATTATGCATTATTAAGTTGTTTATGTATGGTGACCCTTTATTGTTAAGTAGATCTAAGGAATCGGAAATATTTTGGCGACATCGCAAGCAAGCCGATTTTTATTTATCACAGGTCAGCATTTGTAGTAATACATCGTGTTATTATTATTTGGAGCAAAAGTGTTTGCGTTTGAATTAATATAGAACATTAACTTTGCATAAAAATTAATGTCGCTTAATGGAAATATTTGATTACATTACAAAATCTAATTTCTTCAAAGTTTGAACGAGAATCAAATAATTCAAATATTGATCATGGTATTTCATTTCTGATTGACTTCAAATAGTTTAAAATGGTAACGTGTAATATCTATGTAGTGCTGCTTTTATTTTTATTCACATCCATCATATAGATTTTAAAATTTATTCCAACTTCTAAAACTTCCTCTCTAAGTACTTGCTTTATTTTCATTTCGCAGTCAATGAATCTGTTTGAATTTAAGCATGATTATATAGAATATGTATCTCGCCAACAATAATTATTAAACATGACTTTGGAGAAAACTAATTGCAAGTGGTAGAACACACTAATTAACTGCTAAGTGACTTACTTGAACGGAAATTGAAATTCAACCTTAACTATTGAATTGACAATGTTTTATAATTGTTGTATACTATTGTACCAAAATAGTTTCAGACGTCGAGTCTTTCTGCTGCTGTGCTACTAAGGATCAAATTAACAAAATACAACAAACTGGTTTACGAAGTATATTATTGCAAGGATATTGAAACAAGGAGTGGTATGCAATATAGAACTTTATCTTAATACTCTAAAACAGAGACAGTGGACTTTTTTCATTCTCCATGCCACAAATTTATAAATAATCTTTATGAAGATACTAATGTGTAAATTACGATGCTTGTAGTTTTCTCGTGTTTGCTTTTTCAACGAACTTCGTTCGTTTATGAAATCGATTTGTCGTCCGTCTGTCTGTCCGTCTGTCCGTCCGAGGCCTTTCTAATGGTCGGACATCAATGTGTGATACATCAATCGATTCAGCTCGGTGTCCTGAGCTTAAGTTTTGATGTCAGTTGAAATCGGGCCACGGGGACGCCGTGCCCCCGCGATATTCCGTCGGGAAAATTAAAATTTCAAATAGGTCCAAAATTAATGTGCGATACATATTTGGACTCCCCTAACATAGCTGAGTCGAAATATGGTACCCCCCACAAAATCTGACCACGGATACCTGACCCCCCCGGGGAATTAATTTTTATCAAAAATTTCCAATAGGTCCAAAATTAATGTGCGATACATATTTAGAATCCTCTGAAAAAACTGAATCGAAATATGATGCCCCCTTAATTACACACACACACACACACAAACACACATACATACATACATACATACACACACACATATATATAGCTTTTAAAATATTTATTCAATAAAATAAAATATATTAAAATGTCTCTTTTGTTGTTTATAAATTTTTGTATTTTATCTGAATACTTATAATTATTACAACATAATAATTTTAATTTCTTTAAATTGTTTTAAAGTAAGTCTACATTTGGAAGTTCGTTGCGACAATGCCTTGCATTTTCAACTTGTTATTATATACTTTTCATTTCTTTTCATTTTAGAGAAAAAATTATTATCATTCAATCACAAAGAAAGAAAAAATTTTATTAAACAACTTTATTAATGCGGTATGATTGTAAAAATTACATTTGTTAAATTTATTAAGGGTAATTTAATTTTTTTATGAAATACACATGAAAATTTGGTTTTTAATGTGAGTTTTGTTGCTGCATATTAGATGTTAAGGGATTTTATATCTGGATTATAGTTTATTATTTTAAAAGCACATGTGCTGAGCTTAATTGGCCCGTCATCCTATTTCTAAATTTATTTTTTATAAAATTCATTTCAGAAAATAGCAACTCACATGCCGACGTTAATGAAAATATTGAGCAAATTGCATTTGTTAATGTTTGTAAGCAATCAAAAAGTTTCTGGAATTGCATTCTATGAGGTTAGCATTTCATCTTTGGCATTTTTTATTATATCCAATAATCGGCTATTTTCAATTACTGTCAAATCTTTTCTTAAATCAACATATTTTTGGTGCCATATGGAGCTTGATTGGAAATCAATTAATCACATTTCTATTTCATGCAAATTTAACCAGTCAAAGAGTTTTTAATTTAATTTATCAAACCTTACTTTATCTGGATATAAAATAAATTTTAAAGTTTCTCCATATTGTCTAAACTGCACAAACCTCACAGGAAATTTCTGGATTGATGATTAAATTATTACTGAAAATTCTTTTGTTAGTTTCTCTGTATCTGGTTTTTTAGGATTTATGCTAGAATTTTTTTTGTATTCGAAAAATATTTATTAGAATTTGAAAGAATGTCACTATTTAAAACTTAACCCTTTGATTAAGTCAAACATTACAGTGATAGTTTTATTAACATCTTGTAGTTGGATATTTAACTCATTTGAGAACATAGATCGGTAAAAAATTTAAATTGACTAATTTTGTTATAAAACTCATATCATCCAATATTTTCAAACCAGTCTTGGCACATAATGCTTTCTTGTGAATAATGAAATGGAAACAATGAATCGAATGTCTAATACTTTTTGTAAAGAAATTTGTAAACCTATTTTGCTGTTAATTGATACTGATACAATTTTGGAGGTACATATTTCTTATTTACCCTATGCATCAATAACGGCATTACAAATGACCCTTTTGTTGTTGTTAGTATTGATAAATGTATTGTCTTCTTTAATTATATTTTGAACACAATAACGTAGAAAAATTGCTAAACGAGCTGAACCTATTGCGTTAGTGGGCCCATCAAGGCAAATGGAAATCAAACTGCCAGATTTTATACCTATTTGTTGTTGAAAGCTTACATTTTCCACCATTTCCTAAAATTCTCTTTTTCACTCTATTTCTAACTATTGGCACGTCTTTAACTCTTTGGATAAGTTGTGCTTTATTTTTGAAATCTTCGAGTAAATAAGTGCACAGTGAACAACCAAGCCTTCTGTAAAAATTCACCTCTAAAAGTTTCCTATATTGAGCAATAACTTTTGAAGATTGATAACTAGCAGCAGTAGTGTTTGATTGAGTTCAAATATATTTCATTAAGGATATAGTTTGGGCCTTTTTGTTATTGAAAACACTTGATATATATACTCTTTTTGTTCTTCATCACTTCGATTGAGAACAGATTTGTGATTGGTTTCACAATGTCACTTTGCTGATGATATTATACACATTACGGTTCCCTAACATAAAATGTAAACAGCTTTTTACTGTCCTTATTAATCATGCTGCACCTATACTTCCACCAGGTTTGAAATTCTCTCTGCTGCTACCTGTTTCTGATAATTTCAATTTTTCATTGATAACAATAAATTCTAAAAAAATAATTTATATTTAAATTTAAAATATACTATAAATGCAACATCATTAGGTTTTCTCTCTTGTAATTGGTTGGATGCATACCTCCATTGATTTCTATCCTGAGCTAACCTATATTTCCCTGAAATTTCCACAGCCCACATCACTATCTGTGCGTAATAGTCTAATTTAGGTCTATCTCTACATCTCTTTTCTTCGTTTTCTGCTTATGCAACAACTACCTTAAAATAAAACTGCAGTGTTTGTAGACAGTTATATTTAACGTGTCACTGATTAAAGCCTTAACCCTTTCGGCCCTGCTGGTGCATTTGCCACTATTATATCTAGAGCTATAATTTACCGACAACATGTGCAAGGGCATTACGTGAACTGTTTTATCTTCGATTTTCACATAATTTATTGGTTCACATGTTTTTCTGGCGTTCTTTGAAGCGAATTTGCATTAGTTGCTATTATGACATCTGAGACTGTGAAAAATTTACTTGGCAAGTAGTATAATTTAAAAATGTTCTACTTCTTGTTGGATCTTATTTTTACTGCTTTATAATTTGATGAATGCAATTATATGCACAAATGCTGTTTATATTTTACGCAAAAGATTCTAGTGTCAGAGCTTCTACAAATGTGTGTTCGCAATTGTCACCAGTGGGTGTTTTTGAAAAATTTCATCAAGAATGACATTGATAAAAATATTAAATTATTAGCTAAAGAAGTGACTTTAGATCAAGCTTATACAGCCTTATCAGCCATTCCAGAATCTGATATAAAATATATAGACGAATTTATTTTCAATAATGATCAGAAATTTGAATTTGAAGAAGACGATGATGTTCCCTTGGCAATATTAGCAGGTAGACTGTCTCTAACAAAAAAATTAAAACAAATCTAAAAAAATAATGTTAGTTCGATGAAAGCTCAATTTACACCTCACAAATGTTGCATCTGATAATTACAAAGAAAACTTGGATGGAGTACTTGCTCCAATAATCTGTTTTAGTAATTATTTTCCCAAAGAAATATTTGCTTTGTAGCAGAGAAAACAAACATGTATTCTATTTCTAAAAGCGGAAAAAACATCGACACAAATGAGAAAACTTGTTTTACATATTCTTATGGGTATAATCAGATTTTTCAGATTGAGAATGTATTGGCCACCTTCAACAAAAATCCAATTTATGAATGATGTGGGAATGTCTCGTAATGGATTTGTGTCTTAAAAATAACTTGCACATCGTTGATGTAAATGGAAAAATAATACAAATGACATACTCTGGAAAGTACAACCTATAATAAGATTTTTCGAGAAGCAGTGTGAAGAATTAGAAATTGTAGAGAACCTTTGCATAGCTGAATCAATATTAACTTTCAAGAACTAGCTTGTAGTAAAACAATATATAAAAGGGAAACCTAGCTCTTGGGGAGTGAAAGTGTTTATGCTATGTGGAGTGTCTGGTATCGTATATTGCTCTGTAGTATATCAAGGTTTCAGTACACTGCCTGTTGAATTGCAAAACAAATATTCAGCCACCAATGGCTTAGTAATTCATTTAACCAATAGAATTCCTACACATAATGGGCACACATTATTTATGGACAATAATTTCACTTCTCTGCTGTTATTGGCAGGGCTTATGGTGAAGGCATTTTTGTAGCAATAATCGACTTTAAAAGTGTCTTCTAAAATCTAAGCGTGTTTGTTCGAGATAACTATGATTCATTCGTAACAGAAGATAATAAAATCGTGGCCATTCGTTAGTATCATAATAAAGTTGTCAACATGGCATCCAATTTTGTAGGAAAAGATCCCGAAGATGAAGTCAAGATGTGGGACAAAATGAAACATGAATTATAATAAAATGTTCAGCAATTATTTGTTTATATAATGTTTCTATGGGAGGAGTAGACAAAAATTTCCTCATTGCACTATAATACCACACTTTCATATGCTCTCGAAAATGGACTTCGAGGGTTATTTTCAATTATTTCAATTTGGTTGTTCGTAACTCTTGGCTAGAGTACTAGAAATATGAGATTCGCAATAGTTCACAGAAACCCATGTACTTATTGTAATTAACTACGTCAATAGTGGAACGTTTAGCATTTTGTAATTGTCGCCTTTGTAGTTGATTCTTAATTGAGAACAATAATTTCCCTATTTTTGTGGTGTGATCATCAAATACGAAATCGATTCTTGCCTTTGTTTAATAATGGACATTATTTTACTAAATTATAAACCCGTATGTAAATACAACCGTTCTGAATGGACCTGCGCCTTGTCGAAGTTCTAGATTACTAGAACAGGTGAAATGGCTTGCATGTTTTAATTAACTAAAGGGCCAGACTACAGGTTCATCCAAAGCAATTGGGTCGTTAGTGAGGAACCAGACTAAGACAAGTTTCTGAAAGAGGGCGACGGCTCTTTCGGTACTTAGATTGGCAGACTATCATAGGAATCGGTATGGCAGTCTAAGACTCACTATCGCGATGTGTAAGGCAATGGGAAACTACCATATTACCTCCCAAGTACACGGTGTACTTAAATTGTAATAAATATGATGACATTTTTTGGGGTAAAAGATTCCGGAGTTAAAATAGTCCCCCATTTGAATCTCCGGGAGGAGACTACTTTGGAGGATGCGATCGGAAAGTCCAGAGTAAGAGTCGGGAACATTTTGCCAGTCAGAGCGTGGAATGCTAGAAGTATGAAGCAAGTAGGTAAGCTAGAAAACCTGAAAATTGAAATGCCTAGGATGGCAGTAGACATACTAGAGATCAGCGAAGTTCGGTGGCCAGAGGCGGGGGATTTTTAGAGACTTCAGGGTAATTCATACAGAAACAGAGGAAGGAAATTCGGGCGTGCGGATAGTTATGAGAAAAAAGATAGGACACTGTGTAGAAAATTACTTACAAAAGAACAAAAAAGTACTCATAGTTAGATTAGAATCTTAACCGGTAAACAGTAATAGTACAAGTATACATGCTTACTTCTAGCTATAGTGACAAAGAGGTAGAAGCGATCTACAAAGATATCGAAGAAATACCAAGATTACGTATCTTGGATTTTAATGTAGTTTTAGGTGAGGATAGGCAAGAAATGGCACGAAAAACGACAGGGAAAATAGGCTGGTAGAGTTTTGTGACAAGAACAACTTAATCATCACAAATGAATTATTTCAACATCATGCTAGAAGACTGAAACTTTCAATTGACATCTTTTGGTGGTGTACGCAATAATTTTAAAAGCATACGAGTGTCCCAAAAATGATGTATTGTATAAATATCTGACCATTACCTTTTTCCTGTTTATGCAATGACTACCAATTTTTTTTTATGTAAAATTTTGATTAGACGAGCGGTTTGACAGAAAAAAATAATTTCAAATGTCTGTTTTTTTATTTTTATTTCATTGTTTTGTTTATTTTTTATTACTATCATTGAAAATTAACAGTGCTGTACAAGTGTTGGACCATTACAATAAATTTTCAAAGTGACCACCATTTTCTTCAATGCACAAATTAACTCTTCGTAAGAAGTTTAACTGAACCCTCTGCATTGTTTGTGCATTATTTTTTAAAGAGTTGGCTGCATTTAAAATTCGTCTCTACAATTCTTCTTCTCTAAGTGGAGACGAATAAACCTTAGATTTTAAGGTACCCCACAAAAATAATCACAGGGCATCAAATCCGGCGATCATGCTGGCCAATTTATAGGAGCATCATATCTCCTTCCGATCCATCAATCCAGAGATTTTTCGTGTAGAGTTAAGTGGGGAGGAGCACCATCATGCATGAACCACATGTCTTGGCGAAGTAACAATGGCAGATCTTCCAATAAATTCGGCAATGTTTGTTGTAGAAAGTTGAAGTAATTGTCTCTGTTTAATCGATTTGGTATCATAACAGGACCGATAATAAAATTATCAATAACTCTAGCCCAGACATTAATCTTAAATTCATGTTGATAGTGAGTCACTTTAGTTGCATGAGGATTTTCTACAGCGTAAACATGTTCATTATGTATGTTAGTAATACCAGATCTTGTAAAAGAAGCTTCGTCTGTAAATAAAATTTTGCGACTGAAATTTGCATTTTGAATTTTCTGATCTTGAATAAATTGACAGAAAGCTAGACGCCTCTCAGGATTGATAGGCAAAAGGTCTTGCACCAGTTGAACGTGGTATGGGTGTAATAACTGTTCCTTTAAAACGTCATGAACAATACTTTTAGGAACTTGTAATTCAAGTCCTAAGCTTCTGGTGCTTATTTTTGGGTCTTCGTCAACTCTATCCAAAATTTGTTTCTCCAGATCCGCAGTTCTTGTGGTACGTTGACGTCCTCGATCCGCATTTCTTGACTGAAAGCTACCATTTTCACGAAGACGTCTTTAAATATTTGCGAATGTTTGGTGGTTTGGCATTCGGCGATTAGGAAATCTTTCCCTATAGACTCTGACGCTTTCACGACCATTGCCTTGACAAAATCCGAAAACCAAAAGCATATCCACCTGTTTGTGTAAGTACTCATAATGTAAGATGAAAGATGCAAACTTTTATTGAATTAAGCAGAAATTCACGACTTGACATGCAAACTGAGGTTACATAATATTTAAATTAAATAACAAATCAAAAGCAAAGCCTACTACTATACTATGTTCTTTTATTTGCCTCGTTTTACAGTTAATGCAGCAATGATGACGAAAGTATGCAGACATTTGAAATTATTTTTTTCTGTCAAACCGCTCGTCTAATCAAAATTTTACAAGAGACAAAAAAGTTTCCAAATTAAGTCAGCTACTCAAAAAAAAATTGGTAGTCATTGCATAAACAGGAAAAAAGGAATGGTCGGATATTTATACAATACATCATTTTTGGGACACTCGTATGCTTTTAAAATTATTGCGTACGCCACCAAAAGATGTCAATTATAAGTAGAAACTTGTACCTCAAAAATAGTCAAAATCTATCGACGCGTTTTTGAGTTATTTTAATATATCAAATATTTTTCACGATTTTTGAAGCCCTCTAGCGACTAAATGAAGCAACTTGTATAATAGGTAAGTTGGCTCAAATCGATCTATTTCGAGCCAAAGAATCTCTCTGTTCTTACGTTGTACACGTATTTTCCGGTCACCTTGTATATATACTGTTACGGGCGAATGAAGTATTAAATTATTAAATTTGGAATTGCCCAGAAGGAATGGGAATTTTGTAACAAATTGAGGGTGCACTGGACAACTATAGTGATGCAGGAGTCGGTGCTTATAGAAACAATTAAAGAACTGGAACAAAAATTGAATACATAACAATTAAGATGCAATTTCAAACTATGTTTACAGTAACACCTTGAAAAGCTTTCAACACTGTTTTAGTTTGATGGGCGCCAACTCGTATACTGTAGTGGTAATCTTCTGGACGACGAGTAATCTTGAGGATTTTAATTACGTTGACCTCTTGGTGAAATGGAGTTTTTTTTACAAAATATTAAACTATCTATTTACATAAAGATAACTACAAATTTTAGCTCACTGCTTCACCTAAATCAATTTGAGTACAAACATTATCAAATTTTCCTGAAAACAGCATAGTATAATTACAGAAATCAGTTCTCTTTTTTAGTCATAACATTATGATTCCGCGATAATAAATCAAAGTAAGTCTTCAATCTTTCAATTAAACTTGTAATGTTCAGGCTTTATATCTTTAATAAACTTAACATTATACTGTAGAATAATGGTGGATGTTGTATAATTTTATCAATATTTAACTGAATAAGTTTCATGCATAAATTCCATCAACAATCGATAAAAGCGATTTCTAATTAGTTACTATTTAGTTACATCTTAGTGCGGATAAAGAATTCCATGGAGCCAGGATTTAATTAATGTGCCATTGGGGTTCTCATTTCCAATCTTTGTTGCATTGGTACCAATCTGTCCCAATTCTATCAATGTTGTTGGTTCTGGCAAAAGTCCGTGGATATCACCACGTTAACTCCTGTTTGCTGATTCATAACCAAAGGGGTTTACTCGACTATCCTCTCAACTGTCATACTCACATGTGTTCGTGTATACGGCTTGCAAATAATTAATTGTTTCACGGCGACTGTCTAATTTTGTCATTTTCTTCCCACTCTTCATACGTTTGGGGAGTTATGTCACAGTGCAGTCTTCCTATCGAGCTTATGGATGTCACGTGAACAATGCGTGAGTCCATATGGTTTCATTGTGTAAAGATCACATACCTATGGTAATTTCATTTCCTCAGCTGTGTGAATGCATATATGTGAAAACAATTTTGTATTGTTTTTATTTTGTTTCTGTCAGAATTATTCGAAATTTGATATTTGGGTTTTACTGAATATGCACAGTATTTTTAAGTAATTAACTACATTATACAGATATGCTTATTATATCATCTGGGGGTTACTTTGTATAACTACATGTGTTTCCATATAATATTAATTTAGGTTAATTTTACTAAAAATCGCTCTTATTTTTTGAATAATTACGGTATGGAACATACTTCTTTAATTATCCTGAATGATTTCTTAAAGTGGCTTGACCTATGCTATGAAAATTTACTGTGATAATTATTCTGTTTACCCACTACTTGGCTAATTACTTATGCCGTTTATTTATTCTGTTTACCCACTACTTGGCTAATTACTTATGCTTACATCTCTATATTCGACTTCATGATAGCTCATATTGAAATATTTTCTTTTTTTTGTTGCGGTTTTGAAAAAATTGATGGACCTGAGACATTCAAATATGTATTACACAGAAATAAAACCCTGCTTTGTAGTTTTCAGTTTATTGCTTGAATTCCCTTTCATGAACTAAAAGTTTATTGAAATTTCATAGTACTACTATTCACAAAATCAGAATATATAGGATACATCAATATTAATTTTGTCCATTTAAGATTAATTTTCTTTTATTCCATCTGGTTCTATTTAACGTAACATGAACACATTCCAATGCACAAAGATTTTAATTTGCATTACTCTTCTATTTTAGGGCGACAGCTTAAGAGCCAATCAAGAATTTCGTCGCTGTCTTCAGATGTATGGGTTAAATTTACCTACATGTAGGCTTGAAATTTATATTAAATTTTCATGGCAAATGACCAGACAGATATTACATAGGTTGTATATTGGCAAATGGTTATCAAGGCACGCAAGAGGTTTCTTTACAGATGGGTAAGAATATTTGCTAAATTCTTATTTATTATATAAATTTATTATAAATACCTTTGATGTCAGATTTAGTTGTTAATTCTGATCTTATTTACACGTTTTATTAATCTTTTGTTACGACTTCTATAAATTTGATTTTATTTGGCATTTAAAATTTTGAGTGTTAGTATTTTAAATATTGTTTTGGATTTTGTAATTGTTTTGCACATGAAGCAAATGTATATATTTTTGGCAATAATTTCACTTGTAATAACACAACAATCACAAGTGAAGAAATGCATAAAATGAATACGAAGGAAGTTATTTGTGCATGTTCACTTGCTAGGGTGGGAGAGCAAGGTACACCTTGTTGCTAATGGTGGTACTGGTCATTGCAATCCGAAACCAGTTGCTTGTGATAACCAATTCTTTAGTGTACTAGCAAAGGAAAGTTAAAAGTAATGTAACATCTAAACACAAATAAATAAAAATTGAATTTTTAGCTGTAGAATCGTCCTTTATGCTCTATGACTAAATTGTCGGATTATAAAGCCACATGAAAATCACGTCGATGGAAATTATTTCTTCTAATTCTATAATTTCTAGACGATCGTCATTGTTTAATACCTGAAATTTATGTGAATTGTTATTACAAGGACTATACCATAATTCATTCGTTTCTGATTAATGTCTGCAAATTAAAGTGTAATGTGAACATTAATTTAACATATTTATGTGATAGTAATGCATAAAATTAGGAAATATGTGTATTTGATTTGTGGTGTACAGCTGACTAACCGTTTAATGCGAACTGAAAAATACAGCAGTAGGTTATGCTTGACTATGTAACATCTACAGGATGTAAAATATTAAAATATTAATAAATTTGTTAACCTGAATAGCAACAACTAAGTATACATTAACAGGATTTAACTCATAAGCTGTTGATAGATCACCAGTACTTAACCTTTGTTGAGGTAGTATCATGCACTTGGCTGTGTTTCAAAATTCTTGTAATTCTGATCAATAGAAAACTACTACCCAAGTTAAAAATTCACCTTTTAAGGTAGCAACTGCTATACTTTCAGAACTATACTATAATGAACGCAATTATCTTGTCACTCTTAATTTGGTTTTATAGATTTTTCAGGGGGCGTTGGAAATCAATCTTTTTAATGTAACAATTTTATTTTTAATTAATCTTGTTTCGAAGATGATTTTTTAAAATTTTATTTCATTAGTGTAAACAAAAACTGTAAAAATTAAATTTACGAAAAAATCCTTTTAGACATTAACGTTTATAATTTAAAATTCTTGAAACATGGAATATCCCAAAGGATTTGTTATTTGCTCATTTAACAGGATTGCATACCCGTTATTCTATTATATTTGATCTTTTTTGTAATGTCATCAGAAATAATAATGACATGCCTATTGTTATAAACGTTAAGCTTGCTTAGAAATAGTAGGGCGAAGTAAAAAGTTCTTGACCTGACCAAGAAAGCTTACTTTCTTTTCTTATGTTATTTTTCGTCTGCCTATTTTTGCTACTGTTGTTAATCATTGATGAATACATATTATATACCATTGTCGGATACTTTCACTGATATGGACGAAAGTGGAACACTTTATGCCCATATTGGTTAGCCAACATATCTGTAACATACACTAGCGGAGGTTTATGTCTAAAATTAAAAAACAAATATTAACTCTACTGCTACGCAATAAATATTTACTCACTTTTGAACCAAATGTAGTGTTGTGCCTTAAACATAGCAGATTTGTAAGAAACATTGTTACTGCTAAGCCATTCTTGAATATCTGCTTTCTTAGAAGCTCTTTTGGGCACTGTAGTATGGTGCTATAGTACCTAGCATTATCCATTACGATTACAGGTGGTTCTTCTAAATTTGCTAAAAGTTGCTTTCACATCACTGCAAGAAATTTTCTTGGTTCATTTCTTCATGATGATCTGGATTTAATGATTTGGAAACTAATGCTAGTTCTGCACCAACCATAAATCCAGCAGTATGCACATCAACATATCTCGTTCCAGCAATTTATTACACTGCTGACACTAGTGTCTCTTCATGAACAGTCAATGGTTCCATTTTTAAAAAACTATGTTTATCCAATAAAAGCAAAGTGATAAGTTTCTTTGTTTTTCAATTCAATGGATTTTCGTAAAGAATCCTCATACATCAAAGCGATTTGGGGTAGTTTCAATAATCCACGATGAGGGCCATCTTTGCCATACTTAAATCCAATATTCCTAATAATACTCCACAATGATGACCTGTTTGCCTTACAAATTTCATAATCAGCAAGTGCTTGCCGCAATGAATCCAAAGAAACTTGTTTCTCTAAAACAATTTGCAATTATTTAATGAAGCACAATATAGATTTTGCATTTATTTAGTAATTGGTGATGGAATGTGGTGTGCTACTTTTTAAAAGATAACTTGTAAAATGATTTTATACTGACAAAATTGCAGTCTAAGCTGTTTAGCTTAATAATAAATGTTATGTGGGAATTTGTACTAGTGAGCATATTTTAAATATAATTGCATGTTTTTAATGTGTTATATATTCTTAATTAAATAGCCATACGCATGTTATACCGGGTACGGAATAATAGCCACCAATAATCAATACTTCCAGAGGTTATGTTTATTAAACTAAAGTAAGAGAACGAACAGTTATCAAAATTTTCACACATTCTGTAAATTACATTACGAATACCACATTTAGTAAATTCGTCAACTTGAGTAATAGGTTTTTTGTGAACTCGTTTCTTGGAAGTGAAGGGTTCATTGTTTTAACTGCCAGTGGCACAGCAGCTACCATGGCCAGATTGATATTTAAAGCAGCTGCTACATGCTAAAATAGAATTAATGAACTACAAATTGAAGTAAATAATTAAATTACCTTGCGAGCTGCTGTCAAAGGAATAAATGGACCACCGCTATCTCGTTCTTGTTCAAAAAACGCTATCAAATTAGCTACAAGTAGCTTCCCTCTATTTCCTAAACGTGAATCGAACATGGTTTATTTACCCAAACAAAAATAACACTAGCCTGTTCTAAAAAGAACAATTTTAAATGCAAGCAAGAATAACACAAAATGTGGGACAAACACTACGCAAGAGATTAATGACATGAAATAAGAACGCCAACGAAAATCTAACATAACCAATACAAGTAACATTAGTTGTCAACAAATGTCTCAAATGAAGGCAGCAACATTGCAAAATTTACAAACCGAGAAGGAAACTTTTTCTGGAGTTAGAATAAGACAAGAATATCATTTGTAGTTGATATGGTATGACGTCATTTGTGACGAAAGTCGGTTTAGAAATTGCAAAAACTATATACATATTATTCCTATAGTATTTAAAATGTGCTAGTATTCGTTATTTATTTATTTATCATATTTATTAACATTTAATCTTGTATATACCCTTGTACACTATTTTGACTTATGCAAAAAAAATTTAATTTTATAGCATCAATAAAGTTCTATTTTATTCTTTAAGACAGACTTAACCTCAAATTTTTATCAAATAAATGCAAATGTTAAATTAGAACAATCTCTGTATTGTAACAAATATAATAAAGAACTCTTTACATCTTGGACAGCATGTAAAGGAAATAATGGACCACCATTATTAAGTTCCAATTCAAAATTTAGCAGTAAGCTTTAAAACCAGTTCTTGAGAACTCTTGTCTAAATCTTTAGGTATGTTCTTACGATTAAAGGTGGAAAAATAATCTAAAAAATGAAGTTCTGAAAAGAATTTTAAGACAAATGTAACAAATCTAATTTGTAAAATCGATAAAAAACAGGATGCAATTACAGCTGATAGATGCAATATTATAATTAGCAAAAGTAGTAGCGGCAATATCACGATGCGCTGCCCATCTTTAGAATATATTTCCTCTAATAATTATGCAGAGCTAGTTGGGGATTACATTTGACAATAAAAAGTTAGAGCCATGATGTAACTATGCTGATTTGTAGAACGGACTATAAATAGATGTTGTTTTGCCAAAGTTCCTTATTTGTTTATAATGATGTTGTTTAAATATCTTAATATAGATGTAACTAACAAATCGTTTTTGATATAGGGCATTTATTTAAGATGTCTAATATGTGAATGGAATTTTTGTATATTATGCTTCTTTGTAGGATTACCAGATATGAAGCTTTATCATCATGTAGAGATTTATCTCTAGTGTACCATAGTTTAAACCAGATTCATTTGGTTACTGGACCAGGAGTTAACTCACACATGTATGGACTTGTTTTATCTTTAACTGCTATAAACCTAGCTGAAGCTGCTGGTTCTAAAATGCCAGAAGCGTTGTTAGCTGACATCTATGTAGCTGCTGCTTTGAGAATGAAGACCAGTGCCCCTAGGTTTTGCCAATACTTAAATATATATTATTTGCAAATGGCTAAACAGGCTTTAGCCAAATGTTGTGATGTGACACCACAAAGATTAGAATGGCTATATACAAATTATGGATATCGATTTTTCCTTTCACAAAATTTCACATATGATTGTGACCCTGATAATGTGTTGTTTACAAAATTAGGAAATAAAGCCGATTCGATGGCTTATGTACTGAAGGTAACTCTTTTTATAAAAATAAGATTTTTATATAAATGATATTTTTCAGACGTATCGTGAGCATTTGATTGAAAAATCATTGCAAACATTAGTAGCGCCTGGAAGTAAGAGCAGTGAAGATGACCGGAAAACTGAAATATCAGATGTATTAAATTATGTTCAGTTACTATTTGAGAATGTTGGGCCAGATGTGCCAGCAGTATTTAATTCCACAGTTCTGTACAGTATGTATATGTCTGTATATTATTTAATGTGAAATACATACATGTCCCGTTCCATTATTAACACATTCACTACTATAGAATTAGTGGATTTAGCTTAAAACTGACTTATTTTTTGTATTAAAATTGTAAATAATCAGTTAAAATTTATAGTTCCCATTACTACTGCAATTGTTATATGATTATAATCTTTCACTATTTTTCAAAAACCGTGCACAAACACGTTGCAGCATTAAGCAGGGCCACGTCATGCTCCAACACGTGATGCACCAAAATTTTCTTATGAAAACAATAACTACAATATTTAAGTATTATGTCATGATTAGTGTACATTTCAGTAAAGATATAAAAAAATAAAACGTAATACTGCAATTCTAGTAAAAAATACTAACAATAATAGTAAAAATGTATTTCATTTGTGAAGTATTTAGCAGAATCTGATGAACTTTCTGCACATATATATAAATGGTGGCAATCCGTTTTTCTTTGGACTAGCAACTTATACATAGTTTATGCATTATTTTGGCAATCTTATCGTGATTCGTGCAGGTTCTTACTTTGCCATCCTTTCTGTTTCTGCCTGGCCTGTGCCTTTTACAGTTACAAATGCCCTCTCCCCTCCTCCCCCAATGATCAATGTTTTCGTATTCCTTCATATGTGGTGCTTTCAGGTAACCGACTCCTATATAATTTCTTCTTCCGTTGTGTTCAACCATGTAATTTACGCCCACTTTAAATCATATTTCATTATGGTCAGCGTCTGGTTAATACAATGTTTTGAGTTTATTTTATGCTTACCACACAAGTTCTCATGCTTACAGTTTATCTGTGGAAACTGTATCTACAAGTACTTATCACATTTCGATCTCTGCATTGTGGTTTTTTTAATATCATCGCCCTTTATTCTTACGATACAATGTATTTAAAAGAATAAATTTGTACTTTCTTATTTGAATTGTTTTTATAGCAACAAAAATTGAAATATCATGATTAATTAATGATTGTTTACACAATCTTTTATACAAAATTAAATTTTATTTCTTTCACATCTAATTTGTTGTTAGCGTAATACGACGCATTGTAGGATCTAACATCTCATATTAATGTAATTTCATCAAAAATCAAATGTTTAAATAAAAAACACACTCCATATATTTATTCAAAGTAAATTTTCAAAATGTTCTTCATTTCTAGCAACTCATAAATTACGCCTCTTTGTAATACACCTAACTGCATTGAGAATATGAATATTTGAAACGGAATTGAGACATTCAGTAAAATTCTCACTTAGTTCGTTTATGTTATTAAAAATGCTTTCAATATGACCTCAAAAAAGAAGGTAGGTGATATTAAATCCTGGGACTGTGGTGGCCATCTGACTGGTCCATTATTGCCTATCCAATTATTTATAAAGTAATTATTTAACAGTTTCAAAATTATCGCACTATTATGTAGCAGTGCACCATTTTATTCTCCAATGGTAGCATAAAAATTTTCAATAACACATTGGTGCAGTATTTCATGGTATCTTTGCCTATTTAAATTTTCTTGAAAATGTTATGACGTAGATTTCCAATTAGAGCACTCCACACGTTTAAATCAAAACTTCTTTGCTCTTGGACAGCAAAAGTTTGATGAGAATTAACATGAGGCCACGTGTACATTATGTCGATTAAAAATTCCTGCACTACTAATGTATGCTTCATCTGACCAAATTATATTTTCATAAATAGTTATGCATTGGAGCCATCAACAAATCATTGTGTTGGCTTATGAGAATTTAAGAACCAGATTTTGCCGAATGTCTTGTAAATACCAATGACTAAATTGAATTTGCTCTTTTTTAATTAGGCATGACCTAAATTTGTTTGTCTTCAGTATATGGGAAGCTGGATTCCGAAACTCCTGCTTGTTTCAATTTGGCGAGAGTACATTGTAGAATTTGCTATCATAATGATAGAATCTTCGTCCATATCCTGAATATTGTAATTTTTTGTTTTTGGTTTGTAAAAAATTCTATCACTGGTCATATTTTCTTTCAATCTGTTATCTTCGTTCTGGATAGCAATATCGAAATATAATTCAACTGCAGCATTACAATTGTTATCACTTTGAATAAAGCATTTCAACATATTGTATTTTTCGTAATTTTGTTAAGCCATTTGTACTATAATCTATTTACCACATATATAAACTACTTAACTTTGCCACTGCTTTAAATGATGGAAGCCTACTATCAGTAAACTACCAATGGAATAAGTTTTTATAAAAATATTTAGTTTTTAATAAAATGGTATTAATATTAAATCATAAATCCTTCATGTTATATATTATTGAAAAGAAAGAAAAGGAGTGGTTTTAACTCTGTAATTTAACTGTGTATGTAAAAAAACAATTTTATGTTACAACTTTAAAAAAACTTTATTTAAAAACCGAGTACGGCATGGAATTTACTCAAAAAAGTACCAAAAAGGAATAAATCGTTTTTCTCTAATTTGATCAAAAATCGGAACATCACCATGTATCAAAAATTGAGAAAATCGAACTTTTGGCTATAACTCGAAAACAAAAAGCAAATGTTAAATTTGTTTTACAATGTTATCTTTCTCGAAAAAAGATTTCAAGGATTTGTGCTTCATTTTTCTGTAATTGTTATAGTGTCGTCATAAACTAAAGCCCCGTAACTTCCAAATTTTCATATCTGCAGGTTATGCATCCAATCTATTTATTTATAGTACTTTTACCTTCAGACTAAGCTAAAAATCATGAATTCATTCTTTGAATGCTCAAAATGAATACTTTATGAACCCCATAATTAACATTTTGCCAAGATCTGCTAAGCTAAAACTGAGTAAGTATCATGAAATAGTCTAAAACCTAGTAACTACCGTTGAGTTACGTAGTTTTTTTCCTAACACGAACTTACGGTGCTTTTACTTTGTATAATCCAGCTGTTGCACGTGGTAATTAGGCAGTCGTTGCAATTTCTTGCAGATTAGTGCGTGTGTTGATTCCATCTTTGCACCCTTCCTTTTAACAGGTAGGAATGGGTGTACTACAGAGTCTAAATAAAACTCTGGCGGGACTAGCGTCGACCGTTTGTGGCTGCGGTAGATTGCAAAAGACTATATCTCAGGGGTTTAGAGAACAAAGTTAAATTTTACACATGGGAATGTTAAAGAGATGCAATTTAGAACGTTACAAAAGAAAATACCTTAATACAACTTATATATTGACGTTTAGTTAATAACATCAATAAAAAAAATTAAATATATATATCGTTATTTTCTTACAACCAAATTTTCATATGATAAAATCACTGAGTGTAGTTTATATATCTACACTCTCATAATTTTAAATTTTGTCTCAAACTCTTCCAGATAAGATATTAGAAAATCTCAATTTATTATTGTAATTAGACACAATTTTAAATTAACGTTCGAAATAAAAGGAAATCAGAAATACGCTTTGTTGTATTTAACATTAGTTAAGAGATTTTTAATTAAACATTTAAATTGAAGATAACCTCAATACGCACAAAAAAGGGTTTCATGAAAACTTTTCTGTTTACAACTCTTTAGGTTATATAGAAAAGCTAAGCAAAGATAATATTAAAATAGTTAAGGTAATAAAGTTATGACTATATTTTACATGCATAATTTTTCAGATAATTGAGATTTAAAACGTAACATATGCACGTTGTTCTGTCACAAAAATACATAAGATAAACTCCTACCTGTATTCCAGATATATGAAAGGAAATGTATACTTAAATGTCGAGCTTACGGCTTGTTCAGAACTATAGGATCTTCTTACTGTTTGTTGAGACGAACACCATCGTTAATTATTTTGGTTGTTACCTCAAACTTCTAATTTGTAAGAGCTAATCCTTGTTTGTTCCACAGCCATATGTTTCATCAACGAACATCTGATTTATTGTAGAAGGTACATAAAACATCAATATAACATCCTTGAACGATAAAAGATAATATTTGTAGGTAGTAAAATTAATGCATAGGTTTAGATAGCCTAGCATAGATAATGAAATTCTTCATCAGAGAATATTTTACTGGAGAATATAGCACCTGAAGATACTTCAGGAAGGAATATGCCACGGGAAAACATGCCATCAGAAGATATGCTACGGGAGGATGTGCTAGGATAGGACCCTAGAAAATAAACGTGTTTCAAAAACGAAATATTGCAATACGCCACGAGGAACAGTCTAAAAATTTATCTATAAACAGCTTATCATTCATTAATATTTTGAACGGGTTATTCAGGTAGGCTTTCTTCATAAGCATTTTGCTTATATTCAGGTACGACATCATGACCTTAGAAAGGACCTCTTTATCGGAAGACGACATGTGCTCAAAAAAGACCGTTAGATATCAAGACAAACTAAAATTTCTTCTCGTTTACAGATAACCACACATTTTGAGAGAGGGGCAAAACAAGAACACTATCCTAAATAACTGAATCATATATACACCAGTTGTGTATTTTATGGACATTATTCAAAGGTTAACCAATAGGAAAATTACATGTGATCTTAATTATTTATATTATTTATACAAAAGAAAGAACATTAAATCAAGACCAAAGATCGATGTATATAGTGTATTATTTAATAATACTAAAGAGAAATTTTACACAAATCAAAACTAACTTTTGATTGTAAGTGGTATTTAGTATAAACTTAAGACGAATAACGCTTTTATATTGAAGGAAATTGGACCACAATGTAACATGGCAAGAGAACTGAATTGACATGTTACATCTTTTGTTTAATAATAATTAGTAAATAAATGTGTAATATGGAATCAAATTAACAATTGATAACGGATTAAATAGTACCTAAAAATTTGAGTTTCAAATTGAACAGTATAGTTGCATTTATATATTTTATTAGAGTTAAACAATGGAAAATTGCATTGTCTGTGTTGTTGCATAATATTCTTTCTGTCTTATCAGACTTCTTTCAAGTTGTTAGAATTGACTTCTATTTTAATGCTTATTTCTTTCAAGCAAAACAAACTATTTCCTTCCGATTATTTTATTTTTATTACATCAAAAACTGACAATTACAGTAATAATTATTTTTTAACAACTACCATGGTTACTATAAATTTTTAATACCAAGTCAAAGGACTTTACACTCAAACATGCACTATTTTGCTTTTTTGAGCAGCAACATTTCCTCCATCCTAGTGTTCTTCAGACACGATTCTTTCACCAATAGAACCGAACGTCTCTAAACCTTGAAAAACATCCTTTCGCCAACTTTTGCTATAGAGACTCCCATATCAACTGTCCGAACCTGCTTATCATTTCCTGGAAATGTCTTAATGATGATCCTTTTTTTCCAGGAACTTCTTGGTAGTCGTCTTTCAAAATGACTACATCATTTACTTTTATAGATTCTGTTTTGTCCTTCCATTTCAGTCTTCGAATCAAAACTGGAAGACATTCGTCGGTCCAGCGTTTCCAGAAATCATTTGCTAAATGTTGACGGTATCTTCATGAGGATCTATATTTATTTTTATCGAAATACACTTCAGGTATAGTTGGGGCTTTTAGGCAACTCATTCTCAAAAAAATCTAAGTTCTCATGTGCAGAACTTCTAACCAAATTTACAGATATGTTGTTATCAAAAATATAAATATTACATATACATTAAAAACAAGATGTCGAATAACTCGAAAACCTTTCGACTTAGAGCATTGGTGCTTTGAGAAAATATGTTCAGGAGGTATGGAGCTATGAGAGCTATGAGAAAATATGCTCAAGAGGTCGATATTAACCTAAAACTTTATTTATTTTTTGCTGGAGTGAAGTTTATCATAGTCAAAATTTCGACTTTAAAGTCGAATAACTCGAAAACTAATGAGATATCGAAAAATGGATAGCATATTCTTAATCAGCATAAAAAACTGAACAAGATCCATATATCAAATGTTTGTAAAACGAAAAAAACCTGCAACGGACGACGGCGGCGACGTAGCGATCCTATTAACCTAACTTACTTCGTAAGTTTGGTTGAAAATAATTTGGTGTAAGACACTCGCTATCATTTGGATCTCTTTTCATACCTCTGTATAAAATTGTTTGGCTCGGCCAGTCTTTAGAATTCAGTTTCACTTGATGATACATTTCCTTTATTTCTCATGTCAAATCAATAGGAAAACAGTGAAATCGCATTAAAATACTGGCAAGGAGTTCAGCATGTTCAGTCCTTTCAATAAAAAATCATTTAACGATTTTCTTCTAGAATTTGCTGCCGCATCATAAACTAATTTTTCCTTCATATTTTTCATTGGTATAAAATACTCTTTCTGAATATAGTCCTGCAACTTTTCGCAACAAAGAGGGGCAAGTTCTGCATTTCGGTTAATTTTCCTTTTCGTTAAATGTCATCATTGTATAGCCATGTTTCTGGTCTCAGTTAAAATGGCATCTTGAAGGGTAGCGATCTTAAATTCAGCTTCAAGTTCATTTTCTAAAATCTGAGAAGGAAGTGTTAAGTGAATTGAAACTTCATTTAATGACTTCAGAATGTTTCTTTTTTATTCTCAAGTGCATCACTCATTGGAATAGCAAGTTCTGCATAACTAAAACGTGTTGGTGGACAAACTATTCGCTTTCTCTTTCAAATTTTTGTGGTTTCATTCTTAAATAACTCATTTAACCAGTTCTCTAAACGATTTTGTCTAGTCTAATTAGTTGCTTTCGTATGTATAGATCACGTTGCGGTCACTATTTAATAATGTTGTTGCATCATAATATTTCTGTCTTATCTGACTTCTTTCAAGTTGTTAGAATTGACTTCTATTTCTTTCAAGCAAAACTAAAACTTTTCCTTCAGTTTAATTTATGTTTATTACATCAAAAACTGACAATTACAGTAATATTAATTTCTTTTCAACTACCATGGTTGCTATAAACTTTTAATACCAAGTCAAAGGACCTTACACTCAAACATGCACTATTTCGCTTATTTGAGCAGCAACAGTCTGTATTTCTTACTTGGACACTGTGCAGTTATTGGCATTAATTTTTACTAATATATAGTTATGTATTTTACATATTTGCATTTTACCATCCAAAATTATTTCTTTTTTATCTTTTAGAGTACGAGGATGAAGTTGCTCATTGGTGGACTAATATTTTAGCAGCTGCTGTTTATTGGTTATTAGGGAATGACCACAATGTTGAAAGTTTACACAAACATATAGAAAATTTCCCTAAAGCATTATCATCTTCTACAGATCCGTTGCCAAAAGCAGTGTTAGCAGCATATATGGCCAGAAGTACTTACCTCACAAATGGAACTAAGATACCACAGAAAATAAATATGCACCAGTTGGAAGTAGCTGGACAGTTATTAGAAAATAGTTTGAACTACAGTAGCTGCAAACAACACAGCTCTATAAGTAGGGTACGTAATCTAATGCTGACTATTTAAATATATAGGTCGTATTCTACTACATACAACATTTGTGGATTTTGTTATTGACTAGAATGCATTGCAGTTGCATTGCATGTCATTCAATAGTGCAATGTCAATTTCAATGCAATCTAGTTGGTAATGTTAACAACTTTGGAATACATGTTTTGTAGTGCAAGATTTTTTCCATACTACATGGTAAGACTACTGGTTGTCATATTTAGTTTTATTGTATTTAAAAATTTTTAACAGATTAAAAAAGTAAGTGGGTGTGAATTTGCTGAAACAATGTTTGATTTTGTATATTATCTTATTCTACATGGTTTTTAAGAGTGTGTTTACTACCATTTAGTGTAAATGTTTATATTTTTGTTTTTAGTTTTAAGTTATTCAACGAATGATATCCACTTTGGTTAGTTTATAATTGTATTTAATATTTTACCAAAGTTCCTAGCAGGATGAAATAAAAATACTAGTTGCAGACTGGCATATTATTAAGGACAATAGGTTTAGATGTTTACCTTTTTAAACAGGCAAGCTCTTTATAAATACAAGGACGATTGTTTTCCAAGATCCAGTCGGTCACGAAATTAAAACCACAGTTAATAATCTATAGGAACACTGTGGCACGATTTAAATAAAATTAAATAAAAACCCTTATCCACAAAAAATATTTAAATTACTAGATACGTATTTCCGACCACTATGTGGTCATCATCAGTAGAAAACCTGTAATTAAAAAAAAAAAAAATTAGCTGTTGTTCTGGAACACTTCAGAGGATATTCTTCTCACCACTTAGGCTGAAGTGAACCTTTCCAACCTATAATTTACTATATTGTTGCTTTAAACACTATCGAGGATATTCTCCTCACCCGCAGGCTGGTGTTCTCAACAACAAACAAGTGAATTGTGACATTATAACTTAAATCTACTTAATTTATATTAATTCTAAATCTACTGAAGCGGAACCAATTTAATCTTGCTTTCTCATTGGTTGTTAACCAATAGGGAAAGCAAAGCAGATGGCCCTATTGGCCCTTTATCGGTGTTTAAGAGGGGTCCTTTATGTTTAACAATTTTAATTGATTCATAGGCATTTAAGGAGGAAAACGTTGGTACCGCTTTTAACAATTTAACATTTTCTAGTTTAACGGGGTGGCTGGTTTAAAATATATGTTTGGCGACCTGAGACCTTTCATATTTACCATATTTGAAGTGAGCAATGTGTTCTTTAAATCTTGTTGTTATATTCCTCTTGGTCTGACCAATATATTTTTGAAAACACCCTGGCCCTGCACAACTAATTTCATAAATCCCCGACTTTTGCAATTTTTCCACCTTGTCTTTTGGATTACCTAGCAAATCTTTAATTTTATTAGTATTAGTGAAAGCAATTTTGAAATTACACTGTTTGAATATTTTATCAAGACCCTTTGTGGTTTTGTGAAACGGAACTTTAACATATTTAACATTATCGTTAGAGGTGGTTGATTGCAAAGTCGTTGATTTACGGATGTTGATCCTATTTTTACACTTTATAAAAATATTATCTATAATATCAGAAGAGAAACTATTGTAATTCGCTATTTGTTTAATAAGAGCAAATTCCTTATTAAATCTGTTTTTAGTTAAAGGGAAATTCAATAATCTATTAATTAAAAAGTTAAATGAAGCCAACTTATGTTGTATGCTATGATTAGAGGAAGACAAAATTTATTTAAAACCACAGTGACAATCCGATGATGCTTTGTGCAGTGATCTGGAGTGTCTCCAGTATGCCTGTCGATCGTGTCATCTCACAGTTGTCAATTCTGAGTGTCCAGTAAGCATGCCTTGATCAATAGTCTTTCGCCAAGTGTGAAGTGCATGCTGTCATTTGATTTCTTCATGCTGATGGGTTCATTGCAGCTGAAATTCATCGACAAATGAGTAATGTGTACGGTAAAACTTTCATGAGTGACAGGCAAAGTGTGGCAATGGTGCAGGAATTTTGAAGCAGCATGTACCTTTAGTTTTTGTAGTTGGGTGTCGGTTAGACTAATAGAAAGATTATTTGCTCTTGCTTTTTGTAGGTTTGCGTTATTCTTTATTGAAAAAAATTAAACACCAGACAATGACATGCATTTTTTAACTTGAGCGGTCATGATTGATTTGTTTACTTCAGCCAAACACAGTGCTTGGTTTCATTACTTACCATAAAATTAGAATTCAAAATTTGAAATAATGCCAAACATACCGTCTCTCTTGAAACATTAGTTTCGAAATCTTCTAACAAAATTTAAATTGATTAAAGCAATTTACAGATTAAGGCACAAAGAAATCAGTATGTTGAACAAATGCTAAAATTAACAGAACATTTTTAACAGTAAACAAAATGCTCACTTGTATTGCTAACCATATCAAAATTCATTATAAATAATATAGCCAACTACAGAAGCTACTTAAACTCTGACGATGATTTAAAATTAAAAATTGAAAGCGCTCTGTATGTAGTTCATATTATGTTTGCATGATTATGCACATCACAATTCCGACTTCATAATATAATTATTCCTGTATAACATCGTTTCTTAATAGAGATAAACAAATCTTTGTAATTCCACTAATTACTCCACTTGCTGTCTTCGTATCATTTCATCGGAACCAGGATGAACTTCTGTAATTCTGCATATTGGGCAGTGAATTGGAGATATGTGGCATCTTCTTTGAAAATGACTAGCGAGTCTGGCAATAATTGAACTTCCCTGATGAAACACCATTTAATACACTGATGAAGTTGATCAAGATAATCATCGGTCCACCTTCGCCAAAATCGTTGTGCCATTCGACAAACATGCTGACATCGACTCGTGTTTTCATATCAGTTTTTGCTAAGGAACAGCTGTTAACGTCTCACCAATAATAAAATGATCTGGTGTGAATGCTTCCAGGTCATTTGTCAGATAAAGAGATCAAGGGGTGGGAATTAAGTATTGCTTCGATCTGCGTTAAAAGAGTATAAAATTTCTCGTAAGTAAAGCTAAAGTCAGAAGTAAGTGATATTTAAAGGCTTTTACAGTAGCCCCCCAAATGCCTCCCATATGAGAAGATCTAGTAGGAATAAAGCTCCATTCTATATTGGATTGATTCAAATATGCTTGAATCTTTGACTGTTGTAAAACTTGGTTGATTTTTATTAATTTTTTTATTGGCACCAACAAAAGTGGCCTTTTTGTCTGAATATATTTTTCGGCATATTCTGTGAGCTACCATAGGTTTTAGTGCGTTTAAAAAGTTCAAGTACCGATTTAATGTGTACTGCTTTACTTGCTAAACAAATAAAAGTACAAATCTATCTCTCAAGGATTCATTTGTTACGAAATTTTGTTTGTTTAATTTGGAAAGTGCCCGAATGATTTGTTCCACAAAAGGAGAAAATGTGATTCGGTGTTACACTTGCTTCTAGCACATTATCCATTTGCTGCTGCAAACTAGGTGGTTCAACTTGGAAGCAAATTTTGCAAGTTCTAATAATAGCTCGAGTTCTTGGTATTAATCTCAATGGCCAATATTGTACGCGAATTGCAGAGAATGTGGTCATAATTCCAATGTAAACATGTTTTTCATGCTAATATTTTATCGGCAAAATGGCAAATAAACGTTTTGTAGAAAGTACGATAGGAAATCTTTGATTGTATGATAGCTTAACAAGCCTTCCCTCTACTCATAGCACCTCAATGGATATAATGAAAGGTTTCAAAGTACCTCAATTTACTTTGGTTTTTAACACGTTTGTGTTTATTTATGTAAGCTATGTTTTCGCTGAATGCTTCTGTTTATACGGCTCTGTTTAGCTTAGAAAGCTGCAATGGACCCGATTGCCTCAGTTCACGAGGAGCTCTACACCAGGCAACAACCTTCATAGCGTTGTAAAATTGGAGTACCTTTCAAAAATGTCATATTGAACAGTCAAAGTCAAGGCTATTATTGCACCCTTTTTAGTTCGTGTACCTCTCCTAAACATTTGAAATAATTTGAAATATGCTTGTTTGCAACTAATGTTTTAAATTCTTGATACATATAAGATGGACCACCATAATTGTAAACTTAATAACTCCTGATGTTCAACATCTCTTGATTCTCGGAACACCTAATATGATACCAATTATTAATTGGAGTTGATTTTGCATATCTCTGATGTCCTATTAGATACAAAGGTTTGCCAAGTGTGAGATTCACTCACTAACCAAGCCAGTCCTATTGTCTGGGTGGCCACTCGCCGGGAAATCCTGGAAAAGTGGGAAATATGTGGGACTTTTTGTGACCGGGAGTAAGGGCGTGAATTGTGCATAAATTCAATGCCCAAACCGGGCATTTTTGCTTTAATGTTCTTTTATGGCTTTTTCAGAGTCAAATTTAGGAAACCTATATAAATGCTATTTAATACAGTATCCAATATCGATTTTTTTTTTGTATAGCTCTCAACTCTACTTTACAAGACAATCGCGCATGTGTATCACACGCCAAATAATTCTTGTCGTATTAATGTCATTTGTCAAGCAAACGCTGAGCAGTATTAACTTGTTGTATTTAATAGTGGTAGTAGAAAGTGTTTTGTGTTTGTGTAAACCGTAAACATTCTTGTATGTTACAAAAGTTGGGCTATTATGATTTGTGAGGAGCAGATTGAGTGTTTAAAACTGGTTTCGATTACAACATATAAATTTACACAAAGGAAGTTTACAGGTAAGTGCATTAGTGCCTGAAATATTTCAGGATTCTTTTATGCTAAATATTTATTATTGCAATTTAAAAGCTCCTACCCCAAATATCTTTGATATGGATATTTTAATTTTTAAGTGCAGTTAAAGAGATGAATAAACACATCACAAAATATAAAGTATTAGATATTTAGAGAATTACTACCTAATTTTATCTGAACAGAATTGATACAATTCTGTTTATAGCCATATATTATAAAATTCCTACTCTTGAACCTTTTGTTTTTATTTAATTCCAGAAACGAAAAAGCAATAAGCAACATTGTTTGATATGAATTAAAATGTCAAAGTACTAACATGGCAAGACAGCTTTTCAAGACAAAGGCATGGATTCAGCGGGTGTCTACTAATGTATATTCGGCCAAGTGCCGTGTATGTCCTGCAACAATTATTTCTCTTTCATCTATGGGACGTCAAGCTCATCAGTCATATGAAGGGACAAAAACATCAACAAAAGGTAAATTCTGTCACTGCATCTCCGCATTAAGTGCATTTTTCAATATTGATCGTGCAGCCACAATATCATTACACCTTACAGGCCCATCGATATTAACATCTGATAATAAGATATCTACCCATTCGCCTGCATGTGGAACAACTAGCAACATATCAGACCTCTTATGTGGCACTACACCGTTAGGAGAATCTGGAATGAAACGATACTTGCTTAATGAGGAAGTAACCAAAGTCAAAATTATTTGGCCAATTCAATGTCTAATGTTACACACATCTTTCAGAAGTGCAGCAAAAGGCATTGAAGCTATAAAAATAATGTTCTCCGGCAGCCAAATAGCAAAGAAAATGGAGTTACACACAACAAAAGTGGGGTACCTAATTGTCTATGGTTTATCGCTTTACTTTAAGAACGAATTGGTCAATACGGTATAGCAGTGTACATGTTTTGTAATAAGTTTTGATGAGTCAATGAATAAAATTTCTCATAAACAGCAAATGGACATTGTTATTAGGTACTGGAGTGATGAAAAGAATGAAGTAAGCACTAGATATTTGACATCAGCTTTTTTGCATTCCACTACAGCAGCTGATCTGCGACAATCATTGATATAATCGCTTGCTCCTTTGGACATTACCAACACTTTGCAGGTATCTATGGACGGTCCAAATGTTAATATAAAGCTGTTAAGTGTATAAAGTGTATATAGGTAATGAGCAAGAACACAATAAAAAATTAATTGATTTTGGTAGTTGTGCATTACATGTAGTGCATCATGCTTTTAAGATAGCTATGCTTGCCACAGGATGGGACATAGTTAAGTTTTTGAGATTTCTCTATAACTTTTTCCAGGATTCACCTGCTCGACAAGGTGATTTTATCCAAATATCAAACAGTAAAACATTTCCAAAGAAGTTTTGTGCTGTGAGATGGCTAGAAAACTCTGAAGGTGCCCAAACAGCCATTGACATTCTTCCAAAAATAAAAATGTATATTGAGTTTAAGAATAATAAAAAGATAAGTTCATCGTTAACAAGTTATAATCAAATAAAGGAATGCATGCAAGACCCCATGTTGGGACCAAAATAGCATTCTTTAAAACATTAGCGTCAGATTCTGAACTATTTTTAAGAGAATTTCAGTCTAACTGGTCGTTGGTACCGTTTCTGCACACTGCATTAAACAATTTAACCAGAGACGTAATGAAACGATTTGTTAAAACTGACAAAATTAAACTAAATGTTGATTTGAAGAATGAAGATAATCTTTTATCATTTAAAAAATAGACCTAGGATTTTTTAAATTTTTTTTAAAATGGTACTAATTTAAAATCTACCAAAGAGGTAACTTAAATCATAATGAATTTTCCTCCTCAAAATAAATATAAAAAAAAACGACTACTAAGCCTTTCAATAATGCAATCGCACACTTCTTTAATAACCATCCTCTCAATTGTATAAATAGAAACATGTTAAAAAATGTTGGCTGAAATGCAGACACAAAAACGGTAGCAGTCTTTTGAAATGCTCCAGATGTATGAGGACGATAGCATGGACAGACAAAGATAATAACAAATAAGTTACAGAAATAGTATGGGAACAAGGATATCTGGGGAAAAAGAGAAATAGTAGGGCGGAATACGTTCTAAGGCATTTTTGGGGAATAGTATGTGATATATTACAAGCAGAGATAGGAAAAAAGAGGTAGATGTAGACCTAGATCAGACAGTTATAGATGCAAACTGTGCATATTTCAGGGAAATCTGTAGGTTAGTTCAGAATAGGGAATGATGGTACGCGTCTAACCAGTTCTAGGACTGAAGACCTAATGATGATGGTACTAATTTTGTCCCACGGCAATGCTCAAGTGGAAAGGTGCTTTTCGATTAACAAAGAATGTATGGTGGAAAATCTGAAAGAAAAATCTTTGATTGGATTTAGAACTGTATATGATGCGGTGGCTGCTGAGGGTGGTTTGGACAACCTAACAGTTACAAAGGGCATGATTCATGCTACACACAATGCTAGTGAATGATACAAGGAAGTACTTCAAAATTCTAAAGCATTACAAGGGGAGCGTGAAAAAGTCCAAGAAGAGCGCAAACGAAACGACTATTTTAAAGGGTTTGCAGTGCAAAAAGGCAAAGATAATGGAACAGGCGAATAAGGAAAGCGAAGACATCGATTGTCAAATTAAGGCTCTTAGCAGCAAAATATACATAGGTAAGCATCACAATTGTCAGTGCTTTTGCTAATAATTTTTTTCAGCTACACTGGTTATGTTTTTATGTATAAATATATTACATAATTACTGTATGACTAATGTTGGCATCAAATTTTTAATTTTAAATAATTGTGTATTCAATTATGTAGTATTGCGAACAATAAAATATTACATTTAAAACTGAAAATAGGCATATTTTTTCTTAGTAATTGTGTTTGGAAGGTACCAAATATGGACTATAAATTTTTTGAAATTTTGTCTGGAAAACCTGGAATTATGCATGAATTTTGTTCTTCCTATTTTGTGGCCACCCTGTTGTTGAGTGAGTCCAAAAGAAAGTTTTATTTATTTTTATTGGGCTTAAAGACTTATTAATGTTTGAATAGAGCTGTGCATAAGACACCACACAATTCAAGTTGTGGTATGCAGACTGGTTTAACAGGGGCTACTCTGGATTTAGCACAGAGTAACTGCACACGAGTTGCCAAGTTGTTTTGTAATTTGATATAAATTGCTGCGCCACATGAGATTTCACATGCATCAGCAAAACACTATTTGAATCGACATGGCATTGGGTAGAACAACACTTCTTGGAATAAAAATAGAGGGCAAGGGTTCCAATTGAGTTTGAAATGCTCTCCAATTAATATGTAATGTAACTCTAATGATTTATCTCATTGTAATTGTAGCAACCACAGTTTTTGTAAAAATATCTTTGTATGAACACTATTGGTCCTATAGGACTAAGAAGGTCAAATATTTGAGCGGTGTAAGAAAAGATGGTCAGTTTTAAAGGTTTTTTTTATTGTTTTAATTGATATTGGTTTGTATTCAAAATTGTCAGACGTGAGATTCCAAGCCAGTCCCAACATTTTAGTGTTATCGTTATAGGAAATGATGTAATGCTCAGGATTATTTTGACCGTTTAAGTATCTTAAAACTTTTTGATTATTCGAAGAAAATTTTATTAAGGGAAAGCAACTATCTTCCAAAATTGAAGATAGATTGTTAGCAATTTTTAAGGCAGATTCCATAGTATCTGCACCCATTAATAGATCATCCATGTACATATCTTGTAATATAATCTTCCTTTCCCAAGGGGAAATAATCTCGTGCATCTAATGCTAGTTTCTTTAAACAGCGGGTTGCCAGAAATGAAGCCGGAGCGGTACAATAAGTAATTGTGTTGAGTTGGTAGTTTTCAAGCTCTAATTCAGTCAGCACACCATACTATTTTTTGTAATTTACACTCTGTTGGATCGACCTTTATTTGTCTATACATTTTAGCTATCCCGCCAATTAACACAATGGTATACCTCCTAAAACGAATCATGATTGTAATAAAGTTGTTTTGGATAGTAAGGCCAATAAGTATATCATTTAAAGATAGCCCTCTATTGGTTTTAGAGAATGTGTCAAGTACCACACACAGTCTTGTTGTTAAACTGTCTACCTTCGGCACTCTTTACTGACTTAACCACCAGTGATGTTAAGAACTCAAAATCGTAATTTACAGTTTAAAAAGGAGCAAACCCAGAATTCTGGAACAAAAAAGGGTAATCAATAGTACACAAACTGTGTTAACCAAATCTGCGCTGTTTAGTGGCAGTGTCAAAAACGTGGCTGCATTTAAGTAGAGTTATGGGAAACAAACAAACTCAAATTGTTGAAGCATCTCAAATTTTAAAATACACAAAGAAGGATGACCTCAATGCTGCCTACTTTAAGATCGGTACTAGAGATACTTTAAACTATTTTAAACTAAGGGTCCCTGGCGATATTGCAGATAAAATTTTGTCACCTTCTATTGACCTCACGATGTTGTGGTATGCTTTTTTTTAATTCAAAGCCAGTGGCAAGAATAAACTTGATTATAAAAATAAGGCCAAAGGAATATTACAAAGCACTGATGACTGTAAGAAATTGACAGATATTGAGCCATCTGTTTTGTGACTAACTAAACTGCAAGATACTACAAAACATACATTTATATTCAATGTTTTTACCAAAATATACGTGGTCTTTACATAAAACTGCTGATTGTTACCGTACAGTATGTTCTTTCAATTTTGAAATTATAGTATTGACTGAGACTTAGTTAAGAAACAATATGTCTGTATATGTACCTTTTCCTAGTACTTACACTGTCATTCACACCAACAGGAATTACTCGGCACGTGATTGTGACTGTGTTGGTGGTACTTAGGTGGCTATTCCATCTACTCTTAATACTACTGAACTGGCAGATAGTTCTGGTATGCATTTTGAAGACAGGTAGTTATACAAAATATCGAAGTGGAAGTGTGGGAATATTTGGAAAAAAAATATTTAGAAATGTAAAATTGAACGTAACAGGTTCTATTAGCTTGATAAACCTTAGCATAAGTAAAACTTTTAACCCTTATACGTATTATGCACTATGTATGTAACCATAATAATTTATTAAGTGTTAATTAGATGTGTAGATTATGATTCCTTCATATTATTCTTATATAGGTCAGTATTAATTCCCCCTTCAAAACTCCTTCGCCCGCGTTATCAATCCCGCAATTCCTATTTAGGATTGCAGTTTCATAACACCCCTTGCAATGGCCAGTGAGTACAATAATGTCTAAATTACGCCACCCCCATAGAATACTAACCCACGGTGTAAAGCATAGGTAACATATGCTGATACCAGCATATGTTCTCGAGCATGAAGAGAACAAAGCTTAAACATTTAGGAAGCTTGATTTTCATGATCTATCAACAATGCTCCAAAAATACAATGTAATAGTTTAAATAATTTAACATAAAATTGCGTCTTAACTGAATTCTAAAGGGTGTAATAAATTCATATATAACAATATCATAGATTCACATGATCGGTTATTATTACATTGTAATTAAATTTATTTTTAACTTTCAGTTATACATTTTAATTACAGATAATAGGTTGTTACCTGTGACATTGACTTAACTACTTGAATGAAATTTACTCTATCACGGAGACGTAACAGTAATAATGCACCACCTACCGTGCAGTGGTGAGGGGTGAATTCTATGAAAATAAATGCAAATCTTTTAGGCGTATACCAACGCTTTCGCCTAATGGAAAAATCTGAACTTTCTCCATAAGTCGAAGACTTATTGCGTAACGAAATTTTTGTAATAAATTTCAAACACAAAGAGTATTTTCATGTAAAAATATTATAATAGTTAATATATATTAGTAAAAGGTTGTTTAATTTTCTTGGGTATATAGTCCAAAGTGATTAAAATATATGACTAATTTGAAATAGTTTTATTTAAACTTGACGTTTTGGCACATACTTTGTGCCTTTTTCAAAAGCTATACAAGAATGGAAATAGCAGAAAATATATAAATATATAGATGTAACTTACTTCAAGCATTAAAACAAGTAATTGAAATTAAAATGAAAAAATGATTGACAGTTAAACTTAAATACAAGAATTATACAGTACCGATATTAAAGAGGTAACGTTGGTAACGAGGATTTGTAGAAATGCGGTTTTAAAATTTGCAGCAGTACGTTACAGCATGGACAGTAATTATAAAAATACATAAAGATATTGAATTAATGTAGGTGATGTTGATGTTGTTTGAATTGACTAATGTTATACAATGCAGAGTACATCTTATGAATATTGTCTACATCCAGTCTATTATTAATTGGATTTTGTTCTTTATTAATATGAAAAGATTCTAAAAACAGCCTAATCTTGTAATCCGGTTCATTATCTAAAATGACAGCATCTTCAAAAAGAGGTTTGTGCTTGGTGGTAAATACGTGGGACACTAAAGCACATTTATTGGAATCCTTACCACAATCACTTTTGTGCTGGGTCAAACGATTTCTCAACCACTGACAAGTCTGTCCAATGTAACAGCTGTGGCAGGCTACATTATATATACAGTGTGTACAGTATAAAATGCAGTACATGGGGATCTTGGAAACTGTAGGAGATACGATCTTGGTTAAATGGGACAAAAGTTGCATAATCATGAGGGTATCTCAGATCGGTTTTCAAATTTCAAAAATTTTTCATAGGTTGCTAGATAGAGGCAAAAAACACAAAATTGACGATTTCTTTATTTGCTCGTAGTTAGTCTACTAATTGAAATAGAATGTTCAAATTTGGTACATTATGGTAATTCTCCATTGTGCTTCACATTTTCAGCTTAGATTTCGTTTAGGGCATCTAGATTTTGCGTGACGATGTTCAACTTTTTATTTTTAAATAGCCGCCATATTGGATTTTTACATTTTTGAAATGCTGACAAAAAACCCTTTCCAAAGAGGTATAACATGGCTATGTTTGATTGAATCAAAACACTAACAATCACATAATTATGTTTTGGTCGTAGTAGGCTTTAATTTCCATTATGACAAAGAGAAACAATTGCTCTAAAATTTTAAACTCAATTTTCAGTGGTAATAAAAACAGTAAAAAAAACGTAGAAAATTGAAAATAAATCTGTATTAATCAGAACTTACATAACTATGCATTAACAAAAAATAAATACAAACTAGCATCTATTCAATACAAAATATTATTTAAGCTGTTTTTAGTTGTCATTCATGTTCAGACAATTGCAAATTAACAATCAAGGAAAAAAAATATAACAATAGTCAGCCACATGAATTCATTATTTATTTTAAATGTTCAAATAACCCCCCATTTTGTTGAACACACAAGCGACACCTTTTATAAACATCTTTACAAGATCGTCTTATCATAGTTGGAGTTATTTTATTTACGGCCTCTTGGACTGCTTGTTGTAATTGGCCTACATTATCATACGTTTTTGAGTACACACACCTTTTTAAATGGCCCCATATAAAGAAATCTAGAGGAGTTAAATCCGGTGATCTCGCCGCCACTTAATTGGTCCCCGATTTCCAATCCAGTTTTCATTATACTCAGAATTAAAAAAAATTCTAATAATCAGAGCATTGTGGGGTGGAGCGCCATCATTTTGAAAAATCATATTTTGCAAAGTAGCGAGTGGAAGCTCCATTAGTCTATCTGCCACATTTCCCTGCAATAAATCTAAGTATCTTGCAGAGTTTAAATTTGCATCATAAAAAAACGGACCTATAATGTACCTTCCAATAATACCAATCCAGACGTTGAATCCCCATTTAACTTGATGTCTAACTTGGCGGTTCAAATGTGGATTTTCATCTAACCAAAAAATTGTATTTTTATGCGGTTGAACATACCACAATTCGTAAATCGACTTTCGTCAGACCACAAAATTGTATATGCAAAAATTGAATTTTCGTTGCACTTTCTGATGTACCAAGCACAAAATTCCATTCTTCGAATTTGATCTTCAGTACGCAATCCCTGACATGGTCGTTCATGATATGGATGGTACTTGAAACATTTTAAAATAGCTCTTGCCGTAGAATGAGCAACACCTGTTATATTCTGAATTTGTCTAAGAGAAGTACGAGGATTTTCGACGACTGTTTGTAAAACGCTGTTTTCATTATCTTTTTTAATTTGCCTATTTCTCTTAGACAAGCCAAAACTACCATAATTTATTAAATTATTTTGTAATCTCCGAAACATACATCTGTTTGGTTGATGTTTTTATGGGTATTTATTTAAATACAATTCAGCGGCTTTAACATCATTCCTTGCAGAAAGAATAAAACATTCTAACATTTGATATTTATCACGGTTAGTAAAGCGATCCATTTCAAGTGCAAATGCTTTGCTTAAATTTCTATGTAAATTAATTAACTGTTTTTTAAACTGCACTACTTGAAACATAAAATAAAGGACAAACTTTGACGTTTCTCAGATGTTGAGCGATTGTTTCTCTTTGTCATAAAGGAAATTAAAGCCTACTACGACCAAAACATAATGATGTGATTTTTAGTGTTTTGATTCAATCAAACATAGCCATGTTATACCTCTTTGGAAAGGGTTTTTTGTCAGCATTTCAAAAATGTAAAAATTCAATATGGCGGCTATTTAAAAATAAAAAGTTGAACATCGTCACGCAAAATCTAGATGCCCTAGACAAAATCTAAGTTGAAAATGTGAAGCGCAATGGGGAATTACCATGATGTACCAAATTTGAACATTATATTTCAATTAGTAGACTAACTACCAGCAAATGAAGAAATCGTCAATTTTGTGTTTTTTGCCTCTATCTAGTAACCTATGAAAAATTTTTGAAATTTAAAAACTGATCTGAGATACCCTCATGATTATGCAACTTTTGTCCCATTTAACCAAGATCGTATCTCCTACAGTTTCCAAGATCCCCATGTACTGCATTTTATACTGTACACACTATATATATATATATATATATATATATATATATATATATATATATATATATATCTGTAATAAAAGTATACTCTTTTTATACCATCTGAATTTTCGAGTTTATTTTTACTCTTGATCACAGATTTCTAGAAATACACGTTGTACAAACACATATCTTAAAACAAATGTATACTTACATTTTAAAATGTTTGATTATACACATGCCAATAATTTTAATCTCACATATTGTAAGTATACATTTGTTTTAAGATATGTGTTTGTACAACGTGTATTTCTAGAAATCTGTGATCAAGAGTAAAAATAAACTCGTAAATTCAGATGGTATAAAAAGAGTATACTTTTATTAGAGACCTATAACCCACAAATATCTGTATAATTATTAAACTTGTAGGTCGTAAAGTCTAGAGATATATATATATATATATATATATATATATATATATATATATATATATATATATATATATATATGTAATGTAAGGGGGGTACAAGGCTTCTAAGGGTAGATTTGTGTTAAAAGGGTGTATGCCAAACGACATAATTCATATATCAGAAACAGTAAGTTAAAACTATATTTTGCCGTACTTTACATATGCCAAAGTATTTACCAATTTAGTTTGAAACATATGTGCCAAAAGGTAAAACAAAATGACTTAATGACGTTGATACAATGCACGATACTCAAGGTTTTATACTGAGTTGAAAGTTTATAAGCCATTGAAAGTACATTTGCCGTCGGAAAACCGGACGCTCTCACGGATATCTACAATCAACCAAGCGTCCAGGTCTTGTGTGAATTATTTTGGCTTTTCATTTAAGTAGAATCAACTTTTAGACGAATTGTAAATTCAAAATTATAAGTGAATAGAAATCAAAGACATAATTGGAGAATTGTGAAGTGTTTAGGACCAATGGTAGAAATTAGGATTGTGTGTAAAAACTATAGTTAAGGTATTTGTGACACTGGTGAAAAGAAAATTTGTTATTGGATAATTTTATGATGTAAAATGTATTTTAAGTAAGCTAGTTTAGTTATGCTTATTGCTTAGCGAAGTAAATAAAGGGATTCTATTTCACCATTTTAGTAAAAGACGTGTTTTGAAAACCTGCGTTAAAGTTGTATTATATTTGGATAAAATAAATGTTTTTGAGTTTAAAGAGTATCATTATTCAAGTGAAAGTATAGAAGCGACGATAATTGAAGAGTATTATAAAGTGTTTAAAGTGCAACGGGAAAGCAGCGGATATTTAGTTGGAGTGGAACGAGATTGGTATTTGGAATTGGAGTGATTTTGGTTAAAAGGCAGTAGGAGATTTGAATGGGTATATAAAGCGAAGGCGAAGCTACGACGATATAAATAATTTGGAGTGAATTGGATAAAGATTAAAGGCAGCAGGACATTGAGTGGATATTGGAGTTAAAGTAGGGCATAGATTGGATTTGGAACAGGACGGCAGGATAGATTTGGTTTTGATTACGGAGAGGTGAAAGGATTTATTGGAGCACGCAGAGAGAGAACAGGAGAGCAGCATATTACGGAAGAAGATTTCAACGCAGAAACGAAGGGAACACGGAAGAATAAACGCAGGGGAAGTAAATACAACGGTATATTCAAAATTCTAAAATCAGGGTAAATTATTTCAGATTTGGGGTCAGCAAAATTATCTTAAGACACCTGGAGGCGATACTCAGGATCATCAGTGATTGTGTATCCTTGTGAAGGCGCGACGGCGATTAAGAACTTGAGCCAGCAACAGTCAAAGGAGGCATCAGCGGTATAGCTCAGGTGAGTATCGTGTAATATCTTAAAACGTCAAACATAAGTCAGAATTTGTATACATAAATTAATTTGGCACCAAGCAACATTGATCAGTTAAATTTGGCATATACAGTAAACTAATTTCATTTTAAAAAGTGGTAAAACAAACGAGTGTGCAGTTTGGTTGGGTAGTGCACATCTACTCACGATTGAACCCACGGTGAGTAGGTGAACACCCTGAGATTAAGGTTTCATATAGTCGAGGCATAAAATAGTAAACAGTTAAATAAATAACCAACCAAACTTTGATAAGGCACATCAGATAGAACTAAATTATTGAATACATAAATTAGGGGCTACGACAAAAAAGTCGTGTATACAAATAAAAGATTTTTTTTAAATAAATATTTAAATTAAAATATTAGGGTGGAGGGGTGGAGTAGTAAATTAAACTTTCTTTTAAAAAATAAGAAATAAAGAAATATATATATATATATATATATATATATATATATATATCACAGCAGAGCACTTTCGGCATTAGCCATCTTCGGCGCTATGTCAAATTATTTAAAAAAAATATTCCATCAAACTAATTTACTAACAAGATAACATTTAAACTATTAAATTGATGAAGTCGAAAAGCTTTTCCACTTCATCAATGATATAGGCAAGATGTAATCCATATTTATTGGCCAAATCAATTTATAAACTAGTCTTTTTATATGTGATATTAGTTTAATAGTTTAAATGTTATCTTGTTAGTAAATTTAATGGAATATTTTTTTGAAATAACTTGATATAGCACCGAAGTCGTTATGACACTTTATACAAGTCTAGTTCGCACTCTAATTGAATATCTCCTCAGTCTGGAATCCATACAACTTAATCGGATTTCTCAGATTAAAAGAGTTCAACGAGAGTTTGTTAAATTTATGCTTTGTAAATTACACTTGCCAGCATTATATTCACTTATGATGACACCTGTTATTTATTTACGGGAGATTCTTCAGCACACAGACTTTCACGTGCTAGCTCGGTATACACGTAAGCATGCTTCTTTTCATTTTCCTCAGCACAGAACAAATTATGGTTTGAACGATCACTAGCATGTGCAATATTGGAAATGAACTTTCTTCACAAATTGACCTTTGTGACGTTAACACCATTTTTTTCCTTGATCAACTGGAAACAGTCAAAATGTAGTTGGTTGGGTTCTGCTGTATGGTGGTGTTGGGAATGTTTATTGGTTGTTTTTATTGTTATCTTTACTTTTAATTTACTCGCATTCCAGGTAATTATTGTTTTCAATTTTTCTAGCTTTTATCTTATAACTTTATTTTGCTTATAATATTATTATTTACTTATAAATATATTAATTAATTGTTTAAAAATTATATTATCTAACCATCTAACATTTGTGTTCATTAGCTTAAGCTGCACAAGATTCGTTTGTATATTTTGTAAAAAGGGGAGTTATTCCCGTTAATTGATAAATAAATAAATAAAATGTTTGTCGATATAAAATATATTATATATTATAAACTTATAATAGGAATATGTTTTTGATTTCTAAACAATTTCTGTTCATTTAGTATTAAATAATTGTAAAAACGATAAAATATAAGTTACTAATTTACTTAAAAACTTAAGGTGTTTTTGCAAAAGACGTTACAATTATGCTACTTATGGTACAATTTAAACTTCCTCATGTCGCCAAGCATGCATGACCTTAGATATACAGTTTTATCTACACAAATTTGGCTGCATGGATAGCCGTCTCGAGTAAAGCCCATGATTTAACGAACAAGCCGGGAGTTTAACTCATCTTTACAGGAAGCCAAGACTATCTCCATCTTTTCAGGTTCGGTTCATCAACTAGTGGTTTCTTTTATGGCACACATTTTATAGGTGAAGCGATGGTACCTACTCTGTAGCAGAACACGACAGTTTATCTAGGTGAGAGGGAAAACGCGACAAGGAACCAGAGGGTTTGCTTTGCCGAAAAATCACTCCACACATGTCCAATCTCTTGGAATCTCGATAGTAAAGTACTTGCTTTAAGAAACGATCTTCACACGATACTTAGTATCCTCACCATTCTACCAATGTGCTAACCATATCCTTATTCTTTTAGTCTGGGAACGCGAATGTATGCATACCATAATTCATGGAATTAATGTCGTGGGGTTCATGGGAAATTATAATCGTAAAACGAGCAAAGATGAAAAATGTTCAACTTCAACCAACTTTTCCTTTGAAGAATAGAATGTGATTATTCAAACTATTTCTGCATTCTTATTGGTCAACGTACAAACAAAAACCTACAAACGAAGAGCAGGAACCTATCTTAACTCTAACTTTTCAGCTCAAGAATGTCTCAAGACAAATTAATCATTGATTTGTCAACAATTCGTAGTTTAATAATATGCTCATTGCTATTAAATAAAACACGTTAGTTCAATTGTAAAACCATAAGCAGACTGACTTTTATTTAATAGTTAATTACAGGTTAACTACGTTTTATCTTACTAAAGGTAGATGGCGTGGCAAGGCAAATATTTTGATATATTTCAACATCCCCACTACATCAAACATTTTGCAAACATACAATAGCTAAATTATTTACAAATTTATTATGTTTCACAGAACACAAAGCTTTAGTAAGTATATCAGCTGGCATCTCAGCTGTCTGCAAATATACAAGTTTCACTAAATCATTAGCAATGACCTCTCTTATAAAATGATGGCGTACATCAATGTGCTTTGACCTTTTATGAGATACTGGATTCATAGACAATCTTTGCGCACTTTGGTTATCATTATACAATTCATTGCACCGTTTAGTTTTGGTTAATTCACAAAGTAAATTACTTAAATAGATAGCTTCCTTTAATGCTTCACAAATGGTCATATATTCAGCCTCAGTACTGGACACAGCAACCGTCTTTTGTTTATTGCTTTCTCACAAAATTACAGCACCGACAGTTTAAAACCAAATCCTGTATGTGATTTTCTATCATGAATATTGCTCGCCCAATCGGCATCTACAAAACCTTCTAACTCTGCATTTCCCTTTTCAAACTTCAAACAATAACTTTTAGTTAACTGTAAATATTTCAAAATTCTTTTTGCCTATTCCCAATGTGTTCTACTATAACAATTATTGAATTGACTAAGAAAACTAACACTATATGCGATATCTGGTCTAGTCAGAACTGCCAAATACATTAAACCTCCTATTAACTGTTGATACCTCTTGAATAACCGAAGTTTCTAAATTCATATTTGTTTCCATAGGTGTTGACGCAGTTTTACACTCGAGCATATTAAATCTTTTTAGCAATTGATTAACATAATGCTCCTGATCTAAATTTATAATGCCCCTAACTTTATCAATGTTTATCCTCATTCCTAGACATTGTTTAGCCTCACCTAAATCTTTTATTTTAAATTTTGTACCTAATTGAACCTTTAGAAATTCAGTTTCAGCTTTCTTATTAGAAAAAATAAAAAAATCATCAACATACAAAGCCACTACTATTAGCAACTTTCCATGATTTTCATTTTTAAAATACAAACAATGCTCTAACCTTGATTTGTTGTGTCCTAGACTAGTTAATGTTTCATCAACTCGTTTATTCCAGGCCCTAGATGACTGATTGAGTCCCTAAATAGCCCTATTCAATTTTAAAATTTTGCTTTCATTCCCTGGATCAATAAAACCCTCTGGTTGTTTCATATAAACAATACTTTCTAAAAAACCATTTAAAAAAGCAGTTTTCACATCTAAGCGTGTTATATCTAAATCTAATTGAACTGATAATGCAATTAATAACCTTAATGTTGAGTGCCTGACTACAGGTAAAAAGTTTCTTTAAAATCAATACCTGGCCTTTGCGTATAACCCTTCGCAACCAATTGAGCTGTGTAACTCACCTCGTTTTCACCATTAATTTTAGTTTTGAACACCCATTTACACTCTACTACTGTTCCTTTCTCTGGTAAATCTTCTAATTCCCATGCATCATTTTCCTTAAATGATTCCATTTCTTCCAACATTGCTCGTTTCCACAATTCCTTGTCTGGTCTAGACAACGCATCTGAAACATCTATTGGATCCATATTCAAATTTCTCATATCTACACATATATGTCACAAAGTCATCCATTACTTTAGGCTTGGGTTCCCTTTTACTTTTTCGTATTACTGTTACATCTTCTTTCCAACGGGAATATAATCTTCATCATCTAATTCTTCCAATGATTCAGTATCATATTTTTCCAAATTACCAAAAAACAATTGTTTTTCTTCATCCTCAGAATTAGAGCAATCAGTCCCAACTGATTCTATTACCGCTGATTTAGATTCCACATTGGTCACAATGCTAACATCGTTGGTGTTTCCACTTTCCATAATAAGGATATCCTTCTACCTGTCCAAACCTCAAATGGAGTTCTATCATGTAGTTCTGATGCTATAGATGTTTTTTTAAATAAACAGCAGTACTCACCGCTTCTGCTCAAAACATCTTTTCTAAATCTGCATCAAATAATAAGCACCTTGCCTTTTCAACTAAACTACGGTTTACTCCTTCTGCTAACACATTCTGTTCTGGAGTATAAGGATTAGTTTTCTGGTGAATAATACCACAGGTTCGTAAGAATTTTTCAAAAACTTCACCACAAAATTTACCACCGCTATCTGTTCATAGAATTTTGATTTTGCAACTGATCTGATTTTCGGCAAAACTTTTAAATTCTTTGAAGTAATTAAAAACTTCATCCTTAGTTTTTAAGAAATAGACAAAGGTCATACGACTAAAATCATCTTGAAATGTTGGGAAATATTTTGAACGACCTATCGAACTAACTTTGGACCTGCTAAATCTGCATGAATAGTTTCTAATAAAGCTTTAGATCTTGTACCTTTATGTGGAAATGGCAACCTGAATTGTTTACCTTTACAATATACCATGCAATTGTGTTTTCCTGGTTTTATTTCGCCAGTACCAACAATTCCTTCTACTATGCCACTTTTCATTTTATTTAAATCGCTGTAATTTATGTGTCCAAATCTGCGAAGCCATGTGTCCACTGTAACATCTGCTGACGTAGCTAGTAAACACTGCTTTAAGTTTTTAGTACTTAATTTGTACACATTTGCACATAAATCCGCTGTAGCAACTAGTTCGTTAAGCTTGTTATAAATTTTACAACCGTTTGCTTCAAAGCACACTTTATTACCATTACGTATTAACTGACTTACTGATAACAAATTTGTCGTTAAATCCGGAACATGCAAAACATTTGTAACAGTTATATTAAAATCTTGATTGTTGGCACAAGTTGTGATATTTATATCACCTTTACAAGACACTGGAATTTTCATTTTATTAGCAACCATAATTTCCTGCAAATCTTTCCGCTCTGAAACATTAATCATCCAACACCTTTCCGCGGTTAAATGAAAACTTGCTCCGGAATCAACATACCGATCATTTTTATTAAATTGTCCTGATAAAAATACTGTACTAAATGCATTAGACGTTTTTGGTATAGAACCACTATTTTTATTATCCAAAAACACGTTAGATGTGCCATTTATTGGACATTTATTCTTGAAATGACCGCTTTGTTTACATCTGTAACATTTAACATCCTTTCTGACAGCTTCCTTTGGATTATTGTTTGTGTTGTGTTTGTTGCCACGGCAACCTGCCATTTTTCCAGCAAAAGCACCACCTGTTTTACCAACATCAACTTTGATGCCCATCAACTTAGTTTTAATAGCATCTGCTGTTATCGCAATACCAGAATGCTTAATCACCATTATTATTGGTGAAAACTTTTCAGGCAAACCTGCTAAAAGCAATGATCCAATCCATTCATCATCAATATTGAACCTAGTGCCTCTTCATTTATGTCCAGTTTCAACAATTTGATTGACATAATCCGCCATTGAATCGCAATTTTCAAGACGAGTGAAGATCAAGCCATGAAGTAAACTAATTCGTCTGGTAAAACCGGAATCATCGAACATCGATTTCAATTTGTTCCATAATTCTTTTGTTGTTTTTGCTTCTTTGATATGTACATAAAGAGATGTATCAATCGTTAGAATTAATTTCGCCTTGACTTTAACATCTTTATCTACATCTGGACCACTTCCATTTATGCACTTAGCTAAACCATCCAGTATTAAGAAATTTCCTGCCACAAATACCCAATCATCGTAATTCTCACGACCTTTTAATTTCGGAACATTAGTAATGTAATTTATGGCCATTTTTTCTTGTACTATACTTATTCTTTTTATTTAAAAACGCGGGATCTGGAACTAGGCCCATAACCTATTAAATAAAACACGTTAGTTCTATTGTAGAACCATAAGCAGACTCCTCATCATTTTGTTTTCGACCTTACTTAAGGTCGGTTTGACGCAGCTCTAACTTCTTTTGTATTCTGTGCTAATCTAAAAAGCTCTACATCTTCACAACCTAAATTTCTAATAATTTGACTAATATAGTTTGGTCTAGGTCTTTCTATATCCTTCTATCTTTTTCCTATCCAGCTTTGCTCTACATAGATATTAGCAACCTGTTGGTTGTTAAAGAACTCTAACATGTTTACATGATTACCATTTATAAGGAAATGAAATATAACCTGGTTATCCGCTTCAAAAAGGAAAAGTGTTAAATTATATGTTATGGTAAGGCTTAAGCAACGAATCGCTGCCAACATGCCAGACCACTACCTAATTGTGAGTTATGTCATGGTGACGTTTATTAAATTATATGTTATGGTAAGGCTTAAGCAACAAATCGCTACCAACATGCCAGACCACTATCTAATTGTGTTATGTCATGGTGACGTTTATTAAATTATATGTTATGGTAAGGCTTAAGCAACGAATCGCTACCAACATGCCAGACCGCTACCTAATTGTGAGTTATGTCATGGTGACGTTTATTAAATTATATGTTATGGTAAGGCTTAAGCAACGAAACGCTACCAACATGCCAGACCACTAACTAATTGTGAGTTATGTCCTGGTGACATTTAGTTAACTGATTTTTATTTTTTTTTGTTTTGTTTTCGAACTTACTTAAAGTCGGTTTGACGCAGCTCTAAATTCTTTTCTATTCTGAGCTAGTCTAAAAAGGTCTACATACCTTTCACAACCTAAATCTCTAAGAATTTGACTAATATAGCTTTGTCTAGGCCTTCCTACTATATTTTTATTTGGTAGTCTGTAATCTAAGACTTTACTAAATAGTCCCTCATGTCTTAACTGGTGCCCTATCATTCTATCTCTCCTGACCTTCAATTGTTTCCACATACAGGGATCCTCACCTATCCTTCTATAAACTTCCTCGTTTGTCACTCTATCTGTCCAACTAATCTTTAACATTCTCCTATAACACCAAGTTTCAAAAGTTTCTATCTTTTTCTTATTTATTTCTTTAATGGTCCAAGTCTCACTATCGTATAGTAGAGCGCTCCATACGTACGACTTTAAGAAACTTTTTCTATTATCTAAACTAATACTATTAGCTATTAGTAAGTTTTTCTTTTTTAAAAACATTTTTCTAGCTTGAGCTGTTCTAGCTACTATATCCCTTCTGCTACGTCCATCCTTTGTAATTATACTACCTAAATAGCAAAATTCATCTACCTCCTCTAACTCGGTATTACCTATTTTTAATTTTGGTTTAGAACTAGGCAGTAACTCACTTGTCATTATCTTTGTCTTTAGAGTTAATTCTCTTACTATAGTTACTCTGTAGTATCTCATCCAAAATATTTAAAAACTCTCCTAACTCTTTTCTAGACTCTGCTATAATGGCTATATCATCTGAAAAACGTAACATGTCTATTTTCTGTCCCTGTACACTAATACCTATCTCTTTTCTCTCTCTAGCTAAGTTTAAAGCTTCCTCAATATAAACATTATAAATCAAGGGAGACAGTATACAACCCTGTCTAATACCATTTCTAATCTTAGCTTCCTTTTCTATTTCATCAAATCTAATTACTACGCTTTGGTTTTTATATAGACTGTAAATAATTTTTCTATCCCTACGAGAGATTCCTATTTTTTGCAAAACCCCGAACATAACAATCCAATTAACCCTATCAAATGCTTTTTCTAAATCTACAAATGCGAAATGAGTCTTTTTATTTTTCTGTAACCTTTTTTCGATAATTACCCTAATCATTAGTATCGGTTCTCTAGTGCCTCTGTCTTTACGAAAACCATATTGGTCTTTGCCTAAATAATTCTCAGTCAAAGCTTCTACTCTATTTTTAATTATTATTGTTAGTATTTTGGAAGCATGAGAAGTTAAACTAACCGTTCTAAAATTCTCACACCTATCAGCTCCTGACTTTTTTGGGATTGGGATAATTATATTTTTTTCGAAATCTATTGGAACCTCACCTGTGTCATATATTACTTTTACTAGTTCATATAATCTGTCTAAAGTTTTCTGACTTGCATATTTTATTAATTCTGCGGGAATATCGTCTATTCCTGGCGCTTTATTTAGTTTAAGATTCTGAACAGCTCTATCAAATTCCTCTCTTAATATTGAGAACCCTATTTCTACATCCTCTTCTTGGTCGTTCTCTAACTCATTTATATCGTCTCTTTTATATAAATCTTCTAAATATCTTTTCCATCTATCTGCTACCTCAACTTTATTTATTAGAAGCTCATTATTCTCATCTCTAATACCATTATATTTTTTCTTATCTTCCCCAAAAAACCTTTTAACTGCCCTGTAAGCCCTGTCTGTCTTACCTACTCTCCAATCATCTTGTATTCCCTTACAATTCTCCTCCATCCATTTATTTCTAGCTTTTCTACACTCATGTACTATCTTATTTCTAACTGTATTATATTTTTGCTTACTTTCACTATCCACTTCTCTGTAAGGTTTAAGCTCTCTTCTATTCTCTATTAAATCTAATATCTCCTTTGTTACCCACGGTTTTCTCGCATCTATTTTTTTCTTACCTATAGTCTGTGTTGCTGTATCATGTACAGTCAGTTTTATTTCTTTCCGTCTATTTTCTACGTTCCCTCCTACAGCTATCTCTTTGCTCTTGTTATCTAATACTTGTTTATATTCCTCTTTTACCCTACTATCATTAAGCTTACCTAGATCCCATCCCTCTCTTTTAACCTTTCTCAATTTTTTGAATTTTAGTTTACACTTCATTTTAACTAAGTTATGATCGCTATCTATGTCAGCCCCTGGATAACTACGACAGTTTTTAACTTGGTTTCTAAATCTTTGTTTAACTAAAATATAATCTATTTGGTATCTAGCCCTATCACCTGGCGCTTTCCAGGTATATCTTCTCCTAACATGTTGTTCGAATAGGGTGTTTACAGTTACTAATCTATGTTCCAGGCAAAACTCAACTAATCTTTCTTCTCTATCATTTCATCTGCCATACCCAAATTTTCCTACCATTTTCCCTCACTACCTTCTCCCACTGACGCATTAAAATCGCCCATAACTATTAAATTCTCATCTTTTACTTTTCTCACTATACTATTTATATCCTCGTATACCTTTTCTACTTCCTCATCCTCGTACTGAGTTGTTGGCATGTAAACCTGTACTAAAACAGTGTCTGTGGGTTTTGTACTCAATCTAACCATAATTATTCTATCACTAAATTGTAAATACTCTTTAACTTTATGCCCTAATCTTTTACCTAACACTATTCCTATGCCTGCCTGTCCATTAGTTGAAGAAGTTGTAATTTATTCTATAATTATCTTTCCAAAAGTCATTACTATCTGGCCATCTCACCTCACTAATACCTAAAATGTCCAGCTTTTCCTTTCTCATTTCGACTAATAAATTCGTTAACTTATCTACTCTAAGTAATGACCTTACATTCCAAGTCCCTATCACTAAATCGAGCTGTTGTTTTATATTCTTACGATGACGAGCCCCAAGTACCTCCTCTCGGAGATCCGAATGAGGGAGTATTTTACCTCCGGACAAGAATTTTACTTGTGAGCTCTCCATCATATGTATTTCGTGTTTTAGGCCACGCACACCTGAGAAATATTGTGGTAGGCTCCTATATCTTTCCACAACGCAGTTTTTAAAGATTTTAGCAAAAAGCCGTATCCGTCACGGCCAACCCCCAACAAGCTTGTAAATTATTGAGGATCGCCCGAGACCGACCGACCCTCTTCCAATATCTTTTAGCCAGCAAGGCTGCTGCGCCTTTTAATCGCCTTTTACGATAAGCAGGCTTACTATAGTAGTATTCTTTATCCCCTACTATAGGGACTATAGGGATAAAGCAGACTGACTTTTATTTAATAGTTAATTACAGGTTAACTACGTTATATCTTGCTAAAGGTAGATGGCGTGGCAAGGCAAATATTTTGATATATTTCAACAATTGCTATTATGATTGTAAATACTTTTTTTCATTTTTGTATACTAAGAAAATTATGAATTTGCTGTTAGAATTCGAGTTATCATTTTGGGAGTTTTATCTGTTTTCATCTATATGCTTTATGTATAAGTATATAGAATAGTGATTCATACAGTTTGTGTTCAGTATGATTGGATAAGTTCTATTTTATTCAGAATTAATATAAAATAATATAAGATTAGTAGAATATGTTTATATAAAATATATAATATGTATTAAATTTAGAATGTTTTATTTTTAGTTGGCACAACTTTTGGTGTGTGACTGGTTACTGGAAACACGTGTAGCTTTATGGGAAGATAATCTAGACTCCAATTCGTGCACAATTGTGTCCAATTCTGTTTTAACAGCTTTTCAGAAGGATCTATCAGCATTACGTACACTGACAGAACATATTCCGGTAAGTGCTTTTGACACTTGCAAATATATAGTGATACATAATTGTAATTATAGTCTGTAGTATCAAGAGTATTTTTATACGAGGCCACAGTACGAATGATGGCCGGTGCTGCACCAGGACGAACGCAACAGTTGTTGGATAGAAGTTTACGACAGCGATTTTCAAAGTCGTCACTAATTATATGTGCTAAAGGTAATAATACTAATAATATTAACATTGCACTCATGTGTATAACACTTTCTAATTATTTAGAGTTTTTGCTAGGATGGGCCTAAGCTCATTGCTTTAGTGGCTGGGTTAACATTTTAGTTTAACATTGTTATTTGTTTTTAATGAGAAGTATTCAGTGGAATTCTATAGGGTTTTTATAATGCCCATACAGTGTTTGATTTTCTTGTATCTACGAATACAGTGAAACGTAATAATATTTTTAATTTAACAAGGTTTTTTGGATCAAAATCTATTTATTAACATTAAATACTGAAACAAATGTTTTTTTGCTCGTTTCGAGTCGTCTAAAAATGTGATTTAGTGAATTCTGCAAAAATAGTCCACTGTCAGAGAACCAAGTCATCTCTGTTGATGTCAATCGTTTTAGTAACTAAGTTTCACGTCGCTCTAGCTGTACACGATGAATGAGATGCAAAATGCATAACATAACAGGACCAGTTTATCTATGGTAATAGTGAGTAAGGCATTGTCATGGCGAGAGCATTTTTTCTTGCCCAATGTTTCGTTTTTTGTTCTTGTGTGAACCAGTCTAAGAAACTAGCACAATACTGTCTAGTGAAGGTCTTTCCTTTCTTTGAATGTCAACGGAGAATGTTCTGCAATTTTTCAAAAACATTGGTCATAATTTTATTGGTGGGTGGTGCCTTGCTTGCTTTTATAGTGCATGTCTACCAAAAGAAATTTTATTTCCAGTTTGTAGCTATGGATTGTTTTATACTTTCACCTCCAAATGGTAAGTATAAATAGTGCCTTGGGAATCTGAAAGGAGGGCGACCATGATCTTATTGACCGTTGGTTGTTTGTTTAATGTCATCAAAACTTGTTCAGATTGCACTTATATTAGTCCAAGCATTGTTTTGAAGTCGTACAATTCTGTTTTTGGTTCATGGTGAGCCAAAGTTTTGCTGACAGTTTTTATGTAAAAATGTTTGTGCAATACCTATACACTAAGTATGGTGTTTATTATGGCAAGTTTATTTGGTGTTTTACTAATGCAATGTAGTAATTTTTTACCATTTTCTAAATAGTGACCTAGTTGGAGTGTGCTAGAACATAAGATGTCATTCGCGTTGGTTCGGCCGAATTGAAATTGAAGCAGTTATCTTATTTTTTAAAACTTGATTTGGTTTGTCTAATTGTTTTTTATTTTCCAAGAAGTCATCGCCCGCAATCAACATACAAAATTTAATATTTCTCATTATTGTCAAAAACATTTATTTGGTTTTGTAGGTGTCAAAACTAAAACTCATTTTTTCGTTCCTTGAAAAGATTATATTTTTTTGAAGATGCAGCCATCTTTAATATGAAACTGATTATTCTCTTTTCCCTATATTAGCATTTTCTTATAGTATTGGGCAATTGTTTAACATAGCCACTTCCACTACTCCTTTGTTTTCTTATAAAGCAGTGCTGTCCAGTTTTTATAAGTCCAGTCTTTCATTTGAACTTGAACAATTTAGTCATATCCATTTTAACACGTTCTGTATGCGTGGCCACTGATTAAATTTGGGAATATATTTGCTTTACTGCCAGACATAAAATTAAAAAACTAAAATAATACTTAGACTGTGTAGAACAAGAATAAAATAGAATTAACCATCGCTGACTTCATCTGTCAAAATAGTGACCTTTGACTTCATTATATATTGATGTGGTTATACATATATACATACACTGGAAATGACGTTTTTACATCCAATGTTTATAATAATGATAATTTGTTTGTAGTAATAATGGCTCATTGATCACTTATAATCAGCAAATATTATTTATGCAGTCAGTGCTGGTTGTACGTTATGCTGGGAATTTGGTCCACTTTAGTTGGATTTGTGGAACAATATTCACAGCCTGCGGGTGCTCGCATTGTTTTCCGCAATCCTAACTAAAATAACCAAATTTCTGTTACACGTTTGTATAAACCAGCGAGAAACCTAATCTAACCTACAGAAGGACACTACCTAAGGGATGTAATTCATGAATATTTATTAATTGCGCAAATATTTAAATCGTGATTATTAGTAATTAATTACTAATATCACGATTTAAATATAAACAGAAAGTGTTACTTGTATGTAATTTATGAACATTTATTAATTGCACAAATATTTAAATCGCGATATTAGTAATTAATTACTAATTTACTACATACTTACAAGTAACACTTTCTGTTTATAATCTATTTGCTCATTTCATGTGATTACATCTCTGAGCAGTGTCCTTCTGTAGGTTAGGTTTCTCGCTGGTTTATACAAACGGGTAATAGAAATTTGGTTAATTTTTGTTAAGTTTGTGGAGAACAACGCGAGCGACCGAAGGCTGTGAATATTGTAATCATAATAACTGGTCTGCGTTAAAATGAAAGTCTTTGCTTTTTACCCAGCTTCATTAGGGTCATGTGTGAAAGAAATTATGAACATCATGTGTAAACAGAAACTAATTGGTACCTACAAAACACGAGTATCAAATAATTATTCAATATGCAAAATAGTGAACTTTAAAAATTGCAACAACTAATTTTAATATACATGAGTTTTTAACCGCACTAGACTAAACTAGTTGCTGCCATTTTTTAAACTTCAAATATATTTCAAAGAAAATGTGGCTTTTGAACCACAGACCGACTTCCAGAAGAATACACACAACATAAAAGCTAACATGTCGATTATTTAAAATCAATATACACAGTTTCGTCACTAATTAGTCCAACCCAATAATTATTTTTACTTTTAAATTAATTCCTTATTAAATAAATAACAACCATTAAGCATTTTAGTTTATAAATACATAATTGAAAATTCTTAAATATAAAACCTATGTATTCGCTGTATAATTTCAAGGTATCTAATAACACCAATGTTTGTTTGCAATCATTCCTTTAATTATTCAAAAACAGAAAGTTCACTTGCATTAAACAAACCACATAGTTCCACTTTAATGGCGAGACGACTCACCCGGTCCTAACCCCCTTTATTTTCAAAAGTTCTCACAATATTATATCCATGCACGTATGTTTATGAAACTATCCTGCAACTTGCAGATGTATTTCATTTTTACATGTCGATCACTGCCTACTCCTTCCCTTTAGAAATGCAATCAAATTCCTCTTGGAGATTCTGTACTTTCAACGTAATTTTTAAACAAACATTATTTCAAACTCTCATATAAAACTAGCACTATCCCAACTCCCAACCCCCTTTTTCTATTTGCACGTATCACTACATTTTGATATTGATTTTCTGCTGCTTCACAATTAATCGATTCATTTCTTTCCCGTCTCGTTCAACAAATCTAATTTTCCCCCACTGTTAAATTAATTATGGTCAGCATGAAGCAGGTTAATTTTCCAGAGCCCCTTTTAACTAAACATTTTTGAATTAGAATTATGTTTAGTTCCATACATTTTCGTTTTGGTAAAGTATTTAATCCTATATAATTATAAAGCAACCGGTATATTTTCGTCCCTCATAAACGAAGTTTCATTTTCATAAAACTATCAATGTACGATTAAAGTTTGTTCAAGTTAAAATAAGGTTACTACAGAAAGCGTGCAGTTTGTGGTACAAGGTCACGCCTGCTGTTGTTTGATTCTATGTGCGGCACCGAGCTGCAACGTTCAAAACGAGTTCGTCGCTTCTTATCTGTCACAGAAGAAGGATGTCTTTCCCGACTTCTAGGGCAAGCGATTGGAGAATCGCGTTAAGTTTGTGACCTCCTTAATATTATTTACATAGAAAAAACTGGGGGTGATGTTAATCAATGACTGCAGTGGACGTGGTGGTGGAGTGGATATTTAAGTTAGCATAGAATAAATACAACAAGAAGTGACACTCGGCGTTTTCAGGAAGACCAAATTTCTTTGCGGGTGTCTAAAATCCGCCATTATTTTGTTGGTATCTCCATAGTATAATAATGCAATCATGCTAGCGTAGTGTATTATTATTCTGTGGTACGTCTTTCATCTTCCCTTTAGTTTATTGTACTGTTCTTGTTCTACATTGTAATTTAACTTCCATAGGTTCCTTTATTACGTTAGAACTTAAATTATGCAGTTTTGCATACAATAATCAATTTAAATATTTAAAGCAATTTCTAGCCCACCGTTTTTAAATTTCCCGCTGTATCTGTGTACCTACAGAATGATGGCCGAAGGTCATGTATTTTTGGTACATGAAAAGCAATGTAATTTATGAAGAGTGTCATTTTTTTGCGAAGCGTATTATTATTCTATGGTTAGAAATAATAAACAACTTGATAATTCTTTTACATCAGATTCTGCATCTTTTTGGAAAACTACTCCCACATCCATAGACGAGTAGACTAGGATGCGTAAATTAACGTGGAAATGCTCTAATAATTCTTTAATATATGCATGTTGATGTAAATTGTAATCATATTTTATACAATCGAAGTCCACTGCTAGAAATTCCCTTATTGGACCAATATCAATGACTTGTCTTAAGCAGTCAAAGATATTTGTCAGGATATGTTTATTTCGACAAAATATTGCAGTGTCGTCAACATATAATAAAATAATACATTCCATATCTAATCGAAAGATACAGAGACAGTATTCGGGTACTTTAAATCCCATTTTTTAAAGTATCAGAATGTGGTTGTGCCCGTTTCTTCCAGACTGTTTAACTTCTTAGACTTTGTAAGATGTAGAACATAAGATTTATTATTCAAATTATTGTAGCCAGGAGACATTTACATAAAAATCTTTTCATCTAGGTTACCGTAGAAATAAATATGTTTTATATCCCAATGTGCACGAATCCATCCTTAAAGGATAATAAGTAAAACAAAAAATAGTTTTACCAAGTCAAAATTGATAAACAGGAGCAAAAGTACTAAAATAATCAATTTCGGAAGGTTGTTTAAACCCATGAGCAACTAACTTGTTTGGAATCATTTAATACTACCATCAATGTTAGTTTTAAAACTATACACTCATCTACGTGATAACTTTTTGCATGGGTGGTCCAAGGACCACTTCCTACATACTCCGTTCTTTGCGTGTAGATATTTCCTCGTTCATGGTTCTTTTCCATTCAAGTTTGTAATCAGAGTTAATTACATCTTTATAGTTATCACGGATTTGAATGAAATATGCCAGAATTGGTTCATCATGACACTGCCTTTTTATTTTTAGAAGGATCACTAAAATTAAACTTTTCAGGCTCATACTGTAGACCTTTTTCAAAACAAATGTTTCCAGTAATTAAACAATGGCATTTTACTTGCCCGTACCAGTAGTAGAGGTCCGTACGACTCCATCATTTCTGGTCACTGTTAAACTCTTTCATTTATGTGATGATGTCATTAAACCCTCACAAACAACTTCAGATTTATTGTTTGCATTATCGGTATTATCTTCAGCAATAGTATTACTTTTAGATGTAATATCGTTGAAATCAGAGCCACCATCGTTATCTGAAATATTCTGTCATGTTAGGGGTGACTTTAATACGTTTGAGTTCAACAATCGTGTTACTGGTAGGATCATACGCCCTGTATCCACAAGTAAATGTTGCATATACAAAAAAATACCCTTTCTGGATTTTGCCTGTAGCATATTCCGATACCGTTTGGGTATGTGTAAAAATGTATTGCAACTAAAAATTCTGAAGTAAGAAATCTGGGTCTTTTCTCCTCATCTATAATTCATGGGAGGGTATTAGGATTTGTTCCATGGGGTGTAAGATTTTTAGTGTGCATTTAGTACTGATATGCTTCACCTCAAAATTTTGCATGCAGTTTTGATGAAATTAACATCATGATTGCGTCATCAGCTTCAAAATTGATCTTTTCTGCAACCCCATTTTGTTCTAGTGAATAAACATTAGTGAATTGATGATTAATACCAATGCTACGTACATAATGCTCTGTTTCCTTTGAACAAAATTCCATGCCATTGTCCGAACGAACAGAAGCTATTTTTGATCCCAATTGTCTTTCAGCTCATGCAATAAAATCTTTAACCCACTCAAAGAATTCTGTCTTACTTGTAACGGGGTACATGGCAACCCATCATAAGAAATCGTCCACTATACTTAAGAAATATTTAGCACCACCTCCACTAATAACGGGAACTTCTCCCCAAAGATCCATATGGAGAAGCTTGAGCAGTCTACTAGATTGAATTTCTGTTGATCTTTTGAGAGACCGTGTTTAAACTGTTCTTCAATACAAGAATGACAATTGAAGTCTACTTGATTAATATTGTTAACACCAAAGACGATTTCATGTGTAATTGCTTTCAGGATTTAAATGAGCACACCGTTTGTGCCCTAATGACAGTGAATTTTTATTATAAGAAATAACATTTAAAGTAGGTTTCAAATTGGAAATTCGATCTGCTTTTTCATATTTTACCGCATGCAAACATTTTGACTTTAAAATGCGAACAAATAATACACCATTCGGAGCATATAGATCGAGATACTCCTGTTTATCGATAAAATAAAATTTATTTTCTGTAATTGAACCCAGGCTAATAAATTTTTGGATAAGCCAGGCACAAAAAATAGTTCTTTTAGTTCAACATGAACTTTATTAAGCCCATTTTCATTAATTAAATTAAGATAAACTTTGCCTACACCTTTGGCTACTAAGGATCCCGTACCTAGATTAATAAGTTTGATTTCTGTAAATTCTACAAATAGTTTTTTTGTTGTTACAGAAATGGTGAGTGGTACCGGTAATAGCTTATATATTATTTAGCTCTAAGAACCAAGATCCACCTACATCCAAATGTTCCTGTAAATCAGAAGACACAAACACACCTCTATACTTATTATTATTTCCTTGTTTATATTTTACATTACTGTGCCACTTGTAGTGTGTTACATCGTTAGGTTTGTTTGCCTTTACATTATTTTTCATCACATAACCTAGTTCATTACAATTTAAACTACTAACATCAGGTTTCTGTGTACACTTTTTATTATTACTATTTGTAGCACCAATGACAAAGGCCCCTGAAATATTCGAAGCATTAGTTAAATTATGTACAAAATTTTACAAACGGCCTTCTTCGGCCAGTAAGGTTGTTGCTAGTGCAACTGATGTGATTGAACATCTGGCAATTGATATAAATGCTGGACAATAATATTATGCCACTCTGACAAACCGCTTATCATTTTGTAAGCGACATACAAGCAATCATTGTAAGTCACAGAGATCTATGTACAATGAAATTCCGACATAACTGCTATAAAAAACTTTATCAGCAATCTTCCAACCATGGCTTTTGATAACTGTTCAAAATTGGATTCAAGGGTAGTTCATACACTTCTTGGGTCAATCAATCCATTAACAATTAGTTTTACCTGCATGCTTAATGACAAATTGAGGACAATGCCCTGTCCCACCTTCTAACGTAATCAGTTTTTTCGTTTACTATAGCACTTCCAACAGGTACAATTTCTTCGTCACGTTCAATGCTTGTAACAAGTTCGTGCAAACCATGTGCCCTTAAAAGCATTTCTACATCGATACATCACTCGCAATAATTTAAAGCTGCTTGCAGTTTTTCAATTCCAACACACTTTTTTATGCTATCTTCATAAGCCCGTGTTAAAACGTAAAATAACGGCATATTTCAACAATAAATTAATAATTCCATTAAATTTATCTCTATTTCTATACGATTTCTGTTATTATACTATCATTACCTGAACGTGAAAACATTTCAAAACAACTGCACAACTATAATATAACCGTTAATTACCATTTTTATCACACACGTGTTGACAGGCAGCAATTCTTATACACTTTTACGTGTAGTGAAAGCATGGTGGACCCATAACCATATGATGTGTTATTTACCAAAGTAGCACAGTGTTTGTATACTTGTTAAAAGAAAATCCATATTGCTTTTAACCCATATAATTACATAAAATAAAACAAACTCAAACATTCAACAATCATTAATACATATCGAAAACTGTCACCTGTCTGTAAAAGGAAAAACTATAAATCCTTAAATAATAATATAGAATTTGAGAATTTCACAATTATTTCGATGCTGCGACTGATCAAAAGCTCTGCAGTTCTTTGTGCTGTGTGCACATTTGCATTGTCATAATGAACAATGATCTGCCAGTTTATGTTGTTTTTTATTTCAGGGGTAACTTCTGGCAAACAAATTGTAGCATACCACTCCACATTAGATGTCCGATCTTCTAATGCAACAGGATTTGTTTCTCAAAGAAACAAGTAGTCTTTTTTTAAACGCTTTGTTGGTGTGTTTACTTTAAAATAACCATAGAATTGATTGCTGTGCAGTTTCTGGCTCATTCGAACAAATCCATGATTCGTTAACTGTTAGTGTGTTATATACAGAATTTGTAGGAACTTCGTTTAACTTTTTTATAATTTTCTTGCACCATATGCACCTGTTTTTGCAGATGTTTCAAATTGTGAGGAATAAATCGACTGTAAAGCTTGCTGACATGTAGTTGATCGTGCAAAATGATAGGTATCTGTTTTGCTGCAATGCCAAGGTTGCCTGTATCTTACATGTTTTGTACCAAAAATGATGTCAGACAGTAATCATATTCTTTATAGGAGGTGCATGAATGATCTTTGTGACCATCATTGTCAAACATTAGTCTTTATGCTTGAATTCTGTGAACCATTTGCAAAAAGCTATGGTTGATGTTTCATTCCCAAATGACACACAACGTTTCCCTGCATACTGCTGTTGTGTTAAACCATATTGAAGATCGTCCCTCAATAATCGTAAGTTGAAATTTTCATTTTTACGCAAATTTGCTTGGTTAAATTTTGTTGAAACGCAACTCACTACATTTGAAATCAAATTGTCATTCGATTTATATGTTACAAATTTTACAAATATGATAATTATAGAACATGGGCACTATAAGGTGTACTAGATTCTGCAAATTTTAGCAGTGATCCTCACATTAACTAATTAAATTTTAAACCTTTTTATCTTAGTTCTATATAACCGTTTATTATAACCAGTGCAGAAAGACTCGTATTTTTCGGTCGTGGGTCAAGATCTGATTAAGAATCACAACTGTGTCACAAATTGCAGACATTTATTAATATGTAAATATGATAAATATGCAAATACGATACCGCAACTTATAACAATTTCGAAAACATTAAGATATAATAGCACAATAACAATTAGTCAGCTTAAAACAAACACTTACAATTTACTTCTAAAGGCGACCGTTTTCGCTAGCGTGTCCCTCGTTGGAGATCTCAGGATGATTACCAAATTCCATGGGGTAGTAACCAACGTAATACAATACTGTCACAATATAGGATGTTGACTACTAGTTCCACTAGTGCACTTAAAATACTTTGATGGTTTTTAGAAGTCAGGTACACCTTTGAACAATTACTTACTATACTATTACGACTCCTGTCCCTGTGTGCTACATAATATGAAACAATTACTGTCATGACACGCATGTGTAATAATTGAAAAACAACTACTTCACGAGCTACAAGATCGGTGGTTTACACTATACTACTCCTTACGTCTATATCGAACAATCACGGTCATTTTCGGGCGGGTTGTTTCCCTCTTTGCCTTCAAGGTTGTATTTCTACTCTACCAGTCCAGTGTATTAAGATATCACATTGTGAAAGTACTCATAAGCAAACTTATTTACCCTTAGACGATTAATATGTTGCTACAATAAGGCACGTTTCATCCACCCCCCTCCTTTAAAAATTAGAAAAGTGTAAAAAAATTAATTACTAAAACTAACAAAAAAAACTTTGAAAAATTTTAAAGTAAGAATAAGAAAAACCAGTGACACGCTTAAGCTCACATGGTGGAACAAACTTTTTTGCATTAGAAATGCTATTTCTCCCTAAGGCAATGCCCGAGACTTGATTCTTCACCTCTTATGTACAGTATTGCCCGAAATAAACAGTACTGAAACTAAGTTGCCGGTGTTTTTATGCGTGCACTGTCACACTCAAGTTAGCTAGTATAGACCTGTCAAGTAAACCTCAAACAAGTAATTAGTAGGGCCTAATTGTTAAAAATGGTGTTAAGTACAGAGGAGAAAGTGTTTCTGGTAGAGCATTATTTTCGTTCATACGGAATCGGCCGACGTAATGGTGCAAGTTTGCTATACGTGTCTGATCAATTCACACAAAGGTTTAATAAACGTTCTCCAAGTAATGCTGTAATTTTGAAGGTTATTGAAAAGTTTAGAAATACAGGTAGTGTATTGTGCCAACGAAAAGGAAACTCAGGGCGTCCCAGGACAGTTAACAACAACAATAACCATGAACGTGTTTTGAGCAAATCTTAGAAAATCCGAAAGTCAGCCAGGCAAGGACAGCGTTACAACTTGATTTAAAAAGAACTTCTTTTCAAAGAATCCTGAAGGAGCTGGGTACATTTTCGTATGTAATTCAGGTACATCAACAACTACATCCTCGGGATTATCGCAGTAGAGTGGAATATTGCACCAGAATTCTCGCGTTACAGTATGAAAATCCTGAATTTTTGAAAAATGTTTGGTTTTCAGACGAAGCACATTTTCACTTGTCAGGCTATGTGAATCGTCGCACAAATCGATTTCTGGGCTTTGCCAGACCCGATGAGGTTGAAGAGGTTCCTTTACATAGTGAAAAAGTGAGTGTCTGGTGTGCTGTTTCCGGACACGGAATCATTGGTCCGTACTTTATCGAAGAGAATGGTAGGCAAGTCACACTTAATCAACAGAGGTACAGACAAATTTTAACACGATTTATCCCTGATCTACGTCAATTCTGTCGTGCACGTAACTGGCATTTGAAACCAATTTTTCAGCAGGACGGGCAACTTGCCATACTGCTGCCGCAATTCGTCAATTTCTTCAAGAACATTTTCCAAGCAAATTCATATCACGATTTACTGACTTCCCTTATCCTTCACATTCTCCAGACCTCACACCTCCAGACGCATACATTTGGGGCATGGCTAAAAATGCCGTTTTCAAACGGGCACCACAAACCATCGATGAATTAAAGGATGCCGTTAGAGTCTTCTTCGCAGCCCTGAGACAACCCTTATTCAATAACATGACCAGAAACTTAGAACATCGTTATGAAATCTGTCTCGAACGAGGAGGTGCACATTTAGAACATATAATAAAGTGTCAATAATATGTATTTTTTAAATATACAAAACGATTACAATTTCAGTACTGTTTATTTCGGGCAATACTGTATTTGGCCCAACATTACATACGATCATATATGGACCCTTCGTATAGTAAAAACAGCTTCTTGATTTTTGACACTTCAGATGACCACTACGGATGTGTTTCCACCCAGGCTTAATCACCTGGCTGAAATGTAACACACCGATGCTTAGAATCATGTTTAATTTTCTGCAACTCTCCATTTCTAATCAACCTATTATTAGCTAACTTAATAATTACCTCTATATTTGCATTAAATGGTGTTTCCTTCCCAGAAGTTTCAAAAGTGGTTCTTTAGGCATTTTGGACAGATGAAGCTGATTTGGACTGAACCCTATGGAATCATGTACCACTTCAATAAGTAATTGTTGAACTAACTTATTTCTTGAGCCCATTTAGCATGATTGTCATAACACTGAATTCTTAGAAGCCAGCCTGTTTCGCAATTCACGTGCTCTTTTAAGTTTCCTTGGGGATAATAAAAGGTGGTATTAAATACTTTAACTTCCTCTTTAGTTAGTATCTCCTTCCATTCTTTGAAAACAGCATTTCATCACCCGTTAGTACAGTTTTCGATTTATCTACATTTATAAAATAACTTTTTACTTGGTTAAAAATAGGATATAAAGTACATATTTAGAAATAGCATTAACAATTACTAACAATTGAATCACCCCTCCTCTAGATTTCGGCAAGGCATGCAGAGCAATTTATTAGGGCCATTCACCATCGCACTATGTATTTCTCCACAAGTTCAGGGAAAAAAATTTTTCTTTCTGACATAACTCACAGCCCAATATAATTCAACGAATATGGCATTGCATCTTGCGCCAATAAAAAAATTTATACAAACTTAAAAACACCTTATTCGAACTAAAATGCCTATGTTCTTGCTGTACTTGCAATACCAATGACATAACATAATCTTGGGGCACACAGACCTGCAAACTGTCCTCACCGCTTTCTGAGAACGTCTACATAGAATTTCCTTTTGAAGCAAAAAGCATTTAGAGAAGCGGGATGGACAGTTTCCACGTTTCAATGCTAGCTTTACTTTTGCTCAAAAGTCATGTCTTTTGCCCTATCCTCATGTTTTTTGAATTTTGCTATTGTTTGTGTAAGAACCTAGTTCTTAGCTATCACATAGATGCCAGTCTCACTCGGTTCTTCTTTTAATCCTTCGTCTTTAACCGGATACCTGGATAGACTGTCACTACTACATTTTCCTACCGATCTTATTAATTACAAATCTTGTTTCATCAGGACTATCTGGTTCCATGACATTAATATTACTATCCTGACCTAATAGGGGGAAAATGGTAACTTATAAGTTTTACCATTTTGATTAACATTTATAGACAAGTTTTAAAATTGAAGTTCGCGTTAACCACTTCGCAACTCAAAATCAAATTATATACCAAAGTTGACACCACAATAAATATACAATCCATTAGCCCCCCCATACTAATTTCCAGCAAAACCTGTTGTTTAATTTGTTTTGCCCTTGCGGCAGTAGCACCTTTAACACTCAAACCTATAACTGGAAATCTAGGTAGTATCAGAACTTTATTTTTCAATATTTCAACACTTTTCAGAAACGCAATTGTATTGACCCCTAAATCAATCAGTTCCTTAATTTGACTACCTTCGACATGTACTGATAACACCGGCCACTGAATGACTTCTTGTTCTCTTATGTCTAGTTCATGTAATAAATTCTCTTTCGCATTATTATTAAATTTTGTTATTTTTTCAATTAAATTAATGTTTCCTGTTGCACCCCAAGGGTAATCATCTCTAACATCTTTATTTTCATTCCTTACCTGCCTATTTGCACTTGAATTAACGTTCCTATATTCTTGGTTTTTATTTTGAATTTCGCGCTCACCTTCTCTAACTACATTTCTATATAAATTGTAGTTCCCAATTGTCTCTGCCTCGGTATACATCCTTATTATTTCCATTACTCCTGTCGACGTTTTGCCGATTTCTATCATTCTGCTTGTTTTTCAGGCATTTCATCAGTGTATCGTAAAAATGCCTCCATGCGTTTCAGGATCAAGGTGATTGACAAAGTGTTTAATAACTTTGTGCTACGTTAATTTTTGTGTTAAATAGGCTGATTCCCAAACCATTTTTAGAAAATAATTTACTCTACTCCCCGCTCATAAGTACCATATAAGATTTTATTAAACGTTTCCCTTTCATATTCATAGTTCCAATATCTTGCGATAAATGACTCCTGGAATTCTTCAAAATACATCCACCCATTTTCTTTTACCAACGCTCAATCTATCATGCTCCTTCACAAACATCCATGCACATTCGAATTCTTCTTTCTTCTGGAATTTCTGCATCATCTAATAACTGTACCAATTTACACATAAATTCGACAGAGTATTACCTCAGGCATAAAAACTCAATTTCCTCCGCCTAGTTCCTAGGGAGACATAACTTCTTTCTACTACCACATTTGTCTGTATAGCCTTTAGTTGACTCTTAGGCGTTTCTGCTTCATCTTTTGGTTTCAATACTTTTCCATTCACTGCTTTCACCATATTCTGAGCCATGACAGCAGTTACACTAGCCGCTAAGCAGTTTAGAATTACTTCAAATTCATCCAATCTAGAATCAGATTTTTTTCGGTTTTGTTTTTTTTTTAGAACTCATTTTTCTGACAATTACAGCTCCCACACAATATAATATCAATTTAGTTTTCTAATATCTAACAGAACAATTTATCATTACAAGTTGAACAAATTATTCAACATTTAAAGAACACTAAATACCATACAATAAACTTTTAATGTGAATTCCACAAAGTTCAGAGTCCTAATCGTAAACCGTGTTTTTGCGAAAGTACTCATAAGTAAGCTTAATTACCCTTAGATTATTTAATACGATGCTAATTAGGGCACCTTATACCAGTTTTATTACAATTTTATTTTTTTATGTGAGACGAACCTTTGCATCAGACAGTAGGGATCAGCTTCTAAAACACTAAATCTTGTCTATTTTTCTAGTACTTTGCCAAACTAATTAAATTTTATTTTTATACATTCCTTCTTTATTCTGTTTTAATCATTCTCTATAAGTTTAACTTTTTAGATAAGAATAAAAATCAGCAGGACTTTGGGGGTGATCGGCAGCATGCCACTGCTTTATATATGGCTTGTAGACACCTTCCTGGACAACTATTATCTTCACCAGGTGAACGAGCCGGAATGTTAGCTGAAGCAGCTAAAACTCTAGAGAAAATTGGTGATAAAAAGAAGCTGCAAGATTGTTATAAATTGATGAAAAGTATAGGTTCCAATTCAGTTGTAGCTACTAATTAAGCTTTCTATCAGTACCTACACCTTTAATATAGTGTAGATTAAGCACATTTAACCATTATGTACAAATGTCATATTAGTATATCATTTTTTATATTTATATTAGTAACGTACGTTTGTGATAATGCAATATAACACAAAGAATTCACTAAATTGTTATGTTAAGATGCTTTACTCATATTTTTCATGAGCGTTTTCTATGCAATCGTGACTTGATGATTGGATATAGTGCAAGCTCAATGAGATGAAATTGTGTTTGAGCTCAAACATTTGCTAACTTTGTATAAAACCAATCTTAAGCAGTTAAGTATAGTTCAATATATTCACATATGTATCAATGTAATTTATTGAAATATTTGCTATAAAATCCTACCTAGACTAATGACTTTTAGCAATTCGTATTCACGTTGTTTGCTTCAATACCAAATACATTAATTGAAATGAAGACGATATGGATGCTGCCTAAACTTTAATTTCATTTGTTCAAGCCTACAAAATTCCACTAATGTGCATGCATCATTCGCTAATAATAAATAAAATGCATAAAGAAATAAAGTACTTACGACTGAATGTACCATCACTGCATTACTAATTCACCTGTTAAAAATGGAGGATAAGGAGAGGGTGAGATGTGTGCAGGATAATAAGGAAAATTGTATTTGCTGTTAACCTGCATGACTACTTCGATTCAATCACCTTTTAAGATCTTAATCTGACTATTATTATGAACAATAAGCCCGCCCCTTCCATGGACAATTAATTTATTCAAAATTATATGCTCAGCGATTAGCAAGCAACTGTAATTTAAAAGTGCGGTTTATATTATGCTTTAAGTGTTCTTATTTGACAAAAGTAATATTTTCCATTTTTATATTCTAGTATCTGCATATTTAAAAGTACTTTAATAAAAAAAACTATATCTAAATATCCAGTACTTATTAGAAATTAGAAATTATATACAAATTTAATTTAACTTAAAACTGCATTAACATCAAATTCCCATTATAATGAAGCAAATATTCGTCAATTAAATTGTGATGCAGTAAATTCCCTTTGTCGTTCTCTACATCATCGAAATCAACTTCACCTCCTTCGTCAACATAAATTTCTACAAGCTCATCATTTTGATTAATGGCTAATTTGTGTATTACAGCAGTTGCAACTTTAATTTTAACTGGTGTAAAACTATAAACGGTCGTTTCCATATGCAGTGCTGTTGTTCCACAACATTTTGGTACCTATGTATGTGGCATTCACTACAAACATTTTTTGTTCTAGTTGTTGGTGCTGTTATTGGAGTTACAAAATTTCTTAATGTATAAACAGAATCACCAAAGGAAATCTACTGCAGCAGCTATCTTCTTCAACTTATGTCTGAAGTATGCTGTTAAAAATTCTGCTATCATGAACAGATTCTGGCCAATGAGCTACAATATTAGTGAATCGTAGTTGTGCTCTGTACCTGACTACTAAATTGATTAAAAAATAACCTTTACGATTTCTATACATTTCACCATGTTCTAACACTACAAATCAAAGTATTTAGCATATTGGTTACAAAATAATATAATCTAATAACGAATATTAGTCCAAACCTAGGTATTAATACTGATTTGATCAGCAGTGACCTTTCTGACCACGAGATGGTTCTTTTTAATACATGCATAAACAATTCTGATACTAGTGTCCCTTTCTATCGTAGACTACCCTCCTGCAAATGTGGAAAATTTTATAAGCTCTTTTGGAAGTGACAATTCTACTTCGAATTATAACTATCTTAACAGCTACTTCGATTTCCTAGTCTCAAAAATCTCATATGCAGTTGAAAAGTCCTTTCCTCTTAAAAAATTTAAGCCTAAAAATAAAAGCTGTCTAACTGAGGGTTTGCGAATTTCGGCCAAAATCAAAAAAGCGCTTCACAGTATAATAAAGATTTCTCTAGCTCATCTTTCATCAAATTTTATTACCTTCGCTATAAAAGGATATTCAACAATTTAATTAAAACTCTAAGACGCGTTATTTGTCAAATCGAATTATAAACTCTAAAAATATTCATAAGGAAACTTGGAAAATTATAAATGAGCTGACAAACATATTGGATATTTAGAAACAAAATATTTGCCTAGAAAATTGTCAGGAAAATTGTGTTGCAAGCACTTTAAATGATGCAAATGTAGCAAGTGAACCGGCATGAAACAACAATTCCCATGTTTTTGAATCAATGATTTTTGCGTGAGCATATAGAAATAAACCAAAACACTTTCTTACTTTACCCTAATGTAGGACCATGAAATTGTCAAGGTACTAAACGCTTTCAAAAATAAAAATTCTATTGGACATGATAAAGTTTCAGTAAAAGTTTTATTGCTTCTTCCACAACATGTTATTAAGTATCTTTCTGAGCTTATCATCGAATCTTTTCAGCATGGTATTTTTCCATCTTGTTTAAAACATGCCACTGTCGTCCCTTTACATAAGGGTGGATCCTTCGTAGTGAACACCTTTAGACCTATATCTTTACTGTCAACTTTCTCAAAAATATTAGAAGCACTCGTCAAAAACCTGATTATTAATTTTGCAAAGAAATTTAAACTTTTTGATGTTTGTCAGTATGGTTTTCGTTCTAAGAATTCCACAACAGATGCTATACAAAATTTCTTATTTAGTGTTTATTCCACTCTTAATAAAAGATATGCAGGATCAGCAGCTACTTTTGTTGATATTAGTAAAGCTTTTGATTGTGTTCACCATAGCATACTATTCATAAACTTGACCATTATGGTATTAGAGGTACTGCAAATCAATGGTTTAAATCATACTTACAGGACAGAACTCGGTCTGTTAGACTCGCTACTCAATATAATACAATTCTATCGGATAGGGTACACTTAAATTTAGGGGTGCCCCAAGGTTCTGTCCTGGGCCCTATTTTATTTTTATTTTATATTAACGACTACATTTTCTATCCCTTATACCAAGTGTACTCTTTTTGCTGATGATATCACTTTATATTGGGACAGTCGCTCGTTGTCAACATTACAAGACCTTATTTCAACTGATCTTGAAACTGCACAAAATTGGTTTTGTATAAATAAATTCTCCAACTCGAAAAAAACATGTTGCATTTTTTTAGACCTCATAGTATTGCTGAAAATAAATTATCATTAAATTTAGTTACCTTTACTAAGTTCTTAGGTTTAAGCATAGATTAGAGCTTAACTTGGTTGGAGCATACATCTTCTCTCTCTGTTAAATTAGCTTCTGCATGTTATGCCTTAAGAACTGTATCCAGGAAATTGTCAAAAGACACTGCTCTTAAAGTTTATTACGCCCTTTTTAAATCCAGACTTCGTTATGGTATATGTTTCTGGGGATACACAATGTTAGATAAAATGTTTCTTACATTTAAACTGCAAAAACGTGCGATTCGTATTATTTGCAACAAACCAAGAGAAGCATTGCAGACCGCTTTTTAAACGATTCAAAGTGTTAACCTATTTCTCTCTATTTTTGACACCATAGTGCTCTTCTGCAAAAATCTACATACATATAGTAGCGCTAGTTCATTACACTGGTATAACACAAGCAATGCTAGCGACTACTATAAAATTACACCTACATCGACACTAGTTTACAAATCTATTATCTATGTGGTCCCAACACTTTACAATAGACTTCCAAATAACATCAAATCTATTCAGAACAATTGTAAATGCAAATCGACAGTGTTAGCCTTGCTGCATGAACGATGCTACTTACTCAGTGGAAGAATTCCTTAGTGAAGAGCTGTAGAGTAGACCTACTACTGGTATAGGACATGATACTTCTTTTTTTACTTTTTTCATATCGACTGTGATATCTTTTGTATATTTTCACATTTTCACAAGATTTTGTACACTACCATGTTAAATGGGTAAAAATAAATACTACTACTACTTGATTTACCTGGACACGCCAGTTTGATATGTGTACAGTCAATTGTCCCAATAACACATGGAAATATTGTAAAATGCTCAGCAAGCTTCTCTATCGCATTCTCGTTGTGTGAACTCTTTAAACCGCCCTAAAGAAGCAACTGCTCTGGTAACATTTTAAACAATTTTACATGTAATTGATTTGTGCACTCCACTAAAATCACCTATTGTGATAAGCATATTACCATTTACATAAAATCTTAGGGCAATTAATAGTTTTTTTAGAGGATTTAACGCACGATTCCTACAAAATTATAATGCTTGTTTATTGACCAAAATAACATTCTAACAATCTCGATTAACCTATCAGTTTGTTAGATGTGCGATTATGTGTTCTATAAGTTGTAAAACCATCACTATGCTATCTTTAAGCAACCAAAATTTGGAAATGAATAGAACTTTCTCTAAAATTTCTTGGATTTCGTGGCATTTCAATAGCATTTACTATATCTTCATCGTTATCTGATAATGCTGCATCAAAATCTTCAAAAACATGAGCCAATATTTAAAAATAAAATACAATTTTTTGTTATGACAAAAGGCACAAATAAAGGTGAGGTTAAACCGAAATTTATAGTTTAGACCATATCTAATTCACAAAGTTTAAACTTAGGTTTACATTTAAACCCATCTTATAAAACGCTTATAATTATTAACCTAAAGTTTAAACTGTAAACTTCAGTTTAAACATGCTATAAAACCGCCTAAGTGTTGTTGAATAGGTTTTTGTTTCCATCGTCCGGTATCTATCGACACTTAATTTTAAGAACCAAGCAAGGGATTTCTTAGGGAAATGTTCAAATTTTACAACATACCTTTTAAAATTATATTTATAATATGAACCTAAAATGTCTTTAACCGTGAAAATTTTGAATATAGGTTAGATTAGAGCACTATTTGATATAAGCAGAACGATCCTCCATTTTAGATCTCATTTACTGTTGATCTATTGTGAAATTTTATGAAAAATGGTTATGTTATGCAGCTGTAAATTGTAAGACTTGAAGAACATGTTTTATAAATTCCCTACCAATTTGAAATGCCGATAAAGGTGGTTTCCCAAACCAACAAACACATTATGCAATGTATGTAAGTACAGAATTGGAATTTGTTACTGTTTGTGCCGTTTCTTGTAAATTATTTACATTTTAAAAATCTGTTAACTGATATTTATGTTATAGCTGTGTTATTCGAGGATAGTTAAGTTGCTATGGAATTTTGAGAATAGCTGAAGGTTCGAGCATTAGTATTTGTACTAATTAGCAGTTAGCAAATATTTCAGGAACATTAGTTTTTGATTCAAACAGACTAAAACTTATGCAGAATGGTAGTACTATAACGTTTGTAAATTCGTATGTTGAATAACTAATACTGTGTAACATTCCCATAAGCAGTAATTACAGCTTTAATTGTGTTAGTGATTTAGAATCACATACACATTTAATAAAACAGTACGACTTAGGTGGCTTAAATTTTCTATATACATATTGTATCCAGTTAAAAGGAATGATTTATTTATTGCTGTAAAAGGTTTTTATATACGTTAGTGCTAATGTTGCAAGTAGATTTGTTACAAGTTTATCGCGGTGTGGATTATTAGTCGGGTATAATTTATTAATCAATTAGCTCAACATTGCAAGTTAATTACTCCCATAACTGGTAAGCACAATTAGTTGTAATTAATTAAGAAAAAAATGTGTGTATAAAATCCATAGGCTTGTGCTTCATCATATCTTTAGAAATAATAACAAATAAATTATGAATGAAAAAATTACGTATATTGCTCACAATAGGAAAGAACTTAATTGCAAGTAAATAATAAACAACGAATACATGTTCGCTATAGGAATACATAAAAGAGTGCGGATGCTCCCTTAGTAACAAACACGTCTAACCGAGTACGTCTAAACTCATACTATTGCTCTAACTTATTCATTAGAGTGGCGAACAGTTACAAAAACCCGTTGAAATATGGGGGTGTGTGGCAACCAGGGTTGTTGCAGGTATACAATAAGACATGGTGGTACGTCGCAACCATAAACTGCCCCTCAGCAAAAACGAAACAAATACAAAGCTTAAAAACTATAAACACGACAATACTAACAGTTAAGCTTTAAGCATATCGTAAAATAAAAAAATATCGACAATAATACTAAAAGTTAGCACAATATACAGTTGCATACAACTGATTGGCAAATAGTAATACAAAACAAAATACAAATTATAAGTAATTATAAACAACGCATTAAATTTTTCCTCATACACTAAACACCACTAACAGTTCTGTATCAACTGGAAGAACATCGATTTTTGACGCTGATGTTACGTGTTCTGTTTTTGATTCTTAAATGCACTACCTTAACAAGATCATTGTGCCCACGCACTACTTTAGCAATATGCACAATGACCCATTCTAAAGGAGGTAATTGATCATTTCGGATTAGCACTAGTGCATCTTCCTTTACATTTGATATTGTCTCTTTCCACTTATTTCTACTTCGAAAGTAAGTAATCTACCAGACCTTCCAAAAACAGTATTGTATCTTATTACATAATTTCTAAAATTTTTATTTGTTTATTGGAGTGTATGTACAGCTCCCTTCTGGTATACATGATAAAGGACCCTATTAAAAAGTGACCTGGAGTCAAACAAGACAAGTCTGATACATCACTTGTTAAAGCGCACAATGGTCTACAGTTTAGTATGGACTCTATCCGAATAATAACTGTTGAAAATATAACGCCTACATACGATACAAACGCGATTAGCTTCTAGTATTGTTAGCCACTGCCGGTATAAAAAAAAATGTCTATGTCATCGAACTGAAATTTTGACAGCGATATAATTAAGCACGGTTTTACATATTTATAAATGTATTATCGTAGTTATTGTTAAAGTTATTTGTCAAGTTATTTTCTTCTGTAGAACGCATCAATATATAGAACACTTGTTTATGTTCCGGATTTTACTTTATTTGAGGTTAGAACGACGAGTAACGAACATCTCGTATCGACCTACGAAAGTATTTCACAGTTTGGTGCCGAAACCCGGGAAGTGTTGAATTTGTTGTGTTTTTAATGTATATAAGAAGAATTAATTTGTGTATAGTGATGAAATCGAAAGTAGAGATGACATTGCGAACGAGTTACAGATCCCAACTTACAAAGTTGTATAATAACGTAAAGGACATGGTAAAAAATGCAGAAGTCGAAGTAGACGAATTATCTGTCGTATGCGAACGAGTAAAGCTTATACGTATTGCAATAAATGAACTGAACGAAAAAATTATGCATACACTAAGTGACGAAAACCTGCAAATGGAGTGTGACAAAATTGCAGATTATGACTTTAAGGCGATGGAAGCTATTACAAGTCTGGAGGTTCATATCAAACGGAAATTATCTGAGGTAAAGCGAGATGTCGGATCAGTATTCAGTGCTCGAGGTTCAGAAGTAGAAGAAGAAGTAGCGTTACTGACAGTTCCAAGAGATTCAGTTCAAGATAATGTTGGCAATAGAAATGTAGAAGTTGTTCAACAGAGAGCAGTAAGAATACCTAAACTGGATTTATTAAAATTTGATGGTAATATCGAGTCCTGGCCGTCCTTTTGGGAGCAGTATAGTCAGGCGATACATAGTAATTTAGCTCTGGATAATAACTCCAAGTTCACATATTTAAAATCACTTTTAACTGGTAAAGCGGCGCTTACAATTTCTGGGTTAACGTGTAGTCAGAGCTCTTATATTGATGCCATAGAGCTGTTGAAGTCGGAATTTGGACGATCTGAACGTATAATAGATTGTTATGTTCAAAGACTTTGTGCTTTACCGCCTGTAAAATTTGATAAAGACGTCACCGCTTTACGCCAATTATATAACGCAGCGTCTTCAATTACGCGATCGTTAGAAGCTTTAGGCATATCAAGTGAACAGTACGGTTTAATGGTAAAATCCATGATTTTTAAGGTACTGCCTTACAATTTGCGTGTGCAGTTCAATAAGCTGAAGTTAAGGGCTGCTCAAACTGACGAATCTGATTTGCATGCAGGCTCGTTGATCGACGATAACGAGTGTATAGGTTACAATAAACAAATAAACGATTTATTGAACTTTATCAAAATTGAAGTTGATGCTTTAGAGCAAGCACAGAGTGGGATAGAGAGCACATATGTGAAAGACAAGAAGAAACCTTTTAATAAAACCTACAGTGGTGCTCGAACCAAGACTCATAATAAGACATTTACGGCACAAGGGTTGTTAAATTTAGCGAATGACGGTTGTTTGTTCTGTAAAGACAGAAATCACGAAACCAAGTTATGTAATAACGTTTCACTAACGCTTGAACAAAGGAGGAAAATTCTGAAGGACAATTTGAGATGCTTTTGGTGTGCAGGTCCTAATCATAGGTCAAAATTTTGTAAAACAAAAAACGTTGTCTGCTCAAACTGTAAAGGTAAACATATTACTCCTTTATGTGATCCGTTGTATAAGTCTAATCGAACATCAAATAATAACGAACAATCTGTTGTAACAAATCTTTCGAGCGGCAGTATAAATACGGTGTACTTACAAACTGCTTGTGTCTTATTAAAAGCAGATGCTGGTAATAGTACAATATTGGTACGTGCAATTATTGACGGGGGAAGTCAGTTAACTTTTATAAAGCAGTGTATCTCACGTGAACTTAACTTACCTATAGTTGGAACGCATAAGATTTCGATTTGTACTTTTGGAAGTTCACAAAAAAGTGTCGCAAAGTTGTGTTATAAGGTAGAAGTACTTTTAAAGGGACAATATAGTGATGAATTAATAAAAATACATGCCATTTAAGCTCCGGAAATATGCTTTGATTCTATAAGCCCGCCTTCGCAGAATGATCCTTTAATAAATTCATTTTCGAAACATAATCAGTTGGCTGATTATGTACCATGTGCATTAGATAAGTCAGGTATTTCTTTACTTATTGGTTCTGATAATTATTGGTTAATTGTAAACAAGGAAATGCAGTCCATAACTGATACATTGACCGCTGTAAGTACAAAATTTGGTTGGACTATACATGGTTCCAGTGATTTTAACGATAATATTAATTGTTCAGTTAACTTTAGTTCTGCTATTGTTTTATATGCACAAATCGTAGGTAGCAACGATGAAAAAGACGAAGTGGATTTAAGAAAATTTTGGGATCTGGAGACACTTGGGATTAATGTCTCCGAAATAAAGTTAATGGACCATTTCACCGAGAATTTCATTAAAAATAACGTTATCTTAAAAGGCAGTAGGTATGAAGTTACATTACCGTGGCAAGTAGATAAAATTTTAGACTCAAATTATGCGGGAGCCATTGTTCGTGTACGAAACTTAGTAAACACATTATGTAAAAATAACAAGATTGTGGAATATGATAGAGCAGTGCAAGAGTATATACAATCAGGTTGTGCTGAACCAGTTCCAGGGGAAAACCAATAACAGTAACGGTGCTTACTATTTACCGCATCGTCCGGTATATCGTCGGGATAAAGAGACATCTCAGGTGCGTGTGGTATTTGACGCAAGTGCACATGCACCAGGTATGCCTTCCTTAAACGATAAGCTTTTAAGGGGTGAAAATTTAGTTCCCGAGCTGCTAAAGATTCTTTTAAATTTTCGAATTGGCAGGGTGGGATTAATAGCTGATATTGAAAAGGCGTTTCTTCAGATTGAGTTGTGTAAAGAAGATTGCGATTTTCATCGATTCTTTTGGTTTAAGGAACGTATACAGAACGAAATAAAGTCAATTGATCAGCTACCCGAAATGCAAATTTATCGAATGGTAAGAGTTACTTTTGGAGTTACCACAAGTCCATTTTTATTAGCTGCAACGTTAAGAAAGCATTTGTTAAGTCAACCCGATATCGAGTTTGGAAAGCGTTTATTAAACTCCTTCTACATAGATGATATGATTTTAGCGGCAGATAACGAAAATGAGGCATTTGAAATATTTAATCGTTCGAAGGCGATAATGGCAACCGCCAGTATGAATTTAAGAAAATGGTGTTCAAACCATCCCATCTTAGCGAAGCAAATTGACACACTGGAAAAAGGTACAAAGAATAACGGTGAGAAAAAAGTTTTAGGTGTCAAATGGTGTACTAGAACAGACCAGTTAATCATGGATGTGAAACATATACTGGATGATCCTAAAGTTTTTGGCGAACCCACTAAACGAATTATTTTAAAGACAGTTTCAAGTATTTTTGATCTGCTAGGAGTATTGGGCACATTCACGATAAAAATAAAATTATTATTGCAAAGGATATGGAAGGCAAGGCTTAAGTGGGATGAGGCATTACCAAACGATATAAAGTCAGAGTGGTTAGCCTGGCTTCAATATGTGTCAGATTTGAAAGAATATACTATACTGCGTTGTATTATTAAAGAAAAAAAAACGAACGTTGATCTGCACATTTTTTCTGATGCGAGTCACAGGCATTCGGTGCAGTAGCATATCTCAAGTGTTTAAATACTAACGAATGCAACTTCTTGATTGCAAAAAACCGAGTAACTCCTTTGAATCAAATATTGACATTACCAAAGCTGGAATTAACTGCAGCCTTATGTGCAGCTAGGTTACATAAATATATAGTAGGTAATATGGATCTAAACGTAAACAAGATTTTTATATGGACTGATTCCAAAATAACGCTGTATTGGATAGAAGGAAAAAAGTCAAAATGGAAACCTTATATTCAAAATCGAGTATACGAAATAAGATCAATGAAGAACATAACTTGGAGGTATTGTCCTGGAAAGGATAATCCAGCAGATCAACTAACGAGAAGCGATTCTGTTAAAAAATTGTTAAAGAATCCTAATCAGTGGCTACATGGTCCTAATTGGTTAAGATTAGAAAAGGAAAAGTGGCCTAACGACGAAACACTAGATGAAGCTGTTGCTGTGTCTTCGCTCACAGAAGTTGAATCTAAATTTGATCAATATAAGTTACAACGGATATTTGAGCTTGAACGTTACGGAAGTTACGAAAAGATGTTACGAATAACAGCTACCATTCTTCGGTTTATAAAAAACCTCAGACCAAAGACCGAAAAAACTAGCTGTGAGTTGAACGTTGCGGAAATAGATAATGCAGAGATTTATTGGATTCGAGTTATGCAGCAGAAAGAATTTTTTGATGAAATTTGTATGTTGAAAGATGGGAAAGAACTGCCGAGAAAATCAAAAATTTTAACCCGTACTCCGTTTTTAGATGAGAACGAAGTGCTAAGAGTAGGTGGAAGGTTACAAGAAACACAAATGGGATATTCTATTAGACATCCAATGATTCTTTCAAAATCCTCTAAATTAACAACAAAAATTATTTGGGAAGCTCATGATGAATGCATGCATAACGGAACAAATTCTACATTAGCTTTTGTCAGAAAAAAATTTTGGATTATAAAAGGTAGGCAGAAGATAAAAATAACAATAAGCAAATGTGTGGGTTGTAAAAGACTGAAGGGCAAGGCTGGATCAGAGCCATTTGCTCCACTTGCCACGAGATAGGATTACCATGGCTCATCCATTTGATGTTGTAGGTATAGATTTTGCAGGTCCTTTGTATGTTATAGTTAATAACAATGGACAAAAGAAAGTATACATAATGCTTATTACGTGTGCAGTTGTTAGAGCTGTACATCTTGAGTTGATAGAAGATGTATCTACCGAAAGTTGTCTCTTTGGTTTACGCAGATTTATAAGTAGAAGAGGTGTTCCCAGAACCATATATTCAGATAATGCAAAAACATTTAAACGAGTTGCTCTGGAACTTGATGAACTATCGAGAATATTACAAAACGGAGAAGTGCAGGAATTTGCAATAAAGAAAAGGATTCAGTGGAAGTTTAGTGTTGAGAGAGGTTCATGGTGGGGAGGTTTCTGGGAGAGATTAGTAAGAACGGTAAAAAGTTCTTTAAAATCGATTTTAGGAAGAAAATCGTTGATTTTTGCTGAGTTGCAAACGTTGTTGACTGAAGTGGAAGCTACTGTAAATTCACGACCATTAACGTACATAGATAATGATTCAAACAATATGTTTATATTAACACCCTCCAAATTCTTAATTGGGGAAAAGGATGTTGTCTTAAACTCAAATCTAAAAGCGATGGAAACAAAGAGACAAGATATATTAAACCTGTGGAAAAGAAGACAAGTTAATCGTTATAAATTTTGGAAAGTATGGCAAGGGATTACTTACAACAGTTAAGATCAGCGCATCATACTGCAAATACTAAATCGATTGTCATAAGAAAGGGAGATATTGTACTTCTGGAGGACAAAGACAAACCCAGATTAACATGGAAGTTGGTAAGAGTGCTGCAAGAGTTCCAAGGAAGAGATGGAAAAATCAGGGCATGTGAAGTGTTGACTAGTGATGGAACAAAACTTCGACGACCGATACAATGCCTTTACCCACTGGAAGTGCGATCTTGTGCGGCCGGGGAGGATGTTGAAAATATAACGCCTACATACGATACAAACGCGATTAGCATCTAGTATTGTTAGCCACAGTCGGTATCAAAAAAAATGTCTATGTCTTCGAACTGAAATTTTGACAGCGATATAATTAAGCACGGTTTTACATATTTATAAATGTATTATCGTAGTTATTGTTAAAGATATTTGTCAAGTTATTTTCTTCTGTAGAACGCATCAATATATAGAACACTTGTTTATGTTCCGGATTTTACTTTATTTGAGGTTAGAACGACGAGTAACGAACATCTCGTATCGACCTAGGAAAGTATTTCACAATAACTGTGATAAATTTCTCATATGCTAAACATACTCTTTTAAAATGATACTTAAATATTTTTATATAACTTTCCTACAACCCCCCAAAGTTAGAGCAGTAGGTTGGAATCAACAACCATTGAATGCGAAGACCAATAGCAAACATTTCGATCTCCTGTTTATTCTCCTTTTTAAAATTTATTTTATTTATTATTTTATCAATACAATGCTGTTGCCAGCGGTGGTAGCAATATAATTACAATTACAATTACAAACCAAGAAATACTAATCTAATAGGTTAGCAAACTGGGCTTTTGTTCCAGGGAAAGGGTCAAAGACACACTGAGGCAGCACATTCCACAATACGATACCCCTGCCAACTGGGGAGTTTGCACCAAAGGAGCTTGTAAATTTCGGACGTTGGATCTTACACCAATGGTCATTACATGAGATGTAGTTGGCCATACGTAGACGGTTATCAATCTCCGTTAAGGAGGGCAATTTAGTTATGGCTTCGTAAATCAAAATTAGCAGTCTTCGGTCACGTCGTAAAACCAACGGCTCCCACTCTAAGAATTGTAAGAGTGCTTTAATTCTTTATCGGTACCCTTGAACGTGCTCGCGTTATCAGTATAAATTTTTCTGGGCACTCCCCGTCTGCCAATAAAACGTTCTAACACCGCAATGGTTTCTGTCTTTGTCGGACACTGCCTCTAAGTGAACCGCCTTAGTGACAAAACATACAAATATGCAATCGTAAGCCTTTGTTACTAAAGCTTTATGAAGTCGTGACTGCTTTACTAAGAAATGCCCTGCAAAATCGATGCCAATTTTCTCAAACGACCTAGCTATATTAACACGATCATAAGGCAAGTTTCTTATTATCTGCCTCGGCGGCTTTAATTTAAGTTTAAAACAAACTATACACTTGTGCAAAATACTTTTAATCTCTCTATTCGCATTAATAATTCAATATTTTTGCCTTAAGGTTGACGAAGTTAATTTTGCTCTGGCATGCAGCAAACATATATGCTGACCTTCAATAATAATAATTCTTGCAATAAAGCTCCTTGTAGGCAAATTTATTGGAAATTTCCTTTAAAATGATAGTGCACTATTGCACAACCTTCCCCTACATGAATTATGCCTTTTATATCAATAAAAGGATTTAAAGACAATAATTTAACGCACATTTTTCCTTTTAACTCTGAATTCTTTGGAGAAATGTTCAGCTTGAACGTGTTTTAAAATCACAATAACAGCTGCATCGAATTCATCAACAGTTAAATTGCCCTTAGTTTTATTATTTTTATTGATACAATTATAAGCGAAAGGCATGCAATGTGCGAGTATTCTAACCATTTTGCTAAAATTTGAAATTTTATCAAATATTTGCAACTTATCAAAATTTTGTACTGCGATCCCTACCCTACATTTGATTTTCCAATGCTCCACCCGAAGATACTACATTGACCAGTAAGCGAGTTTTTTTTTACCTTGCTGTTGCAAGCAAGGTAGGGGATCTTTAATGTGCGTGACAACACTCACACCCGGGATCTTCGTTACCTTTCATCCAAACGAGGGCGTATTTAGGTGAAAAATGCTCGTTTAACATTTTTCAAGTGGACTGTATCGGGATTTGAATCTGGGACCTTGGGCATAGTAGTCACACGCATACCAACTACACCACGGAGTCGCCACTGCGACCCCTACTACACGTTTCATTTCTGGTAAGGCTTCATCACACCCTTGCAGTTGAAACTTTTATCAATATTTTCTTTAGCCCATAAAAATTCTGGGCCTTTCCACCTTAAAGTACTTCTTTGAATATTTTGCGGGAACACCCCTTTCGAGATTAAATCAGCAGGGTAATACCATAGCTCACATATTACCAACAAAATTCTGTGGTGATCTCTTGAATTACTTAATTCTATAAGCAAAATATGTATTAAGCTTCCACTATTTCGTTTTTAACCAAGCTAAAACTATCTGTGAATCACACAAAAGATAAACCTCATTCAGACTATCTTTAAACACTTTTAAAACTCGAATGCTAAGTTTGGCTAATATTACCACTTCATTTAAGTCTAAACGTGGCATATTTAGCTCATTTTTTCTGTTATTAATTTTAGATATAGAACTCAATAAATTCATTTCAACACTACTATCGGCCTGGACTACCCGTAAATAAATACATGCCCCATGCACTACCTGAGATGCATCGCAAAACCCAATTAGTTGGATCGAACTAGCCTCTGACATTCTTAAATCTTTTTTTATTTCCATGGCCGGCATGTTTATCAATCCTTCGGAAAAAGTTCCCATTCCTTTTTTATGTCACTAGGTATGTCCTCATCCTAATCGATTTTAAATTCCGTATTTTTTGCATTAACGATTTTGCAGTTGTAATAACAGGTGCTATGAACCCAAATGGACCAAACAGCCTTGCAATAAATCCTAACATTGTATACTTATTGTGCACCAACGGAGCACTAGCAATACTACAGTACATAGTAAGATTATCTGTGACTATATTAAAAGATAAGCCGAGGGTTTTTAAAATTATCTCACTTTCATTGGAAACATCAATTTTGTCAAAATGTCAACTCCTTAGGAATGTTTGCTAAAGTAGTTGCATCGTTTGAGCACCATTTATGTAATTCAAACTTAGCTGAATATAACAGCTGTATAGACTACGCTTGAGCTTGCATTAATTCCTCTTTTTTATTTATTTTTATTTTGCAAAATACGCAAGTGGAAATTCATTTTGTCCCTCAATTCTAACTGAAATAAACTTAGAGTTGCCAAATGTGAACTTGATTTAAGTCCAAAGGCAATCATTTGAATTGCATTATCTGAATTTGATTGGCAGTAGGATCTCTCCAAAAGAAATTTAAAAGTATTCTTTGCTCAGGCTTGATCACAATTTGCAAATACATTTGCTTAATATCTGTGATGCAAATATATTTCTACCTCTTCGTCACTGTAGCTAGAGGTGGGCATGTATGCTTGTATTATTGCTGTGTTTACCGGTTTAGATTCTAATCTAACCATGAGTACTTTTTCGATCTTTTGTAAGTAATTTTCTACAGTGTCTTTTCGCATAACTATCCCCACACCCGAATTTCCTTCCTCTGCTCCTGTATGAATTACTCTGAAGTCTCCATTCCAAAAATTCCCAGCCTCTGGCCACTGAACTTGTTCTCTACTATGCCTAGTGCTACAGAACTTGATCCTTACTATGTCTAGTGCTAACCAATTCATTTCAGTTCTCAGGTTCTCTAGCTTACCTACTTGCTTCATATTTCTAACATTACACGCTCCAACATGCAAAATGTTTCCGACTCTTATTCTGAACTTTCTGATTGCATCCTACGGAGTAGTCCTCTCCCAGGGATTATGGGGGACTATTTTAACTCAGGAATTTTTTACCCCAGAGAATGCCATCATGTTTATTACAATTTAAGTATGCTGTGTACCTGGGAGATAATGTTGTGGTATCCCGTTGCCTTCCACATCACGGAAGTGTGTCTTAGACTGACACACCGACTCCTATGGTCTCTGCCAAACTAAGTACCGAAAGAGTTGCTGCCCTCTTTCAGGGACCTGTCTTAGTCTGGTTGCTCACTAAAGAACCCTACTACTTTGGTTGAACCTGTAGTTTGGCTCTTTAGCTCATTAGAACACGCAAGCCATTCCACCTGTTCAAGTAATCTAGAACTTCGTCAAAGTGCAAGTCCATTCGGAATGGAACATTTTGAATAACACCAAAATTTCTGAATTTTTTTTGAAAAATCTCAGTTGCAGAATAATACCAATGGGAATCCCATTAGGGTTATACCCGCCAATCGGAGTATTGAAAGAACACAAGTCGGAGCATTTCTCGTTTAAGACATGCTGCCAAAATTCATCTTTTATGTCTAATACAGAGAAAATAGCTTACCTGGCAATTTACTTACTGTATTATTAGCCGTTGGAATAGTAAAATGCTCCATATAAATAGATTTATTCGGTGGCTTTGGATCTATACATAACTGTAAGGTATTGGTTGATGTTTTTTCGTTAATCATTAAATTGTTTACCCATTCCGTGAGATAATTATTCCCTTGTATTATATTTTTTCTTCTAAATTATCAAGCATGTTTTAAGTGGTTATGCAAGAAAAATGGAATTTTCCTGTTATATTGCACAATAGGGTTATAATCATGCGAGAGTTCAATATTACAATACCCTGGAATGTATCCTAACCCTACAAAGACATCTTTGTATTTTAAATAAATTTCGTTTTTATAATTAGGTAGGAAAATACAAAAATAGATCAGATGAAACAGGAAAACAGAGATACAAAGCCATAAAATGGGAAATTATTCTAAAATGCATGAAAGCTAAAGAACAATGGATTGATGAAAAGTGCAAAGAGGTACAAATTAAGATGGAAATAGGAAAGACAGACGTAGCATACAAATTAATTAGAATGAATTTTAGGGATATAAAACTATATAGCAAAAAAATAAGGGACACGGGAGGAAACGTCATTATAGAAAATGTAGAGAAAATAGCTAGATGGCAGGAATATATAGGAAATTTATATTCAGGAGAGGAACTAACAGCATTAGAACAGGAATCAGACATTGAAAATGATGACCTGGGATATTCTATACTTAGAGATGAGTTTGAATTTGCATTAAAGAGCCGAAAAATGGTAAGGCGCCGGGTACAATTAACGTGCAAGCAGAGACTCTAAAAGCCGCTGCACAAGCAGTAGCAGAACGTCTCTTCAGACTTGTAAGTTATATGTATGAGAAAGGCGAGATACCCAAGATTTCAAACGTAACATCATAGTAACTTAACTATACCAAAAAAAGAAGAGGCACGGATAGATGTGAAAATTTTCGAACAATTTCAAAAATATTAACTAGAATTGTACAAAGACGAATAGAAAAACGAGCTGAAGAAATACTGGAGAAGATCAATTTGGGTTTAGGCGAAACAGGGGAACACGGGAGACTATTTTAGCACTGAGAGTGATAATGGAGAAAACAATAAAGAAGGGGGACAGCGTATATATTGGGTTTGTAGATTTGGAAAAAGCATTCGACAATGTGAAATGGAGAAAAATATTCGACACACTGAAAAAGAGTGGAATAAGTTTTAGGGATAGACTTATAGTACATGGCTTATACAAAGAGCAAACAGCGGTAATAGAATTAGAGCAAGAAATTAGAGAAGTAAATATTAGGAAAGGGGTGAGACAGGAATGTGCATTATCCCCATTAATTTTTAACTTGTACATAGAAGAGGCAATGAATACTGTCAAATGCAGGAAGACATTTGGAATTAATATGCAGGGACAAAAGATTGGTATGCTTAGATTTGCAGATGATATAGCGGTGTTAGCATCTAGCAAAGAAGAGTTAGAAGCTGTTCTTAATGAAATGGAAACAGTTCTAACGGACAGATATGGTTGAAAATTTAAAAAAATAAAACTAAAGTTTTAGTATGCAAAAGAGGGGAAAATAAATCAAAAACAAGAATACAAATAGGTAATGAGAACTTACAAGAGGTTAAGGATTTCTGCTACCTAAAAAGTCAAATAAAGCAAGATGGGAAAAGCACACAAGATATTATACAAAGATTAGTACAAGGTCGTGCTACATTTAACAAGAAAAAGCAACTACTGTGCTCAAAGACCACAAACATAGAAACAAGGAAAAGATCGCTTAAAACATATGTGTGGAGCACAGCACTGTATGGTGGTGAAGCCTGGACAGTAGGAGAAGCAGACAAGAAAAAAGTAGAAGCCTTTGAAATGTGGTGCTACAGACGTTTGATGAAGATATCGTGGACAGACAAAGTTAAGAACAAAGAGGTACTGGAAATAGTAGAGGAAGAAAGAAATATGTGGAAAACAGTAGGGATTAGTACGGAATATATCAGAAGCAGAGATAGGAAAAAAGAGAAGTAGAGGTAGACCTAGGTTAGACTACTGCACACAGATAGTGAAAGAAGTAGGCTGTAAGAATTTCAGGGAAATGTGTAGGCTAGCCCAGAATAGAAATCAATGGAGGTACGCTTCCAGCCAGTTGCAAGATAGAATAAATAATGACAATAATAATTACTGTACTTAAACATGGTGATTATTATAAACAACTACAGATATTGGTTTTGCAATACTCTCAACAAATGTTGATTGTGTGAAAGGATTTACTGAAAACTATTAATACGGCTAATGTCTAAGTGTTGGGGGATTCTTCGCAACCACAGGCTGCTGAACCCCCTTCACATACCACTGAATCTCAGTGAAATAGGGAATATAATTAGAAAACAATAGAAGGGAATCGAGTTGTATATAGGCTGTTGGGAGAATTGTAGGGAACTGTGTAGGCTAGCTCAGAACACAAATAAGCTGAGGTACAAGTCCAACCAGTTTCTAGACGTAAAAACCAATGACAAAAAATAAGTGCTCTTAAATCTGATGATTATTATAAACAACTACAGATGTTGGTTGTGAAATAATTTCAACTAATGTTGATTGTGCGAAAGGATAAATTGGAAAAACTATTAATTTGACAAATGTTCAAATGCTGGGGGAACTTGGCAGCCAAAGCCTGCTTACCCCACTTCACATACAACTGAATATCGGGGAAGTAGGATATATAAACCCTAAAACAATAGAAGGTGACCGAACAGCATCAAACAAGAAAGAACAGCAGCTATGTTCAAAGACAACGAACATAGATACAAGAACAAAACTGTTCAAGGCATAGTGGGGAGCACAGCACAGTACATCTATGAAATAGGGGCAGTAGGAAAAGCAGACAGAAAGAGATAGAAGCCTTCTGGGATGTTGTGCTTCAGATGTATGAGGATGGTAGCATGAACAGACAAAGTTAATAACAAATAGGTTGTTGAAATAGTAGAAGAATAAAGATTTCTGGGGAAAATGAAAAAAATAGGAGAAATAGAAGGACATGATGCGTTCTAAGGCATTTCTGGGGAATAGTACGGGATATATTACAAGCAGAGATAGGAAAACATAGGTAGAGGTAGACCGAGATCAGACTTTTGCATACAAATAGTGATAGATGCAGAATCTGCAAATTTCAGGGAAATGTGTAGGTTGGTTCAGACTAGGAAACAATAAGGGTATGCGTCCAACCAGTTCTAGGACCGAAGACTTTATGATGATGATGATGAATTAGGTAGATTTGCATTTAGGTTAGTAACCTTTTATATTAATTTGAATCAAAGGCAATATTCTAGACCTAAAATGTCTCAACAATTAGATCAACAATAATAAATCTAATTTTATGCATGCAATTTAAATTTGGTTCACCTACTGATAGTCTCTTAATATTGCCATAGGAAACTAGCGTTATTATAGACTTGGACACATTTGTCTTGTTTGATACATGGTCATAGATTCTTTTAGGTAAAATACTTACATTATAATTTGAAAAAGGGGCGCTATACTTGGGTTTAAACGCGAAAATATAACGTGGTTTAACTTAAACTTAACTTCAAAAGTAATCCATCCTAAATAAAAATCTAATAACCTGAAACATAAACTAAAAATAGGGTTTGACTAAAGGTATTCCTAACGTTGATTTTGGAGTGTGTCCGATCAACAAGACACACGCGAAAGTAAAAGAGGAGGGATCCGTAATACCGGGTAGAAGTCGCCGGCTCTGCTTACCGGTGCGACCTGAAGGGTCGACTTAAAACTATCCAAACGACGCTAAATAAACTCGAAGCTAAGATGTACAGCTAAACGGTAAAACAACAAGTACAGGACAAAAACGCTGCACCAATAAAAGATCTAGATTTCAAATGACACTTAAACTTCTCTGTTTTTATTTATTTATTCAAATTTTATAAACAGCCAAATAAAATTTCAAATTTATGAGAAATAAAATAAACACTAACGTCAAAATAACGAGGACAAAATAAGATAGCGTGCTCAATAAATATACACAATTAAAAATCTACTATAACAAAACTGTATTTATTTATTTAAAATTCAAACTAACTAATTACCTCGAAAACAAATTTATAAAATACCGGACTTTAAATTTAGAAACAAACTAATTAAAACACGAGTTATTAGAATGCGGTACCGGAAGCACTTACCGTTTGTTTACTCGGTGTATACTCGACCTTCAAGTGTTGCACCACTAATTAAACCCAAAGATCGACTTTAAGGAATTCTAAAGTACACGTCTACTTAAAAATGGAATATTTATATTCAAATTATTTTAAAATTTACGGTTTTTAGTTATTTGTTTGATTTAAAAAAGGCCTAGATTTTGGTTTTTAAATTGTTATTCTATTACACGCACGTTATATAATTTTCCCGAATTGATTTGCTGGTTTTACGCTGTTTTAGCCCGTTTCACTCGTTTTTTTCAATAAATTTATTAAAACGCCTTTTTAAATTATTTTGAATTTATTTTGGTTATTTATTTAGTAGATTTTTTATTTATTATCCCGAAGTTTAAGTTGGTTTATTTTAAAACGTGGATTTTAGTTAAATTTTAAGTTAAAACGCGATTTATTTATTATTTATTCAGTTTAAATTTTTGTTTTTGGTTGTATTCACTGCCCTATGTATTAAAATTAACGTCACACAATAATAACAAATATAATAATAATAAATCCTACATAAAACTTACATGTAGCCTTGTAGTCAGGAACCTGCAAAAGACGTTCGCTCACTTCAAGCGCTAACTAGAAAATTGGTAAAATACTTACATCTGAACTTGAATCTAACTTAACAGAAACATTTTTGTCAGAAATATTAATACTTTCACACCACCAACCTTTTGTTACGGTATATTGTGCAAACAAGGAAGATAGCAACAAAAGCACCATACGTATGCCGCACCGATTACCGCAACAAAAAAAAAGAGGAACACCGTGCTAACTAAAAAGTCGTGGTGGTGAAGGTCGTAGAAAAATAGAAGAACCCCCCCGACAGTTTGAGAAAATACAGCTTTTATTTTTAAAGTGAAAGACAATATTAACTAAATACACGAATTCTTTCTGTTGATTTTAATATCACTCGCGTTATCACATGAACAGAACAGGGGAAGTAACTATTTATAATTGTACCTGGTAGGCCGAAATACGCACTTCTTCTTCGCTTTACCCATAGAATTAATGCTGTACATTTTAATTGAAGTTGACTTTTTTCGTCTGACTGTACGCGCGGCCGTTAGGAAAATAGTTAAAGTTTCTATCGAAGAACGCGGAACCTTTTCACGAATTTTCATATTTTATACTCCGTGTACAATATTTAGTTGCACAGATTTGAAGAATTTGTTTTCCCGACAAGTGCGTTAAAATAACAGACTTTTGACAAATGAATATATTCGTAGTCGTTTTCGAGTTTGGTCACTTTGAATAATGCACGAAAAACGCAATACATAAATCGTGCTACGCTAATACCATCTTGCCAAGTTTTACTAGTTTCCTTATATTTGTGCACTAAACGGCTGCAAAGCCATCAAGGAATATAAGCCAGTGTAGGTATGCAACCTAAGTTGCACCAAACAAACTTTATGGACGTCATAGAAATGCAAACGTGAACGTCCCTTAATTATAGACTCGCCAATCAACACATCTCAAAATCGAATAGTCTCGCCTGGGAATTCCGATTCTTACAATATAAACGTTAAGTATAATGATCAAGGCGGCGAGCTTTTGCTTGTTGTTGGAAATATATTGACAGTCAATAGCCATAAGCAAGCAATAGCTTCTGATCTTCTGAGTTTAACCTTTTATCACGGTACACCTAAACCTGGAGGTTAAACCAGAAGGTTGTGCGTCATGCACTAACGTGGAAACCCCACGCCCTGTCGGCAAGGTGCACCAAATTCTACCACCAGGGTTTGGACTTCCACCAAAGGAAGTTACTTCGTAAAACATTTTAGTATCAGCATCTGCTGCTGATGTCCGTGACGTCCTCGTCTTCGCCGCCCATCATCACTGAAGCGGACCTAGCTGTACGGACGAGTGAATACCACATCCCGCACCAGTTGCGACGCCTTTTACGAAGAATCCGCAATCAGTATGCCGTTTTACGCCTCGTATCACCGATAAGGGAACCTGCACAGTACATGGCACCGGCGTTGATCGACCTGCCACGTAGAGCACCGTATACCGACGTCGATCCAACATAACTGTTACCTCTAGATTCCAGGCATCAATGTATCTGTGAGTACTTACTCCTATGTTAATACATTTTAACATAGGTTTCTTTCTGAGCCGTGTTTCTTAACAGCAACACCCATCAAAGTTCAAAGTGATGCCAGTGCGGGAATTTTATTTATTTCTGTGTACAAACACTACATGCATTTAAATCCGCATTACAAATTTTCTAACGCTAAAAAACATTTGCAATTCTAGCGTTAACAATATTTGTTCGCATAAAAACTCTATTCTCATGCATTAGTTCAAGGACACTTGTAAAAATGCGATACATAAATCGTGCTACGCTAATACCATCTTGCCAAGTTTTAGTAGTTTTCTTACACCTGTGCACTAAACGGCTGCGAAGCCATCAAGGAACATAAGTCAGTGTAGGTATGCAACCTAAGTTGCACCAAACAAACTTCATAGACGTCATAGAAACGCAAACGTGAACGCCTCTTAATAATAGACTCGCCAATCAACACAGCTCAAAATCGAATAGACTCGCCCGGGAATTCCGATTCTTACAATATATACGTTAAGTATAATGATCAAGGTGGCGAGCTTTCGTTTGTTGTTGGAAATATATTGATAGGCAATAGCCATGAGCAAGCAATAGCTTCTGATCTTCTGAGTTTAACCTTTTATCACGGTACACCAAAGCCTATAGATTAAACCAGAAGGTTCTGCGTCATTCACTAACATGGATACCCCACGCCCTGCCGGCAATGTGTACCAAAGTCTATCACCAGGGTCTGGACTTCCACCAAAGGAAGTTACTTCGTAAAACATTTTGGTATCAGCATCTGCTGCTGATGTCCGAGTCGTCTGTGACGTCCTTGTCTTCGCCGCCCACCATCACTGAAGCGAACCTAGCTGCATGGACGTGTGAATACCACATCCCGCACCAGTTCCGACGCCTTTTACGAAGAATCCGCCATCAGTATGCCGTTTCACGCTTTGTATCACCGATAAAGGAACCTGCACAGTACATGGCACCGGCGCTGATCGACTTGCCACGTAGAGCACCGTATACCGACGTCGATCCAACAAAACTGTTACCTGCAGATCCCAGGCGACAACGTATCTGTGAGTACTTACTCCTATGTTAATACATTTTAGCATAGGTTTTTTTCTGAGCCGTGTTTCTTAACAGCAACACCCATCAAAGTTCAAAGTGAAGCCAATGCGCGAATTTCATTTATTTTGTGTACAAACATTACATGCATTTAAATCCGCACTACAAATTTTCTAACGCTAAAGAACATTTGCAATTCTAGCGCTAACAAAATTTGTTCACATTTTGTGCATGAGTTCAAGGACATTTGTATATATTTCTTGCAACCAATGTAAATAAATTATACACATTTGTAGTCCCTATGCATTAACGAAACAAAAGGTGACCCCATAAAAATACAAAATCGTAACTGAACACCCACACCAGCTTTTAAATACTATTTCAACATTTGCGTTCGAACAGCCCTTGTAAACTCTACGACGTGAATGAAAGCGTTCGCGTTTTTACCAAATAAAATGCGCAATATTAGTGGTATATACATGACATACATAAAATAGGTTGATTATTTACGTGAAAACGGCCAAGTACGCAACCATAATTATAGATAAACTGCAGCTGCATGTGATGGGTGATTCGATAAAGAACTCTTCAATCGTAGAAAAACTATCTGTGTGGTGAAAAAGGAAATGTCCACTAAAATCTACAAACCTACACCTCAAGCTCAAAGGAACGAAAAAGTATAACATAAACATGTATAAATAAGAGATAAAAATATAAACAAATTAATAAAGGACCAGTAAAGTTGGTTGCTTATCTACGTGAACTGAAATTATAGCAGTATAATAAACGTAAATTAAACGATAGGGACTGAATGGTTGTTAAATTAACAATGCAGGAAATTCTCCAATACAAAATGGAATGTAACACTTTAATAGTATTCACTTTTGTAGAATTTACAAATAACTGGTTATCTTTAATGTTTTTCTAGTTATCTAATGACTTAACTTTGACTTCTTATTCTGCACATTGGGCTTCATATGGGTTTTCATTCTTCTTGCCCATTTCGTTATTATCTGCTTTTCTTTTTAGCTTTTGCAAAATGCCCTTTGTTTTGACACAAAAGACAAGTTATGTAAAATGCTGGACACCTTTTGGGAAATGTTTACATTTAATTTTATAAACACCTCGGACTGCATTAATGTATTCGTTTGGGTTTAAAATTTTAATATGTTCCTTATTCAAATTAATTATTTGCAATAATCGACTATTTTCTGCTGGTTCGCGTATCAATTTAAGCTGAGATTCTTGGCAGTTAGTTTCTACAATTAGTCTATCACGAATCATTCGTTTTTCCTATAACTTCTTGAAAGCATCATTTTCACAAACAAATTCGCAATTCTGAGGTTGTTTTTTATGTTCGGTAACATATTGATCAATGAGATCGACCTTCAGTTTGCACTAACGTGTTGAATTTAAAAATCTTCATAGCAACGATTGTCTGCGGCAAAAGGTATTCTTTAAATGTTCTAATCAACTTGACTAGCGTTGACCTTTGATCATCGGGAAAAATGTTGTAAATATCTAAACCTTCATTACCGATACAACTGAGGGAGATTTGCAATATTTTACATCTTCCGTTTTTTCATTTTTGCCTAACATCGTCAGATAGATTTAAAACTTCTGCTTCCACCGTTTACAATCTCGGCGAGTTTAGATTCTTCAAATAAAGCTGTTGGATATCCAAATTTGATTGTTAACCTCAAAACGATTGCTAGATATTTATGACAATACGAGCATTCACATCTAACACCATGAAATATTTAGTAAATCAATAAGAACGATTATAATAGTACTAGAAGATTCGTTATAATTTAGACACAAGCTTTTGATTTACATTCTTGCGTATCATCAATATTTGTGACAGCGAAGCGCTCTCTTCACAACAACCGTAGGGCTTGCAAGGCAGTGGCTAATGTAGGATTTACATTTCATAGACTTATATACCTACTCCATTGGCACAAAAATACTACACGTGAGAACACACTAAGATAAATTAATATTCATATGACAAAAATAATGTATTTGTAGCTATGACGATTTAAACAATTGTACAATTAATTTTTTCTATTTAGTCATTTCAACATGCTCATGTAAACAACATGATCGATAGCTAATTTCGGAGAAAAAGTGTTCTGTTATTAACAGAAGAAGCATTAGTATTAAAAGAAAATGCCCTTATGAACATTCGACCAATCCAACACAAAGGTAGAATATATTGAAATACGCTGTTTCCATTGAAAAGTAATCAATATGATGATGGTGCATCACCAATATTAGACCTAGTAAGATTTGTGTAATATCTTCCCCAAACTACCAATTTTTGTAAATATTTGCACCAAAGAAAACATTTACAAATACATACCACCCTCAATTACTAAGGAACATCCGTCGGCATGCAATTTATGTAACTGTTCTGCATCCTGTAAAAGTTCCATGAAACTCATATGGCGTCATATTTTAACGAACGTTTATTTGCTTGCAATTTGTGTGATTATTATACATCACAAAAAATTGGTATAAAAACACATTTGCGAATGCATACCAACGAACGCCCATTTACATGCAATTTATGTAATTATTCTACATCACGAAAAAGTCATATACAAACCCATATGTACTTGCATATTAACGAACGCCCATTTGCATGTAATTTGTGCGGATATTCTGCATCACGAAAAGGCGACTTAAAATTACATATACAAATGCATACTAACGAACACCCATTTCCATGTAATTTGTGCAATTATTTTGCATATCGAAAAAATAATTTAAAAACACATATAAGAACGCATACTAACGAACGCCCTTACCCATGCAATATCTGTGATTATTCTGCATCACGAAAAAGTTATTTAAAAATACATGTACGAACGCATACAAACGAACGTCCATTTTCATGCAATTTGTGTAATTACTTTGCATCACAAAAAAATGATTTAAGAAAACATATATTAACACATTCCAACGAACGTACATTTCCATGTAGTTTGTGTGATTACTCTGCATCACGGAAAATTTATTTAAAATCACATATACGAACGCATACTAACGAACGTCCATTTCCTTGCAATTTATGTGATTATTTTGCAAGCCAAAAAGTCATTTAAAAAGACATGCGAACACATACTAACGAGCGTGATTTTCCATGCAGTTTGTGTGATTACTCTGCAACACGAAAAAGTCATTTACAAACGCATATGCAGTCGCATACTAATGAACGCCCATTTGCATGTATTTTGTGCGATTATTCTGCACTACGAGAAAATGATTTAAAAACACATGTACGAACGCATACCAATGAACGCCCATTTTCGTGCAATTTATGTGATTACTCTGCATCACAAAAAGGTTATTTAAAAATACATATACGAACGCATACTAATGAACGCCCATTTGCGTGTCATTTGTGCGATCATTTATCTTCACGAAAAAGTGATTTAAAAATACATACAAAAACACATACTAAGGAACGTCCGTTTTCATGTAATTTGTGCAATTATTCTGCATCACGAAAAAGTGATTTAAAAACACATATACGAACGCATACTAATGAACGCCCATTTTCATGCAATTTGTGTGATTATTCTGCATTACGAAAAAGTTATTTAAAAATACATATACAGATGCATATCAACGAACGCCCGTTTCGATGCAATTTGTGTGATTATTCCGCATCACAAAAAAGTTATTTAAAAAAACATATACGAACGCATACTAACGAACGTCCATTTTCATGCAATTTGTGTGATTACTTTGCATCACAAAACTGTGATTTAAAAAAACATATATTAACACATACTAACGAACGTACGTTTCCATGCAATTTGTGTGATTATTCTGCATCACGAAAAAGTTATTTAAAAAAACATATACAAACACATACTAACGAGCGTCAATTTCCTTGCAATTCGTGTAATTACTTTGCATCACAAAAAAGTCATTTAAAAAGACATATACGAACACATACTAACGAACGTCCATTCGAATGTAACTTGTGCGATTATTCCGCTTCCGAAAAAAGCGTTTTAAAAACACATATACGGACCCATACTAATGAACGACCATTTCCATGCAGTTTGTGTAATTATTCTGCATCACAAAGAAGTAATTTAAAATCACATATACGAATGCATACTAACAAACGCTCATTCACGTTTAATTAATGTGTTTATACTGTCTCACCTTAACTTTATTTACAAAGGCATTCACTCCCCAAAAAATCACAATTGTTTTCATTATGTGATTATTTTGCATCTAAAGGTACGCGTGTGGTCGCGCAATATAAAACACTTATTTGAATGCAACTTTTATTATTCTTCAACAGGAAAAGCAGTGTACAAGTACATTTAGAGGTATTTTGCTGTAAGTAGACCCAATGCCATTTGATGGGTTGGTTGGGCAGAAATGAAATAACCGCTGTTTAGCTGACGTATTTTGGTGACGGTTAGGAGAGTACGTTTTATAAATATTCTCGCATACAAAGGTGTGATTTTTTTATTAGTTCGAAAGCACAGCAGAGAAATTAGAATTTAGTGACATTTTATCGTATTTATTTAAAATATTTTAGTTTTATTTATTTACTCACTTTGTCTACACTATCTATTTTAATAACTTCGGTTTCTTCCATTATCTTTATATTCATTGGTTCAATATACTTATTTCATCAATTTCAACTTTTACTCATTTCTTATTTATTTTATTAGGATAGTCATTTTTATTCATTTATGTATATGTGATCTTGCATTTATATATGTTATCTTACTTGCTTATGTGGTTGTTAATGCTGTTGTAGAAGGTTGTATCAGGAGGTATTGTATGCAGGGCTCCTAACTACAGTATTTAACAGGGCTTACTCCCCTAGGTAAATAACGACATGTGGTTACAATATTAATTTATTAACACTGCGAAGAGTGATTGTAAAGACAATAATATACACAATCTCCATAGAACTGACACAACACACAAGTACATCTACTATCGCCGATTATTGCATAAATTTAATTATATAAATATAAAAGCGCGGTCACAACACGAATCGCGGGGTGCCGAGTTGAACTTCACCTTTCGTTGCACGCCGAAGCACATCTGTCCACTTCGCGCCTTCACCACTTAAACGGCACTCCGATGGTACCCGAATGCATCTGGCGGAAGAATTTAAATTGATTTTGGGGTGCACGCACTGTTGAAATGTAAACTGTCCGTTACATCACCCCCCTGCTAGTGATAACGATACGTGAGAGTTATCGATATCTGAGTGGAAGCGAAATAGTGCGTCCAAAATGAGTTTTTTTAAGTGGGACTGGCATATTTTTGGTTGGTTGATGCGGAATTCTGTGTTGTTGCTTATTTGCGGTATTTTCGTTATTTGTTGTTGGTTGAGTGGGTTGTGACACAGTTGTGGGAGACTCTGGATCTGGTGGCAGAAAACAAGGTTTGAGTCTGTCTATAGAAATTTTGTCTGGTTTTCCGTTTCTCTCTACAACAAACCATTTAGGATTCTGTCTAAAACTTTGTATAGTCCGCTGTAGGGCTGTTGTAGTGGTTTTCGCACCATGTCGTTTCGTATAAAAATGTGACTTGAAGTTTGTAATTCAGGGTGCATAAATATATGCTTTGTAGTGTAGACTTTTTTTGGTATTGGTCGAGTTTTTGCGAATAGAAGTTTAAGATTTTCAATGAAGTCTGATGGTGTAGTTTCGGATTTTGATTGATGAAAAAATTCTTCTGGCAATTTTAGTGTAGTGCCAAACAATATTTCCGCTAGTGAAAAGTTGATATTTTCATTGATTGCTGATCTGAGGCCTAACAAAATGCGAGGTAATAATTCGATCCATTTGTTAGATTCATGACTTTTTATCGAAGCTTTGAGTGTTCGGTGCCATCGTTCAATCTTTCCATTTGATTGCGGATGGTATGCGGTTGTTAGAAAATGTTTAATTCCTGACATTTTGTTAAGAGTGCGGAATAAATTACTTTCGAATTGTCTTCCACGATCTGTTGTAATTCGTTCTGGAACACCATAACGGGATATCCAATTATCTAAGAATGCTTGAGCTACTGTTTCAGCTGTACTGTCTACAATAGGGATGGCTTCTGGCCAAAATGAGAAACGGTCTATTATTGTTAGACAATAGGAATTGCCTTTGTTTTGTGGTAGTGGACCAATGATGTCCATGTTAATATGTGAAAATCTATGATCGGCTGATTGAAATTCTTGCAATTGAGATTTGGTGTGTCTAGTTATTTTAGACTTTTGACAAGATACGCATGATTTAGACCATAATTTGCAGTCTTTATTGATTCTGGGCCAAATAAAACGTTCTTTTACAAGTTTTAGTGTTCGCCTAGAACCAGTATGTAAGAGGCTGTGAATTTTGTTGAAAATTTTGTGACGAAAACTTTGTGGTACATAAGGTCGGTTTTGTTTGTCACAATAAATTTGAATATTGTTTTGACCAGGGATAGGTACTAACTGAATTTTTAGTGAGCTTGCATCGCTATTTTGTATTAACATGTTCAATTCTTGATCAGATAATTGCTCTTTGTGAAATTCAGTGTAATCTATTATTTCAGATTGGTTGATAGATTCAATGCGGGACAGGAAATCTGCTACTATGTTATCTTTACCAGATATGTGTTTAATATCTGTGCTAAATTTTGATATAAATTCTAGGTAGCGTAGTTGTCTGTGCATGACTTTATCGTTGCGTCGAGTAAATGCAAACGTGAGTGGTTTGTGATCTGTTAGAATTGTGAAAGAACGTCCTTCGAGAACGTGTGCAAAATGTTTTACAGCTAAATACATTGCTAATAGTTCTCTGTCGTATGTACTGTATTTGAGCTGAGCTTCATTTAATTTTTGTGAAAAGAATGCTAAGGGTTGCACAATGTTGTCTTTCACTTGTTCTATTACGGAACCGACAGCTGCATCGGAGGCGTCTACTGTTAAAATTAATTTAGTTTTATCGCTATTGTCAGGATGAACTAATAAAACTGCCTTGCCTAGTAGGTTTTTGCAATTATTAAAGACTTCTGTGGATTTTGTTGACCACTTAATTTCAGTTTTGTCATTTTTCTTATTGGGACCTTTTAATAATTCAGTAAGTAAATATTGTGAATGTGCAGCGTTTGGCAAAAATCGTCTGTAAAAGTTCAGCATGCCTAGAAATCTGCGCAATTGTTTTTTGGTTGTTGGGAGAGGCATGCCAGTTATTGTTTGCACACGATCTGGCAATGGTTTAGTGCCTTCTTCTGAAATTTCGTATCCAAGGAATGATATTTTGCTTACACCAAATTCGCATTTTGATGGATTAAGCGTTATACCGTATTCTTAAAGTTTTTCAAATACTTGATGTAAATGTTGTTTGTGTTCCTCTGTAGAAGTGGACGCGATGAGCACGTCGTCTATATATGCATAAACGTAAGGTAGGTCGCGAAATACTTCGTCTATAAACCTTTGAAATGTTTGTGCTGCATTGCGTAGGTCGAACATCATGACCGGGAATTCAAATAGTCTAAACGGTGTGATAATCGCGGTTTTTTCAATGTCTTTTGGTTCTACGGGAATTTGATTATAGGCTCTAATTAGGTCTAATTTAGAAAAAATTTTCTTGCCTTGTAATATGTGACTAACATCGTGGATGTGTTTTATTGGATACCTATCGGGTTTAGTGACCGAATTTAGAGATCTATAGTCGCCACATGGTCTCCAACCTCCATCGTTTTTTGGAACGAGGTGCAGAGGACTTGCCCAACTTGATTTAATGGTCTGCACATTCCGAGATCCATCATATTTTGGAATTCGCGTTTTGCAATATCTAATTTCTGTGCGTCGAGTCGACGAGCTTTGGAAAATGTGGGAGGGTCTTTTGTCTCCATAAAATGTGTAGTTTTGTATTTGATTGGTTTTGTACCAATTGGTGGTCTAGTAATTTCAGGATACTGACCTAATATTTGTACATATTCGTTATTAGTATTAGCAATTGTAGTGATTTTGTTGGATTTTTCATTGCTAGAACGTATATGTGATTGTAATAAGGTTAAACCATCTACTAATTTGCGATTTTTTAGATCGACTATTAGGTTATGGTGTTTTAAAAAATCTGCACCAATAATGGGTTTTGAAACTGCGGTTAAAATAAATGGCCAAGAATAAACGCGTCGTAGATCTATGTCCAATGACAACATTTTTTCTGCATAAGTTTTGATTAACGTGTCGTTAGCTGCATATAATTGAAATTTGTTAGCACCGCGGCGGATTTCTTGTGTTGACGCCGGAAAAATTGAGACGTCTGCGCCTGTGTCTATCAAAAATTGTATATTTGTTTTTTTATCAGTAACGAATAGGCGGCTTGATATTATGTCAACCTCAGTAGCCGCGCGTTGAGGCTGCTTTGTTAGTTTAAAGGCGTGAATTTGCATGGCTGAGTACATTTTTTAGCTTTTTCAGCAAATTTAAAATGATACCAGCATAGATTAGCAGTTTTGTCGTATTTTGATGTTGATCGGCTGCGACTGCGTGGTTTGTTGCGCGAATTTGCTTTGTCACGATTAGCTAATTCTTCTACTTTGATAGTTAGGTCTGATATGGATTTTTGTAGGCGTTGTATTGTGTCGTTCGAAGAAGATTGATTATTTGTAGAAATTTCTGGTGAAACAATATCTGCTAATTTATCTGCCATTATTGCAAGTTTGTCTAGATCGTCAGAACTAGCGGTTAAAATTGTTTGGATTTGCGTTGGTAAACGTTGCATCCATAGGGATTTAAAAAAATCATCAGAGATTTTGCCCGAACTTAGATTTTTTAATTGTTGTAACAATTGTGATGGTTTGCGATCACCGATTTCAATTTCAGTTAACAACTTACGTAAGCGTTTTTCTTCACTTTCAGCAAAATTATCAATTAAACGTTTTTTAAGTAAATCGTACTTGCCTGAATTTGGTGAGTTTATTACGATGTCTGCAACTTGGGATAGAATTTCTGTTTCTATGGCTCCTACCACAATGTTGTATTTTGTTAAATCCTGTGTAATACTAGAGTTGGCAAATTGTGCTTCAAGTTGTAAAAACCATATTCGCGGATCACTTTTCCAGAAAGGTGGTGGTTTTACCGTAACTTTGTTCATTTCGAAACTTGTATCACTTGTTGGATTTGAAATAGACATTGTTTCTGTATTTACAAACACTAAAATTACAACTGTAATATCCAATTAGCTTGTAGCACTGCGATAACACTATAATGTTACGGCGGTATGTATTTATCGGCGAGCAGCTGTGCGTTTAATGACCTCGGTCGGCTTGTTGATACCTGGGATTTCCTTGGAATGCAAGGGTTTGCTGCGGCATCTGTATTATACGTGACCTTGTGTATATTCTGGTGTCTAGGTGGTGGAGTTGTTAGTTGATTTGTATAAAACAAATTCCTTATCCTTATGCCGGTGTTGTACTGTACTTATTGTTTACTCTGCAAATTTTAGCTTTACGTTCTAAGTCGGGTCACCATTGTGGTTGTTAATGCGGTTGTAGAAGGTTGTATCAGGAGGTATTGTATGCAGGGCTCCTAACTACAGTATTTAACAGGGCTTACTCCCCTAGGTAAATAACGACATGTGGTTACAATATTAATTTATTAACACTGCGAAGAGTGATTGTAAAGACAATAATATACACAATCTCCATAGAACTGACACAACACACAAGTACATCTACTATCGCCGATTATTGCATAAATTTAATTATATAAATATAAAAGCGCGGTCACAACACGAATCGCGGGGTGCCGAGTTGAACTTCACCTTTCGTTGCACGCCGAAGCACATCTGTCCACTTCGCGCCTTCACCACTTAAACGGCACTCCGATGGTACCCGAATGCATCTGGCGGAAGAATTTAAATTGCTTTTGGGGTGCACGCACTGTTGAAATGTAAACTGTCCGTTACACTTATATGGTCTTTAATAATCTGCGGTTGTAAAAAATATGAAATGGTCTTAAATTAAATTATTCTCTAAAAAAAATTAATATCTTTGTGGGAAGAGTAACTATTATGTTAGAATGTATTGTTGCAGTTCAGTAATCCATAGTGCAAAGTGTTAATTGAATTATCGGAACAGCAGGCATTTTTATTTCAAATGCAACTGTAATGTGGTTCTCCAATATTGTTTGATCGCCATCTAATTTCATAATCAAGCTAGTTAAGTGAAATTGAACTACACTTACTATTCATTTATTTACACGAATTACGCAAAGCCGGTTAACGTCTCACATTTTAATTCTCTTCTGATGTTCTACATTTCAACTCCGTGTATATACTTGTATCATTATATTATTTTATATTACTCTGTATATTACTTTCTATTATATTCCGTATCCTCTTAGTTCGATATCGCACTTACTTTTTTCCTGTGGTAATGTCAAGTTACAGCTTTGTAAAACTTTTGAATTCACTCTTCAAATTTTTATTTTTATGCGAGTTTTCTTTTACAATTTAGCTTCATAGCACTAAATAAAATTCTCTGTTCGGTTGCTAGTAAAGTTGCTTAACAGCGGATAGTCTCTCTTTTACAATTTACATTTTATTTAAATAAAGTATGATGTTCATACTTGTTGAACATTTGTTCTCTATATTTTAGTCCAGTTATGAGATTTTCCTTCATATTAATTTTGGAAAATATTTTCTTTCAATTCATTAGCGTTTTAATCTTACCCATACAGAACTGGTGTGCACGTTAACCTCTATACTAAACGTCAATATCGAGAGTTGTTTTTCCCTTCCTTAAAAGTTCTCGCTTTCACTTACCTGGTGTTGCAGAGCACTTTTCCGTTTGATATCAAAATGATAAGATCGTACGTATCTTCTCTGAATGGAACGATGTTAAAGAGTTCAATTTGCATCAATACTTAACGGCCCTTCATTAAGGCTAATGATGGAAAGATATATTCAGATATAATTAAATGGTTGTTTGTTAGCACTCTGAATATTTCATTTTCTTACACAAATTCATTTTAGGCTTTTATTCCTACTCTTACAAGTTTTACGTTCGAGAAACTACGTTTTAATTGTAATTTAAGATGGTATAATAATAGTTAAAATTTTCTTTTGTGGAAAAAACATTACTGGAATGCATACCTAACCTTTTTCGTCTACGGGAGATGTAGCTTTTAAAGGACTTGAGTGGTGAACTTGTCCAACTTCACTTCATTGGTTCAAGCACTTCAAATAATTTTATTCAGGATCAACGATTTCCTGTAGATGTCAAAGTATCTAGAAAAAGTATGGAGCCGGTAAATTCTTTTTCATAAGTGTGTTACGTTGATTTTCGGCAATAATTGGTTATTTTATTTACAATAATTTTCAACTCAAATCCTTGCTATTAATTATCCATTTATCTAAATTCCATGTCTTCGGTTAAATAAAATCGTCGATTCGTAATTAAAAAGAAATACGCTGGCTAATAATTTTCAACTAAAATCCACTTTGCTTCTAAAACGAAACTTTATTTGATAAATTAAATATCCTGTATATTTTATTCGATAAATTAAATATCCTGTATATTTTACTTGGCAAACACTTCCGCTAATTAAGAATAAATTCTACTTCCCAGAATTCTCTAACGTAAAGTTTACGCCATACCCAAATAGTCGATAACGTGCTCCAAGTATCCGATAATTGCTTATTATGTGTTTTTCGTCGGAAGAGTTCGTCGAATTAAAGCAGCGTATTATCCCAATATAAACTGTGTTTTTCCAGGTTAATTCTGAATAGAAATATTATGTTGAACTCTGGCTACTGACTGAATGAAATTGATTTTATTTGCTTTCCAATCTACACAACGGAGACACGTGTAGGAATGTTTGGTTGCTTCCGTTTTTAGTTATGAAAATCTCGCGCACGCAATACGGCGTGATAAGTATTTAGGGTTTTTAAAAAATTGTATTTTGTGTCGAAATTAAATTAATTTTACTGGTAATTATTCTATCTTCTTCCGGTGGCCTTCAAGCCACGATCAATCGTCGTCCCTTGCTGTAATAGGAGGCCAAGTGCGTTCTTTCTGGGTGTAGGCCCATCTATTCGTTGCCATGGACCAGCTAGTGATTCAAACCTTGACGTCAGAATTTCGAAGGTGAGTGTTTTCTTTCTCCAACATTTACGATTGCGACCATATTGGTTGGGATTTTTGGTTTAAGCTCATGCATTCCTAAATTTAATCCGCTTAGACGACAATTAGTGAATTAGTTTGAGATTTATTGACACTATATGAATGCATTACTATTTGCTTTAAATAACTAAGGGTGTACAACTTATTAAAGTGAAAATGATTTGAAGGCTTGCTAGCACATAGAAAAATGTTGCTGCCATTAGATGTATATACTTAGTTTTAGATTTACCATGCTGATTTAGAGCTGTTGGTTAGAGGGGTAATTTCGCTTAAAAAAAGATTTGTTCTTTCGGTTGATATTTTATTTTTAGATTTAGTGTGTAATTATTTATTGCAGTATATATTGTGTTTAATTATAGGTTTCTTTTGTTGGTATGTTGTGTTTTGAGTATGAATGAGTGTGTATAATTTTTCTTTCTTATTTCAGGCCTCCCTTAATTTTTTGTTGTAGGTATAATCCCCCGCCCACTTGCCGATTGAGCCCGTTTCATTTCTTTTTTTTTTGTTTTTTTTAGGCTACGCAATGCAGGTAGCAAGTGAATTTTAAGTGTTCATTAAAGTTATTAAAACACTATACTGTACAATTGATTCAATATGTTGTTCTGGCAATGAGCATAAAATATCGTCCACATATTTAACTAAGAATACCACTTCAAATGGAAGATTGGGTAGAAGTTTTTCCAATACATTGTCCATGACTATTTGGGCAATCATAGGTGAAAGGGGCAACCCCATGAGATTTGTAAGCAAAAATTTGAATCAAAACTAAAAACGTGTTATGGAAAATGAGATTGTTCAAAGCTACGAACATGTTCAAAGAAATTTTACAGTGGGGTTTAATAATTCCCCCAGGTCAACGGGTATTTTGGCGAATAACGAGCTGACATCTAGTGATATTAAGATGTGGTCATTAGGTAACTGGAACCTTCGGTACTGATTAGTAAATGTAAACGTGTTACTGATATTATTTTTAGTAATAATGTTAGATAAAAATTTATCAAATGTATATGTAGGCGTACAAATGGAAGATATAATGGGCGTAATGGAGTATCTGATTTGTGAATATTTTGTAAACCATAGAATTTACCTGTTACTGAATTATTTTGTAATTAAGTTGGTTTTTTGTTCTATGGTTAGCATTTTCTTTTGAACAAGCATTTTTATAAAATTGTTAAGATTATTTTGTTATTTACCTTTTATAGAACTTTTAAATCAAAATTAAAATAAATTTTTCCATCGAATTAGCTTTTTACGAAGATTATAACTTTTTACACTTTTTAAGCATAATTCTACGTACCAGTCAAATTTTTGTTGACCTTTTACACACTATATCCTAATCACATGTAAGTTTTAAGCTCACTTCCGAATATATAAATTATTTAAAATTGCAAATGCAACATGCTATAAATTTAATAAATAGTTCTGACCTTATAGTTCTCCTGTTTTTCTCTTGCTGGAGATTGCTGACCCAAATTCCCACTTGTTTTGGAACTTTCAACAATTCGGCTTAGAAATCACTCTCAATTGAATAACGGTCGTTTATTCAGTAGCTTAGAGTCGTTGATCAGCAACTTAGCTTGTTAACCCAGTAATTTGAAGTATTTATAAGCAACTTGGAGTATTAACTATTTACTTAATGTATTAACCATTTATTTAGTATCTTGGAGTGTTAATCCAGTAATTTGAAGCCTTTACCCGATAACTTAAAAGGGTTTAGCAGCAGCTTGGAGCCCTAAATTAATAAAATTGCAAATATTTTTATTTATATTAATTATTTCTAGATTTACGTTTATATCAACGGCAAAATTTTATATAAATTTATTACAACACGCGCTCTACTGTTTATATCACTTGAAATTATAAATGTTTGTTAAGTTTCAACTTCAACTTTCACTAAAATTCTATTCACGTAATAATTTTTTTTCATAATAGCACAATCGGCGTGTGAATTATAAAAATAGTCCTCCTTTATCTGCTTCGTTAGTTTTATAGAATCAAATTCCGTCTCGAATGTTCCACGCGTTCTCATTGGTCGACAGAACGCTATCAGTTGTTCGTGTGTGGAAAAGGCGTTTCAATTATGGTTTATATCTGCAATCTGTTGGGTTTGGATGATCTAATATGTACGTTTTAAATTGCGCGTATTACCGTCGCCTCTAATACCAATACTTCATTTAAATATGCTGGTTTTATTGAATATTGTATATTATGTGCGTTCTAAATTGCACGTATTTATTAACTTCTTTACGCAAATGCGTTTAGATTGAAACAAATTTTATTTCATGATTGTTCCTCTTCGAATATGTTAAATTTGTATTTGTTTTAAGCTTAAGAATGTTTTTAAATGTTCTAAGAAGATCGAATTGCTTCCGTAATTATTTCTTTTAATGAATGTAGTAAAGTTATTACGGAATGAGCTTCCTTTAATTAATTGTAGATTGTTATTGATTTTATACAGAGTGATTTGTATTTGTTTCTATAATAAATGAATTATGTACATTTTTGAGTTTTAATATTTGGTTTTGTGTTTTTATGATCTTTACATGAGGTATTCCTTCTTTGTGACCTTAAATAACCTTATAATTATAGCAATATATATATATATATAATAATGCTATGATAATAGGGTAGTTTAAGGGTAGATTAAGTCATAGGGATTGTAGGATAAATAAAAGCAACTTTAACTTTAAGAAAATCAAATAATTCCAGAAATTATAAGAGTAAATCTGTCATTCTACATAATGTCAATTAAGAGAACACTGTATATAAAATATACGGAATTAAATGCATGAAAACATAAATATGTCTAAGTACAGTTTACAAGTAAAGATAAAATTTTAAAAATCAATAAATTGTATCAAAATTAAATTACCGGGAAACGTAGATAGATTGGCATTGCAAATATTTAACAATTGCGTCGAAAATATCAACGTAAACGCATTTTAAATAATTCATTATTATAAAATGTTACGTGACTAGAGAAGAACACATTTGTTCAGAAAACCAACATTCTGTGAAAAACAAATAAACAACAGGCGGTTCAATTATATGATAAATTAACAAACATCGAATACGTGAGTTAATGAAAAGCCAAAATTTGGAAATCTTAGGATAATACTGCAATATGCTGAATGCGGACGTGACGAACAGAGCATTCGTTGAAGATTTAAACTAGGTAATTCGTAAAAATTCCGAGTTCTGCCAGATAAGGAAAAGTACCAGCCTTGATTGTAAACACGCTAATGAAAACTGTTGGAGAAAGGGCTTATATATACGATAGAAACTGAACGACATTTGAGTCTATATTTAACTGAGCAACAACTATGTTCGAAGATGTTAAAAACTCACGCAATTAGTGAAATAAAAATTAAACAAATGAGATTTAAAAGTGCGAGAATTTTGTGCAACGAAATATAAGCCGATTTGTAGATAGACGACTCTGATTTGGGACGTTTAATTTTGGTGATATTCTAATTTGGACACATGCCAATTTGGGATGTTTCATATTTTAATTTGGACATATTTTAATTTCGACATATTCTAATTTAAACACATTCTAATTTGGGACGTTTAATTTTGGATGTACTTTAATTTGGTACGATTTTAATTGAACGCTATTTATGGGAGGCGATTCTTATATGGGGACGGCAAACAAAAATATACCAATAAGCAAAGCGGACACAGCAAGGGGATGCAGATCATAGACTAGAATGGAACTCCAGAACCCATTCCAGGTTAGCAATTTTTAATACACTGTATTATTGAAAGACTGTTTTCAATTTAATATTTGCTCTGCATTGTATATTTGTAAGAGTCATCAAAAAGGTCACTTAAAAAATATGAAAACAGAGGAAGGTACCTTGGAACGTTCGATGGCCTCTGAATGTAATTAAAAAATATTTTTGCGGGCTTTCAGAAAAGCATAAATCTGGTCTATGTAGATATTTTGTACAAAAGAAAATTGTGAGTGTTGTAAATATTATCAATTATTATATTGTGTGTTCTAGAATTGCTTTATTTGATTCAATAAGATTTATTCAGTAAGCTAGTCGGGGTAAAATCCTAATTTAACATTTCATATCAAATGGATCGAATAGCACAGCAATAAAAGGAATATCACAGCAATAAAAATTGCTCCCATCGTAGGGGCTTGATAATCCTAAAATAAAGAATATCACAGCAATATATATATATATATATATATATATATATATATACATAATTTCACAATCTTGCAGAACTTCAGGCTCCAACTCAAACGTTCCATTGCTTGCTGACCTTCAACACACACTTTTGACACTACAGAAGGTATCTTCTTGTAGGGGACCGCCTCCGGTACGAATTGCACTAGTCTGCTTAATTTTTGTGCGGCTGCGAAGATCTTGCCATGTCTATAAACAATGTTTATTAAAATTTTGTTCTTCTTTCATTGTTTATTGTATAAAATGAAAGTAAATACGTTTACATCGGGCAGAGTGAATAGCACTTAGAGATGCAATTGAACGGTTATAAATATGACCAAAAAATCAAACCGCGCTTACAAAACATAAAAAGCTTTGATAAAACTAGAAGTTAAAAAACTGAAATTAATAAAAAAAGACGTGATATATATATATATATATATATATATATATAATAAAAACCCAACAACAGTTAATTATAAGGCTGACATACAAAAATTGTGTAAGAAATATTGCAACATAATAAAATAATCTCCACACGGTAGCAAATAATGAATTAAAAGTCTAAAAAAATTAAATAAAAAGCATACGGTTAAATGCAGTAAACCAAAGCAAAATAAATGTTTAATAATATTAAAATATGGTTAAAAAATCCCAACAGCGGTTATGATAAGGTCGGTATACAAAAATTGAGTAAGGTAATCATAGTATAATAAAATAATCTCCACACGTTAGCAAAAAAGTATTAAAAGTCTAAAAAATGAATAGCATTCGCTAGAATACAATCAACCAAAACAAAAAATGTTTAGATAATATTAGAAAAGGAAGCGAGGGTTGGTTAATAGAGGGAAACGAGATATTAAATATAGAAATACTAAACTACAGTCACCTCATTGACGTTGATTCAACATAGTTAAATTTAAGCAAAATCGTTAATAAAACAAGTATAAAATAATTAAAGATGTATAATATATGTGGTGTATAGAAGTTCCTACTATGTAGATTAATTTTCGTTTTAAGGTAAGCAAATCTATCTAATATGAAAGCCATTCGTTTCAATATTAAATTAATTGTAGAAAATCCACTGAGAAAGCTCGCATAAAAAGCGATTGAAACGTTTGGAATATAAAATAAAAGTATTTCAGTAATTAGTTAAATTAACTTGAAGCAAAGATTTATCATAAGGTGAAGGTCAAGAATAAAACGTGTTTGTTTAAAATAAATATATATATATATATATATATATATATATATATATATATATATATTACTCATATTTAGACCAGGGTAGAAAATTAAATAATCAAATCAAATAATTTTAATTACCGTGTATAAGGAATTTCATTAAATAATACGCTTTATTAAAACCTTGAAGCATAAATAAACTCGGTCGTTTCAGTAAAAATAAGAAATTTAAATTATCTATAAGACGCTTTACATCAAAAGAAGCAGTATTGAAAAGCGCAGTGGATAATTTAATTATTCCTAAACAAATGGAAATTACGTGCAAAGTTTATATTAATTAACCCTATTTTAAGTAACCGGTAGTAAAACAAAGTGTACATATAATAATTAATATTTAAGTTGTATTCGCTAAAAATGAAAGGATAGAAATCAATTTAATTGGAGTTAATTAAACCGTTAATAACATAATACCTATAGAAGCTTGTGAAAACCCAATAATAGTCAAATCGTAGGAAGGTTATTTAAAATGTTACGTTTGAACACCCTGCGTGTTTTAAAAGGCAATTTCAAGTTAATTTGTTTGGATAAACATGTTGATTCTAAGGATATTGGAAACGATCAGATGCTTTAGCAGGAAATACAGAACACCTGCGTATTTTTAAAAAGCTCATTCTGCGTAAATTTGGCAAATAATTAATGTTTCAAAGAATCTTGGAGAAACCGGGACTTAGTATTCACGAGAATGTGCGATACGGGTTTATTAAACCCAGATAACAGTCCGCGTGGACTAAAATATAATCGATAATAAAGAATATAAATTTGCACCAATACGAACAGGTTAGAAAAGGAAAGAGAAATGCGTCAAGCAAAGACACATATTGTAAAGGGCGGGATTTAAGCAACGTCAAGGGGTTGCGATTGGTTAAAAATAGGATGCATATATCAGAGGTAGAACAACAATTTCTGTATAAAAGTAATTAGTTTTCTCGGACAACTTTGCGGGCCGTGTTGAAATTTTCTGAGATCTCAATGGGGTGAGTACTAAATTCATAAAATCGACGTGCAGGCTACAGACTGGGAACGTAGAATGAGGAATTCGTTGGAATTACCCGTTTTAGGGAACAAAGCGACGTGTCGGCTATTCGCTATATATACAGGCGGAATATGTGTTTCTCTCTTAGACTCTTAGACTTTCGACGATTCGATGCGTTAAAAGCTCGTGCATCCGCGACTTGATATTAAACAGTGCATTTTAGTTTGATTAAATAATTTAAAGTGTGCTAGTATATTTTAGTGACTCAAAATAGTTGGTTATTTTACGTGCTAACATGAATGTACTTCAGTGCACTTAGATACAAGGTAATAAAAGTTTATTATCACGGTACCAATTAGTAAAATTTACAACGACAAATGTATACCCAAAAGTAGGCAGTTTTGGCGTATATTGGTAATATTGGTAAAAGGAAGTATGAATTTCTTTGCTATTTTGCGGGGTGTTAATGACTAAATGGTTCGTAAATGTGTCTGCATCCACTGAACCAGAGGCAGATATACACAGATGAGTTCCGGAAAAGCCTAGAAACAACTTTAAATTAATGGTGATGGAGAACATTTTAAAGCGTTGACAACTTGAAGCTGTAAATAGAATCCGGTTGGAATGGTGTGATTTACAAAAGGGACGATTACACTGAAGCTACGAGGACAATAACCTTCAGGTAAATTGTACTATTTTGTTTGACATTTTTTGTGTGTATTGAATGACTTTATAATTGATTTACTTTAAATGGACATTAGTGGAATTTTTCTAACCATAAAAATTTAATTTTAAGATGAAATTTGCTTGTTTAAGTAAAAGGGTATTTTGTTTTGATGTTCGGGAATAGGATGAAACTTTGGGTAGGTCTTTGAGCTCAATTAGACAAACCTGGTTAATTAACGTAAAAGGGTGGTAGATGCTCCCTTTATACTCAGACTCCGGTCTGCTTATCTTGTTATATTAATTAGTAGGCATCCAACAAGGACTTTAATTTTGGATGCACAGTAAAATGATAATAAAATTAATCCGGAAATTCTTTTAAAACTGAATTTTATGTTCAAATTTAATTTGAAAATTTAATGTATTCTGAATATTGATGTAAATAGAGTTAACGTTGATGTTTGTGGTAGGAATGTGTTGTTTAATTTTTATGATTGAGAATGGAAGTTATCTAGAAGAGCAGCCGAGGCGATTAACAGAAGGAATCAACGGACCAGGTGATTTAAAAGGTTTCACAGCAATATATATATATATATATATATATATATATATATTTATAAAAACTGATTACGGTTACTGAGGACCGAAGTATAAAATACAATTTATACTCACTCAACTGGTCATTCATATCTTTATGTTGATATCTATAACACGCCTTTTAATTAGATTGTAACGTTTAGGTCTAGTCATTTATTGTCAATTATTTAAGTGTTATGGTACGTATTTTTAACTAATTTTAATTTATACTTAGTTGTTCTTTTTATAGCTGTGATAATGTGAATAAATTTCACGAAACGTCGCATACAATTCAAGTTTTTAATTTTTAATTTTTATACTTCGGTCCTCAGTAACCGTAATCAGTTTTTATAAAAATAAATATGCAGGACATGATACAATTCAATATCAATCTATATATATATATATATATATATATATATATATATATATATATATGGATATATAGATATATGTATAAGTATATATGAATGCACCAAGTAGGGACTAGTAATAAAATAGTGCCAGAAGCTTCACACTATGGATTACCTAATGGTAGTATACAGATGTCACAACCTTCCATATTAGGAACTACAAACAGTGAAGGTGATGGCTGCGTCCAAAGCCTTATGTTATCTGCACCTGTTAGAAAGACAATTGAAGGTTATCAAATGAGTATAAAAAATTGCCCAAGAAATTGGATAATTTAATTAATTTTGTTTCTGCTGCTACAACTTTTGACAAGAACTTAACAGAAAAGTTAAGTCAAAGACAATCCTATTATGATGAAAGTTAAGTGTACGGGTCTTGAGCTCAAGAAAGCAAAAGTAGAGGCATTTCAATCAATAGCAGCTTAACTTGATTGATGTCTTGAAACACAAACTACAATAATTCAGTGTTTTTAATAATTTGTTAAATAATAAGTTATAAACAGTAATTACACATATAGCGTAACCTAATATTAATAAGTGATTAACTGACTTCCAAAATTTAATTATTATATTTTTAGATATTAAATACCTTATTATACATTCAATTTATACAATGAACAATGAAAAAATGTCCATGCATGGTTCATTTAAATAAAAGATATTAGTTTTGCTTGTGTAACAAGCAGGCGATTCTATGTCTGGTTTAGCTGTCAGTTTGGATATCGGCTTCAGTGATGTCCATTAATTCAAAATCCAAATCTTTCTCATTTTCATCATCTATACATCAGCAATATTCTATTCAAGACACATATTGTGCAGTACAATACACGCATTTATGATTTTGTAGACAGTTATCGGTTTATATTGAAGTGTCCCGTATCTTAAGACGCAACGAAATCTAGACTTCAGAGCCCCATTGCAACACTCAATTTTATTACGTATAGTCTTATGCAATTTGTTGTAGGTATTTTCCTCTGTATTATCTTGAACTTCTGGGAATGGAGTAAGTAACCAAGTCTGAAGTGGGTAACCTGAATCACCTATAAATAATGTATTCCTTTGTAATGTACTATAGTTTGCTGTATTAACTACCATTACCCAACGGAAAATAGTCATTATGGCTTGTTGCATGTAAATTTCTGAATATCTTTGTATATTCGACTGATTCCACATAAATAAATCGTTGGTACTGCCTGGAAATTTAGCGTAAACATTTAATATTTTTAAATCAGCATCACATATCTAAAATATCTTTCATTAAGAAGAATATACGAAGATTACCAGTTGAACATTAAGGAATGATAATTTTGTCGGTTCACATATACATGTTCAGGAAATTCAGGATCCTCAGTCTTGGGAGGTATTATTGCAACGTGTGCAATCTATACATTCTACAACTCCTGGAAACTTGTGTTGGTTATGAAATTTGTTATATAACTGATTCACTTTAGTTTTAAGCACTTGTGTGCACCTAGGAGTGAGGTGACATTGACACTACCAGGCATCGATAAATATACAATGTACAATAAAATGCATCTCTCTTATGTTCGATTCCTTTTTTTAAATTAATAAAATACAACTTGTTAAGGTATTTAATATTTATTAATGTTCCAACTACCTACAAATACAGCAGTCTGGCGACGAGGATCTAAAACGAATCGCAAGTACAATTACAAATTACATTATTAGTGCACGTGGCAAATTTGGAGGTTAGATCCTCTAATTTTTACAAGGCAAAGTATACCAATCGTATCCAACAATTCAATACAAATTATTACATCATTAGCATACTAATACAATGGTTACAAATACTGATAATACAAGTCACGCCGATCTTACAAATCCTGCAATTACAATACAAACAAATTTTACTGTGGAATTTTTTAATGCTACAAATACTAGATGGAATAGATGGGTAAAACGGTTGGAAGTGGCTTTCAATGTTTTCAATGTACAAGAAAATATTAATTTGTGTGAAGTTAGCGATGACTTTTTCCAGCAATGAGTTTTGTAAGACTGACATGCATAAAATGACGTGATGAAAGAATAAGGCAAAAGGCATAAATTACGATTACTATATTCTACTTGCTCGAATCGCAATCTCAATACACAAACATAATTATTAGGGTAACTATTAAATTATATTTATAGGTCCAGGCACGTAAATAACAGAATTCATTCCAAGAGTAACTACTAAAAACCATCGTAATACCTAACCTATGAATCGGAATGAAATGCTGCAGATCCCATTCCGGAAATGTGGTTTTCATTATTTTTTACAGTAACCTGCAAGAAAATATAACAAATCCCCAACAATAATACGAATTAAATTTAATACTAAAAAATTTAGTACAGACGAATGTAAAATTTCAGACTCCTAAATGCGACGGAAGATAGTTTTGAGTGAGCTCCAAACCAAGGAAAAATTAAATATACGTATTTAATTTTGTTTACTTTTAAGAAGATCGAAAGTTTCAAGACTATAGGGTGTTTGCATTAACCACTCTTATGCACACCTGAGTACAAAATATCAGGTCAATATCGTTCGCCGAAAATAGTTTTGTACACATCGAAACTTGAAATTCATAGATATTTGTTTTTTTCTCAATTTTGGAAAATTCTTTGCCGTGAAAGTCATCGCTACAGGGTGTATTGAGGCCTAAGTGCGCGTGGCTTTGCCACCCTTCCAATGAAATCAATCAATCAATCATATTCATAGTGTCTGCCTTCGCGCTCATTGTCCGATATCCATTCCCAAATATACAGTAGAAAAGTTTAAAACATTGTTCTCTTATCAAATTGCAAATATTATTAATGACCTCAGGGCTGAATTTATATACAAAGGAATGCGCAGGCGCGGAATGGGTAGGTGCGCGGTTTGGACAGGACATGAGATTATTAGTCAACGAGACGTCGAACAGTGACGTTTGCAGGTGTCGTTTTCTGTCTTTTCTCTTTAAGAATGTAGTTTCCTCTATCGTATCTCTACCTTCTATCGTTCCCTACCTTTATTCCTTCGTCCTACCTACGAACAAAGAAGAGGGAAGACGCTAAATCTGGTTTCAACGAGGGCATGACGTAACCCACCCCAAACAACGCCCAAACGAGGTACATGAAAATCAACATGGCCCCTGCGCAAGAATGACCGCAAAATCGTGAAGAGTTCCACATTTTTGGGTGAGTGCTTTTTATCTTTTTTAGGGTGCATCTTGTATCACTGTAAACATATTTGGAATATGATACAATTTGACACCAAATTATGACGTAATATCTTTGTTGTGCAATAATGTGAACGTGGATAGTATTCGTGTTGCCAACTGTGGAAGTGGCTCTGAACGCCCGCGCCGGGGTTATAACAAACAATCAAATAATTTATTAAAGAAGGATTAAGTGTTAGTGTTATTTGTATTGAGCTTCCTATTAATAACTAAACTAATAATCAACCAATATACATTTATTAACATAAAAGGAATTCACATGTAATTAATATAAGCCGACAAGCCATTTTTATATATATATATATATATATATATGCTGTGATAAGGGGTTGTTTAAGGGTGTACTTTATAGTAAAGGTCGTTTAGAAATGAGAAATTACCATAGGCAGCAGAAAACTGCATTTATTTAGTACAGAATTGAGAAATGGAGATAGTTTGTAAATAGTAAGCAGTCAACACCCTGTATATAAAGTATAAGTAATTTTAAGTGACGCAAATAAACATAGGAAGACGCATAGTTAGCGTAGAAACAAAGAAGACATTCATTAGGTAAATAGTAAATATTTAATACCCTGTAAATAAAGTTTTAGTGAATTTAGGCAAAGCAAATAATGGTATTTTTCAGTGGAAGCACGCGTATATTTATAAGTAAATGATAAAGTGTAATTAGACACGCATTCAAAAGAGTTCCAAACAATTAGATTAATGCGGAGATAAAAATAGAGCTTCAGGAAGCACAATATAAATGCGAACAAATAGTCAACCATTTTTGATAAGAGAGGAGAATAAAAATTGCGTGAATAACATGCAGATATTAAAATTAAAAATCGAATTGCATCAGTTGCTTATGGAAAAGCAATTAGATTTATCAAAACACCGCATGTTGATAATGAAGACAGCTGCAAGCAGGTTACAATTATTGGGAATCATAGACAATTACATAAGAAACTACTTTAAATGTAATTATTTGATTGGTTATAAATGAGCGACGAGTTTCTAGACCATACCCACTGACGGAGTGGGAACTGAATAATATATTAGCAGGTACAGTGATAACGAGGTCAGTTTACAACTCAACAAAGGCCGAAGTGCGCCACTATGAAATAAAGTGATACGTAATAATAATAATTCAAAGTGAAAAATTGTAAAAACTGCCAAGATAAAAATTATAATTGCCGATTAAACGGCTTCTAAAGCCAGGAGAATTGAAATTCTAAAACCGGGGAGAAGAATTCAAATTCTAAAGCCCGGGAGAAAAATTCGATATTTGAGTAAGCGGAGAAAATAAACTACGATTTCAAGTCAGAGGACAATGATAATAAAAATTCTATTCTAAGTTTGAGGAAATTGATTGATAAAAAGTAATAAGTCTGAAATGAAACGACAATAAATTGGGGTGCATAAGTACAAGTTAATGGTGGTCCAGAGGGTAATGGCAACAATTTAAATGCAATAGTTCAAGCGTGTGGATAGACAATATAATCCTGAATTGGGGGAAGATAATTTTTATTCAAATGGATGCGTCAATGCGAAGAAGATAGACCAGGTCAGATTTTTAGTTATAAGACATTTTATTTTTCTATATATTTTTTTATTTTGAATATTGAATTTGCTTAATATAAATGAATGTGAAAAAGTCAACAAAGGATTGGAATACGTATAAAGTGCGTGATATGATAACAGGTTTGGAACGTTCTACACTTCGTTGATAAAGATAATAGGTTCTTTTTGGTGACTTTGGGTTTTGACAAAATTGTATATGATGTTTAATAAATGAGATTTACAACATTAATTAATTGAAAAGTGTATTTCAAATAATTTACAAAAACTGTACAGAATATTTGTTTCATTATATAGAATCGAAATTTACTGAATTTTATAATTCCAAATAAATGCTAGTCGAGGTTATAAAATAAATTTAATAAGAGTGGTTTGATAATTTAAACAGTTCAAGGAGGAGCTACGAGTTGAATACAAAATTGATAACAAGTAAGGCGGTAACGTATCGATTTTTGCTATTGGCAGACAAGGTTGGTTCAAGATAAAATCCAGTTAAGTTTCTGGAGGGAATTGATAGCATATTAATAAGACAGCCCAACGTCGGAGGAGATAATTACAATCTTGTTTATACATAGTAATATTAATATGGTCGCCCAAATGATGGAGTGAGAATAATTTACAGGGACATAGCAGTAATAACATAACGCAACAACGCAAGAGGCGTCAATTATTACAGTAGTAGCATAGCAAAAATAATATAACAGCCCAACGTAGGGGCACGATAATTTAGAATAGCATAGCAATATATATATATATATATATATATATATATATTACTCAAATTTAGACCAGGGTAGAAAATTAATTAACGACATCAAATAATTTTAATCACCCTGTATAAAGAAACAAATAGAAATTACGTGCGAAATTTATATTAATTAATTCAATTTTTAAGTAACGGGTATTAAACAAAGTGTACAGATAATAATTAATATTTAATTAGTATTCGCTAAAAATTAAAGGGTAGAAGTCAATGCCATTCATTATTATTTTAATTGGAGTTAATTGAACCATTAGTAATATATAATAAGCATAAAAGCCTGTGAAAATCCAAGGTTAAAATACCATGAAAACAAAGCTCGGAGAATTATATTTAAAACATTCATTAGGAGTGAAAACCTGCATACTTTTAAATGTCAAATTCTAATAAATTCGAGCTAATAAACATGCAGATTCTACGTATATTGGAAACGGTCGGATGTTTTAGCAGGAAAAGCTAGATGAGGGGTTATTTTACTTACGTAAGAATCCACGTGGATTTAAATAACAGATGGTAAAGAATATTGATTTGTACCACTCAGACCAAGGTAGAAAGGGATGGATAAACGCGTAAAGCAGAGACACTGATAATAAAGGCGTGATTTGTGAAGCTTCACTAGGGCCACGATTGGTTGAAATAAGATGCAAACATGAGAGGGGAAAGCATAGCAGTTGGTGTGAAAATTAATTAGTTGTTCGCGGACGCGTTGCGAGCCGTGTGGAAAATTCTTAGATTTTCAACTTGGACGTGTGCAAATTTTAGTAGAATCGCTGTGCCGGACTGTCGAAAGGGAAAAGAGAATGCGAAATTCTAAAAATTGTCCGTTGCGGGACAAATACGACGTGCAAGCGGGCCATTATATAAACCCGTGTTTATAGGAGTTTCGCTCTCTTAGATTTCTGATTTTATTCGATACTTTAAACAGTTTTGCTCTTTATTTTTTGGTACTTTAAGTAGAATACGTGGTGATTACGTGCTACAATAAAAGTTATTAAGTGCACTTAGAGAAGATACAAGGTAATAATCTAGTTATATTTGCGAGTATTACTGTACCAATTATCCAAATTAGTAACGATAAATAAATAAATAAAAGTAGGCAGTTTTGGGTATAGCGTGAAAGAATTATGAATTTCAGTGCTATTTTTCGGGGGTATTAATAATCAAATGTTATTCGTAAACGTGATTGGATCCACAAAACAAGATTTAGATATACGTAGATGAGTTCTTGAGAAGCCCTGAAACAATTTAGATGAATGGTGGTGTAGAAAAATTTTAAAAGCGGTCAGAATCTGAAGCTGTAAACATAACCCAGCTGGAATGGTGGGGTTAGCAAGGACGATGTACATTGGAGCCCCGAGTGCATTAACCTTCAAGTAAATTATGCAATTTTGTTCGATCTTAGATGTTTTGGTGTGTGTTAAATATCTTTATAATTTGTTTGATAAAAATGGACAGTAGTAAATTTGTATAAACAACAAATTTTTAATTTTAAGGTAATATTTTCTTGTATAAGTAGAAAGGAGTATCAGGTTTATGTTTTTGATTATCATGAAAATTTGGGTCTGTCTTTGAGCTCAATTAGACTAACCTATTTAATTAACGTAAAGGGGGTGGGAGATGCTCCCTTTTATTCAGACTCTGGTCTGCAAATATTGTTTATTTAATTAGTATGCATCCTACAAGGACTCTAATTCTGGATGCAAATTAAAATGATGACAAATTTGAACTTGAAATTTTATGATGCTGAAATTTAATTTTGAAATTTTAATCTATTATGAATATTGATGTAAATAGAGTTAACGTTGATGTTTGTGGTAGGAATGTGTTTGTTTTTTTTATGAATGAGGATGAAAGTTTTAACTAGGTGAGCAGCCGAGACGGAGAGAGTAAAGAGGCGATTATCAGAAAAGATTCAACAGGGCGAGAATCACAGCAAATCTTGATGCCCAATTCGAGAGGCTCGAGTATTTTTTTTTACTCTGGTGAGTTTTTTTTGTAGGTTTCACAGCATCTCTTGACGCCCAATCTGTGGGGCTCGAATGATCAGCAGAAAGTACCAGTTCCCGTGACCAAAGGCGCATTTCACAGCAATATATATATATATATATATATATATATATATATATATATTACTCATATTTAGACCAGGGTAGAAAATTAAATAATCACATCAAATAATTTTAATCACCGTGTATAAGGAATTTTATTAGATAATACGCTTTATTAAAACACCGTGGAGAATAAAAATTCATTCGTTTCAGTAAAAATAAGAGATTTAAATCATGTACAAGACGCTTTATATCAAAAGAAACAGTATTAACAAGCTCTACGTGTAATGTATTTATTCCGAGGAAAGAAACAAATGGAAATTACGTGCAGAATTTATATTAATTAACCTTATTTTAAGTAACCGGTATTAAACAAAGTGTACAAATAACAATTAATATTTAATTTGTATTCGCTAAAATGAAAGGATAGAAGTCAATTTTAATTGGAGTTAATTAAACCATTATTAATAATAAGCATAAAAGTCTGTGAAAATCCAGGATTATAATACCAGAAAATAAAGCTCTGAGAATTAATATTATGTTTGAACACCTGCGTAGTTTAAAAGCTCATTCTGCGTAAATTTTGCAGATAATTAATGGTTACAAAGAATCTTGGAGAAACCGGGGCTTAATATTCACGGGAAGGCGCGATACGGGGTTATTTAACCCAGATAGTCCACATGGACTGAAATAATCGATAGTAAGGAATATCAATTTGCACCACTAAGAACAGGTTAGAGAAGGAAAGATAATGTGCGTAAGACAAAGACACTAATACTTAAAGGCGTGATATGAGCAACGTCACGAGGGTCACGATTGGTTGAAAATAGGATGCACATATGAGAGGTAGAAACAACAATTTCTGTACAAAATTAATTAGTTATTCTCGGACATGTTTGCGTGCCGTGTGAGAATTTCTGAAGATTTTCAACTGCGAGTGCAAAATTCGTAAAAAACCGACGCACAGGCGACGGAATGGGAACATAGAATGACGAAATTCTAGAAACTGGCCGTTTTGGGGAACAGACCGACAGACAGGCTAACTTCTATATATACCGAGGTGAATATAAACAAGCTCTCTTAGATCTTCGACTTGATTGAACGCGTTAAACAGTGCTTTTTAGTTTTCCGGTTTTAATATTAAATAATTTAAACAGTTTGCTCGAATATGTTTGAGATTTAAAACAGCTTGTTCTTTACGTGCTACAATAAATGTACTTTAGTGCACTTAGAAAAGAAGATACAAGGTAATAAAGTTTAGTATCACTGTACCAATTGGTAAAAAAATTTACAACGACAAATATATACACAAAAGTAGGCAGTTTTGGCGTATATTGGTGAAAGTAGTATGAAGTTCTTTGTTATTTTCGGGGTATTAATACTTAAATGGTGCATAAACGTGTCTGGATCCACAAAACAAGGTTCAGATATACACAGATTAGTTCCGGAAAAGCCCTGAAACAACTTTAAATAAATGGTGATGGAGAAATTTTTAAAGCGTTGAGAATCAGAAGCCATAAATATAACCCAGTTGGAATGGTGTAATTAACAAAGGGACGATGTACATGGAAGCTACGAGTGCAAGTAACCTTCAGGTAAATTATACTATTTTGTTTGAACTTTGATATTTTTGTGTGTGTTGAATAACTTTATAATTGATTTACTCAAAATGGACAGTAGTGAAATTGTACTAACAATAATATTTTAATTTTAAGGTGAAATTTGCTTGTTTAAGTAGAAAGGGGTATTTAGTATTGATGTTCTGGATTATGATGAAAATTTAGGTATGTCTTTGAGCTCAATTAGACGAACCTGGTTAATTAACGTAAAGGGTGGTAGATGCTCCTTTGTACTCTGCATATATTGTTATAGTAATTAGTAGGCATCCTACAAGGACTTTAATTCTGGATGCACATTAAAATGATAATAAATTTAATTTTGAAATTTTCCGATATTAAAATTTATGCTGAATATTAATTTTGAAATTTTAATGTATTGTGAATATTGATGTAAATAGAGTTGACGTTGATGTTTGTGGTAGGAATGTGTTTGTTTTTTTTATGTATGAGGATGAAAGCTATCTAGAGGAGCAGCCGAGGCGATTAACAGAAGAAAGTCAATGGACCAACACACAATAAGGTAATGAATAGCTTTTTGTAGGTTTCACAGCATTCTTGACGCCCAATTCGTGAGGCTCGATTCGAAAAGCGTAGTTCACGGATTTTGTAGGTTTCACAGCATTCTTGACGCCCAATTCGTGAGGCTCGATTCGAATACAAGGAAATCACAGCATCTTGGCGACCCAAAAGTGAGGCTCGAATTCCAAATAAAATTTTTGTGATTTTATTCCAGGAAACTGGCGTTCTGAGAGAGAGAGTTTCTGTGTGTGTATAAATTTAACAGTATTTTAGAGTGTGTGAGAGTGATTAGAACGTATGCAGAGAAAAGAGTGGTTAAGGAGTCAAGGAGTGGAAATTGGAAGTGACGATAGTGCATTGTGTGAGAAAAATTCTAAAATGGAAGAAGCTGGAGGCAGTAGAGATCAGTCGAGGACGGAATCAGGGGATCAAGGAAACGAGATGATAATGAGAATGCTAGAGAGAATGAACGATGAATCTAATAGAGCTAGGGAAGAATCCAATAGAAAATTAGAACAGCTAAACGAAGAATCTAATAGAGCGAGAGAGGACTCAAATCGAAAATTTGAGCAAATGAGTGAAGAATCAAATAAGAAGTTTGACCAATTAAATCAGGAATTAGGGATAAAATAGAAAAATCGACGAGAGAATTTACAGAATTTAAAAATTGTCTTACCGTGAAAATGGGGGAAGTAGAAAATAGGGTAGATAAAAATGAGCGTGATATTACAGGTCTTCGACAGGAAATGGGACATTTAAGGTCCGAAGTACGCATTTTTTGTGAAGAAGAAATTAATGTAAAAATGACTGAAGTAACGGACTCATGTAGGGATCAGTTAGGCAGGGTAGAACGCGAAGTTAGTAGTATCAAATACAACATGTCAAATTTAACGGGGGATGGTCCCAGATTTTCTACAGGTGGAGTATCATTGGACCAACACATGAAGTTTTATGGCGATAACAGGGTCAATCCACAAATTTTTATTAATAGTGTAAGAAATCTAGTGGGAAATTTATTTGACGAACAGACTAAACTGAATACGATAAAGGCTTTATTGAAAGACAACGCGGAAGCATGGTACAATTTAGTAGGACAGGACATAGACACCTACACGGAGTTTGAAGACAGATTTTTAAAGCACTACTGGAGTGACCACAGACAAGACCAGGTACGAGACGACTTAATCACAGGAAATTTAAGGAGAATTTTCAGGAAATAGAGCAATATGCTATACGCAAGTATAGCATAGCAAAGCTACTGAACCCACCACTGACGGACCGACAAATTATTAAGTATTTATCACGACACTTCGAGGTAGACATAAGACAACACGTAGCACTACAGAACATAGTGGACAGAGAAATGTTTTTAGAATACCTGCAGAGGTATGACGACGTAAGTAGTGGACGACCTCGGGAAAACAGGGAAAGACAGATCAACACAGTTAGGTTTGACAATAGACGGGACAACTATGCTAGAAGGGGGAATAATTACGGATACCAGCGACAGAATTGGGAACAGAGACGACCATACGTTAGGAGTAATAGTTTAGGAAGGGGACCGGCACCGAGACCGGAACCTACCAGAATGAATAGTTCACCGGACATGAGCGGGACTGCTAACACAGACACGGAACGAGTGGAAACGCCTAGGACATACGCGGAGGTGACGGCTAGACCAGGACCGAGTAGGGAAAACAGACCTGGACAGGATTTTTAGAACGCGACAGACCACTAGATTTCAGTGTAAATGTATATGAACATCCACGTGAATTTTTCAAAATTGAGGAGGAAGTAGAGCCAGAAACTAAGGAAAATTTATGTTTGCCAATTATTAATTTAGAAATTTTTGAGAATAATGTAGAAGTATTACTTGATACAGGGGCAGAGGCGAGTTTAGTATCGGAGGAATTCGTCAGCAAAATTAGGGATAAGGTTTGTGATAGAATTATGCCTATAAAGCGTAGTCATTTAGTAGCTCCAAATAAAAAGAAGTTTGCTGTAGTAAATAGTGTTGTGGTGCTTAGGATAGATATAGGAGGTTTAAGCTGTGAACAGGAGTTTGTAATTGTACCTGGACTGAAGTTTCAGAGCATTTTAGGTGTTGACTGTATGATGAAGTTAGGGGTTTTGATAGATACGGAAAGGAAGGTAGTAAGGATTAAAGATAGGGTAGTGCCATGGAAGGGCAGTTATGAAGTCACAGAGGATGACACGGGGTTTAGTATTAATGTAGTAGAGGTAGAGGATGATGAAGGTAAACAGATCAACACAATAAGATGTCCAGAGGAAAGGAAAGTAGAGGTTCAAGTTTTAATACAAAAACATGCAGAAGTAGTGGGGGTAGAAGCAGCATATCAGGAGCAGGTGAAGGCGAAATTAAGTAAAGATGGCAAGTTTGTTTTTAATCAAGTAGATTTAAGGGATTCATTCTGGCGGATTCCATTACATAAGAATTCTAGAAGGTACATAGGATTTTCCGTACAGGGAAAAATCGATAATTGTAAAGTAGTATCGTTTGGTTTGTCGGCAGAAAGGGAAACAACAATAAATGAGAAACAGACAAGTGTAGGGACTGAAGAAGAAGTAATATTTAAGAGTCAGGATAATAGGGATAAGTTTATTGTATGTGAGATAACAGGGATGTTAAGTATAGATATAGAAGGGGGAGAGATAGGGATGAAGAGTATTAGGATGGTAAGAAGAAAGACTTGGAGGGTCAAGAAGAGAGTTAGATTAAAATAACTTAATGAACAAAGGATAGAGATAGGTGAACTTTAGTATAGATATAGAACAAGGGATAGAATAGGTGTATATAAAAGAGTAGAAGTAAGTGTTTATAGAAAATAAAGCTAAGTATAGGATAAATATGGGAGATAATTAGGAATAGGTTTAGGATGAGAATAAAGAGTAAATGTAGGAAGAAAATAAGATAGGTTAAGTATAGATATTTTATATAAGATTAGTGGAGAGTTAGGAATAGAGTAAGAGTAGGATAGGAATATAGGATTAGGTAGGGGGAAGTAAAGTATAGTGAAGATTAGTTAAATAGGATAGGTATATAGGATGTATATAGGATTAGATGGATAAGTAGGATGAAGTTAGGGATAATTTCAGTTTATAGAATGAGGTGAGAGTTAGGAATAGGATGGGGATATAGGTAGGTGTAAATATTTTTTTTGGATTGGAGACAAAGTAGGTAAGGTAGATAGATAAGGGTAGAGAGAGATAGGCAATTTTTTTTGTAATTTTTTTGTCTAAATGCTTTATATTTGCATTCAAATAAGTGGGATTATTTGTATTCAAATAGGGGGAAAATACTCATATTTAGACTTGGGTAGAAAATTAAATAATCACATCAAATAATTTTAATCACCGTGTATAAGGAATTTTATTAGATAATACGCTTTATTAAAACACCGTGGAGAATAAAAATTCATTCGTTTCAGTAAAAATAAGAGATTTAAATCATGTACAAGACGCTTTATATCAAAAGAAACAGTATTAACAAGCTCTACGTGTAATGTATTTATTCCGAGGAAAGAAACAAATGGAAATTACGTGCAGAATTTATATTAATTAACCTTATTTTAAGTAACCGGTATTAAACAAAGTGTACAAATAACAATTAATATTTAATTTGTATTCGCTAAAAATGAAAGGATAGAAGTCAATTTTAATTGGAGTTAATTAAACCATTATTAATAATAAGCATAAAAGTCTGTGAAAATCCAGGATTATAATACCAGAAAATAAAGCTCTGAGAATTAATATTATGTTTGAACACCTGCGTAGTTTAAAAAGCTCATTCTGCGTAAATTTTGCAGATAATTAATGGTTACAAAGAATCTTGGAGAAACCGGGGCTTAATATTCACGGGAAGGCGCGATACGGGGTTATTTAACCCAGATAGTCCACATGGACTGAAATAATCGATAGTAAGGAATATCAATTTGCACCACTAAGAACAGGTTAGAGAAGGAAAGATAATGTGCGTAAGACAAAGACACTAATACTTAAAGGCGTGATATGAGCAACGTCACGAGGGTCACGATTGGTTGAAAATAAGATGCACATATGAGAGGTAGAAACAACAATTTCTGTACAAAATTAATTAGTTATTCTCGGACATGTTTGCGTGCCGTGTGAGAATTTCTGAGATTTTCAACTGGCGAGTGCAAAATTCGTAAAAACCGACGCACAGGCGACGGAATGGGAACATAGAATGACGAAATTCTAGAAACTGGCCGTTTTGGGGAACAGACCGACAGACAGGCTAACTTCTATATATACCGAGGTGAATATAAACAAGCTCTCTTAGATCTTCGACTTGATTGAACGCGTTAAACAGTGCTTTTTAGTTTTCCGGTTTTAATATTAAATAATTTAAACAGTTTGCTCGAATATGTTTGTGATTTAAAACAGCTTGTTCTTTACGTGCTACAATAAATGTACTTTAGTGCACTTAGAAAAGAAGATACAAGGTAATAAAGTTTAGTATTACTGTACCAATTGGTAAAAAAAAATTTACAACGACAAATATATACACAAAAGTAGGCAGTTTTGGCGTATATTGGTGAAAGTAGTATGAAGTTCTTTGTTATTTTTCGGGGGTATTAATACTTAAATGGTGCATAAACGTGTCTGGATCCACAAAACAAGGTTCAGATATACACAGATTAGTTCCGGAAAAGCCCTGAAACAACTTTAAATAAATGGTGATGGAGAAAATTTTAAAGCGTTGAGAATCAGAAGCCATAAATATAACCCAGTTGGAATGGTGTAATTAACAAAGGGACGATGTACATGGAAGCTACGAGTGCAAGTAACCTTCAGGTAAATTATACTATTTTGTTTGAACTTTGATATTTTGTGTGTGTTGAATAACTTTATAATTGATTTACTCAAAATGGACAGTAGTGAAATTGTACTAACAATAATATTTTAATTTTAAGGTGAAATTTGCTTGTTTAAGTAGAAAGGGGTATTTAGTATTGATGTTCTGGATTATGATGAAAATTTGGGTATGTCTTTGAGCTCAATTAGACGAACCTGGTTAATTAACGTAAAGGGTGGTAGATGCTCCTTTGTACTCTGCATATATTGTTATAGTAATTAGTAGGCATCCTACAAGGACTTTAATTCTGGATGCACATTAAAATGATAATAAATTTAATTTTGAAATTTTCCGATATTAAAATTTATGCTGAATATTAATTTTGAAATTTTAATGTATTGTGAATATTGATGTAAATAGAGTTGACGTTGATGTTTGTGGTAGGAATGTGTTTGTTTTTTTTATGTATGAGGATGAAAGCTATCTAGAGGAGCAGCCGAGGCGATTAACAGAAGAAAGTCAATGGACCAACACACAATAAGGTAATGAATAGCTTTTTGTAGGTTTCACAGCATTCTTGACGCCCAATTCGTGAGGCTCGATTCGAAAAGCGTAGTTCACGGATTTTGTAGGTTTCACAGCAATATATATATATATATATATATATATATATATATATATATTTATGTCGTGTTATTTTCCTGTAGAAAAATTAAAACCCTTATTATTAATATTTAGCCCCACGATTGGGTCGGGCTATATTTATGCTGTGTTACTCCTGTTAGCCCCTACGCTTGGACCATATTTACTGTGATATTTCCTTATATTAAGCCCCTACGCTTGGATCATATTTATGCTATGATTTATCTTTTATTACTCAAGCACTTGTAGAAATGTTAATTTATAATTTTCTTTGCGTCGACTAGCTGATTCAATTAAATAAATCAATTCTAAATACACAGTATAATGAGTAAATATTTACAATTTGATCATGAATATATTCTCCCCTTTTTAAATTATTTACATCTGTCATATTTTTAGAAAATCAAGCCAGCAAAACGAGCTTTTTATTACCTTTAAAGACCTATTGAAACGTTTCAAGATGTCTATAACTTTTCATAAATTTAACAAGAAACCCCAATTTGTCGGCTCTTACACTTTAAATTATTATTGAGATAAAACAGTTTTAAAAATAAATCATATCAAAAATATCTGACCTAAAGTGGTTTAGTAGGCGGTCTTCATTCCTAAAAATTGAAGTCGATATCCAACCAAATTAATATCCAATTGGTGCGTTTATTCCAATGAAAGATTTTTCATTTCCGCAATAGAATATTTACCATCAATTTGCTTGAACCGGCAGCATTCTCCAAAGTCTCGTATCCAAAAATTGTATTTCAGATCGTAATTAATCGTTATTTAAAGTTCTAACAGGAATCGTAACATTATTTTGATTGTAATTTAAGATTGTAATGGTAGTTTTCGGATGTTATTCAGATGGTAATTGAGAGCCCTGTTTTATTTATTATTAAAAATGGTATAATTTCCTAAATTTTATCTACTTACGTTTCAGAAGTACGGCACTTTTTGCACAGTTATACATTCTAGAATTTCACTGTTAATTTAATTCACTATTCGCATAAATATTTAGCACTTTCAAGTTTAGTAACTGCCCAGTTTCAAAGTATACTAACTCGATATTCAATTTTAAGATATTTATAGGATCGTCCCACTTTTGTTTGTGATTCGCTGGCTTCACGTGCTAGGCGAGGCAAGCATATTATCACTTGTTATTTTGGAAAGTTTACCAATTGTATGTATTTTAATTGAATGACGCGGTGCTCTAAGTCACGTAATTCAAATGTTATACCTTATATCTACTTCAGAAATCCCAGGAATTTTCGTACATATCGACCACGTAGTCTTGTTTTTCTTAATCTTTTTTGGGAATTAAACCACTCACAGTTTTTAAAATTTTTATTTACGTTTCGATCCATGACCTAGGATCGTTGTCACAATAATAAAAACTTCAAGTTTGACATTTATGACATAAATTGAAGGGGATTTGATTTATTGATGTTCGAAATATTTGGTTTGAGTACACTAAGCAAAAATTTTTAAAGTTTAAAAGAATGATTGCCTTCAATTTATGTAACGGCCTGGGCCGACTTCTTTAGGTAGCCAATACGCTTAACGTGAAATCAGCTGATTAATTTTTAATGGTGAATTTTATATAAATTTTATATAAATTTTATATAAGTTTTATATAAATTCAAACCAAATATTTCGAACATCAATAAATCAAAGTCACCTTCAATTTATGTCATAAATGTCAAACTTGAAGTTTTTATTATTTTGACAACGATCCTAGGTCATGGATCGAAACGTAAATAAAGATTTTAAAAACTGTGAGTGGTTTAATTCCCAAAGAAGATTAAGAAGAATGCTAAACAAACCACAACAAACATACAGGGAGTATTTACAAGTAGTCTTGTTTGTTAGCCATCTTCTAATCTAAATCGAATAAATTTGATGTTTGTTTATTTCCTAATAAATTGGATTTTTCAACAACTGTGATTCTCTTAGATTACGTACGCTTTTAAATAATGCATAAGTTCTGCGTGCGTTTACGATAATATCTTAACACACTTTTTGAAAGTTTATCTAGCCAATTCATGCAGGTTTTTCACTGATTTAATTTTAATGCGTTTCGTTACCTTTTTAAATTCTAATCTTTGCTAGTAGCTACTCTTGGATATGTGTTTTAATTGTTTGTACTGCTATATACAGTGTGCTCGCAACTAATAATTTTTATAATTACCTATTTACTCTTCTAATATCTATAATTATATGTTTCTGTTACTTGGGAGTTTCTTTTACTTATTCTACGACCCCAATGACTTAACCTACCCCTAAATTAACCCTATAATTACAGCATTAAATACACACACACACAATAACATTTGTTGTATATTATAGATGGTTAGTGGCTATCATATGTGCCACCCAAAATATCAAAATTCAATAAATTTTTTTGAAACATAAGGTTGTAAATTTTTAAGTTGTTAATGTAAGAGTCTAAATTGCTAAAAATCCGGATCACAGTATTATAGGAAAAAGTTGCCTTATGAAGGGTTATTCGAACTGATGCTGCCATCTGTTCTCCATTTTGAGAACTTTTCAAACCACCCTCGTAGCTTAGGAGTACAAATTCACCAATACTACGTCTGAAAACTTTTTATTTACTATTTGCAATAAGTATTGATTATTTAAATTCGCGGCGATTATATTTAAATTTATTAGAGTGAATTTCCTTGGTTTTACTTGAAGCATGCGCCAACCAGTGCCGTGAGTGATAAACACTACTCCGCATGTGCGAACAGTGTAGTGATTGGAAAATCCACGAAGCCAGAGAATCGTTTCGTTTTTCGAACACACCGCATCGCTTTTACACGTTCTATTTAGAACAAATTTGATGAACCGCTTTGCTAAACCGCTATCGTTATAAATGTGCTTCGTTTCATGCGCCAAAGGAATAGTCGTATTTGTTTCATCGTTCTTTTCTTCTGCACGGCTGCATAATTAACAAGATGAGTGCTTTCTAGTAAACGCTTTGCTATGATTAACTGATTGAGAACATTTAATTATTTGTTGTTTGTTTAAATATCAAGTAAAATGTATGTAGTCCACTTTTTCTCTCCTAATTAGCTATCGAAATTTACACCGCAATTATTTTACAGATATAAACATTGAAATATGCATCACTGAATTTGAAACTTTTTATGATTCAAAGACGTGTTCAAAGTAATTTTTCTAGAAATTTTATTTCTAAAACAAAGAATGAGTTGTCTTCAACTGCTTCTGACGTCGAGCAAGTTATGTATCCCCCAATTTACCTATGTATTAAATAATAGAATCTAATAGAAATTATTAGAAATTGTTAAATAAATCATAAGTCAATTGCAACAATGTAATACAAGGCTAAACCAGACAGGTTATTAACAGTTCATGAGAACGGATATGCAACTTTGTATCCGAGACGATAGTGATACTGGAGGCGACAGGTCACAGACGGTTAAGATATCGCAATTACCTAGAAATAAGATTGAAACAATGTAACAAAGTGTAGAATTAAGAGTAAAGCAGACATGAGATCTGCAAGTTCCCACAGGCATGTGAAGAGGTAGGGATATTATAAAAAGCTCGGAAGCCCCAGATGACAGTAGTCAGTCTGAGTATTACAGCTTTTGCATTGTTGTTTACCTAGGCTACTCACCCTAATACTAGTTCAATTAATTAACTAATTTCGATTTAAAGTTATTTTATACAGATTGTCAAAATTCCATGATAATTTCTGCTTAAGATGAATAAATTTGTTAATTTTTGGAAACGTTTTTTAAAAACGCAGCTCCCAAGGCCTGAATCTTAACTAGCGTTAATAATAAAAGCCACATTTTTCTTTGTCGCTCTAAGACTTTACATTACACAATCTAAACTATAACGATATTCTTACACTTTGTTTAATTCGAATTCTTATACGCAAGCAAAACTTGTAAAACTTTTTCAAAGTTATTTCAAAGCATTTTATACAGTTTTAGCTAAAATTCTCCAAATCATCTTCTAAATGATGACACTCGTGTTGCTTTGGATTACAATTCAGTTTCTAATTATTCACTTTATTTTACTTTTTTGGTATATGCTGGACACTTATTTTTAGGCATCACCACAAGCAAGTCATCGATTCTAGAGTACACTTTCCAAATCTATTTTTAGAATTCTTAGTATGTGTATGGATATGAATTTTAAGTTACTTGTATGAGATGCAGTATAACCATACAAATTGAGGATCATTAGTAGGGTATCGTATACGACGTTCCAAATTGCTTTTACGATATGTAAAATAATTAAATAAATTGCATGGAATTTAATGTACACTAGTTTTAGTATGGGAATGCATATGCCTTTGTAGAGAACACTTTTGTGTTGTAGAATAATTACATAAGTTGCATGGAAATGGACGGTCATTAGTATGGATCCACATATGAATTTTCAAACTCCCTTTAGTAAATGCAGCATAATTACATAAGTTGCATGGAAATGGACGATTATTAGTGTGGGTCTGCATATGAGTTATCAAACGACTTTTAAATGATGCAGCATAATTACACAAATTGCATGCAAATGGACGATCATTAGAATGAGACCGCATATGAATTTTCAAATCACATTTACGAGTTGCAGCATAATTACATGAACTACATGGGAAGAGACGATCATTAGTGTGGATCTGCATATGAGTTGTCAAACGACTTTTTAATGATGCAGCATAATTACACAAATTGCATGGAAATGGACGATCATTAGAATGAAACCGCATATGAATTTTCAAATCACCTTTACGAGTTGCAGCATAATTACATAAATTACATACAAATGGACGATCATTAGTATGGGTCCACATATGAGTTATCAATAGGGCTGGGTCGGCGTATCGATATATCGATACGTATCGATACGACCCCCGTATCGACCCCCCCGATACAGCGAAAAATAAATATCGATACTCGATATGTATCGATACGTATCGATATGTATCGATACGTATCGATATGTATCGATATGTATCGATACGTATCGATATGTATCGATACGCATCGATACGTATCGATACGTATCGATACGTATCGATATTCGATACGCCAAATGCCGTATCGCCCTCCCCTATATATATATATATATATATATATATATATATATATATATATACTTATTTCACAAATATTAAACTTGAAACTTCAATTATTTTGATAACAAAAAATCTTAAGTGAAAGATCGAATTGTCAGTAAATGCATTATTTTACAACGATCTTGTGATTTTATTCCCAAAGAAAGAATAGATAAATTATCGAGGCCTAATCGATTCGTACCGATACTTAATCTACACATCTAAACGTTCCGATACGAATCGCTACATATATCTATACTTCTCGATACGAATCGATACGTATCGATACGAATCGATACGTGCCGATACGCACCGATACGCACCGATACGCATCGATACGATTCGATACGTATCGATATGTATCGATACGCATCGATGCATATCGATACGCATTGATACGTATCGATACGCATCGATACGTATCGATATATATCGATATTCGATATATCGATATAGAATATGTATCGATATTCGATACGCAAAATTCCGTATCGCCCACCCCTAGTTATCAAACGACTTTTTAATGATGCAGCATAATTACACAAATTGCACGTAAATGGACGATCAATAGAATGAGACCGCATATGACTTTTCAATTGCTCTTTACGAGTTGCAGCATAATTACACAAATTGCATGGAAATGGACGGTCATTAGTATGGATCCACATATGATTTTTCAAACTACGTTTAGAAAATGCAGCATAATTACATAAAGTGCATTGAAATGGACGATCATCAGTATGCCGCTGCGTATGATCTTTCAATAGATCCTTACGAGATGCAGCATAATTACATAAATTGCATGCAAATGGACGATCATTAGTATGGGACCGCATATGAGTTTTCAATTGCTCCTTACGAGTTGCAGCATAATTACACAAATTGCATGGAAATGGACGGTCATTAGTATGAGACAGCATATGATTCTTCAAATTATTTTTATAAGTTGCAGCATAATTACATAAATTGCATTTAAATGGGCGCTCATTAGTATGTGTTCGTATATGAAGTAGCAACTTACTTTTAGAAGGTGCAGAATAAGCACATAAAAAGCACGTAAGTGAGCATTTGTTAGCATGTGAAGACATATTAATTCGTTTTGAGAGGAGAACAGTTACATAAATACGTCACAATTGTCCTTTAGTATTTGAACGTTTAATGTAATTGTAATCTTGCTTTTGGTCGTACAAAAGTCATACACTGGACTTTGATGATAAGATCACATACGTGAAGCACAATAATCATAAATTGTTTATCCAAAAAACATATTTCACTTATACCTATTCCGCGACTTGGTTAATGTTCAAAGCGCATTTAATTTTAATCTCACATTCCCTGGTAGCAATACAGCAGATTCTACAAAATAATTTTCGCTCCAAAATTAGCTATCGATTGGGTCGCTTACATGAATTTGTCAACAAACTGAATACAAACTGATATTATACAGAACGCAAAGTTGTTTTACCTCGGCCTTTATCTATATACTACGTAATTACGTATAGTCATACAACCCCCCGATCAATATAGAATTCCAATCTACAGTTAGTACCGCTCGAATGTCTCCAGGGGGCGAGTCCAAAACAAGTCGCAAATTGAAATTAAGTATAATAGCATAGAATAATAACACCCCCAAAAGAAGTGACACTCTTTAAAAATTCTTTGTTTTTCATGTACCAAAAATACATGACCTTCAGCCATTATTCTGTAGGTTTAGAAATGCAGAGGGAAATTTAAAAAAGTTGGGTTAGAAATCTATTTAAAATTTAAATAGAGTATTGTGTGCATAACTGTATACTTTATTCTCTAGTATTATGAAGTCAGTAGGATTTTTTGAATGAAATTCAACAAGTGCATTGCATTGTCAGAGTGATTACTTTTAGACTCCTACAAAAGGTCAGACATTTGTAAGTCACTTTGAAAATAATATATTGAATTACCAATAACCATTTACATATATAATACAATCACACCAATGCATTAAAATTACCGAATCAATTTATTGAAAAGAAAATTTTATTTAACAGATTACAAAATAGAACATGCACAATAAATTAAACAATAAAACAAATGTGTGCACAATCAGAGAAGTTGAGGTCGTGCACCCTAACGACAAGAATCACTTGCACACATTGGCTAAAAAATCAGTAGATTCTAATATCAAAATATGCTGTAGATAGTTACGTGCCAAAAATCGGCCGTAAACATTTCCAATTTTAGTTTTAATTTGTAAGTGCTTTCGCGCCAATAATTTTAAAAAACTTGTGCGCGTATTTCCGTCACTTCAGACAGTGCGTTTGCGCAAAGGATTACGCAGACGCGGAGGGTGTAAAAGAAAGTGGTGAATTTCGGACACATCGGGACTAGCCAGCGAGACGTCGACGTGTGTAGTTATCTTTGTGCCGTTCTTGTCTTCTCTTCTAGGTTATGTAGGTTTCCTTTGTCTTTTGTACCTATTATCGCTCCTACCTGTATTCCTGTCGCTCTCTACACAAAAGAAGAAGACAAATTTGGATTCAACCAGGGGTCCAACGAATTACCCACGCCCGAAAGGCTCAACAAAGCCCAGCTGCCGTTATACTAGCGTAATGCTGTAAGGAGTCCTACAATTACGTGAGTACCTTTCTCGTTTTTTGCATGTGATGTAGTAATTTTAAACATTTATGAAACGTAATATTTTATTTGCGCATTATTTTTGCAATTATTTATCATTGCTACCAACGGACTGTAGTGGCTCGCGTACCGTACCGACGGGGTTATAATAAGATATTCCAGCAAACACAAATATGTAATAATTACATAATAAAAATATAATCACAAAAATGTTGTACATATACTTATACAGTGTGTCTACTTAAGTTGGCGACATATGGAAAACTTTCTTATTTTTAGGTTTAGGAAAAAAAGTTACTTTTTATAAAAAGTTCTGCTTGATATGAAACCTAAATAAAACCTTAAAATTTCAAATATTGTCAGAGGCTTTCTCGGCCGGAGTCATTATAATTATTTATGGTTTCGGGTTTGGACCGTGTCATTTTATAAATTAAAGTCTACGTTTCGCCCACTTTTATAAGGGGCAAACTATTTTCCGCGAACGATATTGACCTGATATTTTGTACTCAGGTGTGCATAAGAGCGGTTAATACAAACACCCTATAGTCTTGAAACTTTCGATCTTCTTAAAAGTAAACAAAATTAAATACGAATATTTAATTTTTCCTTGGTTTGGAGCTCAATCAAAACTATCTTCCGTTGCATTTAGGAGTCTGAAATTTTACATTAGTCTGTACTAAATTTTTTAGTATTAAATTTAATTCGTATTATTGTTGGGGATTTGTTATATTTTCTTGCAGGTTACTGTAAAAAATAATGAAAACCACATTTCCGGAATGGGATCTGCAGCATTTCATTCCGATTCATAGGTTAGGTATCACGATGGTTTTTAGTAGTTACTCTTGGAATGAATTCTGTTATTTACGTGCCTGGACCTATAAATATAATTTAATATTTATGCTACTAATTATGTTTGTGTATTGAGATTGCGATTCGAGCAAGTAGAATATAGTAATCGTAATTTATGCCTTTCGCCTTATTCTTTCATCACGTCATTTCATGCATGTTAGTCTTACAAAACTCATCGCTGGAAAAAGTCATCGCTAACTTCACACAAATAAAATATTAAATTGTCCTATCTACTACATTACATGGGTGCCGATTCTTATGACATTTTATGTGATGAGCTGGCTCCTGAAGTCCCTGAAAATAAAAGTTACGAGGAGGTAGTTACACTAATGGACGGGTTTTACAATCCAGCACCTCTTGAAATTGCGGAAGTTTTTAGGTTTCATAGTAGGAAGCAGTATGAAGGCGAAAGCATTCAAGATTTCTTATACGCTTTGCAAAAACTATCCATAAATTGCAAATTTGGAGATTTTTTAAAGATGGCAGTCCGTAATCAGTTTGTGTATGGGCGCCATTCCAAGCGAATTCAAGGGCGATTACTAGAAACACCAAACCTAACCTTGAATCGTGCAGTGGAAATTGCAAGCAGTATTGAGTTATCCGAGAGGGACACCAACCAATTACATAAAAATCAAGCATCAATAGCTACACTCCAGTCAAGAAGAAGGCAGGAGAAAACTACTAATGGTAGAATTGAAAAATTTTACACCTAGCAGCAATTGTAGAGGTACAACAAAGGCCGTTGCGAAGGTAAAACAATTTGCATGTTATCGTTGCGGATATACTGAGCATTTTGCAAATAAATGCCCAAAAGCTAATTCGGTTTGTAGTTACTGTAATATCAAAGGTCATTTAAAAGTTGTATGTACTAAATTTAAAAACGTAAGCAAGGTTAACAGCTTAGAAGCTGATGAAAATGATTCAGAAATTAATGATTTGTTAGCTTTAACAACAAATGATCATAGTAAGTTTAGGGATAAATTGATGGTAACGCTAACTATTAATGAAGTTGAAGTAGATTTTGAAGTAGATAACGGTACTGCAGTGTCTGTAATAAGTTTAAATCAATGCAATGATTTGTTTACAAACTATACATTACACAAATCTGATATTTCGTTACATAGTTATTGTGGTACTGAGGTAAAAGTACTAGGTTTCTTACAAGTACAAGTTACATACAAATATCAGACAAAGGAGTTAAACTTATACATTGTAAAAATGATAGACAGCCTTTATTAGGTAGAGAGTGGTTACACCAAATCAAACTAAATTGGGTTGAAATTGCAAATTTAAATAATGAAGGGCAAAGTAAGGGTATTTCAGATTTACTACAAAAATACAAATCCGTTACTGAACCTGGAGTTGGACAAGTTCCCAACGTACAAGCCAGATTACCTTTATTACCAAATACTATACCTGTTTTCAAAAAAGCTCGAACGGTTTCATTTTCTTTATTACCAAAGGTAGAAGAAGAACTAGATAATTTGTTACAACAAGGTGTGATACAAAAGGTTAATCATGCTGATTGGGCAACACCAATAGTGCCTGTGGTTAAATCAAACGGTAAAATTAGAATCTGTGGTGATTTCAAGGTAACATTGAACCCCCATTTACAAATTGATAGTCATCCATTACCTACTATAGATGAATTGTTTTCAAATATGGCAGGTGGGGAGAAGTTTTCAAAAATTTACAAAGTCAAGCATATTTACACTTACTCGTACAATCCGGACGATAGGCATTTATTGACTCTAAATACACATAAAAGGTTATTTACTTGTACTCGACTTATGTATGGTGTAGTTTCTGCACCAGCAATCTTTCAACGCGAAATAGAAAAAATATTAGTAGGAATTCCCGGAGTTACGACATTTATAGATAACATTCGTGTTACTGGTCCTAACAACGAAATTCACCTACATCGTTTAGAGGAAGTTTTACAAAGGCTTGCCCATAACAATATAAAAATAAATTTAAACAAAAGTAGCTTTTTGCAAAATAATATACAATACTGTGGTTACATAATCGACAAACAGGGAATACATAGAGTACCTGAAAAAGTTGATGCCATAAAGAACCTTAAACAACCTATACGAATAAATCAGAAGTTAAGGCTTTACTAGTTCTAATAAACTATTACGGGCGATTTTTCAAAAATTTGAGTTCGGTACTATCGCCAATATACAATTTACTAAAGAAAAATCTACAATTTCAATGAATAAGGGTTGTGAAAACGCCTTAAATATCGTAAAAAAGAGGTTGCAAGAAGACCAAGTACTATGCCACTATAACCCACAATTACCGCTAGTTGTTGCAGCTGACGCTTTACCAACTGCAGTGGGAGCAGTTCTTTTCATGTGTTCCCAGATGGAACAGAAAGATTTTTGCAGTTTGCTTCACAAACACTTACGATTACTCAACAAAAATATGCACAAGTTGATAAGGAAGCATATGCCATTATTTTTGCTATAAAATTTTTTTACCAATATTTATACGGACGACGGTTTATCTTGTACACCGATCATCAACCATTAGTTCAGATATTTTCTTCTAAGAAAAATATTCCGGTACTAAGCGCATCAAGAATGCAGCATTACGCTTTATTTCTACAAGGGTTTATGTATGATATATGATATAGAAATACCAAATATCATGGGAATGCAGATGCAATGTCTCGTTTACCGATCAAATCTGAAGACGCAGCAATGTTTGATTCGTGCGATATTTTTCAACTTCAACAGATAGGCACTTTACCTGTCACTGCGCAAGACATTGCTAAGGCAACACTACAAGACCCAAATTTAAAATCATTATTAAATGCACTTGAAAGTGGAATTTCGGTCCCACTAAATGTTACTTTTGTATTAAACAAAGTGAATTTACATTACAGAATGGGTGCATACTAAGGGGAATACGTGTGGTTATTCCGCAAATGCACAGAAGTCAAATTTTAAATGAATTGCACTATGCACACTTTGGTGTCATAAAAATGAAGGGATTGGCCCGCAGCTACTGCTGGTGGCCAAATATAGACAAGGATATTGAGGGTGTTGCTAGAAATTGTTTTGCTTGTAATAAAGTAGCAAACGTTCCACCCAAGGTATCACATCCATGGGAAGCACCTCAACAACCATTTGAACGCATTCACGCTGACTTTGCTGGTCCATTTAATGGCACATACTATTTACTAGTTATCGACGCATACTCGAAATGGCCAGAAATACATCCAATGAAAACTATTACAACTTTCAATACCATAAAAATCTTTAGAAAAATCTTTTCACAATTTGAGTTATGTGTAACGTTAGTCACAGATAATGGTACACAATTTATATCCTACCAATTTCAACAATTTTTGAAAGAAAACGGTATAATTCATAAACGTACAGCTCCGTATCACCCTGCGACCAATGGTCAAGCCGAAAGGTTGGTACAAACCCTAAAACAATCATTACGATCAAAGAAATATGAAAATAATTCTCGTGATTCTGAACTAGCTAAAATGCTTTTGCAATACCGTAAAATGCCACATACCATAACCAACAAATCTCCATCCTTTCTCATGTTTGGGCGAGAGATACGATCTCGATTGGATCTAATAAAAATACATAATCAAAATAACAAAACAATATTACCCATGAACTACAAGGAATTAGATGTAGGTACCAGGGTAGCAGCACAAAATTATAGTTCAAACGATAAGTGGATTTTTGGTGCTGTAATTAGTAGGAATGGTTTATTTAATTATGATATTCAGTTAGACGATGGACGTCAATGGAAAAGACACATTAATCAATTGCGTAAAATTGGTGATTACAAACCAACCGAATATGTAATTCCCTATTCTCCTGACTGTAATTACATTACATTTGATTTTCCAATGCTCCACCCGAAGGTACTACATTGGCCAGGAAGCGAGTTTTTTTTTTTACCTGAAAAATTTGGAATTTTGCCGAACCCTTGCTGTTCCAAGCAAGGTAGGGATCTTTAACGTGCGTGACAACACTCACACACGGGACCTCCATTTTACCTCTCATCCGAACGAGGGTGTATTTTTGTGAAAAATGCTCGCCTAACATTTTTCAAGCGGACCGTGTCGGGATTCGAACCCGGGACCTTGGGCGTAGTAGTCACACACATACCACTACGCCACGGAGCCGCCTTGATTGTAATTACAACTGTTCTAAGAATGTTAGTTTAAGTAGCAATAAGAATATTCAGGTTAATAGTGAACCAATTGTAGACAACAGTGAAAGTGAGGTGAGCGCTACGACACCTTTAGCGGAGAGTGAGGAAAATGCCGGTGAAACGTTAACTCTTTGTCGGTCAAGTAGAATTAAGAAAGCGCCAATTAGGTTAGATTTATAAGTTTTGTATTTTCTTTTGCAAGGAAGGGAAGTGTTATATAACTGATTCCCTTTAGTTTTAAGCACTTGTGTGCACCTAGGAGTGAGGCGACAGAGACACTACCAGGCATAGATAAGTACAATGTACAATAAAATGCATCTCTCTTATGTTCGATTCCTTTTTTAAATTAATAAAATACAACTTGTTAATGTATTTAATATTCATTAATGTTGCAACTACCTACAAATAGTGGTAATCAAGACACATTTTAGAAAGTAAAAATATGCTTACTCAATTTTAATTTAGTTCAATTTTTCTAAATTATTAGGAAAGTAAACCCACTTGTTATATAGCTCAGGCAAATTTAGGGCTTCTGTAATTTTCTTAACCGACATACATACACGCACACACTCACGCACGCACGCACGCATGTACGTACGCACGCGTTCATCCGCCCGCACGCAAGCACGCACGCACACACAACACACACGCGCGCGCACCCACACACACAACGCAAACCTGAAATGCAATTACAAAAAAACTCCTTTTTTTGTGCCTTAACAAGTTTAAACGTTTGTTGATATAAGAAGTTCTACGGTGATATATAACGATCAAAACATATAAATTATTAATTCTTTTGATTCATAATATTACATGAATATTTAGTTATGGTTCTCATCACCAGATGGCTTGACTTAAGTCATCTACAAGTGAGCACTTTTTGGAGTACGAATTGTATTCTGGGGATCTATTCTTGATCAGTGCCCGGTGGTGGTTAATACAATCATCCCGACCTTTAAAGACTTCCCCAATAAAGTGAATAAATAGGTTTTGGAACTTTCGATATTATCAAAACTATGTTCCGCGTTTGATATTGACCTGAAATTGTGCACTTGAGTGTGCCCGGTGGTGGTTAATACAAATACCCTATAGTTTTGGAACTTTCTATGTTCTTAAAGGTAAATAAAATTAAATATCGATATTTAATTTTCTGTATTTTGGAGCTTATCAAAACTATCTTTTTTCGCATTTAAGAACCTCTAATTTTGTATTAGTCTGTAATAATTTTAACGTTAGAATTTAATTCGTATTATTGTTCGGGGTTTATTGTATTGTTGCGAGCTTCTACTAGGCAACCCATCAAACACACAAGCGCTGTAGACTCTGCATACTTTTCAGGATACGCGAATTCTTCTAGCAATCAATTACATACAAACGCTCGGGGCACAGCGTATTCTCAAGGATTCTAGAGTTCTTCTAGAAATTACGGGAGCATGAGTCATCCTTGTAATCCAGAGTATATATAAGACCGCTAATGAATGCAAGAGTCAGTCTATTCTTGAATGTCTAATATAAATTATATCGTGTAAAGTAATAGTAGTTTTGAGCTTTTAGAAGTTTACATAAATGTGATATGCTGTGTCTAATGTACATGCAGCTTGTAGTATACATAAATAAATAGAAGTGTATAAACAAATAATTGTGTTAGTGTTGTTACTGGACCTATGGTAAAGAATAGTTTAAGAAGATATTAGTGCTTGTAAATTCATTAGTGTAGTAGTGCTTCATTATTAAGTGGACTGAAAACATCTATAAATAAGGCATATACTGTTAATTAGACTTGTGAACAGTGAGTAATAAAGACCATTATTATTACTTGTTTTAAATTAAAGAAACGCGGTAGTAGTAGCCCGTTACAGTATTTTGTTACAGGCTACTATACAAAATAATATAAACCATATTTTCGGAATAGGATCTCTAGCATACCATTCCGATTTATAGGTTAGGTATTGCAATTCGCATTTAAGAACCTCTAATTTTATATTCGTCTGTAATAATTTTTTAACGTTAGAATTTAATTCGTATTATTGTTCGGTGTTTATTGTATTTTCTTGCAGGTTACTATGATTAATAATAAAAACCACATTTTCGGAATGGGATCTACAGTATATCATTCCGATATAGGTTAAGTATTGCGATTGTTGTTTTTTAGTAGTTATTCGTGGACTAAATTTGCGACGTACAATTTACCTGTATTACTCGAGTAACAATTACGTGTCGCTACATACGGCTCAAGTTGACAAGTAGGTGGGTTGCCGACCAGCTGCAGTGGAGACGGAGTGGATCCTAAAGTGCTATAGACCAAAAAAGTAAAATAAAGAGGGCGCCAAGCAAATTTGCCTCCAGGCAACCACCTAAGTACCTCGCACTACCAAAAATACCGAATAAGCACGGATACCTATATGCTGAGATATTGTTACTAAAGTAATTCTCTGTCATAAACTATTAAATTATTAAATGATGCCAGTAAGTAAGTCAGGTAAAAATAAATATATATTGAAGACAGTTTCAGTTCTTAATCTAAATAATCTTTGAGAACATTCAGTTAATCATAAACAATGTACGTTAAGTACGACAAAAATAATAAAACAAAATAACATGGTTAATGCGCACGGATGGTTTATATTATTGACGGCGTTTGAGCTCAAGCGCACGCACGATTTATATTCAACAATGGTGTCGTCGCACGACAAGTCAAAAAGATAGACAATTATACCAACTACGCGTCAATTAAATAATCGCATTAACTGTTGTTTAACATGTAAGATTTGAAATAGTTGAGTTAATTATTTATCATTTTAAAACGAATAAATCGTCACATAAAAAGATATTAAAAACCTGCGTGTTCCTAGGATCCAAGTACGCCTTCCGCTTTTAATGTGAAACCAGGTGCAACAGCTGCTCTAACTTCTACCAAATGCGCTACCATAAACTACGATCCAGAAATTAAATTTCCGATTAGTAAAAAAAACCCTAAAGAGAAACAAATATAAGTACTAGTCAATCAATTATTCTCTTAGATAAATTATGACACTAATGAATATTTTGTCTATACATCTCAAAATTACACACACGTTCAACAATTACACAAACAACCAGCTTTAAAATTACCACATTTAATTATCAACACGCTCGCACTCAAGTAATATTATTAATTGAACGATCAACCGTAATTAATATGTAAGCAAAAACTTAAACAAATTTACTCTACAGTAAGGAGTTTTTCCGTCCAACAATGGTCTTCAATAATCTTCGCCTTTCTACCAAAAGAAACCATTATTTAGCTTCAAATATGAATAGACACTTAATTACAAATTCAAACATCATAACCCAATTCTTATTTACAAGTATTAAATGATACATACCCAAAAGATCAATATAGCGAAATTCCACAGGTGGCTTAACAGCAGTAAAATGAAGAATATATCCCTCATAAGAGGTAGACCCAGTTAAGTCAATAAACAATCAATATTCATGCAAATCTACATCACTTAACGTTTCATAATTGCACTACGAAATTAATTCCCAATAAGGATGATTTCAAAATCATAAAATATTAGAAGCGCTCGACTCCATTCTGCTATTAGCCTTATGTTACCATATCTCCAACTAACAAAACACGAAAGTATTAAGGAAATTTTCCTAGCATCTCGCGAGAAAACAATGGAATTACTTATACCACGGTTCTAAATAAGAACAAGTCTGTATTTCTTCAACTTTATAATTACCGCATCTACACACCAAAGGCCTGCACAAGTATCTTATTATTATATCCAAATTTGTTTACATTTTTACAAAGGGACAATTATACATCTATTTGAAGGTTTATTATTTTTTAAGGAATTATTTATATACATTTACTATGTGAAAAATGTTACATTAAGTTAGAGAAATAGATAATTGTTTAAAAATGGTAGTTATTTTGCAATGTAAAAAAGTGACAAGTTACAAATTCTATTATATATATATATATAGTTATTAAGATGAAATGAAAACCCAACTTTGTATTTAAAGTTGAATTACCATTTCAAATCGAACTAGTAATTGAAAACCACTAAAAGAACGGCTACAGCAGGACTTGAACCTGCAACCTCTGATTTTCCGGATCAGTGCTCTAACCAATTGAGCTATCTAGCCTAATTGTTTAGATGATGTTATACTTAATACTACTGAAGCTTGGCTCTTGTTAACGATTTTCAATTACGTCTTGCATTTAAGGAAATTGAATCTAGTTATATACATAATTCATGTACTAATAACTTGATCATCCGATTTTTGCAACGTTTGGAATAATACAAACATGTAATTATATTATTGTTAATAGAGAAGAATAATCCACATTTGGAATACAAATGAATGCTTAATATATATTAATAGTTATTAAGATGAAATGAAAACCCAACTTTGTATTTAAAGTTGAATTACCATTTCAAATCGAACTAGTAATTGAAAACCACTAAAAGAACGGCTACAGCAGGACTTGAACCTGCAACCTCTGATTTTCCGGATCAGTGCTCTAACCAATTGAGCTATCTAGCCTAATTGTTTAGATGTTGGGTTTTCATTTCATCTTAATAACTATTAATATATATTAAGCATTCATTTGCATTCCAAATGTGGATTATTCTTCTCTATATATATATGTACCTGAACCTATAGATATAATCTAATATTTATGCTAATAATCATGTGTATTGCAATCGCGATTCAAGCGAGTAGAACAGTAATCCTAATTTATATTTCGACGTCTCAGCGATGCCTTTCACTTTATTCTTTCTTCACGTCATTTCATGCATGTCAGTCTTTTAAAACTCATCGCTAGAAATGTCATGACTAACTACACACAAATGTTTAGAATTTGTGTAAGCTTTTAAGCAAACATTAAGAGTATACTAATAAAAATAATATCTAGTTAATTACAGAAGAAATAGATTTAAAATGACAGTTTTTAACAATTGTAGATGTGAATTTTGTATATAGTCCATTTAACAAGTTGATGCAAACGACCCGATCGATAACTAATTTTGGAGTGAAAACTATCTGTACAATCTGTTATATTACTAATAGAGAATGTAAGTTTAAAATAAAATTCACTTATGAACATTCAACCACGTCGTGGCAATAATAGAAGATAATTGGCATATGTTTTTTAAATAGACAGGCAATTTATGTGATTATTATGCTTCACATATGTGATCTCGTCCTCAAAAACTATTCAGTGAGTGATTTTTGTACCACTGAAAGGAAAATTACAATTACATTAAACAGTCAAATACTAAAGAACGTCTAAAGCATGTAATTTATATAATTTGTCTCCATCCTATAAAAACGCAATTATACGTCCTCACATACTAACGAACGGTCATCTGCATGCTTTTTATGTGCTATCACTGCATCTTTTAAAAATTAAATTGACAATCTATATGCGATCCTGTACTAATGAACGATTAATTCTATGCAATTTGTGTGGTTCTGTCGAATCAAAAAAATGTAGCAGTAACTTAAAAATTCATATGCGGACTCATACAAACGAATGTCTTTTCCCATGCTATATGTAATTATTTTGCATTGCGTAGTAACTTGATAATTCATGTGCACTCCTATACAAATAAACGTTCTTTTGCATTAATTTGTGTGATTACTTAACATTTTATAAAAGTAGCTTAAAAAATCCATATCCGGTCCCATACTAAGGAACGTCTACCTGTGTACAACTTGTGTGATAATATCGCATTACAAAAAAATATTCTACAAAGCCATAGTAGTCGTATACGTCTATTTCTATACAATTTATGTAATTATTCCGCATCTTCTAAACGTAGCTTAAAAATTCATATGCGGTCCCATGCCAATGAACGTCCATTTGCATGAAAATTCTGTAATTATTTCGCATCTTGTAAGAGTAGCTTGAAATTTCATGCGCGGACCCATACTAGTAAACTTCCATTCTTATGCAATTTGTGTGATTATTCTGCATCTCGTAGAACTCATTTGATAGTTCATATGCGGACCCATACTGACGAATGTCCATTTGCTTGCCAATTATGTAATTATGCTGCCTCTCGTAAAAGTAACTTCGTAATTCATTTGCAGTCCCATACTAATGAACATCAATTTTCATGCAATTTGTGTGATTACACCGCATCACAAAAAAGTAATCTACAAACCCACATGCAGACGCGTACTAACGTACGTCCATGTGCATGCAATTTATGTAATTATGCTGCGTCTTGTAAAAGTGCATTGCAGATTCATATGCGGTCCCATACCAATGAACGTCCATTTGCATGCAAATTGTGTAATTATTCCACATCTTGTAAGAGTAGCTTGAAAATTCATGTGCGGACCCATACTTGCGAACGTCCATTCTCATGCAATTTGTGTGATTATTCTGCATCTCGTAGAACTTACTTGATAGTTCATATGCGGATCCATACTAACGAACGTCCATTTGCATGCCAGTTATGTAATTATGCTGCATTTCGTAGAAATAACTTAGTAGTTCATATGCAGTCCCATACTAATAAACGTCAATTTTCATGCTTGTGTGATTATACCGCAGCACAAAAAGGTAATCTACAAACCCATATGCAGTCGCATACTAACGTACGTCCATTTGCATGCAAGTTATGTAATTTTACTGCATCTAGTAAAAGTAGCTTAAAAATTCATATACGGTCCCATACTAAGGAACGTCCATTTGCTTGTAATTTGTGTGATTATACCGCATCACAAAAGCGTAGTCTACAAAGCCATATGCAGTCGCATACTAACGTACGTCCATTTGCATGCTGTTTATGTAATTATGCTGCATCCTGTAAAAGTGGATTGAAAATTCATATGCGGTGCCATACCAATGAACGTATATTTGCATGCAAATTCTGTAGTTATTCTGCATCTCGTAAAAGTTGCTTGGAAATTCATATGCGGTCCCATACTAAGGAACGAGCATTTGCATGCAATGTGTGTGATTATACCGCATCACAGAAATCTAATCTACAAAGCCATATGCATTCGCACACTAACGTACGCCCTTTTGAATGCAACTTATGTAATTATGCTGCATCTTGTAAAAGTTACTTGGAAATTCATATGCGGTCCCATATTAAGATACGTTTATTTGAATGCAATTTATGTAATAATTCTGCATCTCCTAGTAGTAATTTAAAAATTCATATGCGGACCCATACTAACGAACGGCCATACCCATGCAACTTATGTAATTATTCTGCATCTTGTAAGGGTAGTTTGAAAATTCATATGCGCACCCATACTAATGTACGATTATTTGTATGCAATTTGTGTAACTATGCTTCATCTAATAAAAATAGTTTGGTAATTCATATGTATTCCCATACTAAGAAACGTCCATTTGCATGCAATGTATGTGGTTATACCGCATCACAAAGATGTAATATACGAAGCCATATGCAGTTGCATACTAACTTACGTCCATTTGAATGCTATTTATGTAATTATACTGCATCTCGTAAAAGTAGCTTGAAAATTCATATGCGGTCCCATACTAAGGAACGTCCATTTTCATGCAAGTTGTGTAATCATACCGCATCACAAAAATGTAATCTGGATAGGCATATGCAGTTGCATACCAAGGAACGTGAATTTGCATCCAATTTATGCAGTTATTCTGTATTTTGTTAGAGTAACTTGAAAATTCATATGCTGTAGCATCCTAAGAAACGTCCACTTGTAAGAAGTTTGTATGTTTATACCGCATCTTGTAAAAGTAGCTTGAAAGTTTATATGCTGTCCCATACTAACGAACATTCATTGCCATGCAACTATGTAAGTATTCTCCATCGTGTAAAATTTTATTCAAATTTCATATGGTCTTACATACTAACGAACGTCCATTTGTATGCAGTTTGTATTATCGTTCTACCGCATCTCAAAAAAGTAACTTAAAAATCCGTATGTATTCACATACCAATAATTATATCAATGACTTGGCCCGTATCGATACCTAAAAATATGTATTCAATATCTCCCAAAACAGAGATATTATGTGAATAGCCGAGTACTACGAAATGTAATCCAAAGCTACACAACTGTCGCCATATAAAAGATGTTTTTAGCTACAGGTATTTACAATGCTTAGAAATAGCTTCCCGAAAGCCTTACAAGTTTTGCGTATAGAATATCGAAGGAAAGGATATCGTTATAGTTTAGATTGAGTAATAAAAAGAGCTTCAAAGCAACAATAAATTATATGGTTATTATTATTAACAGCCAACATTAGAAGCAGTTGAAGACAGACAACTCATTCTTTATTTTGAAAATAAATTTCTAGGAAAAATTACATCGAATATATCTTTACTATTACGCTAACAGTGATGGATTTGATTCTTAGAACAATATAGCAGCATCGGGGCAAAAATATTCCTGATGTAATGGATGCACGAGGAGCACCTGAAAATTACTATAAAATGTCGTGCCTGTAGAAGTACATTTATACATTACTATTCATATTTCTCAGATTTGAATATGCAAGACTAAATCCAGTCGTTAAAAATTTTTGGCTTTTAACATAACTATAAGGATTTTTTCGCGGACAACTACTCTAGAATTGTTATATTAACCGCTCTAACCACTACGTTTTTGTGATTAATCATCACAGTTGATGACGTCATTATTAGTATTACACAATTTTTTTCTTTATCATTCATAACAGCAGCTTTAGATTGTAATAATGAAAAAACATTTTCTAATACTCCAAACTCTATTTTGAAGTTTTTGACTCTGTTATTGAGAGTACTATACGATGGGATAGGATATTTGTGTAACACATAACAAATATACGTACCTTTTTTTCTCAATGCAAATCTTAGCTTAAATCCTTTAAAATGCCTTTGTCAGTCCATTTTTGGATGTGCGTTTTACATTTCAAAATATTGATTTGTTCTTCTGTTAAAAAGTTCTGAAGTTTACATCCGTATTACTAATACCACTTTTTACCTCCGCCAATTCTTTTTTAACAGATGCAAGTTCTCGCTTTAAATTCACGATGTCTTCTTTTAATACACGCAACTCCTATGCAATTACTAGTTATATAATATCTAAATTTTGTAAGGTTGTTAGTAATAAACCTCTTCATGTGGACACTTTGAAGAATAACCTGTAACACTGTTGCCCGCTGGTGCAATTTCTTCAAAATCCTTTTCCACCTTAATATTGTGTACAGTAATTGAATTTGACATAGTTGCGGCTAAGGTAGTGTTGGGCTAAAATATACAATTTAATAACAATTTGATAGATCATAATATCTTACTTTCTTCATTAGAAATAAAACCACTTTATGTTCTGTACTACTTTATTAATATTCCAATCCTTAACCTAAGATCGCTTTTAAAATATATTTCGTGGTTTGGAAATGAATGTAAGTAGAGATGAGCCATTTAAACATTTATAGTTGCAATTACACATTTATGGTTTGTTTAAACGTTTAAACAAGAATGAATCTAAAAAATCCAACTCTTGCGTTTTGAATTTTACTGCTGACTGCTCAGCTAATACATATCAATTCGTTTAAACGAATTTATTATTTGCAAAAAAATGTTGAACAAAATTGTTTAAAAAGCACATCCTTAATTCTAGTTTAAAGTTGGAAACACCAATATACTCATACAACTCATTGAGCATTTTTTTCACCCATAAAAGAAAAGAGGAAAATGTGTAATAGACCACAACAAACTTTCCATAAATATTCCTTATAACAAATTGACTTACATTTATTTTGTACTTGCTTTTTCTGGGAGTAGTTAGTAACTTTGGTCTGTTTGGTATGTCAAAGATTGTAGGAATTGTATTTGGTTTGAGTTTAACATGACCATCAACTCTATGTTGTTCAAACTGTGAAGCTTCAAAATGTTTCTGTTTAAAAAACCACATATATAGTTTACATAACTAAATTCAATCTTCTCAAAAACATACATTGCACAACACGTTTCCTCTATTGGGAATCCAACAGTCTCTTCTACAATTAATAACCCACCGTTTTCGGCGTTCTAAGTCGCTAGGGAATTTATAAAACTTATACTTTCCCTGTCTTGAATTATTTGAGCAATTTACAGTTGCACAACCTACCACTTTTCCACAAAAATATGTTTTTAAACTAAAACAGATCAGCAAAACATCACAAACCACATACAAAACATACAGCGTTTGACAAAAAATGAGCGGAAAAATGGCGGATTGGTCTGCTTGTATCATTCTAGTGCTCTAGTTGAACTACTTCTATAACTATAATTACAATTTTGTAACCCTGCTTGCGAGCAAGATAACAAAAATAGTTCGTAGTTATAAACATTGCACACTTTACATGGGGTTTTGGTAGTTTGATGTCAAAGTTAATAATGGATCAGGAGGAAGCAGCATTAGTGCTAATTACATTAAATTTACGTGGCCAAGATTACCAATTTGAAACTACTTTAGAACAGAAATCTTATAAAAACCATATTTTATATATGAAAACTACTGGTTCAGAATATATTTCCAGTCGTTATTTTGATTTAATTCATGATATTTGGTGAACAAAAGATAAATGTAATCCCAAAATACTTGTGGATTCTTTGGAACCTGAACATGATTCATTATCTTCATTATTGGTATCTTCAACTTGTAGGGGTATAATGCACAGTGACTAAACACATAGTCGACACAACAAACGATCCTCTAATGCAGCAGACACTACAGAATCTGTTGATGATTAGAGAGCACATTTGATAAGAAAAAAATTAAAAATTGCTTCATTACTTCCAAAAACGCTAATCCAAAATTAACATCGTTGAACCATAACATAGTTGACGAAATTAAATGGAAGCATGATGAAAATCGCAAGGAGAGAAAAGAACAGTTTGAAATACTTCAGAATTTACTACAAGCTCAAAATGATCAGCGAAATCGATTGCTGGATTTAGTAGAAAAAGTTATGGAAAAGGATTCTTGGCTCGCAATTTTGTGCATTTTGTTTTATAAATAACTAGTTAATTTTTATATTCTATTTCTACTTGTATTTTAAACATATTTGTACAAATTACAAAACAATACATTTTATGCCTTATGTCATTAAATTTTCAGCTATACAAGCACGTTTGCGAAATCCTAATTGTCTGTCTTGTTGGTTATCAGGTTCCTCATATTCTAAATGTTCATGAATTTCCTCATATAGTTCCCCTGTCCATCCATCATTAACCAAATTTAAAATATTATGTAAAACACATGCAGCTGTTATAATTTCGACTGTTTTTGATATGTTGTAAAAGTTTATATATTGGAGCTTAGCCCATCTACCCTTTAATAATCCAAATTCATTTTCTACTGCAATTCGTGCTGAACTTAAACAGTAATTATGCTTCTTTTCTATTTGTGTTGTGGAATTTCTATATGGAGAGTCATAAGCCAACTTCTTATAGGAAAAGCAGTATCACCTATAATATGGTGGTTTTCAGTTGCAAAATATTTCCCCGGTCCATACATTTCAATTTTTCTAGCAAAATAAGAATTTGCAAACACTTGCGAATCATGAGCTGAACCCGGGAAGCCTACAAAATGTAAATAAGAATTTATTGCCCAGTAGATATAGCCATTAAGTTTATAGAATGCGAGAGGTATCTATTAATGTAACCGTCCTGTTGATCTGATGTTACTTTAATCTCAACATGGCATCCATCAATAATTCCTAAAACAAAACCTTGTACTGTTAAATTTAATCAGATGCTGCAGTTGTATTACCGCACCTGGATAATTTATGAAGCTATCAGATATATACTGAAATGCCTCCTCAGTTTGCGGCCAATATATATATTTCTTTTTCAATGTCAAATTCACATATAAGAAAGCATTTATAATGTGCATTACTGTGGAAGGTACTTGTTGTAGTAATAGTGAGTAGTAAGGTCCGCTGCCATAAGAGACACTCGTACATAGAAGAGTAGGGAGCGCGAGTCCAATACAGGCGGCTGGCAGTTCTTAGTGGTTAGTCATGAAGCGTAGACGTAAGCTAATCTCATGTACTAAATTATAAGTTATAAAAATAAATAAATACAAAATATAACATGGCGCTGCGACAAAACCGACAACAGCTAGCATAATTACAGTAATTAAAACGCGTTCAACAATTTACTAAGAGAAATGGCGAGTAACGTACTACCAAGGTTAGAATTGAACAATGGTCAAGCTGCAGAACAATGGGCGCAATGGAAAAATAGCTTTAACATATATTTAATAGCGACGGAAGCCAATAAAAAAGAAGAAAAAATTCAAATCGCTCAGTTGCTACATTTTGCAGGTACTGAAATCCAGAAAATTTACACGACGTTTAAATTCGAAGAGGATGAAAAGGACAAATTAGAGCCAGTAATTGAAAAATTCGATAACCACTTCTCGCCTAGAAAGAATCTAACATTTTGCGATACAAGTTTTTACATCCAAGCAATCAAGTGAAATGACAATGGAACAATTCATCATTGATCTTAGACGATAAGCGGCAAGTTGTAAATATGACAAATTAAATGATGATCTTATAAAACTTATGCTAATTTGTGGAACAAATAGTCAAGAAATAAGGCACCGATTACTGCAAGAAGATGAAGCGGATTTGGAAAAAGCAATCCAATTGTGTTCTATAATTGAGCAGTCTAAATCGCAGGCGGCAAGAATGGAAAAATTCGTCGCAAATAATCAGGTAAATTCTCAAATTGACAGGATTTCACCCAAACAAAGCTCCATGGGGGGCTGGCAGTCTGGTCCAGTTAGACAGCAGTCAAGCCAACAACGTCGATTTGGCGAGGACAACAAAGGAAGCTCGACATCACCTTTCCGTGGACGAGCCAAATCACAATCGCAAGGTAGGAGGTCGCAAATTAAAAATTGTAAGCGGTGTGGGCTCAATCACGCAATTAATAGATGTCCGGCATATAAAAAGGTTTGCGGTAAGTGTAAAAAATACAATCACTTTGCAACAGTATGTAGAAGCGAGAAACAAATTAGTAGTTTAACTCAGGAAAATTATAATCAAGATAATGTAGTTTTTATAGGCACCCTGAATGAAGGGACAGGTAATACAAATTGTAAAAGGGTTCTTGTAAACGATAAGGCTTGGTGGGTAGACTTAACAATAGGTGCAGTTAAGATGTCCTTTAAAATTGACACAGGTGCAATGGTAAATATTTTACCTGTAAAATACTTTATTCGTTTAAATATGCCTTTTGAACAATTAGTAGAGTCAAAGACCCTCTTGAAATCGTACACAGGTGACATTTTGCCACTTATAGGGGAATGTAGAATTGATTGCAAGTATAATAGTAGAGAGCTTGAAATTGCATTTTTTGTAGTTAATGATGACACGGAACCGATATTAGGGTTAGCAAGCTCAATAAGTCTGAAATTAATTAATCGTATAGAACCGGAAGCTCATTCTATTAAGAGTATTGATCACATTAATAATACTTTCAATCTAAATTATGAACAAATTATACAAATGTTTGGTGAGATTTTTTCAGGTATAGGTTGTATCAACCCACCTTATAAAATGAAAATTGATCCTAGCGCAGTTCCTTGTATCACGCCAATAAGAAAAGTTCCATTTGCACTGATGGACAAATTAAAAGACAATTTGGTAGAATTAGAAAAATTAAATATTATCGAAAAAGTAAACGGCGCTAGCGAGTGGGTACATCCACTAGTATTAATAAGAAAAGAAAATGGCACATTAAGAATTTGTTTAGACTCCTTGCAATTAAATAAAGTACTCAAACGAGAACATTGCAAATTATTAACGTTAGAGGAAATAACGGCGAAATTAAATGGGGCACGCATATTTTCTAAGTAAGACGCAAGTCAAGCATTCTATCAGATACCGTTAGACGACGAAAGTAGTAAACTTTGTACAGTAGGTACACCCTATGGTCGCTATCGTTTTCTTCGATTACCGTATGGAATTAAAAGCGGTCCGGAAGTGTTCAATGAAAGGTTCAGGGAAATATTTGAGATGATGTAGCAGTGTATATAGATGATGTAATTATATGGGGAAAGACAAAAGAAGAACACGATAAAGCACTAATAGAAGTATTAAAAAGGGCAAAAGAACGTAATATTAAGATCAATTCAAAAAACTGTATCTTAGGTGTTGCGAAAGTTAAATTTATAGGGCATTATTTAAGCAGTGAAGGGATAGGATTAGATCCTGACAGGTTAAAAGCCATACAAGAATTCCAGGAACCCAAGGACAAGAAAGATGTTCAGAGGCTGTTAGGTATTATAAACTATATGAGTAAGTATGTTGAAAATTTCTCAGAAGAAACGAAAGCTTTACGTGAACTCTTGAGGAAGGATGTTTATTTTGTATGGTCCGATCAACAAAAAGCTGCATTTGAAAAACTAAAACAAATTTTAACAAATATTCCGGTACTCAGGTATTTCGACCCTTCCAAAGAAATAACTATATCTGTAGATGCAAGTCAGAATAGTTTAGGGGCATGCATGTTACAGGAAAATATACCTGTTTCATACGCATCAAAAGCTCTAACGGAATCCCAGGTACAACAACCCCAAATCACAAAAGAGCTATTAGCGATTTATTTTGGTTTAACTAAATATCATGATTACGTATTTGCAAGGTCAGTGATCGTTGAAACTGATGACAAGCCTTTGATAACATTAATTAATAAGCCGTTAAATAAAGTACCAGCTCATTTACAGCGCATAATATTATTTTTACAGAGGTACAACTTTAATCTTAAATACAAAAGAGGCAAAGATCTCGTTATAGCGGATGCATTATCGCGAGCTTGTTCTAAAGACACCGCGAGTAATGATTTAGAGTTAAAAGATCAAATTTGTGTAGTTGTTGAGGCAAATATTAGTGAAGAATATTTAAATAAAATTAAATCGGCAACTAATACTGATCCAGAATTACAGCAATTACGAATGATTATCGATAAGGGCTGGCCAAAAAATAATAAATTATTAAAAAATTGTGTTAGGCCATATCTTAAATATAAAAGCGAATTAATAATTGAAAATGAGATCATTTATAAAAATAACAGTTGTGTAATTCCAATAAGTCTGAGGAAAACAATACTAGAGAAAATTCATTACAGTCACTTAGGGTATACTAAATGTGTAAAGCTAGCACTAGAATCAGTATTTTGGCCAACGATTCGCAACGAAATTAAATCAATGATTGAAAATTGTGCACTTTGCCAAAAATATGCAAATTCACAACCAGCAGAACCGTTACAACCGCACGAAATACACTCAATCCCGTGGTATAAAATTGGTTTGCGATATATACGAACTTAGAGGAAAATATTATGTAATAGTGGTAGATTATTCTAAATTTGTCGAAATTGAAAAATTAAATAATATAACTAGTAAGATTATAATTAACACATTCAAAACCATTTTTGCAAGATTTGGAGTTCCCAAATACTTGATTAGTGATGGAGGGACTCAGTTTACCTCCAAAGAATTTCAAGATTTTGCAGATGAATGGCAATTTCAACATAGTGTAAGTTCACCGACCCATAGTCAGTCTAATGGAATGAGTGAAAGGCACATACAAACAATTAAAAAAATGATGAAAAAGGTTATTGAAGAAGGTAGAGATTTAAATCTTGCACTTCTACAATACCGAAATACGCCTGTTTTTGAAAATAACTCACTAAATGAAATATTAATGTCGAGAGCTACTCGTAACCCTTTGCTTCCCACAGCAACCAAAAAATTAAAATCACACTTAGTTAACACGGCTCAGTATAACAGTCACATTAAAAATAATCAAAACAAGCAAATAGAAAATTATAATGAAAAAAGGGGGGCGAAGGAATTGTCAATATTAAAACCAAATACAAATGTGTGGGTACAATTAAAACCTCAATCAATCCTGCAATCAGGTAAAATTCTAAAGAAGCTTGGTAAACATAGATATAAGGTTTCTGTAAATAATGGAATTTATATAAGAAATAGGAAATTTTTAAGACAATCTGCAATAAAAGACGACCAACACCTCAATATTCCGAAAACGGTGTCATGGTCAAAAGATCAAACTGTAAAAGAGAAAGAAGGTAGAGCAGATGCAAAAGCTTATTATAATAGTATAGATTTTCCTAAGTTAATTAATTATAGTGATAAGTTAGAAAAAGATGCCATTGTAAATAATCAGCAGAGTAATGTAATGAGTGACACACCATCATGCTCTAAATTAGCACATAATGACGCAAGTGAAGTGGCGGCAGGTGAAAAGTGTAGTGCAACAAAGACTAACGCAAAGCGAGATCGCACCACGATTACTTCGCGTTATGGTCGAGTAATAGTTACTCCTTCAAGATGGCAACACTAAAATAAGGGTAGGATTAAGATTTATAAAAATTGTAAAATATTGCCTTCCGTTAAAAAAGGGAAGATGTTGTAGTAATAGTGAGTAGTAAGGTCCGCTGCCATAAGAGGCACTCGTACATAGAAGAGTAGGGAGCGCGAGTCCAATACAGGCGGCTGGCAGTTCTTAGTGGTTAGTCATGAAGCGTAGACGTAAGCTAATCTCATGTACTAAATTATAAGTTATAAAAATAAATAAATACAAAATATAACAGTACTAGATTAAAAGACTCTCCTGTCGAATGGAAAGATTCCATAGAAGCTAAGTAACGTAAAAAAACTAATAGTGCTTTATCTGCTGGCACGGGAAAATTACCACCAATATTTGTCTTCATAATTAGTTGATGTCTATCATTTCCCATTATAGTTAAAAGCAGTTTTTGAAAAGATTCTTTTTATAATCTAAAGAGATTGAAAAATCAACGTTTTAATAGCGAGTAATCCATAACTCGTAGCAGACAAGTATTCTGAAGTGACTTTCTCTAAACCAAAATGTTAAAGAATTATTTACAAATGCCCTATTGACATACATAGAATACACTATTAAAAATATATGCTATAAAAGCTTCATGCTCTATTAAAAATAAGGCCAACATAGTGTAACAGATACAATATCGCCCCTCATTAATATACACATTCGTTATAATTATGTAATTCACAAGGATCTTTAAGAGTATTGAAAGTTTCTATTTGTACTTCATTAAAATAATATTTATTCGTCACATAGAACTCCATCTGTGTTCATGGTTTTAAAATAACATTTCAGTTTGCTTTGATATCCGTGTTAATGCGAGTCTTTAGTTCATTGTGCCTGCCCGCATAGTAAAACAGAGGAATGCGTGTTTCCACTTTTAACAGCAGAATGTAATTAAGACGCGTGGTCGAAAGGTTGTTTCAGGATGTTGTCCGGTCAGCAGGTAGCTTGGTCCCGGAGAATTGCTTGGCTTTTTTCAAAAATAGAAATCATTACCAGAGCAGTCGGCCTCTAAGATGATACAAATATAGTGGGTTTGAAGAACGTCATCAACGTGCAAGTTTAATTACGTGTTACGAAGTTTCAAAAATTTTCATTTATGGCATATTGGAAGTTTTAATTATTGATTTTGGAGCACTGCAAAACTTTCGATTAGTATTTATTCTGAGTAAAAATGTTTTAAAAGTATCCTTATCGTGAACAATAAATGCACACTCTTTGTAAGAGGAAATTCAGTTTGTAATCTCAAGAACAGGCGAATGTCGCACATCTGTCGTTACAATTGTACGCGAAGTTTAATAGACGAAAGTACAACGTAAAAGTTCATTTGAATGGGTAACTATTTCTTGCTGAAAGTAATCATGTATTTGATGAAATCCAATGGTGAGTGTTTTCTGTATTTAATTCCACACCATAGTGAAAATGTAGTGAACTTTTTGCAAATTTTTATATAGTAGTTTAAATTGGCGATCGTAATTTTTTGTTTAAGATTAATTAATTTGATGAGTATAAATGTTCTTAGAACACAAAAAATTTAAAGATAGCTTTCTAAGAAATTAATATGCTACACAAGTTGTTTGTAACAAAATAAGTGACATCTTTGAGGTTGTTTGTCACATTTTAAGAACCAGTTTTTTTATTGAAGTATAATTATTAAACAGATTATTTTATATCATAAGGGAATTTGACCTTTCGTACATAGAATAAATTTTTCTAAGAATATAAGTTCAACAATATATTTAAAAAAATCAATTCACTTATTTATTCACTGGTAAACCAAAAAGGATCCTATTTCGGTAACAATAAAAGTTGTTTCATATTAATAAAAATCTAATACCTTTCACTGAGAATTTTAATAAATAGTTTTTTTGCAATACATGAAATTTAATAAGAGATAACGTGTAAACATGTAAGATCGCTTTTAAAATATATTTCGTGGTTTGGAAATGAATGTAAGTAGAGATGAGCCATTTAAACATTTATAGTTGCAATTACACATTTATGGTTTGTTTAAACGTTTAAACAAGAATGAATCTAAAAAATCCAACTCTTGCGTTTTGAATTTTACTGCTGACTGCTCAGCTAATACATATCAATTCGTTTAAACGAATTTATTATTTGCAAAAAAATGTTGAACAAAATTGTTTAAAAAGCACATCCTTAATTCTAGTTTAAAGTTGGAAACACCAATATACTCATACAACTCATTGAGCATTTTTTTCACCCATAAAAGAAAAGAGGAAAATGTGTAATAGACCACAACAAACTTTCCATAAATATTCCTTATAACAAATTGACTTACATTTATTTTGTACTTGCTTTTCTGGGAGTAGTTAGTAACTTTGGTCTGTTTGGTATGTCAAAGATTGTAGGAATTGCATTTGGTTTGAGTTTAACATGACCATCAGCTCTATGTTGTTCAGACTGTGAAGTTTCAAAATGTTTCTATTTAAAAAACCACATATATAGTTTACATAACTAAATTCAATCTTCTCAAAACATACATTGCACAACACGTTTCCTCTATTGGGAATCCAACAGTCTCTTCTACAATTAATAACCCACCGTTTTCGGCGTTCTAAGTCGCTAATTTATAAAACTTATACTTCCCATGTCTTGAAATATTTGAGCAATTTACAGCTGCACAACCTACCATTTTTTCACAAAAATATGTTTTTAAACTAAAACAGATCAGCAAAACACCATAAACCACATACAAAACATACAGCGTTTGACAAAAAATGAGAGCCAAAATGGCGAATCGGTCTGCTTGTATCATTCTAGTACTCTAGTTGAACTACTTCTATAACTATAATTACAATTTTGTAACCCTGCTTGCGAGCAAGATAACAAAAATAGTTCGTAGTTATAAACATTGCACACTTTACATGGGGTTTTGGTAGTTTGATGTCAAAGTTAATAATGGATCAGGAGGAAGCAGCATTAGTGCTAATTACATTAAATTTACGTGGCCAAGATTACCAATTTGAAACTACTTTAGAACAGAAATCTTATAAAACCATATTTTATATATGAAAACTACTGGTTCAGAATATATTTCCAGTCGTTATTTTGATTTAATTCATGATATTTGGTGAACAAAAGATAAATGTAATCCCAAAACACTTGTGGATTCTTTGGAACCTGAACATGATTCATTATCTTCATTATTGGTATCTTCAACTTGTAGGGTATAATGCACAGTGACTAAACACATAGTCGACACAACAAACGATCCTCTAATGCAGCAGACACTACAGAATCTGTTGATGATTAGAGAGCACATTTGATAAGAAAAAAATTAAAAATTGCTTCATTACTTCCAAAAACGCTAATCCAAAATTAACATCGTTGAACCATAACATAGTTGACGAAATTAAATGGAAGCATGATGAAAATCGCAAGGAGAGAAAAGAACAGTTTGAAATACTTCAGAATTTACTACAAGCTCAAAATGATCAGCGAAATCGATTGCTGGATTTAGTAGAAAAAGTTACGGAAAAGGATTCTTGGCTCGCAATTTTGTGCATTTTGTTTTATAAATAACTAGTTAATTTTTATATTCTATTTCTACTTGTATTTTAAACATATTTGTACAAATTACAAAACAATACATTTTATGCCTTATGTCATTAAATTTTCAGCTATACAAGCACGTTTGCGAAATCCTAATTGTCGGTCTTGTTGGTTATCAGGTTCCTCATATTCTAAATGTTCATGAATTTCCTCATATAGTTCCCCTGTCCAACCATCATTAACCAAATTTAAAATATTATGTAAAACACATGCAGCTGTTATAATTTCGACTGTTTTTGATATGTTGTAAAAGTTTATATATTGGAGCTTAGCCCATCTACCCTTTAATAATCCAAATTCATTTTCTACTGCAATTCGTGCTGAACTTAAACAGTAATTATGCTTCTTTTCTATTTGTGTTGTGGAATTTCTATATGGAGAGTCATAAGCCAACTTCTTATAGGAAAAGCAGTATCACCTATAATATGGTGGTTTTCAGTTGCAAAATATTTCCCCGGTCCATACATTTCAATTTTTCTAGCAAAATAAGAATTTGCAAACACTTGCGAATCATGAGCTGAACCCGGGAAGCCTACAAAAATGTAAATAAGAATTTATTGCCCAGTAGATATAGCCATTAAGTTTATAGAATGCGAGAGGTATCTATTAATGTAACCGTCCTGTTGATCTGATGTTACTTTAATCTCAACATGGCATCCATCAATAATTCCTAAAACAAAAACCTTGTACTGTTAAATTTAATCAGATGCTGCAGTTGTATTACCGCACCTGGATAATTTATGAAGCTATCAGATATATACTGAAATGCCTCCTCAGTTTGCGGCCAATATATATATATTTCTTTTTCAATGTCAAATTCACATATAAGAAAGCATTTATAATGTGCATTACTGTGGAAGGTACTTGTTGTAGTAATAGTGAGTAGTAAGGTCCGCTGCCATAAGAGACACTCGTACATAGAAGAGTAGGGAGCGCGAGTCCAATACAGGCGGCTGGCAGTTCTTAGTGGTTAGTCATGAAGCGTAGACGTAAGCTAATCTCATGTACTAAATTATAAGTTATAAAAATAAATAAATACAAAATATAACATGGCGCTGCGACAAAACCGACAACAGCAAGCATAAGTACAGTAATTAAAACGCGTTCAACAATTTACTAAGAGAAATGGCGAGTAACGTACTACCAAGGTTAGAATTGAACAATGGTCAAGCTGCAGAACAATGGGCGCAATGGAAAAATAGCTTTAACATATATTTAATAGCGACGGAAGCCAATAAAAAAGAAGAAAAATTCAAATCGCTCAGTTGCTACATTTTGCAGGTACTGAAATCCAGAAAATTTACACGACGTTTAAATTCGAAGAGGATGAAAAGGACAAATTAGAGCCAGTAATTGAAAAATTCGATAACCACTTCTCGCCTAGAAAGAATCTAACATTTTTGCGATACAAGTTTTTTACATCCAAGCAATCAAGTGAAATGACAATGGAACAATTCATCATTGATCTTAGACGATAAGCGGCAAGTTGTAAATATGACAAATTAAATGATGATCTTATAAAACTTATGCTAATTTGTGGAACAAATAGTCAAGAAATAAGGCACCGATTACTGCAAGAAGATGAAGCGGATTTGGAAAAAGCAATCCAATTGTGTTCTATAATTGAGCAGTCTAAATCGCAGGCGGCAAGAATGGAAAAATTCGTCGCAAATAATCAGGTAAATTCTCAAATTGACAGGATTTCACCCAAACAAAGCTCCATGGGTTTTTTTATTGAAGTATAATTATTAAACAGATTATTTTATATCATAAGGGAATTTGACCTTTCGTACATAGAATAAATTTTTCTAAGAATATAAGTTCAACAATATATTTAAAAAAATCAATTCACTTATTTATTCACTGGTAAACCAAAAAGGATCCTATTTCGGTAACAATAAAAGTTGTTTCATATTAATAAAAATCTAATACCTTTCACTGAGAATTTTAATAAATAGTTTTTTTGCAATACATGAAATTTAATAAGAGATAACGTGTAAACATGTAAAGAGGTATAAACAATGTATATATATATATATATATATATATAATACTCAAATTTAGACCAGGGTCGAAAATTAATTAACGACATCAAATAATTTTAATCACCCTGTATAAAGAAACAAATAAAAATTACGTGCGAAATTTATATTAATTAATTCAATTTTTAAGTAACGGGTATTAAACAAAGTGTACAAATAATAATTAATATTTAATTAGTATTCGCTAAAAATTAAAGGGTAGAAGTCAATGCCATTCATTATTATTTTAATTGAAGTTAATTGAACCATTAGTAATATATAATAAGCATAAAAGCCTGTGAAAATCCAAGGTTAAAATACCATAAAAACAAAGCTCGGAGAATTATATTTAAAACTTTCATTAGGAGCGCACACCTGCAAACTTTTAAATGTCAAATTCTAATAAATTCGAGCTGATAAACATGCAGATTCTACGTATATTGGAAACGGTCGGATGTTTTAGCAGGAAAGGCTAGACGAGGGGTTATTTTACTTACGTAAGAATCCACGTGGATTTAAATAACAGATAAGTAAAGAATATCGATTTGTACCACTCAGACCAAGGTAGAAAGGGATGGATAAACGCGTAAAGCAGAGATACCGATAATAAAGGCGTGATTTGTGAAGCTTCACTAGGGCCACGATTAGTTGAAATAAGATGCAAACATGAGAGGTGTAAACATAACAATTTCTGTATAAAATTAGTTAGTTGTTCTCGGACGCGTTGCGAGCCGTGTGGAAAATTCTTAGATTATCAACTTGGACCTGTGCAAATTTTAGTAGAATCGCTGTGCCGGACCGTCAAAAGGGAAAAGAGAATGCGAAATTCTAAAAATTGTCCGTTGCGGGACAAATTCGACGTGCAAGCGGGCCATTATATAAACCCGTGTTTATAGGAGTTTCGCTCTCTTCGATTTTAATTTTTTTCGATACTTTAAACTGTTTTGCTCTTTATTTTTTTGATTATTTAATACTTTAAGTAGAATACGTGGTGAATACGTGCTACAATAAAAGTTATTAGTACACTTAGAAAAGATAGATAAGGTAATAAAGTCTAGTAATATTTGCGGGTATTACTGTACCAATTATCCAAATTAGTAGCGATAAATAAATACATTGAAGTATGCAGTTTTTAGTATAGCGTAAACGAATTATGAATTTCTTTGCTATTTTGTTCGGGAGTGCGTAATCAAGTGTTATTCGTAAACGTGATTGGATCTACAAAACAAGATTTAGATATACGTAGATGAGTTCCTGAGAAGCCCTGAAACAATTTAGATGAATGGTGGTGTAGAAAAATGTTAAAAGCGGTCAGAATCTGAAGCCGTAAACATAAACCAGCTGGAATGGTGGGATGAGCAAGTCCGATGTACATTGAAGCCACGAGTGCAGTAACCTTCAGGTAAATTATGCATTTTGTTCGATCTTAGATGTTTTGGTGTGTGTTGAATATCTTTATAATTTGTTTGATAAAAAATGGACAGTAGTAAATTTGTATAAACAACAAATTTTTAGTTTTAAGGTAAAATTTTCTTGTATAAGTAGAAAGGTGTATTTATCAGGTTTATGTTTTGGATTATGATGAAAATTTGGGTCTGTCTTTGAGCTCAATTAGACTAACCTGTTAAATTAACGTAAAGGGGTGGGAGATGCTCCCTTTTATTCAGACTCAGGTCTGCACACATTGTTTATTTAATTAGTATGCATCCTACAAGGACTCTAATTTCGGATGCAAATTAAAATGATGACAAATTTGAACTTGAAATTTTATGATGCTGCAATTTATGCTGAAATTTAATTTTGAAATTTTAATGTATAGTGAATATTGGTATAAATAGAGTTAACGTTAATGTTTGTGGTAGGAATGTGTTTTTTTTATGAATGAGGATGAAAGTTTTATTTAGGTGAGCAGCCGAGGCGGAGAGAGTAAAGAGGCGATTATCAGAAGAAAGTCAACGGACCAGTTAATTTTGAGGGGATCACAGCAAATCTTGCCGCCCAATTCGTGAGGCTCGATTCTAATACGAGGAAACACAGCAATTTATATTATTATATATATATATATATATATATATATATATATTATTATTATATACACCACCCCTCTACTTTTTGTGTGTTTCACCTATATTATACCCTTTATTTTATACTTTTGTAAAATGTGCACACCTAATGCACGCCTCTTGTACTTGCACCGTTTGGTTGGTTCTTTTATAAACTATTTAATGTAATGCCTCGACTATTTAAAACTCTTAATCTCAGGTTATTCAACTGCTTATAGTGGGTTTCCGTTATAAGTAGTTGTGTTAAGTCCGTCTTCAGTTCCGTGTTTGAAGTTTTAAAATCGTTTTGCATACCCATTAGGAATCTCATGATGTCCTGGGTTCCGTCGGCTTTTTCTACCTTTATCTCTGGTGCCGTCGGCTGGTCCGTGTCCATGTCTGTCGCCTCCGGGTCAGTCTGCCTTGTCTCCGTCTCCTGGATGTCCCCTCCTGCGTCTAATTCTATGTCCTGTGTCCTAAGTTCATCGTTTAGTGTCGTAATTTCTGCTTCAATTCCGTATATCAGTCCCGATCTCGTAATCCGTTTCATTGCTGGGTCCGTCATCTCTGCAGCCTGTCTTTGAACTCGTATGCCTAAAAAATAACGAAAAAAACTGCGGGCCCCACCTAATCTCTGGATCCTGTATCCTACTGCTATTCCCGTCTAATTTCAACTCAATCTAGCCTTTTTTTCAGCCCCACGTTGGGTTTGCCACGTATTATATACCCTACCCCTCTACTTTTTGTGTGTTTCACCTATATTATACCCTTTATTTTATACTTTTGTAAAATGTGCACACCTAATGCACGCCCCTTGTACTTGCACCGTTTGGTTGGTTCTTTTATAAACTATTTAATGTAATGCCTCGACTATTTAAAACTCTTAATCTCAGGTTATTCAACTGCTTATAGTGGGTTTCCGTTATAAGTAGTTGTGTTAAGTCCAACCAACGTGCACCCTTTTGTTTTACTACTAAAATTGCTACTCTACTTTAGTAGATGCCAAAATTTCTAATTAGATCAAAGTTACTATGTGCCAAATTAAATTACAACCAAATTTTATATGACTAAATTTTGACGTATTAAAGAATATGATTTTAAAAACTCACCTGGTCTATACTCCGTCGATGCCTCGCTGACTGCTGGCACAAAATCCTAATTACCGTATACGTCTTCACAATGATGCTCTTGAATTTCCGTGCAGCTTCCAGGTGTCCTCGACTTTTAACTGTTCCCCAATATCTGAAATGATTAACCCAAATTTAGAATTTAAAAATACCGTGTTACAACTTCCTTCTGCTAATATCCACTTCGAATTCTTGTTTCCTCTATAAAACCGTCCGCTTCTCCGTATCTAATCTCCAATCTACTCGTTTCTTTATCTTGCTGTTCGATGCTCCTTCTAACCTTAAACCACACTCCAATATCCAACTTCTAATCTGTATAACCACTCTCGATGACCTTCTAACTTTAAATCACACTCCAATATCAAACTTCTTTCTGTATAACCACTCTCGATAACCTGCTACCTTTAAACCACCCTCCAAATCCACTAATTTTCCGTCGCACAATCACTACTATTCCCTTTATAATTCCTATGCTTGTATCTTTTACCACTTTTCAATTAAACTCACTTTAAAACAATTACTTTTATTATCTGAATACAAAATTAGCACAGTTCTGAAAACACGTCTTTTACAAAATTGGTTCGAAAAATAATCTGCTTTGTTTACTCTCTAAGGCGACCATGTTAATTCTCTACTAGCCAACTACATCTTAAAGTCCATAACAAATAACTAAGTTCGTGTCGCACATACCATAGTCCATGTCTTTTATACAGTTTCATAATCACATTAAATTCTAATATATGTCCTAAATCTTTACATTCAACCAATCACATTTTACGTTGTTATAACTAATAATTTTGAGTTTACAAATATTGTCCAAAAGTTGATGCTATAGAAAATGAAACCAAAATAAATTATACTTGACCCTGGATGCATGTTGATAGTGAACATTCATAGACGCATCCGGCTTTTGGACGGCAAATGTACTTTCAAAGGCTTTTAAAAATTCAACTCGGTATAAACCCTTGAGCATTTCACATTTTACTACGCCACTTAGTCATTTTAAAATTGCCTTTTGGCACTTAATTTCAACTACTATATTTGCATGGTATTTTAGTATACATAAAATACGGCAAACATATATTTTTAGGTTTATGTGATCAAATATGTGGATTATTTTTGTTTGGCATATACTACCTTGTACTAACCAACCCTTATAACTCTTAGTAGCTCCCTTAGACATTTTAATATATATATATATATATATATATATATATATATATATTTATTTATTTATTAGGAAATAACTTAAGTTACTTTAAAGCTGACTTTCATTGAAGTTAATAATAATTTTACTTAAAGCATGCCACTAATTTCATAAAAAATTTTTGAGAATAGAAAGGAAGATCACTGACATTATATTGGTAAGATATTTTTGGGTTATATTTTTGAATTGTTATTTCTATTGATATTTAGTTTGTGATAAATTGACTAGGCTCTAGTGAAGCCCTAGTTCTAAGGAATTTTTAGAAGGTTATTTTCTCAGATAGTACAAGGCCATCGTTCCAATCCAAGCTTGTAGTAAGTAGTAAGTAAGTATTATTTTTATACGTTTTGGTTGTTCGAGAAATTTTTTTCTTTTCAAAGATTTCCGTATCTTATCTTCGGATTGTTAAACATTATAGCTATTATTAAGATACGGTGGCGTCCTTATCGTATACCATCTTACGGCCCTAGCTCATAGCTCTGCCTTAAGTTAAAGAAATTTAGCTGGCTAGAAGAACTCTTTAGAGGGTTTTAGTACTCAAAGCCGCTTTCCATACATTTTACCCTGGGCTTGAATATTAGACAGGAACCCTTTTATTTTCTAAAAGCACTGCCGTCTATAAGGTGAAGTAGTTAAACTTTACTATAATAAAAAGGAAGTGTAACAATAGGTTAGATAAGTTATCATCAATTCCAGATACAATGGGCATCTGAAAATATTATTGTAAATAAATTACCGACCATTGCTTCTACTAATATAAAGGCCCATCAATGTCCTTGCAATTTCTAAATAAACCTGCGTTATTACCATTTGTGACGTCAAATTGTAGCGACGGTGCCACTACCAAAATCTTATTGCCACATGATTATAATAGCGCCATCGGTAGAATACAGAGATTAAAAATATTTAACAGCAGATGAAGAATGTGAAAGTATTTTTTAGGATAAATTTCTATCGACAATATTGCAGATTAAAGTCATTAATTAACAATATTCTTTATTTACTTCTATATTTTTACCACTGAGCATATTTCAAATATAATTGCGTATTTCTAATGCTCCTAATTTTATCGGCATTAGTATATTATACCAGACACGGAATAATAACCACAGTTATTCAACAGGTTATGTTATTGGAATTATTATTTAAACGTTTTGATTACACAAATCGAAAAAGAAAAGGAACAAAATTACAATTCCATTTGTAAGTAAAATTCTCATTAACTTTGAATAATTAAGATATATCACTTTAAAATAATCTTTTAGATTTTCCTGAAACCATCTACAAAGACTAAAGTTATGTTATGTACAATGCAAACGAAGGATTTAACACTTTCAAATCACCCTAAAACAACACCGTTTTTATTATTGACGACAACCATAACTAGATCTGTAACTCTTCTTATAACTGCTAATCACCACGAGTTCAAATTGTTGTTGGCGAAAAATTGCTTATATTAAAGTGGACCGATTTAAATAATTTGAACTGTTCAATAAATTCTGAATAAAAGTGCATGTCTTAGACTTAAAATGGTGGGAGGTAGTATTCTGATTGCCAAGTACCGATTCGGTTTATCTTTATTTACTGAATTGCAATAGTTAAGCGTTTGATGTGTTATACACTTGCTGGTCCATTAATATATAAATTATTTTTTTATAGATATTTTTGAAGTAGCCCACTTTTAAAAAGTATTATAGTTTTTTTTTTATTAATTAATATTCGCCAGCATTTTCGAATGCAATGTGATTGAAAATGTATGTAACGACAATTTGGTTTAATTGGTGTACCACAACTTGGTGGATTATATCTACCTATTACTACATAAAGTGTATTTCTTTATTACAATAAATAGACGAGCAACTTAAATTTACTATAGATAATACGTAATTTTTAAAATAATTACATTTATTATTGAAATCTTAAACTCAATAGGCTAGGGGTACCAGTTGTGTCCATCGTACCGGTTGTGGCAACGTCTAATAAATTGTTCTTTTTATTAATAAGTGCTGTGCAATAACAGGAATCCTCTCAGCTTATAGTACCGATAAATTAAAACATTAAGTTCATTAAACTTCAACTAGACAGGACCACCTGTACGATGCCAGTGTAAGGTTAAATGGTGCTGGATGAGCTTTGTGCTGTATTTTTGCAAAATTGTTAAGGTTTAATGTAAGCTTTTAATGTGTATAATGGTATTTTAGTCAAGTAATGTTTAGTGTACTTACGATATAAGCATTTGCCATACTTAAAGTTCTGCCATTTAAATAAATATTTTTAGTTAGGGCGCTAGTTACATATCCCACAATTAATATGTATACAAATTTAAATATAAATATTAAGTCTTAAGATATAGAATGTTACATTGTATAATTGAAGGACACATTATATAAGGTTAATGAAAGTTCATAATCAGACGCGAGAACGGAAGCAACTACTTTGTATTCCAGACGTAACATGATACTGCAGGTGCAGGTCACAATGAACTATAAGAAAGCAATTGTTATAATTAAGATTACTAAGAAGTAATACATTGTATTTCATCTTGAAATAGCAGACGTGAGATCTGCATTTTCCACAAGATGATGTGAGGGCAGGGATTACATAAATACCCTGAGGAGCCCTTGATGGCCAGTCAGTCTCAAACTTCATAACTTTAACATTGTTGGTAGTTCAGCTACTCATTGGCAACTATTAAAACATAACTTAGATTAATGGTTAATTAAAATTAAGGCATTAATGAATATAACGTACAAGTTGTCAATCCATTTATGTAGTTACTGTATAAAAATAAATTTGATAGAAGTGTTTTTGGAAAGAAAACTTTTTAAAAAAACTTTTTAAAAAGAAGCTTCCGCAGGCCCAAAATCTATCTGGCGCAGACGGAACGGATTCTAGAAGGGCACTAGTAAATCTAAAATCGAGGAACTGGTGACCGTGAATCTCAATTTTTTACTGGAACAAAAACCAAACAATTGGACGAAGTACAAAATTGACTAAACCCAATAAAGAAGGAAGACTAATGGAACTCTCAATCAAACTTTTGTGAGTACCATAAGTTCATTTTCCTAACCATCTTCGATTGCATATTGATATTAGCAAGTAAGATTTAAAACAAGAGAATTTGATATACGCATTTGTTTCACAAGTTATTATTACATTAATTAGCACAGTTTATTACTGAAACAATTTACTCAGCAAAAGTCTGAACTTTATTATAACAAAGGTGTAAAATTGTACAGTTCTTTGTACAATTTATTGTAGTAATTATTACTGAATAATTTATTCAGAAAACCTGAAACTTGATGAGAATATAGAGGTTTATAATTGCACACATTTATGTACAAATATTGTAACAATTTAATGAAACAGCTATTCAGCAGAAGTCTGAAGTCGATGTAATTATAGCCGAAGTTTATAACTACACGCAATATACGTAACGATAAGTGATTCTTTAAATAACTTTAATACAAACTTTGCTACGGCAACTGAGAATACAATTTACAGATATGAATACTGAAAACATGAAACTATATTTAGACTTAATACCCATCTACGATAGTAATCAGGCTTTATCAGGGATTTTCATTACTGCTTGTGAGGCATTTCTTAAGTCATTTTATAAACAGGGCGATGTTGACTGTAACGTCTCGCTTTTATGCTTGCTTCTAAGTAAACTGACGGGCAGGGCATTAACATTAATAGCTAGTAGGGATGACCTCTACGGAATGGGACAATTACAAACGGATAATGATAGCGTATTTCGGAGACCAGCGGAAAATCAAATGCCTTATCCGAGACTTAATAAACCTACAAATGGAAACTAATCAATCACCATATCAATTTGGTATGCGATGTCAGGACGTACGAAGTTTAATCCTAACCAAACTAAAACTCAAGGAACCTGACCAAAACATACGTTTAATAAAGACGAAAATGTACGACGAAATGGCGTTAGACACCTACATAAACGCATTACTCGAACGATTATCGGATAAAATAAGATTTCAACACCTCCATAATTTAGAAGAAGGAATGAACTTGATTGTAGAAGAAGAAAACGTGATGTACTACTGAAATAGAATTTACAATCCCAACGCAAATAAAAATTGCTCACCAATTAAAACGATACAAGTCACGAAACAAATACCAACACAACCGAAATTTACTGCATTTACGCACTAATGAATCAACCAAGAATTAACAATCCAAACTTTAATAACACGAATTTCAACAACCAATTTCGGCAATTTCCAAAGCAAACGGTAAATTCAAATTTAAGAAAACCCGCATTTACACTAAGATTCAATCAGAGCGCGAATCGAACATGGCAAACAGAAATTACGAAGAGGACGATGAAGGAAATGCGTGATCAAATTTTCAGTTGGACCAAATAAAATACGATCAGACGTAATAAATCTAAACAATATTAATCATCAAATTTTACCCTATATAGAAATATCTCTTGCAGAAATTAAATTATTAATCGATACAAGATCATCAAAAACTTTAATTAGCCCCTAAACCGTGCAAAAACATTATTTAGATTTTGTAGAAAGAGAATCTTTTAAAATCAAAACATCACACAAAACGACATTACACCAATTTATTGCAAACGTACCTTTATCAAACCTTTAACATAAAAATGAAACATAAATTTTGCATATTCGAATTTAACGATAAATACGACGGATAAATAGGCATGGATCTTCTAAGAAAATTAAAAGCAAATATTGATATAAAAACCAATTATTAAGAACGAAACACGGGCAGATTCCAATTAAATTTCAAAACAGTAACATTCAAACCGATCAAAAATATACAATCGAACCTCGGACAGAAAAACAAATAAAGGTCTTAGTAAATTCAAAAGGCGACATAGGAATTATATACCACATGTCATTTCAACAAGGAGTAAAAACACCCACAGAATTAGTACAAATAAAAAACAATTACGCCGCTACGACAATTTTGAACTCAAATCATTACGCCATAGAAATATCATTAACAAAACCAATAGAAGTGGAAGAAGTGAATTTTAACGAAACGGAAATCGACGAAGAATTTGAAAGTAATTCCAACCCCACAGAACAGGATAAAATGTTAAAGGAAAATTTAATTAACATTCATTTTAATGATGATATTAATACCGAAGAAGAGAGAGCAATTAAAGAATTATGTTTCGAATACCAAGATATATTTCATTGTGAAGGAATACCTTTAACTTTCACCAACACAGTCAAACATAACACCGAATTAACAGAGAATAAACCGATTTTCACCAAAGCATACAGACTACCTCAAGCAAGCCAAGAAGAAGCATATAGACAGGTAGCAGACTTATTAAAGAAAGATATCATTCAACATTCGAATTTACCATGGAGCAGCCCCGTATTAATTGTATCGAAGAAACTAGATGCCTCGGGCAAACACAAAAATCGAATGGTTATCGATTACAGAAAACTCAACGAGAAAACTATAAACGATAAATACCCACTACCAAATATCACCGAGATATTAGACAAACTAGAAAATGTCAATATTTTTCGACATTAAACCTCGCCTCCGGATACAACCAATTGGAACGAGAAAGACAACCAAAACAGTATTCAGTACACCTAGAGAACATTATGAATACAAACGCACACCGCTTGGCTTAAAGAATGCACCCGCCATTTTTCAGAGAGTTATGGATAATATTTTGAGAGGAATACACAAGGAAAAATGTCTTGTGTACCTGGACGACATAATCGTATATTCAACATCACTGAATGAACAAATGTGTGTAACAGGCAGTGTCGTTTGGAGTGTGGCTTAAGATAAGTGTACCTACTGGAAGCTGCACGGTTTTGCGAGTATTGCGATATTTAATTAAGTTGTTTATGCCAATGTATTTTGGGTGAGTTACCCTTTTATTCTGTTTATGAGCATTGTCCTTGGGCCCATTTAGTTAGTGAATTGTAAGAATAATTTCACTGTTTTTATACAGCGGGATTGAACCCGTCACTTATTTGAATTTAAAATTAAATAGTTTCACGTGGATGGAACTTTAAATTTTCTAATAAGGCGCCCGCAAACAAGAGTCTCTTGCTGCAACGATGAGTTCCTAGTAATCAGGTAAGGAACGTTACATCCTCTACTTTATTCTCTTGTGCAACGGATTATTTTAATTAATTCTTGAATTGAATTTATTTGTATCGGACTACGTTAAAATTGATAAAAGGATAATAAATCGGACATTATTTCAGCTAAATGATTTGTTCGTTCAACTAGGTTTAAATATTACATTTAAAGGAAATGGAATTATTTATTTGTAGTGTAACCGACCTGAAAGCTGACCCTAACGCCCTCTATAAACGGCACACCGGACACTATGATTTACATCTAGTGACAGTAGCTTGACGATTCCTACGCTGTGTTGTTATAATGTACCCCAAGTTCACTCTGGGAAGATGGCGTTTACGCGGGAAGATTTCAAATAAAACTACAGCATTTACCTAACTTTATTTTTAATCAAAAGAATAACCAATAAAGAGGTCATTCGCAGGAAAGCATAGAAAATGACATTTAAAGCAAAAAAGTGCCGTACTCAACCTGGGCGATTGGGGAAAGAGCACGGCAGAGAAAACTCCAAACTGTCCAACTGCATTTGGCACATCTCGACAAGGATGGGTAACGTACAAGTACCCAGGTTACCAACACTGAATTTAACGGGATGTCAGCTGCTACTCAGACATACCACACATGGCAACTGAAAAAACGTTAGTGTAAACCAGCTAGTCTTTTCTGGTAGGTACTGAGGTCAGATAAACAATACTACCCAGTTAAAGTTGAAAGAGGGGGAACACCAGGAAGGTAAAATCTGCCTTGGCTATCAATGTTCCTCTCCGCACGGACAAAATGTTAATAATATTCAACAAGGCTCGATCACACGCGCCCACATACATGCATTAATAACTTCCAGTCCGTGTTACAAAATATTTCACACAGGTTAGCCGACTTTCTATTATTTGCAAAAGCACAACTACAAGTATATTGACAAGACGACATGAATCGCTGAAATGAACTTTTAGTATGATTGCGCATAGTTAAAAAGGCGCTTATTATTGAATATACTATCTCCAACATAGTCATAAATGCAAACGCGTAAAGCACGAGATGATCGGTCACACCAGAGGTTCAATTTAATTATATCACAACAATTAGCACAAACGTTAAATACTAGTTAATTATATAGGAACATCGGCTAGATAATAGGATAAACAAACAACAACAATATAATTTAGTTGAAACGGATATGAGCGATGCAGTGGAATATGTGGTTAATATGATGAAATAAAACAATTACACATGATAAAAATGTCAAATGAAACATAAGTATCAAACATTATTAAATATGTTGGCAGCAAATACATACCCAAAATTCTATAGCATAAATACAAGCCCAGATTCAGGCGCTAAATGTTTATATAAATGCATGTTAGTTAAATATATTAAATCTAGTAAGCAAACGTTAACAATTATTTATTATGATTGCATCGGTTAAAACGTGCTTTTTTTAAAAAATTAAACACATCGTGGCATTACAAGTTACAACCAAAAAATATACACAACAACGCCGTGGTCAATTCAATTACCAAAACAGATATAACGTAAAAATATAATACTGTTCATATTCAAACTTGCCTAATAATTTGATTCAATATATCAAAGGGATGATGTAGGTACTAATTGCTCATAAAATCACAGTAAGGCTACATTTACTATTGATTCGGTAACAGGTGCAATGCAATTGGAATTACAACATTACAACATTATTTCCAATAAACAAATATTAGTTTTACTCTGATTTAGATACTAAATAAACAATTCAGATAAATAAATATTAGTTTTAGGTTGATAAACCAAACCACACTCATTTATACATACAATAAAATCGTAAATTCACTTATTAAACATCACAAGTAAAACAACCGGCAAAGCAGCATTGTATACATCAATCTAAAAAAAAAACAGGTAATCATAAAAATATTTCCTTCAATGGTTAAATAACTAACGGTTGTACAATAAGTACCAACATCACATCCAAAACAAGGCTGGAATTACCAGATGTAATCAGATTACCTTAAAAAGCAACTACATTATCAACATAAAACATTACCTTTAATAAAAAACCGCCAAGTGAAATCTTTCAATCTGCCATCTTGAAAGCTCAAAAAAAGTCCTATAACCTTGTTGACTCGATCGATCGTCCCTACACATGCGCTCCTTATATGTAAATTCTGACGTCACGGTATGCTTTCAGAAACCTGCAAGTGGTTACTGAGCTATTTTAACAAATACCTTCAAACATCGAAATGTACACTATAATATTTGCAATATTTATCAACCAATAAGAAATCGACTTAGAAACACTACGGACCACTACATTTTTACAAGAATACTGCAATTAAAATTTTTGTATTTTGGGCATTAATAAGAGATTTTGTAACTTATTGACATTATACAATTTTGAAAATGATGCCATTTTATCGGCATTTACTATCCCTAAATTTAAACTATTTTGGTTTCGTGCTATTAAAGATGATGCTGAAAAAGACACGAACGATATTCAAATGTTAAGCTGGTGCTAACTTACATCACGAACATAAACCACGGCAATAGAAGAACAACATCCCGATGATTTTTTTAAATTCTGCCTAAGAACATAAAAATACTGTCAATTGAACCATACCTATAATGGTACTGTTATTCAAATTTTGCAGAAAATTGGGATAATAGTCAACATTTGATGAGCTTAAATAATTATCCAACTATAAAAAAATTATTTATCAAATATAGTATATGTTAACATTAAGTGCTCTTGTAGAAGAAAGGCTATTTTCATTTGTCCCAATTATAAACTCGCCAAAAAGAATACATTAACAGATACCATTTTGAAAAATTGATATTATTAAAAGCAAACGGTATAATTTTGTTGTTATATTTCATATTATTTTCATTCTAATAAACAACGAATTCCTCTCTTTTCGTTTCTTGAAATCTGTTCTATTCTCTTAAATATTACCTACAACAAGTTACATTATTTAAAGGATTTGAAACCCTCTCATAGTGCTTTAAGATTTTTGCTACATACTCTAAATGTTCAAGGGTTTCAAGTATTATACAATGGGATTTGGTGCTTGGTGATTTAGTTTTCAACTACATCACGTAATAATTCAGGCACGTTTAAATAAAAAGCATTTAATAGTTTATATTGTAAATCACCTGGTTGCAGTGCTTAGTGCTTGGTAATTGAAATACCTTTTAAAAGTGTTTTGCTCAGCAGTGAAGTGTTAGTAAATGTCTTCGTAAAAGAGTTTTTCCTGAAGAGACATAATAACACACGAAGGATGCAAATGGTCGTTTGTTAGTACGAGATTACACATGCGTTTTTTAGATTTTTTTTTCTGATGCGAAATAATCATATTGTAAATAAATTGGCGTTCATAATTATGGGCCTGCACTTGTCGTTGTAAAAGACTTTTTGTGATGTGAAATAATTACACAAATACCATCGGAATGGACATTACTAAGTATGATACGGGAAATGTTTTTAGAGCATTTTTTGTGATTTGGTATAATCATACAAATTGCACGCAAATGGACGTTCTATAGAATACGAGTGTACATGCTTTTGTAAATAACTTTTTGTGGGTATAATCACATATATTACATACGAATCGTCGTTGGTTAGTAAGAGCGAAGAATATTCAAGGCGCTTTTACGCTATGCAGAATAATTACACAATTGAATGCGAATGGACGTTCTTTAATATGCGACGGCATATGAGTTTGTAAATGACCTTTGCGTATTGCGGAATGCAACTGGATGGTCGTTGATATGCAACAGCAAATGTTTCTTTAGATAACCTTTTAGCGATGTCCAATAATGACACAAATTGCATCCGAATTCTCGTTGCTTAGTGTGAGTGAAGATATGAACCTTCAAGGCACTCTTAGATGCTGCAGAATAATTACAAAAATTGCACCAGAATGAACGTTCGTTAGTGTGAGTGGAGATATGAACTTGCAAGGCATTTTTATACAATGTAGAATAATTACACAAGTTGCATGCAAATGGACGTTCGTTAGTATGCAACCACATATGTGTTCGTAAATTAATTTTTTGTGATGCGGAGTAATTACACAAATTGCAAGCGAATGGACGTTCATTAGTATGCGACCGCATATGTATTTTTAATGTACTTTTTAGTGATGCGAAGTAGTCACACAAGTTGCAAGCAAACGGACGTTCGTTAGCATGCGAGCGTATATGTATTTGTAAAGTACTCTTATGTGATGCCGAATAATTACACAAATTACAAGTGAATGGACGTTCGTTGGTGTGCGACCGCATATGTATTTGTAAAGTACTTTTAAGTGATGCGGAATAATTACACAAATTGCACGCAAATTCACGTTTTCTAAAATGCGACTGTAAATGTGTTTGTAAATTATCTTTTCGTAATGAGGTATAATCACACAAATTACATGCAAATGGACGTTCGTTAGTATGCGACCGCATATGTAGTTGTAAAGCACTTTTTTGCGATGCGGAATAATTACACAAATTGCATGCAAATGGACGTTCTTTAGTATGAGACCGTATATGCCTTAGTAGATTAGATGTAAGTGAAGTAGAATAATTACACAGACTGCATGAGAATGGATGTTCGTTAGTATGCGACCTCATATGTTTTTCTAAAGAACCTTTATGTGATGCGGAATAATTACACACATTGCATGCAAATGGACGGACGGTGGTATGCGACCGCATGTGTATTTGTAAATTACCTTTATGTGATGCGGAATAATCACACAAGTTGCAAGCGAACGGACGTTCGTTAGTATGGGATCGCATATGTATTTCTAAAGTACTTTTATGTGATGCTTGATAATTACAGAAATTGCATACCAATGCACGTTCTTTAGTATGCAATCGCTTGTGCCTTTGTAAATTAGATGTAAGTGATGTAACATAACCACACAAGGTGCATGTGAGTGGATGTTTACCAGTATGCAATCGCATATGTCTTTGTAAATTACCGTTATGCGATGCGGAATAATTACACAAATTGCATGCGAATGGACGTTCGTTAGTATGCAATCGCATATGTACTGCTAAAGTACTTTTATGTAATGTGGAATAAGTACACAAATTGCATGCGAATAGACGTTCTTTAGTATGCGAAGCCATCTGGACTTAGAGATACTTTTACATGATGCCGAATAATATATAAATTGCGTGCTAATGAATGTTTGTTGGTATGCTACCGTATATTATGTATTTGTAAATTACTTTTTTGTGTTGCAAAAAGCACACAAATGGAAAGTCCTTCGGTATGAGATCAATTGTTGGTGTTAACAAAAATCATAGATATTGCCTGTTTATACAAAAATGTAAATAATCTTCTACGTTTGTGTAGAGTTGGTTGAATGTTATTAAATGCAATTAATACCACGCATCTTCTGTTAATAAAACAATAGACTATAGGGGACACTCTTTGCCTCATTAACTATCGATCATGTCATTTACTGAGCGTGTTGAAAGAACTAAATATAAAAAGTAATTTGTATAACTATTCAAGCTTAATTTTAAATACATTTCTTTGGTAATTATGTGAATATTAATTTATCTTGGTGTGTTCTTTAGGAATGCTTAAAACTTTAACAATAACAGTCATTTTAATAATGCCCTCGTATTTTATAGGGTTGAGTGGCTTATTATTTAGAGTATGGTTTTTAGTGCAAACAGAAGAGCTTATTGCCATTTGTACCACCTTTCCTTAATAACAGTTTTAATTAAGCTGCGCTTAGCCTAAAGCTTTGTTTAGTTTTAAGTTGTTTGCGGGGGTGATGGTTCGTAATCACTTACTAAAAAGCGACATTTTAATAACAAACTCATATAGCAGTTGTAGAACTACGAGTTGTCAAATACATGTCCTCTCTCTTCTCACCTTATAGATTGTATATTGGCATTTCATTTTAGTATTTACTTATTTAACTACTAAATATTTACCAATTATTGTAATTTGTCCCAGTAGTGTGTAACGTTTTCACATATAGGCAATTACCAAATTGCTATATGTTAGATGGATTGCCGCGATCCAGGCGTAAATATGTAGTCGACTTGTTTATCGATTCGCGCAGCCATGCGCGTCAGGTTCAAGGCGCCTGCCCGATGCATTTGCATGAATTCTTGTTCCGGATGTAATCAGATAACAAGCTATTGTTTAAAACGTGGTAGGAAAGTTTCCTACCATAATGAATGGAACAAACAAATTCCATTCGTGGCAGAGACATGTTGCTTGGTCTGTGAAGAGAGCAATAGATGGTTGAAGACAAGCAGCAAAGTGGACAAGTTATAAAACGCAAGCAGTTTCACCTATAAGTTTCATCTATAATAAATACCTACTTAATGGATTTTAGTAATAGATTTGCATAATTTTGTGATGTATAAAAGTCAATCAAGCTTTGGAGATGGCATTCCATCCGTTGATAGTGTAGCCGTATTGGCACGTGTTTGCAATCTACAGGTGTTGTAAGTTTGTGTAAACACCTTTCTTATCGGCGAGTACGTTTTTTTGTTGTAACAAACATCGACTCAAGCATGAAGTCAAATTCATTGTGTAACGTTTTCGACTTCGAGCATAAATAATTTCCTAAATGATTTAGAATTTCAATATATTTCCGATAATTAAATGTATTAAAGTTTTTTTGTTAAACGATTTAAAATCGTAGCATGTTTTCAAATACTAAGGTATAAAAGCTTTCTTATTAAAATAAATTATGCTTCACTGAGTACATATAAGATAATTTGCTTAACGATTTAGTGTTTTTGGATATAGAATTAGAAAGCTTTTCAGTAAAATAAATTCACTTTACTTAGATTATGTCAGATGATCTGGCTAGTTTTTTGTATTACTCGTTAAATTTAAATAGTCGTTTAGGGCACAACTTAGTTAAACATCTGCCAGATAAACATCTGGAGTAACATGTTTACTCAAACAAATCAAACGTATGTTCTGTAACAAATGATATGATAAGCTAATCTTTGACTTATCCTTGTGAGCCGAGAACAAAGATCTTTGCTTGAAGTATTTGCTTAATGTAATGAGATATATTTCTTTAAGATGGGCTTCACCCAGTAACAATTACTAGGTTTGAAGCGTTCGCTTAATGTAATGAGATATAATTTTTGTGATGGGCCTCACCCATTAGTAATTGCTAATTTGTCGATACAATATTGATAAAACCTGTCCACTTCATGCTCTTATAATTATGACTCTGTCTTTATTTTATTTATTTATCTTTTGTATATAAAAGAACATCAAGTAATTTTATTACATATCTGCAAACTACTGTAATAGTTTTATTTCTGGAAATTCTGGTTACGAGGTTTAAGTGTAAATGAAACGCAGTTATGTAGTTGAATATCAATCTTCAGGCATACGTTAACTCCTTTAAGGTTTATCTACGTTTTTCCTTGTGAAGATTATTTTTTATTTAAGTATGTGACGTAGTGCGCCCTAACTTGTACAAAGACAAGTTAATTAATAGAAAAGACTCCCCCCCCCCCCCCATCTCATGCCTCCGCAGGGATAGACCCCGAGACTAGTCCACGAGCATATACAATTCTTTTTGGCAACACAGTTTGACTCTATGTCATCCTAATTAAAGCCTCCCTCTGCAAAATATTAACCAAAAAGAAAATTATAGATAACAAGTGTCGGCAAAAATGACTGAAGAATCGAAAAAGAAAAGATTCCGTAGTAATAACTACATTTAGATGAAAAAGTGTTGTTATTAAATTTAGTTCAAAAATGAAAAGTGATTCTAGAAAAAAACAGATCAAATGTCCTTGGGTGACAAAGATACTTCGTTGTTGGATATTGCAAAAAATTTAACTCCACTCATCCCAATGGTAACTACTTGTGCAGATGATGTCTATAACTTGTATCTATAAATATTTTGTTAGCTATTCTATAAAGTAGGGATTCTCTGCGGAAATACAGAATTTAAAGCAGAAGGTTACGAATGATGCTGTCAAGGAATAAAAGGGAAAGCGATCCATAGACATTTTAAAACTGGACAGGAGAGTATACTCTCTTCTATTATAAACACCATTTTGTTTATGTTTTCCTAGCTTGTATTTCCAGCCTGGTTGGACGCATTCAATAATTTAAACAGGTCGATTAAGTCATGAATATTGTTCCAATATACGTATTCAACATGACTAGTACTGAATTTTTTGTAAAATCTTTCATGGTAACTCAAACCTTTACCCGTCAGCACCCTTTTAGACTTCCGTCGAAAATCCGGGTAAAGTTCCAGTACGTATTTTTCAAACTTCTTGTTATTTGTTGGGAATCCTATTAAAACTTATATCGTATATGGATTAAACTTTCTTCTAATAATCGATGCTGATCTGATCATGTTCAAGTATTTTGGTAAATCTTCTTGTAGAATGAAAACTCCGTCTTTGGAACCGATATTTTTAAATGTTAATAGATTGTAAGTCATTTAGTATCCGGATAAATCACATTATTTAAGGTTATGTCGCTGTTTTCGGGGTCAATTTACAACACTTTTTCCCAAACTCTATGTATCGGTTAGAAAATTATACTTTACTCCATAAAGGGATTCGTCTATATTTTCGTCTTGATCTCAGGTCAACAGATCTGCATAATAAATATGTATAGGTTCCTTCAGAATAGATTGTTTAATTTTCCTTAAAGGTGCGTCCATGTCTTCGACTTTAAGCTTTTTTACAAGTGGTATTTTTTCCGTAATACCTTGTAAATGGGATGTGGTAGTTTGCAAATGTTCGATTAATTATTTATGTGCCACTTTGAATTTTTTGCTGACGAGGTGTATTCCTCTTTGTACATCACAAAATCAATTTGAATACTGCTTCGTATAGAACACTTTCACGTGTTATTGTTAGCATATAGTTTGAACAAATTATCACTCTTCTCGTAAATGTCTGAAATCTTACTGAGCCATTTTTTGAATACACCCTGTACATATATGTTCATTTCATCCAATTCTTAGGAACCCGGTGCAATAATTATTTTATGTTATTCAGAATCATCAAAGTATAAAACGTTATTCCTAGAGTGCACGTTTTGCAGAGTTACATGTGTACAATCCCACTATCCCTAAAGCATACTTCTCATTCTTCTTCAAATGGGTAAATTGGGTCATGATAATATAACATTACCGTACTCAAACACGCGCACAGTTTTAGCCAATTTTACTAAGAACGTTTAGTACTAAATGTCCACAATTGTAAGTGTTATAAGATTGTTCTGGCACATTGTTGTAGTAAATTTTGCAACCTCGAAAATAACTCTCAACCTCTTCTGGTGAAAATCCCCAAAGAGGATCGCAGTATAATGCAATATTTCCACGTTTTTGGTACCCTACCCAGTGAGTACCGGATCCTTTTGTCGTATCCAAATTAATGGCAGCTGATTCCTAGATACACGGTTTAATCTTCTTCAACTGATCTTTGGAATAATACAGCGAAAATTAGGAATGTTTGATACGCGTTTTCTTATATCTACGCCAGTGAGAGCTCTTCGAGGTAACTTTAGTTTTTGGATACTCTTTTACAACTGTCCCGCCCATGTTTGTAAGGTTTTAAAAATAATGCAGCACCTTTCTTGTAGGGTTGTAAAAATAATCCATTCATCCTTCTTTTCCGATTGCAATTGCTTCCATTGATTTATTGTGACGTTTACTTTCCTTTAATACTTTCTTCCCTTGTTATTTTTGCATCGTTTACTGCTTTTGCAATTCCTACAGCGCCACCTGTTAGAGCACCTAAGGCACTTAACCCAACAAATATCGGTATTAATGGTAAAAAATCTCCTTTTTGTGGTACAGGTATAATGCGCGGAACTCTAATCCTCTGTCTACCTCCAACATGAATACCAACTTCCAGTAACTTCTTTAAATTGTCAGATACGACTTGATCTACTGCTGATTTTATTTTCTTTAAGAAACCTTCGTGGTAATTTCTTTCCCTTTTCTTAATACTCATGCCTGGTTTTGTTTTAACTTTCATGGCGTTTCTAACAAACCAAGCTGCAACCTTTTCACCAAACTTTGCATTTTTTGAAATTACTCTTTTTCTTAAAATTTTATCTGCTCGGTATCCGACCGGAGTATTTGAAATATGCAATGTCGTGATCTCTGCACAAGCGTTCCAAGTCGTTAATGCCAGGATCACCTTGCGCTTGTTGTTCTTCCAAGTTAGTCCCTAGCCCACAAATGTGATTAAACGAGATACGAGCCTCAAATGGTAGCTTATTTATTACTTTAATGAAAAATCCACCACCAGAGAGCATTATCATGGATACATGCACATCAACAAACAAGAACTAACTAAATAAACAAAATTAAACATCTCTATTTATTACTTTTTACAAATAATTTATAAGTTTGTTCAAAATTGGGTTAGAACGCCACTCTTAATTTCGATTTTATCCATTTTAAAGAGTCAAGGATTTGTTTTGCGATAAACTAGGCGGTATTATCTATCACTGGTTTTGCACGGACTCCTTTCGAAGCATTCGGCCCGTGCGGTCATGTATTAAAAACATAATGTAATACAATATACATTTTGGTGTGTGTTACTGTGCTACTACATAATTCCGTCGGCGGTGATGTTCTGGTTTGGATGCTGCCAACCACTTCCGTAGAAGCCAACAGTATGAACATGAAGGTAAGTGCATGATCGTTGTTGGATTTACCGCTAAGAGTATTTTATTGCAACACCACCCCCAAGTCACAGTCCAATTACTCTAAGGAAATAATCTGGGGTTTTACGCATTGTGTAAATTTTTCTATTATTTCTCCAACAAGTTATATGGCAGGAGGTATTTATTCCTGCGCTGATATTACGTTCTGATTAGCAGGACATACAATCACATGGTAGCTCTTTGGTATGTAAATTACATCACCTTTGCAACCATCTAATTTTCATTATCAAACGTTCTTAGTTTCATGCGCTTTGATAATCGGAATCTTCAGAAAGAGGCGCTCTTCTAAACATTTGCGCTAGCGATCTTCCCACGCTAATATCTTCTGGAAATTGGTCGGTGTGACATGTGATTATTTCCAGCAGCGACAAGTAATTGTTATTAGTGCAATCATCAAATAGAGAATGACATGCTTGGAGCTCAGTTTCTATTAAAATTGCATCTCTTTCTTCATCAGTTAGCTCTATATTTCCAGCACGATTTGCATTTACTACACCACAACAAACTCTTCGTAAAATGTAGGGAAGTTTTGACTATGCAATACTTGCAGCACAGCACATAGCTCATTACTTCACTCAACTGGAATATCTTAAAGACTTCAATTTGATTCAAAACAATAAGATTTCATCCTTTTGTAATTTCTAAGTTAAAGGTATTCTCTTTTTGAAAATTGTTCCCACCCATACACTTCTGACATTGAATGTATCCGCAAACAGCTTTAATTTAAATTCGCGTTTAAAATATAATATCATATCATCTATCCCATCAGATATATCATTTAGGTTAACTTGATTTGCTTTTCGTGTAAATTCTCTAATTCTAGACTCGACTTGAAGGTTGCAGAAATCTCCAATCACCGTGGTTCATTTCTACAACAGAATTTCCTACACAGCAAACAATTTAAAGACTAGGTCTCACACCTCCATGTAAGTAAAATCCTACTTCCATATTCTGAGAATGCCATCTTTTTCAATCTTGTTTAGGTTTAATTGTGGTAAATCATGTGGACATTGGCACCGGGAGTAGCCATTATTTTAAATGTTTACTTGATATTTAACGGTGGAACGTATTCTGTACTTTGATATTTGACAGTTGTAGAACTTTTTTAGTAATTTATTTTAATTTTTCATCATTCGTTCGTTTTATTCCTTTTTATTCAACAGTTTTTTTTAAACTATTGCTTTTTGGCTTTCTATATAAGATAAATAATTATGTAGAAATATTTATTGAAGATTCAGTAATATAACCACTAAAGTTTAAATCAAAGCATTTGTGGTTATTGAATACTGTGCCTAGAGAAATTGTTTATTTTAAACTTTTGATAACCAGAGTCTGTTGTAGATTGAATATACAATCGATGGCTTTGACACCTAAGAAAGTCGTGCACATCGAGGCGAGAACAATCAATCATTCGACCCGTACTCGATTTTTTTGACAAACAAAAAGCTGCTGGCGTGTAGCTTTTCCATTGGAAAAAGCAACCGTACTGACAGCAGCAGCCACTGAAAAACCGCTGTCATCTATTAAAAAGTCCAAAAGGAGAGTGCCGTTACAGAAAAAAACAATGCTTTAAAGTTACCATCCAAAAAACTGCAAAGTTGTGGTTCAAATAAAATAACCTTAGACGACTTTGACCTAGCTGTTTTACGCCAAACTGTTCATAAATTGTACACTGTCGATAAAATAGTTCCAACTTTATCACTTTTGGTGGTTAAACTGAAGGAGAAAATCGATTACTGTGGCGGGCGTGAAACTCTTCGAAAATATTTGCAACAAATTGGGTTCAGATATAGAAAGTGTCATGACAAAAAAGTTATTGATTGAGAGGACTAATACTGTTGCTTGGCGTTCTCGATATTTACGTGCGTTAAAAGAAAATGGCAATCTTGGTGAAAAGAAGCGACCCGTTACTTACTTAGTTGAAACCTACAACCACCCATCGTATGGAGTTTCTAGGTGCTGCCAGTTTGTTGATGAACCTGGTGTATATAACAGTAATCGAAGTGGTCAGCAATACATCATCGTTCACGCAGGAAATGAATATGGTTTCATCAACAATGGTCTTTTAATTTTCAAATCACAAACCAAGTCAGGTGATTATCATGATGCAATGAATTATGCAAATTTTATGCAGTGGGTGGAAAAGCGATTGATACCAAATTTACCATCAAACGGTATTGTAGTAATATATAATGTACCATATTATAGCGTCCAGATAAATAAACATCCTACCCAATCAGCATCCAAAAAAACCATTCATAATTGGCTTGAAAGTCAAGGTGTTTCAACAACCACAATGCGTAAAGCAGAATTGATAATGTTAATCAAAAAGTTACCTAATATCAAGTCATAAGTACTATGTGGATGAACTTCTCAAAAAGCATGGGCATACTGTGTTAAGACTTCCACCATACCATTGTGATTTAAATCCGATTGAGTTAATATGGAGTTTCGATAAAACATAAGGTTGGTATGCATAATGTTGCCCAAAGCAGTAATAATACCGTAAACGGTGGTAACTTTGTACCGGATTGTGAGGTTTTTTATAAATAAAACTTATTTTACCGCAATTAGGCAAAACCTAAAATTAATTTTGAAATGTCGATCTACTGACCATTAAATTCAAAATTTGCAAACTTGGATAGCTTTCATACTTTTTGAGATACCTCTATAGTCTGGTACAAAGTTACCTTTCATTTGCGGCAACTTTGTGCTAAGAACTAGTTCTAGTTCTAGTTAAAATCAAGTAATTGAGACAAAGATGCCCCATACAAATCACAGTCAGACATATAAATAGCAAAGTTTGCAAAAACAAATTAGGTACCATCCAGGTATAATAAAACAAAAAATATACAAGTAATGCTTATTTTATTAAAAAACCTAATTAGCTATTTCTGGCACAATCCTCTTTTTGACATCATTTTTGGTTCGCAAATAATCTTTAAAACGTTTTCCACATTGTACCATATTTCATCGTACATATCAGACCATTTACACAACCAACCACTTCTCTTCATGGCGCTAACCAAATAGGCGTCATTGTCAATGTCAATCAGTTTACCAGAATATTCTTGTCCATCATAGCCTACTACTACGTAATCACCTTCCTTAAAAATTTTAGTGTTAGACTACTGCTTAGTTTTAAACTATTCACAAGATGTTCTTTTAAAACACTTGAATCACGGGATCTAGCATGATTTATTTTTGCATCAAGATAGTATTTAGTTTGCCTGTCAGATGTTCCTGGCTGTTCATAATCAGACTCTTCTTCAAACGGACTACAGTCACTGTCCTAAACAGAATAACCATCTGAACATTCATCCTCTGTTGATGAACATGATGTCTTCTTCGGTAATCTCTTATTTCGTTTCTTCTTATGTTTTGCATCAGCGCTATCAGAAGTCACCAAGTCTCCAGATGATATGCTTTTTCCGGAAATCACATTAATTCGCTTACGCTTTCTTATTTGTCTTGGCCTCGTGGTATCATCTCGTTGCGTTTCCAAAAACTCAATAAAGGAATCACTTATTTTTCCTACTACTTCCGCATCCTCATTTAAGACGTTTTTAGATACTCTCTCGAGCACAATTATTCTGTTCAGCGGATGAATACCACATTGTGATGGACCTTTTCAAAAAAATTTTTTAATAGGCCAGGAAAGCTGCCTTTAAGAATTGTAGAACACCGCTTACCATAACTTGTATCTTTCCATTTGGTTAGGATTATACGCCATTCTATTTTCACAGGTGTATAGTATGGTACGTCCATGGGCTGAAGCAAATGGGTCGCGTTTGGCGGTAAAGCAATAAAGGAAATATTGTTTGCTTCACAGGCTGTAACAACTTCAAAATTCAAATGAGAGCTTATGTTGTCGCCTAGTAATATTTTTTTACTCTCTTGTTTTTTTTAAAATAGGAAGCATAAGCATCATAACTCAATCTTCGAAGCTTTGACTGTCAAACCAGCCCGATTTGCTACGGGTGTAGCGTGCTTTATCGTGATCTTCTTCCACCCATATGTTCCATAGTTTCTGAGATCTATAATTCACATACAGCGGAGTGATTTTACCAGCTGCGTTTCCACAGAGCATTATAGATGTATTAGCTTTCTGATAATTTCACGATACTTAGTTCCTCTTCTTACTAAAACTTTTTTAAATCGTGGATCACTACAAGATTTGTTTCATCATAATTCCATAGGTTGGTAGATCTAACTTCCTGTAATTCTATTTCTAAGTTGTCAAAATATTCATTTATAAGTAGTTCATCAACGGCTGCACGCGGACGTGATATATTTTTTGCAACCCGGTGTGCCAGGACATTTTTATGACGCTTTATAAAGGATTGCGCCCAATCTACACCTGGCATGTTATTCTTGAAGCGAATTTTTTTTTACCCGTCTTGTCTAAATACAAATTCACAATGACTCTTAAATCAAAAAGAGTCACTGAGAATCCATATGCAGACATTGCAATAATTTGCTTAACAAATCCGATTCTTCTGCATCTGTAAACCTTTTGACGACCTGGCATACCCGTATGACCCAGTTTTAATTTCTTCATTATTGTATTCCTATGTATGCTGTATTTTTCGGCGACTTGTCGTATGGAATAACCGAAATCTCATTCAATGCATGTTGTAACCTTTCAGGTGTATAGTTTATATATATATATATATATATATATATATATTGCTATGAATTAACTGGATTTATCGTGCCATCGTGCCCCGATGTTGGGCCGCATATAAATTATGCTATGAACTCCTGGAACTATCGTGCCCCAGGCTTGGGCAGCCATATAAATTTGCTATGAATCTACAGGAAATATAGTGCCCCAACGTTGTGCCGTCCAATAAATACTTAATTTGATAACGCCGTACTCGGTATCAATGGCGTTTTCTTACTTGACTCCACCTCTCTGTTTAAATTATCGAATTACACTCTCACTAATTTTATTGTTCTGCCTCGACTAGCTATTATTTTGAATTATAAAATGAAGTTAATTAATTCCATATAACGAAAACAAATATTATGTACAGGTTTTGAAATTTATTAAAATACACTTTTCAATCAATCAATATTGTGAGTCTTATTTATCTCAAAAATCATATGCTTTGCAATTAATCTAAAGTCACCAAAAAACTATTCTTTTTGTAAAAGAAGCCTGGAACGTTCAAAACCCCTTTAATATATTACGTACTTTCAACGTATGCAAAGTTCGTTGCTGACTCGGTTACACTAGTTTATATTAATTAAGCAAATTCAATATTCAAATTCAAATAGAAAAAAATGTCTTAAAACTAAAAAGATCTAACTTGGTCTGTTTACTTCGTAATTCAAAATTGTACCAAGATTATCGACGCATCCATTATCAACCAACATCAATTAGAATTTTCCATGCATTATTATATCATCCATTTGGATCATTAACATCGTATTCGAAATTATTCTCCACCAATTCGGAATTATTATATACCCATTTAAAATATTATATACTGAATTATTCAACCCTTTGGAATTTCAAAATTATAATCAGCCTCGAATTATTTTCGTCAAACATAGAATTATTGTCGTCCCCCTCTGGAATTATTCTCACCAGCCTCAGAATTTATTGTCCTCGCCCTTAGAGCCCCATTATTATTATTATATTTTAGTTTAAATAAATTCCCCAAATTCTACTTACGTTAATCGGCAATAGAAATTTTCATCTTCGTAGCACTATCTGTCACTAAACAATTTTCACCAAAAATATTATTATTACGCGTTACTCTTTGATTCAGAGTAACACAGCTTGGCCTTGTTGAGTTGAAAACTGAGCTCCGTGATCATTTCTCGTTGTTAATATATGTGTATTTCCCCCTTTGTCTGTGAGTTTCGCTTACTAATCATAAGCAATGAGGTCTTTCTATTTCTTACACTTAAAGTGGTTTTCTGATGTAACATTGTTGGCTTTTCGAGTAATTGTTGTTTGCTTACAGATGCTACGTTATCTACCATGCGGTGTTTTGAGTAAATAATCGCTTTTCCATATTATACACAAATACCTGATGCAATTTGAATTTCAATTTTCATGTATGTTTATTTCTTTTTCCGCATTGTTAATTACATTTACTGTTAAAAATTGTTAATTGTTTGTGCGCACTTACACTACGCTTCTTTAAGTTTTATCTCTTATCTCCGTATTATGTTATGATTAATTCGAATCCTTTTCAATGCGTGTTTAATTACATGAACTATGCTTACTTCTAAATACGCGTGCTTCCACTGAAAAATATCATTGTTTGCATTACCTAAATTTACTAAAACTCTATATACCGGGTGTTAAATATTTGTTATTTACCTAATATCTGAATTACTTATTTCTATGCTAACTATGCGTCCTATTGTGTCTATTTGAGTCGCTTAAAACTACTTATACTCTATATACAGGGTGATAAATGCTTACTATTTACAAACTATCTCAATTACTCAATTTTCTACTAAATAAATGCAGTTTTCTGCTTCCTATTGTGATTTCTGGTTACTAAACGACCACTACAATAAAATACACCCTTAATCAACCCCTTATCACAGCAATATATATATATATATATATATATATATGAAGCAAGAAATAGATACGCATGAGACTAGTTGCGGTTACTCATCACAGATCCAAATGTAGTTTTGTGCTGTAGTTGGAAAATGCTAATTAAACTGACAAATAATAAGTATGGCACAAAGTTATGCTGCTGGCATAAAGTTACCCTCGCTTACGGTATTGAATTCTTGGTGCAAAATGCATTTTCAGATATTAACTCATTAGATTGGGAGAAACGTTTGCAGGCATGTTACCCATATAGCTGAAGACTTATGAAAAAGGGTGGAATTACTTGATCATGCGGTAAAAAGTTTAGCTTTAACAATCAACACGGGTCCATCTGAAGATGAAAGTGATTTGAACAGTGATAGTGACTAAGTGAGTATGTTTTGTTAAGTAAACTGTAAGTTGTAATTTTTAAGATTGACTGAAGAAAAAGTCACGGGATGGGCTAGCTACAAAAAGATGAATAGGAATACGAAATGGGCACCAGTGTTTTCGGACACAAGCTTATCAGAGAAAACACAAGACCAATAAGCCACAGAAAAAATACTTAAGAACAGACATAGTGAGAGAATAAAAATGACATAAAAAGATGTAAGGACAATTAAGATTAAGATTAGGATTAAAATACAATAAACAGAGACAGATGAAGAAAATCGAGCAGGGGGAGAAAAAAAATCGAGCAGGAAAAAAAATCGAGCAGAAAAAAAAAATCGAGTCCCTCGTTTATCGAGCCCCATGTTAATCGAGCCCCACGATTATCGGGCCCCACGTTAATCGAGCCCCACGTTGGGCGCCAAATTTTTGTTACGTTTTTTTCGTGATTCCTGGCAGCCACGTTGGGCGCCAAAAATGTTACGTTACGTAATTCGTGGCAGCCACGTTGTTCGGGCGCCAAAGTTATGCTACGTTGGCTCGTAGCCGTGCGTATACCAAGGAAAATCAAAGACATGACCCGGCTCAATCGGAGATTAAGGGGGGTTGTAGAAAGCAATAAAAAAAAGTTAGAATAGCAAACCTACAATAAAAAAAATTAGTCCTGCAAATCTGAAATAAAGAAAAAGCATAGCAGCAATGAAAAGTCTCAGTTATTCAGTACTTTGTAGAATGTAAATAAAACGGTTTAGATAAACTATATAATATAATCACGATAAAAGCATTATAAAAATTTTTATTACAAAGTGAGGTAATATTGGGGAGTAGCAGAAACGTTTCCTCACACACCAATTAAACATAAATCAGATAAAATGTTAACAAAAGGTAAATAGATAAGACACCATTGGTATGAGTAATTCAGTAGTATTGATTGTTCTTTCTTTCTTTTTTTTTCTGTTTTAAAATAGCATGCAAGTCTATTGCAAACGATATCAGAACGACAAAGATATGGCAAAGCCACGGATAGATATTTACAGTAATAACAAGTAGAAAATAGTTCAACTTACAAAAGTCCTTCAGCAACGCTTCCTTGCAACGGAAGTGTGAGATTCACGATGTCCTACGCTAACGAAGCACTTCACCCTTGACTGTGAGGGTGTTGATGAAACTTATCACACGTCACACTAATCACACCTACGCATTTCACTGGGGTTAGCAGCAGACACCATCACGCGACGGAACTATGTAGCATTGATAAATTTCTTGTTAATTCTATTTCCTGAGACAATAATTTCGAAATATTTTGTAGCACTAGTTTAATTTCAACTGGGAATGTATATTATTTTCATAAACCTCCAAAAAGCAGTGAGAAACTTCAACCAATACCTTTATAAACCGGTAATCTGTTATATTTCGCAAATAACGAAATTCGCGCAAGCAATGATCTATTTTAGATTCTTTGGTGTTAGAAAAATGCAGAAACTACAGTATCCACTGTATTTAAATAATCCAAAGTATGCACTAATCTGATAAAACAAAGGGGCACTAGACTAGATCGCACACACATTAATCCTAAAGAAAGAATCGGTCAGTTTAGCAAGTTCTACGACTATTATTTCACAAGACAAACAACTAAAACCACAAATTAGTAAAGTACGCGTATCACTAAAGTACGTTCGTCCAATGTTCCTTAAAGCATTTGTCTCACAAGAAAAACAACTAAAAACAATTAGTAAGCACGCGTATGCAATAAAACCGTCCGTCAATGACCTTACCACAACACTTGTGGTCAACCAAACACGTTACATATATATCATACTTCCTTCAAAAAGGAATTAGAACTCCACTTTTTTTACAGTTAATGTACAAGTTTTATTTCACAAGAAAAACAATTAAAATCGTGCCGCGCTTGTTCATAACAATTCGAAAATTGAGACCGCATTCATTCTCACTATTCTCAAAGCAAAAGAAACAGTATTTTCAACGTAATTAGTATATAGAAACCAAGAACGAACTCGACTGCCAATCTGTTTATTCAACTCGTTCCATTACAACTTCTTATCGTCTCTTATCTAGACTCGTATATTCACATAAGCAACTAAATTTATATTTATGGCAAGACAAGAACGATGCAATCTATCATTAAATACAAGCTGTTTTTAATTTTCAATTTATCTATCTTTAAATTACTACACACGAATTAATAAATATAAAATATAGAACTAGTAATTGCAGGAATGTACTTACGAATTGAGTATAAAAGCGTAAAATGTTGAAACTATAAAAATGCCCGTTACAAAACTTTAATATTTTCATAACGGCAACGGCGCTTCTGCATGACATCATACATATTAATAACGAACTTTGGATTTTAGCTTGCTACAACTATAGTACAGCAATTTCATAGTAAAATTTTACGGTTTTTCTGATTTAGTATCTTCAGTTTGCCATTGTACTGTGATAAATACTGTAATAGAAGAGTACGAGTGATTTCAACTCACTTTTATATTACTATCGTATGAGTTTTGGTGTCACGCACAGAAAATCCTTACCAAGTTGACGCACATTGAGAGGAAATATCAACGATGAAGGCATTTTGACGCTTTTACAGAGTGCAGAATAATTATACAAATTGTTAGCATGCAACTACAAATGTTGTTGTAGAAAATTTCTTTGAAATGAGATATAATTGCACACGAATGGGCTTAGACTACAATAAATCCGTGTATGGGTTTTCAACTTACTTTTATAAGGTGCAGAATAAGGACATAACAGGCCTGTAAATGGGCGTTCATTAGTGTGTGAGAATATACGAACTTTTAATTCACTTGAATAATTATATAAATTGCATTCAAACGAATGTTACTTAGTCTGTAAACGTATATGCTTTTGTAAATGCCACTATGCTAATGCAGCATAAGCACACAAATTACATACAAATCAATGTCCCATATTATGCAACCGTGAAAGAATTTCCAAACTACTCTTAAAAGATGTAGGGTAGTTACAAAAATTGCATGTAAATGGACGTACCTACGTATGTGAATGCATATGACTTTGTAGAGTACTTTTTTGTGATGCGGTATATTTACACAAATTGCATGCAAATGGGCGTTTTTTAGTATGGGACCGCATATGAATTTCCAATCTATTTTTAGAAGATGCAGAATAACTACATAAGTTGCAAACGAACAGACGTTCGTTAGTATGAGACCACATATGAATTTTTAAGCTGTTTTTAAAAGATGTAGCATAATTACATAAATTGCATGCGAATGGGCGTTCGTTGGTATGGTACCGCATATGAGTTTCCAAGTGACATTTATAAGATGAAGAATAAGTACACAAAAAGCATACAAATGAACGTTCCTTTGTATGGGACCGCATATGCTTTGCCAACCTACTTCTACAAGATGCAGTATAATTACATAAATTGCATAAGAATGGACATTTATAAGTATGTGACTGCATGTGTCTTTGTAAAGTACCTTTTTGTGATGCGGTATAATCACACAAATTGCAAGCAAATGGACGTTCATTAGTATGGGACCGCATATGAATTTTCAAGCGATTCTTACAAGATGCAGCATAAATACAAAAATTGCACGCAAATGGGCGTTCGTAAGTATGTGACTGTATATGGCTTTGTAGAGTACTTTTTTGTGATGCAGTATAATCACACAAATTGCATGCAAATGGACGTTCATTAGTATGAGATCGCATGTGAACGTCTACTCTATTTTTACAAGATGCAGTATAATTACATAAATTACATGCGAATGGACGTTCGTTAGTATGAGACCACATATGAACTTTCAACTTACTTTTACAAGATGCAGAATAAGTACACAAAAGGCATACAAATGGATATTCCTTGGTATGGGAGCACATATGAATTTTCAAGCTACTTTTGAAAGATGTAGTATAATCACACAAATTGCATGCGAATGAATGTTCGTTAGTATGCGACCGCATATGAATTCTTAGGTTACTTTTAAAAGATGCAGCATAATTACATAAATTACAGATGAATGGACGTTCATTAGTATGAGACCGCATATGAATTTTCAAGTTACTTTTACAAGATGCAGTATAAGTACACAAAAGGCATACAAATGGATGTTCCTTAGTATGGGACCGCATATGAATTTCCAAGGTACTTTTAAAAGATATAGTATAATTACACACATTGCAAGCAAATGGATGTTCGTTAGTATGGGAGCGCATATGAGTTTTTAAGTTGCTTTTATAAGATGTAGCATAATTACATACATTGCAGGAAAATGGACGTTCCTTAGTATGGGACCGCATATGAGTTTTCAAGCTACTTTTAAAAGATATAGTATAATTACACACATTGCACGCAAATGGATGTTCCTTAGTATGGGAGCGCATATGAGTTTTTAAGTTGCTTTTATAAGATGTAGCATAATTACATACATTGCAGGCAAATGGACGTTCCTTAGTATGGGACCGCATATGAGTTTTAAAGCTACTTTTAAAAGATATAGTATAATTACACACATTGCACGCAAATGGATGTTCCTTAGTATGGGAGTGCATATGAGTTTTTAAATTGCTTTTATAAGATGTAGCATAATTACATACATTGCAGGCAAATGGACGTTCCCTAGTATGGGACCGCATATGGATTATCAACTCACTTCTAAAAGATGCAGAATAAGCACATACGATGCAAGGAAATGGGCGTTGGTTAGTATGTGTAGACATATTCTTGCGCTTTTCACTAGGTGCAGAATAATTACTTAAGCTACAAGCCACAGGAGTTCCTTTAGTGCTAGGCTTGTAATGTAATTGTAAATTTATTTTGGTAGTACAAAAATCACAATGTTTAGAAATGAAACCACTTTCGTGAAGCACAATAATTACCTAAATTATCCGTTTATTCCAAATGCATATTCCGATAACCTTCTACTTTTCCGTCGACTTGGTTTAATATTCATAAGTGTATTTTATTTTAATTTCACATTCGAATCTCCAGGACACTTTTTGCTCTAAAATTAGTTATCGATCGTGTCGTTTACGTGAACTACTTAAACGGACTAAATACAAAAGTTATTTGTACAGTTATCTAAACTGTTTAAACTTAAGTACATTTATTCCGTAGTAACTTATCTTGGTATATTCTTCATGTACACTCCTAAACCTATCTAAACCATTAACAAGGTAGCAGCTTTTCAATAAAGGTTGTGTACTGCATTCCGATTAAGAAGGTAGTAGATGTCGCTTGTGTTTGAATCAGATTTACATTGCTCAAGATCAAAAAATTGGTTCATCCAAAGTGTAGTCTATAAAAGTTAATAAATCTATTTATCTCAAGTATTTCACTATAGCGGTTGCACGTTATCAGTAATTTAATAGGGGCTATGGACTCAATATAGGAAAATTAAATACCACACATTTAGAATCTGAAATTATCATTTTTCCACTATATTAGCTTCCCAGGATCATTGATCAAATTGTAAAAGTTATTTTCTTTATTGTTTGTTATAAAGAGGTTAATTGTAAGATATTATTAGACATCATAAGTGTAACAAATTAAAGTTATATTCTCAATAAATTAACATTTCTAGATACATATTGAGAAATTTATTAATTTCAAAAATACATGATCTTAGAAAGCTTGCTTCGTTAATCCAGTTTAGGTTTTTTCTATTATTTTGTAGAGATAATATTTTAAAAATGCAGGTGCAGAATATATCGACACGCTGTAATTTGGATTCTTTGAATACTATCTAAAAATTATTTGTGTAGATAGGATTTTTAAGGTTGCCAAGTTAGCCTTTTTTAAAATATAAAAACAAGCATTTTTAATGAATAGTTAACAGATTTTTTCTAAAATCTTTTGACATTATCTAGGTAGGTGGAACGCGAGGCAAAAACGAAACATCCAGATTTATTGAAATCAAGTCTTTCAAAATTCTTTAGAGAAAAAATGTTGTATATAAAAAAATAGAAGATAAGTATTTTTCGTTAATATCTTCAGTGCACGTGGTTTCTGTTTAGGTACAATTTAATTACCTTAGCGTTATTTAATCCCCTACTGCTCCTATCCCTTTTAAGAAGCATAAAAATAGTTTCGTGTGTGCAACATCTCGCAACTGAGTCCAGTGAGTGACTTTGCAGCTTGCAGTGTTCAAAATTTGACAGTAATTGTTCTCGGCCTTCTATTTCCATTGTTAAAATTGACATGAAAACTCCAGTTTACTAGTTTTGAATCTCCATTTAGAATCTTAATTTTCAAAGTTCATATTCTATTTTTCAATTAATTAACTCAGCGTATTCTTTTGCATCAAGACTATCTATGTTGAAGATTGTCTGATTCTCGTAATGCTTTAAAAATAATTACGCTCCATACTTATGCAGAATTATGTTTTAAGAATTGCTTCTTTATTCAAAGTTACACCTTAAATATTGAAGACTGTATGCATGCCGTATACTTAATAAACGACTTTCTCAATGTTATATTCCGACGTCTTACAAAGAACCGCGACTTTATGAAAAAATGAATCTTGAATCTCAATTCTCACATGCTCTTGGTAAAACGCGAATTAATGAATGAAACCCTCTAATAAACTTCCGGCTTTATATATAAAAATTATCCAATTACGTCATGATTCTAGATTTTACGCGGTTTAATTCGAATCCTAGTCAACTACATGACGTAATATTTTACAAGAATGTCGGCATTTAACGAGCAATTAGTGTCAGGTTACGTGATTGACAAGCATTAGAAACTGAGCCGTTTGCCCTTGTCCAACGCACGGAGTTGATCTGCTGTTTCCCTCTTTCATATTCAAATCTGGAAACCAATAAATTCACTTTTATCGATTTTACGACATCTCTTATATCCGCGCGAGTTCTTTGAATATACGTTTATTGATTAACTAGGTATTAAAGTACGTCTTAGTGCAGAAGACGCATCTTTCTCTATTCTCCCGAAGCTCCGAGAATGTTTTATTTAAAATTTCCAAAATGAATCTGAATATCATATCTACTCACATATTTAATAAGGGTTTGTTTGTACTTTGAAAATACAACTAGAAATTGTTTTTACGCGGATATTTTACACACGGGGATAATTATTATATGCACGGAAAATGAAATGTGTTCTAATGCATCTTTACACACAGAAAATTAATTATATTTATATCTTGAAAATGAAAACTCATTTTCAGTAATACACGGAGAAATTAATCCCATTTGCTTTTATATTTATACATGGAAAATTTGATCATATAATTAATAAGAGCTTTATCTTTTAATGGCAAAGAAGCACACTTGTATAATACAGGGTTGCAATTAGTTATAGAATTTGGGTTTCCATGACCTCTCATGACCTCTTAAGATTGATTACCTTACCGATCGTTTTTATGACATATCAATTATATTTTAAGGGTTCAAAAGAAATACATGCAATGTGCTAGTGCAACACGTATTCAGAGAGATTTTGACGCATCAAGCGTTGCCCATTGAATATTATGTAGTAAATCCAATTTGAATGAAGAGCACACAGCCACACAGTAAAAATATTGCAGCACTGCTTAAGCACCATCAAACTCTGTACAAATTCATATTAAACAACATTGTAAAGGAAACTCGCACAAGAAGGCCATTATTTTAAAAATAGACTATCAAAAAAATTAAATTATATTATTTTCTATTGCATAACTTTGAAGTATCTATTTCACTAGAAATGATAACGTCTGTCCATTTTGCCGTATTTCAATCACATTATTCTATGGCATTTAGTTTGGGACTACTCTGCTGCCGCCAAAAAGGTTTTTGCTTTTCAACGACGAGCTGTCGGAGTAATTGCAGGAATATGTTACGCAGTTAATTGCTTTAGGTATCTAAATATTATGTCACTATCTTTAATACATATATCAGTGACATCTATAGTTCATAATAACCTCAAACACTACTCGCCTCATTCTCTAAGATACGGGCAACGAATTGTATATATGCCCTGACAAGCAAAGAACTAAAAAGTTTTGTTACAGCGTCAATTATTATTGGATGCAATTTTACAACCAGTGCCGTTTAAAAAGTTGCCGTTAGTAACTTAAAAGGGTTAAATCAGGCTATTTTTTTTATCAATCATGCATTTTACCTTTGAACACTTTTAAACCGAAATGAATTTGTTGAACATGTACTAAAGTATAACGTTAATTTGCTATAATCGTATTCCTTTCGACCATTATGTGAATCCTTTAATAATACTTAGAAATGTGAATTGAGTCTAATATTTTGATGTTGCTATTTTTAATTAATTTGTTTAACATAACAAACATTTCTAATTGTAAGTGTGCTAGTTTAAGGTTTTGGTAAAAAATAATTGTGTTCTTGTAGTGACCTGGTCCCATGTCTGTTTTTATTGGACAAAGATTGTCCACACACAATTCTACCCTTTATCTATATTCAAAGGTATTTTAAGCGCGGTGTCACCGCTGACAGGATTCTAAACGCATCCTGAACTGTCATGGCGCCTGAGGTGAGAGAGGCAAGAAGAGTCGCCTCCTTGTTTGGCTATCTATCCTTCTATTCGTTTTAAATCGGTGTACGCGGATGGACTTCCTGGATAACCAATGCAGTACTGAGCATCAAATACATTGTGTGGATTGCATAACAAATTATATTCCTAATTAGGTTTTCAGTTTTGAAACTGGTTCAACGCGTACCTTTACTTGTTTTTATTCTGAGCTAGCCTACACTGTTCCCTGAAATTTCCACAGCCTAGATACAACTCGGTTCCCCTTCTGTTGTTTCCTAATTATATGCCCAATTTCACCAAGATTCAGTGGTATGTGAAGGGGTTTAAGCATCCTGTGGCTACCAAGAATCCCCCAACATTTAGACATTTGCCGAATGAATAGTTTCCAGTAAATCCCTTTCGCACAAGTAACATTATTCGAGAATATTGTCCAACCAATTCTTGTAGTTACTTATAATAATCATCATGTTTAAGCACAGTTATTTTTTCGTCATTAGTTTATCCATCTTGGGATTGGTTGGATGCGTACCTCCATTGATTTCTATTCTGAGCTATCCTGCACATTTCCCTAAAATTCCCATATCCTGCATCTTTCACCATCAGTGTGCAATAATCTAACCTAGGTCTACCTCTTTTTCTCTTTTTTCCTATCTTTGTTTCTAATATATTTCGCACTATTCCTTCATACCCTAAAATGTTGCCTATCATCTTATCTCTTCTATTCTTTACTGTTTTCCATATACTTCTTTCTTTCCCTACCATTTCTAGTACCTTTTTGTTCTTAACTTTGTCCATGATATACTTATCATACGCCTGTGGTACTATATTTCAAAGGCTTCATTTTCCTACCCGCTTCTCTTACCGTGCAGGTTTCACAGCCGTACCGTGCTATGCTCCACACATGTCTTAAACAATCCTTTTCTTGTTTCTCTGTTTGTTGTCTTTGAACACAGTAGTTGCTTTTTCTTGTTATATGTAGCACGACCTAGTGCGGGCTAATCTTTGTTTTATATCTTTTGCGCTCTTTCCATCTTGCGTTATTTGGCTTCCTAAATAGCAGAAATCATAAACCTCAAGTAAGTTTCCGTTACCTATTTGTTTGCTAGTTTTTAATTTATTTTTCTCTCCTGTGCATACTTTACTTTTATTTTTGTTAATTTTCATTTCGTATCTCTCTGTTAGAATTGTTTCCATTTCATTATCAGCAGCTTCTAACTCTTCCTTGCTAGATGCTAATATCACTACATCATCTACAAATCTAAGCATATCAATCGTTTGTCCCTGCATAGTAATTCCAAATGTCTTCCTGCATTTGACAGTATTCATTGCCTCTTCAATGTACCAGTTAAATAATAATTGGGATAGGGCACATCTTTATCTCACCCCTTTCCTAATATTTACTTCTCCACGTTCCTGCTCTAATTCTATTACCACTGTTTCTTCTTTGTACAAGCCATGTCCTATCCGTCTATCCCTAAAACTCATTCTAATCTTTTTGAGTAGTTTGAACATTCTTTTCCATTACACAATGTTGAATGCTTTTTCTAGATCTACAAATTCTATATACACGCTTTCCTCTTTTTCTATTCTTTTTTTTAATGTCACCCTCAAAGCTAGAATAACCTCAACTGTTTTCCTATTTCGCTTAAATCCAAATTGATCTTCTCCTAGTATTTCTTCAGCTCGTTTTTTTATTCGTCTTTGTACAGTTCTAAATTAATATTTTTGACGCGTGTGCTCTGTCAAGTTTATGGTTCAAAAATTTTCACATTTATCTGCGCCTCGCTTTTTTGGTATAGTGATTATGATGTTGCATTTGAAATCTTTGGATATTTCGCATGTCTTGTACATATAGCTTACAAGTTGGAAGGGGCTGCTTGTCTAGCGGCTTTTAGAGTTTCTGCTTGCACATTATCTGTACCCGTTAATGCTAATTCAAACTCATCTCTAAGTATAGGATATCCCAAGTCATCCTTTTCAATGTCTGATTCCTGTTCTAATGCCGTTAGTTCTTCTCCTGCATATAAATTCCCTATATATTCCTGCCATCTAACCACTGTCTCTACATTTTCTATAATGACGTTTTCTACCGCATCCCTTATATTTTTGCTATACGGTTTTATATCATAAAATTTGTTCTAATTTTATGATGATTATTATTGTAAGCAAGTTTTTTGCTTTATTTTAGATTATTTTAGTATATACGTGTTAAGTTAGGTGTAAGAAGGGTCTTATGGCCCTAATCTCGCTTGTACGAAACTAGTTTAAATAATAAAAACTTTAAATATATAAATAAATAAATTTGAAAAGCTGCTAACGTTCGGTATGTTAGGTCGCATAATTAAACACAAAAAATGGTACACTAGCTTATTTTAAAAATAACAAGTTAGTTTCCTATATAAGTGTCAAAGTGCAATCCGGGGGTTCAAAATGTTAAATCAGTAAATTAGACAACGACTTCCTACGGCGGTAACCACGATATCAAAGTAACGCTTTCGCCTCAAACAATCCACTGCTGACTCAAATAACTGCAATTCTGACACATGGTGAGTTCGTCAGAGTTCTTTGACCCGTCTCTAAAAATCATGTACAGTAAGAGTGTTCGGGACACCAGAAAATTTCAAGTTTCACTCCCACACAGAAAGACCTTGGTAGAAAGCCGAAAAAGAATTGATTTTGAATACGAACAAGAAAGAAATTGGTAGAAAGTAACTAAATAAAAGCTAACCGTAACTCGATAGAAGCCAAAAAAAAAGTATTGGAAATACAGGACAATCTAAAACATATCCGACGGATAAACTTCAGGAACACCAAGAGAAGCGAAGCAGCAAAATAGAAATTAGAAAAGGGTTGTAGAATAAAAGAAAAATCTGAAAAAGAAACCTACTCTAGACTTGATGGGGTAAACAAAATGTACCGAGAGGGAAGGAAGAAAAAATTTTGGGCGCCAGCGTTTTCAATGGACTAGGATTATTGTCGAAAACACAAGTCCAATAATCTGAAATTAATCAATCAATAATATTGAGCGATTAGGAAAGAAAACAAAACTAAAATTTAAGAAGATCGAACTCACACCAGAAATAACGGAAAAAAATAAATACTAGTTCGAGCGTAAGGGAAGAAAGCGTAAGTAGTATCAGGCCGAGAAGCAAAACAAAAATTGGGGTCAAAATTAAACGAAACAAAATCGAAGCGAACGCTAACCAAAACCAAAATCGAAGCAAAAGTTAAGCCAACGTTACACAAAACAAAATCGGGACACAAAAAGATTAACTAAAACAAACTCGCAGCTTCACGTTTGGCACCAGAATTAATGCTACGTGCAGCAACGTAGTCGAAAAGACAAAGAAAACAAAAGAAATTGACCGGGCTCAATCGGCGAATGGGCGGGGTATTACATATACAAAATTAAAGAAAGGTCTGAAATAAAAAATTACACACACTCACAACTAAAATAACACAAAAGAAAACCTCTATGAACACAAAATCCTGTATTCTAAAAACAGAATATATTCGTTGAGATTCCTGTATTTTTCTTGGCGATATTCCTTGTTCTCATATATTACATAAGTACAGTGGCGCCTGACCCATCTGTATTTATTTAACGACCCCCCTGATAGTCCCTAAAACCGCTGAAGTTAGAGTTCAGAGCTAGTACGGAAGTCTACAAAAGTTAGTTTGTGTTAATACGGATAAATCAACATCTTCTACACGACTTTTGTTAGAAATATGTTTGCCTACGTATCCCCTAAGTCTAACATAGTAAAAACTTAGATGTTTCTCTGTCGCTACATAATGTGGCTTGGCAACACAGAGATAAATAAAATTGTTTAGATAGCATAATAAACTTTATGTTTCAAAGTAAATAGATTTATGTTAAAGATTATGGTAAAGCGGGCTTAGGAATTAACCAGGGAAACAGGGGTATTTAATTTATCGAATAAATTTTCGTTTTTAAAGCAAAAGGGATTTGAGTTGAAAATTACTAGTCAGCGTATTTATTATACACAGGTAAAATATATAGAATGTTGTTGATAATACACCGATATAAGTGTAAGATTGGTTGCCTAACGAACTAGTGTAGACTTAAAATAAAATGTTGAGGTGGAAGTGTCGAAGAAATTTGTAAAATCGGAAATGGAACGAAAATATTTAGTCAGGTGAAATTGAACGTAACAAAGCCACAAAAAGTAATACTAACATTCCAATGGGAAAATGGTGCTATATTAATGACTCAAATATTTCAGAAGTGCCCGAAAAAAGATCCTTGAAACACAGGCATATTTATTATTCCATGAACGAATACTGTATTGTCCTCTATACAAAATACTTTTTATTTTAATTAACTGTATATGTATGTAATATAGTAAATTGACAGAAATAAATGGTTATCTTGTAAAAAAAAACAATACAATTCGTAAAGTAGCAAATTCTTTTTGCACAATTTAGACTAATGTTCGCATCCAATAAACAGCTGTAGGAGCTGATCTTCACATTGTTTAGTTTCTTAATTGATGAGAAGTTGTAGTTTTCAGATTCCGCACTTGGGCTGTTGGTAAGTAACATCTAATAATCCGTTGTTTTGGCAACCCTTTTACATAAATTATTGAAAAAACAGATATAATCTTTTGTAGTACAGTGTAACTCGTATCGATATTTTTTGTCAACTAATTTGTTTCTGGTGGAGTTTGCTTAAATCGGTCGTTTCCAACGGCATGTCCAGAATTTGACACCACAATTGTCTGCTCGGTAGATGTAGTATACAGCTACTTCTTTGATAAAAAAGTCGCTGGTTTTAAATTGAAAACCTTGAATCTATGAGTCCATCCTTACTCGCAAATGTCCAAAAAAATATGTTGAAAACATATTTATGTACTAAACTATGTTATCCTTATTTTCCCATGTTGGGTCCTTCAATTCATACTATTTAATCAACAATTATTGGCCTTTACTTCTTTTCTTAAGCACTTTTTCAACTAAATAAGTGTCTGGAGAATTCGTAACGTGAAACTTCTCACCGTAGAAAGCAGCCAAGATTGGTTTTTTATTTAAATCTTGAAGCAAGCAAGGAACAGGTCTTATATGTTGAATTTTGCGCCTTTTTAAACAATTCCGTATCAAAAACAGTCTTATATTAGATATTCGCACTACATCTCCAATTTTAAGCAAGTTCTTTTCAGTTGTAATATCACTATCTGCTAAAAGTTTAAACTTTTCTGAACGTGCTGCAGCCTCAACAGGGGACATCCTTATCGACCGGTGTTTACTGTTGTTGTATTTTTCTATAACCTTAGGTAATATTTCCAGCCATGTATAGCGCTCTTGTAAATAGAATTTCTTGCACAACATACCTTTGAGTCGTTCAGCCATACTGACCTCGATCGCAGTATATGTAGAATAATGGGTTAATCTTATATTTCTGCATAAGGTTTTTAAACGCCCTATTAAAAAATTCTTTCCCCATATCCGTGTGTAGGTTAATTTTTGTTACAATACTCTTCTTTTTCTGTAACAGCGTTTTCAAAATATTCTCCATCGCATTGGCAACTTTCCGTGCTGTTTAATTTCGTAAAAGTCGAGCAAAAAGCGTATTTTGTAAAATAATCCAAACCAATGAAAACATATATATATATATATATATATATATATATATATATATATATATAATACTCATATTTAGACCAGGGTAGAAAATTAAATAATCACATCAAATAATTTTAATCACCGTGTAGAAGCTTTGGGAAAAGGTACGCGTTATTAAAAAACCGTGAAGCATAAAAATTCATCCGTTTCATTAAACATAAGAGATTTAAATCGTCTACAAGACGCTTGCTATAAAAAGGACGCAGTATTAAAAAGCTCTACGTGTAATTTAATTATTCCTAGTAAAGAAACAAAGAGAAATTACGTGCAAAATTTATATTAATTAACTCTATTTTAAGTAACCGGTATTAAACAAAATGTACTGATAATAATTAATATTTGATTAGGTGTCACTAAAATTAAAGGGTATTATTTTAATTGGAGTTAATTGAACCGTTAGTAACATATAATATCTATAAAACTTGTAAAAACCCAATAAAATGCAAATTGTAGAAGGGTAGTTAGAAGTAGGATGTTTAAACATCTGCGTATTTTTAAAAAGCTCATTCTGCGTAAATTTTGCAGATAATTAATGGTTACAGAGAATGTTGGAGAAACCGTCGCATAATAGTTACGGGAAATGCTAAAGGTGGGTTATTTCACAGTCCACATGGACTGAAATAATCGATAATAAAGAATATCAATTTGCACCAATAAGAACAGGGTAGATAGAGACAGATAATATGCGCAAGACCGAGACACATATAGTAAAAGGCGTGAGTGGAGCAACGTCACGGGGTTGCGATTGGGTGAAAATAAAAGGCAAAATTGAGAGGTAAAAATAACATTTCTGTATAAAATTCAATTAGTTATTTCCAGACGTTGCGAGCCGTGTCGAAATTTCTGAGATGTAACTGGTGCGAGTGCAAATTTCGTAAAAATCGCATGCCGGGCTGCGGAATGGGAACCTAGCATGCGAAATTCTTTAGAATTGTCTGTTTTGGGGACTACACCGACAGACAGGCTAACCTCTATATATACCCAGGTTAATATGAACAAGCTCTCTTAGATCTTCGACTTGATTCAATGCGTTAAACAGTGCTTTTTAGTTTTCCGGTTATGATTAAATAATTTAAACAGTTTGCTCGAATATTTTTGTGATTTAAAACAGTTTGTTCTTTACGTGCTACAATGAATGTACTTTAGTGCACTTAGAAAAGAAGATACAAGATAATAAAGTTTAGTATCACTGTACCAATTAGTCAAAGTTGCAACGACAAATGAATACACAAAAGTAGGCAGTTTTGGCGTATATTTGTGAAAGAAGTATGAATTTCTTTGTTATTTTTCGGGGGTGTTAATAATTAAATGGTTCATAAACGTGTCTGGATCCACAAAACAAGGTTCAGATATACACAGATGAGTTCCGGAAAAGCCCTGAAACAACTTTAGATGAATGGTGATGGAGAAAATTTTAAAAGCGTTGAGAATCAGAAGCCGTAAATATAACCCAGTTGGAATGGTGTGATTAACAAAGGGACGATGTACATTGAAGCTACGAGTGCAGTAACCTTCAGGTAAATTATACTATTTTGTTCGAACTTTGATGTTTTGGTGTGTGTTGAATAACTTTATAATTTGTTTATTTAAAATGGACAGTAGTGAAATTGTACTAACGGCAAATTTTTATTTTTAAGGTGACATTTTCTTGTTTAGAAAGGGGTATTTAGTATTTATGTTCTGGATTATGATGAAAATTTGGGTATGTCTTTGAGCTCAATTAGACGAACCTGGTTAATTAACGTAAAGGGGTGGTAGATGCTCCCTTTGTACTCAGACTCAGGTCTGCATATATTGTTATATCAATTAGTAGGCATCCTACAAGGACTTTAATTCTGGATGCACATTAAAATGATAACAAATTTAATCTTGAAATTTTCTGATATTAAAATTTATGCTGAATTCTAATTTTGAAATTTTAATGTAATGTGAATATTGATGTAAATAGAGTTAACGTTGATGTTTGTGGTAGGAATGTGTTTGTTTTTTTTTATGAATGAGGATGAAGGTTTAACTAGGTGAGCAGCCGAGGCGGAAAAGAGTAAAGAGGCGAGTAACAGAAGAAAGTCAACGGACCAGTTAAATTAATAGCTTTTTGTAGGTTTCACAGCATTCTTAACGCCCAATTCGTGAGGCTCGATTCTAATTTAAAGGATTCACAGCAATATATATATATATATATATATATATATATATATATATACCCCTAAGTTAAATTGCCGATCTCTTTTTATAGGTTTAAGAATATTATGCCAGTGCAGAAAATTTTTGCGGGTCGGTTAAAACAATTCCTTTACGATGGTTGCTTTACTCATGTCGGGGTAATACTGAAGCTAGACTAAGTGGTTCATCATTTTGTAGTTGCACCTTCGGGTTAAGTTCGAGCTTTGGTTAATAATACTAATTTCTAACATCTTCTGGTGATGCGTTACAAATCGACGAAAGTGCGACGCTAAGCTCTTGATCGTTTGTTGCAATTGTGGTATTCAAATTCATGAACAACTATATACATGCTTTCATATCGGATACAAGCTTATCAAATATTCTGTCTACATATTGTTTGGTTGCTATATCAGATTTTGGAACAGTAGAATTAAGCTGTGTGATACGTTGACTACTTGCACCTTTTTAGAAACACAATCACGATCATCTTTCGAAACATTGACAAGACGTTTATGCTACATGTCGTACTCCCACCATCTGCGGTTATTACGAAACCACATTTATCATGTCTTTTTTGACCAGACTGCAAGCGCCTATGCCAAAGCGGCCCATAGAGATTTTAAAACTGGGCAATTGTTTACAACGCATATTCTATCATACTCTCTTCTCTTAATTTTTATGTTATAGACACCATTTCGTTTATGTTTTCCTCGCTTGTATTTCCGGTCTGGTTGGACGCATTCAATAATTTTAACAGGTCGATTAATTCGTGAATATTGTTCTAATATATTGCTGCGATACCTGCAAAAAGCCTCACCAGAGTAAAAAAATATTCGAGCCTCTCGAATTGGGCACCAAGATTTGCTGTGATTCTCGCCCTGTTGACTCTCTTCTGATAATCGCCTCTTTACTCTTTCCGCCTCGGCTGCTCCCCTAGATAACTTTCATCCTCATTAAAAAAAAACACACACACATTCCTACCACAAACATCAACGTTAACTCTATTTACATCAATATTCATAATACATTAAAATTTCAAAATTAAATTTCAGCATAAATTTCAGTATCATAAAATTTCAAGTTTAAATTTTTAATTTTCATCCAGAATTAAAGTCCTTGTAGGATGCATACTAATTAATTTCACAATATTTGCAGACCTGAGTCTGAATAAAAGGGAGCATCTCCCACCCCTTTACGTTAATTAAACAGGTTAGTCTAATTGAGCTCAAAGACAGACCCAAATTTTCATCATAATCAAAAACATAAACCTGCTAAATACTCCTTTCTACTTATACAAGAAAATTTCACCTTAAAATTAAAAATTTGTTGTTTATACAAATTCACTACTGTCTATTTTATCAAACAAATCATAAAATATCCAACACACACCAAAACATCAAAATTCGAACAAAATAGTCTAATTTACCTGAAGGTTACTGCACTCGTGGCTTCAATGCACATCGGACTTGCTAATTCCACCATTCCAGCTGGTTTTTGTTTACGGCTTCAGATTCTGAACGCTTTTAAAATTTTTGTACACCACCATTCGTCTAAATTGGTTCAGGACTTCTTAGGAACTCATCTATGTATATCCCCGAAAATTAGCAAAGCAATTCATAATTCGTGCACGCTATACAAAACTGCATACTTAAATGTATTTATTTATCGCTACTTATCTATCTTTTCTAAGTGCACTAATGCATAATAACTTGTATCGTTGCACGTAAAGAGCAAACTGTTTTAAAGTATTTAATAATCACATAATATAAGAGCAAACTGTTTAAAGTATTGAATCAAAATCGAAAATCTAAGAGAGCCCAAATGTTTAAAGTCCGGGTTTATATAACTGCCTTGCTTGCACGTCGGATTTGTTCCTCAACAGACAATTTTCAGAATTTCGCATTCTCTGTTCCCTTCTCGACAGTCCGGGACAGTGATTCTACTAAATTTTTGCACTCGTGCCAGTTAAATCTAAGAATTTTCACACGGCTCGCAAATACGTCCGAGAACAACTAATTAATTTTGTATAGAAATTGTTGTGTTTTCACCTCTCATATCTGCAACTTATTTCAACCAATCGTTTCCTCGTGACGTTGCTCAAATCACGCCTTTAATTATCTGTGTCGCTGCCTTGCGCATTTTATTCGTCTTTTTCTAACCTGGCCTTAGTGGTGCAAATCGATATTCTTTACTATCGGTTATTTCAGTCCACGTGTATTCTTATTTGAGTTAAATAACCGCTCAACTAACCTTCCATACGGTTTATCCGACCGTTTGCAATATACGCAGAATCTGCATGTTTATCAGCTCGAATTTATTAGAATTTGACATTTAAAAATACGCAGGTGTTTAATCGTAATACTTTAAATAACACTTCTACGATTTGAATATTATTGGGTTTTTAAAAGCTTTTATGCATATTATATCTTAATAATCGTTCAATTAACTCCAATTAAAATAATAATGAATGGCATTGACTTCTACCCTTTAATTTTTAGTGAATACAAATTAAATATTAATTATTATTTGTACACTTTATTTAATACCCGTTACTTAAAAATTGAATTAATTAATATAAACTTTGCACGTAATTTCTATTTGATTCTTTACTTGGAACAATTAAATTACATACAAGTTGAGCATTTTAATTCTGCTTCTTTTTATAGTAAGCGTCTAGTGAATAATTGTAATCTCTTATTTTTAATGAAACGAATAAATTTTTATGCTCCACGTTTTAATAACGCGTATTATCTAATAAAATTCTACACAAACCCTACATTCTAATTGAATGATTTAAATCTTCACAGCAGGCCCTTAATTACGCGTACTTTTTCCCAAAGCTTCCTTATACACGGTGATTAAAATTATTTGATGTCGTTAATTAATTTTCTATCCTGGTCTAAATTTGAGTAATATGTATTCAACAGGACTGGCACTCAATATTTTTTCAAACCTTTCAAGTAAACTCAAACTTTTACCTGTGAACATACTTTTGAACTTTCTCCGAAAATCTGGGGAATGTTTCAGCAATTATTTTTCAAACTTCTTGTTAGTTGTTGGGAATTCTGTTAAATCTTGTAGTGTATACGGATTAAACTTTTTTCTAATAATCGATGCTGATCTGATCATGTCCAAATATTTCGGTAAATTTTCTTGTAGATTGAAATCTCCGGGTATTGCGAAAGTGTATCAGAAAATGATAGGTATAATTTATATCTGAGGTTGGAACTCGTGCAATATTTATTTTCTGAAATTAATGTGTTTAAAATCTATAAGAAACCAGTAACCGGCGAATCTTAGATTGCGTTGATCGATTATAATTGCTTTCAGGGTTGAGAGCCCCATTCGTGCTGACTGGGTTTTTCTGTAGACAGCATTAAATTTCTTACTGATTAGGTTTATTACTGTTTCTGCAGATGTCAGCATTAAATTTCTTGCTGATTAGGTTTATTTATTTTTCTGCAGACGTTAACATTCAATTTCTTGATGACTGGAATTATTACTGTATCTGTGGACGTCAGAATTAAATTTCTTGCAAATTTGGTTTATTCATTTTTTGGATATATCAGCATTAAATTTCTTGCTGCCTGGGTTTATTTATCTTTCTGCGGACGTCAGCATTAAATTTCTTCATGACTGGGTTTATTAAATTTTTTGCCGATTTCATATTCCTACAATTGTTATCTAGGCAATACATTAGCAGTAAAATTATTGCTGACATGGGTTGAATTTTCTGCCGTTCTTATTGTTAAATAACTTTATATACCCAAGATGTGTGATAATCGCTCAATATTTTTTGTCAAGTTCTAGTTGTGTTTTGTAAACAAATCAAAAGATGAAAACCTTTTTAAAATTGTCCTTGTTAGGAAAGAATAATGATAGGGGTTGGGTTAAAATTATTTATCAGTTTATAGTCAATGCAAATGAAGTGCTAGAAGAATCGTTGGCTCCGTGGGCAGATCCGCCAATTGCAACGTACGACCTGATGACACCCGAAGTAATACAGTACGTATTCGTTGGCTTAATATATATTTAATTTTCTTAATGCATTTATTTATTTAATCTTCATCTGAATTTTATAGTGAACAAGAAGAAGAACAACCAGAAACGACCGCGACTATTTTCACGGTCTCTGAGGCATCAAAGATGAAGATGACAGCTCTTACAGAACTGATAAGGTAATATTTTACCGTTCAGGGTTTTTTATGCGCTAAATCCAGTTATATTTACAGATCAGGAAAGAATTTTTCAATGCTGAAAAGAATGCGTGAGGAGGATGATGATGAGACCGGTGAAGTAGAAGATGATAATGACACCTACGAAAACGCACCCGGAAGAAAAAGAAGACGGCGTCAAAAAATTTATAGACATGGTGAAGATGCGTGGATCAAAAATCCAACGCCCTCTTCTAGAAGAGCTAGAAGTAATAAAAAAGGCAGCGGGAAAGTTTAGTGCTGAAAGAAAAAAAAGTTTGGAGCGAGTTAGAAAGGCAGCGGGAAAGTTTAGCACTGAAAAAAAAAGTTTGAAGCGAGTTAGAGTTGTTCTTTAAATTTGGGATGCTTGCTCATTTGGAAAACGAAGATGTGAACAACGTAGGTAATTTATAGCATGTTTATTATAAAGTACATAACATATTTTATTTTGTAACTACAACTATTATAAAATTTTCTGCGGACGTCAGCACTAAATTTCTTGATGATTCATTTTTTGGACATATCAGCATTAAATTTCTTGCTGCCTGAGTTTATTTATTTTTCTGCAGATGTCAGCATTAAATTTCTTGCTGACTATGTTCATTAAATTTTCTGTAGATTTGATATATCTACAATTGTTATCTAGACAATACATTAGCATTGGAATTCTTGCTGACATGAGTTGAATTTTCTGCCGTTCTTGTTGTTTAATAACTTTATATACTCAAGATGTGTGATAATAGTTCGATCTTTTTTTGTCAAGTTGTAGTTGTGAGTGTTCTGTAAACAAATCAGAAATGAAAATTTTTTAAAAAGTTTAAAGCAAGTTAGAAAGGCAGCGAAAAGTTTAATGCTGAAAGAAAAAAAGTTTGGCGTGAGTTAGAACTGTTCTTTATATTTGGGATGCTTGCTTGTTTGGAAAACAAAGATATAAACAACTTAGGTAAATTATATGTTTATTGTAAAGTACATAACATTATATTTTCTAATTATATATTTTATAAATTACAATAAAAAAAATACATTGTGTTCTTCTTTCGTTTGTTTTCACTTCACATTACTCGGAAAATTCTATATTGACAGTGACTCCTGTAGAACCTGTACTGATTATGTAGACATTTTTATTTGAACCAATACTATCGTTTAACTTCTTAATTCTATCGGCTTGGATATATTCAACGTACCATAGCGGTAAAATACATATAAATTCCTCTGTTTCTATCATTACTCAATCACCAAATTTTGTTTTTATTGATTCCACTTTCAAAACTTATTTTTTGGTTCACTATAAGGTTTTTACAATTTGCGAATGGTTTACGGTAGGTACTTTTGTTAAAATAACCAAAATCCATACTTATGATGCTTAAATTACACTTCTTGATAGCTAAACAACTAATATTTTAATGACGAATAAATTAAAGCTTCATATTTATATAAATAGCAAATTTTGCTTAATACCGCTAACCATCGAGTGCGTTGGGAGGATTCAATTTCTGCCTTCGAAGAATGTATAAATACCGGTGTAATTAGTAATATGAAACATAAAGATGTTAAAACCTTTTAAACAGACTGTAAGAGTGTTTTCAAAAGAAGAATTAATGATACGCTAAAGAACAATGAAGCTGTTAAAGTTCATACCGTCTTTTGTAGTAAATTTGAGATTACGACTGGTTCTAAAATTATGCGAGAATATAAGTACTTCACGACGTCAAACCTCCCAATATTCAAGAACACTGATCTAAGCAACTGGTTTGATATAAATGTCATAAAACCTATAACATCTGAATTAGAAAATTTTCAAGAACGCGACAGCGGCTGGATATTGATTAATATTTATAATTGAGATACTAATATAAATAAGTTTAACCCCATGCGGGAATTATCATATATTGAGCTGCCACTTCAAATACAACGTAAACAGGCATGTATTAATGTAAGGAATAATGGCCAGGCATGTTTTGCATGGTCTATAGTATCTGCTTTGTATTCAGTACAGCATCATACTAATCGTATATCATCCTACCGTCATTATTCATCTGTGTTAAATCTAAAAGGAATACAGTTTCCGATGACTATAAACTAACTTGCAAATTTTGAATCTCAGAATGAAATATCCGTTAACGTTTATACCCTTAAACTAAATAAACGTAAATTTCAATCGTTCCTTTATTTATATCGGATAATAGAAAAAACAATCATGTTAATTTCTTGATGATTCATAACCAGTACTATGATGAAGATTTGAAAACCTATAAAAACGATACCATTAAACCTTTTAACTCTCATTATGTTTGAATTAAGGACATGAGTCCATTAATGTCATCATAACTTAATTCTAATCATTCAAAGAAGCATTTTTGTGATCGTTACCTCCACTATTTTATCACACAGTTAAAATTAAATAAACATGTTGAAGATTGTAAAATGAAACAATTGGGGGTACCTCGATTGTCTACAGAAAATGATAAAATCATACGTTTCAAATATTTCAAAAACATGTACCATCCAGTGTTGGGTACCATGTAAAGTGCCAATACGATGACTCGTTATCGTTTTATCGGTCATATCGTGGTGAAGGCTGCATTATGTGGTTTTCGGAGGAACTACAACAGTTTGCAGAAGATGTTGTGTCCGTATGATATGACTCAATTAACACTACAACAGGAAGCTGCATTCATAGCCGCAACACACTGCTGTATTTGTGATAAACCATTTACTGTAGATAACATTAAGGTTCGCGATCATAACCATTTTATACCAACTAACAACTATAGAGGGCCTGCACATTCGGATTGTAATATAAATCATCAAGACTCTCAAACAATTCCTATTGTTTTCCACAACTTAAGCGGTTATGACAGCCATTTTATTATCAAAGATATTCCTATTAATTTAGAAGACCGTGTGGAGGTACTCCCTATATCTAAAGAAAAATATATTTCTTTTACTAAATTTATTCCTGAGAACTTGGTTAACTTCCGTTTTATTGACAGTTTCCGCTTTATGAGTTCATCCCCTAGACACACTTGCGTCATATTTTACTAATCATCCGCTGTTGAATATCCGATTCTCACATTTAAATGATGAACAGTTTCAACTACTAACTCGGAAAGGTATTTATCCTGATGATTTTATTGATAGCTTTGAAAATTTTGATAACACCTGCTTACCTAACCAGCAACAATTGTTTAATCCATTGGAGGATAGGCCAATCTCTAATAAACAGTATGAGCATGCACAGAGAGTATGGACAACATTTAATATTCAAAACTTGGGTCAATATTCAGATTTATACCTAGAAACTAACGTATTGTTGTTAGCTGAAGTTTTTGAACAATTCCCTTCAAGTTGTCATTCCACTTATGGACTAGATCCTGCTCAGTATTACACATTACCTGGGTATACTTGGGTTGCCATGATGAAGCATACGGGTCAAGAATTGGAATTGTTGACTAACATCGATCAACTTTGGTTCATCGAGAAAGGTATACGCGGGGGTCTTAGTCAAATGTGTTCGGAACGATGTGTTACTGCTAACAATAAATATCTACCCACTTATGATTCATCTAAACCTGATGAATATCTAATGTACTTTGATGTAAATAACCAGTACGGGTGGGCCATGAGTCAACCTCTTCCATATGGTGACTTTGAATGGACCGATACCAATATCGATGTAACCTCGATTCCCTATGATTGTTCTGAGGGTTATATCTTGGAGGTCGATTTGAAGTGCACTGAACCCATTCACGACCTACATATGGATATTTCTTTCTGTCCAGAGCACATTGACCCAATGACTAGAAAACCACCTGTAGAGAGAACCCAAAACATCAAATTAATAGTGACGTTGAATTCTGAACAAAAATATGTGATCCATTACAGGAGTTTAAAACAGGCGTTGGCAAATGGGCTTAGATTAAAAGCTATTCACAGGGTACTTAAATTTAAACAAAGCTGTTGGCTAAAATCATATATTGATTGAAATACAGATTTCCGGAAGCGAGTTAGAAACGAGTTTGAAAAAAATTTGTTCAGATTGATGAACAACGCTGTTTTTGGTAAAACAATGGGGAACAAGCAAAATTATTGTAATGTTAAGCTCGTTCAAAATTGGGATGGTAGGTATAGTGCCGAAGCTCAAATATCCAATCCTTTGTTTAAGAATCTTACAGTTTTTGATGAAAATCTTGTTTTAGTAGAATTAAATAAATTAGAAATATACCTTAATAAACCGATATATATATATATATATATATATATATATATATATATATATAGGCATGTGTGTCTTAGAAATATCCATGCTCACGATCTATGATTTTCATTATGACTACATGAGTACTACCTTTGAAAACGACTGCAGCGTTTTATATACGGATACTGATAGTCTTATTTACAAAATTAACAATCGCGATAGATATGAAGATATAAGGCGGGACTGTCATAAATATTTTGATACTTCAGACTATCCACAAGATCGCGTATATAAAATTCCCTTAGTCGATAAGAAAGTACTGGGGTTATGAAAGATGAGAACAATGGACGGATTATGAGAAACTTTATTAGATTGAGATCCGAAATGTATATTATAGAGATTTTTAAAACACCAGAAGAAAAGGAAGCAGTACGTTTGGTTGTGGAAGATGATTCCACGTCGCTGCCTAGGGTTCTTTTCAATTTTGGTGTAATTAAAAAGATTAAAAGTATTAAGAAGTCAGTTATTAAAAACAACATCACATTTGATGACTTCGTACACTATGTGCATGAGTACAAAGAAAAATTTATAGCTCAAAATTTAATCCATTCATCTAAACATCACGTTCATACCGTCATTCAAAATAAAAAAGCTTTAAGTCCACACGATAATAAGCGGTATTTGATCCACGGATCATATAAAACATTACCTTTAGGTCATTATTCTATAGATAAGATGAAAGTTGATTAGACGACACCTTATAATATAATAGATTTATAAATTTAAATTATATGTTAATTTATATCGCAATATAGGTGCAAGTATGTATGGTTAAACAATAATGTTAAACTGTGTGGACAGCTCTAATTATATTTAACAATATATAAACTTTCTATGATAGAATGTCGTATTATAATTTAGTATATAAGCTTAAATTTACATTACAGTGTATTCATTTAAATATAAGTAAATATTGTAGCCATTAGTTATATATTAATTTAAATATATGTTAATTTAGATATAAGTAAATGATATAGTTATAAATATATGTAAAACTATATAAATATTGTATTACACATAAGAGCAATGTATATGCATCAAATAGATATGCGTAATAAAACACTTTAATGATTCTTGTAATATGTTTCTTTGTTTTGAAAAGTATATGTAAGTAAGCTTTATAGTTTCTAACAATATAATTTAGGCTGTGATGCCATAGGGCTATATGGTATCATAGATAGGGGTCTGGATGTGACAGGTCAATGGTGGGGTGAATGACCTCTGGAACTCACAAAAATGGTCTTTTTGGATCTTAGAATTTCCCATGTTAAATCCCATCAAAAAACCGGTTTTATGGTCTCGTACGAACATAGCTTATCCACTCTCAACATTTTCCAATAGAATTTCTGGATCTATGTCCAGTATTTCTGTTCTATTTTCATTGGATTTAACTACAACAAAGGCCTCATTATTCTCAGTATTTTCTGTGCCATTGTCTTGCATTTCAGAAAATACAGCTGGTATTAGGAGACCGTCAGAGCCAACAAAATATTCATTACGCTCGTTTTCTGCTAATGAATGCAATTGTGGAGCACTTACTATTTCATACAGTGAATCTACATGTAGTTTTTCAAGTTCATTTTTATTATGTTCGGTTGCAATAGATACTGTATAACTTTCTGCAGTTTTTCGCGTAAGCAGACTATCTTGTCTTTCAGAAGATACAGCTGATACTAATCGCTCGTTAAAGTGTCTCTTTTCATACAACTTCAAGGCTGATCTTATCATTTTCTCACCTCTTGAAGTCATATGCTCTCACCCTGAAATATCAAGTAGGGTGATTTAACAGTTTTAGGCAACTAATCTCAAACAATACTATATTATAAATTTTTTATAATTAAAACACGTTTATTCACATACTGGTTATAAGATTAACGACAGAAACATAAGCATAACATGAATCTGAGGAAAAATCTCCAATGTGTTCTATTTAAAGGCATGGATAGTAAACAAATACCTTCCATGTGTTGACCAAAACTTCTACTACCAAAATTTCTTCGTTTACAATGCACATAAGAGATTTTAAATACATTTGTTATAAAAGCTACATTTAAGTTACACATAGGGACGTTCTCCAGTCCATAAAGGATTCAATAGAAATCCCTGGCGCCACAATAACTAAATTACTAAACAAGTGCACAAAGAAAGTTATTCCACGCAGCAACAATATGTGTATCTCTTTGTGACATCACTAGCTACCAAAAATGACCAAAACGAACCTTAGATTTCTTCATTTTAAATCCAATAAGATCACCGGTTTTTAAATGCGAGACACACTTAGTATATCCACTCTTGTAGTCACAAAACTTAAATATTTTCATAACGGCATCGGTGCTTGTGCATGACGTCATAAATATTAATGGCGCACTTTCCATTTTAGATTGCTCAAACTATAGTACAGCAACTTCATAGTAAAATTTTAAGGTTTTTTCCTTACTGTAGTAAACTACTCCTGTAAATATTAATCTATGGTTACCTAAACGTGTAAAAAATTAAATAAAATAGAAGAATAGGACAGATTTCAATTCGGTTTTGTATGTACTACCGCATGAGTATCGGTGACACGCACAGAAAATCGTTGCCAAGTTGACGTAGATTCGGTTTTCAACTTACTTTTATAAGGTGCCGAATAAGGACATAACAGGCACGTAAATGGGCGTTCATTAGTGTGTGAGAATATACGAACTGTTAATTCACTTTTATAGGATGTAGAATAATTATATAAATTGTATTCAAATGAATGTTACTTAGTCTGTAAACGTATATGCTTTTGTAAATGCCACTATTGCAATGCGGTATAAGCACACAAATTGCATACAAATCAATGCCCCTTAGTATGGGATCGCAAGTGAATTTCCAAACTATTCTTAAAAGATGTACAGTAGTTGCAAAAATTGCATGTAAATGGATGTACGTACGCATGTGAATGCATATGGCTTTGTAGAGTACTTTTTTGTGATGCGGTATATTTACACAAATTGCATGCAAATGGGCGTTCTTTAGTATGGGATCGTATATGAATTTCCAATCTACTTTTAGAAGATGCAGAATAATTACATAAGTTGCATGCGAATAGACGTTCGTTAGTATGGGACCACATATGAATTCTTAAATTGCTTTTAAAAGATGTAACATAATTACATAAATTGCATGCGAATGGGCGTTCGTTAGTATGGCATCGCATATGAGTTTTCAAGTGACCTTTATAAGCTGAAGAATAAGTACACAAAAGGCATACAAATGGACGTTCCTTTGTATGGGATCGCATATGATTTTCCAAGCTACTTTTACAAGATGCAGTATAATTACATAAAGTGCATGCGAATGGACATTCATAAGTATGTGATTGCATGTGTCTTTGTAGAGTACCTTTTTGTGATGAGGTATAATCACACAAATTGCAAGCAAATGGACGTTCATTAGTATGGGACCGTATATGAATTTTCAAGCGACTCTTACAAGATGCAGCATAAATACAAAAATTGCAAGCAAATGGACGTTCGTAAGTATGTGACTGCATATGACTTTGTAGAGTACTTTTTCGTGATGCAGTATAATCACACAAATTGCATGCAAATGGACGTTCATTAGTATGGGATCGCATGTGCACGTCTACTCTATTTTTACAAGATGCAGCATAATTACATAAATTGCATGTGAATGGACGTTCGTTAGTATGACCCCGCATATGAATTTTCAAGTTACTTTTACAAGATGCAGAATAAGTACACAAAAGACATACAAATGGACGTTCCTTGGTATGGGACCACATATGAATTTTCAAGCTACTTTTGAAAGATGTAGTATAGTCACACAAATTGCATGCGAATAAATGTTCGTTAGTATGCGATCTCATATGAATTTTTAGGTTGCTTTTGGAAGATGCAGCATAATTACATAAATTACATGCGAATGGACGTTCGTTAGTATGTACCTTAGTATGGGACCGCATGTGAATTTCCAAGCTACTTTTAAAAGATGTACTATAATTACACACATTGCATGAGAATGGGTGTTCGTTAGTATGGGAGCGCATATGAGTTTTTAAGTTGCTTTTATAAGATGCAGCATAATCACATACATTGCAAGCAAATGGACGTTCGTTAGTATGGGAACGCATATGGATTATTAACTCACTTTTAAAAGATGCAGAATAAGCACATAAGATGCAAGCAAATGGGCGTTGGTTAGTATGTGCAGACATTATCTTGTGCTCTTCCGAGGTGTAGAACAATTAGTTATGCTACAAACCACAGGAGTTCGTTAGTACTAAACTGAGTAATGTAATTGTAAATTTATTTTGGTAGTACAAAAATCACATAATGGACACTTTATATATGAGACAACTTTCGTGAAGCACAATAATCGCCTAAATTGCCCGTTTATCCCAAATGCACATTCCAATAATCTACTTTTTCGTCGACTTAGTTTAATGTTCATAAGCGTATTTTATTTTTATTTCACATTCTCTGTTATTAATACAATAGGTTGTACAGGACACTTCTTGCTTTAAAATTAGTTATCGATCGTGTCGTTTACGTGAACTACTTAAACGGACTACATACAAAAGTTATTTGTACAGTTATCTAAACTGTCTTGATCTTGAATACATTTATTCCGTAGTAATTTATGTTCGTATATTCTTCATGTACACTCCTAAACCTATCTAAACCATTAACAAGGTAGCAGCTTTTCAATAAAAGTTGTGTACTGCATTCCGATTAAGACAGCCATACTCAACCTTTTTTTTTATAGGGGCCACAAACACGTTTCAGTCACGGTAGTCCGGGCCGCAAGTAAAAAATAATTAGGTGTATAAATGAAAAAGTAATATCAACCTAATGAATTATTTAGTTTAATGTAAAAAAGAACTTTTAACAAAGATGCTTACTTACTTATATGTATATCTAATGAGACTTTTGGAACTGAGAGCATTTTTTTAAAACTTTATCAATATCTGGCTTGTCGTTGCATGCTACTCTTATTATATCATCCAAATGGGAATCTGACAGTTTATTTCTATATACACTCTTTGTGTATTTCATCTTTGAAAAGATGATTCGCTATACGTTGACCCAAAAATGCTAGCATTATTTGGGCACATCTTTGCACGCTTTTATATTTTTGGGGAACAATGCTCCAAAATTCCACATATTCCCTTTTTTCCCTTTTTCTTTGAAAATTACTTCCTGGTTGGTGTGATTTTTAAAATCAATAAATTCATCAAACAACTCCGAGTAATTACAATTTAAAACTGAAGCCAACTCAGAAATAGTTGGTGTCTTTAAATGCCATGGATTTTCTACAAGTAACAAACAATTTTTTATTTTTCTGAGATCTTGAAACCTTTTTTGAAATTCGTTTAATAATGCAGTTATAAAATTTGAAATTATGGAGCAGTTTTCTTCTGAAATGTTAATACCGTCCTCTCTGGTTTTTATAATAGTTGGAAAATTGTGCAGCTGTTTGTTCTGTATTTCATTATAATAAATACTTAGCTTTTCCTCAAATGCAAACACTTTATTTGCTATATTGGTCACTATGTTATTTTCGCCTTGTAGACTCTGATTGAGATTGTTTAGTTTTTCCGTAATATCACATAGAAAACCTAAAAGACACCACCATTCATCGTTTTGTAATTCTGGGTACCCTTTATTATTTTGCTCTAAAAATAGAATTATTTCATGGCGTAATGAAAAAAACCTTTCCAAAACCTTTCCTCTACTAAGCCATTGCACCGAGGTATGCAAAAGAACGTCGCTGTGCTCACTTCCCAGTTCTTCAAGAAGGGTTTTAAATTTTCTATGGTTCAGTTCTTTTGCTCGTATATAATTAACAATATTGATAACTGTTTTCATTACAGCTTCTATTTCTGGTTGTACAGCACGGGCCGCCAAGTTTTCTTGATGGATAATACAATGGAATGTTATTAGATTGCTGCAATTATATTTTTTCTTAAATAATGAAATGAAGCCATTTTCGGATCCAGTCATTGAAGGACAACACAAACACACGATTTTTTGCACATCAATTTCATGATGTTCTAAAAAATTACAAATAGTATCAAGGTAATCCGTGCCTCGGGTTTGACCTTTCATTGGCAGTAATTTTAAAAAGTTTTCATGAATTTCATTGTTTTCTGTACAATATCTAGCAAACACCGAGCACTGCGATGTTGCTGAAATATCGGTGCTGGCATCAAATGCTAAACTGAAAAACTTGCATCTTCTTAGGTTTTTTAATATATCATCGGAAATAAATTTAGAAATGTCTTCAATACGCCTGGTGCAGGTTGAATACGAAAGCTGTATTTTTTTTATATCAGATACTAGTTGTTTTTTGTTACTGTATTTATCAAAAAGTATATTAGCAGCACTAATAAAGCATTCCTTTACAATTTCCGCATCGGTAAATGGTTTCATATGCTTACCAAGAATGTAAGAAATTTCATATGATGCTTTTGTTACCGCCGAGTCTTGTGATAATGCCGCGAACATAACATGTTGTTGCTCATGCAATGATCTCTTAAAAAAACTCAATTTCTCATTTCTCAAAGACGATCCGGGAGGAAACGTTTCGTCGAAATCTTTATGTTTTGAAGTGAAATGACGAGAAATATTGTATTTCTTCAATATGATACTTTCCCGACATATCAAACAAGTAGCTGCGTTGTTTTTATTTGGCACAACAAAATAATCAGATTCCCACTCATCTTGAAACAATCTATTTTCACTTGATATTTTTCTTTTATACTTCGACGACACTCCTGACATTATTTTGAAAATAATAGGTATACTTAATTTACAAAACAAAACAATTATTTGGCAGAGGACGCGGGTACGTACACAAATTTAGTTTAATAATATAGATTAAATTTATAACAAGTTTAGTGTCGATCGACAATCAAAGCGACACGCACTTAGGTCCATGGATCTTACGGTCTGGCCACGCGCAAACACGAGCGGCGTGGCGACTTGCCAATTAGTAAAACACACGTCTCATTACACATGACAAGCAATGTTTAACTTCGCAAGTCGCCCCGCCGTTCGCGTTTGCGCGTGACCAGACCGCGTATTTCGTATCGTTCGCGCAACCATAGATTACAGATCTTTAAGAGGATTCCCGCGCCGCGTATTCCGTATCGTTTGCGCAACCATAGATTAGGATAGTTTGCGTTTCCAATTTAAGCAAATTATTGATATCGAAATTTGAAGTTGTTTACAAATAAGTTGTAACCACCTAGTTTAATAATTGGGCCAACCAAAAAGCCTCCGCGGGCCGCATGCGGCCCGCGGGCCGCAGGTTGAGTATAGCGAGATTAAGAGGTAGTAGGTGACGCTTGTGTTTGTATCAGATATACTTTGCTCAAGATCAAAAAATTGGTTCATCCAAAGCGTAGTCTAAAAAAGTAAATAAATCTATTTATCTCTAGTATTTCACTATGGTGGTTACACGTTATCAGTAATTTAATAGAGGTTATGGACTCAATATAGGAAAATTAAATACGACACATTTAGAATCTGAAATTATCCTTTTTTTAGTATATTAGCTTTCCAGGATCATTGATCAAATTGTAAAAGTTATTTTCATTATTGTTTGTTATAAAGAGGTTAATTTTAAGATATTATTAGACATCATAAGTGCAAGAAATTAGAATTATATTCTCAATAAAATAACTCATATTGAGAAATTTATCAATTTCAAAAATACATGATCTTAGAAAGCTTGTTTCGTTATTACAGTTTACGTTTTTCTATTAATTTGTAGACATAATATTTTAAAAATGCAGGTGCACAATATATCGACACGCTGTAATTTGGATCCTTTGAATACTATCTAAAAATTATTTGTGTAGACATGATTTTTAAGAGTGCCAAGTTAGCCTTTCCTAAAAGATAAAAACAAGCATTTTTTAATGAATAGTTAACATGCTTTTTCTAAAATTTTGTGACATTATCTAGGTAGGTTGAATACAAAGTAAAAACAAAACATCCAGGATTGATTGAAATCAAGTCTTTCAAAATTCTTTAGGTAGAAAATGTTGTATATATAAAAAAAAGAAGATAAATATTTTTCATTAATATCTTCAGTGCACGTACAGCTCGACATCATCCTAGAAACATGCTTTCTGTTTAAGCACAATTTAATTACTTTAGCTTTCTATAATCCCCTGCTGCTCCTACCCCATTAAGAAGAATAAAAATAGTTTCGTGTGTGCAACATCTCGCAACTGAGTCCAGTGAGTGACTTTGCAGCTCGCGGTGTTCAAAATTTGACAGTAATTGTTCTCGGTCTTCCATTTCCATTGTTAAAATTGACATGAAATTCCAGTTTACCGGTATTAAATCTCCATTTAGAATCTCAATTTTCAAAGCGCATCGTCTATTTTTCAATTAATTAACACAGCATATTCTTTTGCATCAGGACTATCTATGTCGAAGATTTTTCGATTCTCGTAATGTTTTAAAAATAATGACGCTTGTATTTATGCAGAATTACGTTTTAAGAATTGCTTCTTTATTCAATGTTACACCTTAAATTTTAAATACGGTATGCATGCCGTATACTTAATAAACGACTTTTCTCAATGTTATATTCCGACGTCTTAAAAAGAATCGCGACTTTATGAAGGAATAAATCTTAAATCTTAATTCTTACGTGTTCTTGGTAAAACTCGAATTAATGAATGAAACCCTCTAATAAACTTCCGGCTTTATATATAAAAATTATCCAACTACGTCATGATTCTAGATTTTACGCGATTTAATTCGAATCCTAGTCAACTACATGACGTAATATTTTACAAAAAATTTCGGCATTCAACGAACAATTAGTGTCACGTTACGTGATTGACGAGCATTACAAAGCGAGTCGTTTGCCCGTGTGCAACGAACGAAGTTGATCTGCCGTTTCCCTCTTTCATATTCAAATCTGAAAACCAATAAATTCATTTTTATTGATTTTACTAGATTTCTAATATCCGCGCGAGTTCTTTGAATATACGTTTATTGATTAACTAGGTATTTAAGTAGTTCTTAGTGCAGATGACGCATCTTTCTCTATTTGCCCGAAGCCCCGAGAATGTTTTATTTAAAATTCCCCAAATGAATCTGAATATTACATCTACACACATATTTAAAAAGGGTTTGTTTGTACTTTGAAAATGCAACTAGATATTGTTTTAAGCGTATATTTTACATACGGGATAATTATTTTATGCACTGAAAAGGAAATGTGTTCTAATGCATCTTGATACACAGAAAATTAATTATATTTATATATTAAAAATGAAAACTCATTTTCAGTAATACACGGGGAAATTAATCGCAATTGCTTTCATATTTATACACGGGAAATTTAATCATATAATTAATAAGAGCTTTATCTTTTAATGGCAAAGAAGCACGCTTGTATTGTACAAGGTAGCAATTATTTATAGAATTTGGGTCTCTCGTGACCTCTTCAGATTACCTTACCAATGGTGTTTATGACACACCTACCAATTATATTTTAAGGGTTCAAAATAAATACATGCATTGTATTAGTGCAACACGTATTGAGAGAGATTTTGACGCACCAAGCCTTGCCCCTTGAGTATTGAGTAGTAAATCCAATTTAAACGAAGAGCACACAGCCACACACAGTAAAAATATTGCAGCACCGCTTAAGCACCATTATACTCTGTACAAATTCATATCAAACAACATTATAAACGAAACTCGCATAAAAAGGCCAATATTTTAAAAATAGACTATAAAAAAAATTAATTTTCATTATTTTCTGTTGCATAACTTTGAAGTATCTATTTCACTAGAAATGATAACGTCTGTCCATTTTGCCGTATTTCAATCACGATTATTTTATGGCTTTTAGTTTGAAACCACTCTGCTGCCGCCTTTTTCAACGACGAGCTGTTAGAGTAATTGCAGGAATATGTTACGCAGATAATTGCTTTAGGTATCTAAATATCATGTCACTATCTTTAATGCATATATCAGTGAATTCCGTAGTTCATAGTAACCTCAAACACTACTCGCCTCATTATTTAAGATACGCGCAACGAATTGAATATATGACCTAACAAGCAAAGAACTAAAAAGTTTTGTTACAGCGTCAATTATTATTTTATGCAATCTTGCAACCAGTGTCGTTTAAGAAGTTGACTTTAAAAGAGTTTGTCACAGTTCAAATTAGAAATCTAATTGAAACCAAACTAATAGTCTCCTTTGGGGAAAACTGATGACAAATAAATAAGCCACGGCTTGGATAATATAGGGTCGGGATTCGCACAACGTTGGGAAGAACAAAGGCTCTGCCAAGGAAAAAAAAACCCCAGAGCACAAAAAGGGCGCCAAGGTCCAGGAGAACAATAAAATAAAGACACGATATGTCCGGGGACGTAACGGACTCCTATAGTTTTCCCAGCGCAAAATGCAAGAGCTGTCATTTCTAATAGAACAAGAATTATAACATGGTATTTATTGTAGTTTAGCCTGAATAATAAAAAAAAACGAGCAATACAATAAGAATGAATATAAACGTTTTTGTTTGTAGGGAGAGCTTGGTGTGAAACCACACAACAAATAACACAAAAAAAAGATTAAAGACAAACACACCAAGACCTCGTACAAATAATTATGGATTAAAATTTAATAAGGATACGCCGCGCGAAGGCGTCAAATAATTAATTTTAAAACTCACCAAGGCGAGATGCGCAAAACAATTCGATGAAAGGAATAATTGGGTACCTAACACGCGACGTGGATCCACCTCGGCGCATAAGCAGAGTGATAATAAATCGAAACTCAATGACGCGATCGGCGGACGTTAACGAACCTGTTATAAATGGGAGGTTAATAATACTAATAATATTATTTAAGTTAAATACGGCGATAGCAATTGTAAGCAGTATTAATGTACTCTAAAATATAACCAATAACCACTTAATTAATTACAATTATTTATAAACCCAAAAAAAATACATAGATAAAACTCTTAGTATTCACATATATTTTGATTCGGATTCCAGACTAGATAAACTTAGAAAACGTTTTTTGAAATGGTAGAGTAAAACGGGATTCAGCTAAGCACACCAGTAACAACATTGCCAATCGTAAACATAAACAAGAAGATAAGAAAACAAAACCCTGTAATAAATTACATATTAACTGAGTGGAAAAACTAGACCATAAAACGTACCGCAGGTAGCGAAATACGATTCCTACGGGTTGACATACAGAGAAATTAATCTACTAATCGCAACAAGTAGACAATCAAAATTGAGCACTAAAATAATATAGAAATTATGGACGGGCAAAGTGCAAATAAACATTATTTTGATTATATATATTACGATTTATCGATGATTTATTTAGAGACTATTATTAATCATTTTACAGATATAGTTAAAATCGTTCGTATAGAAAAACTTTTTGCAAATCTTGGCAAAAGCTTCAAAGTTGTCCTATTGTATATTTTCGTTTACCTGTCTGGTGGTCAATGTGTTTGACTTAGTACAGCTGGAGCAGCATTCCTGTTTTACTGCATTTCTTAAGGGTTTATATAACCACTAAATAGTTTTAGCTACATTTCTTGTTTTGAATGACTAACCTTCTTGCATTTTGTACAGTTAAGGGATGCATATTCGTTTAAAATAATCTTTCTAAAATGCTTTAGGAAGTTTTAAATTTACTTATAAGTATCGAACTATTTATTTCGCGTTTTACACTACAAATTGGGTAATGACTTTATTGAATCATATTCGGTGATTGAATTTATGCAATAAGATTATTAACTTAGAAAAGGTACCATCAATTCGCTATTCTTATAGTCGGCGAAGCTTCACGCTGCTCTTATGGTTATTGTTAAGGTAGTCCAATTTAGTTCACTTAATGTTGAAATCGAAGCCGTTTGTCAAGGTGAGCGTTTGCCTAAACATCTGCAACGTCTAGGCTTATTTCTTGATTCGAATGACATTTTAAGAGCAGGCGGGGAGACTGATTCATTACAGTCCTCCAGATTCCGCAAAACATCCAGTGGTATTACCTAATAAACATCGTATAACAGATTTGTTGATTAAACAAGTGCACACACAAAATTTACAATCGGGAGTAAACACAACGATGTACTTGCTTCAAGAACGATTTTGGACCATCTCATCTCTTCGCGCAGTTCGTAGAATACTATCTAAGTGTTATCATTGCTATCGTTTTCGCCCTATTCCTGTCAGTCCAGCTATGGGAAAATTGCCTTCATTTAGTGTTTCCCAAGCCAAAGCTTTTAGTTCCGTCGGTATCCATTTTGCCGGCCCTTTTTACGATTAACATGCATCGTGCAAGAGCTACCAAAACTTGCAAGGCATATCTTTGCGCGATTGTTTGATTCGCCACTAAGGTTCTTCATTTGTAAGTCGTATCAGACTTGTCGACTGATGCTTTATCGCGTGCCTTTGTCGTTTTATTGCTCGTCGTGGTCGATGTCAACACATTTTCAGCGACTGCGGCACAAATTTCGTTGGCGCCAGTCGCCAACTTTTAAAGGATTTCCGACACTGTGCAGAATCGTTAGCCATTTCGTGACATTTTAACCTCCCGTACACCCCTCACCTTGGAAGTATTTGGGAAAGCGCCGTTAAGTCTGTGAAAACTCACTTACTTCGTGTCGTTGGAAATCAAATGCTCACGTACGAGGAGTTTCATGCTTTAATCACACAGATTGAAGCATTATTGAATCCAAGACCCTTGTGCAGCATGAGTTCGGATCCCAATGATCTTTCGTCACTGACACCAGGTCACCTCTAACATTAGAACTCTTGACAGCACCTTCGGACCTAGACTTGTCTCATTAAAAAATTTCTAGGTTGTCTCGTTGGCAGTTGATTCAAGCTATGCATCAAGGTTTTTGGGTTCGATGGCTCAATGAGTATTTACACCAATTGTATTAACGTGGCCGGTGGTACAAGTCAGGAGACTCGACGGCATTGACATTGGCACTTTGGTGCTCATCAAAGAAGAGGGAGTACCTCCTTTATATTGGAGACTCGCCAGAATTATAGAGCTTCACCCTGGAAGCGATGGGGTACCTCGTGTGGCCACCTTAAAAACTTCACGAGGCAATTTAAAAAGACCAATGGTCAAATTATGCCCATTGCCGTCTCAATGATAAATATTAATTATTTTAGAGTTCTCTATTATAGTTTCGTGAGCATTATTATATTCATTTAGTTCTACATACATACAAGACTCGTTTAAAATTAAAATTTTCGTGTTAACACCCAAGATTGGTTTGTTATTTAAATCTTGAAGCAAGCAAGATAACAGGTCTTGTATGTTGAATTTATGCCACTTTAAACAATTCTGTAAACTTATATTTAGATATTCGCACTACATTTCCATTTTTAAGAAAGTTCTTTTGAATTGTATTATTACTATCTGCAAAAAGATTAAACTTTTCTGGATGTGCTTCAGCGTCAACAGGGGCATCCCTATCGACCGGTGTTTACTGTTGTTGTATTCTTCTATAACCTTAGGTAATACTTCCAGACATTATAACACCCTTGTAAATAGAATTTCATGTACAACTTACCTTTAATTGTTCTGCTAAGTCGTTCAACCATACTGGCCTCGATCGCAGTATATGTAGAATAATGGGTTAATCTTATATTTCTGCATAAGGTTTTTAAACGGCCTATTAAAAACTTCTTTCCCCATATCCGTTTGTAGGTTAATTTTTGTTGCAATACTCTTCTTTTTATGTAATAGCGTTTTCAGAATATTCTCTATCGCATTGGAAACCTCCAGTGCAGTTTTATTTCTTAAAAGTCGAGCAAAAGCGTATTTTGTAAAATAATCCAAACTAATAAGAATATATATATATATATATATATATATATATATATATATATATATACCACTAAATCAAATTGCAGATCTCTTTTTATAGGTGTAAGTATATTATGCCAGTGCAGAAAATTTTTGCGGGTCGGTTAAAGCAATTCTTTTACGATGGTTGATTGACTTATGTCGGGATAATACTGAAGCTAGACTAAGCGGTTAATCATTTTGTAGTTACACCTTCGGGTTAAGTTCAAGTTTCGATTAATAATACTCATTTCTAACATCTTCTGGTGATGCGTTACAAATCGACGAAAGTGCGAGGCTAAGCTCTTGATCGTTCGTTGCAGATGTGGTATTCAAATTTATGAACAACTGTATACATCCTTTCACATCGGATACAAGCTTATCAAATATTCTGTCTACATATTGTTTGATTGTTGTATCAGATTTTTGAACAGAAGAATTAAGCTGTATGATACGTGTCCTACTTGCACCTTTTTAGAAACACAATCACTGTCATCTTTCGGAACCGATACATTGACAAGACGTTTCTGCTACATGTCGTACCCCCACCATCTGCGGTTATTACGAAACCACATTTATCATGTCTTTCCTGACCAGACTGCAAGCGCCTATGCCAAAGCGGTCCATAGAGATTTTAAAACTGGGCAATTGTTTATAACGCATATTCTATCATATTCTCTTAATTTTTCTATTATAGACACCATTTCGTTTATGTTTTCCTCGCTTGTATTTCCGGTCTGGCTGGACTCATTCAATAATTTTAACAGGTCGATTAATTTGTGAATATTGTTCCAATACATGTATTCAACAGGACACGCACTCAATTTTTTGTAAAACCTTTCATGGAAACTCAAACATTTACCCGTGAACATACTTTAAACTTCCTCCGAAAATCTGGGGAATGTTTCAGCAATTACTTTTCAACTCCTTGTTATTTCTTGGGAATCCTGTTAAATCTTGTACCGTATACGGATTAAACTTTTTTCTAATTTTTAAAGCTGATATGATCATGTCCAAGTATTTCGGTAAAATGTCTTGTAGATTGAAATCTCCGCCTTCATGGTTTGCTAATCTTACACGGCATGAGTGAGATATTACCCACCATATATTTTTATGCAAAACTTTAGGCAATTGTTCTTACGGCATCGTTTATCGCTACGACCGCTTCCCTTGAGAAAGCGTTGACGAAATTTTTCGAGTGTTGACAGTAGTTCCGTTGGTCAGAAATAAAACTATAAGTTGGTAGTACGAATTGTCGCGGAACCATTAGTTCGCTCTTGAAAAATTAAAAATATCCTATCTCCTTTAGTAAGGCAGAGTTTTATTTGGATAATGTATAGTAAAACACGGAAGTAAAATCGTAAAAGTTATGGTATCATTCGCTTCCTTTTCCTGCTACACCCTTGACAGAAGTCATTAGATTTTTAATTTAAATAGTTACTCATTCTTGCTTGTAAATCAGAAGTATTATACTCTTAACAAAGCAATTCTATCTAGTAGTGGACAATCGACACCTTTTGGTTGGAGATAATTAAATCCGTGTGTTGATATGCTACTATTCAATCAAGTGGTTACTCCTGTATGACGTGCTATGTGTATCACAGATGTCGACTCCAAAAAGCTGCGGTGACCCAACCGTGACTTATCCGAACCTTCAAGATCACGCTCTGGTAAGCTTGAGGCAGATGCGTCAGAATAAACTGTAAGACTTACTGTTTCTTATCTGGATTCCTTCCTTTGTCAGAAATGTTACGGTGACAGCTGGTAGTGGTTGAGTATTTACCAGATAATGATTAACATTACGGTTCCTATAAATTTTGTTGGTAAAGTTAGAGTTATGCCATTGTTCAGATGTGACATTTTTTTCAATCATATTTTATTTCAGATACATGCCGGAATGCATTTTACCCTGTACACCGTTCGTATTGATTGCTGTAGTATATAAACAATATTTGTTGTTCTGTTAATTTTAAAAAGAAAAATGTTAGCAAACAAGCGATTGAAAACTACTCCTAATTTTTTTTCTAATTCTTATTTTAAGGTAAAAATTACAGTGAGGTAGATAGCGTATTAATTGTTTTACGTAGATTTTAATATACTGTGTAAATTCTCCGGGATGTTCTATATAAATGTTTTTTTGTTAGTTGGCTGTCACTTTTATAACACGTTGTGGTCTTAAGGTTTTGTAAATAAAATTCTTTTCTTGTGGTTTCCTTTTCTTTCTGTGTGACCCACCCCACTCTACGACTTTCCAGCTAGCACAGTCTTCTTTGGATACTCGTGTGGGCTTACTGTTCCTTTACTTACTGTACTTTACTTCTTTTTGTCCGCACGGATTACCGTAGCAAGCTCTTCGAGATGTTGAATACATTTCTATTTAGATTCTGATATCGGAATAAGTCGTTTATACAATGCTTGAATGGAATTATTAGTATCACAAACCTTTTTATTTCGTTGTGGTAATTGTTGAAATTTCTCTGTATGTTTGAGTTTCTACATAATTTCACCAGTAGGAAAATAACGCAAAGTTTTAACATACATCAGTGTAAGGTCTTCGACTTTTTTCTATGATCTTAATGAAGCCCAGTTGATTGAAATATCAAACCTTTTAAAAAAGGTATAATCCATCATACGGTTGTTTTGGTCTTGCAAGTCAGACCTGTGCTACATAGTCACTAGAAAAGTTTAACGGAGGAATGAAAAGTTTCTCTAATGTTGCATGAACGCTGTCACACTCCATCATTGTATGTCCTGGTTCTAAGTAAAGCAGTTCAACAGTGACGGAACGATGTACTGCTAAATCACTAAGTGCGCTGGCCAAAACACGATTTCTATTATGACGGCAGCAACCATTTGAAATAAGAGTTATTTTCCTGTAGCTATTGGACACATTGAATATAAAATCTATAATGCAAAAGGCGAAACCATTCACTGACTTTATGCCAGACATAAAGTGACAACTTTGTTATTTGGTACATAAATAGTGAAATTGTGTAACTGAAGTTTTTGTTTATAATACATCTTAGATGCTCTAGTACTAGGACACAGCGAAACACTGTATGTACATAGTCAAGACTAAATGTGTGCTACCATATGCACTTTCTTTTATCTTATTTTTTGCATATACGGTTTTATTGTTCATGACTATATGCTTTTGGTATATCTCTTCAGAAATGCTTTTCACTCCATAACCACAACAGATGTAGTTCAACCGGCTTAATCCCCTGCGCCTCACACCAACGTTTGTACACATAATGCATATGACACACAGATCGAAAATTTGATTCCACATAAATCTGCTAAGTAAAACTTCTTCAGTAATGACTAGGTACCTTAAGCGAAAGTTCCAACAAATTATTAATGTTTGCAGTAATACGTTAATTTCTTTACTTGTTGAGCAATTTTGTGGTTTTCTTCTTTTTTTGAGTAGGCAATTCAAATTCATCTTCATTTCATCTACACTTGTAAATGTATCTTTAGAATTTCCTTTTACCCACCAGTTAAATGTGTTTTCGTCTAAACATAATGTGTTAATAAAAATGTCCTGCAAACACAAACCCAATCACCATCTGATTTTGGCAAAAATTAATTATGGCCTTCAATCTTTTTCAGTTTGTTGTCTTACGTCCCAGGTAATTTTCTTCTGCGGCGTATTTTCCTTGTAACCGCCAATCCTTTAATGTAAGCTTTCTTTTCAGTCCATAAATTTATTTTTCCAAAATTTTTTAAACACTGAGGGAGTCTCATTCTTTTTTTGAAATTGAGCTACCTACATAAAAACGTTTGATGCGTTTTACTTTGTATTATGTTATGATTGCAACAACTTTAATGCTCCTTGGCTCCTTTGGTTCGTTGTGAATTATTAGATTTTGCCATTTTGTATAACCTGTGTATGCATGTTCAGAGAGTCTTTTCTTTTTGTTTTTCAAACGGCGTTTAGATATTCTGCGTGTTATGGTTTCTTTGTAGTCGCTACTATTATTACTGTCTTCTGATATTATTTCCCAATTTTTCTGATCTTAATAAGAAGTTCGGGTCTTGATCGTTTTCGGTTATTTCTTGTAACACAGCTTCTGTTAATAATTATATTAGATATAATATTGTCTCCTGGTAAAGAGCTTGCCTAACATTTTCCAATAGAATTTCTGGATCTATGTCCAGTATTTCTGTTCTATTTTCATTGGATTTAATTACAACGAAGGCAGTATTTTGTGTGCCATTGTCTTGCTTTTCAGAAAATACAGCTGGTATTAGGAGACCATCAGGGCCAACAATATATTCATTACACTCGTTTTCTGCTAATGAATGCAATTGTGGAGCACTTACTATTTCATTAGTGAATCTACATGCAGCATTTCAAGTTCATTTTTATTAGGTTCGTTTGCAATAGGTACTGTAAAGTTTCCTGCAGTTTCTCGCGTAAACAGACTTTCATCTTGAGTTTCAGAAGATACAGCTGGTACTAATCGCTCATTAAAGTGTCTCTTTTCGTACAACTTCAAGGTTGATCTTACCATTTTCTCACCTCGAGTCATATACTCTCACTCTGAAATATCAAGTAGGGTGATTTAACAGTTTTAGGCAACTAATCTCAAACAATACTATATTATAATTTTTTTTATAATTAAACCATGCTTATTCACATACTGGTTATAAGATTAACGACAGACACATAAGTATAAAAAGTAACATGAATCTAGGGAAAAAACTCCAATGTTTTCTATTTAAAGGCATGGATAGTAAACAACTATCTTCCATGTGTTGACAGATCACGTAGAAGATGCTACCAAAACTTCTTCGTTCACAATGCACATAAGAGATTTCAAAATACATTTGTTGTAAAAGCTGCATTTAAGTTACACATAGGGGCGTTTTCCAGGTCATAAAGGATTCAATAGAAATCCCTGGCGCCACAATAACTAATTTACTAAACAAGTGCACATAGAAGGTTATTCCACGCAGTAGCAATATGTCTATTTCTGTGACATCACTAGCTATCAAAAATGACCAGAACGAACCTTAAGTTTCTTCATTTTAAATCCCATAAGATCACCGGTTCTTAAATGTGATACATACATAGTATATCTACTTTTATAATCACAACACTTAAATATTTTCATAACGGCAACGGTGCTTTTGCATGATATCATAAATATTAATGGCGCACTTTGCATTTTAGATTGCTCAAACTATAGTACAGCAACTTCATAGTAAAATTTTAAGGTTTTTTCCTGATTAAGCATCTTCAGTTTGTCATTTTATTATGACAAATAATGTAGTAAACTACTCCCATAAATATCAATCTATGGTTCCCTATACTTTTTGAAAAATTAAATAAAGTAGAAGAATATGACTGATTTCAAATCACTTTTGTATGTACTACCGTATGAGTATCGGTGTCACGCATAGAAAATCGTTGCCAAGTTGCACATTCCGAGAAAATATCAACGATGACGGCATTTTGACGCTTTTACAGAGTGCAGAATAATTGCACAAATTTGTTAGCATGCAACCAGAAATGTTGTAGAATATTTCTTTGAGATGAGATATAATTGCACACGAATTGACTTTGACTACAATAGGACCGTGTATAGGTTTTCAACTTACTTTTATAAGGTGCAGAATAAGGACATAACAGGCACGTAAATGGGCTTTCATATAGTGTGTGAGAATATACGAACTGTTAATTCTCTTTTATAGGACGTAGAATAATTATATAAATTGCATTCAAATGAATGTTGCTTAGTCTGTAAACGTATATGTTTTTGTAAATGCCAGTATTGCAATGCGGTATAAGCACAAATTGCATAAAAATCAATGCCCTTTAGTATAGGACAGCAACTGAATTTCCAAACTATTCTTAAAAGATGTAGAGTAGTTACAAAGTTGCATGTAAATGGATGTACCTACATATGTGAATGCATATGACTTTGTAGAGTACTTTTTTGTGATGCAGTATATTTACACAAATTGCATGCAAATGGGCGTTCTTTACTATGGGACCGTATATGAATTTCCAATCTACTTTTAGAAAATGCAGCATAATTACATAAGTTGCATGCGAATAGACGTTCGTTGGTATGGGACCAGATATGAATTCTTAAACTGCTTTTAAAAGATGTAGCATACTTACATAAAATGCATGCAAATGGGCGTTCGTTAGTATGGCATTGCATATGAGTTTTCAAGTGACCTTTGTAAGCTGAAGAATAAGTACACAAAAGGCATATAAATAGACGTTCCTTAGTATGGAAGCGCATGTGAATTTCCAAGCTACTTTTACAAGATCCAGTATAATTACATAAATTGCATGCGAATGGACGTTCATAAGTATGTGATTGCATGTGTCTGTGTAGAGTACTTTTTGTGCTGCGGTATAATCACACAAATTGCAAGCAAATGGACGTTCATTAGTATGGGACCGCATATGAATTTTCAAGTGACTTTTACAAGATGCAGCATAAATACAAAAATTGCAAGCAAATGAGCGTTCGTAAGTGTGTGACTGCATATGACTTTGTAGAGTACTTTTTCGTGGTGCAGTATAATCACACAAATTGCATGCAAATGGACGTTCGTTAGTATAAGACTGCATATGGATTCTCAAGTTACTTTTACATAATGCCGCATAATTACATAAATTACATGTGAATGGACGTTCGTTGGTATGAGACCGCATATGAATTTTCAAGTTACTTTTACAAGATGCAGAATAAGTACACAAAACGCATACAAATGGCCGTTCCTTGGTATGGGACCACATATGAATTTTCAAGCTACTTTTGAAAGATGTAGTATAATCACACAAATTGCATGCGAATGAATGTTCGGTAGTATGCGATCTCATATGAATTTTTAGGTTGCTTTTGGAAGATGCAGCATAATTACACAAATTACATGCGAATGGACGTTCGTTAGTATGTTCCTTAGTGTAGGAGCGCATATGAATTTCAAAACTACTTTTACAAGATGCAGTATAATTACATAAATTGCATGCGAATGGACGTACATAAGAATGTGATTGCATGTGTCTTTGTAGAGTACTTTTTTGTGATGCGGTATAATCACACAAATTGCAAGCAAATGAACGTTCATTAGTATGGGACCACATATGAATTTTCAAGCGACTTTTACAAGATGCAGCATAAATACAAAGATTGCAAGCAAATGGACGTTCGTAGGTATGTGACTGCAAATGGCTTTGTAGAGTACTTTTGTGTGATGCAGTATAATCACACAAATTGCATGCAAATGGACGTTCGTTAGTATGGGACTGCATATGAGTTCGCAAGTTACTTTTACATAATGCAGCATAATTACATAAATTACATGCGAATGGTCGTTCGTTAGTATGGGACCGCGTATGAATTTCCAAGCTACTTTTAAAAGATGTAGTATAATTACACACATTGCATGCGAATGGATGTTCGTTAGTATGGGAGCGCATATGAGTTTTTAAGTTGCTTTTATAAGATGCAGCATAATTACATACATTGCAGGCAAATGGACGTTCGTTAGTATGGGACCGCATATGGATTATCTACTCGCTTTGAAAAGATGCAGAATAAGCACATAAGATGCAAGCAAATGGACGCTGGTTAGTATGTGTAGACATATCCTCGCGCTATTACGAGGTGCAGAATAAATAGTTATACTACAAGCCACAGGAGTTCTTTAGTGCTAGACCGTATAATGTAATTGTAAAATTATTTTGGTAGTACAAAAATCACATAATGGGCACTTTAGAATTGAGACCACTTTCGTGAAGCACAATAATCACCTAAGTTGCTCGTTTATCCCAAATGCATATTCCAATAATCTTCCACTTTTTCGTCGACTTGGTTTAAAGTTCATAAGCGTATTTTTGTTTAATTTCACATTCTCTATTATTAATACAATAGGTTCTACAGGACACTTTTTGCTCTAAAATTAGCTATCGATCGTGTTGTTTACGTGAACTAGTTAAACGGACTAAATACAAAATTTATTTGTATAGTTATCTAAACTATTTTAATCTTAAGCCCAATTCACACTTATGCATTTTACTGCTGCAACTAAAATTGCATGAATCCCCTTGCCTTGCAGTAGAAATTGCAGTATATTAAGTTGCATGAGTATTCCCATATGTGCATCTGCATTTTCCATTGACATTTGAGATCCTGGACCTAAACCTCAAAATTCGTTTGTGAATAAGTGTTGTATATGTATTTAAAATGAATCAAGCTAAAAGATCACTATAACTATCAATAATAAAAGCAGCAGGATTATTGTTATTAAGAAATAACACTGCAAGATCATGGTGGGAAAACTTTGGATAGCCCGAAGAAAAACAGAAGCAATTTAATTACCCTGGAGCAATATGAATTACGCGTTAATGATCACCGAGCTATAAAAATTTTTTGAGAATGGATGAATAAATATTTAATATGCTTCGTGAAAAGGTAGGAAACGATATTGAAAAAAGTGATACCTATTTTCGAGAAGCAATAACGCCAAGAGATAAATTGACAATAACATTGCGATTTTTAGCAACTGGCGATGTATATGAAAGTTTGTCATATGCTATTCGTATAGGGTATTCCACAATTGCAACATTTATCCCCGAAGTCTGCAAAGCTATCTACGATAATCTTAGAGAAGAATATTTGGTTATACCAAAAACAGCAGCAGAATGGTTAAACGTAGCAGAAGTTTTTAATGGTAGATGGAATTTTTCTAATACATTGGATGCAATTGATGGGAAACATATGTTTTTAAGCTCCAAGATCTGCAGGATCACTCTTTTATAGCTATAAAGGATCTTATAGCATTGTTTTGCTTGCTGTCGTTGATGCTGAACATAAATTTGTATATGCAGATGTAGGCACAAACGGCCGCATTTCTGATGGTGGAGTTTTAAAAAAAAGCAATTTGTTCAAAGTCATAAACACAAATAAAGTCAATATTCCAGAAGATAGGCCGCTTCCAGGAAGGAACATTCCGGTACCATTTGTGTTTGTTAGTGATGCAGCCTTTCCATTACGCACACATATAATGAAACCATATTCACTGCGAAACATGAATCAATGGCAACGAATTTATAACTATAGAATTTCACGGGCACGCAGAGATGTAGAACATGCTTTTGGGATTCTATCAAATAGACTCCGAATTTTATTAACAATAAATAATAAATCTACCACCAGCAAAGGTACAGACTACAACGTTGGCATGTTGCGTTTTGAACAATTTTTTAAAGCTTAATAGTGAAAATTATTTTTCAATGGAATTTGATCGCAGACATACTTTTGTTTATGGGCTGATTAGACAAACTGGAAATAGACCTGTAGTTAAAAGTCTACATGCTAGAAATGAATTTGCATAGTATGTGAATGGAATTGGAGCTGTGCCATGGCCAAACAATGTAGTTTAAGTGTATTAATAAATTAATGTTTTTATATTTTTTTATTTAAAATTAAACACAATAACACAAACTATTACAATAAAAAATTAACACATTATAGTTGTTTTAACTGTCTTCATCCTTCTCTTGTGCATCCATAATTATATTTAGTATTTGACGTTTTACACGGCGAATAATAGCAGTGTTATTAATTTGCCTCATTTCCATTTCAACCGTTTCACCGAAAATTGCTAAAGAATTTTTATTTATATTTTCCAATTGCTGTAACTTTTGTGTAGCTGTTAAAATCAATCCAATTACGCTAGCAGTTTGGTTGGTGGTTTTTCTTGTCTTGTTAGCGCCTACATTTAAAATAGCCCTACTCAGGTCAGTTACATTACCATCTAACACTACACTATCTTCTACTGGATTCTTACAGGATTACTTTTTTGTAAGAACGATAGTTCTTCAAAACACCACCGCTTTGTAATACGATGTCATCAGAACCAGCACCACTTCGTTAACTGAATGTTATTTTGCCTAGCTCTTTTAAAAACTGAGTCCTCAACACATGGAGTTTTGTTCTAAAATCTTCAATATCTAAGCACTGATTTGCTACGAAAGGGCTTGCTTGAATTAGTGAATTTTTAATATTTTCTAAAAAGTTTAATCTAGCAATTTTATTTTTGTAACTTACATTTTCCACATCGTACAAATTTGGATGCTCTTGGTATACGGTAATTAAATTTAAGGTTGTGTCTCAATGCCAAATAAATTTTGATTTATTCATTATTCTAACTAATGAGCACTTGTACAATTACAAAATTATTGAGCTTATAACTATAATCTATCTTCAGGGGATAGAATAATGTATACTGTAGTGATCCGTGGTGTTTCTAAGTCGATTCTCATTGGTTGATAATTATTGCAAATATTGTAGTGTACATTTCGTTATTTGAAAGTATTTGTTAGAATAGTGCAGCTACCTCTTGCAGGTTTCTGAACGTATTCCGTGACGTCAAAATTTACGTTATAAGAGACGTATGTGTAGGAACGATCGATCTAGTCGACAAGGTTAAATGACTTTTCCGCAAATCGTTCGGAAATTTTGACATTTTTGATAAAATTTCTTAAAGGAAAGTTAAATATTTCCGTGTTTAGTCGTTGCCTAGCAACGACAAATCACTGTAAGGAAATATTCATTACTGTACTGTACAGAAATAATATGTGTATACACATGGACTACAAAAATGACTGAGAACATGCTTTCATGTTAAGTTCTATTTAAACAATCTTAACACATTATGTAAATATAACAAACAACTAACTTCAGAATGTATTTGATTCTGAAGTAAGTTGTGTGTGATATCTTCAGGTATTTTACAATTAGTACAATTATGGAATTTGTATTGTTACCTTTTTTAACACTTTCCATCCAAAATTACAGTTTACCATTGAAAATGAAATACAAGGAAAGATTCCATTTTAGACACATTAGTTATCAGATCAGATTCTAATACTTTGATGTTTGATTGCTACAATAAACCAACAAACTCCGGCAGATACATCAATTTTAATTCGAACTATTCAATGCATCATAAAATTAATACTGTTTTGAATCTAAAAACTCGAATTGAAAGAATTTCTGATCCCTCTTTTTACACTAAGAATCTTAAAGAATTAGAACTTACCTTATTAAATAATGACTTGTAAATACTCCCTGTATGTTTGTTGTGGTTTGTTTAGCATTCTTCTTAATCTTCTTTGGGAATGAAACCACTCATAGTTTTTAAAATCTATTTTATTTACGTTTCGATCCATGACCTAGGATCGTTGTCAAAATAATAAAAACTTCAAGTTTGACGTTTATGACATAAATTGAAGGTTACTTTGATTTATTGATGTTTGAAATATTTGGTTTGAGTACACTAAGCAAAAATTTTTAAAGTTTAAAAGAATGATTGCCTTCAATTTGTGTTGCGACCTGGGATCGACTTTCCTATGGTAGCCAATACGCTTGACGTGAAATCAGCTGATTAATTTTATTGGTGAATTTTATATAAATTCAATAATTTGGGAAACATTTTTAACATGTTTCTATTTATACAATTGAGAGATTTCTGATTTTATGTCTTATTTTACCGAGATTCAGTGAAGGGGTTAAGCAACCTGTGGCTACCAAGATCCCCAACATTTATAATTTGCCGAAATAATGGTTTTCTAGTTAATATGCTTATTGTTATGTAATTAGTTATTGTATGTATAAATAGAAATCATGTATGTAGGCTGTATTTCATGTTAATATCGCAAGGAAAACCCAGGAAAAACTTGCAATGCTACCTAGATATTGTGGGCATTTGATCTTCATTTGTTATTTCTTTTGTTATTTCTTTTAGTAATGGAATCCATTGTTTACTGAAAGTCACGGATTCGTTTGCAACGCAGTTATTTTTATGTAGGGTTATATAGGCAGCTTCTTTGATTTTGCGTTTTTGGTGGTTTTTTTCTTTGGCGATAATTTTTGCATCTTCCCATTTTATTTTATGACTGGAGTCCCATGCATGTTGGCAAATCATTAATTTTTCAAATTTTCTATTTTTTATATATGATTTATGTTGTCTTAATCGAACTTCAAATGGTCTGGAAGTTTCTCCTATATAAAACTTATTACATTCGCACGGTATTTTGTAGATACAGTTTTTTGAATTTTGTATTGCGTTTTTAGGTTTTGTTTTTGTTAATTGTGCTGTTAGTGTATTGTTAGTTCTAAATACTGTTTTAATTCTAAATTTGTTTCCTATTCTTTGAATTTTTTCGGAGAATCCTTTTATGTATGGTATTGAGAGCATTTTGTGGTGTGTATCGTTGTTTTTGTTTTCTTTTTCTTTATTTTTAGGGTTTTTATTCATTTCTTTCTCTATTAAATGTTTCCCAAATTATTGAATTTATATAAAATTCACCAATAAAAATTAATCAGCTGATTTCACGTTAAGCGTATTGGCTACCATAGGAAAGTCGATCCCAGGTCGCAACACAAATTGAAGGCAATCATTCTTTTTAACTTTAAAAATTTTTGCTTAGTGTACTCAAACCAAATATTTCAAACATCAATAAATCAAAGTAACCTTCAATTTATGTCATAAACGTCAAACTTGAAGTTTTTATTATTTTGACAACGATCCTAGGTCATGGATCGAAACGTAAATAAAATAGATTTTAAAAACTATGAGTGGTTTCATTCCCAAAGAAGATTAAGAAGATTATTAAATAATGGTTATCCAAATTACTTGTTAAAAAAACTTCTTTTTTCTAACACACTAAGAACACCTAGAATTATAAATACACAATTGATTTATAAAAAACTACCTTTTATAGAAAAACTTACTCCTTTGCTTACTAAAATACTAAAACAACCTAATGTTATAATTACAAATGATTATGTCAAATCACTAAAAGGCTGTTTACAAAATTAAAAGATAAGACTGAGGTACCACTATGTAACAATGTAGTATATAAGATCAAATGCAGTTGCTTGCTCAGTTATGTGGGACAAACTAATCAGTGGTTACGCAATAGAATGACACAACATCGCAGTGACGCAAAACTTGGTAAAAACAATTGCGCCTTAGCTAGACATGTGTATGCCACCAAACACAATCCGGAGTATAACCAAGTTAAAATCATGGAAACTGAAGAAAATTATAAAAAAGCGCTTGTTCTTGGAATCCTTCCACATACTCAAAAAACACCAGCTCTATGAATAACAAACAAGATATGGAAAATTTAAGCATCGTATATTCTCGTTTTTATAATCAATAATATTACTGAACTTTTTATTTTTATCTTACAACATCTATGTTAGTCATGTGTCACCGATTATGCCAATTTATCAATCGAGATCTAGCAGTTTTTATCAGTTTATTGTGTACACTACTTTCAATTAAATGAAGTAGTGTCACTGTCATTAACTAAATAATTATATATTTATGAACAACAGTTAATGTAAGTTATCATGTTTGTAATTGAGTGACTACATCTTTTTTTTATTTTATAGACTTATGATTATGGCAAAATGTGTTGCCGAAACGTTAAGTAATAGAAAAAAATATTTTAAATTACTATTTATATATTTATATTATATATATATATATATATATATATATATATATATATATATATATATATAGGATGATGCCAAGTGTAGTAATAAAGTGTTAGTAACTGTATATAAATGAATATCAACGATGAAGTGCCAATACCTCCTATCTATAAAATAACAGATATCATACAAGAAGACAAAAACGTTTCACAATTTAATCGAATATCGTATTGTTTTAACTAGTGGTGTAGAATTACTTTCAAAAATTCACTTTTATGACTGTAGTACTGGCGCGGATTAACAAGGTCGTCTTTTTTACTTTTTGTGTAGTTAGGAGGTATTGTCTTTAACATAAGTTATCATTATAATACTATTGTAAGTTAGGAGATAATGATTTTTAAACAAAGTTAATAAAAAAACCAAAATTTATTTTCTTCACACAACAAAATTAATGAAAAACTTAAAAACTAAAACTTATAAGAAGTATGCATTTAGTTGAAAGGCAGATTGTCATAGTACATGTGACAGTCCGATGGAAGAACTGTCTTTGACTGTTGTAGATGATTAAATTTTGTGGAGGAAATAGGAAGTGGAGCATGACCTAAGCTTGTGTAGCTAACTTCTTCAGTAATCTTTTTAGCTCTTAAAGGCAAATCTTTCCAGTCTTCATCAACACCTGGTTTTACATTAATAGTTCCAGTATCAGGATTGTACTTTATGACCCGAATGTCAACAACTGTTGGATCTCCTGCTTTACGACCCGGCCTTAGACTTGAATATCGCCAAGTTGTGGAATTGGCATAATCTTTGACAAAACTATAATCAACATCTATAACTTCATAAGGAAACTGATGTTTACAAGCTTCTTTGGTAGCAGAAATGTAATCACTTAGCAAGTGAATTGATCTGTTTTTCAGCCGCCTCTCTATTGCACTGTGGACCGAGTCACACTCCATTTGAGTGTGGTCCGGTTCCAGAAATTTTGCACCACGCTTGCATTATATCGTATACAAAAGTTAAGCAACGCATTGCTTAAGATATTATTTCGGTTTTGATACGTGCAACCGTCAGAATATATTACTATTGGTAGCTGTTTAGACAAACAATGTCGCTCTAAATAATTGATGAGAAACGTTGCGACAGTGCTTGCTGTTAAATCGGCAGCCATTTCAGCAAACCAGTAACAAGTAGTGTGATGGGTTGTTAAATTATACATCGTGAAATTGTGACACGTTAATTTTGTTTTGAAATATAAAGCACTTGCTGTCAAATACGGACAAACCTTTACAGCTTCCAAATCCATTGTAAGTAGAATAAACTCACCAGCTGCTCCTTTATTCTTTTTCTTGTCTTGCTCTGTCTTTGCGATTTATATGAGTTTAATAGTCGCTGTCATTTATATTTCCAGCTGAATGGCTAACACAAGCATGACACATGTCCTTTTTTAAAACATATATCGAGATATTTTTGTCGCAGACTGCCTTTTCAAATGTGAAAACGTCAGACCGCCGGCTCTTCATTTTCAGTACAGTATTTTTTGTAGGAATTATATAAATTTCTGATGAAATGAAAAAATGGTTCTAAAACAACTTTGTTGTATCTTTTCTGTTGTAATGCGAAGGCAGTTTCGGAATATTATCTAAAAAAGTGTGCAACGTCAGTAGTTTTCGTGCTATTTGTTGTCTAAGGTTTGAAGTCTCGATTTTGTATCTCTTTACATGGAACCGTACCGAAATTTGACTGCTTTACCCACGATTGCACAGTGAATGTTCCTAGGCAAAGTCTATTCAAAAACATAAATCTGCATACTTGCACCTTCTGAGTAGAAGAAGTGTTAAGCGGTAAAAAATAATGTAAAGTTCCTGAACGCCTTGATTCATTTTCGGAAGTTTTTCTAGCTACATTGCTGCGATTAACCAGGCCAGCTACATAAACTTTCCTTTGATCCCAATTTAGGGTATTCCAAAAATTGTCAAAAATTTTATTTTGCTACAATCCCTATTTATACTTTTCTGGCAAAATTTTGAAGTGCAAGGTTGTTCGAGTTGTCTAGAAGGTCTGTCTATGTCACGCTGCATTTTACTATCTCTTGGTTTTCTGTAACCCAAATATTCCTTTCCCTCCATTCTAAGCTTTTTATTCTTGTTTTTCTTCCATTCATTTGGGATTCTCAGCTTTCTGCGTTTTCTGCCCTCAGTCACATCTCCAAAATAAACAACTTGATGTGCTGTACCTTCTTCTTCATTTTCCTTTTCTTCTAGTACCTGATGGGCAAAAGTAGATGTATTGTTGTCGGATTCCTCAGAGGCAGATGGCAAAGGACGGTAAGAACTAGATGAAGTACCAGATTCAGTTACAGAATCGTAATCATTATTAGTTCTGTTTAGGGCTAATGTATGTTCTTCCCCAGCATCTTGTCTTAAAACTGTATTAGGAACTGTTCTATTTTTAGCCTTGAAACAGTTTTCTATATCAAATGTAATTGAAGACGGTACCAACGTTGTGCTTTTAAGCGTAGAACTACAGGAAATGATAAGATCTGTTAACAAACGAGAATCTTTTTTAATATGTGCAATTGTGTTTCGGAAATGGCACAAACTAAAGTAATATTACTTCCCTGCTTAATCATCTGGTATTTGAAGTTATTTTGTACAGACCAACTTCTTTTTATGTTGTATTATGCCATTGGTACTGAGGGTAGTTTTAGAAGTTGGTTCCAAATGAAAATGCGAATCAATTGTACCATTTTTGCTCAGCAATGTTGGGAGTTGTCTATGTTCAGAGCTGTTGTCTACAACTTTATCATACCTTTTAATTATTCCTTCCGTTATTGCTATATTCTGTGAAACTAATTATTTACATTAATTCAGGTGTATAAATAATTCGACAAATTAATTACTTTTGTTTTGCTTGTCTTTTTGCAATTCTTGTGGAACAGTCTAGATATACAATTGCTTTCCATTTTATTATTTAACGCACAGTCCAACATGCGGCGTGATCGTCCTTTAAAATGTTTTGGCAATTGAGACATTTTATCTGAAAAGAATACAATATTAAATTGAATAATATCATTCCATTAGCTCGTATCTGACGTAATTATTGTATTATGAAGACAATATTTTTAAAAATATCTTCTATCTACAGATTTGATAAACTAAAGTTGATTTTAAAATACAATTTACATTAATTACTTTCACTGAATCACATAACCTACCTTTAAATGTTGCTTGTATATCAACACACTTAACACACAGAAATTATTTAAAAATAACCAAGATGGAATACAAGCCAGCAATTATTAATCTGTTAAATTTTGTTTTAATCGAAGCGTACAACTACAATAATTTATTACATTGTATTCCTTCTATTCCAACAGACTGCCACCTCCAACATCAATAATGGGGGCATTCAAGGTCAAACAGGCGTGGATGTGCAGTTAGTTTACAAAAACATCTTGTTGTGTAGTCAGGTGGTTAATCTGTGGTCACTTGCTCCGAACTATCAGAAACCTTGATGTACATAGAAGGTATTGCTTTTAAAATTGCCCTGAATTTAAATGTTGGAGTTTAGGAGATATTCCTACTAAACTATTTTCTACCATTCTAATAACTTTATCACATAGCAGATATTTTCATTGCATGCCAAATTGTACTTTATGTATGGAGGCATAAAAAAGTAAAAATCGCAAAAAATGTTAGATAGGAGGTATAGGCACTTCATTGTCGATATCTAGAATTCCGCTTGAAAGGTTGGCAGTTATGTATGCTGTTGTCACCAATTCCTCTTGCCAATGGGAATATTTGTGTATCTTTCATTAAATATATTAGAATTTCAACCAACATGGGCAATATAGCATTTTATCCAGTTGTGATGTAATCCTAAAGTTAAAGCGAATGAACTATAGCTGCTGTTTACTGTAATAAATGCAAAAAGAGTTTTAATTCTAGCTGCTTTTCTCAAGTGAAGCATATTGAAGTATGTGAGAATAAGTATTGTTCTTACTGTTACGAGACATGGATTGTGGAGACACTTTGAAAATGAATGCTAATATAAGTTTATTTCGAGAAAATCAATTTCCAGAAAATATTAGTAATAAAGAAGTGGTTAATGCAATTAAGGAAATGCACCAAGCAGTTATCTACATGTCAAAACAATAACGTAAAGCATAATACTGAATTTAAGAAAATAATAAAAGAAAAGACTGCTGCCAAAAAATTAGGCGATTCCCTGCTGTAGTTAGTATGCGCTTGACTACTATGCTCAAAGTCCCGGGTTCGAATCCTGACACGGTCTGTTTGAAAAATGCTCGGTGAGCATTTTTCACAAAAATATGCCCTCGTTCGAACCAGAGGTAAAATGGAGGTCCCATGCGTGTGTTGTCACGCATGTTAAAGATCCCTACCTTGCTTGGAACAGCAAGGGTTCGGCAAAATCAAAAATTTTCCAGGTAAAAAAACTCGCTTCCTGGCCAATGTAATACCTTCGGGTGTAGCATTGGAAAAAATCAAAGGTAGTGCCAATAAAATGGTTTCTAATCTGAAATTGTTCTTGAGACTAAACTTAATGACTTTGAACAAAGGGGTTGCTTAGTGAATGTAGAATTAGATGGTGTTCCTGAAACTCAAAATGAAAATTTAACAGATGTTGTGTGTAGCACTGCACGTCTTACAAAACAAAAGTCAACTCAACGATATTGACATTTGCCATTAGTCACCTAAGAAATTAAACGGATATGCTCCAGGAGTAATTGTGCAATTTAAATAATGCATGGCTAGAAATGAATTCTTAAAGGATACATTATTAAGGCAAATGGACTCGATTTACCTAAGAACCTTCCAAAAAATCGCATTTATATTAAGGAAAATTTAACCCCTACAACCCATAAGGTCTACAATTAGGCAAGTAAATTAAGAACCGAAAAGACGTATAGATATATAGTCAAGATTACATATTTAAGAAAAGAAGAGGGGTCAACTTTTATCTGTATTAGAATGTAAAATTGTGTAATTATTCTAGTTGTACATAGCCAATAGTATATAATGAAAAATGTTTAAAGATCTCCTACGTGCATTAGTTAAAGATATTATAGAAACTCATATTGCGGGAGATAGTAAAAGTTATTTAGATATTTTAAAAACCAAAGAAACAAATGTTAATATATTTCATACTAACACTAGAAGTATTAGAAAACATTACAATGAAATGCAAGTTTTAACCCACATGTATAATATTTTGGATTTAATAGTAATAGAAGATACAACGGAGATAAAATAATTCCGTAAGGATATACGACTTGTCAAGTTCTTTATTTGAATAATAGCAAACCAATGAATTTTTACGTAATTGAAAATGCAACAGGCCCTCCTCATTTACAAAAATTTAATTTATGCATTTCACAAATAAATCATTTGAATATGCAGGATAAACTTGTAAAAAATTTAATCAAAGATTACGCGAGTGTTTTTGAACCGGGGTCAGGTTGTTTCAATAAAGGATTTATCATAATTAAATTAAAGTCACCGGATGTCACCCCCAAAATATTTTAAGGCGCGTTCTTTGCCGTTTGCAATTAAAAAGAAAGTGGAAAACGAATTAGAACGTTTAACCAATTCTGGTATTTTGAAATCAGTAGATTTTAGTAACTGGGAAACTACAGTTGTACCTGTTCTAAAGAGGGACGGTACGGTAAGGTTGTGTGGTGATTTTAAACTTACTCTTAGCCCTTTATAGTGAGATAGATCAATATCCTTTGCCCCGTATCACAGAACTGTTTTCAAAATTGCAAGGCGGTGAACTTTTTACTAAATTAGATATGTCGAATGCATATCAGCAAGTGTGTTTGGATGAAGAATCTAAACATTTAGTCACTATTTCTACACACAAGAGACTTAATAGATACAATAGAGCACCTTTTGGAGTAGCTAGTATTTCCGCTAAATTTCAAAAAACTATGAATTCGCTTTTAGAAGGCCTTGACGGAGTAGTCGTTTTCCTGGACGATATATTAGTTACTGGGAAAGACTATAAAGAACATTTACAACGCCTTACTAAGGTGTTAAACATCTTACAAGAAGCAGGTTAAAAAATTTTCTTTAAAAAATGCAAATTTTTTCAAACCATTATTTCATATTTAGGTTTTACTATTGACAAAATTACGGCAATCGCCAACGTGTCAACACCACAGAACGTAACACAATTAAAGTCTTTCATTGGATTAATTAATTATTACCGAAAATTTGTAACCAATTTATCTACTATTTTGTATCCATTATATAATTTACTACAAACAAATGTGTTTTATTTTTTGATGCTTTCCTTACTGCACGATTGTCGCTGCTCTAGTAGAAAGACTTACAATCGAACACTGAAGCGTCATGCACACATGCATCTCAGTTCTAGTTGCTCAATATTGTAGTTTAGGTAAATTAGTAAGAATATTTAATATTGGTAAGATATTATGCAGTCATCTTAGCCGCTTTAGAAGTGTGAAAAACCAAGCTGATAATATAACAAAACTTCTATGAATTTTTTATTTTAGTAATGTCAGAAACAGATTGTTATTATTCTTATATGACAGATGCGCACACTAGAATTAAAGTCTATTAGAGAGAGCGCATAGACAGTCTTAACAGTAACATTAAGTGTTTACATTTTACTGAAGCCATAACAAAATGCAACGTGGAATTGGTTATCACGTTGCAATAGTGCCTTTAAACAAATTAAACAATTATTAATTTCTACCCAATGTATTAGTGCATTTTAATCTCGAATTACCATTAAAATTACAAACTGATGCTTCAAACGTAGGCATTGGAGCGGTAATTAGCCATATAATGAGTGATGGGATTGAAAAACCCATCGCCTTTGCTTCACGTACTCTGTCGGATACAGAAAAAAATATTCCCAAATCGAAAAGGAGGGATTATCAATTGTTTTTGGTCTGGGTAAATTTAACCAGTATCTGTATGGTAAAGAGTTTGTATTAGTAACAGACGGTAAACCTTTGACTTCAATTTTTCAAAAAGGAATACCCCAATTTTCGGCAAATTGTTTGCGCCGTTGGGCTGTTATACTCTCAAATTACAATTACAAAATCGAGTTTGTTAAGTCTGAGAAAAACACGGCAGATTTCTTATCTCGATTACCGATTAATGATAATTTGCCATTTCAGAACAAAGTTGAATTAGATTTTGTTATTTTTTTTTTTCGAACAACAAAGATTTTCCATTGAATTTTGATATCATTAAAAAGGCAACGTCCACAGACACGATATTATGTAAAGTTTTAAATTATGTATGGTTTGGTTGACCTAGCAAGTCACCTACCATTCTGAAATCTTTTTACAAGATCAGGAACAAATTAAGTGTGGAATCAAATTGCTTAATGTGGAATAACCAGTTAGTTGTTCCTTAAAGTTTACACGAGGGGGTGTTAAACAAGTTATATTCCTCTCACTTGGGGGTTGTGAAAATGAAATCCTTAGCTCGACCTTACTTTTGGTGGCCTGGTCTAACTAAAGATATTGAGTTATTATCAAAAAAATGCAAAAATTGTATTATAAACAATAAAAACCCAGATAAAAGTAAATTATGTGTTTGGCCTTGGCCAACTGAAGTTTGGTTACGACTACACATTGACTTCATGGGTCCTTTTTTAAATAAGCAATTTCTAGTAGTTAAAGATGCACACTCAAAATTGATCAAGTTTTTCCAATGGCATCAATTACTGCAAAATTAACAATTGAAGTACTTCGCTCATTGTTCGCACGATTTGGCTTACCCCGCCAAGTTGTCACTGATAATCGGCCCACATTCTCATCACAAGAATTTAACAATTTTTTGCATTTTAATGACATCATTCATATTACGTCACCGCTTTTCATCCAAGTTCTAATGGTGCTGCGGAAAATGCAGTTAAAATCATTACAAACGCGCTTAAGTGTGCGTTGGGCAAGGGCTCATCTATTGATTTAAACAAATCTTTAAATAATTTCTTGTTCGATTTTATAAACACACTCCATTCTACGACTAAGTCAACTCCTGCACAGTTAATGTTTGGACTAGGTTTGAGAACAAAATTTGATTCTTTATTACCGCCTAAAAGCAAACATATTGAGACCGTTTTACGTTGTGTCCATGTTCAACAAACAAAGCAAATAAAAAATTTCAGAGGCAGGAGGTTTGTAGTTTTTGAAGTAGGTGAACATGTTGTAGTAGTGATGGGACTCGAGTCGCAAATTAATCGAGTGACTCGAGTGACAACCCTACTCATGTGAATCGAGTTAAGTGACTGTGCAACTCGAGTCGACTCGAAACTCGAGTCGACTTGAAACTCGAATCATCTCGGGCAACTCGAGTCAGCTCGCAACTCGAGTCCCTTTGTAACTCGAATCGATTTGCAACTAGATTATAATCGACTATCGAGTTGTAATCTTTTCAATTCTTAAGTTAGGTGGGTTTTCCACTCGACTCGAATTTTGAACACTCAAAGTTCGTAAATTTAGCGTGTTGCTCCAATTGATCTTCCTTCTGTGGTTTAGTTCGAATGAAAGTGAATCATATCTCGGAAAGATACAATTTTCCCTTTTCCTTTATCGATATTTTATATACAGAACGTTATTGTTATTTTTATTATTTTAGTCTGTGAGAAAGTGTGTAGAACTTAAGGGGTGTCCCGAATTCAAACGTGATGGAATCGATACTACTTCACTCACTAGCTGTGGCTGCACCTATACAAAGAAAATGTGTATTTATTTATTACAGATTACAGCGTTTTTTATAATAAAAAGATATTCCATATTTAATTTTATATACGTATAAAGCAATAAAAGACACGGCGCTGCCAGTCGGCATAGTAGTTACTCATCACGTTGTGACTGGGTTTTAGCGTTGATTGAATACTTCAATCAACGGTTTTAGTATTAATTTAAATCCGAGCGAATTTATATTTGAGTCACTCGAGTAAATAAATTCACTCGAATAAAAAATATTGACTCGAGTCCCATTACTAGGCTTTTTAACTCGAGTTCAATATCGAACCAAGTTTTAACTCGACTCGAATTGCTACTCGAGTCAAATAGAAATTACAATCGAGTTACTCGAGTACAAAAAATCGACTCGAGTCCCATCATTATGTTGTAGTAAGAAAATATCATATTTTAAACAAACCTACCTGGATCAAAGGTATTATACAAAAAAGAATAGGTAAATCTATCTTTATCGTCAGGATACCTCAGTTAGACAATATTACATGAAAGCGTCACTAAATCAAATAAAAATATTTCATTTAATTGCAAACAGCTTTGCCTAATAAAGTTGATAATAGTAATACAGAGGCAAACGCAGATATAATTGATTTAACTGACGAGAAGGACGTGTTTAGTAGACCTAAACGTGTCGTTAAACCTATTCAGCATTTACAATATTAAATTTAATAAGAAAAATATTATTTTTGTCTTTCTGGTTTTGGTCTCCCTTTCGATTTAATTTTGTTAATTTCCGTTTTGAAAGGGAAGGCTATGTAATTGTTGTAGTAATAGTGAGTAGTAAGGTCCGCTGCCATAAGAGGCACTCGTACATAGAAGAGTAGGGAGCGCGAGTCCAATACAGGCGGCTAGCAGTTCTTAGTAGTTAATCATGAAGTGTAGACGTAAGCTAATCACATGTACTAAATTATAAGTTATGACAATAAACAATACTAAATATAACATGGCGCTGTGACAAAACCGACAACAGCAAGCATAATTACAGTAATTAACACGCGTTCAACAATTTACTAAGAAAAATGGCGAGTAACGTACTACCCAGGTTAGAATTGAACAATGGTCAAGCTGCAGAACAATGGGCACAATGGAAAAAAAGCTTTAATATATATTTAATAGCGACGGAAGCCAATAAAAAAGAAGAAAAAATTCAAATCGCTCAGTTGCTACATTTTGCAGGTCTTGAAATCCAAAAAATTTACGCGACGTTTAAATTCGAAGAGGATGAAAAGGACAAATTAGAGCCAGTAATTGAAAAATTCGATAACCACTTCTCGCCTAGAAAGAATCTAACATTTTGCGATACAAGTTTTTACATCCAAGCAATCAAGTGAAATGACAATGGAACAATTCATCATTGATCTTAGACGACAAGCGGCAAGTTGCAAATTTGACAAATTAAATGATGATCTTATAAAACTTATGCTAATTTGTGGAACAAATAGTCAAGAAATAAGGCACCGATTACTGCAAGAAGATGAAGCGGATTTGGAAAAAGCAATCCAATTGTGTTCTATAATTGAGCAGTCTAAATCGCAGGCGGCAAGAATGGAAAAATTCGTTGCAAATAATCAGGTAAATGCTCAAATTGACAGGATTTCACCCAAACAAAGCTCCATGGGGGGCTGGCAGTCTGGTCCAGGTAGACAGCAGTCAAGCCAACAACGGCGATTTGGCGAGGACAACAAAGGAAGCGCGACATCACCTTTCCATGGACGAGCCAGATCACAATCACAAGGTAGGAGGTCGCAAATTAAAAATTGTAAGCGGTGTGGGCTCAATCACGCAATTAATAGATGTCCGGCATATAAAAAGGTTTGCGGTAAGTGTAAAAAATACAATCAGTTTGCAACAGTATGTAGAAGCGAGAAACAAATTAGTAGTTTAACTCAGGAAAATTATAATCAAGAAAATGTAGTTTTTATAGGCACCCTGAATGAAGGGACAGGTAATACAAATTGTAAAAGGGTTCTTGTAAATGATAAGGCTTGGCGGGTAGACTTAACAATAGGTGCAGTTAAGATGTCCTTTAAAATTGACACAGGTGCAATGGTAAACATTTTACCTGTAAAATACTTTATTCGTTTAAATATGCCTTTTGAACAATTAGTAGAGTCAAAGACCCTCTTGAAATCGTACACAGGTAACATTTTGTCACTTATAGGGGAATGTAGAATTGATTGCAAGTATAACAGTAGAGAGCTTGAAATTGCATTTTTTGTAGTTAATGATGACACTGAACCGATATTAGGGTTAGCAAGCTCAATAAGTCTGAAATTAATGAATTGTATAGAACCAGAAGCTCATTCTATTAAGAGTATTGATCACATTAATAATACTTTCAATTTAAATTATGAACAAATTATACAAATGTTTGGTGAGGTATTTTCAGGTATAGGTTGTATCAACCCACCTTATAAAATGAAAATTGATCCTAGCGCAGTTCCTTGTATCACGCCAATAAGAAAAGTCCCATTTGCACTGATGGACAAATTAAAAGACAATTTGGTAGAATTAGAAAAATTAAATATTATCGAAAAAATAAACGGCGCTAGCGAGTGGGTACTTCCACTAGTATTAATAAGAAAAGAAAATGGCACATTAAGAATTTGTTTAGACCCCTTGCAATTAAATAAAGTACTCAAACGAGAACATTGCAAACTATTAACGTTAGAGGAAATAACGGCGAAATTACATGGGGCACGCATATTTTCTAAATTAGATGCAAGTCAAGCATTCTATCAGATACCGTTAGACGACGAAAGTAGTGAACTTTGTACAGTAGGTACACCCTATGGTCGCTATCGTTTTTTTCGATTACCGTATGGAATTAAAAGCGGCCCGGAAGTGTTCAATGAAAGGTTCGGGGAAATATTTGAGATGAGTAATGTAGCAGTGTATATAGATGATGTAATTATATGGGGAAAGACAAAAGAAGAACACGATAAAGCACTAATAGAAGTATAAAAAAGGGCAAAAGAACGTAATATTAAATTCAATTCAAAAAATGTATCTTAGGTGTTTTGAAAGTTAAATTTATGGGGCATTATTTAAGCAGTGAAGGTATAGGATTAGATCCTGAAAGGTTAAAAGCCATACAAGAATTCCAGGAACCCAAGGACAAGAAAGACGTTCAGAGGCTGTTAGGTATTATAAACTATATGAGTAAGTATGTTGAAAATTTCTCAGAAGAAACGAAAGCTTTACGTGAACTCTTGAGGAAGGATGTTTATTTTGTATGGTCAGATCAACATAAAGCTGCATTTGAAAAACTTAAATAAATTTTAACAAATAGTCCAGTACTCAGGTATTTCGACCATTCCAAAGAAATAACTATATCTGTAGATGCAAGTCAGAATGGTTTAGGGGCATGCATGTTACAGGAAAATATACCTGTTTCATACGCATCAAAAGCTCTAACGGAATCCCAGGTACAACAACCCCAAATCACAAAAGAGCTATTAGCGATTTATTTTGGGTTAACTAAATATCATGATTACGTATTTGCAAGGTCAGTGATCGTTGAAACTGATCACAAGCCTTTGATAACATTAATTAATAAACCGTTAAATAAAGCACCAGCTCGTTTACAGCGCATAATATTATTTTTACAGAGGTACAACTTTAATCTTAAATACAAAAGAGGCAAAGATCTCGTTATAGCGGATGCATTATCGCGAGCTTGTTCTAAAGACACCGCGAGTAATGATTTAGATTTAAAAGATTAAATTTGTGTAGTGGTTGAGGCTAATATTAGTGAAGAATATTTAAATAAAATTAAATCGGCAAGTAATGCTGATCCAGAATTACATCAATTACGAATGGTAATCGATAAAGGCTGGCCAAAAAATAATAAATTATTAAAAAATTGTGTTACGCCATATCTTAAATATAAAAGCGAATTAATAATTGAAAATGAGATCATTTATAAAAATAACAGTTGTGTAATTCCACTAAGTCTGAGGAAAACAATACTAGAGAAAATTCATTACAGTCACTTAGGATATACTAAATGTGTAAAGCTAGCACTAGAATCAGTATTTTGGCCAACGATTCGCAACGAAATTAAATCAATGATTGAAAATTGTGTACTTTGCCAAAAATATGCAAATTTCACAACCAGCAGAACCGTTACAACCGCACGAAATACACTCAATCCCGTGGTATAAAATTGGTTGCGATATATACGAACTTAGAGGAAAATATTATGTAATAGTGGTAGATTATTATTTTAAATTTGTCGAAATTGAAAAATTAAATAATATAACTAGTAAGATTATAATTAACACATTCAAAACCATTTTTGCAAGATTTGGAGTTCCCAAATACTTGATTAGTGACGGAGGAACTCAGTTTACCTCCAAAGAATTTCAAGATTTTGCAGATGAATGGCAATTTCAACATAGAGTAAGTTCACCGACCCATAGTCAGTCTAATGGAATGAGTAAAAGGCACATACAAACAATTAAAAAAATGATGAAAAAGGTTATTGAAGATGGTAGAGATTTAAATCTTGCACTTCTACAATACCGAAATACGCCTATTTTGAAAATAACTCACCAAATGAAATATTAATGTCCAGAGCTACTCGTAACCCTTTGCTTCCCACAGCAACCAAAAAATTTAAATCACACTTAGTTAACACGGCTCAGTATAACAGTCACATTAAAATTTATCAAAACAAGCAAATAGAAAATTATAATGAAAAAAGGGGGCGAAAGAATTGTCAATATTAAAACCAAATACAAACGTGTGGGTACAATTAAAACCTCAATCAATCTGGCAATCAGGTAAAATTTTAAAGAAGCTTGGTAAACGTAGATATAAGGTTTCTGTAAATAATGGAATTTATATAAGAAATAGGAAATTTTTAAGACCATCTGCAATAAAAGACGACCAACACCTCAATATTCCGAAAACGGTGTCATGGTCAAAAGATCAAACTGTAAAAGAGAAAGAAGGTAGAGCAGATGCAAAAGCTTATTATAATAGTATAGATTTTCCTAAGTTAATTAATTATAGTGATAAGTTAGAACAAGATGTCATTGTAAATAATCAGCAGAGTAATGTAATGAGTGACACACCATCATGCTCTAAATTAGCACATAATGACGCAAGTGAAGTGGCGGCAGGTGAAAAGTGTAGTGCAACAGAGACTAACGCAAAGCGAGATTGCACGACAATTACTTCGCGTTACGGTCAAGTAATAGTTACTCCTTCAAGATGGCAACACTAAAATAAGGGTAGGATTAAGATTTATAAAAATTGTAAAATATTGCCTTCCGTTAAAAAAGGGAAGATGTTGTAGTAATAGTGAGTAGTAAGGTCCACTGCCATAAGAGGCACTCGTACATAGTAGTTACTTAGTAATTAATCATGAAGTGTAGACGTAAGCTAATCACATGTACTAAATTATAAGTTATGACAATAAACAATGCTAAATATAACAGTAATGTATCAATATGTAAAGTGTCTTACGGTTGATAACAGAACTTGTTATATTGTTAATATGCAAATAAATGGTTATCATATATACATTAAGCCAGTCGGTCTACACCTTTGGGTTTCACCATGTCAATACTTTGTAATAACAGTTTATAATAAGTGAGAACATTTATTTTATTATACAATTACAAAACTCAAGTTGATGTTTATTTCTATCAAGGACTTCACAGTAGAATAAGCAAAAATGATAGCGTTATTGTTTATGTTGTAACGTAAATATATTCTATAGCACTATGATCGTAAGAACCGCTTCAACATAAATATATTCTGTGGTATTTAATCCTTGTGTTTGATGTTATAAAATCTTAAAGGAACAATTCTATATGAAAGCGGGAATTCGTGTTCACTTAAAGAACTTAAATGTTTTGTACGGAGATATTTGGTATTTTTATAACTATCAGGAAACGTATTTATATGGAGTTTGGTAGGTTGTGTTGTCTATCTTTCAGGCGGATATTTCCTATACATTCGTTACAATCAGTACAGCGCGTGTGCATTCCGGTCACGGGATACGACACGCTGATGATGTGTCGCTAAAAGGGGCGGTCATTGTCCATATAGATGTAGTCGCGTTGGCATTCTTTTGCTTGTTAAAAGAAACAACATGAAAACACGCCATTCCTTAATGGTCGCGTTGAGATTTGTTAATGGTAAGCTCCCTTCAAACTAAATAAATTATAAAATATTTTTATCCCCTTTAGTGTATGACAGTACAGAATGAGTGAAATGATGGTTTAGAAGATAGATGTTGTAATTGAATCCAAGATTAGAGAGCAGTTCATTTGTCGAGGCGATTAATGTTTAGTAATAACCAGTTGAGAAGCAGATTTTTGGAACATGTGTGCTGGTAATCAATAATCAGATTTGGAAGCGACAAAACCTACAGGTATCAAATCTTTCTTTGTTCTATTTGTGAAGATTCGTAAATGCTCGAATAAATAAATTTCGAAGTCCGTTTGATCGAGTTAAATTTTGTATGCTTAGAGCAGCGTGAAAGAAAACAGTTAAAAATTAATACAGTAATAGTATTATAAATTTGCATAAAGTTACTTGTTAACAATGTGATAGTTCAGTCCACCTTTTTGCCTTTAAAATATTTATTTACTCATATTAAAATTTTTATAAGCCTCTAATACCAGATGTAAATGAAAAGTTGTTTGCTTAAGTTAAACACATGTGATTCGTTTTTAGTAGAAATAATGTTTGTAAAACATGTAAACCAGAACTCAGATCTGAAAGCTTGGTACTAAAACTTGTTTGATACATGATTATTAATTTAAAGATCTGTCATGTCAAAGACAGATATATCGAAACTTAATTTTATTTGTACAATTTATTATCACATTTAAAGAAACATTCAACAAAGAGAAACCATATTAAATTTCATTTTTAGACTCAAGTTTTTTATTCCATGCATATTTAGGTTTACTAAATTCTTAAAGTATATGAGTTTGTTAATCTGTAAAATTACACAAGGCTGAAGTAATTTAAAAAGGGCCCCTATTTGCTTCAAGTGGTTTGTTCTAGGTATTTATTCCTGATTTAAAAGCTTTGGTGTGTTAATCTTAATATTATCCACCTATAATTATTGACAGGTATTTTTATTGGGAAGCACAAACTGTGTTTTCCTAATAAAGAATTTGTTGTGTATTTTGTTCCAGGTTCATCGAGATCGGAGAGGTTGTAAGTATGTTCCAGAGATTTCCAGATACATCAGTTTTGTAAGTTGTAAGTTTTAAGTGCATTTATATCCCGTGAGTTTCTGTATCTTCTCATAGGAGTATTGAATCTTTAGTGTAACCGTTCATACAGATACAGTGGCGCTCAACCCATTTTCCTTTTGTTAGTTTATCGTAGAGTTTAGACCATCACCACACCCTTTTCTCATTGCTCACCCTTGGGGTAATTCCCAGACTTAGCCGCGAATAGTTAAAGCTTCACTTTATCCATCAAAGAGAAGCGAAAATATTGTTACACTAGCGCAACCAACGTGAGGCTCGATGGTCGTTCGTTTAAAAAGGGTTTGCTCGATTAGTAACAAGTTGTTACAACATCGTTTAACTATTGGCTTGTGGTAAACTCAAAATAGTTTGGTAAAATTTTTTTTAGTACTCATGTCGTGTCTGGAACCTCAAAGTTTATTTGATAATTGTCTAAATGTTGTAGCAGGTATAAATTTATATTAAAGTAAAATTTTCATTATTTCTGAGTTGAACTTGTTAAAATACTTTTAAGTTGACATAACAATTTTTTTTGAAAATGGCAGAAACATTTCAAATTGTGCATTTACTCAAGGAAGAGCTTGAATATGAATTAAGAATTCGTGGAATAGAAAGTGTCAGGCCTGTAGTAGAAAAGAGGAAAATCTTAGGTAGATTGTTAGCTAAGGAAGTAGGGAAACCTGATTGTTTGGTTGATCTGTCAGTATACAAAGTAGAATTCGATGACGAGTATAAAGAAATAAACGCTACCATAGAGTCGATAAAACATTTGGTGTTAGAATTCGAAGGAGATTCTGGAGATTCTATTTTTAAAAGAGTACTTTAAAGGCTTGTTCATGTATCAGGTCGAGTTAAACGTTTAAGGCTTTCGTCTGACAAGTCAAAGGAAACAGAATTATCGAAAAAAGAATTATTAGCCACTATTCTTACTGTTGAGGCCGAATTGTATGAAAAAGTGAAGGCAAGTACAACATTACACAGCTCAGGTGATGCAAGTCACACAACTCCACTAGTAGTAGCTGCACCAGTACAAACTCTTTCATATCTTCCTCCACCAATCCCTATTAGTACTTGGTCAGTTAAATTTTCAGGAGATCCCAAACAGTTGTATTCATTTTTAGACAGGGTAAAGGAGTTGGCTCAATCACGTAAAGTATCGAGTAGAGATTTGTTTGAGTCATCAGTCGAATTATTCGTTGGGAATGCTTTAGTGTGGTTTAGGAGTGTAAGAGATTCCTTAAAAGATTGGGAATCCCTAGTAAATTGGTTGAAAGAAGATTTCTTGCCAGCCCATTCAGAAGATGAGATCTGGGAAACTATAAAGAATCGTCGTCAAAGGAGAGATGAACCAATTGTTTTATTCGTAGCTCATGTCGAAAGTTTATTTAGTCGATTACCGAATGCTCCAGCGGAGATTACAAAGTTAGGATACTTCGAAAAAATTTACTGCCAGAATTTATTTCACAACTTGCTATTTCTGATATTGAAGATATGCCTACGTTAATAAAATTATGTAAAAATTAGAGGAGGCCATGTTGTTAAAACAGAAATCAGTTTCTATTCAGTCGAGTAATTTATCTAACTTTCGCAACAACGCTAAGTTACCAGTAAGAGATAGACGACAGGTTTATGTAAAAGATTTTTCTACGTCGGGAAGTCGTGTGGATGCTCAGAAGACATCTGCTCCACAAGTTCAAATTATAGGTAATGATAAGTCTTTACCAGTACCTGTTTCTGTTAGTTCTACGGGTTCACCAAAAATTATCCCCGGATGTTGGAATTGTTCGAGGCGTGGTCATTCATTTCGGTATTGTAGATTCCCTAAAAGAATTTTTTGTTTTGGTTGCGGTCATAGAGGAGTTACTCGTGATACGTGCCCATCGTGTTCAAAAAACGAATGAGGAGATGGATGTTGCGCGGCCGACATTCCATTCCTTCTCAAAAGGCAGCAATTATGATTTGTGAGCAGGGGAATAGTGTTAGTAAAAAGGAGTGGTCAGATTGGTTAAGTGTAGTAAAAATTTTTTGTCATAATGAATCACAACCCAAGACTGACTCTTTATTTATTGAAAAATCTGGTGATAATCGACCATATGTGATGGTTAAATTGTTCGGTATTGATGTCACTGGTCTTTTAGATTCAGGATGTACTACATCGGTGGTAGGGTCCCTCGCTATTCCTTTAATTGATAAATTAAATTTAAAAATTTTTAAGTCAGAAAAGAAGGGTATATTTACGGCAGATGGGGCAGTGAAACCAGTAGAAGGAATCGTGGATTTGCCCATTTCAATAGGAAAGCAATGTCGCATCCTCAGTGCTTTAGTTGTGTCTTCTTTACCTCATGCTTTCATATTCGGTAGCGATTTTGCCAAGTTATTCGGATTGATAGTTGACTTTAGAAACAATTCGTGGCATGTACAAAGCGATAGTGAGAATATTATTCCGTATGTAGGCCCATCATCAGTCCCATTGAAATACAGTGATTGTCTACTCCATTTAGATGATTTGTCAGTAGATCAGCGGTCTCGGGCACAAGCTGCTATCGATTCATTTCAAGAAATTTCTAGTGTTGATAAATTAGGACGAACAAATATGATAGAGATGAATATTGATACGGGAGATGCAAAACCTTTCAGAAAAAGACCTTATGTTATGTCCCCCTATATTAGTAAAGAGTTAGATAAGGAACTGAATGAAATGATTCGCTTAAAAGTCGTGGAACCGTGTCAAAGTCCGTGGAATTCACCCGTGTTATTGGTCAAGAAGAAGGATAGTAAGGAATATAGATTTTGTTTTGATGGTAGGGCACTAAACGATGTTACAGTTCATGACAGTTACCCTCTTCCAAATATCGATAGAATACTAGGGATGTTGCGTAATGCAAATTATATTTCCAGTCTTGATTTGCGTAAATCATTTTGGCAGGTACCTCTTAGTGAATCGTCGAAAGATAAAACAGCGTTTAGCGTTATTTCACGAGGGCAATATAGATTTGTGACGATGCCGTTCGGTTTAAAAAATGCTGCACAGACTCAACAACGTTTAGTTGATGCAATTTTTGGTCCAAAATTCGAACCATACGTTTTTTGTTACCTGGATGATATAATCTTGTGTTCGTCGACGTTTGAAGAGCACTTGAAGTTGTTATATGAGGTCAAGGAACGTGTTAGAGAGGCAAATCTAACCTTGAATCTAGAAAAGTGCGAATTTTTAGGAGATCACTCAAGTTTCTTGGTTACATCGTAGGGTCAAATTCTCTGAGAACAGATCCAGATAAGGTATCGGCCATGGTCAATTTCCCACGTCCAAAGAACACCACAGAGGTCAAAAGATTTCTCGGAATGTGTAGTTGGTATCGTCGTTTTATAAAGGATTTCTCATCTTTAGTTTCGCCAATTAATGACCTTATCAAGAAGAGAAAGAAAGGTCAAACCGTTACTTGGACTCCTGAAGCAGAGCGTTCATTTGTGTCGATTAAAGAAGCTTTAGTGTCTGCTCCACTCTTGACGCAGCCAGGTTATTCCGCGCCGTTTGTTGTTGAATGTGATGCCAGTAATACCGGTCTCGGAGCTGTGTTAATCCAGAACATTAATGGAGAAGAACGTGTGATATCGTACGCCAGCAAAACCCTCAATCGTGCTGAGCGAAATTACTCAACAACAGAGAAAGAATGTCTTGCAGTAATCTTTGCCATTGAAAAATTCCGTCCATGGGTAGAAGGAGTTCGTTTTACAGTTGTTACAGACCACTTTTCGTTGCTTTGGCTAAGTAATTTGCAGAACCCTACAGGAAAACTTGCTAGGTGGGCAGTAAGGTTGAGACAGCATTCGTTTGATTTAGTACACAGGAAAGGAAAGTTTAACGTAGTTCCTGACTGCCTTAGTCGTGCAACTCCGGAAGAAAAATATATCATAAATTTAATAGAGGTCAAGCTTGATAACTTAGAAAATTGGTATGTGTCGTTACGAGATAAGATTTTGATGTCACCTGAGAAATACCCTCAATGGAAAGTTGAGAATGAGTTTGTTTTTAAGTTTATTCCATCGAATTTGCCTTTAACATCTAACATCGTAGAGTGGAAATATTTAGTTCCGAAAGCCCAACGGGAAGAAGTTATCAGATCGTGTCATGATCCCTCAGTTGCGGGACATTTTGGATTTTCGAAGACTATTGCCAGAGTTCAGGAAAATTATTATTGGCCAAAATGAGTTTAGATGTGCTGAAATTTTGTCGTGCATGTTTAGTGTGTGGTGCACAAAATCTTCTAACGCAGGTCCTTTAGGTCTAATGGGAAAAGAGAAAGAAGCTAAATTTCCATTTCAGATAATTGCATTGGATCTTATGGGTCCATTCCCTCGCTCGAAATTAGGATTTAAATGGCTTTTGGTAGTCGGAGATTGGTTTTCGAAATACACAATTTTACATCCTTTACGCAGTGCAAAGTCACATGTTATAGAACAGTTTATGGAACAAAAGTTTTCTTAGTGTTTGAGTGCCACAATTTATTATTTGCGATAATGGTTCAAATTTAGCTGGTCGAATTTTTAAGTCGTTATGTAACAGGTTTGAGATTCAGAAAATATGGTAATAATGCTGTTTATGCGCCGCAGTGTAATTTTGTCGAGAGGATTAATAGAACGGTAGGGACAGCTATCCGATCTTATCTTGAAGAACATGATACATGGGATGCTGAGTTAGCGCAGATTCAATTTGCTATTAATTCTGCTAAACATGAGTCGACGGGTTATACGCCGAATTTTTTAGTTTTTGGCCGACACATCCCTATCACTGGTAAGTTTTATGGTAGTGGATTTACTCCCGAAAGTGATATCGAAATCATTCCTGGTAGTCGCCCATTATATACTTCTGATCGACAAGGTATTTTTAAGGTATTTGAAGATGTCCGAACGAAACTGCATTTAGCTTATGAACGTTCGAGTAATCAATATAATTTAAGGAGGAGAAATATTTCTTTTGAGGTTGGTAATAAAGTATGGAGGTCCAATAAAGTATTGTCGAGTGCGAGTAATAAATTTTCTGCTAAACTTGCCCCAAAGTTTGTTTTAAGTATAGTTAAAAAGAAGTGTTCGAGTGTGGTATATGATTTGGTTAATTTGGATGGATCGAGAGCAGGTAGATGGCATATTAAAGATCTGAAACCTTATTCCGCCATCAGTCCAGACTATCCCCCAAAGGATTAATTCGTCGTTTATGATTTCTTTTGTCGAATAAGAGGTGGTCGATTGAAAGCTTTTCTGGTATCTTGTTGTTCATGGAAATCGCCAGTTATTTCAAGTACTTTTATTCATCAAGAAACGTGTTTTTGGATTATTCAATTTAAGTGGTTAGTTCAGATAAAATGTAATTTCGTCTGTGTTTTGCTTTGGTTCATAGTAGAGTTGCAGAAGTGTTGGTGATGTCATACATGTTAACAAATTATCAATTTAAATAGGTAGAGACAAGTGGATTGTCTGGTGTATGTAGTTATTATAGTTGTGGTGAGACCATGTAAATAGTTGTTGTTTCATTTTGTGAGTGTATTTAGTTTAAGTTAGGTGAATGATCGCTTAAGTGAGATTCGTTTTTGAGACGGTCACTTGAGTGCTGTTATGCTTGGAGTAAGCGAGATGCTTACATGGTAATTTTTGAGACGAGTTGTGTCGGAATGTTTGGTGCGGCCATTGTAGTGTAGAAAATTTTTGGAGCGTCCGGATAAAAGAAAATTGGTTAGAAGTGCTAACTATTTTTTGTAGAAACAGTAGCTAGTCAGTGATGCTACTTGGTTGTTGAATATTTTTGTCGAGAAGAAAATATTTTTGGATGATCGCTGATATCCATATAGTTGATGTGGGTTTTTCAATTTCGTCTAGTATTAGTGAGACTAAATCAAAGAAAAGTAATTTTTTGTAAATACAACATTCTTTTATGATTCCTGTGCTGGATTCCTTTTTTGATCAGCAGTAGTGGAAACATTTTCGTAAAGATATTGATATGTAAATACTTTGGAATGAGTTTTTCGATTTTGTGTTAATAATGCTAAAGTTATTGGTAGGGAAGAAAATTTGTTTGTTGTTTTACGGTGGTTTACGTCGAGGTTTTATTTGAGTTTTAGTTTGAGTTCCGCAAATTTAGTAGGCTTGTTCTTTGCTAGGTTGCAACTCGTGAGTATTTGACCTCAATATTTTGTCTTTTACCGATTATGTCTTTTTACCGATTATGTCTTACCTATTTTGGTTCCTAACGGATGTGTGGTACGCAGAGTTACCTACTCACTCGCTTGTTTGCACCCTATTTTATTATTAGTAAAGTCACTAGTAAGAAATTTTTTTTGAAATCAAGTTTCAAGTTTATTTTAGTTTGGTTGGATTTTTTATAATGGTATTTTTGGTACCCATTTTTTTGTTTAAGTAGTAGTTTCGTCTGTGCTTATAAAAAAAAAAACTTCTCGTTTAAGTATATGTTGGCATATGGTTAATCTCAAAGTTTTTTTCTCTTTTTTGTTCGGGGGCTGTGTAACGTAAATATATTCTATAGCACTATGATCGTAAGAACCGCTTCAACATAAATATATTCTGTGGTATTTAATCCTTGTGTTTGATGTTATAAAATCTTAAAGGAACAATTCTATATGAAAGCGGGAAGTCGTGTTCACTTAAAGAACTTAAATGTTTTGTACGGAGATATTTGGTATTTTTATAACTATCAGGAAACGTATTTATATGGAGTTTGGTAGGTTGTGTTGTCTATCTTTCAGGCGGATATTTCCTATACATTCGTTACAATCAGTACAGCACGTGTGCATACCGGTCACGGGATACGACACGCTGATGATGTGTCGCTAAAAGGGGCGGTCATTGTCCATATAGATGTAGTCGCGTTGGCATTCTTTTGCTTGTTAAAAGAAACAACATGAAAACACGCCATTCCTTAATGGTCGCGTTGAGATTTGTTAATGGTAAGCTCCCTTCAAACTAAATAAATTATAAAATATTTTTATCCCCTTTAGTGTATGACAGTACAGAATGAGTGAAATGATGGTTTAGAAGATAGATGTTGTAATTGAATCCAAGATTAGAGAGCAGTTCATTTGTCGAGGCGATTAATGTTTAGTAATAACCAGTTGAGAAGCAGATTTTTGGAACATGTTGGAAGCGACAAAACCTACAGGTATCAAATCTTTCTTTGTTCTATTTGTGAAGATTCGTAAATGCTCGAATAAATAAATTTCGAAGTCCGTTTGATCGAGTTAAATTTTGTATGCTTAGAGCAGCGTGAAAGAAAACAGTTAAAAATTAATACAGTAATAGTATTATAAATTTGCATAAAGTTACTTGTTAACAATGTGATAGTTCAGTCCACCTTTTTGCCTTTAAAATATTTATTTATTCATATTAAAATTTTTATAAGCCTCTAATACCAGATGTAAATGAAAAGTTGTTTGCTTAAGTTAAACACATGTGATTCGTTTTTAGTAGAAATAATGTTTGTAAAACATGTAAACCAGAACTCAGATCTGAAAGCTTGGTACTAAAACTTGTTTGATACATGATTATTAATTTAAAGATCTGTCATGTCAAAGACAGATATATCGAAACTTAATTTTATTTGTACAATTTATTATCACATTTAAAGAAACATTCAACAAAGAGAAACCATATTAAATTTCATTTTAGACTCAAGTTTTTATTCCATGCATATTTAGGTTTACTAAATTCTTAAAGTATATGAGTTTGTTAATCTGTAAAATTACACAAGGCTGAAGTAATTTAAAAAGGGCCCCTATTTGCTTCAAGTGGTTTGTTCTAGGTATTTATTCCTGATTTAAAAAGCTTTGGTGTGTTAATCTTAATATTATCCACCTATAATTATTGACAGGTATTTTTATTGGGAAGCACAAACTGTGTTTTCCTAATAAAGAATTTGTTGTGTATTTTGTTCCAGGTTCATCGAAATCGGAGAGGTTGTAAGTATGTTCCAGAGATTTCCAGATACATCAGTTTTGTAAGTTGTAAGTTTTAAGTGCATTTATATCCCGTGAGTTTCTGTATCTTCTCATAGGAGTATTGAATCTTTAGTGTAACCGTTCATACAGATACAGTGGCGCTCAACCCATTTTCCTTTTGTTAGTTTATCGTAGAGTTTAGACCATCACCACACCCTTTTCTCATTGCTCACCCTTGGGGTAATTCCCAGACTTAGCCGCGAATAGTTAAAGCTTCACTTTATCCATCAAAGAGAAGCGAAAATATTGTTTCAATGTCAAGGAATATATGCAACAAAAAGCAAATATTTATGTGTGAATAATATAAACATTATAAGAGTAGAACTCATGAAGTATGAAACTAAATTAGTGTTAAACGTGTTATATAGACCACAGAGTCTGTATCATTAGGTGTTTATCAGTAGCTCAAACGAGTACTTGGAATTAATCTGCATAGAACAAAATGAAATAGTAATTGGTGATATCAGCATAGATATAAACTTTAATACAAATTAAGTAAATAACTACCTAAATTTAATGGTTGAAAATGTTTTTGCCCTTATATTAATGATACAACTAAATCTGAAGTAGAAGGAAATTCTTGTATAGATCACATTTTTGTTAAAACTAGCTACCATTCTATTAATTTTACTCCAAAAATTTTACAAAGTAAGAATAAGGACCATTATCCTGTAATCCTGGGCTGTAACTTAAAACCACAACAAATGTGTACACAACGTTCTAATAATAAATTAAAGGGAAAAAGTAAAGTAAAGTAAACAAGTGCTTGCAAAGTGAAACCTGGAGTGATTTATAGGATATCCCAGTTACTCAAACATGCCGAATTTTTGTTGTAAAATTACAAAATGCTACAAATACTGCCAGCATAATCATTAAACCAAGGGTAAAAAAGGAATGGATACCCAGGGAAATAGTAGAATCTATAAATGTTTGGGATAAACTGTATAGTGAGATGATAAATTATCCAAATCAAGAGTATCTAACCCGATCTAACCCAACTGTAAAAATTATATAGAAACAAAATTGTTACTGTTATAAGGAAAGCTAATGATATATTCTAAATTGCTACAAGGTGAACAAACAAATATTCTATGGGACGTAATTTATAACATAATAAACGAAAAACGAGTAACAATAACATATACAACTTACTAAAAATTATGGCAATCTATCAATAAACGACAAGGAAGTTGCTGATGAGTTTAACCATTTCTTTTCATTTGTTGATGATAACATGGCTGTTAGAAATATCGTGCTTGTATGTTCATTGTGATATTACATACTTTGTATATATGTTTATTTGTAAGTTAAATGCAAGCGCATGTACTCAAATCAATGTTTAATTTATTTACAAAACCGTTTTAGTAGGCTTATTTCATCTCCTTGGAGATTAATCATTAAACAATTATTATTATGTCATTCACAATCTGAGTGGTAATAAAAACTTATAAATTGTGTGTAAGTTTACTGCTTGCATTATTATTGAACAGTCAATATTGTTTAATCACTAGTTCAAAACTGTGTTCAATAAATGATAATACTGTTCTGGTCCTTCGAACTTACATCAGTCAATAATCAAATGTAGGATTACAAACACAAAGAACTATCTAAAGTGTCAATTTTTCTACATAAAAGTTGGTCCTTAGAGCTACGGATCTGACAACCAGCAAGCTAGCCAAGTCAACAAAAATCAAAAATCTTCAAATCAGTACTAACTATTGAACCGTCATAAACAACTTCTGCAAATTTATTGCTTTGCCAAAGCATAACTACTTACGCCAACCTTATAGCAACAAGGGTTAAATAGGTACACCATTAGTTTCAAGCAAGGAATATCAGGTCATCCTTTCATTACCTTTACAAATTCCACGCAAAACCGGTGAGTGAAGTGTATGATTACATTTGTCAAAGCTAGTGACAGATACGTATTAATTGGTCTCTATAATCATTAATTCTTTTCATTTTCTAGTTTTGTACATATGAATCTTATTCAATTTGCACTAACATCAAATTAGAATTTGCAGTACGCCGTAAGTTAGAATTCAAAGATTCTTAGAACTTGGAATTGTATGAAGAGGTTTGATAAGCGGAAATTTGACAAGTACAGTAAGTATAGTTAAACACAAGTTAGTACAAATCGAGTTCATTATCAGTTACAAACAGTAACATTATTTCAAAATGACTACAATTAGTGCATTAATTCGAAAACGTGGTCAAATTAAAGCCCGCCTAACAGGATTTAAAAATTTCTTGCATAGTATTACAGCAGCTAAACCAACCCCAACCATAATAGGAGAGTCACTCAATATTAAACTTATTTCTTTATCAGAGGTCGATCTTTTACAATTAAAAGAACGTCTTTTAGCATTTGAGGAAGTCTTTGCAGAATTTCAAAATATACATAGCGAAATTGTTGCATTAGAAAGCGATGATAATCTTGATCATCGTTACGAGGAATCTGTAGAATTTGAATCATCTTATTACGAGTTATTAGCTCAAGCTAAGCATCTATATGCGCAAAATCATTCACAAAATCAAGATTTGTTACAGTTCGATCAACATTCTATCAACTCGTCTGAACCGCCAAATCAATTAAACCCGTCAAAGTGCAGTAACGGTGCTAACGGTAAAAATAGTATTTCAAGTAAGCACATCACTAAAGTAAAGTTGCCAGTTTTACAAATACGAACGTATAAGTGCGAACCTGAACAATTTTCTTGCTTTTATGAAACTTTCAAATCATTAGTTCATAATAATGATAAATTAGATGACATTTCTCGTTTTTTGTACTTAAAAACATGCCTTGGAGAAAAAGGTAATCGAATCGTTGGAAGTTAGTGCAAACAATTATCCAGTTGCTTTAGCTTTAATCGAAAAGCGGTATAAAAATACACAACCTATACTACACTCGCACATCAAAGGCATTGTTGATCATCCAAAAATCGTGAAAGAATGTGCATCATCTTTACGCAAATTTTCAGATTCGTTGCAAGCGCGCTTACGGGCATTAGAGGCACTAGGTGAGCCTGTACAACCATGGTCTAGTATCTTACAATATCTGATAACAGATAAACTAGATTATCAAAGTAAGAAAGAGTGGGAAATCAAAGTAGCAAAGAGAAGCGACACCCCTAGTACAGAAATTCTCATGGCGTTTATAGAAAAACGATGCTCCTTATTAGCAAAAATAGAAAAGCATAAAACATCCCAATCAAATACGTCTTTACAATTGCAAAACGTGTCTAAGGTAAACAAAAAACAGTTTCATAGAAGTCAAAATTATTCTTTCGTTAGCTCTCAAAATGAAAATTGTGTTTTGTGTAAGTCTAATCACAGAATATTCACATGTAAAACGTTTCTAGAAATGCCAATAGCAACGCGAATAGCGGAAGTAAAGAAACATAATCTTTGTTTGACTGCCGCTCAAGTCACTGCAAAAAATGCGATCGCAAACATTCAACATTGTTACATCAAAACGATGTGACACTTATTTCAAACAAATTTAGATATAGCAACAAACACGACCACGTTAGCTAGTCTCCCTAGCCACACAAGTACGTGCGGCAAGTATTGCCAGATTTTACCTACGGCCATAATTTTGGTCTATGATCGTTATGGTGCACCGCATAAGTGTACGGCGTTGCTAGATTCTGCGTCTGTGCGATCATATATGACAATCTCATTGTGTAATCGTCTTAGACTACAAACGCAGCACGTAAACATACCAGTATCAGGTATAAATCAAACAAAAGCAAAAATTTCAAGCATCGCGAATGCCAAAATACAATCAATGCACAGTAGCTTTTGTGCAAACTTATCATTTTTGTTATTGCAAAATATAACTGATCATCTACCAACGCAATCAGGTTTAATATCCATTGATTTGCCACAAGACATTGTTTTAGCAAATCCAAATTTCAAGCAAGACATGCACATTGATGTTTTGCTCGGTGTCTACATTTTTTGGCAACTAATAGCAGTCGACCAACCACTCATTAAACGTTTTACATATGTTCACAACACTTATCTTGGATACGTAGTTTCGGGACAATTTCAATCTAGCATTTCTAATTGTAATCAAACGTCCTGCCATCTAACAATAATTGACCTCTCAAGACAATTATCGCGGTTTTGGGAAGTTGAAAACATTGTTTCCAAAAGGGCACTTTCTCAAATAGAGCAAGAATGCGAATCGCACTTCAAGAAACACACTAAACGTAACGAATATGGCAAGTTTGTACTTAAAATTCCACTCTCAGCATCGCCTGCTGTATTAGGTGAATCAAAACAAAATGCCTTAAAGCAATTTTTATCTTTGGAAAAACGTCTACAGGCAAACAATAAATTAAAGGTCATGTACGTTGACTTCATGTTAGAGTACGAGAATCTCGGTCACATGAAAAAGGTTTGACGAAAATGCAGACATTGCAATTTATACATTTTACATTCCACATCATGGAGTCTATAAGGAGGAAAGTTTGACAACTAAGTTACGAGTTGTTTTTGATTCAAGCGCACCCTCTTCCAGTGGTGTATCATTAAACGATATCCAATTAAATGGTCCCGTTTTACAAGACGATCTTTTCTCTATACTTATTAGATTTCGCAAATTCTAATACATTATTACAAGCGATTGTTCCAAAATGTATCATTCAATATGGGTTGACAAATCGCAACGGTCTCTTCAAAGGATATTTTGGCGATCAAATCCTAATCAGCCTCTTGACATATATGAATTTGTACGGTCACATATGGTGAAAAGGCTTCAACTGTTCTTGCCATCAGATGTTTATTTGAGTTGGCAATTCAATGCAAAAAGAAATATCCTGTCGTTGCCAAAATAATAAGAAAGGATATGTTTTGCGATGATCTCATTACAAGTTGCACTACTTTAGAAGAAGCTTCAAAAATATGTTTTAATATTTCAAGCATTTTAAAATTAGGTGGTTTTATTTTGCGAAAATGGAATTCTAACCATCCCGAAGTACTTGAACCAGTCAAGTCATCAAAAATATCAAACAACCTTTTGGATTTTGGTCCAAATGAAAACACGAAGACATTAGGTTTTGCTTACAATAGTTACTCGGATGAATTCTTTTACAACATTTGTGAATTTCAATCAAGCAAACAAATCATTACAAAACGTGTCGTATTATCTTTCATATCTACAATTTTCGACGTGCTAGGTCTTTTAAGTCCATGTACAATCACGGCAAAAATATTCATGCAACAGCTATGGCTGACAAAAATTGGTTGGGATGAAAGATTACCTGCTGATTTAGAAACGCAGTGGATTCAATACTCCAAAGAAATAACTGAGCTTAATTCACTCAGGATTTCTCGTCAAGTCATATGTAATTCTGCGCAAATTATAGAACTACATGCATTTTCGGACAGTAGTCAAAGGTCATACGGTACATGCATATACATAAGATCTATTGACAATCAGAACAAGGTATCAGTCCATTTATTATGTGCAAAAACTAAGGTTAGTCCTCTAAAGGTGCTGACAATACCCAAGCTTGAATTGTGCGGAGCCTTAATGATGGTACAGTTAGTTGATAAAGTACAATTCTCATTAGATGTAAAAATCGATAACATTGTCTATTGGACAGATTCGAATATCGTTTTATCGTGGGTCAAAACTCAACCTCATCTACTCGATACTTTCATTTCGAATCGTGTCGCTCAGATACAAAATCTTTGTGACACTTCAAATTGGCAATACATTTCAACTTTAGAAAATCCAGCAGACCTCCTTACACGAGGCATTGCTCCTAAAAAACTGCTGAATCTACTTTTGTGGTTTTGTGGTCCAAGTTTTCTTTTAGAGTTTAGTTTCACAACTGCACTCACGTCTCAGTGCTTCCCTGTATTAGTTTCAACACTGCAACGCTCGTCAAAAACAAGCGCATCATTTTTTTTATTTGAGAAATTTTCTGAACTTCAAAAGGTTAAGCGTATCATGGCATATTGCTTAAGATTTATTAGTAATTTACGGTTGCCAAAACAAGCCAGGAAACAAGGTTCTTTGACAGTTTGTGAATTACATGCTTCATTAATTTGTTTAGCGTCCTTTTCGCAACAGGAATCATTTCCAGACGAAATTAAATGTCTATCTTCTGGTCAACCCTTAAACAAAGGGAGTAAGCTTTCTGCTCTCAATCCTTTCCTACACGTTGGTGCTACAATGCGTGTAGGTGGAAGACTTGCAAACTCATCATTTGAGTACGATAAAAAACATCCCATAATCATTTCTGCTAAACATGCCTTTGCAAAACTTTTGTTTCGTCACGAACACAAAATTCTATTACATGCTGGACCTCAACAATTGCTTAGTTCAGTCCGAGATTCGTTCTGGCCCATTGGCGGACGAAATTTATCAAAGAAAACGGTTCACAATTGCATTAAATGTTTCAAAACAAAACCTAAAGACATTCAAAATATCCTAGGTCATTTACCGATCGATCGTGTTACACCACACCCTCCATTTCACGTCACGGATACAGATTATTGTGGTCCTTTCTTTATAAAGAATAAAAGGGGTCGCGGCGCGAAAACTGCTAAATGTTATGTATGTTTGTTTATATGCTTTAGCACAAAGGCTGTGCATCTCGAGCCAGTCACTGATTTAACCTCAGATGCCTTTGTTTTATGCTTACGTAGATTTACTGCACGTAGAGGCATGCCAGCAAAAATATACTTGGACAATGGTCGCACGTATGTAGGTGCTCATGCTCAACTTAAGGATCTTTATAATTTTTTGATTGAAAATAAAGATACTTTAGAATCGCATTTAGCTAGTCACAATTTTAATTGGTCATTTATTCCTTCGTACTCTCCTAATATGGGTGGCCTTTGGGAAGCTGGTATCAAGGCCACTAAGTTTCATTTAAAACGAGTCATCGGTGACTCTGCTTTCACGTATGAAAAATTTTATAGTATTTTAGTGCAAGTTGAAGGGATTTTAAATTCAAGACCCCTTTACCCATTATCCTCTAATCCAAATTGATCTATCTCCTCTCACACATTCACATTTTTTAATCGGAAAATCAATTACTACAGTACCAGATCCGAGTGCGATACACATTGAAGAAAATAAACTAGCATTATATCAAAGACTTCAACAAATCACTCAACATTTTTGGTGTCGTTGGACAAAAGAATATATTTCCGAGCTTCAACATAGATTTAAATGGAAAACTTCATGTCAAAACGTTAAGCTCGACACACTTGTGCTTCTTAAGGATGACAATCTTCCACCAAATAAGTGGAAATTGGGCCGCATTGTCCAATTACATTATGGTATTGACGGTATCGTTCGTGTGATATCCATCCGCATTCAGACAGGTATTACTCAGCGAGCCATCTCCAAGGTCTGTCCTCTTCCTATTCAAGAAGATGATAATTTACAATGAAGAGTATGTATGTATTAGTACCAATAGTACCAATATTAGTATGTTCTCATTTTCCAAACTTGCTTGCGCTCTTAAACGCGTCAGTGCTAATTTGAACCTTTGTAACGCTCAATAGTTTAGTTAGTTTGTATATTTATATACAATTTGTTATACTTTAACATGCTGTTATACTTTATGTGTATGCCATTCAAGAGTTTTTAGCAATTAGTTATAACTCATAAACATTTTTCATTTATCATGTTAGAAGTCACTCGTTTCTCATCTCTTCTAACAAAGGGCGGAGGATGTTAGAAATATCGTGCTTGTATTTTCATTTTAATATTACATACTTTGTATATATGTTTATTTGTAAGTTAAATGCAAGCGCATGTACTCAAATCAATGTTTAATTTATTTACAAAACCGTTTTAGTAGGCTTATTTCATCTCCTTGGAGATTAATCAATAAACAATTATTATTATGTCATTCACAATCTGAGTGGTAATAAAAACTTATAAATTGTGTGTAAGTTTACTGCTTGCATTATCATTGAACAGTCAATATTGTTTAATCACTAGTTCAAAACTGTGTTCAATAAATGATAATACTGTTCTGGTCCTTCAAACTTACATCAGTCAATAATCAAATGTAGGATTACAAACACAAAGAACCATCTAAAGTGTCAATTTTCCTACAATGGCAAATAAAATAGTCACAAACAACACTCACAATAACACAATATTATAACAAACAACTACTCTTGTTTTTTGAACCAGTTGACCTCTTGGAAATAAAGAAATATATATAACTGAAAGTAGCTAAACTTTCTGGCCTAGATGGAATCAGTACTGCTTTGCTTCGAAAAATAGTTGATGTTATCAAGGTTCCATTGTGTATTATAATCAATAAAACGTTCACTGAAAGAGTGTATCCAGACGACTTTAACATGGCACTCATGCATCCTATTTTAAAAGCTGGTAGCAAAAATGAAATGACCAACTATAGACCAATATCTTTAATCTCTAATATTCCTAAGGTATTTGAAAAGGATCTTAAACACAGAATTACAGTTTTCCTAAACAAACATAAAATATTATTTGGGAACCAGTTTAGCTTCAGAATATCAATTAGCTTAAATCAAGCACTATTTATTAACGATTACACAAAAAATTTTCAAAGTCCTAGATGCATCCATACCAGCGTTTGACACAGGTTGCCACAAAAACTCCAATCAAACTTCAGAGTGTCTGCTTATGCGGAAATTGTCTCCAACTGTTTAGTAGTTACTAAACAAATCGCCAACAATGTGTAGCACTTAATAGCACAGTAAGCAAGTATGAATGTGTGAAATATGGAGTTCCACAAGGAACTGTACTGAGGTCCATTCCTTTTTTGATGTATATCAATGATTTACTAAACTTAAATTTAGATTGCAACATTCTCTCATTTGAAGTGCAATCTACCGACATTAAATATACGTAAAACTAAATATATGCCTTTTGCACCATACGGAAATGCCTTCCACAATTAAATGAAATTACTATACAAGTAAATGGTGGCGGTGTTCAAAGCAGTGAGAAAGTTATCAAAGTCAGTATTTCTGCGGTATTGAAACACAAATATCTTGCTATTCTAATTGATTACCACTTGAGGTGGGGGTAACACATTGATTATTTATGTGGACTGCTAAGATATTGGTTACTTGATTTCTTTTACTCAGGGATATATTAACTCTTAAAAAAATTATTATAATTTATATGGGTATAGTACAGTGCTTAATAAAGTATAGAATAATTATATGAGACGGTGCTTCTACCACTAGAACAAATAAATTACTTGTAATGCAAAAAGTATATTAAAAATAATTCTCAAAAAGCCTAGAACATACAGTACTGCATCCTCTTTACTGAGACTAATACCTTTAACCTAAAGCAACTATATTCTCTTGAGGTTCTTAAATATTTTTACAAATACTGTACAAAGAATACTATCGATCATGAAGACAAAACTAAAAGCAAAACCTTGAAAAATGTAAAAGATTCTAAAAGCACAAAGCACTTAAATCAACACAATTTTGCACATGTTGCCAACTGAACTCAAAACTATCATTTATCTTAAAAGCATCAAACCTTTAAAAAACTGGGTTGAAAATTCCTATAACTGTGTATAACTGCGAGCAAGAAATTAGCATACCACTAATAATGCACATATTGCTATATTTACAGAGCTTGTAGCAGCAATTCAAACGTGGACAAGTATACATTACATCACTACATACTTGAAATTTTTACTAACTCCTTTTACCATACATTATGTTCCGTTATATTGCAGAATAATTGGTAGCATGTTTGTAAGTCGCCAACTGCATCCTCGTGGACAAGCTGTTAAGCTTCTACGTTGTATAATACCTATAAATTTTATTTATAGTTAGTTATATTAAGCTACAGTTATAAATCTAAATAGTGCTATATAGAATAAATAAAATTTCTCCCTTTCTTAAATATTTCACAATTATAAGCAGACATAAACACTAACATAAATACTACCGTAAACCAAATTGTAATCAAAATAACAGGCGAACAATTAACTGTAGGTCAAACTGTAAAATTCGAACTTTAATTAGCATAAGGTTTCAATCTTGAGGCATCCGAAACTTCATCATAAGGAACATTTGTTCTTTGAAAGTCAACTATATAACGATCGTTAGTTAAACTCATTTTTATGATATAGGATCCTCAATACATTGAGATTAGTTTTTTTACTAATACAAAAAGTAGTATCTACATTGGTTACCATTACACAGCCGCCCTTACTATAACAATATGGTGCTTCGTGCTTCTTATTATAATAAATTTCATCTTTAGTTCAACTGGTCCCAATATTAATTGAAGCTTAAGCCCTAACTACTTTAATAGCTTCCTTTTCCCTATTTAATTAGTTATTCAATAGGAACTTGGATTGTCCTCAATTTTCCCCAATTGATTCTCACCAAACAATAATTTTGCAGTGGTTAACTCTGTTGACTTACTTATCGTGTTCTCGTAACAAAATTCTACATCTGGTAAAACTTTGTCATTCATTAGAAAGTTTTGCAAGCATGGGTGTCGAATTTTTGTTCATGATCTCAAGTTTTCAATTAGCCCATGGGACTCCAGTGGCGACAGCAATATGTACCACATCAAAATCGTGTATAAAATTTTTAAATTGATTTGAAGTAAAATAGGAACCAAAATCTGCAATAATTTGTTTAGGTTTACTATACGATTCACAGTAATTTGTCATATGCTTTATCATTTCATTGACGTCGTTTTACAGAAGTACAAATAAATGAATTTAGTGAATCCATCAACAATAGCTAATACATATTTACCTTTTGAATTACCAGTTAATTTTAAAGACCTATAATGATCTAAAAATATGCATCCAAAAAATTCATCGCCCTTAGAGATGCTGTGTAATGTGCCTTCCTTTTTTGCCAAACTTGGGGTCAAACACTATGGACAGCTCTATGGCTTAGTTTGTTCACGTGTGACTACTAAGTTCAAGGTCCCAGGTTCGATTCCCATGATGGGCCGCTTGAAAAAATTATAGGCGAGCACTTTTCACAAAAATATGCCCTCGTTTGCATGAGAAGTAAAATGTAGGTCCCGTGTATGAGTGTTGTTTTGCATGTTAAAGATCACTACGTTGACTGGAATAGCAAGGGTTCGGAAAAATTCAAAATTTCCAGGTAAAAGAACTCGCTTCCTGACCAATGTAGTACCTTCGGGTGGAGCATTGGAAAATCAAATGTAGGGTCAAACTTTACACATTTTAAGCAATTTTATACGTGGTCCTTAATTTTAATCTTTCTGTTCGGGAACCAAAAAATTTGTGTAATTAATTCATAATATATCCCCACTCCAACATGACGGGTTTGTTTATGTTACGTATGTAGAACATTATATATAGGGGTGGGCGATACGGGATTTTGCGTATCGAATATCGTTACATATTCTATATCGATACGTATCGATACGTATCGATGCGTATCGATACGTATCGATGCGTATCGATACGTATCGATGCGTATCGACACGCATCGATGCGTATCGGTGCGATCGACATATCGATTCGTATCGATGCATATCGATACGTATAGATACGTAGCGGTACGTATAGATATATATATATATATATAGTGATTCGTATCGGACCGTTTAGATGTGTAGATTAAGTATACATATCGAGACGTAGCGATACCTATCGGTACGAATCGATACGCATCTATAAATTTTTCTACTCTTTCTTTGGGAATAAAATCACAAGATCGTTTTAAAATAATGTATTTACTGACAATTCGATCTTTCACTTAAGATTGTTTGTTATCAAAATAATTAAAGTTTCAAGTTTAATATTTGTGACATAAGTATGTATATAGGGGTGGGCGATACGGAATTTTGCGTATCAAATATCGATACATATTCTATATCGAATATCGATACGTATCGATACGTATCGATGCGTATCGATGCGTATCGATACGTATCGATGCGTATCGATACATATCGATACGTATCGATGCATATCGATACATATCGATACGTATCGATACATATCGAGTATCGATATATCGATATTTATTTTTTGCTGTATCGGGGGGGTCGATACGGTCGTATCGATACGTATCGATATATCGATACGCCAACCCAGCCCTAATTATATACCATGCTAAAATCAACATGTTACATTTTTGGGTTTGCGTGATACTATGTTTCGTAATTATAGTCCTGCAAAAGTAAACACCAACGAATAGTTCTTGGTAATACTTCTTTTTTAGATAACGTTAAATGACAAGTGTCAAAATCTGTCACAATTTTAAAGTGTATTCCTTGTAATTATGTGTTAAAACGTTTAATTGCATAAATTGATAATGTTTCTAGCGCATATAACTATGATATTTTTATTCTGGGTCTGTTGTTCCTTTGCTAACATAAAATATTGGATGAAGTTTCTATCCTGTTGTTTTTGTAACAAAATTGAATCATGTTCTTAAGCACTAGCACCACAATTGAGCTCAGTTTCGCTTTGAGACAAGTAAATTGCTAAGACAGGTCGAGAAATCAATTCAAACTTTAGATCTCGTATACATGAAGTTGTTTTAGGCCAAATTCGAATTTCATGTTTCCTCATATGATGATATAATGGCTTGGCTACTAAGACGAATTTGGTACTACACGCCTAGTTAGCTAATCCTAAAAACAAATGGAGTTGTTTAATAATAGTGCAAGAAGAAAAATTATTTATAGCCTTTTTGTTTTCCTCATTAGGTCTAATACCTTGACCACTAGGATGATAACCTAAAATAGAAGTAGCACTTATCCAAGCGTAGTTCTCAACTATCAGATTCAAAGCAGCATGCAAAATTTCAAAATTTTGGCTAGAATTTGTGTAGTAATCAATATGGCATCTGCTGCATTGAGGTTTTAAAAACTTTATGAGTAAATCTACACAACTGTTCGAACTGGTAGTCAGACTAAATGATGCCTTCAAACACTCAAATTGCCCAATATGGTTAGTGAACAAACTGTATTTCGTATATTTTTCATCAACCAAAAATTATAAAAACATGTTTAAGTCTAGCTTGGTAAAATTATTTTTGTTTTAAGTTGGCTCAAGCGTCCATCGATAAATGAAATAGGGAACATCTCTGACGATGTTTCTTTGTTTAAGGTTTGATAATCGATACACATCTTAAACTCGCATATGATGAATAATATTGATATTTGCTTTCACATATTATACCGTGGCCTAAAAGATGTTTTATTGTTTCTTCTAAAGCATTTTTTTTTTGGCAAAAGACATTTGTCCCGCCATATATTCAAAGAGTTTGTCTTTACTTAATTATATTTATTTCATGATCAGTTTTAGGTAGTGTAGGTCTGTTAGTTGAAAAATATACATCTAAAAGTTTTTTAAAACAGCAATTACTGTCGGACCTAATTCATTATTCCATTTAACAGCAGTTTCATTAGCAGGCTCTCATTAATTAAAAAAGTATTGCATTAATTAAAAACAGGGTGGTTAACTTTAGGTTTAATTTCTACACCATCATTCGCAAAGACAATTTTATCAATATCTAGATTAAAAATAAAATCTTTCTAACACACATAACGCCTAGCCTGATTATCTACTATATCGCAGTATAACAACCATCTTTTATACCGTAAAATCCCTTAATTATGGTCCGGGCTTGCAAGTATAGTCCAACAGTGTTGTTATAAGATACACATATTTATTTCCGTTAAGAATATATCCCAATGAGCGATTCTCGCGGGAAGTACTACCTTAATGTTCCACCCCCACTTCATGCTACGCAAGAGCTCGGTGGTCATTTTATAAAGCTGCTACAGGAATTGCGTGTTTGTTATAAATACTGCGTATTTATGCCCTATGCAAACTTTCATCTTTGCTGTTATCACGGAAGTGCAATTATATTATCACATGCTTTTAAATATCACCAAATAAGTTCTTTAGATAACACATGTATCAGAATTGAGTTAATGTGATGTTTTATTTATATATTTGTTATCACGTGGAACGTTACGCTTGCATCCCAACATTGGTCCATGTCCATGAGCGGACCAACATTAGGTGCTACTTTTGTAAAACACGTATTTGTATTTAAATTTCCTTTGGAACCATGTTGTAGGCCTAATTATATATTTCTGTAATACTTTTGTTTCAGATAATGTCCCTTTCAAAATTTGAGAGACGAAAGGTTGATGGAAGGCCCTACAAACCGTATGCTGATGAAAAATTGCAGCAATGTTTGAATGATGTTAAATCACAAAATATGTCACAACGGGAAGCTTCTGCTTTTTATAAAATTCCACGTAATACAATTATTTTAAAATTAAGGGCCATTAAAATAAATACTGTTAATCCGCATGGTCGCAAATGTGTATTCACTAAAGAAGAAGAGAATTCGTTTGTGCAGTATATTATAATTATGTGCGATTTTGGATTTCCCTTGAGGGTTGTGGATTTACAGCTTATAATTAAAATTATTTCGACAGTGCCGGGCGGAAAATATGAATATTTGACAATAATCCGCCTGGCAAACATTGGGTAAAAAGTTTTCTTGGGCGTCAAAAGCATCAACTGTCTAAACGTCTCTGTAGCAATATAAAAAGAAGTCGAGCAGCTGTGAATAGTGACTTTATTAACTCATATTTTGACAATCTGCAAGATGTGCTTGAAAGTGTTAACTCTGGTGCAGTTTGGAATTATGACGAAACAAATTTAGTTGACGATCCCGGGGAAAAAAATGTTTTAACAAAAAGAGGATGCAAATATCCAGAATCCATCAAAAATTTCTAAAAAGTGGTAGTTTCTATTATGATATGCGGTAATGCTAAAGGGGAACTTTGTCCTCCATATGTAAATTATAAATCAGAAAAAATGTGGGATACTTGTACTGAAGGGGGGGGGGGCAAAGGGCGCAAGGTACAATAGAACCAAAAGTGGGTGGTTTGATGCCTCCAGTTTTGAGAACTGGTTTATTATCATTCTTCTTCCTAAAATAAAACGAAGTAGTTACTACGACAAAAGCGTTGTAATTGGTGATAATTTAAGTTCCCACCTCAGTTCTCGTGTTTTAAATCTTTGCAAAGAAAATAATATAGCATTTATAGCACTTCCTCTAACTCAACACATCTGACTCAACCTCGACATTTCCTTTCTTCTACCATTTAAAATTCATTGGAGAACAGTCCTGAAGGAGTGGAAAAATAGTCCCACTGGCAGACGAAATCCAACTGTGCCAAAAGATGAATTCCCATCATTGTTAAAACAACTTTATCATAATATCCTAGAAAATAGTGCAATAAATTTAATATCAGGATTTAGAAAAGTGAGTATTTATCCACTAGATGGAGAACCTGTTTTATCGAGAATTCCAGATAGTAATAGGATTTGCTCTAAACCAAATTTAAATTTAGTGAGCTATTCCTTTACAGATTTTTTATAAGCCACTAAGCTTTCAGAAACAACTCCAAAAATTGTACGAAAAAGATGAATATTGAGGCTGGAAAAAGTATAGCTCCAAAAGACATCGTTAGTACAATGAACAAACCAGTTTCTGTAAAAACTGCTTTCAAAAAGGGAAATAAAAAAAGCTGAGAATATAAAAACGAACCCACCACAGACAATAATGAACAACTTCTAGGGCCATCTGGCATACAGGTAACAAAAAAGCAACAGAAGAAAAGAGCAGCATTTATTGAAAGTGATTCTAAGTAGAGTTTAGTAAATACTTCGATTCCATCTGACACTGAATCCGAAGACTTACAGAGTGACTACTCAGAACGCTCTATAAGACAGGCACAACCTAAAGATATAGCCGTAAAAATTGGTGATTATGTTATTGTCATTTATGAAGTTTCTATCCTGTTGTTTTTGTAACAAAATTGAATCATGTTCTTAAGCACTAGCACCACAATTGAGCTCAGTTTCGCTTTGAGACAAGTAAATTGCTAAGACAGGTCGAGAAATCAATTCAAACTTTAGATCTCGTATACATGAAGTTGTTTTAGGCCAAATTCGAATTTCATGTTTCCTCATATGATGATATAATGGCTTGGCTACTAAGACGAATTTGGTACTACACGCCTAGTTAGCTAATCCTAAAAACAAATGGAGTTGTTTAATAATAGTGCAAGAAGAAAAATTATTTATAGCCTTTTTGTTTTCCTCATTAGGTCTAATACCTTGACCACTAGGATGATAACCTAAAATAGAAGTAGCACTTATCCAAGCGTAGTTCTCAACTATCAGATTCAAAGCAGCATGCAAAATTTCAAAATTTTTGGCTAGAATTTGTGTAGTAATCAATATGGCATCTGCTGCATTGAGGTTTTAAAAACTTTATGAGTAAATCTACACAACTGTTCGAACTGGTAGTCAGACTAAATGATGCCTTCAAACACTCAAATTGCCCAATATGGTTAGTGAACGAACTGTATTTCGTATATTTTTCATCAACCAAAAAATTATAAAAAAACATGTTTAAGTCTAGCTTGGTAAAATTATTTTTTGTTTTAAGTTGGCTCAAGCGTCCATCGATAAATGAAATAGGGAACATCTCTGACGATGTTTCTTTGTTTAAGGTTTGATAATCGATACACATCTTAAACTCGCATATGATGAATAATATTGATATTTGCTTTCACATATTATACCGTGGCCTAAAAGATGTTTTATTGTTTCTTCTAAAGCATTTTTTTTTTGGCAAAAGACATTTGTCCCGCCATATATTCAAAGAGTTTGTCTTTACTTAATTATATTTATTTCATGATCAGTTTTAGGTAGTGTAGGTCTGTTAGTTGAAAAATATACATCTAAAAGTTTTTTAAAACAGCAATTACTGTCGGACCTAATTCATTATTCCATTTAACAGCAGTTTCATTAGCAGGCTCTCATTAATTAAAAAAGTATTGCATTAATTAAAAACAGGGTGGTTAACTTTAGGTTTAATTTCTACACCATCATTCGCAAAGACAATTTTATCAATATCTAGATTAAAAATAAAATCTTTCTAACACACATAACGCCTAGCCTGATTATCTACTATATCGCAGTATAACAACCATCTTTTATACCGTAAAATCCCTTAATTATGGTCCGGGCTTGCAAGTATAGTCCAACAGTGTTGTTATAAGATACACATATTTATTTCCGTTAAGAATATATCCCAATGAGCGATTCTCGCGGGAAGTACTACCTTAATGTTCCACCCCCACTTCATGCTACGCAAGAGCTCGGTGGTCATTTTTATAAAGCTGCTACAGGAATTGCGTGTTTGTTATAAATACTGCGTATTTATGCCCTATGCAAACTTTCATCTTTGCTGTTATCACGGGAAGTGCAATTATATTATCACATGCTTTTAAATATCACCAAATAAGTTCTTTAGATAACACATGTATCAGAATTGAGTTAATGTGATGTTTTATTTATATATTTGTTATCACGTGGAACGTTACGCTTGCATCCCAACATTGGTCCATGTCCATGAGCGGACCAACATTAGGTGCTACTTTTGTAAAACACGTATTTGTATTTAAATTTCCTTTGGAACCATGTTGTAGGCCTAATTATATATTTCTGTAATACTTTTGTTTCAGATAATGTTCCTTTCAAAATTTGAGAGACGAAAGGTTGATGGAAGGCCCTACAAACCGTATGCTGATGAAAAATTGCAGCAATGTTTGAATGATGTTAAATCACAAAATATGTCACAACGGGAAGCTTCTGCTTTTTATAAAATTCCACGTAATACAATTATTTTAAAATTAAGGGCCATTAAAATAAATACTGTTAATCCGCATGGTCGCAAATGTGTATTCACTAAAGAAGAAGAGAATTCGTTTGTGCAGTATATTATAATTATGTGCGATTTTGGATTTCCTTGAGGGTTGTGGATTTACAGCTTATAATTAAAATTATTTCGACAGTGCCGGGCGGAAAATATGAATATTTGACAATAATCCGCCTGGCAAACATTGGGTAAAAAGTTTTCTTGGGCGTCAAAAGCATCAACTGTCTAAACGTCTCTGTAGCAATATAAAAGAAGTCGAGCAGCTGTGAATAGTGACTTTATTAACTCATATTTTGACAATCTGCAAGATGTGCTTGAAAGTGTTAACTCTGGTGCAGTTTGGAATTATGACGAAACAAATTTAGTTGACGATCCGGGGAAAAAATGTTTTAACAAAAGAGGATGCAAATATCCAGAATCCATCAAAAATTTCTAAAAAGTGGTAGTTTCTATTATGATATGCGGTAATGCTAAAGGGGAACTTTGTCCTCCATATGTAAATTATAAATCAGAAAAAATGTGGGATACTTGGACTGAAGGGGGGGGGGGCAAAGGGCGCAAGGTACAATAGAACCAAAAGTGGGTGGTTTGATGCCTCCAGTTTTGAGAACTGGTTTATTATCATTCTTCTTCCTAAAATAAAACGAAGTAGTTACTACGACAAAAGCGTTGTAATTGGTGATAATTTAAGTTCCCACCTCAGTTCTCGTGTTTTAAATCTTTGCAAAGAAAATAATATAGCATTTATAGCACTTCCCTCTAACTCAACACATCTGACTCAACCCCTCGACATTTCCTTTCTTCTACCATTTAAAATTCATTGGAGAACAGTCCTGAAGGAGTGGAAAAATAGTCCCACTGGCAGACGAAATCCAACTGTGCCAAAAGATGAATTCCCATCATTGTTAAAACAACTTTATCATAATATCCTAGAAAATAGTGCAATAAATTTAATATCAGGATTTAGAAAAGTGAGTATTTATCCACTAGATGGAGAACCTGTTTTATCGAGAATTCCAGATAGTAATAGGATTTGCTCTAAACCAAATTTAAATTTAGTGAGCTATTCCTTTACAGATTTTTTATAAGCCACTAAGCTTTCAGAAACAACTCCAAAAATTGTACGAAAAAGATGAATATTGAGGCTGGAAAAAGTATAGCTCCAAAAGACATCGTTAGTACAATGAACAAACCAGTTTCTGTAAAAACTGCTTTCAAAAAGGGAAATAAAAAAAGCTGAGAATATAAAAACGAACCCACCACAGACAATAATGAACAACTTCTAGGGCCATCTGGCATACAGGTAACAAAAAAGCAACAGAAGAAAAGAGCAGCATTTATTGAAAGTGATTCTAAGTAGAGTTTAGTAAATACTTCGATTCCATCTGACACTGAATCCGAAGACTTACAGAGTGACTACTCAGAACGCTCTATAAGACAGGCACAACCTAAAGATATAGCCGTAAAAATTGGTGATTATGTTATTGTCATTTATGATCAAGGATATTGGCCTGGAGTTGTCGAAAATGTTCTCGATAAAGGGGCATTAGTAAATTGCATGAAAAAAGTGGGCAAGTTATGGAAATGGTCTGATGAAAAGAATGTTTTGGTATATAATCAGCAAGATGTTGTTATGATAATTTCAGCATCCAAACAGTTTTCTAAAACAAGGGCATTGTATTATATTCCAGAACTAGACACAATGCTAAACTGTTTAAATGTTTGTAATATGTATTAGGAAAAAGTTGCTACCTATACCTATTTGATATTAAATTTTGTATTTTTTTGTGATTTATATGGTTCCATATTGAGGTTTGTATATCCAAACATGGTCCAATATAGCATTTATAAGGTAAAAACGACGCGTACTATAGTTGGGCAACTTGAAGCACAACTGTGGTCCACTACAAAAGATACTACCAGTTTTTCTCTAATCAACATTTTTCCATTATTGCAACAAAAAAAGCTTTCTGATATCAACTTTGCTTGGTAACGTCATTTATGTTATAATACGTTTATTAACTTACAACGTATTCACAAAATTATATAAAAACTGGACCATAGTTAGGGGATTTTACGGTAATAATACAGTCCGTTAGGAACTTGTACGTTTATTTGTGTATAGCTATTTAGTCTGTTATTTATGTTTATTAACGTTTTAGCTTTTTAATATTGATAAGAGAAAGGATCAAGGGTTGTTGGACTCAAAGTGTGAAAAAAAGCAGAAAACAATAGTATATTATATACCTAGCAAAAAAGCTTAACATTCCCGGACGTGAAGATTGCTTGTCGAGGCGCAAGCTGAGACAAGCAAAACGAGGTCTGGAAATGTTGCTTTTTTCCACAAATCGTTAAAGAACAACAGAAACTAAAACATTTAATTTTAAAAAGAATGAATAATTTTATTTCTAAATAAATAAATAAGAGGTACCGTGAAATTCTTTGCAAAATTTGTTACAAAACTATAGAAATGTATCAGGATATTTAATTGTCAAACTTGATGCTTTAAAATTTGATTGCTGGTATTTTTGAAACTATTGAAACTACGAGTACAAAATGATGATGAGCGATGATGAATTATCCATTTGTACAACTTCTCATGAACTAGCAGAGGTAGTAAATACTGCCACATTAGATTTACTCTCCTAGTTCGCATGCTCCTTCTAGGTTCTATAATTGCAGTAGTTGTCAAATAACTGTAAATATAATAAACAACTAACTTCAGAATGACATACATTCTATATAGTTAGTCGTTTGTTATATTTACATAATGTGTTAAGATTGTTAAAAATAGAACTTACTGTTAAAATGTTTTCATTTTTCAACTTTAGTAGTGTGCAAATAATTTCCTTACAGTACAGAAATGAACATTAGTTATTTTTCGTTGATTGGCAACGACTAGAAATATGAAAAAAATTAAATTTTTTTTTTAGAAATTTGATCAGAAATGTCAAAATTTTTGAACGATTTGAAGAAAAATATATATTATTGACAACTATCAAAAATACTGAAATCTTGAAGTGTTACGCGTGGTTTAATACTAACTCTTAAATGCTATAATGTGTTTTTTAGATTTATTATTAGAATGTACTCAAATAATAATTTAAGAGATATATAATGCTGTTATATTAGTCTGACAATTTTGACATTAGTGAGAATTATAGAAATAAAGCGGGTCATAAATGTGGTGTCCTAAGCAGTAACTTTTAAAGCCTTAAGTCAGTAAATCCCTTGCAAGATAGTTCGAGTACATGTTGTGGTAGGGTTGCAATTTTGTTTATCAGTCGCAACCACGCTGCAACAGTAATAATTTATAAATTGTATTTATATATACAGGTGGTTTACCAGATTCCACAAGTTTGGATGGTAAATTATAACTAAGCAAGCACTTACTCTAGCCACAATATAAAAGTTGGAATAATTGCTTTAGTGCTTGACGAACCATATAAGGAAAAGCTACAGTTGTCATACTGCAATCTAAAATGCACTGTTCGGAATGTAATGTGACTGACAACAGCATGATGATAGAATGTAGTAACTGCTACTCGTGATTTCATTATCTTTGCACTAACCTTAACAACGTTATTGAAAAGCAACCGGATGTTCCATGAAAGTGCACTAAAAGTTTTAGGTATTCAAGCACTATCATCATTGATGAAACTTGCACAATATTAGTTATAGACGTAAATGATGCAGTAACTGACATGCCATCAAACTACATAGTTAAAGAATGCTGGAATAATCATATTGCATCAAAAGCTTCCTTAGGATCTGTAAATTTCATCAGATCGAGGAGAGCGATAAATACTAGAACTCGAGATTTTGAAAGAACAAAAAGTACGAGACAAGTGAAGCCGTCAAGCTGATCTGGAAGATCGAAATACAGAAGAAAAAAATCCTTGTTACAAGAAGAAGAATACAAAATGAATCTGCAAACAAAGCTCGATATTATCACAGGCCGTGCAAAAGGTTCACTATCTGAGAATGTTGAAACAGTCGCATCAAGAAGAAATCAGGTAACGCAGTGAGTTCAAGAAGAAGTTAGCAGAGAAAGAAAGAAATTTGTTTTCACGAGCACACTAGTAAATAGAGTAGTATAAAGTGCCAAACAACAGATGTTAACAACATGAATAAAAGAAACAATTTTGATATGGCATACCGATTTGATATAAAACAAAAAGGAATTAACTATATTCCATTAATAATTAAATTAGTCAATCTGACTATAGTTGCATCTGTGTTAAAAATCCACACAAAACATCGGTTAAGCGCATGAAAAGCAGAGCAAAAACACTATGGTTTGAAGAAAATAAACCTCGCAACTAGAGAGAGCGTGGGCATTCAAAAATTGCAGATGGAATGTAAACAGAACATTGGAACCACGAAGACTCAGCTATTGATGCTCCAAGCTCTTGCAAAATTTGATTCTTTACCTACCTTCTCTGGCGGCGCATGAGAGGTTATCGTTTATATCTCAATATGCAAGAAATACTAGACAATGTGGATACACTGGCGGGAACAACCTTATACAGCTTTGGCGGCATCTAAAATAAAAATCACTCACTGCCGTTGGCAGTTAGCTAACATATGCAGAAACTGTTGCGCATGTAGTAAATACTTGAAATACACTATATGGCTGACCAGGGATATTATTAACATCAATGATGCAAAAAATAAAAACAGGACCACTGATTAATGCAGAACGACTGGAAATCCTAATACAGTTTTTCTTATCAATTTAATATTTATGTGTCACCATAATAGCAACACATTTAGTGGCTCGTTTGACAATCCCATGCTGCTAAACAAACTAGTTAACAAGTTGCTGATCAACTACCAAGTAAAACGAGCTAAGTGTGGATCAATGCATAAGTTTTCTAACTTAGGGGATTTCAATGAGTGGTTATGTGTCCTAGCTGATATAGGAAGCAATCTAATTCCTAAGAACAATAAACTGAGACTGGAAGAAGAATACTCTCGATGTTCTGAACTACGACAAGAGTACATTTGTCACTTAACAAATTGTCGAAATAAATCTGATGTTAGTAAAGGAATTATATTGAATGTAAGGGAAGATATTAGGAACTATGTTGTTTGTGAGGCATCTGAACATTAACTTATACCAGAATGTGCAAAGTTTAAATCATTAGCGATTCAACAACACTAGGAGTAATTGTGGAAAAAAAAGCTATGCTATGTACCTTCATAGACACAATCCTATGTACTGTAGATCATACAAACAATGTGGCATAAACGGATGCAAGTTTATGTATCATTACTTGCTGCATAATTAGGAAATACATACTGCCAAAAAACCACAGAAGATCACATCGAATTTTACTAAAATTGTTAACATACACCGTACGCAAAATGCAAAGATACTCTTTTTAGTGCTTATAATTTTGTATGGAAAACCATCACGTGTAAAATCTATGCATTTTTTGATGAAAGCTCGTCTATCACACTAATGAAGAAGCATTTCGCTGATGAATTGCATTTAATTGGTTACCAACCAACATGTACAATTGGAATAACGCATGAAGAATATGATAGTCAAAAATGACAGTAACAATTTCAGGCAATCACAGCAGAGTGAAAAGGTATAAGATACATAGTCTAAGAACAATTAAATCATTGAACCATTCTGCACAATTGCTAGTCAGTAAAGAAATTCAGCTTGAATTCGATCACCTAAAAGATTTGACCATTGGTCATTATAAAAATGCAGTTATGCAAATCCTAATTGGAGTTCAACATGCAAATTTAGGTGCGTCTATTTGTCGTTTAGAAATCAATTGGGTGGGAACATGCTACGACATCAATCGAACTAGACTGAAACTTGCATAGACTCATAACGAATGGAAGAACCAGTCGTGAATGAATTCACAAGTGTATTATATCAGCATCTTCATATCGACGATAATTCCACAAATGCTAGTGATTTATATAACAGAATGAAAGACTATTTATATTTATATCTGCTTTGATTACTGAAAAACGAAAGTTGCACCACTTAAGCAGTTCAATATCACGTTTCGAATTACAAGCAGCCGTGCTAGAAGCTTGTCTTGCATGAACAATTTGCAAAAGCCACAACCTCATGCCCAAAAGTAAACGTTTTGGTCAGATTCTCAAGACATTTTATGATGATTATGAGCACAGTATCGAAAACATCAATCAGTTTGTAGTATTAAGGGTGTGCAAAATATTTGAGACGACACATGTAAAAGATTGGAGCTGGGAATTCACAGAGCAGAATGTCGTGGATGAAGGTACTAAATGTTAAAAGCAGCCACGAATATCTTTAACTAACCATTGGTTTTAGGGACCCGAATTTTTAGTAACGGTGGAATTGCCGTGGTTGCAGTATTACAGACTCTAACAAACATGTAGTGTATCAAATGTTAGATAATACATCGCGACTCTCGCCATCTTTAGGAATTTTTCTAATTGGCAAAGTTTAGTAAGAACTCTAGCTTGGGTATTAAGATTCTTTAAGATTACGAAAGGTGCACGCATTCAGAAAAGGAGAAGAAATTGACTATTGAAGAAATAACGTAAGCACAAGGAGAAATTTATCAACTCGTACAGGCCAATTTAGTAAAAATAATCGAACTATTTCAAAGCTTTCAGAAATGGCGAATATCCGAAAGTGATACTGTTGGCCCTTACACGACTATTTCCCTACACTAGTATTGATGAAAAACGATGAGTACTATATAGGTGTTTTGCTGTAGGAGCAATACATATCAAAATAGTGCATTTGCTAAACAAATCGTCCTGTATCATGACTATTTGGAATTTTAAATTACAGCATGGTATGCCAATAGCAATAAGGATAGATAACAGCGCAAGTTTTTGCGACACTTATAATAAACTGAATAAACATTACATTTGATTTTCCAATGCTCCACCCGAAGGTACTACATTGGCCAGGAAGCGAGTTTTTTTTACCTGGAAAATTTGGAATTTTGCCGAACCCTTGCCGTTCCATGCAAGGTAGGGATCTTTAACGTGCGTGACAACACTCACACACGGGACCTCCATTTTACCTCTCATCCGAACGAGGGTGTATTTTTGTGAAAAATGCTCGCCTAACATTTTTCAAGCGGACCGTGTCGGGATTCGAACCCGGGACCTTGGGCGTAGTAGTCACACACATACCACTACGCCACGGAGCCGCCCAACTGAATAAACAGCTGAGCAACACCCATCCAGATGATTACAAAAAGGCTTTCCAAAATATTAGTTGTAAATTTAGTCCACCATCTAAACCCCACATGGGCGGTTATTGCGAACGCCTAGTGGGTTGTGTAAAAAAGTGCATGATGATGTCTATGTAAGCACACGACCAGATGACAATACCTAAAGAATTTTTATTTTGAAAGAAACAGAACACTGTTAATTCTAGATTCTTGATATACATTCTAGCAGATCCGATAAGTGAATAAGCCTAATCACCTTTTACTCAGCTTCTCGTGTAGCGTTATGCCAACTAGCAAATATACTGACAATGTACTGATACTGTATAGAAATTGGAAAATATCCCAATGATTAGCAGATCAGTTTTGGTAGTATTGGCTGACCCAGAATATGTCCGCTTTGACTCGTAGGTTTGAGAAGTGAAGCCTAGGCGATGTGATAATTATTATAGATGAAGTTAAGCAGAATTCGTGAAAAAGAGATATTGTACTGAAAACGGTGTTGGGCAGAAGACTATACGAATGGTCAATAGGATTCTTTAAAACCTGTGGCAAAAGTTGCTGTATTGGAGGTTAGTAAGGCAAACCTCGGTGCTTCTTTAACTTATCATGGGGAGTAAGTTAAGAACTAATACATTTATTTGAATATAGTTCTTTAGGTTGTTACTTGTATTTATTAACGTTTGAACTTTTCAATATTGATATGAGAAAGGATCAAGGGTTTTTCAGACTTGATGTTCGAAAGACAAAGCAGAAAACAAAAAAATATTTATTATCGACAAATATCAAAAATACTGGATTCTTGGAGAGTTACATGCGGTTTAATACTAATTGCTAAAGGTCATAACGTAAGTGTTTCTTAGATTTGTTATTAGAATGTACTCAAATACCATTTAAGGAGAGTTATAACTCTGTTATATTAGTCTAACAATTTTGACATTTACGTAGAGTGTACAAATAAAGCCGTTCATAAATGTTATATCTTTAGCGGTAGCCTTTGAAGCCAGAAGATGGTCAACTTCTTGCAAGATAACTCAAGTACATGTTGTGGTAGAGTTGCAACTTTTTTTTATCAATTGCAACCACTTTGCAACAGTAATTCTGTCTGAAAATGTCTTTAACATCTGCTATTAAATTGTTAATATCCAAAAAATAATTATTTTGCTCGACTGGCTTAATAAGGTAAAGGAGTACTAAACCCTCTCTTGACAGATTTATTATTTAAACTATGAAATTCCATGTCAAACCTGTTCACTGGCTTCAGTGGTGGTTGTGTTTGGATTAGCATTGGCTGTAGATCTCGTGAAAAATTTTTCATCGAGAGACAATATCTAATAATATGATTTTGTGAGCCACACTCATAGCAACTACCTGGTTCTCTCATTTTTATAATAATGTCCAAACAAACTACCATGGAAACATTTGACCAGTGCAGACTGGCTTGATGTTGATGTCGTAACAATGTTAGAGGAATTGATACAGAGTCTATTAAAATTATTATTTGTACATGTCACTGGTACAACAGTAAACAGTCCTTTGGTAACTTTCCAGATCCGTTAATGAATCCATGACTTAATAAATCCTCAAGGGAAGTTATTTTTGGCTGAGCGTATTCATAGGAAGCTGCATTCCAAAATCAACACTCGAAAATATTGTTATAACAGAACCAAAATCTTTTTCAATTTTTATTTAAAATAGCAACGTTCAGGAAATTTTGACTATCAAACACATCCTTAGATAAGGAATCAGGAAATATAATATATCAAATGCGAAGTCGAAAACTAAATAAAAGAACTTGCAAAGTTGGTTGCGATTACAAACTTGAAACAATGAAATTGTAGTAAACCGGTGTATTTAAATAAGTAGAAACTGTATAATTTAATGAGGTTCCTTTAACATTGTGAGAGAATAGTTTAATAAAGTGGGTTTAGGTTAAGTTAAAGACAATTCATTGTAAATAGTTAAGGAAGGAAAGATTTGTACATAGTTAAGTGTAGTTTTAGGAATTGCGATGGACAATCGTTAAACAAAGGTGTAGGAAATGCAGTTAGGTTTTTACGGGATTGAGTTTGTTCGAGGTGTAAAAATTATATAATAAAATAGGATGTCTAAGGCAGAAAGAAGGGATAACCAGGGAAACGTGAATTGATTAATAAATAATTTTTAAAGGACAAAAATCTAAGAAATTTTAGATTTTTCGTCCTTTAAAAAGTTTGGTTGTTCAAAAAAGAAGATCTTTCTCATCATTAGGTCTTCAGTCCTGGAACTGGTTAGATGCGTACCATCATTGTTTCCTAGGTCTACATCTACTTCTTTTTTCCTATCTCTGGTTGTAATATATCCCATACTATTCCCCAAAAATGCCTTAGAACGTATTCTGCCCTTTTATTTCTCCTATTTTTTCCACAGATATCCTTGTTTCCCTACTATTTCTATAACCTATTTGTTATTAACTTTGTCTGTTCATGCTATCATCTTCATACATTTGAAACACAGCATTTCAAAAGGCTGCTACCGTTTTTCTCTGCTTTTCAGACTGTCCGTATTTCATAGGCATACTGTGCTGTGCTCCACACATATGCTTTCAACAATTTTCTTCTTGTTCTGTGTTTGTTGTCTTTTCTATAGGAAGTTATTGATTACAACTGTAGGAAAGTTTAATACTTCCTGTATGTTTGTTGTGGTTGGTTATGTATCCTTCTTATTTCGACAACAATCCTGAGTCATCGATCAAAATGCCAATAATCATATAATGAAAACTGTGGTTTCATTCCCAATAAAGGTAAAGTCGTGTACCAAAGTTGTTATTGTAATATAGAAGAATATGCCCGTTAAAAAACGCATGTATAATAAATGGTTCATTATAATTCAGCACAAAATATTGAAGTTTAAATATATTAATTAAATGTCACGAAGAAGAGTTGTTATTGATAGTAGTAGTACAACCAAGTGAAGTAAGCACGGCAGGCCGAATTGAAGAAGGAATATCAAGAGTAAAGGCAAGGATCGACGTAACACATCACTCAATAAGTCCGTAGGATAACTAAGAAAAACACATTTTTTTGGCGAAATTCGATTTTATTCATCAACATACATTCCTTCAAGAGTGATACAATCAGTCCAACGCCGTTCTAGCATTTCGATACCTTTTTTGTAAAACAATTAGTCTTTGGCCTCAAAATAAGCTTCAGTTTCAGCGATCACCTCTTCATCCGAGCTAAATTTTTTTCCGGCGAGCATTTTTTTCAGGTCTGCGAAGAGGTAGTAGTCGCTGGGGGCCAAATCTGGAGAATACGGTGGGTGCGGAAGCAATTCGAAGCCCAATTGGTGCAATTTGGCCATCGTTGCGATCGACTTGTGACACGGTGCATTGTCTTGGTGAAAGAGAATTTTTTTCTTCTTCATGTGTGGCCGTTTTTTGGCAATTTCTTCCTTCAAACGCACTAATAATGCCATGTAGTATTCACTGTTGATTCTTTTTCCTTTCTCAAGATAGTTGATGTACAAAATTTTGTGCGCATCCCAAAATACAGACGCCAAAACCTTACCAGCCGACTTTTGCGATTTTGGTCGCTTTGGACGTGGTTCTCCGGCTGCAGTCCACTCAGCTGACTGCCGATTAGACTCTGGAGTGTGGTGGTGGATCCATGTTTCATCCATTGTCACATACCGACGCAAAAAGTCCTTTTTATTCCGGTTGAACAGCTCCATACAGCTCTCAGAATCATCGACACGTTGTTGTTTTTGGTCCACTGTGAGCAAACGCGGCACCCACTTTGAGAACAGCTTTCCCATGGACAAATGTTCATGCAAAATAGTGTGCACACTGCCTTCTGATATCTTCAAGGTGTCAGCTATCTCACGCAATTTCACTTTTCTGTTTTCCAAAACGATTCGGTGGACTTTTTTGATGTTTTCCGGTGTAACCACCTCGATTGGTCTTCCAGAGCGTTCAGCATCGTCAGTGTCTGTACGGTCACGTTTAAAATCAGCAAACCACTTCTCCACCGTTTGCCCCGATGGAGCAGAGCCCGGATAACACTTATCAAGCCATGCTTTGGCTGCGATGGTATTTTTACCCATCAAAAAGCAATGATAAATCAACACGCGAAATTGCTTGGAATTCATTTTTTTGAAAAACTCAAAAGTATCGTCACTTGAACCTCTGTAACTTGAAAACTAATCGTCGGATTGTCATGAAATTTTGACAGATATCTTTTTAAGGTTAGTACTTCCTACAAATCATATGGATTATTACATAGCAACACCATCTATGTATCATCCTACGGACTTATTGAGTGATGTAGTACAAAGGAATATAGTGTAAATCCTCATATTATAGTAGTAGAGTAGAGTTGTTAGAGATAAATCATTCATAATCACCGTTGCTGATATTAACCTAAAAAGAATCTCACAAACTCGGTTCAATCATTTCCATGACTTTCGACAAAATAATAATAATCTAGTAACATTTTGAATTTCATTTTGTTGGATAGTTGTCATAATTGGCAGATCGCTTGGTAATATTGAATTAGTGATCACATACTAAAGTCATTTAAACAAACCTGAAATACCCAAGGAAAGTTCAGAGGAATAAAATTTTCTTGATATCAACAAGGAAAAAGTGCTGGAGGACCTTCATGAGACAATGCAATTAGTGGATTGGTAGATATAATAACATAAACTTTTACATTTGTATTGAAACCGAATATGATATAGGACGCTGAGAATAAGTAAGTAGTTTGATTCATTGATTCATTTATGTCAATGCAAGGATCCCACAAGATGACGAATACGATACTATTTATCAATCCTTATTGTTAAAATAAAGCAAGGGAGGAACATACTTGAACGCTACCTGAAAATTTTAAGGGATTGTCCGGAATATAATGGCTGAGCTAGAATCGATGAAGTTAGGGCGCATTTAATGACTATTGTAAAGGGGTTAGTACTATCATATAAAAAAAAAAACTTAATAAAGAACTGGCATGTGTCTGATGAGGAGAGCTGTTCAGACCGCAGATACATGAGATTTTCTTTTACCGGGCTTAACCAGGTGAAGGAATTTTACCGCAACTCAAGAAAAACTAACTGGGGTAACTATAAGTTGGATCTGGATCGGTACCTTGCAAGCAAAGTTTTAACAGTGCTAAGCTGTCTGTATATTGTAATGGCCGCGGGGAATATTACCAACGCGGTTACTTAAGCATATAACGAAAACTGCCCTCAGTTGGAGAGGAGAACTACCAGGAAGGTTCCATGGTGAAACTCTAAACTCAGACAGAACAGGTAAAAACTTTATTTAATAAAGCAAAAAATCAGGTAATTGGGAGGTGCACAAGAGGACTTTTACAGAGTATAACCAAGAGAGAATCATGGACGAGATACTGTGAAGATATCGAAAGATACCCTGAATGCGCCAGACTTCAAAGATTTCTCTCGAAGGATAACCAGAGATCTATTGGCTTACTGTCCATGGGAAACAGTAGTTTTACCAGGAATGAGAAAAAGACGATCTCTCTTTTGCTCCAAACACATTTTCTTGGTTCGACCAAACTGGAACAATCACCTTTTGAGTGGCAAGTCCAGGGGCCTGAGGCCTCTGAAAGGAAAGCATCTCAGGAAGACTGGGCAGTAACGAAGAAGGTGATTACCTTCCAAAAAATTAAATGGGTGATAAATACTTTCAAACCATATAAATCTCTCGGCATTGACGGGATTATTCCAGCCATGCTTCAAAACGGATCAAACTTTCTGCTGAGCTGGATCTGCAGAGTTTTGAGGGCTAGCTTCGCATTCCAATATATTCCGCGCAGTTGGAGATTAACTAGGGTAGTCTTTATTGCTAAATCTGGTCGTACGGACAACTCGCAGGCAAAAACCTAAATACCCATCGGTTTTATGTTCTTTCTTCTAAAAACGATAGAAAAACTGCTTGGCAGGCATATTAGGAGGAGTGTTTTGGCAACTAGCCCATTACACTCAACAAACCAGTTTGCTTTTAGAGCAGGACTTTCAACAAACTAAGCTATTCATTACATGGTTTCCAGGGCTGAAAAGACCCTATCTAACAAAGAGATCCTTCTATGTGCCTTTTTAGACATCGAGGGAGCCTTTGACAATACACCCTTCAGCTCCATCTCGACGGTCACCTGATAAGTTGGGATGGAGAAAACTTGCTGCAGGTGGATAGACTGCATGTTAAGTGGAAGTGTGGCAGTCACAGAACTGCTTGGTGATACCATGGCAGTCCGGGTGGCTAGGGGATGCCCGCAAGGGGGAATTTTGTCTCCCCTGTTGTGGAACCTAGTCATGGACGGATTGTTGTGGGAGCTGAGCAGAGAAGGGTTTACCCCACTGAGATATGCTGATGACTTAGCAGTCTTAGTGAAGGGTAAATAAAATAATATTATCAGGGACCGAATGCAAGAAGCTTTGAAAATAATAGAGAAGTAGGAAATGGAGGAAAGCCTTTTAGTCAATCCCTAAAAGTCCACTTTTGTACCTTTCACCCGGAGAAGGAAGATTGCGGGCAATATACTCCTTTTCCTTAACGGTAACAAAATCGGCCAGTCAGACGAAGTGGTGTACTTGGGAGTCACTCTGGACTCCAAACTCACATGGAACCTGCAGATCGATAAGACCGTACGCAAGGCGTAAACCTCCTTAGCAATAGTTAAACGCACTTGCGGCAAATCCTGGAGGCTAAGACCAAACACAGTACACTGGTTGTACACTAAGGTGGTCAGAACAGCAATAACATATGCAGCCTTGTTATGGTGGCCCAAGGCATACAAGAATGCTTGGGAGAAATTGGGGGCATCTGTTTAAGATGTGTTCGGACCAAATGACTCCCCAGCATCCGCCGGATATACTCTTCAAGACTGTTACTCAGGATGTAGAGTGTCACTAAAGCTACCATCCGTAGATATATCAGCGAATGGATGTGCAACCAACACCAAAGAGACTGGCAGAACAGACCAGGACTAACACATAGTAAGGCGCTGGTAGAAGGGCCTAGCAAAAACAGAATCCAGGAACTGTTTTGTTTAAGCAGGGAACAGCTCAGAATCACTGTGGGGTTCCTGACAGGACACACTTCTGTCAAGGTTCACCTTCAGAGGATGCATAAATATAACGGAGACCTCGAATGCAGACACTGCTTAGAGAAACCGGAGACTGCAATGCATGTAGTATGCAGATGCGAGGCGTTGGGTAGAAAGAGACAGCACCTATTCGGGCGACCAAAGTTAGACCCGAAGGAAGTCGATACCCTTTCATCAAGGGATCTATATTCTGTGATTCGAGATGCAGGCTTTGCAGATTGGGTATAATACTTAACCAATAAGCCGTTTAGGCTGCAGTGCGGCAAAGCCGTTGGCACACGCACCGCAAGGGGAAGTGGTCTTAGTGGAGAGTTTGGAGAGTCCCACACTTTGGCTATAAAAGCTTTCCACTCCACAGGGTTCGGATAACTATCAAAAAAAAGAATGACTCGTCAAAAAATTGTGGATCCTGTAGATTACGACGAAGCATTTCCCGACAAAACGCCACCCTCTGTGCATAATCTGCAGGTAATAGAGCCTGAACTCGTTGCACATGATACGGATATAAGTTATTCCGCCGCAACATTGCATGAACTGCACTTCGCGCTATTCCAGACTCTCTGGGAATAGTTCTGATGCTGATTGTTGGAATTTGTAAGGCCCTTGCAACGACCTCGTCTTTACCATCATCTCTAAGTCTTCCTCCTCTTGGATGTAAAACACCAGGTGGTTCTCCTTCTAGGTATGCTTGATGCACTCTTTGAAACACCCTCCTACCAGGAAAATTAACCAGGTTAGGGTTACGAGCCCTGAACTCTAGCAGCTTGCAGAGCATTGCCGTTGCAGAGTACATACAAGAAATGCATTTCGGCATATTCCCGAGCAGTGTATGACATTCTTAATTGTGGAATTTACAAAAATTAACAGTAAATCTACAAAAATAAACTCACAACTTAAACAAGAACTGCACGAATAAAGTCATTATAGAAACGGATGTAATTGCCAAAACAGCACACGACATACTAACATTTACTCTGGAAAACTTGTGATAATTAAATTGTAATTAACGCCTCATTAACGTTCGGGTTGTAGTTGAAGTATTTGCTTAATTGTATGTAGGTATGCCATTGTTTGCTGTTGAATTGCCGAAGAATTTTTCACATCATTATTCATTCTTTTCATTCTAACTGAATTGTTGAATCCTTAGATAAAAGTGTTGTTCGTACGATTAAACTCAAATATTTTCTTAGTTTCTATGAGTTGTACCTCTAAAGAAAGGGGATAAACTAAGAATGTTTTTTAGATAGGTGTGCACTTTTTGGTAGAAGGTACTTTTTCAGTAATTTAGATTTGAATAACACGAACTATTTTTCATAAAACTGAAGCGACGCCGACAACTTTTTGGGGACGTATGAAGTAAGCCATGTTTCAGAGACACCAACCAAATCAAAACGGTTTTCATCTATTAAATTGATGAAATCATTGAAACTAGGCAACAAAGAATGCACATTTAAATGAGCAATTTTCATTTATAAAAAACTACTAGCCTGATAGAACTATTTAATTTACTTTAATTTAATTTAAACAAAACAAATACAAAAAATGTAAGCACTCGTAGCTAAATAAAAATGGAGCAAAAAAAAATTCAAAAGGGGCTATCTCCAACGTAACAAATTATCGTATTCTAACAATCAGCAACTTAAGTATAATGTGCTGCATGCTTAGTAAACTATAACTACTATATACCTGTTAATTATTACCAACTATGCTACAGGAATTTAAATTACTAGAGGTTACAATGCTGTACGAATGTAAATTAGAAAATTTTTCAGTAAATAAAGACAGTGTGGTATTTACATTTGCACTAACTGTATGGTATCGTTGTTGATGATGTTCTACAAGTTGTATTAATATTCAGCATCTGTCTCGTACATACATCGTTTCACAGGATGTAGTTTCCAAGTGAATTCATTATATTCCTTACCGTCTTTCAACGTTTGATCATATTTGGTTTGCTCCTTGTAAAAGGGCCAATATACCTTCTTTTTTCATAGGCGTGATCCAATTTCGAAGTACAATAGACACCCCACCTGATCGCTACTCCACAAGTACTAATTTTCCCAATCTAGAAATATATCATGAAAAAATTATGTTCAGATAGAAAATTGTACCAAACCTACTTTGTGAATGAAGTTTCTCTGTATTTAGCACTAATAAGTAACCCAGCGACTTTCTCATTAACAAAAGTCGCCAACCACAATAAATAATTAAAGTCATATGTCCGTTTAACATCTATCTATCGCTAACAGGATTTCCATTTGCATCGACATCAAGGTTTTGTCTCAACTCTAACTCTACTTTTCAATTTTCTTCCAAATCTTTCATAAGATTGTCCTTCCATACCTAAACAAACTGTCAAGTAAGATATTAAACAATTAGATTTTCTTACAGCGCCTAATTCAGCTTCAATTTTTTTAAATTGGTAGAGTGTCATGGGAGGTATATCCATAACTGAAAATAGTTCCTGAGAATGGCCATGTGTACTGCCAGTTGCCAGAGTACCCCAAACAAATCCATAATTAATTTTTGATTTTTGCGAAATATCTTCAGTGTAATGCTTGTATATCTTATCACACATTGTACATGCAAACATAAGGCAGCTTACTAGACCTAATCCTCTGTTACATTTTTCTTTCAGATATAGTTTTGCACCAGTACAAATTTGGGAATTTCGGTATTGCAGATCTATGGACCAACTTAATACGTATTGCAAATTCACAATGCGGTTTCCACTAACAGTTGGTTCTTTATAAGAGTGATTTATCTCGATATATAATTCACGAGCCTCTATTCTGAAAAACAAAACAAAATATTAGATTTTTTAGGAACCCAAAATTTAGCATATATACAGGACAACACATTAGTGTGACAAAGTTTAATATATCGATTATTTATTGTAGAAATTATAAAAAAAAGCAATTTACACAAATTTTAGGCTGTATTATTTTAAAAATTGTTTCATATCTACAGGGTGTTCATAATATATATATATATATATATATATACAGGGTGGTCCGGTTTTCATTAGCCAGCGTATATCTTCTGAACTATGCAAGATATAGAAAAATTTCATAAGAAAAAGTTTTTTGAATATATTTTCTCTACAAATATAAGGCGTTATGTATTTTCAATGGACCACTATATTTGAGCAATAATACGTCACTTTGGTTTTTTTAAATAGAACACCCTGTATATTTTTTGAAAAAATATTCTACTTGAAATTGTCTTTACGGCAATATACCATAACTAATGATTTCTTGTCAAAATGTGGTAAATAACTCAAATAATAGAAATCCAATAAAAATTGTAATTATTGTTTATTTACTGCATAAATTAATCAATTGAAATTTATTTTATACATAAATCTGAAAATGATAGCTAACAAGAAAACTGATTATCTTAGTAAATGTTCAAATTGTTCACCATTACATTCTAAACATTTATTAACTCGAATAATAAAGTTTTTTCTAGCATCTTGCAACATGACCGGGGTAATTAACAAGCAAGCTGCTCTTATTTTTGTGATTAACTATTCGAGATTTTGAAAAGGGGTAGAGTTGGAATACACTCGGTCTTTTAAAAACCCCCAAACAAAGAAGTCGAGAACTGACAAATCAGGTGATCCAGAAGGCCACAAAATCGGTTCCCTATTATCGATCCCGTTCTGACCAAACTCATTATTTAAATAAGTTGTAACTTTGATTCCATTATGTGGTGGAGCGCCATCGCGTTGAAACCATAAGTTTTGCCTGATAGCTGGGGAAATATCATCTAAGAAATATTGAAACGAAGTGTGCAAAAACATGAAATGTCTATTTTGGGTTAAACCACCATTAAAGAAATACCGACCCAGTATGCGGTCACCTACTACACCTATACACACATTCACCGAAAATCGTACGTGTGAACGGGTTTCAACAAATTGCAAAGGATTTCTATCATTCCAATAATTTGTATTTTTTCTGTTAAAGATAACATTTTTATGAAAGTTAGATTCATCAGTCCAAATTAACTGTCTAAAAATTCTCTTCCTACATTTAATATCCATATACAAAAACCAACTCGGCTGTTGGGATCATTGAGATGTAATATTTGGATCAAACGCATCTTAAATGCTTTCATTGAATGACGCCTCAAAACATTAAAAACCTGCCTTCTTGAAACGTTTAATTCAGCTGCAACATGTCTCGTAGAAACTTTAGTATAAGCTCTAAAGTAGGCCAAAATAACCAATCCACGATCTTCCTTATATTGTACTTGATTTCTGGTGGTAGTTGAAAGCTACCATTGGACTTAAAGAATTTTCTAAATTCTTAAATGTTTTTATATTTGGCTGTCAACGGTCAGGATATGTTTCGAAATAAAACTGCAACTTGACGTTTAATTGTTGTTTGGCCTATGAAAACAACATAACATATCAACTTTTTCATTGTTTGAATAATTCATTTCCATTATTTTGCGCGAAACAACTAACGAACACAATAATACTTTTACTTATTAATGTGACAGACAATTGTGATAAACAACTGAAGTACTGCAATGGCATTTGTTAATAGAAACAATCAGACTGCTATTGAAATTCTATTATTTAGGTTATTTCGCGTACTTTGAATAGAAACTATTGATTGTGGCATATTGTCGTAAAGAGAATTTCAAGTAGCATATTTTTTCAAAAAAATATACAGGATCTTCTATTTAAAAAACCAAAGTGACATATTACTGCTCAAATATAGCAGGCCATGAAAAATACTTAATGCCTTAGATTTGTAGAGAAAATATATTCAAAAAACTTTTTCCCATAAAAGTTTTCTAAATCTTGCATAGTTCAGAAGATATACGCTGGCTAATGAAAACCGGACCACCCTGCATAGCTAATTTTGACATACTAAATGTATCACCCTGTAGATAAATTTCCAACTTATACATAGTTTCCGACATGGATATGAAATACAAATAACAATGTATTACCTATTATAGTCTGCTTCTAGTACCAATGATCAATTATCTGGAAGTGTATGTGACCTTTTCTCGGTTGATTTTTCACAGTTCTCTAAATATGAAATACAATGATATAATAATTTAGATTATTTATACAAATTAGCATACTCTGTCTCTGGCGCGTGCGTATTTGAAAACCGCGTTGTTGTTTAGGGGGTGAAAAGTGTAGTTAATGAAGTACCAAGTTGTAGCATGCGTATTTGAAAACAAGCTAGGCTTGGTGCTGACTTGTGTATGATGCTTGAATGAAAGGTTAACAGTCTAAATGACCAGCAAAATAATGGATAATCAGATAATAATTATAACAGATTGTTTTGTAGTATAAATGATAGGATAACTAACCTTGATTTGACATGTGGTGTAGTTTCGACTATATTCTTGTTGTTTGAAGTGGTGAAAGGGCTTACACTTGATGATGAATTGTCTGTTGATTCAATGTTCACTTTATCACGCACTTCAATGTAACATTTATTCACTGATTATGCCTTTTAACGCGACTAGATGCACGGCATATCGGAGGACGTGTGTTGATTGCTTGAAGGTTGCTCGAGCACTCTTGTTTCTTGGTTTTGGTTAGTTTTATGTAGGTAGGGATAATGTATAGAAATCGATTAGGTATGCAGGAGTATTTTATGATATATACAAGGTGAATTATACATAGTGAACGATTACGGAACAGTCTCAGTCTGCGACTTCATTGGTTCTGGCTCGGAAGTTTTTTCAGATAAAGTACTTGGATTACTAACTACCTCAGGTAATTTTTGCAAACCTGATGGGCCAGGCTTGTCTAAATTATCTGATGTGGATTTCAAACTGAAAAAGTTAGGGTTTTATTATGACATCTAATTAATATGTGTATTTGTGAAATTATAATGTAACGGGCATAACCAGTGTAGTAGAAGGCTTGAATCATTGTTTGCAGGTGAGGCAAAATTACTCATTTTTAGTGTCAGTACTTAATAATTATATAGAAATCATATGCCACATCCGAGAGCTTACTTCGTTCAAAATAGCACAAAAATTCTTCGCATTGTTGTCAAAAACAATCTAAAGCTTATGAAATACTATAGAATTTTAGAAAAAAATTAATAATATTTTGTAAAACACAGCTATCAAAATTCAACGAGGTAAAAACGTAAATGTTATTGTTATGTATGTACCCTACAAATTTGATGAGTATTTCTAATACAGTACAGATGTGCTATTCTGTCGTATATTTAAAACTATTCATTGAGAAAATACTAAGTAATTTTTTTCTACGTCATAATTTCAGGGTAATCACACTAACTTAGTTCTATGAAGAATGCGAAAACACTTAAATTTTTAGTTTGCATTATCATATTTATAAATTCCATATAGTCATAAGTGGAGAGTCGGGTAATTTGTGATTTTCTATTCTCAAGGCATCTGTATAATTCTTGTGGGTGGATATGCGACATTTAAATAGATACACTTTCATTGTTTTGGATTTTATATTCCAAAATAAACAGCCCCATAAAGATTACTGAATGTATTATAACTTACAGCTATAATTGTTGCATTTTCAGCCATCTTAAGCGGGCTGCTTTAGACTTGGATGATCATTTTCTGGTACCACCTGGATTTTGGTTATACACCTTCATATATTTACCCATCTGAAAAATGTAAATACGTAAATATAAGAAACTTTACACCAGGCGACAACAGGAAGTAAGTATACTGTAACTTTTTGCGTATTTCAGATAAATATTTGAAATTTGAAAAGCTTGTACAAGACAAAGCGGGAGTACAAATTTTTTGAAATAATTGTGAATTTCAAATTATTTACGGTCTGACTAGAAGTGAAAAGTACTGTATAAACTACACACCCTATAGTTTTGTACATTTTTAGAATCAGTTGATCATTTTTAGTCCCAGGACATTATTTCAAATTTTTTAGAAATAGGTGTTTTCTTATTTAAGTTTTGAAAAGAAAAGTAAGCGACTGTAATTCTCCTAAATTGGTGTATAATTTTGAGAAAAATTTGAAGTCTAACGACTTTTCATGTTATTAGTAATAGTTATATTTTCGCCAGAAATTTCAAAACATTGTTTTTTCTTAAAGTAAGATTTTGCAAAATCTATTAAGCTGGATCTCAATAAATTTTAAAAGGATTTTTAACGTTTTGGTACTCTAAATAATCACAACATGATAGGACATTTTTAGGGTACTGCTTAAATTATAAATAGGGTTTATGTCGTTTTTAAACTGATTTATATAGGACAAAAAAAGTTAGTGTACCAGTTTCTGTCATTTTCACCATTCGGTGTCATAAATTAAATAATGAATATTTTTGATAAAATAGTGTATGCAAAACAAATAATTTATTTATTCAAGAAGACAGTAGTTGCTCGACTAAATCAAATCTACAAAAATTAATGTCAATATTTGAACACGCATTTTCAAAATCGAAAGAAATATATAATTAATTTTGTCCATTACTTATCTGTCTATCCACAAAGTATAAGAATTTTAGAATATACTTACCCCCAAGCGCAAATACACCCACACTAAATGAAGCATTAAATGTTTGTTTATAATAATAACGAAATGTTACTCTATGAACAATAAACTACACATTCAAAAATAAAAATTAGCAAATACCATATGCACATAAATGAAATAATACAATACAATACAAATTTGTTTCGGCAAACGACCTTGGCTATTATTAGAATGCACTATGTATCTAACGCTTTGGTTGCTGTTCAACAACTTTGAATTTGCTGAAGGTCATTTACGACGAATAGTTACAGGAATGGAGAAAATAAACCAGCATCGTACCGTATCCTAGCAACCGTTATTTGCCTAACTTGGAAACGAACCACTAAACTGCTAAAGTTAAAATAAAGTAGTTACCTCTATCATGTGAAAGTTATACCACAAAGGCGGCTATTAGTTCGTGTTATGAAAATAGAGGGATGCTATCGCGCCCTTAACAACCAAGATTAGGTGCACCAGCACAAAATGATACATAAGCTGCATCATTGATCACTCAGTACGTTAAGCTATAAGTGCAAGTTTTATTGGCGATAAATTTAGACTCTAAAAAAAAAAATTTTAGTAGAAATAGTACCCTCTTCAAAAGTATAACTCTCCAAGATCTCTCTTAAATTAATTTTCGTGATTATTAAGTTATTTAGAGGGTGTATATCAAATCAAACTAAATCAAGGGGCGACCTATTTCTTACATTTTTGTACGAAAAGTGTATTACTTTTATTACCAAAGACAAATTTTTTAAAACAGGCTATATTGAGGGTAGTAAACGGTTTCAATTTAAATAGCGTTTTTATATTGGTTAGCAGCATAATTTTATTTCAAGGAAAAAATCTAAAGCATATACATTCTAGCTAAATATTTAAAATTTTCTGTTTTCAGACAATTTTTTTATTTTACCGGTGTTTTCTATTCCGCAAGACTGAAATCGCAAAAAGTACCGTACATAAAGGAGTGATGGCAGATGTGATGGTGTACCAATTTCCATTTTACTACTATTTATTTTACGGATTTATTTTTCATAAACTGGAGTAGACGGCGGTTATACTGCTCTCAAAACCAATAAACGTGTTGACAAGACATCTCAATCGCTGTGTTTGCGGAAGAAACCCTCAATAGATTGCAAAGCTATGATATTGAGAAAACACTTCAAATACCGTATTTTCTTTCTGCTTTCATTTTCTTTCTACTTCGCGGTTTGATAAAATACAGAAGTAGCGCGTATGGCGCGTTAAAATAACAATCGACCTGTTTTAACTGTAACTTAATAAGAGATAATATTCTAAAAGAATATTTCATCCTTAACTATTGCAGGTCGTTACATACAGGACGTCTTAAAAGGTCAAAGATTTAAAATGTATAATTTAATACACTGTGTTGTTATCTGCGGTTTAATAGCCAAAATCTTAAAGCATTCCATCAGCGTATGTGTATATTTTGCTGTGATAGGACTAATCAAATCGAACCCCACATTGGGATGTGACATTTTATTGCGGGGAAAGGACAATTGCTCGCTCTGCCCGCTAGCTCCCTGGATTAATTAAACTACGGTAATCACAAATCCTCTTACAAACAATCTTTTAAATACAAAATTATATATTCATAATAAGTTTCTCTTACAAACAATGTCTAACTACAAAACTGACAAAGAATAACTTCCTGCCAACACATATCTTATGTACTAAATAGAGTCCAAAATATCTCTTTTTCTAACATATCTTAAATACCTGATTATCATTTATGAACAACTCCGTAATAAAATTTTCCTTAATAAATACAATAATTACATTTGTAAGTCATGAAATTTAATATCCTTCCCATTGAAACCGTTTTTACATTTATTTGAGTTCAGAATAGGTTCAATTGTTACCTTGTTTAGTGACGAAAACTTGTATCGTAAGTTTACCAAACCCCCAAAATTAAAATAAATTGACTTTTACACATTACTTTCGCTCTAAAACTTATAGTAGTCAATGGGGTCTCTAGAAATCACTTAAATATCTACAAAGGTTGCTTTATATATTACCGCTGAAGATCTGCTTGTTGTTTAGCGTTTCCAAAACATAATAAGCATCGTTCGATACTCAATCCTCCGTCAAATCGTTTCACAAACCCAATTTTTCATGCAAATGCATCCATTACAACAATACATTCATTGATCTTCCATAAAATTTTTATCTAAAAGTATTTTCAGATAAATTCCCTTTAACAATAGTTTTAATTGGTTACAAATCGTCTATTCTTCATGTTAATGTATTTAAATAATTTTTTACTACCACACACTGTATATTTTGTGTAGCATTTTAAATTACATAAAATATTATCTAACTTCATCGATAGTATTCCGAAGTCAAAGTTTCAATCAATATTGCCCCCACTAGACACCGATTAGCTCTACAAGGCGAGCCTTTACTAATTAGTAACTTCGAAAATTTTCGCGCTTTATTTAGTGGCTCCGCTATATGTTGTTGCCACGTTCTCGTTTGCTCGGGAAGGTAGGTGTGTCATTTACGTATGTTATCAATATTCGAGAAGTTATTGTTTACTACCGCCTCGGCTATTTAATAATTGGTCGCGTCATTTTTGTATGCTCATCAATATTTGAAATTTTTAAATTCATTGATATTCTACCGCTTTAGGCTATTCAATAATTGGACGACGTATTTTAAACATGTTTTATCTTAACGTTTGATTGTTCTAGAACATGGGGTCAATAAACACGCTTTGTATACCTTAGTCGCTCAAATTAATATTTTTAACTGAAATAAATGCGGTTTTCCATTAGTGTAAATTTTTTTGCTATTATATAAAGTTAAAATATTTATACACGCGGATTTACATAAAATTGATATTAAATTGAAACTGAAGTCTTTTTAGAATATTTGCACATTTAAACAGAATGAAAACTCTTTTATAACATAGGATTCAATATATAAATGCATTTTTTTTGTCATAAATATTTAGTAATCACGGTTTTCTGCGTGAAACATAATACATTTTATACGGGACAATCTCCTAATATTTTTTTTACTAATAAATAGCTAAATAATTTGGCGTTTGCTCATATTTTTTCGAAATTTCTGGCATTTATGAAGTTAGATTCTTATCACATGATGGAATATGATCTTTTTATTGTAACAGTATAAATGTGTTACTTATTTGCGGTAAGTTTTAGGCAACTTTATTTACACTGTGTTGGCATTATACATTGGTATAGGTTTATATTATGTGTAGAACATATTAGAAAGTGGCAAGGACGCGAGATCCAACGGCGTCTCCTGGCCCAAGGTCTTTTCGAATTCGAACCGTCAAAGCAACTGGTCAAAATATGAACTTGAGGATGATTTCAACGACCGAGTTGGTCAGAAAGCACGTTCGCTTGAAAGTATTAGATTATTCAGTAATTACAGCAGGCTAGTGGCAAGAGAGATTTGCAATAAACTAAATTTTGCTAATGTGCGTATTGTAATTTTTGACTGTCATTACCGCCCGTTTTAAAATTAACCTGCGGGTTAAATATAATTAGACTACATGTGTTGAAAGTCCAAGACCGTTGTCCCTTACGCACTTTATAATCTAAGACAATTGGCTTGGATTTGGATTATTGATGGACGGTATCCTGCAAAAACTGTCCTGAATTAAATTAAATTTTACGATTGGTGAAAGGAAACTGCATGGAGAAAATTTGGAGGTCAAGATCGTAGATGGTCGTAGTTTCATTTATTTGGAATTTAAAGGTATTTATGCCGCTCTTAGATGTCTGAAATAAAATAGTCAAATTTATCAAACCATAATCCTACTTTGACAGTGTTATTAAATTTATTGAGGATTACTGATAAACTTTATAAATTGGAACCCAAGTATTCAACTACTTGTTAGAAAATGCTTATTCTAAAACTTAGTATGTGAGCTCAAATACCGATGGGTGCCCTTTACATCAATTTGTAAATAGTGTTCAACCTTATTTTAGGACACTTCCTCACTTGTAAATAAACTTTAATTATGCAACTATAAATTCAACTGTAAATATTTATCGCAATTATTAAGCAGTAGGAGGTTGATGATTGCAATCTAATTCTATACGATTGTAAATAATTTTCTACAGTACTATAGAAATTTATTAGAAATTTAACATCGAGTGCGTTTTGTTTCATTTGTTTAAACTGGTGTCGAGTTTTTGGTAAAGAGACACTACATGGTTAAGTTATACAGGTCGTTTCGCCCATGGAGAGACCCGCAAATGTTTCATGCTCTGGTTTGATCATTAGCTAAGGCTATTACAGGATTCGAACCTGATGTTAGGCTTTTACGGCCCATACGTTGTCCAATTACGTCACCAAGACCAGTGACGGTAACACATACAACACTCCGACCCTAGGCAAAATAAAGAAACTTTTGTAAATACTCACCTTCACAGTAGCGTATTTGTGGAAGGACTCTGTATTTATTGAAACACTAAGTATGTTATATTATAAATGCACAAAACCCGTGATTTAGAAGCTTCATTCGTATTACGCAACTTAATTGTAACTTTAAATAAAATTAAAATATATTCCGTGAGTTTTTAAAAAAAGCTCCTTATCAGAAAGGTGCTGAAGGAGCAAATGCAGCTATTATAAATTTGCTATCAAAGTAATTGATGAGGAATTGTTATAAAAGATTTATTTAAATGCGTTCTATAAGAATTACAGTTTGCAGGCAATTAATTTTCATTTCAATTCAGTCATGCTTTTGATGAGTAACATGTATTTTAAATTGAAAAGCGTACTTCATTAAGAATCTTTGAAAAAAATTCTAGGTACATGACATTATTCAAAATGCCATATAAGGAATTTAAACTTTTATTCAACAATTAGCGAAGGTAATAAATCAAGAAGTAAGGGTCGTAAATATGAGAGAATGATGGATAGCAGATAACGTGTGCAAATGTATTAATTAATGACAGCCGTGTGAATAAAAAGCCACATTCTTTGAGGTTGCGTCATACAAATGATTCGAAATCGAACGAAGCTTTTAATTTAACGCAATCAGAACGTAGAAACAACGCCCAGATATTTCGAGATCTTTCTAAATTTATGACGCAGTAAGACCCGATAATATGTAACCAATTAAAGAATGTGGTGAGTGGTCAGTGTTATAATACTTGTTAAAGACGTTATGAAGTCAGTAGTTAACAATGAGTCGGGTTAATGGACAGTGTTGGTACTCGTTTTAAACGTATACAATAATACATAGACTTGGAAAATTATGACACCTCTGAAGAAGTAAGAATTTGAAGTGGATACTTGAACTGGTTTCTAAATGAATAAACGATGATGAATTACGGCAAGATGAATCTTTAATTAGAATGAAATCATATGTTATATGAATTTTGAAATGCATTTAATGGTAAATTAATTTTAAAAGAAGTAAACAATATTAGAATATGGATTTGAAAAACATATAATAAGTTTAATTGCATTTAATAATTTTGAACATTCTTTTATAATTTATCTGGGTTAAATTACGTAAGGATTTGTGTGTAAATCTAGGCGTGAAAGTGAATAATTTGAATTGAGGGTGGTAAGTTTGACTATTATATAATGAGAATTAATTGAACATAACTGATTAGCTACGTTTGAATCCGATTCAAAAGGATTATTAAAATTATCAAATTTAAATTCTAAAATTTTGTACATATTACGATTTAAATAAGGAAGGATTTGTTAATAAAAATCCTAATTAAAAAGAGCCATTTTTGGACTATAATTTGGTGTAAGCTAGTGATTATCTAGTAGTTATAAATTTTTGATCTTAAACATAATATTATTTGAAAGAAAAAGCCTTTGTGAAAATATTTGACTATCTTTAAATTTTAATGCTGTATTAAAGTATTTTTTTTGGAGATTACATGTAAGATGTTGTATCTTAAAGAAAAACTGTATGCGGATGTAGCAATTGTTATTTGAAGAATTGTTTGTTAACGAATATTAGATGTCATTATAAGTTTAATGTCTGATTGTCGTGGTTTTACTTAACCTTAGCTAGCAAAGTAATTAGAACACTTTTAATTTAGATCGGCTATAGTTTACAGCACCTATTAACGACGTCCAACCTGGGGCTCGATTTTTTATTGCTTCCATCCGCAGCACTTTCATTTGACTGCCGACGTCGCGCCGCATTAACTGCAATTCACAGCACCTTTTATTGGCGTTCCAACCTGGTGCTCGATTAAGCCGTTTGAAAATTAGAGTTTTGTGTCTTACAGGATTTTGTAAGAATTTTTTCTGTAAGGTATATTGTAACTATTTTAAAAAATGTTGATGTGGTTCACCTATTTTTATTAAAGTGAGATCAAACACCATCCAATTTATTTTTACTGTTTTGGGTGAAGCAGCAAAGATTGAATACTAACAGCGAAGTCGCTGTACAAGATGTTGATTGGGGGTAGATTAAGGTAAGAACCGAAACACTTAAATTTCTCACAGAAGTTTGACCATAGATATTATTTTATCCGTAAAACCGTAAGTACTTCTGGAGACTTCCGAACCAGCTCTGAACTCTACTTTAGCAGGATGAATACGGAAATGTCAGGTGCCACTAAACTCAAAGATTTATCATAAGCGGGACAGCGTCACTAAATAGTGCATAAGAACTTTAGTAACGACTACACGCACCTAAAGCATAAAGGCTTAGATTATTATATATAAACAATATTATCTTTAAAATAAAAAGTAATTATATATCAAATATCTACCAGAACATCATTTGCATTTGACCAAGAAGTATGTGAATATAGTAATAAATATTAGGGTACATAATATTGTATTAGAACTTAAACTCATCAATACGCACTACTTGTGTTGCATATTCTATAAGGTTTACAGGAGTTGTTGAGTGCATACTTTAATACGTGCAAATTTTTCTTAAGATTAATTTCTTAAGAATTTGTTACGTTAATGAATTAATAAAAAGTCTGAAGAAAATAACGTATGTACATTTATTTAAATAAGGATTATTCTCTTCAAGTTACAGATATTTACAATTGACATAACAAAAATAATTTCTATGTATTATCTTGGTTGAAGATTGAATTTGTATCAAACTATCACACTCTATATTAATGACAAATATCATAATTGATATAATTTATCATAGTCAGATCTGAGTACAATGTACACGTAATCCTTAATAAACATCTAGAGTTCTTAAAATATTTCATACTGAGTTTGAATTTACAATTATTTTTATAAGATAGTCACATAAGATTCTAAAACAGATTTCAAATAAAGTACTTCACTTTTAGCTTTAAATTTAATGGAAATTAAATTCAAGAGTATTTAAAGGTTATCAAAGCAAAATTTCTATAGAGTATTACTTTTGCAATTATTTTCTTAAAAACATAATCACAATTAGGTAAATTTCTTGTGCGTATTCATATATTTTTGACTATGACAGTAATTAAATATAGCGGAAATTTAATAAACATGAAAATTCAAAATAATGGAATTAATATGGATAAGTAAAGATTGACTTACCGATCAGGTTGACATTATCTCTAAATAATATTATTGTATTGTAAATCGTATTACCAAATCGTAACGGTCTAGCCTGACTAGAGGCATCTTCTAATAGATGAAAGAATACCAACAAAATGGCTTACTTACATAAAGAGCTGTTGCTTAGGGACCAAGTACTAAAAAAACCGCTTCAAAACATATGCATCAAACTTGATAATCTAAATACTCCCTGTATGTTTGTTGTGGTTTGTTTTGTATTTTTCTTATTTTTTGTTGGTTTTTAAACCACTTAAACTTTTTTAAATTGTCTTTATTTACGTTTCGATTCATGACCTAGGATCGTTGTCAAAATAATAAAATTGTTTATTATTTTTACAACGATCCTAGGACAGGAAACGTAAAAAAGACAATTTAAAAACTTTTACTGGTTTAATACACATAAAAAATTGATAATTAAAACTTCTATATCCATTAAATGATGAAGTCTCGAAGCATCACATAATTATAAAGCTATTATCCTAAGATAATTTTTATATTGTAGAATTCAAAGAATCGTCCATAAAATAAATGTTGGGCATGCTGTCTTTTTTGTAACCTAACTGACGAGAACTCAACCACAAATAATTTTAAATAGCAATACGGAGATCGCATTTAAACTTATTAACTCCTAAAGACATGTTGCTTATATGATTGTTCAAATACGACTGATCCTGTTTATAGAAAAACAATCTATCTTGACTAGGAACGCCAAATACGACAGGTGCGGCTTGATTATACCAGATATAACTAGAGATAAATAGGTGTTTTATAACCAAACGACATTTTCTATTTTAATAAATAATTTCCAAAGTGACTTTTTAATTCTTTTACAATTCTAAAGAAAGAATTAACAAATGTTAACTTAGAAATTTGGATATGAAAACAAAATTTGCTTATAACAAATAAAGCTTAATACTGATACAATATATCGAGTGATATACTAATAATTATCAAAATGAAAGTTTTCTAAACCACTTTATGGATTAGTGAAATAAAAATGCGTCACAGTCTCCTTCCAAAAGGAAAAAAACGAGTAAAATATAAAAGAAATGAGTGAAAAATGTATAAAAAAAATGAATAAAGAATCTGATATGAATACCCAGCAATTACGAGCAGAATTTGGAAAGAATCTAGAAAAATTGAGAGAAAGCTTAAAATTAGAAAGCGAAAAGAATAAGAGCAAATTTAAAGAGATGAGTGATAAATTAACTGTAGGCTTACAAGGGTTGAGTAAGGCCGTAGAGGAAATATAATTTGAAATTGAAGGGAAAGTGGTACAGATTTTAAAGGATATGGATGATGTAAAAGAGGAAATCGTTCAAATAAAATCTAATCAAGAAGATCGTGGGACAGAAACGAATGGAAATTTCAGAACTTATACCAAGAGGTGAATGAAATTGAGGAAAGTTTGTCAAGCCGGATTTAAACCATTTAGAAATGACAGGAAATTTCAAAACAGATGTAGGAAATAAAGTAGAAAATTAAGTAGATAGAATGAAAAATATTAATGTTGGGGAACCCATGAGATGGAGTCAAAGCAGTGTCCCGTTAGAAAAATATTCAAAATTTTATAAGAATAATAAACTAAATCCAAAATTTTTTAAAATAACGTCAAAACTTTAATACAGGGTAGCTGTGATGAACAAACAAAATTAAATATAGTAAGGTCGATGTTGAAAGAAAGTGCCGAGATTTGGTTTAGACTAATAGAAAGTGAAATAAAGACCATTTAAATATTTTGAGGTTAAATATTCAAAACATTTCTGAGGAGATAATTAACATTCCGAGTGGGAGATAATTTAATTATGGGAAAATACAGTACCAACTCAGGCATGACAGGAGAATTATATGCCATAAAAAATTCAGTGTCGCAAAACAACTTGATCCTCTATTGGAAGACAAACAAATTATCAAATACCTAGTCCGACATTTTAATGCGTAGGTGAGACAATGCATCGCTTTTCAAAACATTGTAGAGCGGGACGTATTTTTCGAATACTTGCTAACATACGACAAAATGGGTCAATCTGAAGTACAGAGGGTAGAGCTAGGAACCAGCCTTAAAATTTTTCAGGTACCAGAGAAGCACAAGACCTGAACGGTTCAACGGTGGCAATTTCGAAAGAGGAAACTTTAATATGACCAATTGAAGTTAAAGCAATACACACAAAAGGTAATTCATTACAAACTAGTGTTTTGAGTGTTTCTTTAAACTCTCCGCTATTGATTCAAGTGCATTTACTTTTTTAGTTTTCAGATTTTTAAGATGGAAATCTTTTCTTATAGTAATGCCTTTTCATTTCTAATTTGTTATTCAAGTTATGCTTGAATGTACTAGCTACAATGGCGAAATTTATTAAATTGGCCAATTTTTTGGCAATTTGTACTTTCCAATTCGTCTCTCATGTAAACTGTCCAATTTTTTTGTAACTCTTTTCTTTCCAATTCGTCTCCTATTTAAATTATTCAATTTTTTGGAAATTCATTTCTTTCCAATTCGTCTCTCATTTAAATTCTGTTTAAGTTGATCTAATTTTATCGTTATACGTAACCTTACTTCTTCCAAAGTTGGTGTAGACATGATTGTCTGACAATTGGCGTACATATGGTAGAAGTGTCAGCATTGTAGTTGAATCCATAATCGCCGTTGTTCTTAACATTTGGTTCTCATTTTTTATTTTATCATTCTTCACTTGAAAAATATTATTGTTGCTTTTATAACACTAAACTGAAAGTTGAGGATGTGTCTCTCTACATATACTTTTTTAATAATCTATAGAACTTCATTTTCTAACGAAATTAAAGCTTCATTAATAAATGGTCCACCTTATGTTTGTCTATGATTGATATTATTTTGACTTGTTTGGTTTTGGTTCCTCTCCTTATGTCATGTCATGCCTAGACACATTAAAGCAATTTTAAAAGTAGTGTATAGATTAACAAAATAAAACTTACTTTCCGCCATCCTTTCGAATCTTTAATTGCTCCGGGTGTGCTATTTAAAATATTTATAATATGTATCCAATCGTCGGTGGCATCTTTGCTGAAATAGGTGGCAGTTTTCTTTACACTAATTAATTGAGGATTTTTTAATGTGCTTTTGTAGTAGTTTTTTTTTGTTTACTTGACGCATTGTGGCCACGTTTTTGTAGTGCTGTTTTTCTGCCATTCTACCGGACATACACTTCAATTTAAAAGCAAAATATCATTGCAAACTTATAAAGTTACACTGATGTTTTATTTCTAATTAGTGTCCAACGGCGTGATTTATGTTTATAGTAAAGCATGCCGTTTGTCCTGAAAGTTATAAAAACATGTTATTGATTTTATAGGTTTTTAATGTTCGCACGGTTTCCTCGAATAAATGTTTGTTTATTTAATTAATTTATACAAATTTTTTAGTAAGCAGACGCATTTGTCTTTATTAATCTCGAAAATTCGAGAATATGCTTTTATTTAAAACGTTATACGGAAGTCAATTTAGTTAATTAATTCAAGCTTTAATTGTTTTATTTATTCTTTGTAAATGCAAAAAATTTGCATTGTAATAATTGTAAAAAAAATTGGTTTTACGGCAAATAAAGTAAATATTTTATGCACGGGAGGTGTGTTTTTATAATAAATAAAAATAAATGGCTTTATATCTTAAAGATTGAAACTCATTTTTATGATATCTTTGAACGATTAATTTGCACAAGGTTTAAAGTTTTGTACACAGTGGAATATATTTAAAGCTCGCGCATTTTGATCGATTTGTATAATAATAACGTTAGTATGAGGGGCAATAAATTGATATTGTTCTAACGCGGATTAAATGGCCTTTTGTATTTACAATACGCTTATATTTTCATACACAAAATTATTTATTCTATGAACGGAAGGTGTATTTTTATTATAAATGAATGGCTTAAATCTAAGTTATTTCTAATACTGTTGATGAGCTTCGTTTATAAATGCTGTACACACTCTGTAGTAAATGTAATACGCGGGAGTTATGCTTTTTATTAACGCAGATGAATTTAATGGCTTTTTACATGCAATCCGCTTATATACAGGGCGGAACAATAAATATTCGGAAATTTCAACTTTTTTCCGTTTTACTTTTATTTCTATTCCTTATGTTGAGTTGTCGTGGATGTACGCCCCATAAAATAGTTGACACCAAAAGAATAATGTAAGCGAGTAATGGGTGCCGGGTTGGATAATAATCACTGACTGTGTAATGTTAGAATTGCGGTGTGTTAGTCAGAATAAATATAATGACTGAGTAAGATCAGAATATTAGTGCGCTAGTTTGGATAACAATCGCCGACTGTGTAATGTGTGATTTAGGTTAGGGTAGTTTGTACTGAAATGTCAGTAGTTACTGGTCCTTACATAACAATCGAGTTGATTGGGAGCTGTTTATAAAGGTTTTCTCCTTTTGATTGTAGGCATGGCTATGTAGAAGAAGCAAACGGAATTAATTTTTGAAAGTTGCTGTTTTTACATGTTGTGTTTACAGAACAAAAGGAATTGAGTTTGGACGGTTGTTGTTTGATAACACACCCGTACGCGGAACAATACATAATCATTGTGATTGTATGAGATACGTATCCCAAACGGTTTCGTGGAGCAGACAGTTTCACGTATGACTGGTGGTCCCAAGCTTTCGGGTTCAATTCCCTACATAGACCGTATTTTTTTTTACAAAAGTACGCCTTCCTTTGGATGAGAGGCAAAATGTAAGTTCAGTATGTGTGTGTGTGTGTGTTTGTGCGTGCGCGTGCGTGTGTATATGCGTATGTTGTGTGTGTGTGTGTGTGTGTGTGTGTGTGTGTGTGTGTGGTGTATTGTTACGCACATTAAAGGTTTCTACTTTTGTTTGGAATAGGCAGGGCTCGATTATATTCGAAATTTCTAGGTATAAAGTCTCTACCTGGTTAAGTACTTTTAGGTGGAACTTTGGCAAGTCAAATATAAGGGGCATTTACAACCCTTCTTTAGGGAATTTTAATAATTAAAATTGAAATATTGACTAAATCACTGCATGAAACAAAAACAAACGAACTTTGTCCGATGGGCCTATGGTGGATCATAAAACAAACAAAAATGTAAACTCCCGCCTTCTTCTACTGCCCTTGGCACATTATTATGATGTTATAGGTATTGTAGCGTTTTTTCCAGTTGTATATATAGGTTCGATAGCCCCATGCAAAAATCTGATAAAAGTGAAGTTATAAGCTCGGAGTACAAAACTATTCGATAATTAGTATTCTGATCAAAACCAAGTTCCGACTTATAATGTAGTGATGTTCTTTATCAAGTCGATACGATGAAAGCGTGTGGTGTTCTGGTTGTTTGAGTTCATCTTATTAATGATTTGTAGTAACAGAGTTACAAGTTAGAATATTAATATGAATTCATTATACATTCACATTAAAAACATGACACGGACTGAAGAAACGACAGTTATCTTTAACACTAGGACTGAAAGTACTTTAGTTTGTAAAGTTGCTGAACGAATTTCTGTGTTGAAGAATTGGGTGCTGAGGTTTTACGATAAAGACTTGGGTCTAGTGTCGTGTAGGTGATTATGTCCAGGGTTGTTAGTAACCGTGGCGCGTGTTACGTTGAGTGCAATGCGGTACCTCGTGGCGGTGATTGCCGTCGGATTTTCGTAGCTTCGGTACCTAGTCGCTAGTGGGCTGACGCTGACGTATGACAGCTCTCTCGGTTGGTAGAAATTGAAGCAATCTGATGGTGGAATGTTTCTAATACTGGCGTGCTTGTTGGTGTCACGTGATCTAGTAGGTGGTCCTGATGGCCGTGTGTTTGGAAGTGGAGGTGGTCCAAATTGTAGAGGGATCTTGTCCGTAGTGCTGTGAGAGTTTACTATATTTTATCTCATTAAATTGATGGTCACAATTAGATAATCTGAAGGAAAACTCATGGGGTATAATGAACTCGATGACTTCTGTCTTGCAGTATTCTCAAGAAGTTTGGTGGATTTTTTTAAAGAGAGAACGAAAAGTAGTGATTTGTTCTAGCGTTTAGAGCTCTCTTTATACCGAGGTTTGTGTGTATTGTACAATCTATTTTGTATTTGAGGAATATCGGACGACCCCATTATTGATCGAGGGACGTTTTAAGCGTATATGCTATTTATTTGAATGTTGCACGATTATTGGTCAATTACTTAGGAGTAGGGTAGGTTGCATACTCGTACAAGCTCGTCACGTATATGTGTTATAAGAACACATTGATTTCTTGTTTTTATTCTACATATTAAAAATCGGAATATAATAATGTGAATCCCATTTCGTGATTCCGATTATACGTAACTAATTGTTTACTGTAAAAGAATTGGCCCCGATTTCAATTATAAAAACTTTTCGTATGGGATCAAGCTTGATTTGGAGACTGACTTTAAATCTATAAATGACGTTCACTCTTTACAGCAGAAAGGTATTTCAGAAATTGATAGATTTAATACATTTTTTTATTACTATATTTCGGTCGCATTGGACACTTTAATCACAATCCACAAACGTATTATTACCTCCATAACCTACTCATGAATAAAAGACTGCAATATCAACACTTTACGTTAGGAATGTCAATACCCGTTTTAGAAAATAGGTACGTCGTATTGTTTATGTTTTTGCTTTAGTGGCCGTTCTGAATCAGTTATGCAGTTCTACCGGCGCCCGTAACCCATTTGGGATAACATCTCTTTATTAATAAATGTCGAAAATCCAATTACCTGACTGGAAGTGCAGAAAAAACATTTTATAACCTTCAGAAAAGGAAATAAATGACCTTAAATTCAACTTGCAATTTGGATATATGTTTTACTGTGCCGTAAATTTCCTCGTAATACTCTTACAGACGTTTTACTTTAAAATATGATTATATATTTTCTGAAAGGTATTGTGCCTCAATGAGGTTATCATCTTAAGTTTAGATCATTTATCATTGTTAAAGCAACTAGGGCTGTTGCAGAGTTAATTAATTAACAAAATTATTGGGGAGTTAAGTTTGTAAGGTATCTGTCAGATTGCAAAATACGCATTCCCTGCAAAGTTGAAATTAAACTGTAGCACTTTGCAGTTGTGTACCTGTCTTTAAATGTAGAATAAATGGCTTCAAAGTAATAAAGTTAGATTTAATTATTGACTTATAATTAGTTTCTAGCGAATTTGGACCCCGCATCAAAATAATGATTTAGAAGCGTTTGTTGTGTAGGTGGAAGCTTACTTGGAGGTTTACGACAATTCTTATACAAAACGTTTGTTAAATCCAAACAGAAAACTGCTACAAAAAAGATCTTAAACTGAACGTTTAATAATAATACTAATAATAGTAATATTATTATTATTTTTTCAAATAATAAAAATAAATCTTTATTTTTCCATTAATCCATCTCATTCACCTTATGCAACCTAGGTTGCTTATCAAGGTGCTATATACATCTTTATATATATATATACATATATATATATATATATATATATATATATATATATATTGCTGTGAAACCTACAAAAAGCCTCATCAGAGTAAAAAGAAAAATATTCGAGCCTCTTGAATTGGGCACCAAGATTTGCTGTGATTCTCGCCCTGTTGAATCTCTTCAGATAGTCGCCTTTTTACTCTTTCGCCTCGGCTGCTCACCTAGTTAAAACTTTCATTCTCATTCATAAAAAAAAACAAACACATTCCTACCACAAACATCAACGTTAACTCTATTTACATCAATATTCATAATACATTAAAATTTCAAAATTAAATTGTAGCGTAAATTTCAGTATCCTAAAATTTCAAGATTAAATTTGTCATCATTTTAATTTGCATCCAGAATTAAAGTCCTTGTAGGATGCCTACTAATTAATTTAACAATATTTGCAGACCTGAGTCTGAGTACAAAGGGAGCATCTCCCACCCCTTTAAGTTAATCAAACAGGTTAGTCTAATTGAGCTTAAAGACATACCCAATTTTTCATCATAATCAAGAACAAAAACTGCTAAATACTCCTTTCTACTTAAACAAGAAAATTTCACCTTAAAATTAAAAATTTGTTGTTTGTACAAATTCACTACTGTCCATTTTTTAGCAAACAAATTATAAAGTTATTCAACACACACCAAAACATCAAAAATCGAACAACAAAGCATAAGTTACCTGAAGGTTAATGCACTCGTGGCTCCAATGTACATCGTCCTTTGTTAATCACACCATTCCAACTGGGTTATGTTTACGGCTTCTGATTCTAAACGCTTTTAAAATTTTCTACCCCACCATTCATCTAAAATTGTTTCAGGGCTTCTCAGGACTCATCTAAGTATATCAAAATCTTGTTTTGTGGATCCAATCACGATTACGAATAACATTTAATTATTAACACCCCCGGAAAAATGGCAAAGAAATTCATAATTCTTTCACGCTATACCCAAAACTGCCTACTTTTGTTTATTCATTTATCGTTACTAATTTCGATAATTGGTACAGTAATACTCGCAAATATAACTAGACTTTATTACCTTGTATCTTCTTTTCTAAGTGCACTAATGCATAATAACTTGTATCGTAGCACGTAAAGAGCAAACTATTTTAAAGTATTCAATAATCACAAAATATAAGAGCAAACTGTTTCAAGTATTGAATCAAAATCGAAAATCTAAGAGAGCACTGTTTAAAGCATCAAATAATCAAAAATCTAAGAGAGCGAAACTCATATTATCACCGGTTTATATAAGAGCCCGCCCGTACGTCGGTTTTGTCCCGCAAACGGACAATTTCCAGAATTTCGCATACTATGTTCCTTCGACAGTCGGGCACAGCGATTCTATTAAATTTGCACTCACGCCAGTTAAATCTCAGAAATTTTTACACGGCTCGCAAACATGTCCGAGAATAACTAATTAAATTTTATACAGAAATGTTATGTTTACAACTCTCATGTTTGCATCTTATTTTCAACCAATCGTGACCCTCGTGACGCTACACAAATCACGCCTTTAATTATTAGTATCTCTGCTTGACGCATTTTCTCCTTCCTTTTCTACCTTGGTCTGAATGGTACAAATCGATATTCTGTATTATCGGTTATCTAAACTACACGTGGACTCGCGACGTGACTTACTCGAGTTAAATAACCCCACATCTAACCTTCCCGTTAATATAAGCTACGGTTTATCCAACCGTTTGCAATATACACAGAATCTGCATGTTTATCCAAACCAATTAAACTGAAATTGACTTTTAAAAATACGCAGGTGTGTGAACGTTTTAACATAATTCTCAGAGCTTTATTTCGTGGTATTTTAACCTTGGATTTTCACAGGCTTTTATGCTTATTATACCTTAATAATCGTTCAATTAACTCCAACTAAAATAATAATGAATGGCATTGACTTCTACCCTTTAATTTTTAGTGAATCCTAATTAAATATTAATTATTATTTGTACATTTTGTTTAATACTCGTTACTTAAAACTTGAATTAATTAATATAAATTTTGCACGTAATTTCTATTTGTTTCTTTACTTGGAATAATTAAATTAAATACACGTTGAGCATTTTAATTCTGCTTCTTTTTATAGAAAGCGTCTAGTAAATAATTTAAATCCCTTATTTTTAGTGAAACGAATAAATTTTTATGCTTCACGGTTTTAATAACGCGTATTATCTAATAAAATTCTATACAAAACTTACATTCTAATTGAATGATTTAAATCTTCACACTAGGCATTTTAATTACGCGTACTTTTTCCCAAAGCTTCCTTATACATGGTGATTAAAATTATTTGATGTAATTAATTAATTTTCTACCCTGGTCTAAATTTGAGTAATATATATATATATATATATATATATATATATATATATATTGATATGATAACGCCGCACGCCGATGTAATAAACGTCCAGTTTCCTGCTGAACGCCACCACTCTGTGCTTTTCTAATATACTAATTTTAATTATGACACGGCTAGCCCAGTTTAATTCACACAGAGTGCACAACGTTACGATGATCAAATTAATTTACCCCTTTTAATCTTACCTGTTTGGAATGATAAAACGAAGTCAATCAATATTCGTATAATGAAAGGAAATAATATCTACACTTCATAATTTTGTAATCCCTTAAATTATCCCTTCAATCAATTAATATTATTTAGATTATTTATCTCAAAAATTATCTCCCTTACTTTAATTTAAAGTCACCAAAAACGACACCTTTTACTAAAAAAAACTGGAACGTTCAAGACCATTTATCCTTATCACGTAAATTTCAACGTGTTAATATCTTTGTTGACTCCTTAGAAATTGAAAAAAATATATTCAGTGTCTAAATTTAAATATGAAAAGATTCCTTATACTAGTTAGCCCTGACCTGTAATATCCTGATTTGCTGTTGCGTGTTGTGGATCAACACCCCCTTATTATCTTCAATCGAAAACCAATGCTCTGTTTTGTACTCCTTCACGTGCTTTGAACCAATAGTTTTGTTACTCCTGATTTCCAAAATGCACCTCGTGCTCTACTTTATATTTTTTTGGATACGCCTTAGACCTCTCCACTTAAATACAACTTGGATCTCTGAATACCACACTTAGATCCACCTTACTATCACACTTATCTTTGAAAGTGCGTTTCTTATCAAAGCGCTTTATCATTCCTTTTTATTACAAGCGTAATTGCATGAAGACTTGCTGGGTTTTATCTTATCTCATGCGTATCTATTTTATAAACTTATTGAACGCTTCTTGACGTATTTTAATTACATGTATAATTGTTTCTCTGCTGAACACGTGTTCTCTTATTGAAAGATATGCTTACTGGCATTGATTAAAGTTAATTGCGGTCATTATACAGGGTGTTAAATGTTTGCTATTTACATAATGGGCAAATTATTTATTTTCCTGCTAAATAAATGCAGTTTTGTAATTCCTATTGCTATTTACAGTTACTACGCGAGTCTTACGACTCAATATACCTCTAAACAGCCCCTAATCACAGCAATATATATATATTGCTATGATAAGGGGGTTATTTAGGGGTATATTGAGTCATAATGGTTACACATTACATGTAAATAATACTAGGAGTTAGAAAAACATATTTATTTAGCATGAAAATATGTAATTTGCAAATTATGCAAAAAGAAAACATTTAACACCCTGTATAAGGATCGCAGTTGACTTTAATTAATGCCGGGAAGCATATCATTCAATAATAAACACACATACAGCAAAAGAAATAACTCTACACTCAATCAAACCTGTCTTAAATCAAAAGTATTCATAAATTGTAAATCAATACGCGTTAAATGCAGTAAAAAGCTAGAAAATCATAATACAATTCACATTAAACATGCGATAGTGAAAGCAGATAGCATAGTGTCCTGATAAGAAACGCATCCTTCAAAATAAATACGTTTCTGAAACGCAAAATGTAAACATAAAAATGTTAATTTACGTCACTTTGTCTACGTGTTTTTCTGCATGGAGTTAATACAAATCCCAAAGTATTATCTAGACAAACAAAAGCCATAAGTAAAATTACGTGCCAAAGCGAATTAGAAATTCCTGTAACAACATCAAAACACATGGTCTAAAATAAATACAAATTAAAAATTCATTTCCAGTAGAGTACAACGTCATTTAAAATAAGGAAAACGAGCTTTAATTTTTGGAGATAAACAATTTTAAATTTATTTTTTATTGAATTCAGGGGCTCATTTTTTAAAACAAATTAAGCTGTGAAGTGCTATTAACAGTAATTTCGGAATATACGTACCGTAACCTCAGAAAAATAAACCTTCTGTAGTATCCAACTGGTCAGGCATTATACACACCACTCCTTAAAAAACATATATCAGTAAATAATACTACCATTCCATTGTTCTATTTCCTAGATTAATTTATACAACATTTTAGATCCCATTTATTTGGAAATTCCCTTATCGATAATACATAGAAAAACAGCGCAATACCAACTTCTACTTTTGTCATTCCAATGTTCGCTAAAAATACTACACTTTTACAAAGAAATTTACTAGCAAATACACCCCACAAATAAATTAATCCGCACATCTTTCTTAGCATTTCAAAAGTTCCAAACTTACTTTCCAATAATATCATGCTTTAATGTAAAAAAAAACTAATTTTGCCGCTCTACAAACCAATTACAACATATATTTACAAATTCGCATGTACATATTTATTGTGCATATACCAAAACAACAAGAAAAGCTCAAACAGTATCCACAGTTTAAAAATTTAAGGACTTCTAAGTTAGTTTCATTCATTTATTCATTCATATGTTTACTTCTTTGGCACATTATGTCCTCATTCCAGCTATTTCAATTCCAACATTTAGTTGCAGAGTAAAAACTCACTTATCATTCGTTTAATGCGTCACTGACTCGATTTAAATTCCACGCTTAACTTGCGTGTTAGAGCAGTTAGTTAGCATGGCATTCTTCCAGCCCCTTTCTTGTTGTTATAATCGGCGCGGACTAATTACATTGCTTTTGTTGCTCTTTTTCTTGTCCGCCTGAAATACCGTAACAATCGTGTTAGTCTATATAATAGGTGTACAGTACATCTTGCTTGATGGTTAACGTGGATGCAGAAAAACAATAATACATGGAGAGGAAGTTAATAAAACTCAAAATGACTACCCGAATGCAAACAATATTTATAAAGATGGTATGTTCATAGGAAAAAACAGTTCGTGTAAAAAAAAGCAAAGGCCGACCGCGTGTGTCAGACAATGATGTCAGATAGATCGAAGAAAGTTTTGTTCGCAGTCCACGAAAGTCTACCAATAAAACCAGTAGAGAACTTAGAATACCCCAACCAACTGTATGGAAAGTTGTGAGATGACGTTTGCTGTATACTCAGTAACAGCAGATACGCTTTCTCGTGTGTGGGATACGTTTACCTACTGCGCAGATGTTTGCCGTGCAGCAAACGGTGGACACATTGAACATTTATAATGTATTAAAAAAACTTTCGAAACTTCCCCTTTTCATTGGCATAACGATTGTTCATTTTGGATTTGTACTTTAATAAATACGAATTTTTAAAAATGGGTTCATCATTTAGAATAACGCTGTATAGCGATGCAATGGTGTTGAAGACGATTTATATGTGCTTTAATAGAAGTTAGACATTTTTCCAATAATGAACAGAACGGAAAGGTTTCACTCACCAGTGTAATCAACTCTTCCGGCACCTGTGACTGCAAAAGAAAAGGTGTGCTTTGCACATATATGCAAGTCAATAACAAACGCCAGCAGAAGATTTCGTGTTCAAAAACCTGGAGCACATTTCGTAAGCGTTTGATTAAAATTGCTGTAATAATATGACAAATCAATAAAATATGGCATTATTGAAAGTTCCTCAGAAAGCAGAAACGATTTAAAAAATTGTTCAGAGTCAATAATTTAACATCATTGCTATTTCAAGTATAAGAGATTTACATTCAGCATAAAAGAAAATAAAATAAAGAACGCAGTTCATATTCTAGTAAAACTGAAAGCTAACGCAATTCTTTTCAGCTTAGGAAATAACTCTATCCGCCTCCTTTTTCACACTTCAACGGTGGTGTATTTTATTACAATCCCTTACAACCACACCAGCCTTTAATAACACTGATCTTTTAAAGATCAGCCGTGTGTTAGTTACAGACTTCCCGAATAAAACGAATTCGTCCGGAACAAAAGAACTGATGTGCTTTCAAGTACCTCTAGGAAAAATTAATTCAAGACGAACTGATTATTCTTTGTTTAAAGGAAATGATGGGTTTTCTAGTGTTCTATCGATTGATACATAAAGCGTTTCCTCTGTAAGCTGAAAATAAAAACGGAAGTCATTATTTACGTTCCTTACAATTTATATACTTGATTTGAAGTACAATTACTAAAATGTGCGTTTTTAAGATTTGCATAAGGTCCTTTTCTATTTGATGTTAGCAATACTTGTCACACTAAGCGAGAGCAGACTTTTCCAAAGGTTTTAATAAATGCGTTTTTGTATAACTAATCGCTTCAGAACTAAATGAAATTTTCATGAGAGGACTATAAAATTGGATTATTACCAAAAGAAACTTGAAATTAAGTTAAATAATATTCCTTATTTAAAGGGAATTGCTTTTTAAGGACGACATTGTTTGTTTCAAACATCTATAAATGTCTAATCTTTAAAGATACATTTGTATTTTCTTAGAAAAAAATATAGTTCTAAATACAGATTTTTCAAAATATATAGTTACATTTAACACGCCTCTAGACTAGGGCCATTTAGCTCGGAAACCCCTGATTATATGTTATTGTAGAGAGTTTTCTATTGTCCTTTAACATTTAATTTCAATACATGCAAGTCAAATAATACTGGTTTAAAAAAATTATTTTGTATAACACAAGGTGAAATATGTGAATCTAAATGTACTTTTTACGCTGATTTCAAATATGTCCTCCGTTTTTTCTATCGCGCAAGGTTTGCATGTGACATCATTTAAATTTAAAGATAAATATATTTTCATGCAGTATTATAATAACTCTAATACCTAAAAGCGATGAGCAGTAGATGATTTTCTTGTGTATTTTGCTTCTGGAATATCTCACTTGAGTGTCCAACAGTAATCGGCGAGCATATTAGGATTCCATTTTCCCTGGTAATGCTTTTTCTATGATGAAAACATCTTGACGAAATCGCTCATTGTGTTCATCGCTGGCAGCACCAAGAGTTTTGGGAAACAAATCCAAGTGAGAATGCAAGAAATGTATCTTAAGAGACATATTGCACTGCATGGAATTGTATGAATCAAGCAAGTTTCTTACAAGTCGCAATAATTTTGTGCTTTATAATTCCCCAAAAAGTTCGTAGTAACATCTACAAACGAATTCCAGGTTGTTTTTTCTATGTCATTTAATCGCTGTTAAAAGTGTTTGTCCTGTATTAATTCCCTTATCTGTGGGTCTACAAAATACCATCTTTTATTTTTGCGTCACTTATTCTAGTAAATTTTTCCTTTAAATAAAACCAGCACTATTTTGGTCCATTGCCGTAACCAAGTTTCACATAAGTCCTAGTTTAATGTGTAATGGATGTAGGTAGGCAAGTGAAGGATTTTTAGCGTTTTTGTTCCCTAAAATAAATGTTCCCCTTTTTGGCCAGTCTTTTCTTTTATGGTGATTTTTTCGGTTCCTACTATCACATTCACTTAAAAAGCAACAAAATTTGGTGTAGCCAAGCTGTAAACATAGCAAATGCAATGACTTTTAAATCACTACAGATTTTTTAAGAATATTTGTCATATTTTTCTAATCAATTATTTTAGTTACTAGTAAGTATTAACAAACAAATAAACACATTTAAAACAAAGTAGCCAATAAAATATTGAAACAAAAGCAGATAAACTTTGATAGCTACTAAAGTCGAACAAGATATTTTTTTTATTTTGACCCTACTGATTTTAAGTTTAAAACGCACTTATAGGAACGTTATACAATTTACTTTTTATATTATATATATATATATATATATATATATATATACTGCTATGATAATAGGGTTATTTAGGGTCATATAAGGTCACAAGGGGGGAATACTTCATGTAACTATCATAGAAACCACAAAAATTAAACATTTAAGTCATAAAATGTACATAATGCATTCATTATGCAAAAAGCAAATACAAACCACCCTGAATAAAATCAAAAACAAGCTACAATTAATCAAAGAAAGCTCATTCAGTGATAACTTCACTACATTCATGAAAATAAATAATTTCGAAAGCAATTCAGTCATTTTTAGAACATTTAAGACAATTTTAAGCTTCAAATTAAAAATTCAACATATTTGAAGAAAAATAAACGTGAAATAAAGTTTCGTTCAATTGCGTAAAGAAGTCAATAATCGCATGTAAATAAAGTATAGATATGGAGTCGATGAAGTACGTGCGGTTTGAACGTGAAACAATTTAGTGAAACTATAATCAATTTTTCGTTGCTTGTCAGTGAAGCTATTTTCGTTGGACTTCTTTTTATAGATGTTGTGTAGACATTGAGAGTACAAGCAAATGTTAAAATTCTAAACTCAGACTCTCTTGAAGGTATACTATAGGTGGTAAAATTTTCCGTTCTAAAAATAGAACCTTCAGGAGACTTCTGGTCTAATACGAACTCTAACTTTGTGCGGTTTATAATAAGACACCTGGGTGGGTGAGTAAACGGAATTCAGCGCCACTGTAATTTCGTGGTAGTTGTGCAAACTTAAACGTAAAGAAATGCAGAAACAATGCTTAAAAGTTCGCTTTAAATAACTCGTAACTTTCTAACTGCTAAACCTAATTTGAAGCTGAGAAAAAAGAATAAAGCTAGATATTATAAATGGAACAGGAGTTTGTATTCCTTGTTGATAATTCTATATAAATTCTAAGTATTACTCAATTAAACTACTTAATGGTTTTCTTATTGGATTCTGTCTGTAATCTTTAGATGGTAATTTTTTATACAATCGTTCATTGGAAATATATTAAGTCTACTCTCTTGAATCTTTCTATGTGATTACCAGAGCTTGTGAAATTCATAAATTAAAATATCGTGGATGTAAAACTTAATTGTATTCATCTTTATCAAGGAAAAATGATTACAATTATAAAAAATATATTTACCAGTACACATAGTTCTACTATTTCAAATCAAGAGTATTCGCAATTTTTAAAAGTTTTTAGATAATCGAATAAAAATATGATTATTACAGTTTTAGTAGAGTAAAATCTAGAATCCTGGAACCACATTTCCTCCAGCATCCACATTTCCTCACACATTCTGGATCAAATAGTTTTCTTCGACTTGCTACTTCATCTTTCAAGATAAATTTATCTTGTTTGGTGACAATTAATATAAGATTTTTCTCAGCTACCTGAATTTCTAGGAATTATTTAGAAAGCATCATCCCCCCAAGGAGCTACCCTCATTTTAAGATTTTTTACCAACAGCGATTTCTGACCGTCCTTATAAATATTATAGTCATGCGATACATCAAATTAGTCTAAAATTTTATGCAGAATCCGAATATGCAGGCAGGTTTAAAATCCGAACACCCTTTACCGTTTTACACACATACCATCTGCGAGATAAATCTTTCTCCACATTTCCAGTCACGAGATAAATGTACCTTGTTTGGTATCAATTAATATCAAGATTTTCTCAGCTATCCGAATTTTTAGGAATTTTTCAGATAGCATCATCCCGCAGGGAGCTACCCTCATTTTAAGATTTTTTTACCAGCAGCGATTTCTAATCACCTCTCCTTTATAACATCTAGAATCCTTTAACCAAACACTTAGAGGTATTCACACAAAGAAATTAAGCACACAAAAGTTTAATAATTTATTTTATCCGATTTACAGTATAATAAACTGATAGAATATAAATTTTACATTGCAAAGTATAACATTATATTATTTTTTTCGTGTAGCCGAATCCAAGCAGCTGAAAGTAACCTGTAACAAAAAAAAGGAAGGAAACGTGTTTTCGGTCAATAAGACATATTGTCGTTAATCTATCAATATGTTTTACCGTCTAGCGACACCGCGTGGAGGTAAACACATGTCGCCAGGAGCGAAGGGATTATTAAGGATGGAGATGGTGGGTATGTCTTATAACTAACTTACATGCTACTAGGGCTTAGCCCTACTACCAACAAATTCTAGTACTAGATCCTCATTAAATTCGTCTTTGAATTTCATTACAATTTTTTTGTTGACAAGCGGCATATTGTATTTATTATCCGCGGGGTAATCACTCTTTTAAGATAAGTATATCTTGTGTGGTATCAACTAATATTAGATTTTTCTAGGGAGCCCAAATCCGTAAATAGATTTTAAATAAGAGCACCCCTTACAAAGTTACGTCTTTTAAAGACCCAAACCTCTAATTTTAGCCCATCTATATTTTGCTTCATTTTTAAAACCTTTTTTTCGCTACCCAAGACATATGCTTTAACCAACCATTTCCCGAGAAATCTAAAACCGCTGTGTCTAGTGAACACCACGTGGAGATAACACGTACACTCTGTCCAGCAGGATAGAAGCAGAAACGATTTGGAAAAAGGGAAGGTGTGCGAAGAACTTAAAAATTATGGAATCTTAAAACTAATATATACAATAGATTTACAAAATCTATACAAATATAAACAACTATTTTAGACCTATATCTTTATGCCCCCAAGCGTAGGTTGATATGCTTCCGGGGACGACGTAACGCTTGTCATCTTCGATCAATAAACTAATTTTATTAATAAGCTGCGTGTACAAATCGTGTCTTTTACTCCGGATACATACACCGGCAAGTACTCGATACCGCCCAAATAAGAATTAGATGCTTGGTGACTGTTAACTTCCGCTTCCCTCGTGTACGCCCAGACACATCCCCACCCCATGCACACCCCTGCCCATGCGCACCCTTCTCTGTTTGACTGCTATTTCGTGGTGACGTCATAGCCTTTTATAAAAAAGACCAATGTAATACTATTCTAAAATTTTTATTCTGACATTATACATAACAAAATTTAAAAATATTTAATGCCGAGCATGGAGCCATTTAAACTTAATTTTAATACAAAGTTATACACAGAAGACGGTCCTTGCCTTATGTTTGTTGGGAGTGGTTTTAATTCTATCTAATTTTCTTCGCAGCTTAAAATTTAAATCGACACCTAAGTCCTCTATCTTCTTTTCTCGCCAATAGTTTGATACATAGAGACCGTCTAGGTTTTCGAATTGCGAAATGTATTGAAGTTTGTCTCTATATATAAAGTCTTTCATTCCACCGACAAGCAGATCCATTCCTTCGTGTAACTCTTGCAGCTTATGACAATCTTTCAATCGCAGCTTTCCCACTATATCCTGCATACGTATCTTGTTAGCTTGATCGACTTCTTCTTGTCGGTATTGGAGGGAATTCTTATGCATGTACACCACTTTTGGGAATATATGGTCGTTATAGGTTGTAGGACCCTCGGTTTTAAATCATCCTAAAGGTTCTTTACTGGGCAAATATACAATGTTTAGCGGAACCCCTTTGCGTGTGGTGTAAGCCACGGTTATAAAACCCGCATTCCTTTGTTCGTCTTTGTTATCTACCATTTTGATAAATACGTTTTAGAATAACCTTATAAAAAGTATACGGATTTAGTACCATCCTTTTCCGCAAGGACGCCTACATAACTAGAAGTGTCTTTCTTACTAACCGCAAATGCATACAGCTTGTAGAACCCGGATATATCTAAGTCAGTCCATCCGCACATAAAATAATCTTTTAATTCTTCTTCATTTTCTCTAATAGGATGTTCTTTGTCTAACACATCTTTGTATTGTTCGCGTATTGTCGCAATGTTTTCCATGTAGTCCAACTTTTGCATTTTTGCACCCATTTCTTCTAATTCCAGCTGTATTTTCTTCCACTTACAGCGTGTGGCGTGCATAATGGGGCAATTTCCTTTAGCTTAAACATAGAGTTTACTGCCAATACTTATGCGTTGTCGTACTGCCTCTGGGCGAATGTTTGCGTATTTATCAACCCCAATTTCGAAATGACTATTTCTTTTGGAATTGTAGAATATGGTGTTGCACATTGTGTAAAATATGTACTACCTGCTTTAATGTAGCACTTGTGTAAGATTTTTATTTTATCTTGGCTTTCTTTCTCATCAACTATCTCTAAATAATTTACAGGTAAATAGTTAAAACTAAAAACCGAAAGCACATACTTTATCAATTTTTCCCCTTTCTCTGGTTTTTGGACAACTTAATTTGCAAGCCAGTCAATTTCTTTGTATTGCTATTCCCCCAATACACGTACTGTAGTAGGTTATTATACACTAAACAGCAGCTATTTTGTAGCTTGTCCGATAGCTTACTCCACATTTTGGCAAGAGGTACCGAGTACATTGGCGTCTTTAGGAAGTATAACTTACTATCTTCCAATAAGGTTAAACAGTCTTCTAACGGATTATACACCCGTTCCGCAGTGACATAGTTTCCAATTGTACAGTTGTATATTGTCGTTTCCAATCGCGTAATACCATGTTCTTTGGCCAAAGTAGACGCAAATGTTTCCCTTAAACGTACATCTGGACAACGTAAAAATCTAGTATATAATTTCCAAGTTGTTTATTAACACCAGGACTTGTTATCTAACACCCAAACTTGTTGTATATCTTAATTCTTGCATTGGTTGTTAGCCATGTTAAACAATCGATTCCCACAGTTTTATACCTATAATATTGCAGTTTTCTTCGTATTCGCCCTTGTAGCAAAAGTTATGGTTTGTAGTTAAATAATTACACATCTCCATCTTGCTAAATATGCCAGCAAAATCTTGGGTTACATCCATATCAAAAAGATAGAAATATACTTTGTCGAGTTTGTCTAATATATCTGGTAGTTCCTCCAATAAAGTTTCCAACTTAACATCTGCTAGCTCCACTTTGTACGGAACACATATAGCATTTTGGAATTTTTTATTAATGCGTTCGAGGCCTTCTTTTCCGATAATTTCTTTTACTTGCTGGCCCATCTTGTTATTGCTTTCCAGAGAAAACGGTAGCTTAGCTATAACACCATGCCCAGTGGAAACAAGTCGGTCGAACTTTCTTCGTAGATAGCTGTTAAAATACACCACAAATTTTTTGTTTTTAGGATAAACATCTTTTTGTTTGTAGATGTTTGCTCGGCGTCATAAAGGTCGCAAATTTTAACCAACATTATATTGTCACAAAATGGTTCTGTAATTGGTGTGTGTAGTCTATCAGTCAGCATTTGTTCGCCTTCGACATAACAAATAGTACCAATATCTGTCACCCGATTATTGTTGCACATATTTTCTGCTAACAGCCACAATCCAAATTGCTCATTTGTTGGTTTCAGTTTATTCCCAAGAAGTTGAGGAACTAATCACCTTGAAGACGCCCATGTTTACCGTTCTAGCTACTGTCGAATACTAAAGTGAATACGAAAATTGCCCCTTATGTACCCTACAAAGTGGGGGCGTATATTGCTGAAGATACCCGAATATGTCGGACAACGTCATATCGCTTACATTCTCTTGTTTAGGAACAGTTTTGTTATCCGACCTAGGTCGGATTGGGCAGGGATGCGCATCGACATATGTCCGGATATGTGGAAAATATGTAGGATGTTAAGTTAGTCTAAAATTTTTAAAATGAGGGTAGCTCCCTGGGGGATGATGCAATCTTTCTTAGAAATTCGTATAGCTGAGAAAAATCTGATATTAATTGATACTAAACAAGGTACATTTATCTCGTGGCTGGAAATGTGGAGATAGATTTATCTCGCAGAGGGTATGTGTGTAAAACGGTAAGGGGTATTTGGATTTTAAATCTGTCTGCATATTTGGATTCTGCGTAGAATTCTAGACTATTTTGATGTATCGCATGACTAGAAAATTTATAAAGACGGTCAGAAATCGCTGATGGTAAAAAATCTTAAAATGAGGGTAGTTGCCTGGGGAATGATGCTATCTAAAAAATTCCTAGAAATTCAGGTAGCTGAAAAAAATCTAATATTAATTGACACCAAACAAGATAGAATTATCTCGAAAGATGAAATGGCTAGTCGAAGAAAGCAATTTGGTCCAGAATGTGCGAGGAAATGTGGATGCTGGAAGAAATGTGGTTCCAGAATTTTACCCTACTAGTTTTGTTTAATAAAACCAAATTCAGGCCTGCTGATGGTTTACATGATCTTAGTATCATATAACTTAAGTGAAAGCTTGACTCATTTATATTACTTTTTTCAAACACGTGCATTAGGTAATTAAAGCTCTACATTTATTTAGATTTCAGATTTTTGTAAATATTATTTATGACTTGATTACTATACATCGTATGAACTTCTATTTAATGATAAATATAAACAATGAACTTCTATTCATTTTTATAAGCGAGCGGAAAACACACGGTACTTGCATGGCATAATTCACAGAACACAATTGAAAAACTTACCGATGGTAGAAGTTTTTTTTATACTTACTCATCCTCATAATTACTAAGGAAACAAGTTTTCTTCGCAATTAAAATAAGGGCCTCATAAAGGATACAATATCTAGGTGATGCGACGCATATGTTTTAGCACGTGTTGTGGGTGGAGTTGAATTTCTCAATCTAAGTTCCATGTGTGCCGAAACTGCTTTTTTCTTTAACAATAGATCCAACATATTATTTTAGGTTTTCCTTGTAAGTTCCTGCTTTCCATTGATTGATTATTCTACTTATAGCATGTCTTTTTACTATTAAGCTGTTCTTAAATAATCTTCATAATGTTATACAGCGTATTGATTGATTTTTCTAATAATTTTAGGTTTATAAACACCTACCGCTGCCGTCACCAAAAATGGTGATACGCAAGTCGGCCTTCTCTCTAACAAGGAAAAGCATCTTCCCAGTAAGACTGGGGTTAGCCAACTGCACAAAAGCGTTGCGCGTACTCCTTAGATTACTCTGCGCCTGCGCCAAAGATCTTTTTTATTACTTTCCTACTAATTCTTCTTGCGAGTTTGAGCTAAAGCTCTTTGTCGATTACTTCTGAACTGATTCGTTCCTTGTAAATTTAAACTACTATTTACAAAAGTCATGTGTATATTTCATTTACTTTATTGTAGATTGTTTAGCTAGTGGACTTATTGTATTTATTTTTCCGTTACATAAATAAATAAGTTTCAAACGTATATAAATTGCCATACTTAATAAAACGAACATATGTAATTAAAGTATGGATATTAAAATTCCGAATACGTGCAGTTTGAAACGTACATGATAGACCATTTGTTAACGAATTCCATTATAAAGTTCCGATGTACGTGCAAATTCGAACGTATATAAAATGTAATATTTAATAAAGCCTAACAGGATGCAGATATAACACGTCACAGATAAACATAGAAACACCTTTTCCATGGACAAACAACCGATAGCGGGCTGTCAACCAATGAGGACGCGTGGCATATTTGGGAAGGAACTTGTCTATAAAACTAACCGAAGCAGATAAAGGATATTGATTTCATGATTGACACGCCGAGTGTAATAGTTGAAAGAAGAATATTACGTAAATAAAATTTAGTGAACGCTAAATTGAAAGTAACATAAATTAATTAAGTGCACGTTGAAATAAGTGTGTATAAAATTCTGCCGTTGAGATAAACGGCACTGGATCACGACACTAATAATACATTGGATCACGACATTAATAATTAATACACTGGATCGCGACATTAATAATATACTAAGTCACGACGTTTACAATTCAAATTACAACGTTAACAACAATCTACTGGGTGAATATATTGGATCACGATGTTAATAATATACTAGATCCCGACGTTAATATTTTAAGTTACTGGTATAAAAGACCAAGCTACTGGTTAATACTTCAAATCATTGGGCAAACGACTGCAAGTCGCTGGTACATATTTCAAAGTGCTGAGTCAACACGCTAAGCTGCTGGTTAAAGACTCCAGGCTGCTGAACAAACAACCGATTTGGGTCAGGAAGCTCCAGCAAGAAAAACAGGAGGAATATAAGGTCAGGGCTATCTTTTCAATTTATAGTATGTTACATTTATAATTTTACATAATTGGTGTATTCAGAAGTGAGCTTAAAAGTTGCATGTAATTTAAATATTTTGTGTAAATGGTCAATAAAAATTTGGATGGTACGTAAAGGTATGATTAAAAAAAGGGATATTTCTTCGAACGTTCAACAAAACTATTCGTGGTAAAAATACAATTTCTTTGCTGGCTTTAATTGCCATAAAAAGGTAAAAATGTTATAAGCTTCGTAAAGAGCTAATGAGATAGAAATATTTATTTGAATTTGATTTAAAAGTTCTATAAAAAGCAAATGATATTAAAAAGGTGGCAGATTTGTAAATTGTAATCTTTTTTATTTCATTATACAAATTTTTGGTGAATTTAGTTTGTCTTATGCGGAGATATTGAGTGTTGGAAAAGGGTGAGTACAAATTCTTTGTTATCGTATCGTCGTTTACTTTGTGCGGGTTATCACTGAGCTAGTCGAGGCATAAATATAATTGGGTTAATTTTGAATTATTTTAAAGGCACAGAGAGGTGGGAATCAGCAGGCAATTGATCGTTGTACATCTGACTAAGGGCATATTCAGATATGTAACACGTGATATTAGAAGTCTTTTCCGTTTTGCGACTTTGAAATAAATTATTGACCTGAGCTACGTTAATCTAAATATTGTCCAGAAAACGTAACTATGGTTTTGTGCTTCAAGTTTATTGCCTGAATTCCTGTTATACAACTAAGAAAAGTAAATTGAAACGGCATGCTTAATTAACACTACGATTCGTGACATCGTAATATACGGTGTACGTTCATATTTATTCTGCTTGTTTAAAACTAACTTTTCCTTTTTCCTATCTGGTTTCTATTCAAAGTAACGCGAACGTATTACCATGATACACCAAAATGTATGGTGTGTCTATGCCATCTGGTGAAAGAGCTCACCAAATAATTTACGCACTAAATATGTAAGGCGTGTCTTTTGACGTGCTTAATTTTTTTTTCGTATATTGATAATGTAAATAATGAAACGAAACTTGCTTAATGTCACATCCAATTAATATCAATATAAGGTGTGTCGCATTATATTATTAATTGGTCACAAGGAATGTTTCGGCGTAAAGCCTATTATTCTGGATTAATTCCAGTAAAACCTTGAAAACTACTCAGTTTTTGTAAACAGCGTTTATTAGCAACGGTTACACTAGTAGAACATGCGTTCATCCCGGGCTATAGGAGCCAACTAACTATTATAATACTAGTTGAGGGTGCAGATGACGCCTTAAGTGCTTACAAGATCTAAGATATTTGATTATATACAAGGTACGTGAACTGTAATGTATAGATAACAACGTAATGAATATTAAACTAATCGTAGTTACAAATAAATGCAATATATGCGTGAACATGCCACCCGCCTTGAAGGGACACTTCAAAGAAATTGTGATACATGTATTTGTTCTAGATTAGAGTCAGTAATGGGTAAAGGACAAATTTTTGCAAAGGATCGAGTTACCACACCACTTTGCGTTTTGATTTTAAAGACACGATTAACACCATCCTTACCGCACACTACACTGTCAATTCTTCCCATTTTCCACCTGGACGGTGGCAGATTATCTTCTTTAATGACCACCAACTTTCCAGAGAAGATTTCATCAGTAGTTTGATGCCATTTTGTACGCTTTTGCAACTCAAACACGTACTCCTTATTCCAGCGCTCCCACAAATGCTGAGTCAGTTGTTGAAGCAATTCATAACGAAACAGTCTGTTAATTGAGACTGGTTTTAGATCAACTTCAAGAAGAACAGTTAATGGTTTCCCTATCATGAAGTGAGCCGGTGTAAGAGGAGTATAATCTTTAGGGTCGGAAGACAGCGGATATAGTGGACGGGAATTGACGATTTTCCCGAAGTGAGGCAAGTAAGGTGGACAGAATGACCAAAAAATGTGATCCTTAGAAGATCTGAATTTAATTCTGATTTGATAGATCCTAAGAACTTGAACAAGGCTTGGAGTTCAGAGTTTGCTGCTACAAAATTTGTACCGTTGTCCGATAATATTTGTGTGGGTTTACCTCTTCGTGATATAAACCGCTTGAGGGCTAGCAAAAATTATTTCTTTGTTAATTCTGTCCCTAGTTCGATATGAATTGCCTTTGTGCTAAGACATATGAACAGACCGATGTAGCATTTTATTAACTTGCAATTGCGACCCTTGCGGTCCCGTATTAAAAATGGACCGGCATAATCTACGCCCGTACAATTCAAAGGTGGTACTATTTGCAAGCTGTCTGTCGGCAAATCACCCATAATAGGCTGGATTAATTTTGGATTTTGTTAGAAGCATGTTATACAGCGATTTACGGTTTGCTTCGCTAAATTCCTTCCTCCCATAAGCCAATATTTTTCTTGTATATGAGCTAGCAGGTGCTGCGGACCCGCATGCATCAACCCTTTATGTTCGTTTTCAAAAATCAGTGTAGTAATATGATGACCTTTTGGTAGAATTATTGGATGTTTTTTATTAAATGCGAAGTTTGAATTTTTAAGGCGACCGCCCACTCGAAGAATACTATCCTCATCAAGAAATGGGTTTAAATTTAAAATTTTTTATTTTTTATGTATAGACTTAGACTCTCGAAGACATGCAATTTCAGTGAAGAATGTTTCACGTTGTGCTAACCTTATTAGACAACTTTGGCGGCTATTCATTTCTGAAGCAGTGATTGATTCGAAAGTGCGCTGAGTTCGAGACAACATGCAATTTTTAAGAAATCTGCAGATGTACGCCATTGCGCGGATAAGTTTTGTTAGCAATGAAAATTTTTGAAAAGGAAATAATTTGCTTTCTTCCAAAACGACAAATGTTTTTAGAGTTTTGCGCATTTTAATAGTTGAATCTAACCACAAGCAACACTTATCGAACTTTATTTTTAAAGAGTTGAGTATTTTATTAACGAGTCTGAAAAGAGCAGAGCTCTAATCGAGGTAATGTGATAGTTTTTAATGGCGCTACCTTACTCTTTGCACAAAGTAAATTTGAAAATGTTTCATTGTATTTATTGGTTGAACGAATATAGACGCAGCAACCGTAAGTGGCTTCGGATGAATCAGCAAATCCATGAAGCCCTATACGACTTGGGTTAGTGCACACCTCGTGCCGCTCAATTCTTAAATCATTTAAGCATGGCAATCGATTTTTGAAGTTTGCATACATTGAGTGCAATTGCACCGGTAGAGTTTCATCCCACGACAGTTCCTCTAGCCAGAGTTTTTGTAGCATTATTTTGACAACTATGATGCTGGGACTTAGTAAACCTAGGGGATCAAAAATCTGTGAAATATCTGATAGCATTGAGCGTTTAGTGATTCTTGACCCTTGATTTAAATTTCGCGAAATGAATTACAATAGCTTATCTGCTTGTGGAAGCCAAGATAGACCCAACGTTTTTGGCGTTTTCGTTTTCATTAAAATTAATTATGTTAAGGACCGTGGCATTACTTTGCACGTCCTTCAAAACCTTGGGTTCGTTTGAATAGAATTTTCTGAGTATGAAGCACCCACGTTTCAAGACCTCGGATACTTCGCGACAAATATAAGAAGTTTCCTCAAGTGAGTCACTCCCTATAAGCAAGTCATCCATATAAAAGTCTGACCTGATTATGTTCGATATTTTTTTGTCTTTAGTTTGGTGCTCATTCGCGAGCTCAAATAAACACCTCACCGCGAGAAAGCTAGATGAAGTCATTCCGTAAGTTACAGTATTTAATTCGTATATGCTTAGAGGTTCCTCTGGAACATTCCTCCAAACAATACGTTGTAATGGCGTTTGAGTATCGAATAAAAGTATTTGGCGATACATTTCTTCGACATCAGCGCTGATAACGTAAGCGTGTTGACGGAATCGCAATGAGATTGAAAACAAATCATTTTGTAGCACCGGTCCTGTCATTTGTAAATCATTTAGAAATACACCAGAGCTAGTGGATGCCGAACAATCAAAAACTACGCGTAAATTGGTAGAGAGAGACTGCCGTCCCGCAATACCCCATGATGAGGCATATAATGAGAGAACATTTCGTTGTCTGATGCTTCGATTCGTTTCATGTGGCTGAGTGCTTTGTATTCGTGCATAAATTGTGTATACAGTTTTTTGAGATTCTCGTTTTTGATGAATTTCCTTTCCATAGAGAGGAAACGATTTTTTACTTGTTGGTATGATTCATCCAACTTTTCGACGGGTGCCTTAAGTGGTATTTTAATTACAAATCTACCATCGGGTTTACGTTTTGTATTTTCTAGAAAATGCCTTTCACACTCTACCTCTTCTCTAGACAGCGGTTTTGTCTGAGAAAAAGCAGATTCTTCGATTTCCCAAAAACTTGATAACTGACTTTGAATTTGGTTTTCGCATGTTTTGACAAAGTTGCAATGCACGGCTTCATTTGTTTGATATGATTGGGACCAGATATGACCCAGCCAAACCTAGTTTTTGGAGAAGCGGCAAATTTGTTCCTTGCTTTATTTGCCCTACGCATAAAATATCCCAAAGGAGATCAGCTCCAATAAGCATGTCGACCTTTTGAGGTTTGTAAAATAATGGATCAGCGATCTTAATATTTTTAGGTACATTAAAATTGGATATGGACTAAACATTTGTATTGTAAATTCGAAGTAGTGTTGTTTAATCCCGACACTACAAATTCTGTTGTAATTTTGTTTTAATTTGAGTTTATCGCAAAGATCCGCGGTGATGAAAGAAGATTGTGAGCCGCAGTCAAGTAGAGCTCTAATCGTATGGGACTTACGATTGATGTCATGCACGTCTACCCATGCAGTAGAAAGTAGAACATGACCCTTTTCGTTAAAACTTGATAAGGAAAGATTCTTAGTATTGTTGACTAATTCATCTTCGACCGCTTCTGGGGTTTTTTCTTGCTGTCTGTGCAAAAGCGTGTGGTGTATACGATTGCATTTTTTACAAGTGCTTGAACGGCACATCTTGTTGTTGTGATCGAGTTTTAAACAATTAAGACAAAGCTTTAAGGATTTTGCCTTGTTGTATCTTTCCTGTACGTTTAGTTTCACAAAATCGGTGCAACCGTCAATAGTATGATCGCCTTTGCTGTATACGCACGAAGGCGTTGTTGTGAGAAATCCCTTTGTATTAGCCGCGTGCCTTGATTAACTTGACCTTTTTTCTAACCGATACATTTCTAAGGTCTCTAACAAGTCAGCTTGAGACTTCAGAAACGTTTTCAGATCTTCTAATGTTGGGATATTGTTATCCGCTTTGTGGCTTTCCCATTCGCGTGCAGTTGTTTCGTCTAACTTGGAAGCTATCATGAATATTAATAAAGTAGGTATCCCATTTATCAGTGGGTGCTCTAATTGCTGCAGTAAATGAAGATACTTCGATACATCATCGATTAACTGGCGAATTTTTTGTGACGATTCTTTATTGATAGCGTCCAAATTAAACAAAGACTTGACATAATTGTGAACCAATAGACGTTTGTTATCAAATCTTTTTTTGAGCCTGTCCCATGCGACCGTGTAGTTTAATCGAGTAAACTCTAAAGACCTAATAATTTGCGTCGCATTATGTTCAAGGGCATTGCGCAAATAATGGAATTTTTGTATGTCATCTAGACTATAGTCTTTGTGTACAAGCGATTCGAACAAATCCCTGAATTCCAGCCATGAACAGTGGGAACCTCCAAAACGGGGTAACGGTATGGGTTCTAACTTTACACAAATTTTCATACTATTTGACTCGCCTGACAACGTTTTTGACGCAGAGGAGATAAGCTATATTTCGTACATGCATATTGTTTCTGTTTGTAATTATCAATTATTTTCTTAGCAATAGATATTTGTAAATAAAAATCGGATTCAAATTTATCCCGTTCACTGTATTGTAATTCTAAATCATCCTGAGCCGTTGAGCTTTCTATTAAATTTTTAATTTCATCAAATTGGCTGTTAATACTTCTGTGCGATTTAACCGTTCCTTTAACTGATAATTTTTAAATCATCTGGTAAAGCTTGCTGATCGCTTTTAATATTGACTGTAATTCTATTTACATGCTTAGTGAATATTGTTAATTTAGATTTAATGGATCCACGTTTACGACTTAATTCTTCCATGATTGTATTAAATAGTATTTATCTGAATACGAAATGAACTATTCAAAACAAGTAAAAAGACATACGCATTGTAGCAAATAAAACAACAGTGCATGCAGGTAAGATAAAATGGAACCGGCTTGTCGTTTATAGCGTCCGTTTGTAGTAAATAGCAAAGATGCACAAACAGCTGAACGCGTGATTATTCGAATAAATTGACCTAAGCGTAACCAGTTTGAGTTGCAGTGGCCAACTTGTTCATGCGAAATGCTCGTGATAGTTGAAATAGACCAGTTCGTATACTTGCAGAACATATGCCGAATCACTTTGACGGATTGCTTGGTTTGCTGCTTTGAATGTTATAGTTTCCAACCAACGGAATTTTATAGATGCGTTGCTGTAATTTAAAGCTTTTAACTACGTTGTCATCTATAGGTCGCTGGTTCATATCCGGCTCGAAGGACCATGTTTCGGCGTAAAGCCTATTATTCTGGATTAATTCCAGTAAACCCTTAAAAACTACTAATTTTTTGTAAACAGGGTTTATTAACAACGGTTACACTAGTAGAAAATGCGTTCATCCCGGGTTATAGAAGCCAACTAACTATTATAATACAAGTTGAGGGCGCAGATGACGCCTTAAGTGCTTACAAGATTTAAGATATTTGATTATATACAAGGCACGTGAACTGTAATGTATAGATAACAACGTAATGGATATTAAACTAGCGGTAGTTACAAATAAATGCAATATATGCGTGAACAAGGGGTTATAAGGGCGCATCACGATCAATAACAATTAGGTATATAAAGGTTACCGGTATCGTGGTATGCAGACTGAAATATTAAAATTGGACTATCATATTACAACATCATACCTAGACGGTTGCCCAGGTATACTTCACTTTTTCCTCACAGGTATGTTATTGATTTTCTTCTTTTACGCCACTTCCCACAAGATTTAAAAGTGACACAGCTGTAGTAAATACAACTAAAAATTTAGTACCCGGATAAGGCGCTCATGCGTATACTAATAAAATTGAAAAAGGACCAAACAACCATCTTTCGAAGCGTAGTTTGGGTAGAGCATTTAACCCTTCTAGACGCACGAAATTATCCGCAATCTGAAATTGAATATTGCTCCGTTAATTCGATCACAACCACATTAATTTATAAATTCGTTAAGCCGCATTTACTACTGTAAATTCTAATAACAACACTTTCCTTGCAATTTAGGGCGCAGTTAAAACGTGTAAGCGGCCCGGAAACGACAAGAAATGCGGTATTCGTAATATGCAGTAAATTGTACGTCTCTGAAGGCAAGGTAATTTCCTTTTTGAAATAGACGTAGGCTTACCAACTATGTATAGGATTTGAATAGCTGATTACCCTCTTCATCTTGAGAACATCAAGATTTATTATCAATGTTCACTCTGTGCATATGTGTTAAGAAATTTTCCCATTAGGTATTCCTTATCTAGAGCGGAAAACTGCATGAAAGTATCATAGCTCCATATTGAAGCTAAATTACGAATTTAAAATTTTATACAGCTTATGAAATATAAAAGCTAATGACACTGTGATGACAAGGTTAGTCTGTGTCTGACGAAAGCACTCCTTAAACTTGGTATAAATTACATTCGTTACCATTAATGACAGAAATATTTATTAAGGGTTTTTGATTGGGAAATGGTTTAATAAAATTTGACAGATTCCTGACGTAGCTTTATCATTCCTGAAAAACCCTTCCAGAGTATCGGTATCAAAACATGACGTCACTTGATTTTAACGCTAATTACACTTTTTTACTATTTTATAATCTATGCATTTGAATTACGTAATGAAAACTTTGGGGAACAGACTTCGAAAGTTCAGGATAGTTAGACATTTTTGCTTGGTAGTTGTGTAACGTTTTTATTTTACGTTACAATTTTTGTAGTCTCTCATTCGCATGTAATACTTCTTATGTTACACTACCCTGTATTTAGTGCTTACATTTTACGTACTAGCTTACATACTTGGATTCACGTCCTTATTGTACGTAAGAATGTACATTAAAATAAGGCGCTCAGTTTATATTTCGTCACCGTATATTTAATGCTGCCATACAGCATTTTATATATTCCAATATCTAATTTAAAGCACTCGTTATCTTGTTCATTCTACGACTTCTAAGATTACTATTAACACCAAGGCTGCTCATCGACCACGAGTTAGTGTCCTAGATCCCGACCTCTCCAGAATGTTTATCCACAGGGATGCTATCCGTATAGCTATATTTATTCAACGAAAATTAGTTCACACTTTAAATGGTAAAGCCTAATTGAAACAAAGTTAATGGTATGTAGTACATGTGATCTTATCGTTATTCTAAATGTTCTCTTTATACAGCGCAACAAGTAGGTTATAGAAACAACTTCGGGAGAATATGGTGATAAAAACAACACAGAGGTTACCGCTAAAAATAAGACACCGCCACAGGTGAGTTATAAAAATGATAGTTAAGTTTTATGAAATGCAATTTATTCGAAATTTTAGACAAATTAATTGTGTAAATATGAAGAGACTGATATAGTTCAAGCAATCTAAAATTCGATTTACGCCATAGATGTGATTAATAGGCATACCTACATAAACCAATATTTTTGTCCTTTTCTATGTTCAACAAATTTCACGCGTTAAATTGGTTAAAAATTCAACGTTGCCGACCACTCGAACAAATAAGTGTTCAATTAAAATAGGGATATTAAAATCTTTCGTGCTAAAATACGACGGGCGACATGTAAGTTCCAATATGTCCCAGTGGCACATCGTTAAGAGTTCCGCTTTCCATAACCACGTCTGGGGTTAGTTGTTCAGCTAGGTCTGCTTTGTCTTTTATATATTGCATTCTTTTTAATTTTTCATCTTCTACTATACATAAGAGGAGCAAAACGAACTTTTTGTTATTGTCGATGCGGTCTGAAATATCTAAATTATCACTTACATTTGATAAAATGTATGTTGCATTTATCGAAAAAAGGATTTGCAACGCCTTAGTTAGTGTCTCTCTCTTTTGTTTTTATCATATACAATTTTTAGCATAGTTTCTGTGTTTACTTTAAGAAGTATCAAACGACGGACATTTGCAATCTTGTTTGTCTATGTAGCACAAAGCGTTATCAACGGTAACATCACAAATTTGGAATAATGCTGTAGTCCATTGTCACAAATTAGTTACTAAATGTAGAGGTAGAGAAGTAAAATATGATAATAAAAACGTTGCACCTCTCGTTATTAACGTTGATGACTTTTTTTAATAAATAACTTGTAATTTCTACTTTCTTGTGATATAATAACACAGTTTAAAACACGAAAACTTTGTCTTAACCAATCATACCACTCTGAATAATTCCAATAGAAATGATGTCCAGGTATTATTAGCATATCAGTCGATTTGAACGGTAAGTGATCTATATAATTGTTCTCGCATGGTGCTATACTGCACATAAAGTCAGTAGGCCGTTTGTGGAGGGGTCTGGACCAGATGAATCCACACAATCCACTAATCGCTTTTTAATGGGTTTTCTCATTAAAAACCCATTAACACTAATCGCTTTTTAATGGGTTTCCTCATTAAAAACTCATTAGCACTAATCGCTTTTTAACGTTTAAAAATCCGACCACCCCTTACCGTTTTACACACATACCCTCTAGCAAACATATAAAAGTTTATTTTTTGTTTCTTTTAAAATAAATATACCTTGTTTGGTATCAACTAATATTAGATTTTTCTAGGGAATTCAAATCTGTTTGAACTTTTTGAATAGGACCACCTCCTTCAAAGTTACACCCTGTTAAAGCGCCGTACCTTTACAATGCACAGACAGCGTCTCTGCGTACCTAAATGTTTGCAACCCAATATACACGCACATTATGTCAGAAACGCCATCCTATTCACTTTTACACTGGTTAATTTGTTAATTGGACCTGAATCCTAATTTCACGGAAATCTAACCCCGTTTGAATTGTTTAAATCGGGCCACCCCTTACAAAGTTACACCCCTATAAAACACAGAACCTTTCAATTTTTTGTTTGTTTATTTAATTTTTACTCGAAACTTAAAACTACAAAATATTATAAACTACTATACACAAAAAGCTACTATATAAACTAACATACTTAAACTATGTAAAATAAAACTTATCTATATCTTTGTGCCTCATGCATAGGTTAACGTACTCCCAGGTACGATGAAACGTTTGTCATTGTCTCCAGACAAACTGATTTTATTTATAAGTTGCGTATAAATTATATGCTTTTGACTGCGTATGCACGTCATGGTGAGCATGAGGGTTTTGCTATTGCTACTTATGCTCATTTTGAAAAAAATTTCCGTACAACTTTCCATACCACTAGCCGCATATTTGGTGACGCTAAAAGGAATGCAGTTATCGGTTACACCACTTTAAACCTAAGAATAAAAGACAAGATAGTTTAATATGTCTATTAATAATTTTTTGCTAATGTTGGCAATACAAATAAGTACAACAAACTTTATCAAGAAATATTATGTTTTTAATAAAATATATACATGTATTGATAACATCTATAAACCGCTGTAGTAACCAGAGTCTGACGAATCTGGGATAGCCAAATCTATAAACATTTGCGCAAGCGATTGCTTTGCAGTCGCATTTTCTAAGTACTGGATGGGGTAATATTTAATAATTCCCAACACTGTCAAGTAATTTAAATTGTTGCAATCATTAAACAGAGAAATACTCGCACGGTTCTCTTCCTCTAATAACGTTTGAACCCTTTCTTCGCCCTTCACCGCAACTCCTCCATTTTATAACAGATTAATTCTCGCAAATTTAATAACTTGATGCACTCGTACTCAGGTAGCACAATAACATTCCGATCTTTTATAATTTCCATATTATATAAATTTTCTTTTTGGAATTTATTCGCCACCCATACACTTCTATTAGATGTTTCGACAATCAGTTTCAATCTGAATTTACGATCCAATTGTTTCTAAAACATCTCCGCTAGAAAAACCATTCGATCTTACGTTTGCTGCTTTTGGGTAAATTGTATGATTCTAAATTCCAATTGAAAATTGCAAAACTCCCTCCATTTAAAGTAATACATTTTTATAGCATACTTTTAGCACATTCTACTATTGCAGATAATTTATAAGACTGGCTGCAGACCACCGTATAAATCAAAACCAACTTCTACGTTATAGTGGTGAAAATTTGATGTAAATTCACTTAGCGCATAGGTGGTCTTACCTACCAGTTTGTCGATACTTAATGGTACTGTTACATCACTTGTAACGTTAACACCAGAAAAATCCATCTTTAACTTGTAATTTTAATCAACTCGACGATACTTTGACAACTAATGCTCTGGAACATGGCTCATTCGCCTTTTACACTGACGGTCGATCGTGCGCAGCTCCTTATTATGTTAATTGGTGTTATATGCAAGCCTTGACTGGAAAAGTGACGCATATAATTGTTTTATAGTGGGTTTTACCTGTTTATATTTAACCACCAACACCATTTAAAATTTTAATAAAAATTACTGTTAGCGGTATTTTTAATATAACTCCGTCGTGTAAGATATCAATTATTATCGTGTCCTTCTCAGGTTCTCAAATCCTCCGGAATTTTTTTTCAAATCGAATTACCTTTACTGATTTACAGATCAATCTATTAGCGTTCATTCTGTTACGTTCACTTTCCAACGGTAAAATTAAAACGTACCTTTTTTGTCTTTTATTATTCGTTTACGTAGATTCTGCTTCAATCCTCCAACAACACCCGGTATATTAGACCTTCCTACAAGAAGTACGCTTTCTAATAATTTGCATTTAAATCTATTTATTTTAAAAAGAAAAGCTCTTCTATAATTTCAATCGTCCCTACCTTGTTTGAGGTATCCGTTGACTTGATACACAATACTATAGCGCATAATTACTTCTTATTATAGCCATTCATAAAGACTCGTTGAAATAATGGATCGTACTTATTTGTTAAGTATTGTTTCAAGTTTCTATTTAACACCTGCGTTTGATAATGTTGAGTTTGGATTAAATTCTTGCGAAAAACAATTTCAGTTTGTTTCTGGTACTACTGTTCTTGAGCAACATGTTTTTTTAATTAGAGGTTTTTTATGTTTTGTTGTGAGTGATGAGTGAGTGCGTATATTTTTATTTCAGGCCTTCCTTTATTTTTGTATGTGTAATACTCCGCCTACTCGCCAACTGAGCCCGGGCATTTTTTTATTGTTCTACCAGCCACGTCAATGTACGTAGAAATTCTTAATACAAATATGAAACTGCACATGCTAAATACATTTAATTTACAAATAGCAAAGGTTGGGGTTGCGCTAGTAAGAACTTTAGAATTGCTATTGTAATGTAATTAAAATGAAAGTTACTCCTACTATAACTTCTGAAGTGTAATTTATGTCTTTACTGTTTATTGATCTCAACGTAAAGTATAGGGATCTATGTTACATTACATCAATGTATTCCAAATGTTCCCCTTCTTTCGTCTGCTTCTGTAAATTGACAATCGCAATTCTTATTGAAATTATAATCGCTTATTGAATAAAATCGTTGTAATTCAATTTCAGCATTGCATAATAAACTTTTTGCACAGTATTCTTAATGCGGTCTGTGAATTATCGGCATAATCCTTCATAAAGTCAAAGTCTAGTCGTCAAAACAAATTTTTCGACAACTGTGCCAATAACCGATCAACAACTTCACAAAATGAACGGTGTTCTACAGAGACAGTGCATTACTTCATATTTAATTTTGATGTCTACATCGTTTAATAGACAGATTATTTTCCGAAAATTCCATAAAAAAAATGCCAAACTAGCAAAAATATTTAGTTCTCACAAGTTATAAGCCAGGCAAATATTGATCATTTATAATTTGTTTGTTTGTTCTATTTAACAATGCTTACTTGATAAAAGTAACTTTTAAAGTGCTATATTTACATTTACAATAACATTTACAAATATCCTACTGCTAATTATAACAACCGATTGTATCTCAATTTGCAAATTGAAACGTAAATAGTAAAAATTTGTGTCCATAGTATAGTTTTATAAATAACTGGAGTCAAAAATAAATACAAGTAGATACATAGGTACACAAAGTTTCAAGACTCAATATTTCAAAGACGCTTATAATTTTGTTTCTTATGCCATTTGCCAATTTGGTAACTGAAGTTGAAAATTTTAACGATTATGACAATGTTGACGCTAGTATGAAGGACAATGTATTTTGGTTGCTATTAGGCAGTAGATGATGAAGCAAACTTGTCTTTTAATATCGACTAAAATAAACCAACTGTTTAACTTCTTAAATTTTTTGTTGCTCTAAAGACATCTTGTTAGCGATGTGACATTTTCTTTAAATGTTCATAGCCATATTTCATTTTAATAGTTTTTGTATTGGTAAATCTCACCAATAGGGTCAGTGCTGTTTCCTTTAAGAATATAATTTGTAAGTTATATGCATTGTTCATCTAAGGAACTATCGTATCCGTATATTATATTGTTCATACTAAAAGTATTCCAAAGTAGTACGGTTTCATGATTCATTTGTTCTAATTAATAATGTATCACGCTGGTGCCTATGACCTCATCGTCCTGACACAAAAAAATTCATACGCCAAATTAATGCTGATTCAAAAAATTAAAGGTCCTTTCCTCTGAGTTTAGTTTATAAAAGGCCCGCCTATGCACAGCTGGGCGGGGGTTCTTGATGATAACTATTAAGAAAACATACGCTTCTAAACTAAAGAAAAACCACAAGGGCCGATATCGTTTTAATAAAAAAAAAAAGTTCATATAAAACTAATGAACCCTCGTTAATTATTAAGAATAATCACTATTTAACTGTCAACGACTCAAACTAAAGTTTGTCGCTACCTAACCTAATTACTACCAAAAGCTTAAATAATAGCAACCACCAAGCGTTGCGTATAAAGTTCAATCAAGTTCGGCAGTCAACCCCGGCTATTCGTTACTACAATAATAAGCTATTACAGGATTGACGTCCGTCTACTAACATTAATGCGATTTCTCAGAATTCAAGTAAAATAATCTTAAACAACATAAAAACTTATCTACATTCCAAGTCCCTAACAGGTAGGCTGGCGTTAACGGTAATCGTCTCGCACAACGACTTCCTGCAAATTATAGTAGCAGTAGAGCCTCAACTTTAATCCTTGTTTTTACACTACTGGATTCACTACCACTTTTTATATTATTCAGTTAACGAAGACAAACACAACCGACATTGTTCCGTGCACTTTGTGACCCTTATTTAATACCGCTAACTATAATTACAATATAATGATTTTACATAACTAGACTAAAAATCGCGAACAAACCCACGCGTCGCTTCAAGCAACATCTTAACGGTCTGAAAGACCAGCGATTACTACCCTCTCTTCTCCGCGCCGCTATTCTAAACAATCTTAACTACCCTACTTTCTATATTGTATGTGATCTATGCTATAAAATATTGGGTACGCTACAAGTTATACGTTACAAGTAAGATAATATCACATTTGTTAGACAGAGAGAAACGACTCGAGTATTTTGAATTGCAGTACTAATTCATTTCCTCCAAATTTTGCCGAAAATATTTCGAATCGTGTATGGAGGTAAATTAATTTTTGTGGATCACGTCGTTTTTTACCATCTAAATATTTAAAATGTAACTTGAGTAACTTGAGTAGGTTAGTCAACTTTGAAAAATGGGTATCGAACCAATTTAGGCAGTTAGTCATTGAGTTTAGATAATATCCTACCAGTTTGGTTGCTTTTAATTTTGGTTCTCACTTTGTATTGGACAAAAACATTTGATTTAAAACACCAAGTTTTTCAAAGTCTCAGTAGAATCTGACCAAAACTAATTAAATCCAGGAGATAATGATTTTTAGTGGTGTCCGAGTTATTTACAGTCAAAAAATCACTCAGCAGCTATTTATGCTTAAATTTCTGTAACTACAACCTACAATAATTGTATCCGAACGAACATTTTTAACTGATTGCATGGACTTATAAATGTACCGACAGTACGCTCTTGTTATTAGGTTAAGAACGTAGAAAATAATTTTGTTCGCCCAAAACATTTTCCATTAAGTTAAGTAATTTGTGATATATTTGCTCTTTAATTTTTGCTTAAGAATGTTTATCATGTACTTGCGATGAAAGCATAATGATGTATAAAAATTGAAAACATGATTGTGTAATAGAGAAAAGGCTTTTATATATTGGTGCTTTTCACAATTAATGTAAGGATGAAAGTTTCAGTCATGTAATAAATTATATTGCAATTACCTAGGCGCTGTGATTGAAATTCAGGTAACTTAATATTTGATTTGGAAACCTTCTTTTCAGATAGCAGTTTGAAGTAGGTATATTAGTGTTCTTATTGTAAACCTTTGTTATTAGTGTACTTAATTAGTCCACGAGTGAATTTTAGTACAGAATCACTTTCCTAATCTCTGGTTTTAGTACACTCTTTTTATTCCTTCTAGGGTTTCCCCAAAAATCTCCATTTCTCCTGATTAGCTGGCGTCCAAGCTATTTCCCCCTTAAGCCATATTTAATAAACCAAAGCATTCCGGGACCCTCTTCAAATACTTACACCACATGTTCGGAATTGTACTGAAACAGAATTTTCATGGTGTGTTTTCTTTGTGGATTATTGGCTAAATTTTCTGGGATCGAAACTGTACGTAATACCGTGATAACAGATGTATTTAAAACAAGAATTTCGAAGCTCTTAGTGAGTCAGTCTTTATTTTACTTACTGAAATTTGTTTTTATGTACTGGATATTTCGAAAATATTTGAGAAATTTCGACGCAAGTTCCAGACAAGAATTACGCGTCCTTGTTCTCGTTTCAACATGCGATGAAATGGGTTTTCGCACTCTCGTCTCGATCTCGAACGGCAGCGCTACCTTCAATACCCACAATGGGTCCTTTAAGATAAAAAAATAACAATATAAACGTCACTAGCGCTGTTTTTATTTCACGAATTTTACTGTGCAGTAGTGCACACTGTTTATAAGCTTATAGCCATTCTATATTATTAAGGGATTTTATTTTACGAGAATTTCCAGTAAGCGAATAGAGCCCACGGCAAGTTCTGATGGTAAATGGCCCGAAGTTGAGGAAATCTCAAAGGCAAAGCGGCTAGTCGAACTATATGCTCTGGGTGGAACATGAGCTGTGGGTCGGGGTTGGATTGCGACCAAAAATATGAAGAATAAGGCGCCACCGAATTTTTCTATACGAAGAAGACTTACTTAAGTCCCTTGTACAAGGCGAATGCGGAAACCATTATTCAATAACCGCTATACAATTTATTAAAGACAACATAATCCCTAAAGTTTCTTACCTTATTGCTCGATTTTGACCTTTATACTTCACTGCTACACCTGTGAACAGATTAAACAAAGAATAGCACTGTTTGTGCATTTATACTCAAAATTTTAAAATTCAATTCGAATCAACTTTCATTCATTCTAATTAAAAAGAATAGTCTTCATCAAAATAAAAATCTATTCCTCTTGTATTCAGTTAACGTGCATTTTACAAAACATCTTTTCAGTTTTAATATAATTTAAATCAATTTAATTCATGAAAATTACTTACAAAGGCACTGGATATAATCAGTACCATTCAGTTTAAAATGTGGTCATTTCTATAAGAAATATCTAGCCAAATTTTATTTAAAAATGATTAAGCCTGAAGTTGCTTTCTGAACAATTACTTACAAATAACAATATCTGTTGGTTTGAGTAGATCTACCATAACCTCACAATAAATTATTCCAGTCAGCTTTTACTGAAATAGTAAACATAGAAGTTTATTTTCTAATTTTTCTTAAATAGGAGAATTTACTTTCTCTATCACATAATGACATCTTCCGTAGTTTCAGTGTATTAATAAAAGATTTAGAAATGTAAAATTTACAGGTTCCTGTTGCTTAATATTGAAAAATATATATAGTCTGTCCTTGACCTATTTTGAAGTTCAAATAACTTGATTAAACAAAAAATTATCTATCTACTATATCCATAATTCAGCTAACATACGAAAACAAATTTCTACATACCAGATGTTCATCTGACAGAAAAATACCTGCTAGGCGTCTTGCGTCAGCATTTAAATAAAGGAATCTCCAATTCAGTACAATTAAATTTGCTGCTTACTGAAGCTCCAAACTACATCACGGCATCATTTTAAGTAATTGAATCTCGTCAGATCCACACTCGAACAAAGCGTAAATTCTTATATTTTCTTCTTGTGCATTTATTAAAATTACGTTAAACCAAACTTCTGTGAACTAAAGGTTGCATGTTTTTTCAAAGCTAAACATCATTTCCAATTTTCATATCATTTACAAACTGCATATTAATTAAGGTTGCGTTACGTATAAATTAAAGTTACGAACATTATTTCCAAGTTAAATATTATATCAAACGTTGAATACTATATCCAAAGTTGCATGTTAACCACGGCCCTTCAACCAAAAATAATTTCTCGTCATCTACGAGCTATGTTCCAGCAAGTGGACAACACAAAATGCGCTTCGGAGATGACATTCTCTCCTAAAAACAACTTAAATCGCACGTGCTTCCAACACGTAGATACTGCAAACGCCATTCCTCGGGTTCAAGGAACAATTCGACTTGTTTTCACCACAGCTGTATTGGAAGTGCTCATGTCAAGCGAGTTACCGCCCGGCAACAGGATTACCTTACAATTGTCTAACAGAGGGAGCTCTAGGAATGACACTAAATGAAAAGTTTATTTTGTCACCGTATAAATTAAATTTTAAATTGAATTGAAAGCTAATATTTTATTGGACAATAGGTAATATTTATTTAGTGGATTGTGTAGCATTATTATGCCTTATATTGTTTTTTATTAAATAAATAGATTAATTATATGAACACATCTTGATAGGAAATAAAATCGTTACAAGCTACTCTTCGTGTTTTGGTTCTGAAAACTTTTAATAACGTTTTGCAGATCAAGTGTTTTGCACAGTTCATGTTCTATTGCTAAAACAGATAGAGCTTTTAGCATTTCTTGACTCAGAAAACCGCAAATAATTTTTTATAATTTTCAATTCACTTGTTGCTACTGTAACCGGCAAAACTAAAAATGTACGAATAACAATTGTTAGATTTAGAAACGATTGGAAATGATGATCATTAGTCATTTTTAAAAATATACTTTAATAAATTATTTGAATTTACCCCATCAGATGCTAAATGAAGTTGTACATTTTTTATTTCATCAAACAAATCGTCAGCATGAATATCGTTAATTGGAACTTCATCGTATGTTAGAAATGTGTAAATTTTTATTATTATCTTTACAATAAAGTATTTTAAAGATATCCGTGTGCCCTTGAAGTAATTGAAATCTTTTCTCTACAGCAGCAATAACAGGATCTAAAATTTTGAAGTAGAAATTCACTTTAATGCTTCTCGAGGATAAACGACGGGTTAATCCTCGCTTTTATAAGTAAGGATACTCTTTTTCTTCTAATTCGGAAAAACTTTTACAGGAAACGAGTGTTCGATGTCGGTGGCTGCAATTATGTATTTGACCTCTATTACAAATACATTAAACTGTTCATAAGATCTTACTCCAATAATGTAGATCTTTAAATTATTTAGTGCTCCCAACAATGATGTCATGCTCATTTTAGGATTTTGAAGCATTTTGCTCACAACACTAACCTAATAAAACGGAACACACAAATTGCAAATTATTAATTTATTGCTGTAGTGTGTTCTCTAAGGTTTTGTGTTCATACCTCTGGTAATCTATTTGAATTGCTTGCAAAGTATCATAAACTTTTACAGTTTAAGGTTTAAGTGTCGTTAAAGTTTGAATGCGACTTTCCCATTTAGTATCTGATAGCGGTTTTACGGTTAATCTTAGAATATGTTTTAATAAGGTGTTCTATGTGACGTTTGATGATGAAAAAAAACAAATTTCTTAAAAAATTCCACGCTTCAGCAATAATTTGTACAGAAACACTTATATCAATTTAAGAGCTGCAGCTGGACCGAGGGATAACAATGTGTTACGATATTTGTCCAAGATTATTTTTTCTTTCAAACCTATATGTTTACCGCACGCGTTTGCTCCATTATCGTATCCTTGACTTCTTAGGTTATTTAATTCTAACCTTAAATTTTCATTTTTTTCTCGATAAATTCAAATCGGTCTTGTCCAAATGTATCTGTAATTGGACAAAATTAAAAAAGTGTTCCAATATTTGTAGTCGCTCAATAGTAGAAACACATCTAACTATAATGGCAATTTGTTCAATGTTTGGTACTTTGGTTCATTCCTCCGATTTATTTTCGCATCTTTTTGTGATTTGGATTTGATTGAATGCCTAATAACTTTTAAAATTTAATTCTGTCAATTCAACACCTTGGATCGAGAGTAACCAACTGAAATTTATACCTGCTGTATTCATTGGTTCTTGTTTTAGGTTTATATATTTCGTCCCTATAAATTTTAGGACCTTTATTGTTGGTTTTTGTGATTTGTTAGACAAAACTTTTGCGGTATCTCCGAAGAATTTACCATGCTTTATTTCTTGCAGTGCAATAATGTTCGCTACTTGCACGATATTAGATTTTTTTGTTGCGTTCAATAGGATTTGCTTTATACATTTTAAAAGTGTGTACCCTCAGTTTCATTCGCAGTAAAAGTCTATTTTCGGGCGTTAACTTAGTTGTTGCTCACGTGTTTTTCTAACTTAACACTTAATTTATTTAATTTAATTCACATCTTACCTACACTTGCACCCTAAGTAGTGATAACTGATATTTACACAATTTAATGGAATTTATTATACTCAACTCGAATGGGTAGCACAATACCCGTCCGTACCCTTGAAGCGCACCGTAGAATCATAACTCCTAGACGATCAGGGTTACTACCAGACACAATTTTTCTTAAAAAAATAACTAAATTCAGTAAATCTATTTCAGTTTTATGCAGTTAAAATCTGAAATACTAGCCGGATAAGAAAACTCCTGTTTGAATAACATACAATTTACTTGTATTTGTATGTAGTGTAAAGAACTTCAGTTACTTGTTCTTGGTTGTTTACAATTTAAGCCTAATTATTCACAACTATCTACAGAGGTACCTTAACAATGTTTACTGCAATAATTTATTAATTAATTTGAGGATTACACCACATTTATTACTATACTTGACTACGTAGTTTATCTACACCAACACTTAATTTATATAGACATTAAATGTATTTAGTTTAACGCCCTTCCAATAATTTATTCTATAATACTTGCGGATTAGTACTTCGACTAAAAGTAAATTCCTGAGGTTCATTTATGTAACCAACATAGCTTCCAGAGGCTTTTAGAAGTTACAAAATTTTTATCGATTTATCTTTAAATGCACCACTGCAGCTGCCACGCAATTCATTGTTAGTTCAATAACCACATCCTCTTAATTCTAGACCCATCAGTGAATTTGTTATCATGTTAAAAACATTTTAAGTTACCTTTGTGATTGTGTCCCATCAAAATGCAACTTTAACAAGAATACAGTTTTGAATTTGTCTATACATAACACTCACAGTGAGTGAACTTGACTTAAATTGTGGTATAGATATAACCGGCGTCGCCGTGGATCAATGTAGTAAGCGTAAGACTCCGGATCCCAAAGTCCTGGGTTCAAATCCCGACACGGCTGACTGCTTGAAAAATGGCAGGTGAGCATTTTCCAGAAAAATTACGCCCTCGTTCGGATGAGAGGTTAAATGGAGGTCCCGTGTGTGAGTGTTGTCACGCACGTTAAAGATCCCTACCTTGTCTGGAACGGCAAGAGTTCGGCAAAATTCCAAATTTTTAGGCAACAAAAAACTCGCCTCCTGGCCAATGTAGTACCTTCGGGTGGAGCATTGGGAATGTAAATGAACGGTATAGATATAACCGGGCGGCTCCGTGGCGTAGTGGTATGTGTGTGACTACTATGCTCAAGGTCCCGGGTTCGAATCCCGACACGGTCCGCTTGAAAAATGTTAGGCGAGCATTTTTCACAAAAATACATCTTCGTTCGGATGAGAGGTAAAATGGAGGTCCCGTGTGTGAGTATTGTCACGCACGTTAAAGATCCCTACCTTGCTTGTAACAGCAAGGGTTCGGCAAAATTCAAAATTTTCCAGGTAAAAAACACTCGCGTCCTGGCCAATGTAGTACCTTTGGGTGGAGCATTGGAAAAAAAATCACATGTAAGGTATAGATATAACCACAAAAATTTCGAAAATATGCCATCAAAATGCTTATTTTGTAGTTTGTACATAATTTTAAAAAGATCTATTGCTTCTAAAACCTATAATATAACCTCATCTTTATTAGTTTTCTATTCCATGCTAACCTACGTATTTCACTGAAATTTCCACAGTCTGCATCTTTCACTATCTGTGTGCAATAGTCTGATCTAGGTCTACCTCTACCTCTTTTTTCCTATCTCTGCTTGTAATGTATCCCGCTCTATTCCCCAAAAATGCATTAAAACATATTCTGTCCTTCTATCTCTTCTATTTTTGTTTATTTTCCACAAATATCTCTATTCCCCTACTATTTCTATAACCTCCTTGCTATTAACTTTGTCTGTCCATGCTATCATCTTCATATATCCGAAGCACAACATTCCAAAAGGCTTCTATCGTTTTTCTGTCTGCTTCTCTTACTGTCCCTTATTTCATAGACGTACGTACTGTGCTGTGCTCCACACATATGCGTTCAACAATTTTCTCCTTGTTTCTATATTTGTTATCTTCGAACATAGCTGCTGGTCTTTCTTGTTAGATGCAATTTGGCTCCCCTTCTATTGCTATAAATATATACCTTATTTCCTCGATATTCAGTAGTATCTGAAGGGGGTTAAGCAGCGTGCCGCTACCAAGATCTCCCAACACTTGAACATTTAGCGAATTAATAGTTCCCCAATATATCCTTTTGCAAAATCAACATTAGTCGAAAATATTTCAAAACCAGCACCTGCAGTTGTTTATAAAAATCATTAGATATAAGCGCAATTACTTTTTTTGTCATTAGGTTTTCCGTCTTGAAACTGATTGGACGCGTATCTCCACTAATTTCTACTTTGAGCTAGAATACACAGTTGCCTGTAATTTCCATGGCCTAGATACAGCCCGGTTCATCTTCAATAGTTTTCTAATTATATGCCCTATTTCACCAAGATTCAGTGGTATGTGAAGGGTGTTAAGCAGACTTTAGCTACCAAGGATCCCCAACACTTAGACACTTGCCGAATTAATAGTTTTCCAGTAAATCCTTTCGCACAATTAACATTAGTTGAGTGTATTGCAAAACCAATACATTTAGTTGCTTATAATAATCATCCGGTTTAAGTACAGTTAATTTTTTCGTTTTTAGATTTTCCATCTTCGAATTGGTTGGACGCGTACCTCCATTAATTTCTATTCTGAGCTAGTTTGCAAATTTTTCTAAAATTCCCACAGCCTACATCTTTCACTATCTGTGTGCAATAGTCTAACCTAGGTCTACCTCTACCTCTCTTTTTTCCTATCTCTGCTTCTAATATATTCTGCTCTATTCCCTCATGCCATAGTATTTGGCCTATCATCCTATCTCTCCTATTTTTTACTGTTTTCCACATATTTCTTTCTTCCCCTATCATTTCTAGTACCGCTTTGTTCTTAACTTTGTTCATGATATCTTTATCATACGTCTGTACCACCACACTTCAAAGACATCTATCTTTTTTCTGTCCGCTTCTCCTAGCATCCAGGTTTCACAGTCGTACAATGCTGTGCTACACACTATTGTTCTAAGCAACCTTTTCCTTGTTTCTATTTTTGTTGTTTTTGAACATAGTAGTTGTTCAATGTAGCACGGCCTTGTACTAATTTTTGTTTTATATCTTATGCGCTCGTTCCATCTTGCGTTATTTGGCTTCCTAGGTAGCAGAATCTTTAGCCTTTTGCGAGTTTTCGCTACCTATTTGTATTCTAGTTTTTAATTTATTTTTCCCTTCTTTACATATTAGTAATTTAGTTGTATTTTTGTTAATTTTTATACCTTATATCTTTGTTAGAACTGTTTCCATTTCATTAAGAGCAGCTTGTAACTCTTCCTTTGCTAGATGCTAATATCGCTATATTATCTGCAAATCTAAGCATATCAATCTTTTGTCCCTTGACAATAATTCCAAACGTCTTCTTGCATTTGACAGTGTTCATTGCCTCTTCGATGTATAAGTTAAAAATTAATGAGGATAGGGCACAGTCCTGTCTCACCCCTTTTCTAATATTTACTTCTCTACATTCATGCTCTTAATTCTATTACCGCTGTTTGTTCTTTGTATAAGCTTTGTACATCCGTCTATCCCTAAAACTCATTTCAATCTTTTTGAGTATTTCGAACATTTTTTCCCATTTTACATTGTCGAATGCTTTTGCCAGATCGACAAATCCTATATACATGCTTTCCCCTTTTTCAATTGTTTTCTTCATCATTACCCTCAAAGCTAAAATAGCTTCCCAAGTTCACCTGCTTCGTCTGAACCCAAATTGATCTTCTCCTAGTACTCTTTCATCTCATTCTTCCATTCGTCTTTGTGCAATTCTGGTTAATATGTTTGACACGTGTGCGGTCAAATTTATTGTTCGAAAATTTTCACAACTATCCGAGCGTGGTATAGTGTCTATGATGTTACGTTTGAAATCTTTGTGTATCTCGCCTGTCTCATACATATAACTTACAAGTAGGAAGAGACGTTCTGTTACTGCTTGTCTAGCGGTTTTTAGAATTTTTGCTTGCACCTTATCTGTATCCGGTGACTTACTATTTTTTAAACCCTTTAATGCTAATTCAAACTCAACTCTAAGTATAGGATATCCCAAGTCATCCTTTTCAATGTTTGATTCCTGTTTTAATGCTGTTAGTTCCTCTCCTGTATATAAATTCCCTATATATTCTTACCATCTACCCACTTTCTCTATATTTTCTATAATGACGTTTTCTCCCGCGTCCCTTATATGTTTGCTATACGGTTTTATATCCTTAAAATTTATTCTAATTAGCTTGTGTGCTTCGTCTGTCTTTCCTATTTCCATCTTAGTTTGTACCTCTTTGCACTTGTCATCAATCCATTGTTCTTTAGCTTTCTTGCATTTGCGAATAATTTCCTAGTTCATGGCTTTGAATCTCTGCTTTCCGGTTTCATATAATCTATTTTTGTATTTTCGCGTTTCTTTTATTAGATTCAGGATATCCTTTGTTATCCATGGTTTCTTATTTTCTTTTTGTGTATACCCCAGATTATCCCTGGCCGCTATGTTTAAGCAGGATTTAATGTTATTCCATTCTGTTTCAATTCCTTAGTATAAAAAATTTTCCCGATATCTTTCAGTAATTCAGTTGACATTTTCTCAAATCTTTCGTGGATGTTTTAATCTGTTAGTTTCTCAAAGTCAAATTGTCTTTTTCCGTTCCTCTTTTTTAGATTTTTAAATTTAAGGGCGGCCTTCATAGTTACGATGTTGTGGTCAGTGTCTATATCTGCTTCTAGGTAGCTTCTACAGTCTTTTACTTGATTCCTAATCCGTTGTCTAACAAGAATGTAATTTATTCGATATCTTCCTGTATCTCCTGGCATCTTCCACGTGTATTATCATCTATCATGATGTTGAAATAATGTGTTTATTATAGTTCAATTGTTCTTGTCGCAAAATTCTAACAGCCTATTTTCCCTGTCATTTCTCGTGCCTAAACCAAATAAACCTACTAACGCTCCTTCTCAATCCTCACCTAGCACTGCATTAATATCCCCGTAATTATTAAATTTTCATATTCTTTTACGTATCTTGGTATGTCTTCGATATCTTTGTAGATCGCCTCTACCTCTCCTCACTGTAGCTAGAGGTGGGCATGTAAACTTGTATTGTTGCTGTATTTACCGGTTTCGATTCTAATCTAACCATGAGTACTCTTTCGTTCTTTTGTAAGTAGTTTATTTACGTTGTCATATCTTTTTTCGCATAACTATTCTCACACCCGAATTTCCTTCCTCTGATCCTGTATGAATTACCCTAAAATATTCGCTCTAAAAATTCTCCCCTCTGGCTACCGAACTTCGCTGATCCCTACTATGTCTAATTCTAACTTATCCATTTTAATTTTCAAGTTCTCTAGCTTACCTATTTGCTTCATACTTCTGACATTCTACGCTCTGACTCGCAGAATGTTCACGACTCTTATTTGTTGCTTTCCGAACACATCCCCCGAAGTAGTCCCCTCCCGGAGATCCGAATGAGAGACTATTCTAACCCCGGAATTTTTTACCCCAGAGGATGCCATCATCTTTAATAACAATTTAAGTACGCCGTGTACTTGGTAGGTAATATGGTGGTTTACCGTTGCTTTCAACATCGCAGTAGTGCGTCTTATAATGCCATACCGATCCCTATGGGCTCTGCCACTCTAAGTATTGGAAAAGCTGCTGTCCTCTTTCGGGGACCTGTTTTTGTCTGGTATTTCACTAAAAACCGTACTACTTTGGCTGGACCTGTAGTTTGCCACTTTAGATCACTGGAACGCGGAAGTCATTCCACCTGTTCTAGTAATCTAGGACTTCTTTAACGTGCAGGTCCATTCGGAATGGATAATATAACTTAGCGATCTTAAAACACCTTGAACAAAATTTTTTTTAGTGTGTAAAATATGATAGGATTTAGAATATCTTATCCTCAGGAATTTTTGACGTTACGTAATGTAGTGGTTTTTATAACATGATTTCATTACAACACTAGTGATGTAATGAATTTTTACGTAACCATATTTTCAAGTGACTATTTACGTATTGAACAACCTAGTCCTAAACTAAATTAGCAATTTATTTCGTTTCTAGAAATAGCTCTGAATCTTCCAATATATTATCTCCATTTTTTCTTGTTCTTATCACAGAATTTTCGTTGTATTCTTCTGTAAAGGTGCTAGATTTCCAATTACCATTTTGTTTCATTTTTAATATGCTGACACATGGATCTTCAAGCAAAGATGCAGATGATCGCCAGAACACATGTCAAGTGTATATGGTAGCATTTGTTAAGCAATTACCGTTCGTACATATGCAAATGCATTTATATCCGGGTTCGACCAATTTCCGTATTTGGTTTAATATTTCATTTTAAACAGCCCCTGCCATTACAATTAATATTTTATTTTGATGTTTACAACCCAAATAGTATGGTATATTTTTGTAGCTTTTTGACTGGATCTGTCGAGTGTGTTATGATAATACAGCATCAAGTTTTGAAATCATTTGGACAAATTGAAGATAATTGCCGTTATGGGGTTCAAATAAATTTTGCAATTTCTCTCTAAATGATAAACGTTGTTTGGAAAGATATTTAACAATTAATAGTTGCTTTTGAATTATGCCCTGAATAAATTTTTTCAACTCATAAAATATCTTACTATAGTAGAATCGACCGTTGACATATATTTAGAGTTTCTTATATAACGGCCGCTCGATTGACATCCTCTAAGAATCGTGCATAAATCCTACGAATCACACACTCTTTTAGACCCGTACAACGAGTTTTCGATCATTTTTGTTACATCAGTATTGAATGAATTACAAGAAACGCAAAATACTGTTACGTGTCGAAAAATCGGCACTAGACATTTTTAAATAAGTGTTAATATGTGATAATTTCGCGCCATAAATTTAAAAGACTTGTTGCGCGTATTTCCGTCACTTCAGAAGTGCATTGCGCGAGATTTTGCGCCGACGCGTGTGGACGAAGGAGTAGTGGGAAATTTCCGAAAGACACGTCAGGACTTGCCTCCGAAACGCGAAGAGAGTGGTATCGTATCTTACCGTGTCTTTTTTCCGATATGTAGGTTTCCTGTGATCCCAATTATCGTGCCTTTAACTGCCTTCCCTACCTTATTTATCTACATATAGGAAGAAGACAAGTGAATTTGGATGCAACCTGGCTCAAGACCCACGACCCGAGAAATATTAGCGAAGCCACGGGCAACCATCATGAAGTAATCCTGTAGGAAGCCGCCGCCATCATAAAGTAATTCTGAAGGAAGCTTTACCTATTCACGCGAGTACCCCGTGGGGTTTTTTATATAATTTTTATAATTGGAAAATGTGTTGCAATAATTTGCATATTGTGTGACGTCATTGACAATTGGCGCGTTAATTTTTACATTATGTAATATCGCTACCAACTGTCTTTAGTGGCGCATGCCGCGTTTACGGGGGTATAATAATACGCGGTTTAAAAAAATTGAATCTACCAACAAAGACCGTTGTATTTTTTTACGATTGCTTAGTGTAAAGTAGTAGTAACAGTCTGAAAATTTTCATTATTGGCATCTCTGGGGAAAGGAAAGATTTTGATTTGCATGGAAAAATTTTCACCGAAAATTGAATTTTCTTCAGTTTTATTGTTTTTGGCCATTTCCTCGAGATCTTCTGAAATAAGATAAGTATCAATAGAGGTACTAGTGGTAATTTTTATTTTTACGCGTTCCTCGCCGCTGAAATAGCGAGTGGTACATGATGGGTATACTGTTTAGTTTCTTCAACTTCTCTACAACAGCGTTATTTGCATTATTTTGTTTGAAACCATTTAATGTTGACGTAGGCGTCAATGCAATTTTTTTGCGTTTACCGCTCAAGAAAATATCTAATGCTCCGCTAAATTTTTTTTCTATTCTTCGAATTTTACTTTTCCTTCTGACAGTCATTGAGAGCCCGATTAGCGTTTTGTTTTTCTGTCAGACATTTTGTTACAAAAATTATTTAGAATACTGACAAATACAGGGCTTTTTGTTTTCTTTAAAATAATTGCAATGCTAGTGCGTTACGTAAATCAGAAGTAATAGAAAAGAATTAATAACTTCAGTTAGATAAATGAGCTTTTAGCTCAAAAGGAACCCTGAAAAATTTATAGAAACTTTGGTAGTTTACATTAATAACGTGACTATTTCATTATAATATTAAATTAGGAATGTAAAAATAAATAGAAAAGCAACTAATGTATATTAAATACAACCGGTAATAAAGTTCAGGACTTGCCAATCTTCGTATTAAGTTTGAAAAACATCCACAGATTTCGGTAAATAACTGTTCATTGTTAAATTTGTATAAATTTACACGAGCTCAAAGAAACAGTAACAACTATAAACTCATAAATTTAGAAACAAAAAGAAATGTTTTGCGAATGTAAACAAACGCTCCACTTTCAAAAGTATGAGAACATGATGACCAGGAACATAAACAGACCAGTATTGATTTCGAGAATTGAGTAGTTTATACACACAAAGTGTGAGAACAAAAGTTGTAACGGAGGGATATTGAATTATGAGATTAAGTTCAAAAAAGTTTGTAAGTTATGAAAGAAAAGATAGTGAGTAACAACGGAAGGGTTGATCGTAGTCCAGCCCCACGACGTGGTGGCTGATGTGAATCTGTTTTAAACTTTTTTAGGAAACCCGCGCACGAAGTACCGTGGAATTTATATTCGGGTCGGTCGAGCGTAGGTAAATGGCATTACTATCAAAAAGCTAATGAACGGATTTTACTCTCTCAGCAAAAATTGGAATTTAAACATATGGAACGGGGCTACCTAGCGTGTGGATAGTGAATGAACAGGTTAATCATGGGCGTTTCCAAATATGATTAATTTAAAACCAAGGAGTGGAATTTAACTGTGAGTACCGTTTGAGCTTTTTCTATTTGGTTTACGCTTGATAAATACGAACAACTTTAAATATAAGTTATAATTGGTTTGTAGAACAACGGAATTAGTTTTGTTTAAATTTAAAGATAATATTATTGCGAAAGGAAGCTAGTCCTTTAAAAAAGTAAAACAATAAGTAAAAGTGAACTTAGTTGTGAAATTATTGTTAGGTAAAGAGTGTAAATTCATAAGCTTTTAACGGGTACTGGAATAGTTCAAACAGCAGTTGGTATTGAGGTATGTTTTCTATTCATCGTTGTTAAGAGCATTCCACGGAAATGGGATATAAAACGACGCATAAATGAATCTTGGAAACCGGAACAATAGAATGGTAGAATTTTTACGCATTAATGTTTTTTAAAGGAATTTTGTTAACAATACATGGCCAGTGGGATATTACATTAGGTTTTTTTAGAATTTTAGCAATTTTAAAACCTTACATTGTAAAGGCCATAATTATATCTTAGCATAACATTAAATATGAAAGTATTTAATATGTGTATACACTGGCGCCCGCCCTTTAGTTTGGCAGACCTTATGCACTGCACATTTCACACATATAGTAATAGCGGCTCTGGCCATAAGTTCCTCCTATGTTCGTATCTTCCATATGCGAAAGAAGTAATCAGCGCAAACCTCTAATTTTAACAGTAGGGAAACCCACGGGACAGTAATTACCTGTAGCATCTGAAATTACTAAAATATTTATAAGAACCAATAATAATAAAGTTTATTTAATATTAATAACGGTCTATACAGTATTGACAATATACAAGTGCTACCAATAAGCATAAAAATTTAAATAACTCAGAAGCCTGGAAAAATCAATAATATTTTAGGTTTGAATGAAGATTAAACTAATTGGTTTACGCATACACAGCTCAATTAATGTGACTTTTAATTAAGCCTAGTTTCCCAATTCGAAAACAATACTAACTGCGTTTGTTACAGATTTAGAACTGAAATATTCTGAGTCGAAATGCACAAACTTTACTCAGGCTTTTCAACGACTAATGTAGGTTAAAGGCGTATTTATCTTGTAGTTACTGTCGAGGTTACTTTGTTGATATTAGTTTAACTAAACTCAAACAATCGTAACAGTATAATTTCAGTTTCATAGTTTGTTGTGGATTTACTGTAATGATATAAATTTTGTAGCACGAGAAGCTTTCAGGGAGCTTTGTCAAAGTGTGCGTGTCTTGGATTAATTTATTATAAAGGAGTGAATGAAAAAGTTTTTTGTGGTAACTTTTGACTGTCGTCGTCATCATGAAAAATCTGTTGAATTATATATTGACCGAGAACTTGAAGGTTTGAAAGTTATTTGTTCTTTTAGAAATGCGAACAATGATAAAATAAATGTCAACTAAAAAGCTTTAGAAACTAGCGCCTTGTAATATTAATATAAAAATCTTAAGGTAGATTAACTTGTGACTTCAAAAGGCGATGCTATTGTTTGGAAAATAATTGAATAGTGTTGTATAATTTAAAATCCGGAGGGATTTGTTAAAGTTGGAAAGAAGGTTTGTGGATTCTTCGGTTGAGCATGATTCTAATTAGCATTACGCATGAGTACCTATTTCCAGGCTCCTTGAGTTAATCTTTGTCCATATTAGTTACAGATAAGATTAGCTTAGGCAAATTCGATTCTTATTAGCAAAATTATAGTTCTAGAGATATAATAAAATATTTTGTTAGCCTATTATTACTAAGTATTGGACTTTTTTACCCTATCTATAACAACAAAGATATACACAGGGTTTTAAATATTATTTGACCTATAACAAGGTTTATTTCATGACACATCACTTGGTCGTTATTGCCGTTATCACATGAATTATTTGTCCTTCAAGAATTATTAACAAAAGCAAATATACAATGTTTTTTTAAAATTAATGGTGGACCCACTACATGTTATAAAATGCCTTGTGTACGCCGTAGACTTGATGGAAACTTCAATGGAGTGAGTATTGTAGCGAATGGAAAGAGTGGTCTTTCGTATCAGGACTCCATTTATTAGCTGTAATGGCAGAGATCCATTAGTGGCGTATAGTGCATCATACGTGCTGCTTCTAACGTATCGCTTACCTACCTTTGTAATGCATCTCCTTGTACATCGACGGACAATTGGTGTTCGCCTGTAACATAAAAGACTTGTTAAAAGGAAATCTGAGAGTAAGCTTGAGATTTTGTTCAAAAGTAAAGCAAACGATTCTTAATATACTTCTAAGAAAAATAATATTTCTTAATCAAATTTTAGTCTTTGAGCGCATAGACTATCAACCGTGACTGAAAATCGTTTTAGCGTTTTATATATAGGGTATTCCTAAATATCGTGTACATACAGGAAGTGTGTAATTCTTTAGCTTATTTTATGATTGCAAATTCCTAACTCATCACCGATCTACAAGCTGTTTAAATTTCCAGATTTTTAGTTTTCTCTTTGTAACTCCTGCAGTTTACATGAAATATGGAAATAGATTACGCTGGAGGGCTTACACCATTGGGCATGTTAAATAATTGTGAGAACCTACGAGACGGTAATTTTTTCAGGGGTCGTGCCCCATTTTCTCCTCTTGAGCTTTTTTGTGGTGCGTCGCTGGTAATTTTTAAAATACAAGATGAATTTTCTGCTTTGTTCAATTATTCAGAAACTTTCTGGTCTCTTGCAAATTTTTCGTACCTGTGACCGTTATCGAGAAAAAATTAAAAAACGATTTTCTGTAAATCGCTATACAAATTTAAACTTTTAAAAATTGTATAGTATGTTACGTTCATTTTCGGCAATAATTGGTTATTTTATTTACAATAATTTTCTACTCAAATCCTTTGCTAATTAATTATCCGTTTATCTAAATTCCATGTCCACGGTTAAATAAAAGCGTCGATTAATAATTAAAAAGAAATACGGTGGCTAATAATTTTCAACTAAAATCCACTTTGCTGCTAAAACGAAACTTTATTCGATAAATTAAATATCCTGTATATTTTACTTGGTAAATACTTCCGCTAATTAAGAATAAATTCTACTTCCCAGAATTCCCTAACGTAAAGTTTACTTACAATATCGTCTACTTCCCTGTTTTGCGGGGTTTTCTTTCGTTTTCTTGCTTTTTCTTTCACCTCGTGTGGGTCCGGGAATAGAATAGTTCCACGGTACGACCTGCCTGTCATAAGAGACGACTACAGCGGTCCAACACGTACACACACGCACACTGTATACACGCACAACACATACACACACACTTCTTACACACCCACACACACACACACACATACACACACACGCACACACCTAGTTATACATAACTACACTAGGATTCTGTTTTATTTTTTTCTACAATTCTTAGTTTTTTGTTGGGATTTGTACGTGGTCTTGGTGTTATTCTTTTTGGGGTTTTTCTTTTTTTCTTTCCCTTTCTTCGTTCCGTCCATTCCACATTCCTCTCCTCTTTCCTTTCGCTGGTCTTCCTTGCTGTCGGTCCCTATACCGATTGTGTCCATCCGCTCCTGTGGTAGGTGCTTTCTATTTCGTCTTTCTTCCTTCGGAGACTACGACTTAGTCGACTTAAGAACTAATTAGGCTTCCTTTTCTTTGATTCTTCGGCTTTGACTACCACAGTTGAGAGTACATCGTTTCTTTTCCCAGCGTTCCTCCTCTCTTCCTCTCGTTCTCCCTTGTTGTTCCTTTGTTTGCTTGAGGCTTGATCTTTGGGTCCCCTTCTGGCTGGCGCTGTTGGGTTTTCTTCCTCGTTTCTTTACTTCTGTTGAGGTTGAAGACTGTACTGTTTCTTCACAAAAAATATCCGTCCTCCGACGACTTCTTCAGTGCTGAGGTCGTTCCATCTTAGTTCTCCTAGATTGTGTATTACCCGACTTTCTTTCTTCCTTCCTTTTTTCCCTTCCTTTCTCTTTCTTCTATTCTTGGAGCTTCGAGCCAAATAAAAGTTTTTTGTGTGTTTTGTTGGGTGGTTCTTTTTTTTTGGTTTCTTTAGTCTGGTAACGAATTTTTTTTTAGTTCGCAAATGAATTTTTTCCTTTTTTTTCTCTTTGGGTTTTTTGTTGGTGCTGCCCAATCCCATTATTCTACTTTCCTACCTTGACCTTTTAATTTTGCTGGGGGAGGGAGGGGAATTTGTTACGTTCATTTTCGGCAATAATTGGTTATTATATTTACAATAATTTTCAACTCAAATCCTTTGCTAATTAATTATCTGTTTATCTAAATTCTATGTCGACGGTTAAATAAAAGCGTCGATTCACAATTAAAAAGAAATACGGTGGCTAATAATTTTCAACTAAAATCCACTTTGCTTCTAAAACGAAACTTTATTCGATTAATTAAATATCCCGCGTATTTTACTTGGTAAATACTTCCGCTAATTAAGAATAAATTCTACTTCCCAGAATTCCCTAACGTAAAGTTTACGCTATACTCAGATAGTCGATAACGTGTTCCAAGTATCCGATAATTGCTTCTTATGTGTTTTCCGTCGGAAAAATTCGCCAAATTAAAGCTGCGTATTATCCCAATATAAACTGTGTTTTTCCAGGTTAATTCTGAACAGAAATATTACTTTTGAACTCTGGTCACTGGCTGAACGAAATTGATTTTATTTCCTTTTCAATCTACACAACGGAGACACGTGTAGGAATGTTTGGTTGTTTCCGTTTTTCGTTATGAAAATTTCGCGCATGCTATACGGCGTGGTGCGTATTTAGGGCTTTTAGAAAATTGTATTTTTTTGTCAAAATTAAATTAATTTTTACTGGTAATTGCTCTAGTTTCTTCCGGTGGCCTTAAAGCCACGATAAATGGTCATTCCTTGTTGTAATGGGAAGCCAAGTGCGTTCTTTCTGAGTGTAGGCCCACCTACTCGTTGCCGTGGACCAGCTAGTAACTCAACCCCAACGTTAGCAACTTCGAGGGTGAGTGTTTTCTTTCTCCATTATTTACGATTGCGCCCATATTGGTTGGGGTTTAAGCTCATAAATTCCTAAATTTAATCCGTTTAGACGACAATTAGTGAATTAGTTTCAGATTTATTGACACTATATGAATGTATTACTATTTGCTTTAAATAACTAAGAGTGTACAACTTATTAAAGTAAAAATGATTTGAAGGTTTGCTGGCACGTTTGAAAATGTTGTTGCCATTAGATGTATATACTTAGTTTTAGATTTACCATGCTGATTTAGAGCTGTTGGTTTTAGCGGAGTAATTTCGCTTAATTTCTTTTTTTGTTGAAACTCAATCTAAAGAATAATCTAAAACCGGCAGCTCACCATTTAAAAAGAAATAATTTGTTCTTTTGGTTGATATTTTTTTTTTAGATTTAGTGTGTAATTATTTATCGCGTGTACATATTGTGTTTAATTATAGGTTTCTTTTGTTGATATGTTGTGTTTTGAGTATGAATGAGTGTGTGTGTAATTTTCTTTTTTTATTTCAGGCCCTCCTTAATTTTTGTTGTAGGTATAATACCCCGCCCACTCGCCGATTGAGCCCGGTCCATTTCTTTTTTTCGTTTTTTTTCTAGGTTACGTCAATGCACGTAGCAAGTGGGCACTGATTTTATTGTCGATAATTTCCTGTTTTTATTAATTTGGACGGTTCACATTTGAAATCGATACTTGTGTTTGCATTTGTTTATAAAATTAAAAGTTTTAGTTGTATACTATTAGGTGTAAAAGTGTTTCAATTACCCTCGATTGGGCGGCGAAAAAGATACGTTGCAGCAACTGTTGAAAATAACCTCATGCAACTCCCATATATGCACTCACTGTTTTTCACATTGATACCCGTACTCACCCGGAGTATTTCTTACGGTTTCAAATGCATATAATATTCGATTTCGTAAGTCATCAACGGTATTCACTACCGCATCGCGTACTAAAGGCTATTCGTGATGTTAAAAACGCCTGACCAGTAAGTCGACCAGGCAAAAAGAAAGGACCAATCAAATGATCTCTCTAGTGCCAGCCCATACATTTAATGAGAGCTGCTTTTGAACAAGCGTGTCTACAACTTCATGTACATTTTCTCAGCCCATATGTGGTGGTTGTGAATATTTATAACCAAATTCCTTTGAAAATTGGCTTCGTTGGTGAAAAGGATTTTACAATCAAAATTGGAGGTTACTGCTAGTCTATTGCGGCATCACTGCCAAAAATCAATCCTCAAAAAGAAAATTCCAGGAAGGAGCGCCTGCACCCTTTGAAAGCGGTGAGAGTGTAGCAGAAGAATCATGCAGTATACGTCAAGCAACTTTTTAACGTGTTGGCGTTTTGTTAAATAAAAACCAAATAGCAAAAATTAATCTTAAACGGAAAATTGATATTGATATATCCTGCATATTCTGATTTAATGATTAGTCGTGTTCATTAAGTTGCCACGTATACTTCTGGTAGAATATCCCAAAAGCGCGGTGTCGAAAAAATGGGACATATTATATAAATGAAAAATAAGTAGAAAGGGGCTGAGTGATAAAGCAGCGATCCATGGAAAAAATTGCCCAGCTTACGGCTGGTAGCTTGCGGTAGAGTGGCGAAAGCAAAACACGCAAGTAAGAGCTCAGTACGCATCAAAGATACACCGTAGGATAAAATACAGACTTCGCTGTCTCACTGTGGCGCGTTGGAGCCGTACTTGATCATCAAAATACGAGTAAGAGAGAGAAAAGAAGAAAACCAAGTCTTTAATTAATAGAACACGTATTGCCTATTGACATGATACTGTAGTAAATCAAAGAGCTTTGCAATATTTAATACACAAAATAAGCTTCATCTTTACTAATAAATATTTAACTGTAAGTATTTTCAAGCAAAGTTTATAATAAAAGAAACAAAAAATGGGCAAGGTTAACCGACACCGACTACAAATTGGTACACAAGTACCAGCATTAATTTAGTACGGGAAAAGTAATTTCAAATTTGCTCACGGTTGACGAAGCGCTTCCAGCAGTCCCAACGCTACCCGACGTTTCCGAGTGGATGCTAAACAAAATAGTGGTTCAATAATAGTAGTCGTACAGCGCGTACATCATCGTTGGAAATTTTATTAGAAGTGTCACACCTAGAGCGCGACCAAATCTACTATAAACTAATTAATAACATACGCAAACACAAACAACAAGATAATAACGGTCACTAAACTACTTCTCTTTGTTATAATATAGGGATTAGCAATTGTTAATATGCCATTTATAAAGTTAAAGATTATTTTCCAGTTGAGCAACAATCAATCAATGTTCAATATAACGCAGCTCGTCCTAGTGTTTCCAGTGCAGTAAATCATGAGCAACATAAAGTAACAGCAACAAATTGTAACATGTTAAAATTTTTGGGCAAATTTTGGTATATAACTGCGCTGTCGCTACATTAAATTATGCTGATTTGGTTTTACAGTTTGTTTTAAGTATTAAACACTTAATATAAATTCTGATATTATTGTGGTATCCCTCCTTATTATGTATTTTGTCATTAGCAGTTCGTGCTTCGCCATTGGTTCTTATTTTTATTACTTCTCAAGTCAGGTGTGTTTGAAAGTGTACATTAAACACTTCTGAGTTGTACGTTTGGTCAGGTATTGATGCAAGCGTACGGAAGTGGGGTTATATAAATAAAACAATAAACAGCATAATGTGGCTATTCATTATTATTTTAGTTTTGATATTTATACATACTCGCGTGGTGCAAATTAACGTATTAGAATGGAGCCTTTCCTTTAAAAGGAAGGATTGGTTCATAGATATAATAAATTCGCTTATTAACTTCGGTAGTACAATGAGTGAGAATTATATTAAAAGTGAGTGCAGAACTAATGTAGTGATTTCTAAAACGCGTCTCTTAAATGGTGAAACCATTCCATTCTTGTTATTATGGTACATTCTTAGTGGATCTACTTCACTGTTAAATTAATATGCATTAATCTATTTAACTGGAGATCCAACCATATTAGCAGCGTGCCAGATGTTAGTAGTTGCAAGATTTAGCAAACAACTTGTTTTTACAAGCGTATGGTTCTACTTGGATGTACAAGATTTTCCACTGTCGTTTTAGCATTAATGACATTAAATTATGTTGCTACTAGTTTTACAGACTATCGAAAGTTCTGTGCCTCGGTTTGCCGCTTTAATATCCAAATGTTTGTTAGAAGGATAGACTGGCCTATATGTAAGTTTTAAGTTAATTACCTGTTATGAGTGAACTTGGCTTTGGTTCGGTCACGTGAATTAAGTTTTAAAATTTGAGATTTTGCAGCTGCTCTAAACAGAATTTTATATTTACAAAATTAACTGTGCTATAGTTTTAAAAAAGTTTACAAGAAAAACTGTCTACTTGTTCTCCAGATGCTAAATTTTATCATGTACAACCAGCTTGTGATGTCCTTGACATTTGTATTTGTGATCCAAACATGCCAGACCTGTCTAATTGGAGTAACATTTGTTGTAAATAACTTCATTGGTTTAGCATATCTTAAAAATTGAATGACTTTTGAACCTTAAACTTATTTTTTAAATTAAAAATGCTTATAAAAGATATACTTTAGTTAAAATATTTTCCACTTTAAATGTCTAATTTTTATTTCTGAGTGTGAATGATTTCTGAAATAAAATATTTATTGTCAGAACCCAAAAAGTGTTGCCTCTCTGATAATTTTAGTATGTTGTTTATTTTTCAGGTTTAAATATGTTTTTAGATGTACTCTAGCCGTGGGTCTATTGATGAGCAGAATTAGTAATTAATATTTTTTTGTTTATACTAGAAGGTATCAGCGTTTCTTTGTGTGTATTTTCATAAACGCAGTGGGGCCTACATTTTTTTTGGTCAACAAAATCGCCTATGACCCTTGTATGGTCAGGCCAGGTTAGGCACATTTTCGAGACCGGTCTCTTATACGAAAATTGATTTCTTTGGCCAACTGGAAGTGGTCATGGTGCGTCGTGTAGAGAAAAGATAGGTGTGCATGTTGACATTGCACACTTTTTAAGGATTCATGCATGATATGTACTCGAATCTTAATTTATCAACGCGGCATACCCATAGAGTGTCATATTGATAATGGAACAAATTTTGTAAGCGTAAGGAATAAATTGAGAAAACCCTTTTGTCAAGCTCCACTGAACGAAATTAAAACGCACTTTGACAATATAAACTGGAAGTTAAACCCACCCGCGACTCCTTATGTTGGAGGTAAACTTTTGTCTTGAGCGCATAGTGCCCACTAGGCGACCTTGACGACGAGAATCTACGTTCCTACTTACTAAAAATCGAGAGTATAATAAACTCTAGATTACTTACATACGTGCCAATTAGTGCTGATGAACTAGAAGTACTTACACCTAATCACTTTCTTTTAGGATCGTTAGGAGAAATGAAACCATTTGATGTGGTGCAGCATTGTGACGTAGTAACGATGCGATGAAATTACAAGTTCCCACAACAAATGCCGCTTAATTTTTGGAAACGCTGGTTACATGAATATATATATATATATATATATATATATATATATATATATATATATCGACCACTAGCACGAGGGGCGTAGTGGTTTCAGAAAGTAAAGCCCATTGAAGTAGGGGATGTAATGGTTATTGTTGAAGAGACAAAGCGAGACTTCTGGGCAAAACGAGTTGCAGTAGAAGGTACACAATGGGACATGCTCGGACCAATTAGTGATTAGAACTATAAAAGGCACATATACGCGTCCTGTTGCAATGGTCGCAATTCTTTATGTAGTGAAACAAAGCGATGATAAGCAGATACACTTTGGTTTGTTGTATAATTATTTCTACTTACTGATGAGGCAGAATGTTGGATACCCAACAATCTATTAAAAGGTCAGAATGTTTTGAACTCTGAACACAAACTTTCCTGGTAAAAATCCTAACAAAAATAAAATATTATATGATTAACATTTGTATTTAGATTTAAATGACAAATACTCAACTATCAGTTACTAACAATTAATACTTGCAAAACCCCACGAAGCGTTTTTTATCCACCTCGTAATTAAATATCTTCTTATTTTAGATTGCAGTCCAAAACAGCTTACCAGATGATGCATAAAATCTCCATTTAGAAACCAATGTGCATCCTCTGTTTGAATATTCAAAAAAAAAAAAATTAATATCTTTTTGTATCGAAGTATTTCCCATCTTCATTGTATATAATTAAATTTAATAATTTCAATTTTTTAACATCAGGTTATGTTTTAAAACATCACTTCTTTATTCATTGTAACATTGTAATTATTAAATTGCAGTATGCTTACTGCAAACTTCAAATATTTTCTTCGCAAAGCAACAGCTCGCGACTTAAATCAAAATATTTCGCTATGGAATTTATGAATGACTTTATTTAATAAACTTTTCTTTATATATACAAAATTATCTATTTCTAGAATGTAGTAGTATTTGCGCGATTCCATTCTAACTAATAAACGCTTATCTTATGTAATTTTTATGGAAATTCTCATTAGCGTTCAAAAATTGTTGAGTTTTATTACCTTGTTATCTCGTTCCAGTTATTAGTAACGAGCGTTGCTCGTCTTTGTTTAACACCCAAGGCTATTGTGGCGTCGCATATTAATTTAGTAATTGCGAAAGGTAATAAATACTTTTATCAATTTTTGTTACATTTTATGGGTTTTTTTAATTGTTTCGCACGCTTCGTATAATAAACGTTTATTTATTAATAAGTTGAACGAATTTGATGTATTTCTTCTCAATTTCCCTCGAAAATATAAGAACATGTTTTATTTAAATTGAATTTAGGTAATACACAGGACAATTAATTTAAACTTTAATTGCTTTTTAATTTAAACGAGGTACATTCTTATAGAGAAGATTTGCTTTTACGTCAAAACGTGTTTTATGCCACCTGAATAGTTTCCGAATAATAGGAAATGTTTAGGAGTATGTGGGGAAAAAAGGAAAAATTTTTTTGGGATTTGAAATGTAAAAGTAGCTCTTGCAAAATATACAATGTGTGCCATAAAACCAATAAGTTCGGGAACTAGGAGAGAACACGGTTTAGTTGTAAATTGTTTTAAATAGCATTAGACATCCTTTAATGTTGTTACAGTTTCAGCATTATTATAAACAAGAATATATGCTTTTAAAAAGTTTAGTAAATCTAATCATTTCCTTGGTTAATAGCTTCTAGGAAAATTTTCTGAATTAACCTAACATTTTGCAAGTTTTGAAATAACTGTGCGTTTTTTAATGTAAGATTAGTTGTACCTAAATGGATTATGTGCGGTATCGTTAATGTATTAAATTTTATTAGAAGCCCCTATTTTCTTAGTTGTGTGTGTGAGCTTGCACACTCAGCAGTGACCTTTTTAATTTTTGTACTATTCAGGCTGGCTGGCAGAGGTGCAATTAAACGTTCAGTGTTGGAAAAGTTAGAGAAGATCAATCTTCTAAATAATCAGTTGATAAAGGAAAAGTATAAAAACTTTTGCATTAAGAAAGGTTCTCCTTCAAACAATCAAATAGGCAAATCTCGATTGAGCTAACGGTTTCATCTACGTTTAAAAGCACCCTAACTGTATAAAGTGTTAAATTTTAAGAGCAAGTTAAGAAAGTTGGTTTATAGCCTACTAGGGCTTCAGAATACAAATGTTTGCAGTTAAAACTTCATTTAACGATTATCCTCGCATTATCGCACAATTTTAATACCGTAATGCTTACAGCAATGTGAAACGTGTTTAGAATGAAACTTAACATGAAATGAAAATCTAGAAACCGGAAGCCGGATTGGTAAAGTATAACTGCCCGGAAATGAGAAACTCACGCTGTCCAGAATTACTAGCCTTTATATCTAAATATTCCTAAACCTCATACACGCGACTGCAGCTACTATACGCAGGAAATTGGAAAGCAGAAAATGTATACAGATTTGCTATGCTTATTCGCTCCACAATCTGGTTAATATATCAGCAACACGTATTGTGAGTTGGCAGATGATAACTATGATTGACAGTTTGTTGACACTATGGAAACGTAATTGGAAAATTGAACAAGGTACTTATTAAAATTTTCCAAACTTACATGGCTATTAAAAGTTGTGTAGGGTTGAGCGTCCTACAGGATAATTACGTGACAAGGAGCGTATTATAAAACCCTCACGGCAACTACTGGCTTCACTCGAAACCTCTTTCAACCCCAGTGAGTTAAAACCTCATTGCTGAAGGCGAGAAACGTTCTGTTAATGTCATTTGGTTACGAGGTCATTTAAACATTATCTCAAGGAATAGGAAATAGGCAATTGACTTTTTAAATCGACCATTATTTTTTCCTGAGTAAATGCATAACCTTTAATTTTCTTATTTCCGTTTAAGCAGTTATGGCATTTGTTACGCACGAACTAATACTTTTCCAGGCATACCTATATAAACGAGTTGGCGTTTTGTATTTTACAATCAAATAAAATGAGGCGGTTTTATTAACCGCAGTTTCGCAAAAAAGAGTAACTTGTTTCACGGCAGAAGATGCTTGACTAAACTGTAAATTAAATTATTTGTCTAATAATTTATGTTATTAGTTATGGACTATATAAAAATACAAACCCTAAGCTTAGAGACTAGTAACTTTAGGTTTTATAGTTAGAGAATTATCTAGGATTAACTAAAAGCTAAATCACACCAAGCAAGTTATATTTTATTTCCTACCCCAGAGACAGACATATGTAACGCAATCAATTTTTTTGTGGCTTCAATGAATTTTTTTTACATTTTGAGTTATGCACAAGGAATATATAGAAATTAAATACGCGGTTCTTATAGAATTAACGTGGAAAAAGCAAAACAGAAAAGGGTGTGTAGGCTCCCTCTGCTCAAATTGCTAAGAATAAACACCTTTAAGAAAATACAAAGTAGAGCAGAGTACACAGAAGAAACAAATGCTATAAGTTGTCGCGTGCTAAATTGGTATTTTGTTAATATTCTATTTTTACTCTATAGCGGCGGAATGATGTAACAGTTTAAACGATGCACCGTCTAACTTACAGTGGTGCGGCGTTGGTTCTGTGAGAAAAAATACTCTTGGAGATATATAATTTACAAAATTTATCTGCCAAATTCAAGTTCACCTACCTTGAATAGCCTAGAAAACTTAAGTTTGTCTAACGTAATACTTTAGGCGATAATCACCGTTCTCTAGACACATCTCCACTGGAAAGACGAATTTTCTCGGTGGATTTCTCACGTTACTTATGGTCTTTAGGGTTGATGAAGTCCCTTTTACAAAGTGTGAACTTCTTGCCCACTTGCAAAGAAAACACCACCTCGATTACACATAATCTCTATATTACATTAAATAGTTCAAACATAGTTAATCTAAAACAATAAACTATTCATAACTAAGTGCACACTTCGCTAACACAAATAATGCTTTCATTTTCTTGGATGTTTCCAAGAATAAATTTGAGCCCATCAGTAAATATTAAGTACTATTTGTCACAATATGATTTCGATTGTCGTCTTTTTTTATAAGAGACTAAGTAAACTTGCACAAAATCTGGTAGTCTCTTCTAGCAACGGTGTTTATACGTCGCTACTATTATATTTAATAAATACAACAACATGAAACCCAAGCAGCAAGATAACTTAGCAGCGACGTTGGTATTTCATACCTACCTACTTCGTTACCTATTCGGCGAATTTTGAGTCGGTTCGACGTCAACACTCGACAGAAAAGTCACTAAAAGTATACAAATTTGGATCTATTTTAACCTAATCGTATAGTCTCAAACTTTCTACAATATGACATTTAAGTTGCCATCGATACAAATTTCAGGGCTAGTTATATAATAATAGTGTATATAATAGTAAGTAAATCCTGACGTATTGCAACAAGTCGGTTTACTTTACTGCAATATATTGTTGTTGATGCTTTTATTTATGAGGTTAATATGCGCACTGTTAAAAATAAATTTTGTGCCCGAACAAACACGAAAATATAAATGAAGGGCACTATACCGATAAGAATGGACGAGATACGTTGAAAAAAATATAACGCCTTAAAATTATCTAATATTTTTCTAAAACTACTATGTATATAAATTTTAATATTTACACTTTTGCATTAACAAAATTGTTAATTTAATTAAAAAACCGTTTCAGTTCATACTTATTTACATTTGCTATACTTCCAAGTTTCGGAGATAGGCAATCAACTATACGCGTCCTTCATTAAATTCACTAGTTTAGCTATCTATATTCTTCTCTCATACCTACACAAACCTGTGTCTACTCTGGTTCCTTATCTTACACGAAAACTTGAATACGCGTGCTTCAGGTGCGAGATGGGTTTTCCTGGCATTCATATAGTGTTAGACTTTAAAATCAGTTTGTAGCATAAAATGTTATTATGTTAGCGATAGAATTTAAAAATGTACTAGTTTGGTTTCGATAGAAGTTTTGTTGGGCGAAATACAATGCATGCATTTTAGTAAAAGTTGTCGTTTACGTTCAGCAACACAAGTTATATTTCTCTCCATGGTTTTCTTTTATCTTATGCGACAGCGGCAATTTTAGTGCTCTTTTCATAAACAAGTGTTCGTTTGGGGTTTTAAACATAAAAACAACTTCAAGTGAGATATGACATGATGGTCAGTGCTACTAAGTAGTTTTAATCCTATAATAACAGGCGGAACATAAAGTGTAGAACAACGTTGAATTACTACGGTAAGCAAGTGATTGTTTTGTTTAGGTTTACATTCATGACATTTATTTTATAACAACGAATGAACGTGTTGTGATTCTTCTGTATAAATTTTTTTTCAACAGGAAACTGCATTGAAGACAGAATCAACCGCAAAATACTATAAATTGACAAACTTCAATTTGAACTATTGTGCAAAATCTTCCTGGGCGAATCGGTATCGAGATCCCCCCTCCCCCAACTAATTAGCACGGCATACTTCATTTTTTTACTGTGGTAATCGTCGCGGCCTATCTACGTTGCTTTCGTGTCCGCACGGCATAACGTAAAAAATATTGCAAAGCTTTTGCAACGCATATCAGTTTAGAATAATTTTATTTTAAATAAAAGTTTTCCTTAGCAATGCAAAATCTACATTTTAAAAAATTTTCATATAAAATAGCCGTGTACAATTGTGTTAAAAAACACGGTGAGCTCCCTTTAAATATACAAAGAACAAATGAGTATACGAACTCCGACTATTAGTAACAAAATTTACACAACGCTTTTACCAATTCCGGCATATAGTCCAAATACGTGCCGCAAACTGCACTGCATAGGACTTATAATACAAACTCTTGGACCAAAACTGACTTGTGGTGCTAATAAGTTCAATCACCTTGCTACTGTCGACGTTTCTGCGTATTTTAAATGTTTGTATTACATATAAATCACAGGAATAGTTAGTAATTCACACTTCGAATCGGGTGCCTACTGACAGGTACACAACTTTCCAAAATCTATTTGTATATGTATATATGAACGAACACATAACTAAAACAAAATTGATATAGGTTTAATATTTTGGTAATTAAAATTGTACAACTACTATCGTTGATCCGACGTCGTTCAAATACTTCACAATTAGGATAAGTCTAATCGCCTTGAGAATGCTTACATAACGTGCCTATTTTAATTCTATAAACTACATATAAATCACTAAGAATATTTATTAAGTGAGTCATAGGATCTGGCGCCTGTTGAGAGTATGCGACTTTTTCAAATCTATTTGTATATGTATAAAACACATAGAAACAAAATTGATCTGTAGGTTAAGAATTTAATAATTAAAATTATACTACTACCAATGTTGATCTAACATCGTTCAAAAACTTAACAATTACGGTCAGTCACCCACGTCTTGATTAGTTAAATACGCCTTCGACCTATTTAGTTGGTTGACGACCACCAATCAACCTTTTTTGATGCGCTAAAACCGACGAACTTATACGTCGGATTTAATCGTTAAATGGACGTATGTGTATAACCTGTAAATACATTAGTGGAGTTCTGACGTAATATTAACATCGTATGAGTGTTATGTTCATACTCGAGTATATAAGGTATAGACCGGTTACAATTTGTAACAAACAACGTCAGAGTAAGTAGTAAGTAAAACACTAGTCCGTAGTCGGTAAATGTTAATGGGAAAACGGTATGTAATTGTACAAGCTTTTTAAAATAATACACTTTCAGTTGGCAGTTCAGTGGAAATGGAAAGAATAGAAAAATGCGCAGTGGATAAACTCGCAATCACAAGTTTTAAACTCACGTTATTAAGTTAGCGTTCTCTCTACTTTAAATGAGTGACAACATCGCGTCAACTCTCGTACTATAATGGTACTCAGGTTTCCCCTAAAAACACTGCCGTCTTCCTGCGTTTAAAATACTCTGCACAAGACCGATATGCTTGACTTTGAATTCCTTTTTGGTCTACCGTCTACCGGTTTTATAAGATCGACCCCACGTCTTAGGTCACTCAACGGATCTTCCATTCCCCCGACTTGTGCGTTTAAAATGTTCTATTTATGAGATCATTGTGCATTTGCTCCATTCTAAATCACGTTTCTAGCACGCGAACTCCGACTTCTCACTGGTTGGTGTAGCATTTCACGCAGATTCTACGTACTTGTGCGTCATGCTGCATTCCCATAACTCGTTGCGGTTGGTTTTATGATTTTGTGTCTAGAGCATTGCACATATGTCCTCCCATGGTTCAAATGTACTTTTAACTTTTTAGGAGGAGATTTTTATTAAACTGCATCATTGTTTTCTCACTGTCCAAATGTATTGCCTTGAACCCGTGAACTTATAAAAATATTTTAAAGTAAATGGTTAATTCTAGTTTTGGTATGTAATTATTTCAGTTTAATACAAAGGGATTTAGAATACCAGTATTTACCAACATTTCTATTGGACTTTTCAACGTACAGGGTGCTTCTCTATTTATTTTATCAATCATATTTTAATAACTACCTTAAAATTGCAACGTTTTAGCACGGTGTATCCTTACCAAAAATCTAAACTTCCAACCCTAAACTAATAAATGCATTCTAACAACCTAATGTAACGCGCCTGCGCTACAAAGTATTCTGTGAAAATATAGTCTTATTGGTTATTAATGAATAATTTAGCTGGCATGGGGAAAGTAATTCGAACATAGGGAACGAAAATCAATATATAAATTGTTGGTTATTTTGCAAAAAGAAAAGTCCGTGACCGATTTCACTCTAAGATGAAAAATGAAATAAACAAATGACCTGTTAGCTACTTAGCACTGGCGGAACTTCTAAGAAGATATGGTACCCAGTGCTAAACGAGTAAGTTGGTCGACGGAAACCAATACGTTTCCAATTAAATATTAAAGAATAATTTTGCCTGGTATGAGGAAAGTAATTTCAGCATAGGGAACCAAAATCAATATATAAATTGTTGATTATTTTGCAAAAAGAAATGCCCGTGATCGGTTTCACTGTTCTAGCAGATCATCAGACGGACGCATCTTTTTTTGCAAACAGGTCATTTGTTTATTTCATTTTTCATCTTGCCTTATGACTCGCTATTAAAATTTTGTCCCGCAATGCCATCTACACTATCACGGCAGAGACTGGAAACAGTCATCGATAGTAAGTTGCTTATATTCGTGTATAGAAAGCGCATGAGAACCATTTGCACTATAAATACACTTTAATTTGTGTATTATTTTAGAACTTGGTTGTTTTGCAAAAAGAGATGCGTCCATCTGATGATCTGCAAGAACAGTGAAACCGGTCACGGGCTTTTCTTTTTGCAAAATAACCAACAATTTATATAGTGATTTGTGTTCCCTATGCTTGAATTACTTTCCTCATGCCAGGCAAAACTATTCATTAATATTTAATTGGAAACGTATTGGTTTCCGTCGACCAACTTCCTCGTTTAGCACTGGGTGCAGTATCTTTTTAGAAGGTCGGCCAGTGTTACCTATGTAACAGGTCATTTGGTTATTTCATTTTTTATTGGGTATTAATAAAAGGATCCTGCCACTTATATGTACTGTCTGCACATGCACATGCAATTGGTCAATATTGGTACATGCTATTTGTATACCCAATTGGCTGTTTACATAAACCACATGTGTAGGTTATATTCATACATATATAATTGTTTTAGTAAAACTTCACAATTATAAATAACTAGATTTGTTATAATATTGTTCAATAACGTAATTAATTAACTATAAAGTTTGCTATTTAAATAAGTAAATTAATAAAGTTTAAAACACGCGGTACAACAGGAAGCGTGGTGTTTTTTTAAAATAATATTATACACTTGTTTTTGAACAAATATTAAAATTTTGTTTTTGCACATTACTGATACATTGCCAGAGAACACATAACAAAGTAATCAAGTACGAAAAATCAACATCAGTTAGGTTTCGTCGAGACATTTTTGTAAAAAAGAAGCAAAATTTTCCATACTTAAAACATGGTAAGCTGAACCTTTCCAGGTTCTAATGTTGCACTTCCAAAAAAGTTATTGAAAGTACGTGGTTTGTCTATTTAAATTTAAGGTTTCAAGAAACCCCCTATACTTGTTGTTCGTGTTCCATAATTGGGTAAAATATCTGCAACTTTTTTGTTATATCTAGGGCTATATTGAATTCTTTCAGATCGAATAATATTTTGTACGCACTTTCATCAAAATCATCACTAGAATTTTCTTGTATATCATCAAATTCATCAACAATATTTACTTTTCCATTATCCATATCTGTGTTAGTAATTTGTGTATTAATTTCTAAAATTTGTTGCGACAAATATCTGACCAAGCTCAAACTAAATCAGCATAGTATGTCGGATTTTTGACAAGTAGAGAATTTCCGATTTACAAATTAACCTACGGTAAAAATGTTGGTAAACGGCTTATGGCGTAGAGAAAATACTTATGGTATCAGCAAAGCTAACTGGAGATTCGCTTCCACGGACGCACAAGCAGGAGTGGGGGTGTATTTTTGCGAAAAATACAAGAAAAATGTTGAGCGCCTGTAAGGTGTTTGCGTTACGCTAGTTAGAAATTAGATACGAAAGGAAAAAGTTAATTTTAAATGTACCAATAAAGATTGACAATCTGTATATTATAATTTAACGAACAGTAAAAGTGATTAAGTATGACATTACAAGTGTTTTAGTGCTATAAAAGAAATTCAGGCAACAAACCTAAATCACAAGATAAGAAAGTTATTTCCTTTATAATACATTGTTAAATGAAACTCGAGCCAATGACTTATTTAAAACCGTAAACGGAAAACAGATGCTAATATTATGCATTACGAATTCGAACACAAAGACGCAAGTTTTAGTAAAAATGATTAAATTTAAGTTTATCATGAAATAAAATGTAGCTACAGTTACGTAGTGACCAGATTAGATAAAAGTAAGATTGTTACAATAGAATTAAATCGTCTAGATACAGTCGATTACCTAGCGGAATTCGCAAATATCGTGTACGAAATGTCACCAAACATAATAATGAAACACACTGTTAAATGTTTACAATGTAACAACTTGCATACTACTGAAGACACGATAACTATAATCACGTGATATAATGTTAGCTTGATATGAGTCACTTTAATACAATTACATACCGCACAAAGGCATAAAAAGTGGGGAAGTGCACTACAGCTAAACAGTGGACGGATACAAACAATTAATTAATCGTGAACAGGTAATGAAAACACTTGTGAAGGTGATCGTTCACAGAGTTAAAAATTGTGATATCCGCTTATCAAACCGACAATAACCCGACAACAACGATAGTAACTTGAACAGATTGATTCCAATCTCACAGAAGGGAAAATTAGTTACCAGTCGCAGAGTGAACTCTGAACTGGCTCAATGGAGATCTTTATATAGAATACGAAGACGGATGTTTATATAGAATGCAATGCCGATCTGCCGAAGTTGTAACTTTTACAAACAATTTTCTGTGGTGGCTATGAATTAAGCTTGTTAAAATAGACATTGATGAAAGTAGAAAACGTTTGACCGAATTGTATAGGTTAAGTTTTCTTTTTATTAGGAAAACTGGGATTGACACTTAGATGGAACATTTGATGCTTTCATCAAACAATTATAGTTATGATTGATCAAAAATGAGTTTATTTTAGGAACTAGCTGTATAAATTTTTGTCATGTAAAATTCTAATCTGTTTACAGAAATAATGTTGTGTCTATTATAGTGACATAGAATTAGGTGACGCAACGAGAACAAAGTGGTTGTTTTCTTTGCATAAAATATAGTTTAGAATTTTGTAAGGACTCTGTTACATCAGGAGGTTGAAATTATCAGAATCCTTTAGAAAACTCGTTCTCCAGAGTATCCTCCCTAGACCAAACGAGTTGGCGCCCATTAATTAACATAAAAAGTCTTTCAAGATAGGTGATAATGGTAGTGCAGCTTTGTAATTCCAATTATTCCTTTTTACACTTAGCGATTTTTTTTATTTGTTTATATAGGGTTTCATTCCCGCACCACTGTAGTTAACCGGTGCACACCTATATTACTGGATTTCCGTTCTTTCTGGGCAATTAAAAATTTAACAGTGTAACGAATCATTCACCCGTAACATCCCGTCGTATATGCAATGACTCGTTAACGTCAGCTGTAAAAGAAAATAAAACAAAAAGAAAAAAAATTTACTTACTTTGACCAGGTTGTCATCAAAATCGACCATACCGGTAACAAAAGTCTCCAAAACACAAAACTTTAAGTAAACATTTCAAGGCTTAAATAATTAACCAAGATTTCGATTTCCAACAATGTTCATGCCAATGTAAAATAACATTCGTCAGTTACCTTATAAGATAATCCCGCTGCCATGAACAAGAATCATATGATTTATTTACTCAAGATAAATTAAATTCTATTTATTTAAACATTGTACAACTGCACAAATTGCTATTCACATTTGAACAACTCTTTTTGGAATAATTTGATAACATAGAAAAGCAAGTTTAAAAAATTTGACAGTTCTAAGTTTAATCAGCTATGCATCAAAATATTAAACCCGTTAAGATTCAATTTTTTAATTTACTTGAGTAAAGTACTAAACGTCTAATAATAAAATTTTCAATAAAAATTTTCTATTTTAAGTACTGGTTGGTATTTGTAGAAGATCGAAACGTTGTGAGATGGAATTAAATAGGCATTAAGTGGCAGATAAACTTGGGTGCTATTATTACCACACTGGTAAGATGATGACCGGTGCTGCTGACAAAATTAAAATTTAACAGGACTTCCTTTGAACGAGTGGTTGTGAACACACGTGTAGTTTAACTACCGTTAGAAAGCCGCTTAAAGGGAGTTCCACATTACTCAGTGAAGAAAGGTCTTAGAAAAAAATCACCGAGGATGTTTAATACGTACCGTAGTCAAATGGAATAAAAACCTCGTACTGTCCCTCTGGCTAAGCTAAATGTGTAGATAGGTCTGAAAACGTTTTCGGCGGGTACAGCGTATAGATGTATTGAATTGGCTGTAACTTTTTAATTTTGTAACTATACGAAGCTGTAGTTTGCTGAAGCTATACATTTTGCGACTGTGCTAAACTATAACTTTCTGTATCGACCTACAAAGTTTGTGACTGTATGATATGAAAACACTGTATATGCAACTAAACATACTCCTGCATACGAAGAAGCCGAAATATTAGACAAGGAGCCCGATTATAAAACAAGAATCTTTTTAGAATCTTACCACATCAATAAAGAACAAAAATGTTTAAACAACAAACAAGATGTAGAAGACTCACACAGATTATATTCCACCCTATACAACTCAAATCACTTCAAATCCAATACACGACATTAACTCCATCTGAAGACTACACCAATATTGTTTTCATATTTATGAAACACTCCTATGTCATCATCTTCAACCATACCGGCCTCTCATCGTCTCGACTTTTAACATACAATATTGTTGCGATCCACTATTAGGCAACCCGTCAAACATACCAACGCCCGGGGCACAGCGTATTCTTCAGCATTCGAGAATCCTTCTACAAAGTTCTAGATAATGAGTCATATCTTAATGCAGGGTATATATAAGGCCGCTTATGAATGTAAGAGTTAGTCTATTCTTGAATGTCTAATATAAATTATATCGTGTAAAGTAATAGTAGTTTTGAGCTTTAGAAGTATATATAAACGTGATATGCTGTGTCTAATGTACATGCAGCTTGTAATATACATAAATAAATAGAAGTGTATAAATAAATAGTTGTGTTATTGTTGTTAATGGACCTATGGTAAAGAAGTTAGTTTAAGAAGATATTAGTGCTTGTAAATTCATTAGTGTAATAGTGCTTCATTGTTAAGTGAACTGAAAACATCTATAAATAAGGCATATACTGTTAATTAGACTTGTGAACAGTGAGTAATAAAGACCATTATTATTACTTGTTTTAAATTAAAGAAACGCGGTAGTAGTAGCGCGTTACAATATTTTAAGAGATTTCTTTTCAAGTTCTATTTGAATTTATTTTAATTATCATGTTAGTCAACATAATCATCTGTCATTTTCAAAAAAATTATTTGACAATTATGAATTCTATATGGTGAGTGACTTATTCATATTCTATGTTAGCTTTAATTTACAACGTTTCCATTTGTAGATTCTTTTGATAAAGGCGATAAGGATCGCCGAAACGTTAAGAAAATAAAAATAAACTTTTGAATTTCACACATATATATATATAGCAATATAACGTAATATGTATCAATTATTTTTACTGTGCATGGTATTCAAAACCCTCCAATATTATTTTTACCAATAGAAAGACTCTCGTGGTACTTGACATATAAGTAATGTATAGGCAGGTTAGTGAACTACTACGATGAACTTCAATAAGCTAATACCTCTTATAATCTGGTATGATGCGATTTATAAAAGTCACAGTTTGGACTGTATATATTTAAATTATGAGTTTACAATTATCTATTGCCCACTGGAGCACTGCCAGATTAATTTTCACGATTTCTTGCCTGATAAACTCTACGTCTCATATATAAGGCTGCTCTAAAAAGAGCCCCGAATTAAACGAAATCTAGATGACGTTCAACTCAACTATCAATGTAAACAGGTATTCCTCGACAATACTTCTGCAGCTCTATGCAAGCATCAACCGCCCCTTCTCATGAGTAGTTAGTTAGCAATCACCTAGTCGTTTGCGGTCAAGGTAACTCGCCGATTCGTAGATTTGATTGAAACTGCACGTAACAGACGTTTGGCCAATTTTGGCTTGGGGCTACCTCGTGAACTTTTGATTTCGTTTTCTGATTATTCAATTTATTCACAATTAAATGAGTTTAATAACGAGTTAAAATAACATCAATTAAATGAACTGTAATTAAAAAAAGTACGTGTAATCCTAGATATTAATATAATCTTTCAAAAATTCATTGCTATCTTGAATTAACTGTAAAACTTATGTAAATAAAGCAGCGTTGCATCTTTGTCTGCTCAAATTATTGCCGCAGAATTTACATTAATTGGCTTAAAACTGTCAGAAATAATTTTCTGTAAAACTATTATTATAACAGTGGTCAAAGCTCTTATCCAAATAACCATAAATACCTAAATTTTCATATGAATATCGAATAGATGCTTTTAGAGGTGGTTAAATACTTTAAGAGTTTTGTTGGTCTAACATAATCTTGCAACTTTTTAAATGTACCAGTAAGAGTTGTTTTACAAATTCTTCTATATATTGTTCAATAAAAATTAAGATTTAATGCTGCTTTATATCCTTAATAATGTAACACGGTTCTTATGAAATCTTTATTTTATCTCTATCATGTGCCAAGTCTACTTCCATTAATTAACAATAAACGTCTAATTTCAACGGCTGCTTCCTAACCGAACATATGAGAAATGCGGCCTCGTCTTTGTTTTGTGGATGGCTAGTTGACTTGACCGAAACCTATTGTTCACCTAGTTGTAACATCCACTAGTAGCACTTCAGACATGAAAGCTAGACCTTTAGTGATTGTGAGACTTGGGGTGGAAAAATTAGTTTTGAATGGGTCGTTGAAGTGAACAGCAATTGGCCCGACGAAGGTGAGCGTCAGTTACCAGGAAAAACCGCGTGAAGGTTACCACTAGGACCTTAGGTCCCCACCGGCCGCTGTGGTAAGCGCACCGTACAACTAGCATTTCCAGCATTTTACCACCTAAAGTGGCTAAAACAAATTTACATCTAACAATACTGTTCTCCCGGTACCCGTTAATAGAGCTAGTATAGTCACAAGAAAGAAATAGCACAGTTAAAATGGATAACATCAAATCAATAAGGGACAGTGACGCTCCAGGACGACTTAACTGAATCACACCATACAAAAAATAAACACTAGTGCTCCTACATATGGATAAATATAAATTTTTAAGTAAATAAATAACAAGATGTCGTAATTAAAAACGCAGAGATGTTGGAAAGCTAGTTTTTGAAGCTTTTACGGTCAGGTCGGTAGCTAATAGTCCCGACCTGCCCACCTACGCAGGAGAGGGGCGTCGTGTCTATTAAGGAAATTGCCAATAGCGTCTTTCTGTCGGTTATGTCCAGCTAGGCGGCTCCGTGGCGTAGTGGTATGTATGTGACTACTACACCCAAGGTCCCAGGTTTGTATCCCGACACGGTCCGCTTGAAAAATGTTAGGCGAGCATTTTTCACAAAAATACACCCTCGTTCGGATGAGAGGCAAAATGGAGGCCCCGTGTGTGAGTGTTGTCACGCACGTTAAAGATCCCTACCTTGCTTGGAATAGTAAGGCTTCGGCAAAATTCCAAATTTTCCAGGTAAAAAAAACTCGCTTCCTGGCCAATGTAGTACCTTCGGGCGAAGCATTGGAAAATCACATGTAAGGTTATGCCCAGCTGATCTAAAGCTTTAACCATCTCCTTATATATGCTTGCTCTTGTTTCTGTCACAGGTGGCAGTGCTTCTTCCGTGGATGCTCCGGTTTACCGGTTCATCTTTGAGCTACGTATTCATTGTCCTTGTGGTGGACTATCACATCGACCACGAAGACCCCTCTCTGGTTCTGTGTACTACAAGCTCAGGTAGCCATAACGTGGGTTCCCTCGTTACTGACACCGCTGGCTACTATTTTGCTAATCCTTATACAACGAGGCTAATCTTGTTGTGGTAGCGGATCCTCTTCCTTTTTGTATTGGTACACTGGTCCACACCCGCGACAGCTATGGTCCGCTTGTGGTATAGTTAATAGTCACTTAAAGCTGTGATACCGTAACTAATAAAACAAGTATACATTTAAGTATTTAGTTGTCACACTTAGGCATTATGTTGCCAGGTTCACTACACGCTCTTTTTTTTTCTTTTAAATGGAATAGAAAAAAATAATCACTTTCTTATTTACAAAATATAAAATAATTATAAATTTTTCTTTTTAAAATACGCGAATTTCTTGTAACAATAGATGTCTTTGGTTGTGCACAAAATATGCTGGTACAATACTGAGTTCACTATTTCTATTACTATCACTAACACTAAGACGTTTGTTATTATTTATACAGTGTGGAAGAAAAGTTTGGAAACGTCTAATTTTTTTGAAAACGGGTTGTCAGGAATGTACAAAATTTGACGCATGGGGTTCAAGGATACGACGCTTCCTTTTTTGTTTTTTGACCTGTTGTCAGATTGACCATTTTGTCGAAAGTATAGGTAATTTTGTTTTTTAATGTAACATCCTGTATACTGTTGCAATTTTGGAATCTAACTTGCAACATGAGTTCGACCATATGCTATACCATATGTCAATGAAACCTAGATCCAGCTATGCTACACGATACCAATTGAAGATTATTAAAGTCTTGAAAAGATTTTGATTCACAACTAGGAGTAAATAGTACATACAAAAGATTTTTACTTAATCAAATTTTCTAAATGTGCTTCGTTTGTAATTTGACAGTACTCTAATCTATGGTAAAATACGACTGCGTTTCTCAAAGATTCTCTTAAAATTAACCAAGATTCATCGATAATTCGATGCCATAATTCTGCACAACTTACGCGTTTCGTTTTACAAACTTTATTTTTTAGGTGTCCCCAATAAAAATAATCTTTAGGGTTAAAATCTGGATAACATGGATGCCGTTCTATACTTTCAGGTCTACTGATCTATCGTCCTGAACATAATTCATTTAAATAACGGCGAATATTTGAATCAAAATGAGATGGCCCTACGTCTTGCTGAAACCTCATCTGATTGAAATGGGCTCCAAACAAGTTTCTTAGTGAAGGTTCAATGTCGTTCCCTATGTACTGTTTCGCAACTTCGCCGTTGTCGCTTTTAAGCGCTCAGTTAAGCACGTAAACATGTCTAGAATAATCTAGTCTCTCGTTAAGTGTGAAGTACGTTGCGTCATTCGATTTCTTCATGCAGAGCGGTGCATTGCTGCTAAAATTTGTTACGGTTATTTTCCGTATAAATTAATTACCTTATTTTCTCCCTTGTTCATTCATTACTCGTTCGAATAAACTCCGTTTCAATCCTTAAATTCTTCAATAACCCCCTATATAGTGTACCTGTTCAGTATAAGCCCGCTTAACATAATTAATAATGAACACGCTCTCGAATAAATTCCTCAACTCAAATCCCTTTTTCTTTTACAACGAAAATTTATTCGATAAATTAAATAGTCTACGCTTTGTTTTTGGGTACCCGCTATCTTGGTATATCTTACAATTGCTGTATAATGGTTTTCTCTATTGTTCCAATGTAACGACTTGTTGAAATAAGGTCGCGCATTATCCGATATAAGCCGAGTTTTCCCGTTTTACCGCGCTTCGATAAGCTAGGATTTGCAGTTCGACTCCGTGTTGTTTGAACCATTGTTGTTTGTGATTCTACAGCTTGTACGTCGAAATATTTTCTACATTTATTCGTCACCGTATTTCCAAAGCGATGCACGTGTTTCTGTTTGACAACTAGGAGGTGTCTTGCGTGTATTCGCTTTTTTTAGCTGGAGGCCAAATGGGTTCTTTTTTATGTACGGCAACTGCTTTTGTCCGTAGACCGCTGCTGCAATATGGTAGCAGAGTAAACGTATGCTGACGACCATGGCGTTCCTCTGTTAACTCACCCCCGACGACTTGCGAGCTAAGTATCTGGACACCTACAGGTATGCAACTCGTTTTCTTTTGTGTGTGTCAATGGAATATTCCGTATCAACGTTTGGTGTAGAAACGTGATATCGGGGAACTATTGTTTGTGGCCGTTAATCGATACTATTGTTCTACAGGTGCGATGTACTATTTTTAAAAATGCGTGTCAAAAAAACGCACACGTTTATTCTCTTTACGGACTAGTTTATTTTACAACAATTATTAGGTGAAATTTTAAAAACGTTCGATAAAAGCTCTCACACGTTAATTCTTTCCTACTAATTAGTTACTCTATAAAAAGTATTAGGTGAAATTTTAAAAACACTTGACAAAAGCTCTCACATTTTTTATTTGCTACTGATTAATTTTATTGTGTGTAAATGCAAGATGCGCACTTCGTATCTACATTTCTAAATTGTCCGTATAGTATAATTATTTGCTGTAAAATAGTAACGCTTAATTTATTTTCTGTTTGCTAGTTTGTACAGAATCTTTTATTTATTTTCTTTGTGTTAATAGATAATCGTGGGAGATGTGTTTTTTTAAGTTTCTTCTTGGTATGTAGGCGGAGAGTGACGTCTCCGCGTTTGATAGTTAGCCTGGTATATACTTTTCTTCCGGCTACGTCTAGGTACGTAGTAAATTTATCATCGAATAAGTAATGTGTGCGATAAAACATTCATGAATGACAGAAAAGTGCGACCATGGTGCTGGAACTTTGAAGCAAGATGTACAGGCGTCCATGATGCAGGCGGTCAAGAAAGGAAACGAGTGTAAATCAACCAATGATATTCGTCAGCGAGTGGATCAAGCGATTCGAACAAATCGTCGGTTCACAATTTTTGCATTGTGTGATTCGTTGCCGACCATTGTAGAGAAATGGCTGAAAGCACATGCGACTGACTTTTATCACGAATGTATTGGAAAGTTGGTACCACGCTACGACAAATGTCTAAGTCGGAGCGGTGAGACTAAGTAGTGAAGTAATTGGAAGGTGTACAAAAATCTTCCAAATAAAACATTTCTTATCTTCACTGTGGTTTGCCGACCGGATCTTAAAAAATCCCTAATACATTTAAGTACATAGCTGTCACATTATGCATTAGGTTGCTAGATACAGTAAAAATACCAAATCCTTATACGTTAAAAAGTGCAATTTAAGACATTTGGTGTATGCAATGTCAGTAGAAATAAACAGGCCATGAAAATGAACCGAATTTATAAAAAATTAACACGAATTTTCAGCAAAAAATGATATTTTAAAATCAAGGTTTGGTAGATACATGTCTAACGCCCTAAATATTTCTTGTGTGAACTTGCAGTGTGGTAGTAGCATAATTACTCTACAAAATAGGAATTTTAATTGATGATTAGTATTGTAACAAAAACTCTATTTGCAATAAGGTCTACAGTTTCAAACTCAGTACAGAAGTCTATTCAACAACTGTTGTTCACAATGGAATTTGCTAAAAGCTCTCACAACAATTTATTTTCAGAAGTAATTGCTAACAGTCTGAGTATTATCTTCTTAATACTACGATTACGGTGCTATCTTCTAAATTACTTACTAACAAAGCACTATAATTAATTATCCAAGCACTAATTATTAATTTATATTATGGCTAACAATAATTTATATCAACGCTAATGTACATCGACAGTTATTTATATCACTTATTTCAAAGCCACAAAATAGGACTGGTATTGTAATCACAACTTCAATCGGAACTCATATAAAAGTTTCAATTAGAATTGAACTCCAATATCCACAACGGCAATTTATATGCATCTATATACATATTCTGAAACATACCAGAAATTATGTAAATAACAACTCGAATGTATCTATCGTATTCTTTTAAATTCGAAGTCTCGCACCTGTTAATCAAGAGAGCTCGCACTGCAGGACCTTATTAATAATCTTTTGTGTACAAATCCTTCGTTTACGTTATAATGTAATTAGTCAGGTCAGAGGCAGACCCATCCCTGCCACAGTATTTTTAAAGTGCAAGTAGTTTGAAAAGTATGCTGATTAACAGGGTTCGTTATACATGTTTTTTGAAATTATATTTCTAAAAGCTCCTTGTACTATAGCAGGAGAAATTTGTGCAGAAACATTGAATCTTATTTAATAAAAACTACCTTTCGTGAAATTTTTTTCCCATTATAATTTGAAAGCTTAAAATAAAGTGTAGTTTATAACATGGCTACTACAAGTAAAGGTAGGATTAGTGTGAAGACATTTAGTTCATTAGTTAATCACAGAGGGGACCATAAAGTGTCCTTAGTAATAATTTGCTTTGAATATGAACATCGAGTTACAAAGGATGTCTAAAATTTTGGCCACTAGCGTTAATAGCTTGTGACGTGCCTTGCACCACGTATCATCCTTGTACCCAAGATCAAAGACTTCGCAATGAAGTTTAATCTCTACAAAGCTTCCCTTGAAGTAGGCGTAATAACCTATTTAAATTATAATCAGGTTAAGGCTATACTATGTTTCATAAGCGTACAATCGAAGTAAGCGAGTATATATTAAGATATTCAAATTTAATAATCCAGCAGCTAATTCACGGTAAGTAGGTGGTTCTATACTTGATTATTACAGAAAGTAAACTTTGCTAAATGTCTAGCATGCCTAAGCTATTAAGTTAATTATGCAAAAATTGTTTTAAAATTAAAGCCCTTTTTGATATAAGATAAGCTTAAAATATATTGTAAAGTTAATTAGAGCTCAAACAAAACTCAGGAGAGCGAACAATCTAATATATAATTTATAGTTTATATCGTGGGTAGCTATTTTATTTGCCATTAATATCATCTTACAGCCGTTTGTCAACCTTTTATGATTTAATTGTTACCACGACCCCCGACCACCCCAAACCCCTTTCTAATCATTTCATTGCAGTACCGATAAAGTATTGAAGATGTGAAACAATCAAGAACGTGTTAGAACTGCTCCATTCGTATAAACGAAGCGTTTAGTAATTTTTCCCACCAGACTGAGTTGATCACTTTGGGTAAATATCGTATGACGAACTATTATTATGTAGCCATATGCACGGTGTAAAAGCTTGACGGTTCCGAATGTAGAACTGTGGATAAATTATTAGTTATTCAGAAATGAAGATCGGATGATTGTGAAGTGTCCAGAAAAATTAGTTTTGATACCAAAATCAAGGAAATATTCTAAGGAATATTTAAATTTTGCATTCACGTGGACTCTGGCAAATGACCAAGAACGCTTCTGTGTGGACAGCATAAACTCCGACAAGCTTCAACGATATTCGGAAACAGTTCACAGTGAGTTCGCTAAAAATCCTCAAAAATTATTTGTTGTGAAGAAGAACATATGAAAAACAAAAATCTGTTTTTAGAGAAGCTTTAAGGTGATTGGAAAGATTTACAAGTCTTCTTACAAAATTGCTTATCAAATAATCAGATGTAGATGGCCGTACACCATTGGCGAGGAATTTGCTATGCCGGCCGCAATTCAAACGTGATACGGTATTTCATGCAGACAAGAAAGAAAGCAGTAAAGTAAGTAAAGAAAATCGTCCACACCAAATACTGCAACAAAACAGAGAGAAGGGTAGAATAGAAATCCAAAAGAATTAGATTTCGAGCTAGCTCAAAATGTCGTAGAGTGGGATGGGTCATACACAAACAAAAATTAGAAACCTCAGTAAGTGGATTTATTATAGACCATTAGTTAGACCTACAGTCTCAACAAAGAATATTTACAAAAGTCCAAAAAACGCACATTTTCCTTGCAATGTGATGTAAGCAAAGCGTCAATTTGCACATAATACAATATAAACATAAACCTTTAAGCACATATCAAGAATCAAATCTTGTAATCTAAATAACAGGTACATATATGCATACTTTCCCGCCATAAATATATACAAGAAAAAAAACATTATATACACAGTAGTTTTATTTGCTTTGTAAGTTGCACTTCGTAAATCAAAAACGTAACGGTAAGTTTAAATAACGTAACTTTAACTTAAACGAACCAGTTGTTCACTTACTCTAATTTAGAATTTGGTAAGCAATTTGTTATATTAAAAAGTGCTCTATCGCATGCTTTAGTTTAACTAATTGTGACTTGAAGAATAATGTCTCGTGTACTGCAAACCTATCTTTGTAACGTGTAATCTGTAATTTATTGAATAAGCAAAAAAAGTGTCTATCTTCTCCAGCAGCATCAAAAGAAAAGGAAACAGAATAACTATACCTTATTAGAACAAGCTGTCTGATTCGCTGGTATCATCCTGAAAAATTTGGAAATGTAGGTTTCACTTGTCGATGGATTGGACAATGGATTGACCAACTTAACTAGATTTGAAGTATTAGTACAAAAAGCATCTTAATATCGCAACTCACAACATTTTTTTTCGCTAAAAGGATGTTGTATCGAATAGAACTCTGTCAAGGGCTCAGTTTGTATTTATATGGATTTATCAAGGGAGAAAGTAACGTTAAACAATTCCCAGCGACAATGTGTGAATATTTTGCGAATACTTGTAAAATTATGTTTTCCAGGCAACAGCTGCAAAATATTCCTAGAAGAATGGCCAATTAACGCAACCAAACAAACCTTGATATACTATAAAGGACCTTCATGAATTTGTCTGCCTGGGAAAGCGACGTATATAATCCGGTAGGTTAGCAACTTACCATGCAGCAATATGGAGCGAAATGTGTAACAGGTTGCCTAACTGTTATAGCAACGAATAGCAATTTGTATTTTATCGATTTGCTATACGGGGAATGAATTAATGAAAGCACGATTACTGTCCATAAAACTTGAGCGAGCTGAATACGTGTAGATAACGAAACAGGATTTGTCAGTACCATTAAAAGCGTTTATATTTTCACAATGCAGCTGTTTAGAACGTGATTCAAAGAGTATACTATTGGAAGTAATAAGTCGCAGCTGGCTTTTTTCCATGAATTTACATAGAAGTTGTTTAACCATAAGCCAATGTTTCAGAGAATTTATAAATGCAGTTATAGAATATATTCCACGTACTAGTACACTTAAGGAGATTTTACATATTCATTTCAATTGGGAGATAATTGACTTGCTTAAATGGAAATTCGTATAATTTGGGAATAAAATAAAAAATGTGCAGTCGTTTAGACATTTTAGTAGACGCTTAATTAAGGTAGTTGGAAATAAATGCAGAAATCAATCATTTTCAAAAATTTAACGTAACAAACGGTTTAAAAATAATGCTGGGAAATGATTTTTTCTAGCAACTTGAATGTATTTTTCTATCAAATGATACTCTCGCTCACAGAATTCGCGCCGTATCTGAAGATTTATAGAACTTTGTCCGAACTCGTAATAAACTATTCGTAATTCTGCTTGATTGGGTCAAAGATAAGCATCTTTGCGAAGCCTGCTTTTTTGCTGTAACCGCACTAAAAACAAAATATGAATGCCAGCCAGATATAGAAAAAGATCATGTTATCCGTTTCTAGCATGTTATCACCTTACGAACAGCTGTCCGCTGTGAAAGAGGATCAAGGGTTTTACTAATTTCACTAAGTATCATATTAATTTTTTTATTTTAATTTCTATTTACTTCATTCCTGAGTTTGAAGTAGGTAATGCTATGTATGTACCTACTTGCATTGCACTTGTTCTGTATTTTATGATGCATTAAATATGTTCGACGTGTTTTTGTATTTTTATTTATTTAATGAAAAACTTTTCCTGCATTTTTGCTTCATTTTCCTCTTTTGTGCTCCCGAACGTTGTTTGACACCCCCTCCTACATAAGAGGTTGGCCTAGAACTCGAGAAATGCTTCCTTATAGGTCAACGATAATAACTTGTGACCTGCCAAATTTTGATTTTGATATTGGTGAAAGAGAAAACTAAAATATTAAGGAAATTCTTGTAAAGAAGTATTACTACTCGTTACTTTTCATTTCTCTGCATATAAATACTTCCAGAAATTTGAAAATTTTTAATTGCTATTAGAATTCCATTCTTCTTCATAAAGTCGTTAAAATGCAAATTTGATAATTCCATAAAGTTTCTTTAAAAAATTTACCGTCAGAGTATGGTTTATGTTTTTTATTAACAAGTGGCTGACTTTGAACGAGGCAGTAGTGTTGCAATTTAAATTCAAAATAGGATTTTCAAAGAGACTTTGTTGAGCTGATAATTGAGTCTTGTAAGCACAAATTTTATAATAAGTAGAACAACCAAACTGATATATACTACAAAGAGATAAAAACTGTTCTTTCAAATTGCATGTCCCAGGTATTAGTACTGATAATTGGGGAATGAAACCATAACGTTCGTCTTTTACCATTATAAAAAAGTAGTTGTGCTCCTATTTATCGTGAAAATTGTGTCTTAGTTTTCTTTTGTTTGTTCATTTTAACTACAAAAATTATAAAAAGTATTTAGACAAAAAGTAAAATAAAAATTGTTACGTCTTCTATTTGCGTTATAAGGTTTACTTCAATAGTTTTGTAGAGGAGACTTTCAGTACAATTTGGAATGTTATTTCTCATCATTATTTTTGTGGTATAAGTAGGTTATAACACAAAGGGATGCGGTTTTGGAATTCCCATACATTGTCAGGAACTTTTATATATTGCTTATTGTGTTTATGATATAAATTAGTTTAATTGCGTGTTTTCTCACGACCGAAGTAATGTGCGTTATTAACACAAGAAATGAGAACGTTTGAATTGGAGCGGTTTTGACAAGTTCGTGTGAATGGATGCTATGATGTATCAGATTATCTTGAGCTACCTAACTGAACAGACGACGTGAAAGTGAGTGCAACGATGCAGTGAGTTACTTGAATCATGCATTATCTTTGTTCCGAATGTTGTAAGTTAGTTCTATGAATGTCGCGGAAAATTTGTGAAGAAATAAGCCACAGGCCCAAAGAGGACGCTGAGTACATGCGAAAATATCAATACATAGCATGAGCCGTGTATAAATGGCCGTATTATAAGAATGCCGTAATTAGCTGTATCTACCTTTTAACTATCTAGATTTCACAAGGTAAGCCAGATTTACCGATTGAGTTGTTTGTTTACTTGGCATTCAAAATTTGTGTAACATTATTACGACCTCTGTACGATAACGCGAGTTATGTATCCCCCAATTTATATATGTATTATAAAATAGAATCTAATAGAAAATTATTAGAAATCATTAGGAAATTATTAAGTCAAGTACAACAATGTAATTCAAGGATAAATATAAAAAGGTTATTAACAGTTCATGAGAACGGATGTAATATAATGTATTCCAGACGATAGTGATACTGCGGGTGGTAGGTCACAGACGGTTAAGACACTGTGATTACCTAGAAAATAAGATTGTTACAATGTATTAATGAATAGAATTAAGAATAAGCAGACATGAGCTCTGCAAGTTCTCACAGAATTGTGAGGAGCAGGGACAACATAAATACTCCGAGAGCCCCAAGACCAGGTAGCCAGTCAAAGTATTCAGCTTTAACATTGCAGTTTGCTTAGGCGACTCATAATAGTTCAATTAATATTTTATTTTTGACTTAGAATAATTTAATACCAAATTGTCAAAATTCCATATTAATTTCTGTTTAAATTAATAAATATTGGTACGAAGAATTGGAAGAAGTTTTTAAAAAGACAGCTCCCAAGGCTAGAAACGTAATTCGCTTTCAATTAATGTACGTTTACCTGTAACTGTGTTTACCGGTAATAATTTTGGTGCAAAGCACGTGGGTTTATTTTAACGCATTTATTGTTTATCTATTGTAATTTCTATCCTAGATTCGCTTTTAGCAGTTTCTAAATTAAACGTATTATACTTAAAACGGGATTAGTTTTTTTCTATACATCTAAATTATCGACATTACAGTTTATCTTTATGCCAAATTTAAATGACGACGGCCATGCTGAATTAAATATATCCTTAATCTAAATATTTCTGTATTAAAAATTACCAGTTTTGTGATTAGTTGTTCATAGTATTTGACTGTTGTGAAAGTTTACCTAAAAAAACAAATTTAATTTTTTACAAATCAAGCTGGGAATTTTATCCTATGTTTACACATTGGTAGGTAATTTTTTAAAATGTTAAAATAAGCTTTGCACGATTGTAGATTTGGTATAATAACTTAATCTAAAACAAAAACAAAAATTTAATTAAAACTTCCATGTTTATATTATGCCTTAAAAAAGTTTTTTAGAACTATCCATCGCCAAATAAAAGCTTAATTGCGTTTTTATAATAAAAAAGCTGTTGATTACTTTAAACTGGTGCTATAACTCCATTTAGGAAAATTTCTCTAATGAATCATTCTTACTAGACGCTTACAGTTCGTTTTCCTGATTAAATAAAATGTTTATTCTCAATCAGTGCAAATCATAAATAAATATTCATATACTGGTGTTTTTTTGGTGCATTTATAACAAAATACTGGCAATTACTTTCAGTTCTAAATATATTCATTTATAAACAAAGAAATGTTTGACTTTTCAGCTTTCTATGAAAAAACTGTCTTATCTTCGTCCTAAAGAGTAAACAAATATACATAAGTATTTCTAGAAATTGCTACTTATGTTCTTTGTGTTTTGTATAAATCAATACTTTCCTTAATAAATATCTACACTATATACCTGTACATTTTTGTGACAAATCTTTTCTTATAAAGAAAAATTGTTTTAATTTTGTTTTAAGCAGTAAATTAATACAGATACTTCACTCTCTTAACCATTACCTTTATTTGTGTTCTAATTTTATTACGTATACTATTCCCAATGTGAATCATTTCTATCTTAAATCTAAAGAAACCATTTTTGAATTGTCCTCTCCATAAATTATACCTGCTGGAACCCAAAACACACGCTTTTACAACTTAAAACTATTTTTAGCAATGAAAAGCTTGGCCAATATTTTACTCGTGTTATACCTTTCAATTTAAAAGAAAATACCAAACAAATTAATAAAACTCTAGACATCAAAGACATAGTGCACAATACCGATGTTTCGCCTGGTCAATTAAGGTTCGGTTACGTTCACCACATTTAAAGCAACGCCTTGATATTTTCAAACTAATAACAAAAGAAGACTGACGACAAACGAGATCTGAGCTAACCTACACATTTCCCTGAAATTCCCAGTCTGCATCTTTCACTATCTGCGTGCAATAGTCTGATTTAGGTCTACTTCTATCATTCCACGCTCCGACTCTCTGAATGTTCCCGACTCTTTTTGTAAACTTTCCGATCACATTCTCCGAGTAGTCTCTTCCCGGAGATCCGAATGGGGGACCATTTTCACTTCTAAAATTTTTTACCCCATAGGATGCCATTATCTTAAGTAACAATTTAAGTACGCTGTGTACTTGGGAGATAATGTGGTGGTTTCTCGGTGCCTTCCACATCGCAGTAGTATGTCGTAGAATGCCATACCAACACCTATGGTCTCTATCTTACATTTGATTTTCCAATGCTCCACTCGAAGGTACTACATTGGCCAGGAAGCGAGTTTTTTTTACCCGAAAATTTTTGAATTTTGTCGAACCCTTGCTGATGCAAGCAAGGTAGGGATCTTTAACGTGCGTGACAACACTCACACACGGGACCTCCATTTTCCCTCTCATCCGAACGAGGGGGTATTTTTGTGAAAAATGCTCGCCTAACATTTTTCAGGCGCACCGTGTCGGGATTTGAACTAGGGACCTTGGGCATAGTGGTCACATGCATACGAATTACACCACGGAGCCACCTTATGGTCTCTACCTTACATGTGATTTTCCAATACTCCACCCGAAGGTACTACATTGGCAAGGAAGCAAGTTTGTTTTTGCCTGGAAAATTTGAAATTTTGCCGAACTCTTGCTGTTCCAAGCAAGGTAGGACGCTTTAACGTGTGTGACAGCACTCATACACTGCACCTCTTATGATCTCTACCACTCTAAGTACCGAAAGAGCTGCTGCCTTTTCTCGGGGACCTGTCTTAGTCAGGTTCCTCACTAAAGACCTCACTAATTTGGTTGGACCTATAGTTTGATTATTTAGATCATTGGAACTCTAAGCCGTTCCACTCGTTCTAGTATTCTAGAAATTCTTCACGGTGCAGGTCCATTCAGTGCGGTTTGCTATATACGAAGGTTAAAATATTTATATATTGCGGTTTTACAAAAATTGAGTAGTTAAATGCATTTATGGGTATTCTTTACACGCAGTATTACATAAAATTGGGTAGTTAAGTGTATATGAACATAAATTTCCTTAACACAATCATTTTATTACACATTAAACTCGTTTATAACATACGATTTAATTTTTAAATGCATTCAAACATAATAAATTTCTTTAATTTTATCAATAACACGATCCTTTCGTTATTAAACTATGTATTAACCATAGTTCAGATGTGTTTATTTTTTTCCCAAACACTACATAAATATGTTTTCTATAGCAATAAATCTACACAATTGGATTTTATTTGAATTTTCTGAAATTTTTCTCGAGTTTATGTCAGATGTTTATTTTATGATGCAATATGACTCTCTGTGACATTAATCACTTCAATATATATATATATATATATATATATTGATGTGATAATGACGTCACGAGAGGTCATTAAACGCCAAATTATGCGAAAAGGAATACCCCATCCAAAAATGAAAAAAATCAAATTTCCCAATATTTAAATTACGCTCTGTATAAACGCATAAGCGTATTCCAATAGCACAAAAAGAGTTTTTCTCATGTAAAATAACACTCGTTAAGGACACATACTATTTAAGAACGAAGCCCAATTTAAAATTCATCGATTGTGTTAGTTCAAAGCTCGTAAAAATAAAAGCATTCAAATTCGTGTGTAAATATTCTTTAGAACACGTTTCATGACTATAAAACAAATCTTATGGCATTTATGAAGTATAAGAGCAAAGCCCTCATTAAGTATGTGACTAAAATCCGTATATAGACATTTATTGTAGATTGAAAATGAACGCATATACTTTAAAAGTACTGAACACATTTCAATTTGTACGTTCCTGAAAGACAAATTGCATAAAGTAATGCATGCTCCTTAAAAATACCATTTTTATGAGTTTTTAAAGTGTTTAAGGAATTGCTTTCTTTCAAAGAAGTTAACTTCAAATCCTAGAATAACTCATGTTTACGCTGATTAATAAAGGAATAGTCACTGCTTTCGAAAAATTTTCTAAAATTTATTGAATAAGCAAATTAATGAATAAACGCTCCAATTCGAGGAAACGCTATTATCGGAAATGCATTAACAAAGAGTGGTAGATTTTTACGATCACGACTTTATACTAGTAGCTCATTAAAACGCGAAATCGGTGTAATTATTACATCACCCGGATGTGTCATGCTTCAAGAATGTTTTTCTTAATCTTCTTTGGGAATTAAATCACTCAGAGCTTTTAAAATTGTCTTTATTTACGTTTTGATCCATGACCTAGTATCGTTGTCAAAATATTAAAACTTTTAAGTTTGACATTTATGACACAAATTTATGGCGACTTTGATTTATTAATCTTTGATTTGAATACATTAGGTAAAAATTTTAAAGTTTAGAAGAACGAGTGTCTTAATTTGTGTTGCGCCGTGGGAGCAACTTTTAAAGTAGCCAATGCGCTTAGTGTAAAATCAACTGATTAATTTTTATATAGTTAAATTTCATATAAATTCGATAACTTAAGGATTGGAAAACATTTTTTAACATGTTTCTATTTATACGATTGATGGGGTTATTACTAAAAAAGTGTGTGATTACGATACCGAAAGTCTTAAGTAGCCGGGGACTGCTAATATGCCCATTGTTATGTAATTAGTTATTGTATGTATACATAGAAATTATGTATGTAGGTTGTATTTCATGTTAATATCGCAGAAAACCCCAGGAAAAACTTGCAATACTACCTAGATATTGGGGGATTTGATTTTCATTTGTTATTTGTTTTTAATAATGGAATCCATTGTTTACTGAAAGTGACTGATTCGTTTACTACGTAGTTATTTTTATGTAGGGTTATATAAGCAGCTTTTTTGATTTTTCGTTTTTGGTGGTTTTATAAGTTTAAAATTTTAAAAACTTTAAAAATCCTTTTTTTTTGGCTACTTTAAAAGTCGTTCCCAGGGCGCAACACAAATTAAAGACACTCATTCTTCTAAACTTTAAAATTTTCACCTATTATATTCAAATCAAAAATTAATAAATCAAAGTCACATTGAATTTGTGTCATAAATGTCAAACTTAATTTTTTTTATTATTTTAACAATGATTTTAGGTCATGGATCGAAACGTAAATAAAAACGATTTTAAAAATACTGAGTGGTTTAATTCCCAAAGAAGATTAAAAAAAATACAAAACAAACCACTGCAAACATACAGGGAGTATCTTCAAGAATATAATCGAAGAAGAGTATTGAATTTGTTTTAGTATATAAGTCGGAAATAAATTGGAACGAGGGCAATCATTCTAACGTCAAGATCGTGTAAGTTTCGAGTAATTTATAATGCATTTTACGACATGCAATAATTTAACACAGAACTTTGAATAAGCTATGAAGCTGAATCATTTGATAAAGTATAACACAGATTTATTACATTAATATAAAATCTTGGTACAAGATCAACTGCTGGTTTTATTTGATTAAAAATAAATGCACTTTAGAAACTAATATTTCAACATTAAGATTGGTTATAAATAAAGATTTGAAGCGGAACCAGAAAGCATTTGATGCCATTAATTACAATAGAAATGAGGTTTTTATAAGCGCTATTTGACAATACAAACTGCAAGCATAATTTTTTTTTTTTGTAACTAAATAGGATATTTGGATAGATTAAGCAAGAACAAGATTTTAATTTTATAAAAATTATTTGTCAAGGGGATAATTTATTTCAGCATTTTCGAGATCCGAGCTCGAAGCATTTTGACCTTTATAAAATTTTCTGTCCGTCGTTGGCCAACTACACTGACAACGTAGGTAATATAAAAATAGGTAAATTATCACGAGAATTTTAACGAGAATTTTTGTGACACATAGGAAACGTATGGCTTCTGTATTTGTTAACAAGGATTAGGTGAAGATTATTTTAATGAGTAATAATTAGAAAAAATTTTCTGTCTAGTTTAAGCAGTAAATTGTTTTTATAAGCGTTATTTATATCTCTTCAACGTAAGAGATTCTTTAGATAATGTGTATAAAAGATAGATGTTTTGAATGCATAGAAGATTGTTCATAGATGTTTCTGTGTTTTAGTTCATTTATAAAATCCACAATAACAACATTTTTCCGCTTAGCCGGACAAGCTAAAGGACCCGGTAAGATAGAAATTTTGTATTTACTATTGCATTCTCATTAATCTAATTCAACTGCACCCAAGTTCCAGCATCTTTTGTGACTTCTAACGATATAGGCGCCAGAGTCACAGCAATTATTTGTTGCTTCCAACGTATAGGCACACAGGTCTGAGCAATTATTTGAAGCGTCCCAACTGAGAGGCTCGATTAAATCGTTTAAAGATTAGAGTTTCTTGTCTCGTAGAATTTTGTGGAAGTTTTCTCTTTATAGTATATTCTATTGGTTTCCGGTATGACTGATAGAATGAAATAATTTAATGAGGGTTTGAGAGCTGAAGGAATAAAAATTGGTTCTCAGGAAAGCGTTTATATGGAAGAACCAAAAAAGGAGAATCCAGAAGCCGAGAAAGAACAGAGTGTAGGAGAGAGAGGAATCGAAAATAAATAAAAACGTGAAAGAAACAAGTGAAAAGAATGATAAAGGTATGTAGGAGATGAATTAGAATAGTTACGAGCGGAATTTGTAGAGAATATAGCAAAATTGCGAAAAAGTTTAAAATTAGATAGTGACAAGAATGAAAAGAAATTTAAAAATATAAGTGAAAAGTTAACTTCAGGGTTAAAAGAAATTAACAAGGCCATAGAGGAAATGAAATTTGAAATTAGAAGAAAGGTAGTGCGGATTTTAGAGGATATAGATGACGTTTAAGAAGAAATTGTTCCAATAAAGACGCGGATGCAAAAACTAAAAAAAATTTAAAAAGTTAGATAAGAAGTAAACAAAATAAAGAGAAACTGTCAAGCGGGTTTTAAAACATTTAGAAATGATTTGGGAAATCTCAATAGACTTAGGAAATTTTGAAAATAAGTTTGAAAATTTAGAATAGGGTTAAAATATTCGTGTTGTGGAACCTTTGCGATGGAGTCCAACCAGTGTTCGTTGGAACAATACTCGAAATTTTATGAAGACAATAAACTTAACCCTAAGATATTTTTAAATAAGGTAGAAAACGTTATTTTACACAAAAATACACCCTCGTTCGGATGATAGGTATAATGTAGGTCCCGTGTGTGAGCGTTATATCGCACGTTAAATATCCCTACGTTGCTTGGAATAGCAAGAGTTCGGCAAAATTTATAACTCGCTTCCTGGGCGATGCGGTACGTTCGAGTGGTGCATTCTAAAATCCAATGTAGCAGGGTAAGGAAATTAGAGTTGAAGTATTTTATAAAAATGTGGATGTTTCTTTATTAAGAAAGGAAAAAAAAGGGGATTAGGATCAGTTCCAAAAATAAGAAATCACATTGAAATTATTTAGCATTTGCAAGCTAAACCTGCACTTATTTAAATAAACACTACGTACAGAATAAACTATCAAGCAACACCCCCTGCAATATAGTAAGCCCAAAGTAACAGTTACAACCGCATACTTAAACACCAAGAAATGAAGAAGGCATTTAAATTTAGTTAATGTCTAAATACAATAACTCCGACTTCATTACGGTAATCCCTGGGAGTTTTATAGGCAATTGTCCCGCAGAAGAAACCTAGGTATAAGGTAATTAGGCAGAATAACGTAAAGAAAAATGGACTAGCTTCTGTACACTTTTAAACGTTAAGGTACCGGTAAAAAATGTTCAGTTAACTACCGGGAACTTCACGAGCACGATATTGCACCTCAGCTATGCCAAAACAATCGTTTCCTATTGACCCATGAATATCAGGTGACCGTTAGCAACCAACAGCACGAGTTTCAATAGGAAATCACATAGATATTAAGAAAATTGGTACTTAATTTAAACGAACTAATACTAAGAATACGTACTATAGGAAATTGATACGCGTCAAAGCAACACGTAAATAAAGGACACAACGAGCATTTTGCTGCCATAGTATTGCAAACCTGAAAAAATTGAGTTAACCAGTTAAATCCTTATCCGAGTAGGTCTGAAACTGGCTTGGCGTGCTACTTAAAACATTAAAATTTTTATAAATCCTTTACATTAATACGTGCCTACTCAACTGAACAAAGTAGCTGATAGACAAAAAGGAAACGAAACTCACAAACGACAGTTGACACGGTATAATTGATTGATTTTCAAAAACTTTTTGTTAATGGTAATGAAGGTATACCAGTGCATCAGCTCCCAATAATACCACTTACATTTCAAAACAATTTTTTAAGAGCCAGATGAAATTGAAGGTTTTACGTAAATCAAGACGAATAATGATACTGCTAAATTACAAGGCTCTTTGACTTCCGTCAACAGAAAATATATTTAACTACAAATGCTTTGAGACCGGAATTGGAAAGCTTTGCGACGCGCTCTCTCAGTAAAAAGAAAATTAATCCAAACAAACATTTTTCCAATAGATTTTATAACATTTTTCACACTCATATACACCGATTTATTGAGGGTGTTGGTTTCGCAAAAAGCATAGCAATGTAAATGAATGGTGCTTTTAGGTGATGGTCATTGTTTCAACCTCTAATGACATGGACTCGATTTTCAATTAAATTGATCTCATTTACGCTTCGAGCTCGATAAATTTTGCATGGTTTTTAAGCATTCAGCGTTTCCCGCGGTCGGAATTGATTTATATCGGTTTCCTTTGTTTTACGTTTAGGCAGAATAGTTATGCAGTGTTGTAAAATTTGCACACTTGTTTATTAAGCAACATAGATATTTGATTCAAAATAAACTGAAGATTCCAATGCTGAAAATTTTATTTGTTGTAAAATAATTGCATTTGTGCTTAAATACTGTGTATGAGTAGCGGGATATGTCAATTCTGGGTCCACCGCGGAATATATCTACAGTCTTGATTTTTGTTAGTTTAAAGACACGTTTGAATTAACTTTTTCTGTAAACTCCATTCCGATGATGTTTTTACTTTGGTTTCAATCCTTCATATCAATAATTTTTAAACCCGTTTTGCATATAGTACAAGTTGTTTAATTAATATGTCTTTATACTTTAGGTGGGCATTTATTTTTCTTTTCCAAATAAGATGTTTAATCAAGAACCAATTTTAAATCTGGATTAGATTAGCATGGAGAAATTTGATAAATGCACAAATCAATTAGGAATCATACTGTAACGTAAATATTTTTCCGTACGCATAAAAATTGCAAATAGATTTGGTTTCAAGTCGTTTTATACGCGAAGTATCCTGTATTATATTTTGTGGTTTGTATCAAGCCGAAGTTATAAATTACTGCTCATTGCAAAATAAATGTTAGCTTTTCTAGTTGAATTCCCACAAAACAAAGTACATAAACTTTAACCTTGAAGCTAAACGCTGCATTAACAACTATGTTTAACCGTTGTTGTTCCATCATACAGTGTTACAATTAGATAAGCAACAGCTGAAGGATGTTTATTCTGTCCTAGATTGGCGTTGCTAGAAGTGTCTTCTGAATCTGGCAGCTGTTTGTTGCCCTCAATCTAAGCAACATGGGCATAAAATTGGCCGCGAGCGACTGGAGTCCCGCTCTAAAATATATTTGTGTTGGTGTCTGTCTGTACTTAAAACATCTAAATTTTCCCTTTTACAGTGTACGTTTAAACAAAGTTAAAACAAAGTTTAAATAACAACCACGTTTTATTACCACGTTTTTATTCCGCGTCTTTATAATGGTGTTAAAAAGCAGTATTGTATAACGATATATCTACGGCAACCTTTTGAGATTTATAAAAACTGAGTAAGCTTAATTACTATGTTCAACTTTCAACTATTTATGGTTTCTCTTTATTCTAACATCTTTTGATACAACATAAGTGCCCGTATGCAGAAATTTCTTATCACATCCGAGATATGATGGGTTCCTTTATGACAAACCGCAGTCCGTTTGAAGTGACTCGAAGACATCCCATTACAGAATTGATTATAAAACATCAGTTGTATTTTCCTGTCGACATTTGAAGAAGCGAAACCGACTCAAGGAGTATGGTGTTTATTTAATTTGGTATAACCCTCAAATTACATTACACAAACTGTCTGGTGAATGTTATTTTATAGTTTAAAGATCGTCTCTCCTGTTTTCACTTCTTCCAAGAACATATAGTTATAAAATCTAGTTTAAATTAAATGAAATAAATTGGTGTTCAGAAAAAAATCTAAATTGTGTTATGATAAAAAGTTTTGTTTGATACTATACCGAGGTGTGGTTATGTGAAAGACTATATATTTTGAATACATAACAATATTCATATTAAGCCCATTTTAATAAATACATACAGTTTTTGTAATTTGTAATGCTATAGTTTAGATCTGAGAGATAAGCAAAATTTTTGTTAACCATGGTTGTAAGAAGTTTAACCACTCAGTCATGTAGATAACAAATGCAATAATTTATTTTCAATCCACTCAAAAATACTTGATGTTTTTTGTGTAAATACTCCAAATGAATGTAGTTTCCGCTATTTAAAAGAGGAAATAGAATTGAGATTTTCGTTGTCCGGTCTTATGTTTTCAGTAACTATGCAAAAAGTATGACGAACACCTGTTCTTAAGATTCCCTGCAAAAAGGAAGAGTTATCGATAAAAAGTTTATATTAAAGTAAAAAGTTATCTTCCTTATAATAAATAAAGTATCCATATAGGTGCGAGTACAAGTGTACATGATTAGTACATTTACGCTTTGTGTTACTTTCTTTTTGTGCTAATATTTTGTTAACCTAATATTTATTAATAAGGTTTATAAGCCTATGCGTATCTTTTTCTTACAGGTTCTATGTTTAAAGTAAAGCATTTATGCTGAGGTCCGTTAATTACCGTTTAGTTCGTACACTTTCTGGATGGTATCCTTGGTAAGCACTTGTTAAGTGTAGTGGCGCTTAAAGGCAATCCGTAACGAACCCCCCCGGTTAGTTTCGTCTAAACTGCGCTGAAGTTAGAGTTCAGAGTTAGCCTGGCAGCCTCTTTAAGTTCCTCATTACGAATTAAAATTTGTTCTTTATCGGATTATGACTTTAGGAGAGGGCGCGTTTGTTAACCCCAAATTTTAAATACATTCGTACCTATACAGGTTTCATTCGAACTGGCGTCCAGCTTGTCGGGTAGAAAAAATTAAAATAAGCTAAAATACACAACCACGAGATCTACGGACATATTATTGCAAAAGCACATAACATACTTTTTACGCCATCTCCTATTTGTTTGAAAGTGCAATATTTGTCAAGTCGTTTGCATTTATTTCTCAAAAGCAACTCAAATTTGTTTTAGTTTTCTGAATTTGGAAACCGTAATCGCGTACTTGTACAGTGACGTGTGCGTTTTTTGAGCTTAAGTTGTTTGAAAGATGTGCCCTTTGCTTGCAAAGGTGGTTAATTTTTTTTTAATTTAGGTAATTAAAATTGAGAGAATACATCAAAAAGCATTAACTTCTCGCGGCAGTAAGAGGTATGCTTGGCAGGAATGTGGTCATAATGAGGTTCTTCCTTTGTGTAATGCGTTAATTTCATTATGTGTTTGGTCCACGGTAATTTTAGAAATTATTATTCTTTTACATTGAGATTCTAAGTTTTAGGACAACCCTTTGGAATTTAAACAACCTTTAGGAAGTTATACTCCCTTTTGGAACTTATATAACCTTCAGGAAATTAGGCAACCTTATTGGAAAATTATATTACCTTTAGATTATTCTGTCGAAACAGATATAACTTTTTCAAATTTTATAGGACCTTTGAATATACACAGTGTATGGTACAGCTTCTGTAGAAAAAATGTTTAGTATAATTTATACGACCGTACAACTTCTACAACCTTTTACAATCTTACGAGTATGATTTTATTGTTTTATTGGCATGCTTGATGTCATAAAATATGTTGTTGTTTCGTCTTCGTATTTTGTACAAGTAAATTGAGGTTTTATTTCAAATTTATTAATTAAATGGTATTAAAAAGCTTAGAATAGAATTCAAACACTAATATGAAATGCACGTGTGCGATAACGGCTGACCTAGTTTTCAAGTTCAAACCTGAATTATGTTTACGTCAAATTTGGTTTCTCTCTGTAGACGATAAGTATGATCCTATCGCACTGCTGGAGGTTAGTAAATTCTATCTACGATTTAAAGTCTTGATCAAATTGCACAATATAGCTATTAAATTTTGTTGAAATTGTATTCAGTATTTTTGTTAATTTTTTTTTTGGACAAAATCACAAGTTGTTTATAATTAGTTTATTTAAGCATAGCATTTTTAATCTATCAATTTATATTATGAGAATTAATAAACTCCTGCGCTTTAAAATATTAAGTAAATTTTGTAAATAAAATGCACACGTCGTTCACATAAATTTAAGCTATTTATGAGCTCTATATTTATTTCGGATAGCTGACAAATGATTTTGAGAATTATTTTAATTCCATGAAAAGCATTAATATTGATTTACAAACGCCTTCTTTATTTCAAGAATGTCATCATATTTATTTTTCTTTTGTGATAATTTAAACACTATTAAACATTATTTGTCTACATTTTTATTGTTTATGATATACTTTATAAATAGGCGTGTAAGACACATTGACGGTATGGAACAAATTTAGTTTGGTATTAATTTACATTAAAAAATGTGAAGGCTTTCATGTGTCTGTAAATTTTATTTTGGGCTTACTTTTATTTATATCATTTATTTATTAATTGTATATTTATTTATATCATCTAACTATTTAAAAAGTAATAACTTAGTAACAACACTAGTCTGCGACAAGAGTTTATATAACCCTTCTGCAAATTTGACTCTGCTGCTTAAAATATTCATTACATAGTACGCAATGGTATACAATTAGTAAAAAATAATACAGCGATTCCCTTATGTTTATTTAAGACACTAGAAGATTTAAAAGCAAGCTTAGTATATAAACATAATAGTTGGACAAAATATTTACAATATTAGCAAAGAAATAAAAATAAAATAGTTCAAACTGTTGAATTAAATCTTCTACGGAGTGTTTTAAAAAACCTGACATGAATGATGCGGCCGATAGAACTCTAAAAAATAAGTAGAGTTTGCTTATTAAACATATGCCCTACAACCCTCCATTTTTGTTCTACAGGGTGTTAAAGTTAAAAATTAAAAAAATATTATTTCCCATAACTTTGAAGTAGTACGAATTTTTTGAATAAACTTAGCAGACAGTTTAACTGAAATGAAATACACTTAACTGCAAACAAATCACTTTATGCACTTTTGCCAGTGATGTACAGCAGCAGTATTGGACCCCTTAACTCCCTTTTTTAGCATGAACTGCTTAAATTTCAATTTTGGTTGAATTTTTGAATTTGGCAATGCTTCTTCTACTTCTTTAAAATCGATACTTACTGAGGTATCAGTATTATAAGGAATGTGGTTAATTGATACTTTTAGTTTAATTAATGGATGTAAACACTGATACCTATGTAAAGATAAATAATCAGAAGTTCTATTAACATGGTAATAAAATAACTTAAAAATAATAATTGCTAACGTAAAAATAATTGGAAGAACCTATAACAAATGTTCAAAATGACCTCCATTTTGCTCTATGCACAATCAGATTCATTTTTTTAAGAAAAACATGTCTTTGACATGGCGGGGGGTTATTCATTAAGGTGTTGCAATACTGTACAATTCGGTCACTTAATCCTTGAAGATTATTTATTTCAGATGAGTACACTTTTTCTTTTAGATAACTCCAAATGGTAAAGTCTAAGGGATTTAAATCGCGCGATCGAGGAGACCAATGAATAGGGTCATCTACAGCACGGCCTATTCACCTATTTTGATAATGGTCATTTAACCACTCTAGAGGCCGTGTGTAAAAATGTCGTGGTGCTTCGTCGTGCATAAAATACAGAGACCTATGTTCATCAAGGACAAATCTTCTAAAACTTCCAATAAATGATTCTCAAGAAAATCGAGGGAATTCTCCCTTTAAATCTATAAAAAAAAATCCAATGAATTGGTTACTTAACGTTGCCGTCCAACATTAACTTTAAATGTGTGTTGTTAATGTGTAATTCGTGTTACCTTAGGATTTTCTTGATCTCAGTAATGAACGTTGTGATGGTTAAATATCCCTTGGCGAGTGAACATAGCTTCATCTGTATAAAGTATTTTTGCAAAAAATTTGTATCATCATTCACTTTTTCCTGTAGGAATTCACATCATTCGGGTCTTGTAGGTGAATCGTGAGGTGTAAGTTCCTGCACTTGTCTATAATGGTATGGATGTAATTGCTGTTCCTTTAGGATCCTCCATACACTAGTAGATGATGTGTACCTTGTAAAGAAATTCTGTTTATGCTAATGGTAAGATCTTGGGCGATTAAATTTAAAATTTTCTGCTCTTTTATAAAATTTCTGGCTGATGTACGTCGACCTGAATCAATTTTTCTTGGTTTTACAGAACCAGTTTCTCGACATCGCATTTCCACAGCTAAAAATATTTTTCTATCTGGCAACGTTTATTAGAGAATTTTTTTGAATAAAGTCTTACTGCTTTTGCTGCATTGCTGAAACATTCTCATAAAGTTAGTAACATATCATGGTATTCATTATTAGTATAAGTTTTCATTATTATTGAAGATTAACTAACAAGTTTAATAACATTCACTAACAACAATACGATGCCATCAAATTACAAAATCATAAATATCTTTGCCTGCAGGTCTGTCAGTTGTCCATAGCCAACTTGGTTCCACACATTCTTGTTTCTAAATATTTGATGATGCTTGCATATTAATAAAAAGTTGGGTATTTTGCATTCAGTTTGTAATTTCATTAGATAGAGTGTTTTTTAGTTTCGTTTATCATCATCATCCTCATTAGGTCTTCAGTCCTGGAAATGGTTAGACGTGTACCCTCATTGTTTACAATTCTGTGCTAACCTACACACTTTCCTGAAATTTACACAGTCTGCATCTTCCACAATCTGTGTGCAATAGTCTGATCTAGCTTTAGTTTTACCTTTTTTTTTCGTATCTCTACTTGTAATATATCCCGCACTAATCCCCAAAAATACCTTAGAACGTATCCTGCCCTTCTATTTCTCCTATTTTTTTGTTTTCCACATATATCTTTATTCCTCTACTATTTCTATAACCTTTTTCTCATTAACTTTGTCTGTCAATGCCATCATTCTCATACATCTCAAGCACAACATTCCAAAAGGCTTCTACCGTTCTTCTGTCTGCTTCTTCTACTGCCCTTATTTCATAGACGTACTGTGCTGTAATCCACACATATGCTTTCAACAATTTTTATAATAATCATCAGAATTAAGTACAGTTATTTTTTCGTCGTTCGGTTTTCCATCTTCGAACTAGTTGGACGCTTACCTCCACTGATTTTTATTCTGAGCTAGCCCGCACACTTCCCTGAAATTCCCACAGCCTACACCTTTAACTATCTGTGTGCAATCGTATAACCTAGGTCTATTCCCACCTCCCGTTTTTTCCTATCTCTGCTTCTAATATATTCTGCACTATTCCCTCATGCCTTAGTGTGTGGTCTATCATCCTATCTCTCCTATTTTTTACTGTTTTCTACATACTTCTTTCTTCTCCTACCATTTCTAGTACCTCTTTGTTCTTAATCTCGTCTGCCCATGATATCTTCATCATACGTTTGTAGCACCAGATTTCAAAGACTTCCATCTTTTTCCTGTCCTCTTCTCCTTGTTTCTATGTTGGTTGTCTTTGAACACACAGTGATTGCTCTTCCTTGTTAAATGTGGCACGACCTTGTGCTAATCTTTGTTTTATATCCTTTGCGTTTTCCCCATTTTGTGTTATTTGGCTTCCAAGGTAGCAGAAATCCTTAACCTCTTGTAAGTTCTCGTCACCTATTTGTATTCTGGTTTTTAATTTATGTCCCCTCCTTTTATACTAGTACTTTAGTTTTATTTTTGCTAATTTTCATATCGTATCTCTCTGTTAGAACTGTTTCCATTTCATTAAAAGCAGCTTCTAACTCTTCCTTCCTAGATGCTAATACCGTTATATCATCTGCAAATCTAAGTATAATAATTCCAAATGTCTTCTTGCATTTGACAGTATTCATTGCCTCTTCGATGTGCAAGTTACAAAATTTTCGTTGTGAGCTTGGTGAGTTGATACTTTACGACAAGATTTTCCACATTCTGAAGCATCACTACCCATTGCGTTTGGTGTGTTTTTTACTTTCTATTATACAGGATGAATCAAATCGTAAAATGAACTAAAATTCAATTTTTCAAATGGCATCCGTCATATTGAATTCTGCTACAGTAGCATTTTTGAAAAGCTTTCCAATGATACAAAATTTTGTATAGGTTGCATGCAAACAATTCTGAAAATTGCGAAAACATGTCGATTCTATTTAGTTTTCAGAATATAGAAAACCAAGCAGGCGAATCTGATCATTATCCTGTCAATATTAGTTATCTTGCAAATACGCCGTTGAATTTCTTGTTAGTACAATGAATTTCACACGTAAAAAATTGATTAACACGATAGAACTACATTGGTGAAGCTGATAGAAGTAACGTAATGATAAGCCGAATTTATGATAAAAAATATGCGAACTTAAGAACGCCACCCACGAATTGCAACTTTTGAAAAGCTACGAGACAGGTTTTAAGCTACTTGTAATGGTGTCTATTTCAAGAGTGAAATGATAGCAAAACGAATTGACGACGAATCGGATCCATAGGTTTTACGAATGATAGAAGAAAATCCAAATCTGAGCACCATAGAAATTGCTCTTGAAATTTACATTTCAAAAAGCAGTGTTGTAACAATTTTATTTTTGATAATAAATCCCTCCATAAAATTGCGAGAATAATATAACAATTTTATTAACAACAATAGTAAATTGCATTCAACAATAATAGTAATACGTTAAGCCCGCATCGTCCTTTGGTATTCTACTTGTGGTTAAATATCTGTGTCATCTACAGCTATTTACAAACACATCTCTGTTTGACGGTCTCCTCCGGACGCCTCGGCCGCCCGAGCTAGTCGGCCATATGTAAGAGAAGCAATAACATGTACCCTAGATTGCAGGCCGGCAATTTGCGAATCCACTTCAATGACTGAACACATCTTCGAATAACGGTTGGTAACGTATATAGTTGTTAACTTGTTTAATTTGAGATAATTTATTTAGCGCGATAACTTATAAAGCAACTACTTACAATGCAACTCTTAGAACACGAAATTTAGAAGGCAATTTATTAAGAAGACGACACTTGCAATGTAAACTTTTAAGACACACAAAGACAATGTAAAGATGCTACCTTAGTAAGGCGGCATAATTCAACTTCAGGATTACAACGGCTGCAGAATGTATGGTAACAGGATTTGATTCGACACGTAGGACGAATTCATGGTAGAAGTTGTTTTGGATGAATTTGGTTCACACTACAACGCTGTTATCGTTGCTTGAAATAACGAGGATCTCATCTTTCCTTGTAACAATGCGACAAATGCAGTTTTGGTTCGTAGATAGCTATAAGTTCTTTTTATGTGTTTCACACTAGGAACACGTTAATTTGTTTTAATGCGTAAAAGCATGAATATTGTAAAAGTTTCAACTAATTGCTGATCTGGATTTTCCAGTATTAAAATTAAAGTTTACTGATTTGATGTTTTAAGAAAACAACACGCGTGGCTCATTATGAAGCGTCGGTAACGTCAACAGGTGTTACTGACGTCATATATTTTTCTGCTGTGTACTGCTGACAGATGTATTTTTGAAGGCAAATGCCTCGAACACCTTTAGTACAAGAGATGTAAACACGTCTATTTTTGTGATCTGCTTTATATAAATTAAAACTTGCATATGTAATTTAGAAAACTTGAATGCTACATTTTTAGAACTTATTAATTTGTCATCCGCCTGAACAGATCTGCACAGGTCGGAACCCTATTTGTATAACAAGTACATGTTATACTGTAAAGTATTTGATTAAAAATAATTAAGATAAACATGAAATTGAAAGCTATAGATTGATACAGTTATTGATTAAATTTTTGTTACAAATCATATTATTATTTTAAAAGAGATTCTTTTTAGTAAACAATTGGTTCAGGATTAAAGTTTTTTATTTTGATCAAGTATGATCAAATCTAATCACATAAAGCTAGCGTCCTTATGAGTAGGAATTTGATGCCAAATTTATATTGGAAATACCTTTTTAACTACTACTTTATGTAATTTTTGTAGGACACAAATAGTGTTCCACTCTTTTATGTATTTAACTATTACAATTTCTTACAGGAGCTGCGTCTTATTTTATTAAGACAAGTTTTTGTCAGCGAAGGCGATCCTTTTTTCTTTGGGTCTCCACGTCCGCCCTTAGAAATATGCCATGCAATTATCATAATTAAGTCAGGACTTGGTGGCGCCTATTTGGTTTAGATTAAGTTTGATCTACAGACAGATTTCGACTTACCCCCATTTCTCATAGCTCTGCCCAAGGAATAGACCCCTAGTTGTGTCGGAAGATTTAGTTACACTGGCGCCCATGCGTGAGGCTAGCCAGAAATAAAGAAGAAATAAAAAAAAACGTTTCACTGGCAACCAACGTGGGGCTGGTGCTTTTAGCAGAAAATACGTTTCAGTGTAAACAAAATAATATTGAAACATCGACTCCACCCTTAATCACATCGAACTTTATCAAAAATTATAGAGATGATTTTGAGAATCGCGTATAATTTTCATATCGAAAGAGTGGTCGATTAAAATGATGTTTCGAATATTTTTTTCAATAATTAAGTGTCGTTAAAACGCAACAGATCAGTCGAAAGGCATAATATGCACGCACCTGAAAAACCTCATTGGTTAAATACTATCGACCATCAAAATCGATAGTCCCTAAATATTTGTATACTAGATAATTGGCAATAATGTCGTTGGTCATATTTTTTCGACGATATTTTAAATGGAGATCGATATCTGCGATTTCTTAAAGAGATTTACCTCCCCTTTTTGCTAGAGAATATTGATTTGCATACAAGAAGGAACATGTGGATACAACACGATGGTGCTCCCGTACATAACCATAGAATTGTACATCAATTTCTTGATGAAAACTATTCTCATTGGTGAATTGGCAAAGGTAGATCTACTGCTTAGCAAGCACATTCTCCTGACTTAACCCTGATGGATTTCTTTTAATGGGTTTTTGTTACTGGTAAAATGAGCGTTATTTTATGAATTTAAATTTGCTCTGAAAAGGCGTAGACCCCGAAACAATTTAAGGGTGCACCCGCTGACCACAGTTGTGTGGAAGTGGGTTCCTATGGAAGAAATAATAAAGATAATCGTCATCATTAGGTCTTCAGTCCTGGAACTGGTTAGACGCGTATCTTCATTGTTTCCTATTCTGAACTAACCTATTCATTTCCCTGAAATTTACACAGTCTGCATCGTTCACTATATGCGCGCATTAGTCTGATCTTGGTCTACCTCTACCTCTCTTTTTCCCTATCTCTGCTTGTGATATATCCCGCACTATTCCCCAAAAAAGCTTTAAAACATATCTTGCTGTTCTATTTCTCCTGTATATACATTTTTTTTTGTTTTCCGCATATGCTTTCAAATTTTCTCCTTGTTTCTATTTTTGTTGTCTTCAAACATAGCCGCTGCTTTTTCTTGTTAGATGAAGTTCGGTTCCCCTTCGTTTGTTTTACAAATATATACTCTATTTTCTCGATATACAGTGAAATGTGAAAATGGTTAAACAGCCTGCGTCTACCACGATCCCCCAACACTCAAACATTTGCCGAATTCATAGTTTTCCAATGTATTCTTTCGAACAAGGTTTATCGTCTTGAAACTGGTTGATCGCGTACCTCCACTCATTTTAATTCTTAGCTAGCATACACAGTTGCCTGAAATTTACACATCATAGATACAATTCGGTTCTTCTTCTGTTGTTATTTATTTATATGTTCTATTTTATCGAGATTCAGTAGTTTGTGAAGGGGGGTTAAGCAGTCTGTGGCTGCCAAGATCCCACAACACTTAATCATTTGCCGAATTAATAGTTTTCCGGTAAATGCTTTCGCACAATTAACATTAGTTGAGAATATTGCAAAATCGATACCTGTAGTTGCTTATAATAATTATCAGGTACAATTATTTTTTTCGTCATTAGGTTTTTCCTCATGAAACTGGTTGGATGCGTACCCCCATTGATTTCTGTTCTGAGCTAGTGTACACATTTCCCTGAAATTTCCACATCCTGCATCTTTAACTATCTGTGTACAATAGTTCAACCTAGGTCTACCTCTACCTCACTTTTTTCCTATCTCTGCTTCTAATATATTCCGCACTATTCATGCCTTAGTATGTGGCCTATCATCCTATTTTTTACTGTTTTCCGCATATTTCTTTCTTCCCCTATCATTTCTAGCACCTCGTTTTTTAACTTTCTTCATCATACGTCTGTAGCACCACATTTCAAAAGTTTATCTTTTTCCTGTCTGCTTCTCCCACTGTCCAATTTTCACAGCCGTACAGTGCTGTGCTTCACATAAATGTTTTACGTAATCTATTCCTTGTTTCTATGTTTATTGTCTTTGAACACAGTAGTTGCTTTTTCTTGTTGAACGTAGCTCAACCTTGTGCTAATCATTATATTATATCCTTGACGCTCTTCCCATCTTGCGTTATTTGGCTTTCTAGGTAGCAGAAATCCTTATCTTCTTGTAAGTTCCCGCTACCTTTTTGTATTCTTGTTTTTGATTTATTTTCACCTCCTTTGCATACTAGTACTTTAGTTTTATTTTTGTTAATTTTCATACCGTATCTCACTGTCAAAACTGTTTCAATTTCAATAAAAGCAGCTTCTAACTCTTCCTTGCTAGATGCTAATACCGCTATATCATCTGCAAGTCTAAGCATATCAATTTTAATAAAAATAATAATAAAAAAATAAAAATATATGAAATAGCTGAAATATAAACAAAACTACGTTAAAATATTCACTTACTATAAAAGGCATTTTTCTTATTAAGAGGCGCCAAACCGTCTTGACTTTGCAATCCCTTCGATATTATCACTACACAGAAGTCGGTTAATTTGCATAGGTATACTTTGCTTTCAGTTTCCTAAATTTATTACGTTATACTATATCTTTCTCTAAAATATTTTAAAACATTCATTAAGTTTTGTAATAATTAAAGAAATTTTAGGAATCAAGCCCTCCCCCATATACGAATCCTTCACTGGTTTGGCCAAATATCCTTATACAAATTCACGTATTTTTCCTATATTATGAATAAGTTCAAATAAAATTCCACCTAAGCTAAACTCTATTAACAATAAATTCCTGAATTATAAATCACGTACATAGGCTTAAAGAAAAACACACCTAAAATTACCTCTAATTGGCCAAATATTACTAAAAGAAATCTGAGGAACATTAAATCAAATCTATCAATAACTCCAATTTTCATATTTACTATATTAAATTACGTGACATTATAAATCCTACTTCTGCAAATGCACACAGTAACACACATAGAAAACAGTTGGATACCAATTTTTCCTTTATCATTTCATTGCTCATTTCAAATACTAAATTTTTATTCTTTTGCTAACAATAATTTCACAAATAAAACTTACCTTGAAAATCAATATACACCAATTCCGTCGCAAATATGGTCTAACAAAATATTTACTTGTATGATTTGTTAATTTCCAATTGCAGAAATACGAACATTTACAACTTAGGCTTAAAATTTACATGTACATAATTCTAAATTATCAGAATAAAAGCTCCTGCTACTTACAATTTGTAGAAAAAGGATGTCTATCAACATCAATCTTTCTTGCAAGAATTACTTGGGTTAATCAACAACAGCAGCCCCTTTAATGCAATATACCACAAAATTTGAATTATTGGTGGGGTGAACTCTCTAGACCATAACCCATTTTTCAACCGGTCGTAAGGACACTAAATCCACGCTCCCCTGTATGTGAAACCTACCCTGATATTGCAAACGTAGCTCAGTCCTATGTCGCACGTTGGGTGTTTATTTCCTGCGGAGAATCTACAGTCACGTATTGGACGTATGCTACTCTCAACTAAATCTTTAATCTGTGCGCATACCAACCCCAACAGCACGGCCATTTCGCCTCCTTACTTATTCAAATGACTACATGTTTAACGTTCTAATTACGTTTTGAATTTCACGTCCCGAACTTACCTTTTAGGTTTTAACCTGTACTCATACCAACCCTAACAGAGGAGACATTCCCCCTTCTTACTTACTCGTATAACTACATATAAGCAGTTCTAATTAATTTTTGGAACTTCAATATCCGAACTTAACTTTCAATTGCCGTGCTCAGTTGTGATACCAAATCTATCTCTCTATAATTCTATTAATTGCTGTCAGCATACGGTAATACAATGTAATAATTTTAAGCTATGCTTACGTACAAAATTATTGTGCAACAACTGTCTATTGTTAATGATCTTTTTCCTGGAAAACTCAGTTGCAGCGTCGTGCGACATTTAAAGTTATTTGTATTTGCGGTTGTAAAATAAGTCATCGCACTGGATTATTTCAAAGAAATAACGTTATACCTTATTATCTAAATGACATATATACAGACAAATTTTGAAAAATCATGCTTAATTAAAATAAACTATGTGTAAAATCTACTACATAGGGTGCGTTTGTACTTATTTTGTACATTCAAAATTCAATTTTTCTTTCCCATGTAATGTATAGCTAGCATAATGCAACGCATTACACTTTGTTAAGAAGAAGCTTATGGAATTCGTCCAAAAGCTCATGATGACATGAAGGATAGAACAAGCGCAGCATTTCGTTTTGACCCAAGTATAAATTGCTTTCATGAAAAGACTAGCAGTCTGCATCGAATAAAGTGGTGACATTTCTAAACAATTGCATTAGTCAATGTGCTTCTTTTCGTTAGACTATAATATTGTTTTTCGGCGTTTAGTTATTGCTAAAGTTTGTTTTATGCCATTAATGAATAAAAGTTTGTTATCTGTTGTTGTTATGTGACGATGGTAGCATACTTAGTGTTCACTATTTTGAAAATCGCACAGAAATAACATGTTTCCGCAATTGTTCAGAGTTTTTCTAACTAATCTCTACACAATAGAATATCATTGGAAAGTTCTTCAAAAATGCTATTCAATAGTTAAATTCAATATGGTGAGTGCTATTTGAAAAACTGAATTTTCTATCTTCTTGCGTTTTGATTTATTTTGTATAATAGAAAGTAAAAACAAGCACCAACCGCTGTGGATATTAATATCTTGTAAAAGAATCAATTCTTCAAGCCTACTACAAAAAGGTGTACAATTTTTCAAAGGTGCCATAATTTTGACACAAAATGTCTCATAAATAGGAAACCGACGATGGTAGAATCCATGATATATTTGTATCATTTTAATCAATATTAAAAGAGCGTTCAGAGCATGGTACCAAATATAGGATGTTCCATTTAAAAAACGTAACTTTGGGTTGGAAACCACATTTGCACACCCTGTATATAGAGTAAAATAGTTTTAGATTGTGCAGCCTAATCGTGGTTATCGTTTAAAGCAAACCCGAAATTGCTGCCTATAATAACAAAAAAGTTATAGAACTTTCACGGAGGGTTTGCACATCCTGAATACATTGATAAATTACTTACTTTTATTTTCATTTTAGCTGTATATTCCGTATATTGATCTTGAGTTTCTTGACTTTGTGTTCGTATGAGCTATTTCCTACTTTTAGATTTGATTCCATAAGCACTTTACTCACTACACTTTGAAGTCCATGCCTGCTAAACCTAATAAGTGAGAAACTAATGCATATGCCACTTACTTCCAGATGCGTTTGTATATTGCTGTAAAGGCACAAACGTTTTACGCTTAACAAATTATGAGGTACCTAAAATAAAATATTCTCCTCTACCCTGTAGTTAGATTAATTAAACTAATTATAGGCAGTGTCAGAAATATTATTGGCTACAATTGGTTTTCCTACGTGGGGGGTTGCATGGTGAGCTGAGAACATAACTGTCGTTAGTAGAAACACTTGGAAAAAGTTAGAAAACTCTTAGACGTTCTCAGTGAACAAACAAATAAAAATAAGGTTTAAGCTTAACCAGTTAAGTTACTCAAACAAATAAAGTAGTGTGAATAGCTTCAAACATATTATAATGAACTTTTTCTACTTTTTCTACGTGAAGTACAATTTTACATACCGGTGCGTGAAATACAATGTAATTCTTACGGGATCTACTTCACGCACTGTTTCCATAAGTGTCCATGCACTTCTACGTACTGGTCAAAAATAAATAGGTTGCTGTGTGTTTTGGAAATATTTTGAAATGTCACTGCAAATATCAAACGAGTCTGTACAGTAAATACTGAACAATTATGGATTCCGATGCAGAAATATGTAGTACTCCTCCAGAAATAACGGCAGCAGCTACCATTGCAAGTGAATCCTTGTTGCCCAGCAAATCTCTCGAAGTCTACGAAAGTACATATCAAAAATTGATGTCGTGGAGAAAACAAAACAAGATAAATTTATTTTCGGAAAATGTAGTACTGTCGTATTTAGCGGAATTATTAAAGAAATTTAAATCATCTAGACTGTGGAGCAGCTATTCCATGTTAAAAAGTGCAATTAATACGATACACTGCCAAGAAGTCCCTGATATTAGAAAGAGAGCACATTTTTAAGTTTATGAAAGATAAGAGTTACACATCCCCCAAATTAGGATATATAGGTAATCAAAAGGAATTATTAAATTTAAAGTTAGATTGTTACATTGTATAATTAATTAAAGGACAAGTAATAAAAGGTTAGTGGAAGTTCATAAACTAGACATGAGAACGGATTTGAATACATTGTATTCCAGACGTAATATGACATTTCAGGTGCAGGTCACAGTCGACAATAAGATTGTAAGTATTAGAAGTAAGATTGTTACTTTGTATTGTATAAATGAATAAAGAAATAAGCAAACATAAACTCTGCAGTTTCTACAATCAATGTGAGGGGCAGGGACAACATGAATACCCTCGAGAGCCCAAGATGGTCAGTCAGTCCTGAGCTTCACAACTTTAACCTTGTTGGTTGTTCAGCTACTCATCCTAATTTTTGTTCATTTAATTCAGTGAATATCAACTTAGAGTAATTTTGATCTCAATACGTTAATGAATATAACGTTCTTGTAATTGAAAATTCAACTTGTAAATCTGTATTAATAAAAATCGATAGAAGAGTTTTTTGAAGATACTTTTTAAAAAGTCGCTGAAAAGGCCCAAAATCTATCTGGCGGAGTCGGAACGGATCCAGAAGGGCACTAGGAAATCCAAGTTCGAGGAACCGGTGGTCTGAAATATCAATCCTTAATCTGGAAGAACAAACAACAAATTTTGGACAAGGTACAAAATCGACTAAGCCCAACGAAAGCAAACAGATGAAACTGGCAAAGAAAATTATTTAAGTTCATTTATCCTAACCATTTTCTTTTTTCAATTATTGGTATTAGTTAGTAAGCAACGAAAGAATTTTTATATGCATTGTTTCTGCACCATTTATTATTATCACATTCTATAGCAACTTATAAATGAAAGAATTCAATCAGCAAAAATCTGAAAAAAATTAATTATAACAAAGGTATATTTATAACGGGAGTTATGTACAAATTATTTATTATTAAAACGAATTACTCAGCACAAGTCGGAAACAAAGCGTAAAAATTATAACGCAATTCTTATACAATTTATTGCAGGAAACCATCACTAAAATTATTCATAAAACTTGAAACTCAATTAATAGCACTTTACAATCTCAACAAAGATTATAATTATACGTTTAACGCAACTAATAAGACAATTGCTCAACAGATTTCATCAAATAATTATAGCAGTTTGTAATTGCATATGTAAAAGATAAGTGATTCCTTAAATAACTAGATAGCAACTATAATTTAATCGTAATACAAACTCAACTGAAAACTAATTATAGAATTAAATTTATAACATGGAAAATATGTTGTTGTACCTTGCCTCAATCCCCGTATACGACAGAAATCAAGCAATCTTAGATATCTTTATCACTGCTTGCAAAACAATTGTAAAATCTTTTTATAAAAAAGGTGACGTTGACCGCAATGTCATCCTCTACGCCTGATTCTCAGTAAATTAACAGGCAGAGATTTAACATTAATTGCAAGTTGCGATGACCTTGAATGATGGAAGAAGTTCAAACGATTACTTATAGCGTATTTCGACGACTAGAGGAACATTAAATGTCTTATCCAAAATTTAATAAACCTCCGGATGGAACACAATCAATTGCCTTACCAATGCGGCATGAGACACCAAGATGTAAGAAGCTTAATCTAAACGAATCTGAAAATCGAAGAACTCGATCAAAATATCCATTTATTGAAAACGAAAATGTACGACGAAATGGTGCTAGACACATATATAAACGCATCACCTGAACGGTTATCAGACAAAATAAGATTCCAACATCCCCAAAACTTAGGAGAAGCGATGAACATGATAGTAAAAAAGGAAAACGTCGTGTATTACAGAAATAGAATATATCACTCTAATACAAATTAAAACTACTCACCAATGAAAACAATACAAGCCGAGAGACAAATAACCACACAACCGAAATTTACACCATTTAACGCACCAATAAATCAACCACGAATTAACAACCCAAATTTTAATAACGCAAATTTCCATAACCAATTTAGACAATTTTCAAGCAAACATTTAAGTCAAACTTTACAAAACCCACATTTGCACCAAGGTTTAATCAAAACGTAAATCAACCAAGACAAACATTCGGCGTAAACCCCAACAGAAACACACCGATGATAAATAACAATAATAACCACAACAGTTACTACAAACCAACTCCTATGGACACCTCATCTGGTAACACAAGACAAAACACAAAAATATCAAACCAAATTATAACCAAAAACGAAACTTTACTTCCAAAGGACTATTCCACCAAGAAGTAGAAGATTTTTGACAACCCAGACGCGAATAATGACGCAACTTCGAGTAGAGACGATGAGACAAATTATGAATGCAACAATCCTTACCAAAATTACGAAGAAGAAAGCGAAGAATATGCATGCACAAATTTTCAGTTAGACCGATTCAAATAAGACCAAACCTAATTGATTTAAATCACATCAATCAACACATTTTACCCACATAGAAATACCTCACGCGAAACTCAAATTATTAATTGATACCGGATCTTCAAAAACTCTAATTAGTCCCCGAACCGTGCAAAAACATTATTTAGATTTTGTAGAAAGAAAATCCTTCAAGATCAGGACAGCCCACAAAATGACAATACACCAATTTATGGCAAACATACCCCTACCAAAAACCTTCAACGTAAAAATGAAACACAAATTTTGCATCTTTGAATTCAACGACAAATACGACGGATTAATCGGCATGGACCTTCTAAGATAGTTAGGCGCGAATATCGATGTAAAAAACCGATTATTAAGAACTAAACATGGACTAATTCGTATTAAGTTCTAAAATAGAAACATTCAAACCGATCAAAAATACACAATCGAACCCAAGACGGAAAAACAAATAAAAATCTTAGTAAACTCAAAAAACGACGTAGGCATTATAAACCACATGACATTTCAACCTGGAGTAGAAACACCCACCGCGTTGGTACAAATAAAAGACAACTACGCCAATACAACCATTTTAAACTCAAACGATTACCCTATATAATTATCATTGACAAATCCAATAGACATAGAAGAAGTAAATTTTAACAAGATGTAGCTCGGCAAAGAATGCGAAAGTGATTCAAACCCTACGAGACACGACAGAATGTTAAAAGAAAACTTAATTAACATCCGTTTTAATGAAGATGTTAATAGCGAAGAAAAGAAAGCAGTCAAGGAATTATGTTTCGAATACCGAGATATATTCCACTGTGAAGGAATACCTTTAACTTTTACCAACACCGTTAAACATAAAATAGAATTAACAGATGATAAGCCAATTTTCACCAAAGCATACAGACTACATCAAGCAAGTCAAGAAGAAGCAGATATACAGGTAGCAGTCTATTGAAGCAGGGCATCATCTAACATTCAAACTCACCATGGAGCAGCCCCGTATTAATAGTACCGAAGAAATTAGATGCATCAGGCAAACGCAAGTTCAGAATGGTTATAGACTACAGAAAACTCAACGAGAAAACGGTAGACGACAAATACCCGCTACCCAATATTACGGAAATCTTAGACAAACTAGGAAAGTGTCAGTACTTTTCAACATTAGACCTCGCCTCAGGATATCACCAAGTAGAAATGGACAAGATGGACACAACCAAAACAGCCTTTAGTACACCCAGAGGACATTACGAATACAAACGCATGCTGTTTGGATTAAAGAACGCACCCGCTACTTTTCAAAGAGTAATGGATAATATTCTAAGAGGAATACACAATGAAAAGTGCTTTGTATATCTAGACGACATTATCGTATACTCAACATGACTGACTAAACACATCCAAAGATTACGAGAAGTTTTCAAAAGACTACGAAAAACAAATTTTAAAGCTCAATTAGACAAAAGCGAATTTTTACAAAAAGAAGTATCATTTCTAGGACATATAATAACGCCACAAGGAGTTTGTCAAACCCAGATAAAACGAATGCAGTATTGGACTACCCGTTACCGAAAACGAATCAAGAAAGTAAAGGATTTCTAGGACTTGGTGGTTATTACCGAAAATTCATCAAAGGTTACGTACAAATAACCAAGCCATTAACAAACTGTTAAAAGAAGGGTAATAAGATTGAACATACCCCAGAATTTATAAAATCAGTAGAGAAAATTGAATGCATCCTTACGAATCACCCCATATTAGAATATCCAGATTTTTCAAAACCATTTATATTGACGCATCGAACGTAGCTTTAGGCGCAGTATTAAGCCAACGACAAGTAGGTGCGATAAACCAATCAGCTACGCATCACGGACGCTAAATAAAACAGAACAAAAGTATAGCACAATCGAGAAAGAACTATTAGCAATAATTTGGGCAACAAAATATTTTAGACTTTACCTTTATGGAAGACAATTCTACATATACACCGACCCTAGACCATTGGTATGGTTAAGCAAACTTAAAGAACCGAATTTAAAATTACAAAAATGGAGGATTAGAGTAGAAGAATATGACTATGAAATTATATACAAAAAGGAATTTATAACAACGATGCAGACGCACTAAGCAGAATACAAATCAACGCAATAGAAACGGAATCAGTAATAGACAACGTAGACGAAACAGAGATAAGGGAAGACCCAGAAAAATAGAAACCGTACACTCAACGCAAAACGACGAACCAAAAATTGCAATTAAAATTTTAAATAAAGCGATAGACACGAAACCCAATCAATTCATAATTACAGAAGTTTTAACCAACCCCAATCCAGTAAAATATACAAAAATCGACAATAGAAAAATAACCAAATCCAAATTACCAAAGACGATAACGAGGAGCAGATAATTAAAATTTTAAAAGAATATACCCTAAAGAAAACGCTTTTACTTTTATTTCACCACCGAACATTTATACTAGAGATTCTTAGAATTATATATTAGATTATTTAATAACTCAGGACCCGAGATTATCACATGTACACGAAAATTAATAACCTTAGATGATCCTGACGAAATAATCGATGTAATTCGAAACCAACACGAAGGCAAAACCAACCATCGTGGAATCAACGAAACATTAAAACAACTCATATGAAGATACTACGTTAAAGACATGAAAGAATTAACCACGGATTTTATCAACCAATGCGAATTATGCGACAAAGCAAAATACGACAGGTCACCCCCAAGAGTACCTTTAAAGTTAACTAAAATACCCAATAAACCCTTTCAAAAACTACACGCAGATACTTTGGTAGTAGAAGCACAAAATTTTTTAACAATCGTAGATGCAAATCACAAAAGTAGACCAAGCGATACCCATTATTTCAAAAAATATTATAGATGTAACTCAAGGATCCTTACAATACTTTACATTTTATGGCACACCCGAATCAATAACTGTAGATAATGGAAGCAAATTCAGAAACGAAATAATACAGAACACCCTAGAACTTCACAAAATAAAAATTCATTTTATAACAGAAAATTACCCGGAGTCAAATGAACTAATTGAAAGACTAAACCTAACCCTATTAGAACAAATCAGACTATTAATATTTAAGTATAAAAAGGAACATATCACTAACCTAATATTATACGCACTAATTGCGTACAACAACACAATCCACTCATCAACTTATTTCACACCCCTCGAACTAACACTAGGACACTCAGATTCCCGCAACCCTTATGGCAGACACTATAACAAAGAAGTATACCAACAGTATGCAAAAGTCACAAAGAGAAATTAAAAATAACTTATGATACGTAAAAAATAAATTAGATAACGATAAAGAACGTATTACGACATAGCATTACGCCCCTAGAAATTTAGGCCCGTTTAAAATCAAAAAGATCTCAGATAGAAATGTAGCCGTAGTAGACAATGGAAAAATTGTAAAATATATTCATTTAAAAAATATAAAACACCATGTAATTTCAGATGGACAGCCATCACCCTTGCCGTCAACCTCCACCCAGATAGAACGGATGATAATAACATAATAGTGGAAGACGTTAAAAACAACCCCGGTATACTACCAATAAAATTGGGAAGTATGCAGAATACAATAGATTACGGGACGTTCGCACAGAAATTTGACAACCGAATTAAAACAAGGATTTTATGTAATTAGAGATAATTACTACAGACTGAAACAATCTATGGACACAGCCATATTCGGAAAAGAATACGCGATAGAAATGCTTAAATACAAAAACATAATGGAGAACATCATAAAGAACGCAAACGACAAATTGACTCGATTAATACCAACAGACCAAATCACTAGACAGAAAAGAGGACCCATTAACGGATTAGGTATTATTATAAAAGCGATCACAGGCAATTTAGACAATCAAGATGCTGAACGATATGACAAAGTGATACAACAACTAATTGAAAATCAGAATTGTTAGAAATCAAATATCCTTAACCCAGTCAACCATATTAAAATTCACATAAAAAGCTTTTCATCAAAATATTCAAACTTGAAATCTCAAAAACTAACTTAGATAAGGCAATTTGGATTGCAAATGAGCAGGAAGCAGGTCATTTTTAACCGTATATAAAATTTTAAAAATTTCATTAAAAAATTTATTCGTCCGAAATTTTTTCAAAAGCAATTCATTAGTCTTTCGGCATAAGGCCTTAAAACTCAGTATACAAGTATAGGACATCAAATCTCCACAGGGGTGTAGCTTCGGTTAGGGGGATTTTTTAAATTTATTTTCACGATATCTCCGTTTTCGAGATAATCACCTTTTGTAAATTTTAAAATATAGCAAAAGGAATCCTAAGGTTTTGGTATTTAATCATTACGCTATCGATTGTTTAGATAAGGGACTTCATTGTAAATTACATAACAGCACTAAAATGAGTAAAATTTGGGAAGCACAACCAATTCCAAAAACTCCTAGAGTAGAAAGTAAACAACTTGCATCTATACTAAGGCTCCCGAGACCCCGGATATATAAATATGTACAAACAATAAAAACTTATCTATCTGACGCAATATTTACCACTAGAAGATATGTTTTAAATATTTAATGAATAACACGAAACTAACTGATATAGGCGCTACAACTATTTTTCTAAATTTAAGTTGCAAAACACATATATCAGTCCTCTAAAAGTGAAACATTTTATTTTAAAGCTTTTAGGAATTAGAATGATTAATTTATGAATTGGGGACCTTACTTTAATATTTATAAAATCCCGTTTAGTGTAATTCCGTAAATGTTGTGAGCCCCGGCACTGGCAACATTCATACGGATCTCGGCGCCAGGCATATCATTGCAAACGTAAGCACTGACGAAGGATTCTGGAGTGAGAAGAGTCCATCTTCCCATGAATACAAGCATAAGTACGTACACCTGGCTGGTGGGACAAGACATAAAAAGCGAGGACCACCGATTATTCAAAAAGACTCTATCGTACCGCTACATCTTCCATATCGATAAACTTATCGTACCGGGCAGTGTTGACTCGAGTGTTGTCATTCCTATCCTTCTTGCCTTCCTTAACTTCTGGCCAGAGAACCCCTACCGGTAGAGGCAACTTCAACTCTAACAACAGGACCAAACAGAATGGACCCTACTAGTGATTTTCCAATGCTCCTCCCGAAAGTACTATATTGGCCAGGAAGCGAGTTTTTTTTACCTGAAAACTTATAACCCTTGCTGTTCCAAGCAAGGTAGGGATCTTTAACGTGCGTGACAGCACTCACACACGGGACCTCCATTTTACTTCTCATCCGAACGAGGGCGTATTTTTGTGAAAAATGCTCGCCTAACATTTTTTAAGAGGACCGTGTAGGGATTCGAATCCGGGACCTTGGACATAGTAGTCACACGCATACTAAGGAATTCCAGATTACATTTATTAATTGAGCAAATATATATGTAGTGTCACCTTGGGTGAATGACATTTGTATCTGACAAAAATGATCTTTTTGTCTCTTACAATTTCCCATGTTAAATCCCATAAGAAAACAGGTTTTTTGATCCCGTACGAACATAGTTAATCTACTGTTATGCTAATAAATAAACTTTTCTCGCCCTGTTTTCGCGTATTGATTTGAATTGTCCCACAAAATTATGCCACTGCCGATGTAGTGAATTACAATGCTTTTTCGGCATTAAAGACTGCTTAAAAAATAATATTTTAAAAATATTTTCTTTATTCACATGCTTCATTTCTGTCTATTACCGTATGCAGTTTGAAAGTAAACAAGATTTTTGTAAAATAGTGTATTCTAGTAACTTCATCTATTGATGACTGCCTGAATTGGAAACGTATATTCTTCACCGACGTTTTTCGAAACGCGCATGACAATCGGGCGCGAAGAAGCAAAGTCATTGCGTTGTAAGTGACAGTGTGTTTGTTACATCGTTGTAAAAATGAATATTGAACAAAGAGCCAACATAAAGTTCTGCTTTAAAATTGTTAAAATTTTTACAGAAAGGCTTCAATTGAAGAAATAACCTTATATCAATAGGGATTTATTCCGTAGCAGGCTCCATGAGGGGCATACGTGCTTTAAGAATGGTCGTGAAGGCATAAATCATGACCAACCTCTTGGACAGTCGAAATGTGTAATTACCGAAGATCCCATCAAAACTGTGTGAATTCATCAAGGATCAGCCAAAATTTTCATTGAAATTATTGGAAATTGAATTGAATATCTCTAGAACATCAACTCATCTCATTTTGACCAAACATTTGTGACTACGAAAGGTGTGTACACGTTTTGTTACGCACAAAGTGACCGATGACCAAAGATTACGCAGAATTTGACATTAGAAAAATATCTTCAATGAGTCCAAAAAGGGCTGAAAGCTCTTCCACAACATTCTGATTGGTGATGAAACGAAGCGTTTTCAATACGATCCAGAAATTAAATGCTAAAGTAAAGAATGGAAGCCCCAGATAGCCAAATGCAATAAACAACTGTTTGGAAAAGCAAAAGTGAAGACAATGTTGATTTGTTTCGACGATTGGAAGGGAATAATTAATAAGAAATTCGGTTAATGCAGAGTTTAGTCTTGCTATTTTAACGGGTTTGGTTCGTCGTGCTCATTGCATTGGGAGAGAATATTGTAAGAAAATAAGTTGGCGTTTGTTGCTTAATAATGCGCCATCTCATCGATCGACTTTGGCAAAAATTGCATTTTAACCACCAGTTACTGGACATATCCCCCTGACAGCCGTACTCCCCTGATTTAACACCTATTCGGAAAAAGTCTTTTACCGATTGAAGGTATCACATGCCGACGTGGAGAACATTCAAAAGGCTAGCACCGACATTCTCAAGAACATCCCTACAGACGACCTAAGAAATGGAATATGGAATGTGATCTTTCCGATTAAAGTTCACTAACTTTTAAAACTACAATTCATACTTTTTTTATAGAACATCAAATTAATCAAGCTCAAACTTAGAAAAGTTACACAATGACAAATATAAAGCAGTTAAACATTGCTTGAACATTTTTACCAGTAAGCAAACAAAATTTTTAGCACTGAAATTATACGGTTTTCGTTTCTATTCTACAATGTGATTAATTTAATCAAATATATGTTGCTTGACAAGCGAGTGAACAAATTTCACAAAACTGCAAAACTATTCTGCCTAAGCGTAAAACAAAGAGATCCGATACAAATCAATTTCGACCGCGGAAAACGCTGAATGCTTAAAAACCATGCAAAATTTATCGAGCTTGAAGCGTAAATGAGATCAATTTAATTGAAAATCGAGTCTAGGTCATTAGGGTTTTCAAACAATGACCATCGCTCAAAAAGCACTATTTACGTACATGTTTATGCTTCTTGCGAAAGTAACACCTTCTACACATTTATCTATATTATCAAGAAAGTTATAAAATCAGTTAGCAAAATGTTAGTTTGGATTAATGTCCCTCTGAGAGATTGGGTAGTTTTACATTTTTCAGTTTCTGTCTGAAAGCATTTATAGTTAAATACCCTCCGTTGACAGAAGTCAAACAACCCTGTAATTTAGCAGTAGCGCTTATCGATATGATTTAAATAAAAGCTTCAAAATTTTAAAAGTCTTGAAAATGTAAGGTTTTTAAATGAATGAGGTATTTATAGGATTTAATGTCTTCGTATACTTTCCTCACCCTTTACTAAATAAATTGTCCATAACATTTTGAAAATTCGCCAATTATACATTGACACTATCTTTCAAAACTCGCTTCTCTTTTTTGTAATTATCTATTTGATTTACTCGAACCACTAAAATAAAGAATTAAAAAACAAATTGTTCTGGTTTTTAATTTATATTTAACTTATCGGATAAGTGGCAATTAGGCACACTCCAATACGGGGTCGATTTCCAGTATGGTAATAATTTTCCCTCGAGAAGTTTTTACCTAGTTCTAGACGAGTTTAGCGTGCTTGCATGCTAGATGGAGGTGATATCATCTTATCACATCTGCAGTTATATAACATGTTCAATAAAAGAAACGTTCTTTGATTTGATTTGGTAAGGTCCCAAAAATCTTTTTATATCGAGAGATTATCCTAGTTCCTTTCTTTTGCAAAATCAACGCATAAAACTAAACCCAATTTCAAAATAATACTACAAAATTCATTATACATTTGAAGCATGTTACGTACATTTTTTGAATAATATAACTGGTAGATATTTCATCAAACACCTTGGTAAGGTACATCTCGCCCAAAATTTTGCAATTTGGAAAACTGCTGCTGAGCACGACAGTAAGCAACATGGTGTATAAACGTTGCGTTGCTGAATAACTTAGGTGGAAAGTTGAACGATGGTTTGTTTAAGATGAGGGTAGCCAACATAAATTGGCAATTCTTGGACATCACCTAATTTTAATTAGGCGATAATTTTTAACAACAATTTCTGTCTGTTTCTAAACCTCCCTTTAAAGCTAGAATACGCGTGTAATCACATGCGTTCTACTTTACAAACTGGCACAAGCCATGGTTCTGTTAACCTGTCAAATGGAATGAATTATATATGCGTTATCATACGTCAAATAACAGTTGCAGAAATTAGAAAAATAGAATGATTTTGTATAATGCTTTGCATTCCAATTTACTTGAACGATATTTTAAACGATAAAATTCACGTGGAAGTATTTTTGTTTCAAAAAAGTTGAAAATCTATTTTTAACGTCGCCAGAGTTATTTTTGTGTTTTATCAGCATCTGGTGTGTAGATAGTGAACAAGTTGAATATCCGTAGAACATAAACCAGTTGGTAGTAACGCGCTTATCTTACGTAAGAATTGTCTAGTTGTTTATTTACAATAGAGGTAAGTCTCTTACCTTTTAATATTATTGTTCATCTTTGGTGTGGTGATTACAAGTAGTAATCAGAAACACAACAGTTTTCCTGACTAGAAAATCTTACGTACAAGAGGCAAGGCATTATTATTTTAAATAGTTGTCAGATTTAATTAATAACATTAATCAAGCTCATTCTTTATGTTTGGATATAACATACAAAATTGTTTACAAATGTTTTTATTCATAATTATTTTTAGCCTTCAAGTTTATGATGTTTTGAGTGTCATCAACACTTGTGTTGATCATATAATTTACAAATATGTCCTAGTTTATTAAGAAGTTAAGTTGAAATTACCAACATTAATTTTTCTGTATTTTCATTATTAAAAAAATGTAGTAATACTGGTACATGCTACGTCTCAAAAATTTTTGTGTGAGTAAACATTAATAAAAATTTGGTTAAATATTTATAGACAACACGGTAAATAGTTTGTTCTGCCCTAAGCTAATTTAGATCTGAAACAATAATTTATGTCAAGTTGTTTTATGATAATGACGAAATGAAATTTAGAAACAGATGAGAACTAACGATTCTCCAATTGCACATTTTAATGTTGCGGTAAATTAGATTTATACGATGAGTGTATTATGAGATTTTGAAGATAAAGAGTATAGTTTATATTTTTATTGTAAATATGCCTAGAAACTTTTCCCCACTTATGTAAATACGTTTAAATAAAAGAAAACGAAACTAAGTAAACAAAAATTTATTTGTTCATTATCTTTGTTAATATACTTAGTATTGATTTTCGCCGTTCTGAATAGACCTGCACCTTGAAAAAGTTCTAGATTATTGGAACGGGTGGAACAGCTTGAGAGTTCCAGTGATCTAAAAAGCCGAACTACAGGTTTAACCAAATTAGTAGGGGTCTTTAGTGGGGTTCAGACTAAGACAGGTTCCCGAAAGAAGACAGCAGCTCTTTTGATACTTAGAGTAGCTGAGACCATAGGGGTCGGTATGGTACTCTAAGACATACTACTGCGATGTGGAAGGCAACGGAAAACCACCACATTACCTCGCAAGTACACAGCGTACTTAAATTGCTACTTAGGATAATGGCATCTTCTGGTGTAAAAAATTCCGAAGTGAGAATAGTCCCCCATTCGGATATCTGGGAATAGACTACTTCGGAGAAAAAGGATAGGGAATATTCTGCAAGTCGGAGTGTGGAATGTCGGAGGTATGAAGCAAGTAGGTAAGCTAGAGAATTTGAAAATTGAAATAAATTCGTTGGCATTAGACATAGTAGGAATCAGCAAAGTTTGGTGGCCAGAAGCGGGGAACTTTTGGAGAGGAGAATTTAGGGTAATTCACACAAGATCAGAGGAAGGAAATTTGGGGTAGGGATAGTTATGATGAAAACGATAGGACACTGTGTAGAAAACCCTCTACAAAAAAACGAAAGAGCAGCTATAGCTACATTAGAATCTAAACCGGTAAATACAGTAATAATATAAGTATTCATGCCCACCTCTAGCTACGGTGAGGAAGAGACAGAGGCGATCTACAGAGATATCGAAGACGTAGTAAGATACGTAAAAGGATATGAAAATTAATAATTACGGGGAATTTCAACGCAGTGGTAGGTTTATTTTGTTCGGGCACGACAAACGACATGGAAAATAGGTTGGTAAAATTTTGCGACAAACGCAATTAAACCATCACAAACACATTATTTCAACATTTTCTAGCAAACGATACACGTGCAAGATGCCAGGAGATATTAGAAGATATCAAATAAATTACATTCTTGTTAGACAACGGTTTAGAAATTAAATAAAAGACTATAGAAGCCACTCAGAAGCAGATATAGCTACTGACCACATCATTGTGATTATAAAGGCCGCTCTTAAATTTGAAAATTTGACTCTGACTTGGAAAAACTAAAAGATAAAGATATCCACGAAGGATTTGAAAAAAAGTCAAAGGAATTGATGAAAGATATTGAGAAAATTACAGATACTAGGGAAGTAGAAACCGAATGGAATAAAATTAAATCCAGCATTGGACATGACGGACAGAGATATACTGGAATATACACCAAAAGAAAATAAAAAAATATGAATAACAAAGGATATCCTGAATTTATAGAAGAAACACGAAAATACAAAAGCAGACGAGACGAAGCGGGGAAAGAGAGACACAAAGTCATGAAATGGGAACTATTTGCACATGCAGGAAAGCTAAAGAACAATGGATTGATGAAAAGTACAAAGAGGTACAAATTAAAATGGAAAGAAGACAAACAGACGATTCATACAAACTAATTAGAATGAACTTTAGGGATATAAAACCGCATAGCAAAAATATAAGGAACGCAGAAGGAGACATCATTATAGAAAATGTAAAGTGGTTAGATGCCAAGAACATGTAGGGAACTTATATGCAGGACAGGAACTAGCAGCACTAGAATAGGAATCAGACATTGAAAAGATGATTTGGGATATTCTATACTCAGAAATGAGTTTGAATTAGCATTGAAGGATCTGAAAAATGGTAAGGCACCGAGCATAGATAAGGTGCAAGCAGAAACTCTAGAACTCGCTGGACAAGCAGTAACAAATCGTTTTTCCAACTTGTAAGCTATATGTATGAGACAGGCGGATAGATGTGAAAATTTTCGAACAATAAGTTTAACAGCACACGTATGAAAAATATTAACTGGAATTGTACAACACGGATGGAAAAACGGGCCGAAGAAATACTAGGAGCAGATCAATTTGGGTGTAGGCAAAACAGGGAAATACGGGAGGCTATTTTAGCTTTGAGGGTGATAATGGAGAAAACAATAGAAAAAGGGAAACGTGTATATATATAGGGTTTGTAGACCTGGAAAAAGCACTCGACAATGTAAAATGGAGGTAATGTTCGACATACACAAAAAGATTGCAATGAGTTTTAGGGATGGACGGATAGTACATAGCTTATACAAAGAGGAAACAGTTGTAATAGAATTAGAGCAGGAACGTAGAGAAGTAGATATTAGGAAAGGAGTGAGACAGGGATGTGTCTTATCCTCGTTAATTTTTAACTTGTACATCGAAGAGGCCATGAATACTGTCAAATGCAAGAAGACATTTGGAATTATTATGCAGAGACAAAAGATTGTTACGCTTAGATTTACAGATGATATAGCGGTATTAGCATATAGCAAGGAAGAGCTAGAAGCTGCTCTTAATGAAATGGAAGCAGTTCTAACAGACATACACGATATGAAAGTTAACAAAAGTAAAACTAAACTAGTAATATGCAAAAAAAGGCGAAAATAATCAAAAACTAGAATACAAATAGGAAACGTTGAACTAACAAGAGGTTACGAATTTCTACTACCTAGGAAGCCAAATAACGCAAGAGGGAAAAGCGCAAAAGATATAAAACAAAGGTTAGCACAAGTTCGTGCTACATTTAACAACAAAAAGCAATTACTGTGTTCAAAGACAAACAGAAACAAGGAAAGGATTGCTGAAAGTATATTTTTGAAGCACTGCACTATACGGCTGTGAAACATGTATAGTAGGAAGTAGAAGTCTTTGAAATGTGGTACTACAGACGCATGATGCAGATATCATGGACAGACTAAGTTAAGAATAAAACGGTTCTAGAAATGGTAGGGAAAAAAGGAAATATGTAGAAAACAAAAAAAAGTAGAGTTAGAATGATATTTCACGTATTAAGAAATGAGGGAATAGTGTGGAATGTAATAGAAGCAGAGACAGGAAAAAGTGAGGTAGAGGTAGACCTAGGTTAGACTATTGCTTACAGATAGTCAAAGATGTAGGCTGTGGGAATTTCAGGAAAATGTGTTGGCTAGCTCAGAATAGTAGAAAAGTTATTAAGGTTTGAAATCAAATTATCTGTGCTTCGAGATAATAAAGTGAAGAAAGAATTATGTTTACAAAACTAGAAACCCAGAGTCATACAGAAGAACAAGTTATGCAGATAGATAAAGCAGCGTATTGTTTTATTAAGAATGTAAGTTATCGATAACAGTTATATTTCTGACTTGGAACTAATTTTATTTTGGTACAAAAATAGTGTTCCTTATTTATTTATTAATCAAGTCTTTCTTACAGGCACATCATTAGTTTGGTACTGGTTTACAGGTTATTTTTTCTCTAACATTGTGAATGGTCTGCTGTCTAACATTTAAGCATACCCGCTTCACCCCTTACTATTAACCTATGTGCGTGTGTTCGCGTGCACGTTTGTGTGTATTTGTGTGTTGTCTTTTGTTTTGGGTGTTTGAGTGCTGAATCTTTGTGTGTGTGTGTGTGTGTTGGTGTTTATTGTGCTCCTTTCTTAGTCCCAGACGATTGAAAGCTAAAAATCTGCGACCGAAAGTTGAGCACTATTGCATGTGCTCTGGTCATCGGCACTCGGCAACCAGAGAGCTCAACCGCGGTCCAAGACGTGTTGTGTGTTTTGCTTTGGGTGATTTTTTGTTTTTTCAGTGTATGTGTGTATGTTTGTGTGTTGTGGGATTTTTGTTTTCGGTGTTTGTGTAGTCTTTACTTGTGTGTGTTTATTGTATGTTAGTATGGCGTACGGGTTGTTTATCAACCATATTTTTGGGTTACATTTCTTCGGACTTTTGCGTTTTCCCTTGAAGTATTTTCCTTTCGTCAGTAACGTAGTGGCACGCAAACTTGGTCAATTAAGAATAGAACTTAGTTTATTTGTTTTGTTGTGTTTGTTAAATACTTAGATACTCATGTTTGGCTAATGCAGGTTAGAAGAACGACTTAGAATTTTATTTATATTTGTATTTATTTTAAATTAATAGGCGAGAAAAGGTGTACACAGAGCTCCATCAACCTGTATTGCACAGAAAAAATACCCATTTAAATCGTCTCCTAGAACACTCATGATCTAGCGAGAGTATAATCAAGCGAGTTGGCGCATAATGGCTTCGTATTAGACAGGAACTTTAAGGACCCTTCAAGGTAGGTGCAACTGAAGGTGTTGAAGTTTGTATATCCCTAAATGATTTGAATTTGCTTTTATAGAACCCACTTCTTACCATTGAAAGTTAACTGTGCATTATTTGCTGTTAGATCTGCTTTGAGTAAATTTAATTCATTAAACTAACGTCAGTTCAACACGTAACACATGATTTACGTGAGGTCTCTCGATATATAAAGTTAAAATGTTATCCAGAAATTTTTCTATATTAAATAATGTCTTGATTGACAAATACGCTTTTTCTCAAAGTAAATAATGGTAATTCAATTATTGAAATTCCTCAATACCAAACTAGTTAATTAAAGTTAAATATGGAAGTTATATAAACGGAAGGAAATTGATAAAAGACTTTGAAGCGGTTTGTTCTAGTAGGATGTCTTTCTGTACGCGGTTCACTATAATCCGAAGAACTTTTCCATATTAGATAAAATGTTATGAATTATTATTTTTCCAGAAATAAAATAACAACAAAATAGGTCATTAGGATTTGAAGAAAAGTAAGTAAAATTAAACTAGGTCATTAGAGGTTGGAACAAAGACCACTACTCAAAAGCAACATTCATTTAAATTTCTGTGCTTTTTGCGAAACTAACACATTTTATACGTTTCCTCACAAGTAGAGTAAAATCAGGCATTCTGTGACCTCATTTCCCCCAGAATCCCTCATTTCCCCACACATCTGGACCAAAAAGTTTTCTTCGACTAACCATTTTCATCTTTCGAGATAAACCTATCTTAAATTTTTTATGTTTCGAGATAAATGAGCATCCACATTTCCTCCTTATGGGGATTTACATGTAAATTTGGGAGGAAATGAGAAGAATCCCTCATTTGCCCCCACATCTGAACCAAATAGTTTTCTTTGTCTAGCCATTGCATCTTTCGAGATAAACCTATCTTGTTTGGTATTAATTAACACTAGATTTTTCTCAGCTACCCGAATCTCTAGGAATTTTTCAGATAACATCACCCCCAAGGGAGCTACCCCAATTTTAAGATTTCTTACCTGCTGCGATTTCTGACAATCCTTAAACATTTTTTTAGTCATGCGATACATCTTGTTAGCTTAGAATTTTACGCACAACCCGAATCTGCAAACAGATTTAAAATCGGACTACTCCTTACAAAGTTACCCCCTTTTAAGCTCTCAAACCTCTAAATTTTGCTCTTTGCTTTATAAGCAAAACTAACAAATAGTTTTATTCGTCTAACCAATGCATCTTTCGAGATAAACATATCTTGTTTGGTATTAATTAACACTAGAATTTTCTCAGCTACCCGAATTTCTAGGAATTTTTAAGATATCATCACCCCCAAGGGAGCTACCCTCATTTTAAGATTTCTTACCTGTAGCGACTTTTGAGCGTTCTTATAAATTTTTTTAGTCATGCGATACATCTTGTTAGTCTAGAATTTTACGCAGAATCCGAATCTGCAAACAGATTTAAAATCGGACCATCCCTTACAAAGTTACCCCTTTAAAGCTCCCAAACCTCTTTAAATTGTTTTGCTCGTCTATGACATATGCTTTAACCAACTATTTCCCTAGAAATCTAAAACCGCAAGGATTTTAGAAATGAGTTCTTTATAAGCCATAAGTGCTTAGTATTTAAAATCATTTTTTCAAACAGTAATGTGCTTTTCTCAGAATGTTGCAAAAACCCATGACTTAAAATTTTTTCTGGTTTTAACATAATTACATGTACAATGCTAAATTGTTGGAAAATACATAGACAAGAACAAACTAATCGCTTTACAATTATGTGACGTATAGTGAAAGTAGTATAGAGGACAAACTAATTGCTTTACAATTATGTGACGTAAAGTGAAAGTAGCCTTTCTTTTTATTAATTAGCAGCTATGTGATTTGAAAAATACAATAGATATGCTCAATGCCACCCATTAGAAAATTCCCGCATCATTGCTGGAGGGTTTATTAATCTTACAATGAGCGCTCTATTTTGGCCTCGATTGGGGAAAATACAAACGTCATTTAGTAGTATAATTAACGGTTTCAAAACGTATATAACGCGGTGTAATTAGAAAAAATTCTATTAGTTCACACGCTTTGTGTAAAACCCGTCGAAATTTTAAACCGTCGTTTCGCGTAGTTCTTTTGTGGAAAGTTTTGAAGGTTTAAGGGTAAGTATTATTAAAATATTATTAAAGTAGAACTGAATTTATTTGCAAACACCAATTATTATGTATTCTGTTATTGGTTCTTATTTGTATTTTAAAACATTAATTTTTCCAAAGTAATGCGCTGTTTTACAGATATACTTTTCCAAATTTTAAAGGTATGCTTTTGCTAGAATAAAAAACAATTCTGACAAAATATTTTATTAAAAATTTAATACATTAACAAAAAGACCTCAATAACAATACGTTTTCTTTAGAACAGCTTAAATTATTCAAACAATGGTTTAAACAGTGATTGTACCTATTACCGAATCTTCTTAATTCTTTGAGCTTTGGAAGTGGGAAAACACTTTCCATGTTTAAAATGTTGTTTGATAAATATTTTGACAGTAACTGCCTTTTCTGTTCGCCTTTAACATAGATTGTAGCATTGGGTGGTATGACTTCTTTCAGCAAATCGCCTACATTTGTATATCCACTTGTGGACTGTCCATCCCAGCTAAGCCCTTGGATTCTTTGCTTTAACCACTGAACTTGCTTTTGAAATCATCACTTAGGGTGTTATACTCCACAGCCATGTCCAGTATCTCATGCCATATTACATTATTCGCTACATCCAAAATGGCAATCTCCTTGCAATAGAAATCACTAGTTTTGTATTGATATCCTTGTAAATCGATTATGAAACACATGCTTCCTGCTTCAAATCACAGATGGGAATGGGGTTCTAAGCAAATCTCTCCGTATATCCAGTTAAGGGACTTTACTCCCTCCTTTTATGATTTTTTCATCCAGGTAATTATCTGGATGATACTAAAGCAAGTCTGTTTTCTTAATCCAACTTTTACCATCCCCAACCACGACACTAATAATTCGCGTCCGTGCTTCCGTTTCCGTAAAACTTTTTCCACTAAGTACGTGTCGGGTGCTGCTGTGAGCTGAATTTCATCGCCGTAAAAGCACCTAGAATTGGCCGACCTTCCAAATCTTGTAGCAGATAGGTTGTCGGTCTCGTTTTTGTACTTTAACAATTTTGAATAGTTCTGTACTCCAGTTTGGGTGAAATCCTCGATCGAATACTGCTTTATATTTTGATATACGCACAATGTCTCCAACCTTATACAACTTCTTGTAACTTTTAGAAACGCTGTTAGCGGTGTAAAGTTTTATTCTTTCCGGATGTTCTTCTGCTTCCATAGGTGTCATGTTAATAGCCTGATGCGGTGTATTATTGTATTCTTCCATAACCTTAGGCAAAATATTCACCCATTTATGACTGCCTTGCAAGTAAAATCTTCTGTACAATTTGTTTTGATTGTTCTAATCAACCGCTCGACCATGCTAGCTTTGATTGCGGAATACGTAGAGTAATGGTTTATCTTATATTTTTGCATAAGATTTTTAAAACAGCGGTTGTAGTACTCTTTCCCAAAATCCGTTTGTAGATTGATTTTTACGTTATTTTCTCCTTGCAGCATTTTGTCCAATATTTTTTCATAGCATTTGTGACTTCTGATCCAGTTTTATTTTTAAAGGTTCAGCTAAAGCATATTTTGTGAAACAGTCCACTGCTATTATAATATATCTGTACCCATTGTTCACACGCGAGTAAGGCTGCATTTCGCACAAGTCCGATTGGATAAGATCACGTTTCACATGTTTCAGATTTGTATGACGACGCTGAAAATTTTTTCTTGCAGGTTTAAATAATTCCTTAACGATGATTTCTTTACTCATTTTTGCTTAACACTGTTGCTAAACTAATAGGGTTATCTTTATCCAATTGCACCTTTGACATAAACTGAAGCTTTGGTTTGTAGTATTTGTTTTTATAGCTGCTGGTGACGCTTCGTAAATTGATGCTATTGCAAGACCGAGCTCCTTCTCATTTGTCTCGAAGTTGCAGTCAAATTAATAAAAACTGTATAAACGTTTTAAAGTCAGATACAAGCTTATCCAATTTTTCATTTACATACTGTTTATTAACTGCATCAGATGGCTCAACTGGTTGAGCAAGCATTGCGATACGCTGGTTTCTTGCATTGAAGGCTTTATCTTTACGCTGTATATCATCAGAACTTTTAGACAGTATGAAAAGGCTTGATTCACGAGCTTGATTACAGATTTCTTATTAACACAATCACTATCTTCTTTAGGATCCATTACATCCACTAGCCTTCTTTTACGAAAACTAATTGTTTCTTCTCCAGACTTGAATACTATAGTGCTTCTCTGATTAACACAATCACCATCTTCTTTCGGGTCTGATGAATTCGCTAACCTTCTTTGCTGCATATCGTACCCATCACCATCCAACGTTAGCACAAATCCTCGACCTGGAGGACCGCGCCGAATATCAGCATCTTTACGCTCTGAACGTCCGAAGCGGTCGATAGGCATTTTAAAACTGTGTAATTATTTACTGAGCTCACTGTATTATACCTTCTTCTCTCAACTCTTCTATTATGGACACCATCTCGTTAATGTTTTCCTCGCTTGTATTTCCAGCTCGGTTGGATGCGTTCAACAATCTCAGCCGATCTACAAGTTCATGTACATTATTCCAGTAGACATATTGCACCGGCTTTGAATTTAAACTTTTGTAAAACCGATTAGAAAAGCCTAAACCCGCTCCCTTGACTGTTTTCTTCTCTTTGGCTGTTTTCTTTCAGGATTCCTCCGAAATTCGGTGAGATATTTTTGCACATATTTGTTAAACTTTTGTTATTTGTTGGGAACCCGCTTAAATCGTGCACCGCAAATGGGTTAAACTTTCTTCTCAAAATCGACGCAGATTTGATCATTTCCAAGTAATTCGGCAAATCTTCATGCAAATTGAAATCACCATCTTCGGGGCTGATGTCTTTGTAAACCAGCAGATTGTATAAACCCTCGTACCTGGATATATCACATTATTTAATGTTATATCGCTAGTTTCCGGGTTAATTATCAATACACTTTTCCACAAATTCCATGAGTCGGTTTCCGCATTATACTTTACTCCATAAATTGATTTGTCAATATTTTCGTCTTCGTCTCTAGCTAACACATCCGCATAGTAAAGATGGAACGGTTCTTCTGGAACGAGTTGTTTAATTTTCTTTATAGGTACGTCCATGTTTTCGACTTTAACTTTGTTGTAGGTATAGGAATTTTTCGGTGATCGATTGCAACTGGGAAGCGGTTATTTGCAGTGGATCGATCAATTGTTTGTGCACCTCTTTGAATTTTGCTGAGATGTAGCATCTCCCTTTTGTACGCTACAAACTTTTTCGTACAGCATCCTGCATAAGATGAAGACTGCGTTTATTCGCAATAAAATTGTTAACGTCCGTCATCATGAAACTTTGGATGAGAACTAACTTTTTTTGAATAATGTCAAATATTTATATACTCGTCGAAATTCTTCCTATATCGACCATTATCCAAATCAAAATCTTTCACAACAGTTATAAAATTATGTTTTGAGTCACCCCAACACTGTAAACACATTTCTTTAAATTTCGGATATGTCATGTCACCACTTATATGATCCGAAAAGATATGGCGAAGGTTTGTGTCATCCTGTTTCCATAATGCGATTACATTGGCGTTATCTCTGAGTCTATGTTTTAAGGCACTAGCGCAAGTTTGACATAGATAGAACGAATCTATTGCTTTATGTCGACCGAACGAGAAAAATTGAGTGATTTTACTTTGCTCGTTTACAGGTATATCATCGAAAACCATAATTGAATCTTCTTTGGTATCTCTGGGTTCGATCAAATCATCGTAATTTTCAAACTCATGGTACCCAATTTCTTCTTTTAATGGTGTAAAACGTTTCTTAACAATTCGTATTTCGGTTGATACAAACTTTTGAAAATACATAGACATTTTGGAATCTAAGACCGTTCTCGTGCAGGATCAGCGATATTAAAGCGTTAGTCTTCCCACAACTCGATGGTCCCGCGAAGATAGCTCGTATGTTAGACGGGAACAATGAACCATGTTTACCATCCTCTCTTGCACTAGCAATAGCAAAGTTATCATAATTCTGTATAGGTATTTTAACTTCTTGTATAGCATCACCCGTCTCTCTCACATTTTCCGATCTAGGAGCACCATTCTTCTTTTGAGGTTTACGGAGATCCAAATGCCTGCTTAACGTTCTTCTGGGTATACCATATAACCTACTTGTAGAGTTAACACTTATACCCTTTTGTATTTCACTAACTGCTTTTCTAAAGATTCCTTGGTGTACATCTTTCAAATATAAGTTTAAACTGATTGAAATTGAAAATAATATTCCCTTATATACCAGCATGGGCAGGGGTGCGTACGCGCAGGGGGCGCGCATGGGCAGGGGTGTGCACGCGCAGGGGGCGCGCATGGGCAGGGGTGTGCACGCGCAGGGCGCGCATGGGCACAGGCGTGCTTAGGCGTACACCGGAGTACGTGAGAAACTGCGTTGGATCACCAAAAAATCTTATTAATATTAAAACAACATAGATTTTATACAATTTTATTAAAAATATATACAAAGTATTTAATTGTGAATAAATCTATTAACAATTTCCGTAAACGGATTATATTCAAACATAGAGTCATGTATAATTAAAGCATAAGCCTTCATCGATGATTCAAAATTTCTTGAAGCTTCTAACTCCATTCTTACATCAACCGTTGCATCCTTGATGCTTTCAAATTGATGACGACAGTCGATTACAAAGACGGTGATTCTTAAACCTGTTGTAGTCCATTAAACATTTATTTGACGATTTGTTCGGGTAGTATTTTTCCATAAAGATGCATAAGACAGGTACGCTGGCAAGTAGTCATTCTGCTCGAAATCCAAATTTAATCGACCTTGAGGGAACATCTGTGAGTTTAAAACACTTTGACATTGGTTATATTGGCATTCGTAAAGCTTGTAGCATTTTCTTCTTTCTTATCATATTTTCCATTTTGCAGCGCCAGTAATATCCACCGAGCCTTCTCTGTTTCGTTCGATACTTTAATTCTCCATACTTGTGACTTTGATTGTGTTAGAGATGGTAATTCGTGTAGTTCCCATTTTCTGAATGCAACCATTATAGATGATTGATTTTGCATTTCCGAAAGCAGCGATGCCTTGGCAAAGTCGCTTAATGTTATATGCGGACCTCCCATGAAATACGTTGTATTTTGAACGTTACTGTATTTCCAATCGACTTGTAGCAATTTACGTCCGACTTGGATCTGATTAAAATCAGCTCTTGAGGCATGTTGACGATAGTTTTCTTGTAATCTTCAAAAACCCAAAATGGTTTTAGCGGTATAGCACAACTAAACCGTCCATCTTGAATATGGTATCGGGTTTCCACCCGGTATGTGTAATAGATTTTGTTTCTGATTCTTCCATGGATACTAAACCTTTAATAGTTCTTGTAATTCCAGGGATACGACAGACATCTATTATTTGATTATTACCCAATTTGTATTGAATTTCCTCAAACAGAAAATATGGTGCATTTCTAGTAAACTCGTAAGCTTTAGGGTCTGGTTCTGCTGCTCTAATCGGGTCTACAGTTGTTGACGCTTCTCTTAATGTTTCCGTAGGTTTATAGGTCCCCCTTATAAATATGAAACTTTCATGGGGGTATGTGATGTTATCACTGCTCTGGATTTCAATTGAAATTCGATCGTTGTTTTCTGCGTTCAATGTAAAGGGAAGATATGTATAATAATCTTCCTTTATTATGGTCTCGTCTAATTTATAACCTCCAAACACATCCAATTTGGGTACGTCCTCATACTTAAGCCTTCCAAGTTTAACGTTTTCATCACCGTGGAGATCTAAGCTGCGTTTACTTCTGCCCCCCATCATTTATAACTTCTAAACCCAAAGATTTTAAGAAACGTATTTCTTCTGCTGTAAGTCTCTCGACAACTTGACGCTTTGACGTCGTATTCACTATTGGTCGTCTGGGGGTGTTGTAGCGTGCTTTATATACAAAATCGATAGGCATTTTCAACTACTTTTTATTTCCAGTCTTACACAGGTGTATGTTTCCGGTGAAAAGTTTACCAATTCACCCAAATGATCGACTAGTCTGATTGTAATATTATCAATTTCTGTCACGCTCAGCGGATAATATATGACGTGGTTAGGTTCCTTTTCCAGATTATACCCAGGTGGTACAGATAGACTGAATTCGAATATGCTGTGCGTAAGAAAATTGTTTCTGAACGATCCGCTGGTGATATTGGTTTCCACAAAAATGTTTGAGACCGATATTATGTTCACTTGCTGATTAGCGATATGTACGGTATCTGCAGCCAATTTGCGGTTGGTAAACCCCAAGATGCTTCCAATATTGTTTTTACGGTTTGCCCCAAAATCAATCGGTATACTGCTTCGTATAGAACACTTTAATGTATTATTGTTGGCACTCAGTTTAAAATATTTTTCAATGTTCTCGTTGATGTCCGGCTTCTGACTGAACCATTTTTTGAAGACGTCCTGTATATATGCATTTATTTCTTCTAATTCGTATGATCCAGGTTCAATGGTTATTTTGCGATGCTCTGGATCGTTAAAGTATAAGTTATTGTTTCCTGGATGTATGTTTTGCACAGTGTTACAAGTGTACAGTCCCACTAGACCCAAAGCATATTCACCGTCTTGTTTCAATTTAATTGGTGGGTAAATGGATCCTGTCGATATGACATTACCATACCCGAACACGCTCACTGTTTTAGCCATTGTCACTAAGAAACTTTAACACTAAATGTCCACAATTGTATGTGTTGTAAGTCTGCTCCGGTACACTGTTGTAGTAAATTTTACAACCTCGAAAATATCTCTTTACTTCTTCCGGCGGTCTCAAGTCTCCAAACGAATCGTAGTAATACACACTATTTCTACGTTTTCGGTACCCCACCCAATGTGTACCCGAACCTTTGGTGGTATCCAAATTAATCACTCCCGATTCGTTGACATGCGGTCTAATCTTCTGTAACTGATCTCTAGAAAAGACGTTGCGAAAATGAGGAATGTTAGATGCGTGTTTCCTTATATCTACATCGGTGAGAGCTCTTCGAGGTAACTTGCTTAGTTTTTTGATACTTTTTTACAAATGCCACGCCCCTGTTTGTACGGTTTCAAGAATAATGCTGTGCCTTTTTTGTATGGTTTTAAAAACATTCCATTTCCTTTTTTCCCAACAGTAATGGCTTCCATAGATCTGTTGTGTCGTTCGCTCTCCTTAAGCTGTTCGTTTGCTGTCTTGACATCATTTACTGCTTTAGCTATCCCCGCAGCACCACCTGTTAGTGCCCCTAGGGCACTTAGTCCCAGCGAATATCGGAATCAATGGTAGAAAACCTCCTTTCTGTGGAACGGGTATAATACGTGGGACTTTAATTTTGCTTTTCCCACCGGCTCCTTTTATGATTTTTTTACCAATTAGAATACCAACATCTAACAGCTTTTTCAAGTTGTCGGAACCAACTCGGTCTATTGCGGAGCGTATTTTCTTCAAAAATCCGCCTTTGAAACTTATTTTCTTCTTTAACCCATACCCATTTTTCTCTTCGCTTTCATAGCGTTTGTCACAAACCAAGCTGCGGCTTTTTCCCCAAACTTTGCGTTTTAGACTTAACTCTCCCCCAGGCTTCTTCTTCTAAAATTTTATCTGCTCGGTGTCTGGCTGGAAGATCGTCGGGGTACTTGGAGTATGCAATGTCGTGGTCTTTACACAATTTATCTAATTCGTTTATTCCAGGATCACCTCTTGCTAAGCGCTCATCCAACTTTGTACCAGGCCCGCAGTACTGATAACCTGGAATATGCAGCTCAAACGGTAACCTGTTTATAGCGCTGTTGATTAATCCCTCCAGAACAGATAATCATGTGTTTACTCAAAAAAATCTCAAACTATACTAAATAAAAAAACAACAACGAGTCTATTTATACTTTTTCAAAAAATTTACAATTTATTTATAATAACAATACATTTACATCCACGTCTTTTGGACTGTCTTTTATAAAATACTCTTTCTAGTTATCACCATAACCAGAATCTTCAGATTCCAACAAATTTAAACGTCTAAACATTTCCACTAATGTTCTTGTACGTATCACGTCTCGCACAAATATATCTGGAAAACATATAACCAGCTCCAATGCATTTAGGGCGCTCTGATTCAATTCGTTGTAGAATAAAATATTTCCAATTCGAACTTCGCCCTCAACCAAGATTTTAATTCGTTTCTCCCTTCTGTCAGAGTATTAAACCCATCGCCATCATTTAAACTTAGAATTAGCAACAAACCCTACTAATTCGCTGTATAATGCTGGGAAGTCACGACTTTCCAACTGTTTAAGTTGATACTCAAATAACTCTCGCATATGGAATAGTTTACGGCACTCTAATTCGTTTATAACCATCGAGCTATCACCCATTATTATTTTTAACTGGAACGTTTCGTCCACGGTTGTTCCATACACTGGCGACAGAGTGATAAAGAACGGTCCTCCTAGTTGTATGTGTAGATCTTCCATTTCGGGTGCACCATTTAATCGAGTGTTTAGCACGTCACGAGAGAATTGGCGATTTGAAATTCCACTTGAAAATTTGTAAATGCTGACCAATTTTCGTATGTCAATTCCAGAACATGGCTGTCACAATATTTCTTGCTACACACCAATCGTAATACGGGTTTTATTGTCTGGTTTATAACAAACCCAATTTTCACATTATGAGGGTGTTCACCCAATTCACTTAAACTATACGTAAACTTATTAATCAGATTTTCGGTATATGAAACTTGTGCATCATTAACACCTGCAGACTCCATTGCTTTGCACTGATTTCACCGAGATGACTGAGAAGGATGCTATGCAGATCATCCTTTTAAATGTTTCAGGGTTGTTGTTGCGCATGCGTAAATTGTTCTCGGATAATTATACATGTAGTGCGTAAGCAAGAAGCTAATTGATTTTCACCGACGTGATTAGACTAGTTTGGAATGTTACTCAGGTTAAACGACGCTGGGTTTCACCTAATTTAAAAGTAAACTAGCTAATTGATTTTACCGACGGAATAGACTGGTTTGGAATGTTACTCAAGGTTAAACGACGCTGGGTTTCACCTAATTTAAAAGTAAACTAGCTAATTGATTTCACCGACGTTAATAGACTAGTTTGGAATGTTACTCAAGGTTAAACGATGCTGGGTTTCTCCTAATTTAAAAGTAAAGTAGCTAATTATACCAATTATGTATAAAAGCATGGTACGAGGCGATATAAATTCAGTTTTTGTTTAGTCTTCGGCTAGTTACAACTGTTAAAAGTCTTTGACCAGTTTTAATTTCTTTATAGAAAATGGCTTCTTTTACCTGTAACGTCTGCGGGGGTGGCTTTTCCAGAAACGATCATTTGAAGAGACATCTGCTCCAGCAACATGGGTTTGTCTCCGAAACCAAAAAGGGCTTGTTCGCCTGCGATGTGTGCCCGGTATCCTTCACTCGTAAGGACAACCTTAAACGTCACAAGGATGCCAAGCATGGTGTGGTTGCCCCGTTGCAGGCCCATCCGGGGTCAAACGATCGGTTGAACCGACCGTTGAGGACCTACCCCAAAAGATTGCGGAGATGCGTTGAGTGTGATGTGGATGTTGCCAACTTGGCAGCCCACCAACGCTCGAACGAGCACAAAGCTAATGCTAGTCGCGTCCTGGATGGGGGTGTAGAAGTGGTAGCGACTGCATTCAAAAGTCGAATTGCAACTTTCCGCATCAATAATGTCGACTCTACAAGTATGTATTTTATAAGTATTTTGTGTTTGCTTAGTTTGTATTTTTTAGGTCTGTTGGAATTCTTGCAAAATCAACGGGAACGATTCATAACCTTAGTCGAGAAACAGCGGGCAATCCACACCTCCCTAAAGGTGAACCTGGAGGTGTTTGGTGGTTACACCAAGATGGCTGCGGCAGAGGGTGTTGACGACGTGAAATCTTTCAACACCCGAAACACAGTTATCACCTCATCCAGCAACCTAGGGAATGTCTATAATTCCTTTGTGGAGAGGATGTCGGCTAAGTCAGACGAGTTCCAAGAACGAGATTCTGGTAAGTTTTGAAAAATTATTAATTTTTTCTAATTTTTTAAATTTTAGGATGGACTCTGAAAAATGTCTCGCACCTAGAAATAAATATTAACAAGTATAAACCTCTTCGTGGGGGGTCCTACATCGAGCTTCCCAAATGGATAAGGGAGAAACATGCTGTTATTAACATCCAAAACAGCGATGACGCATGCTTTGCCTGGTGTGTTGTGGCAGCCCTACACCCCACAGAAACGAAATCCGCAAACGACCTTCAGCTACCCGCACTACTCGACTGTACTCGACGTAACAGAGTGCAGTTCCCGATGCCCATAAAAGATATACCAAAAGTTCGAGGAGCACAATGCTATAAGCATTAATGTTTTGGGGTATAGAAGGCAAGTCGATTGTGGGACCGCTTCACTTCACCAAAAGAAAGAGGGATCGGCATGTCAACCTTTTGTACATCCAGAATGAGAATAACACGCACTACTGCTGGATAAAGGATTTGGGGAAGCTAGTGGGTAAGCAGTTGTCCCGTGAGCACACAAGCAAATGGATTTGCGATGGATGCTTGGTGTTCTTTCCATCCGAAGATAAATTACGACAACACTCCGAACAAGACTGCAACGTGGTTGCGACAAAGATGCCCAACCACTTTAACAACATATTGGAATTTACGAACGTGCACAAGCAAATGAGGGTGCCGTTTGTTATATACGCGGACTTTGAAAGCGTGTTGAAGCCCATTTCTTCGGCAGCACAAGATCCCTCCGGCTTCTTTACTAACAGCACCCACCAACACGAACCATACAGCTTCGCATACTACATTAAATGCTCTACGATGAGAATCTGGATAAGTTTGAATTGTACAGGGGCCTGAAGCTGCTAAAGTTTTTATGAAGAAGTTAAAGGAGGAAGCCCGCAGATTGGGGATTATCTTAAAAAACAATGTGCCGATGACAGCGTTGGAGCCTTTAGATGAATTGTTATTCCACATGGTTGACGATTGCGGCATCTGTAAGAAACCATTGGGGGACGATCGAGTGAGGGATCACTGCCATCTTACGGGGAAATTCCGCTTCGCAGCACATCGCCAATGCAACATCCAATACCGGATGCCAAATTTCATACCGGTCATATTCCACAATTTAAGTGGGTATGATTCCCATTTTATTGTGAAGGAATTGGGATGCGATAAGGAGCGTGTTACAGTGATCCCAAATAATAAGGAGCGGTTCGTATCGTTCACAAAGTATGTGAGGTTATATGGCGAAGAACCAGACGTAGAGGAAGATGATGATGAAACCGATAATTGCACAGTACAGCTGCGATTCATCGATTCCTACGTTTCATGGCATCGTCCCTGGATAAGTTGGTGAAAAATTTGGAATGCGGGCAGTTTCTTGAGATGAGGAAGTGTTTCCCCGACGACATACAGTTTTCTTTTCTACGCAGAAAGGGTGTGTTCCCGTACAGGTATGTGACAGACGCTTCAGCGTTAAATAGGTCAAGTCTACCACCCGAGAGGATTTCTATAATGATCTCACGAATGCTGTGATTTCGTTGTCTGAGTACGATCACGCTCAGAATGTATGGGACGCCTTCCACATATGCACACTCGGCGAATACAGTGATCTTTATTTGAAAACAGACGTTTTATTATTAGCTGACGTGTTCGAAAACTTCCGGGTGTGTGCTTGAAAACCTACGACTTGGATCCCTGCCAATATATGACAGCACCTAGTCTAAGCTGGGACGCCATGCTGAAACATACTGGGGTTAAACTGGATCTATTCACTGATGTAGAAATGCATCACTTTGTAAAGAAAGGGATTCGTGGTGGTCTAACTCAGTGCAGTCAACGATATGCTCACGCCAACAATAAGTACATGGAGAATTTTAATTCTGAAGAGCCCTCAAGGTACTTGACGTATCTGGATGCTAATAATTTATATGGATGGGCCATGTCACAACCGCTACCGATAAGCGGATTCCGGTGGTTGAAAGAGAAAGAGCTTAACCTCCTGAAAGCCCACATCAATGACATATCTGTAACAGGGGACAAGGGTACATCCTGGAAGTAGATCTGAGTATCCAGAAAACCTACACGAACAGCACAACGATTTACCGTTTTGTCTGCAGACCATGGTACCCCAACACCATCCTCCAAGTCTCCGAAACTGCTCGCCACGTTGCTCAACAAGATTCGTTACATTATACATTACAGAAACCTGCAGCAGGCGCTACGTAATGGTCTCCGGCTCACAGCAGTCCACCGGGTCATGGAATTTGACCAGTCTCCATGGTTAAAGCCCTACATCGATTTGAATACCACCCTTAGGACATCTGCCAGAAATGCGTTTGAAAAAGACTTTTTCAAATTAATGAATAACGCAGTCTTTGGAAAAACGATGGAGAATGTCGACAAGAGGGTGGATGTAAAGATCGTGCCCCGGTGGGAACACGATGGACAAAAATTGTGCGCGAGTGGACTTATCGCCCGCCCGAACTTTAACAGTAGTTTAGTGCTAGGTGAGGATTTGGTTATTATACAGATGGATAGGGTAAAAGTCACTTACAACAAGCCTATATATGCAGGTTTTTCAGTTTTAGATATTTCAAAGACCCTCATGTATGAATTTCATTATAACACCATGAAACATTTGTATGGAGCCAAACTCTCACTACTTTACACAGACACTGACTCTTTAGTGTATAGTATAGAAACAAAAGACTTGTATAGTGATATTAGTGCAAACATTAACAATTTCGACACTAGTGACTACCCTCGAGACAACAAATACAATATGCCTCTTGTGAACAAAAAGATCCCGGCAAGTTCAAAGACGAGTTCAACGGCGACTTGGTGTTACAATTTGTTGGGATTAGGGCCAAGTCGTATTGCATTCTTAGTGAGAAGGACACGATTAAAAAGATCAAGGGGGTATCGCGTAGTGTGGTGGCGGGGATTAGTGTGGATAGTTTTAAGGACATTGTGCATAATAATTCTTGTGCCCTTATGCATAGCATGGTATGTATTCGGAGTAAAAAACACGTTTTGTACACCCAATTAATTAATAAAATTAGTTTATCGGCAGAAGATGACAAAAGGTACGTCATCCCTGGTAGTACTTCCACATATGCATGGGGGCATAAGGATATTAGATAGTTGTTTATATTTTATTGTGTATATATAGTATATAAGTTAGTTATAAGCATATCTACCCTCCCCCATCCTTAATAATTCCTTTGTTCCCGGCGATATGTGTTTACCTCCACGTGGTCTCGTTGGACGGTAAAACATATTGTTGGATTAACAACAATATGTCTTATTGACTGAAAACACGTTTCCTCTCTTTTACTTTAATCTCTTTTTATTACAGGGCTATTTAAACAACCCATTAATCTCTTTTTTTGTTACAGGTTAACCTGCTTGGATTCGGCTACACAAACAAAATAATGTTATACTTTGTAAAAATTGTAATTAGTTTATTAAACTGTAAATCGGATAAAATAAATTATTAAACTTTTGTGTTCTTATTATTGTTGGTTAAAGGACTGTAGATATTAAAAGGAGAGGTGATTATAAATTGATCTTGGTAAAAATCTTAAAATTGGGGTAGCTCCTTGGGGGTGATGTTATCTGAAAATTCCTAGAGATTCGGGTAGCTGAGAAAATCTAGTGTTAATTAATACCAAACAAGATATGTTTATCTCGAAAGATGCATTGGTTAGACGAATAAAACTATTTGTTAGTTTTGCTTATAAAGCAAAGAGCAAAATTTAGAGGTTTGAGAGCTTAAAGGGGTAACTTTGTAAGGAGTAGTCCGATTTTAAATCTGTTTGCAGATTCGGGTTGTCGTAAAATTCTAAGCTAACAAGATGTATCGCATGACTAAAAAATGTTTAAGGATTGTCAGAAATCGCAGCAGGTAAGAAATCTTAAAATTGGGGTAGCTCCTTGGGGTGATGTTATCTGAAAAATTCCTAGAGATTCGGGTAGCTGAGAAAAATCTAGTGTTAATTAATACCAAACAAGATAGGTTTATCTCGAAAGATGCAATGGCTAGACAAAGAAAACTATTTGGTTCAGATGTGGGGCAAATGAGGATTCTCCTCATTTCCTCCCAAATTTACATGTAAATCCCCATAAGGAGGAAATGTGGATGCTCATTTATCTCGAAACATAAAAAATTTAAGATAGGTTTATCTCGAAAGATGAAAATGGTTAGTCGAAGAAAACTTTTTGGTCCAGATGTGTGGGGAAATGAGGGATTCTGGGGGAAATGAGGTCACAGAATGCCTGATTTTACTCTACTCTCACACTATCCGGAAAATTAAAAAATCAATTGGCAAAATGTTCGTTTGGATCTCCTGAGAGATTATGTGGCTTTACATTTTTCAATTCCAGTCTCAAGCATTTATATTTAAATACTCACTGTTGACAGAAGCCATAGCTCTGTAATTTCGCGGTAGCGTTTTACGTGTTGACTCAAATAAAACCTTAATTTTTCTGAAACTTAAATATGTAATATCGCTAAGTGTAAGTCGTTTTAATGGGATTTAATACCTTCGTATACATACTCATTTCCTGCACTAAACGAATTTTCCACAAAATTTTGAAGATCAAACGAACCTACCTTGACACTGTATTTCTCCCGTTTGTCAATTAGCTATTTGCTTTAGTCAAACTATTGAAGCAAACGATTTGATGAAATTTAGCAGTTTTAATTTATGAGCCACCCGACATTCAGACACGTTCCAGTAAGGGTTTAAATGATTAATTCAAATTTTTCCTGTCTTTGTTACCTTGAAAAGAAGCTTGGGGTTTTGGAGTTTTATTTTCTAGTTAGTAACCAGATGTAGTCGTGGTCTTTCATTAAGCAAACTGAATACAGGTTAATCTTCAACTCGTGAGCAGAGTGAACGTATTATTAGTTGCTTTGCAAAGTAATTTTAGTATTTTGTATTTATTATAGATTTTCTATGTAGTTAAAAAAGCCGTATACGTGGAATCAAGAATCAGATTCAATCGACATAATTAAAAAGTTAGTTAGCCATCTTTTGTAAAATTATAAGTTTACAGGGAAACATAAATAAATTATGGCTCAAATTGGAAACCAGGTTACCCACCTTGAAAATATTGTCACATCGCTAAGAAAAACACAGGCTACAGTCTAAGGTGAACCGATAATAAATATTTATCAACTTTAGAAAAAGCATATTTTCTTTGTTAAGAAAGATTGCAAATCCTACCTCGTAAATATAAACTTCATTACAAATAAATACAAATAATAAAAAATTACTTCAAAGTGAACATGCTGTAACTAACTGCAAGTTTAATTATTCACAATTTTATACTCAAATGCTGCTACAAGGGTAACTAATGATATTACTAACACTAAGTCTCTTCTTAGCACGACGATTGCACTATATTCATTACTAAATTCCACTGTGTAATTTATTTACACACCGTTAATTTACTTACATAAAACTATCTCTTTTAGTTTACTCTATATAGGTATTGGGCGTTTTAACAATTTAGTTCATATCACATGTGGATTAACACTTGGACTATACCCACCAACGGAACGTACATTTTACATATGTACCAACATAGCTTCCAGGAGATGGAAAGCATTGTAGAAATTATTGCAATCATCTCGTTTATTCGCTTTATATGGGTTTCTTAAATACCCTTTTATAGCTGTCAATCAACCCATTTTTAGTTTAGTGGCTTTGTTCCCTTCAATTCTAAAATGTTTGGCGTTATTGCTAGAATATGATCATAGAGATGTGTAGCTAAAATATGCTTAGCGATACATATAATTGCTCGAGATGAGTTTGATTTAATAGTTTATTATTCAACAAGCGAGTTATGATAGTCATTACTCATTCGGAAGGTTTGCGCCGCAAGTCCGTTAGAACGAGCGGCGTAATACGAATGAGTAATGGCCATATAACGCGAGTAGAATACTACAATTTTCTCACGACTACACAAATTTTCACTACCAAACATTTTCTAAACATTTTAACTAATATTGCAAACACTGATAAGCAAAAATTTATTTGTCAAAATGAAACAGCCTAGTTTGCATGATACAAAAATTATACCTCGCGGATTATGAAAATGGAGGTTTGTACTGATTGTTCAGAGGTGTTGGATTATGATCATAATCCACGACGTAGATGTTCCTGATTGGTTAAAGGTTTTGAATTATGAATTCATATGCACCTACAAAATAATGAATGCTATTATTAAACCATTCTTAAATGAGTAAGAAGTGCATTACTGGATAGTCGAGGGGGAAAAGATATTTTTACACTTGATGTCGTAACTATTGCTAATAGCTATGATTCTACTATTTATAATTAGGGATGGACTCGGGCTTTTAATAAGCCCGGCCCGGCCCGACGTAGAAAAGTAACCGGCCCGGCCCAAGGCCCGACTCGAAATGAAAACTGACGCTCGGCCTACGGGCAGGGCTGGCCCGGTCCGAAATTTCGGGCCGGCTCGACATTCATTCAGTGAATGAGAAGATATTTTTGAGTTGTTTTCAACAAGTAACTATTACTCTTTTGTTTGATTTAAGAGTATAATGATTTTGAGTTAGAATCAAGATACTTGTGGAACATACCGTAGTATATTCATTTGATTTTTGGTTCTTTAAAAAATTCTAGAAACATGTTACAAAAGTACAAAATGTTTAGCAATTTTCAATGCTTATGAAATTGTTACAGACATATTTTTATAGTCTTTCTTTATTTTGAGGAATTGAAACTTTTGGAATTGAACTTTGATTGTCTTTGTTCTAGTTCTTTTAAATTTTTATTTGATCGACTGACAAATCGTTCCAATGTTCAAGATTTAACGCTTTTGGTGAATTACTGAATGCTAAAAATTTAATTTCACGTTGCGCATATGTAAATGTCAAATAAGGAAAGACTTTATTAAAAAATTGGTAAAAAGTACTGCAATAACGCTCTGGTGTTTTAGGCAGTACACATAAACTATACACGCGATTGATAATATCGGCGTTCGCCTTATGATTGAAATTTGAAGTATATACATATACATAATAAAAATCGTGTAAACTTTTGAATTATGAATAAATCACCTAGTTTGATGGTACTGAGCATTTTTAACTTGCCTAAAGTACAACATGAGGGACATTAAATAGGACTAAAAAATTTTCGCAATAAAAAGTGAGTTATAATATCACGTCTCCTTTACACTAAACAAGACGAAAAACTGATTATTAATGGGTTCATGAAGACACTACGTGAAAAAAAATTAAACACGTTTACTTACTCAATGTGAAATAGAAGTGAAAGGACGGTGGAGTGTCTACTCATGCGTTCCTTGGCCTGAAAAATTCGGGCCGGCCCGAATCGTTTGGCGCGGCCTGGCCCGAAAAATGATAGGCCCGGTCCGGGCCCGGCCCCGGCTCGGCCCGATTAAAGTAGTCAACGGCCCGGCCCGGATTCGAGCCCGAAATCGGGCCGTCCCGAGCCCGAGTCCATCCCTATTTATTATCAACAGACCTTGTAACGTCTAGATACTAGATAATCAATTTAGATCAATAATAGCATCTTAGAAAGTAAGTTCGGCAAACTTGTTTATCAGAATGCAGGTTTTTTTATTTGTTCCACAGTGAATATGATTTTGCATTAGTCGCTAGCAGGTCTAATATCCCATTTGAAATCATATACAAAAAAAAATGTTTCAAATAGAAGTTTTAGAATCCGCACTAGTGTATACCCGTAACATATTTACAAACGTACAAGATTATTCAATCAATCGTGACTCTGTGCTGATCTGTTTTAAATTGCACATCCTATATTTTATGTCACATTTCGATTGCTCCCTTTAAATGCTCTATAAGCATATTTTGGTAATTTAGTTATACAGTGTGCAAACAGTTTGGAATAATAGAATTTTACATGTGTTAAACTATAAATTTCATGTGGCAACTTTCACTATTCTTAGGTTGATGTGACGCAAGCAACCCTTAAGCGTTAAACGACTATTTACCAAATGTAAAATAAATGCGACATCTGAAACAATGTAATATAAAACTCAGTTAATAAGTTTTGGTAACGCAATTTTTTTACAGACCCAAGAAGTTGTGAATATTGATACTTCTAAATTTTCAACAGAAATTGGAGACTTTCAGTAGGCTATCGATCAATACCTGTTGGATGTCGAAGTTCAACTTCCAGACGGAGTACACTTACAAAAAAACCAGACCTCTAAAGGCGTTTAAACTGCTTTCCGATTCCATTGTTATCAAACCATAAAAATAAGTCAGTTACAATATGAAATAATTACGTTGCTACTTTAGATGTGCTGAAAGACGTCATATTGGAAACTCGGTAAAAGGTTATGGCGTCGAAGACAAGTCTGCGCGAGCGAGAATCGAGTCGGGGAAGTCAAGGCCCCTTGTGGATGTTGTCGTGCCGGAAATACCGTCAACATCGAAACGACTGCGGAAAGTGTCGACTAGAAGTCACGAAAGCGCTGTTGTTAGTGACTTCGATGTGCTTCAACTCTTAATGTTTAAGGCAAGGAAGCCGAACGCCGTCAACTAAAAAAGGGTGTCAACGGCTTTTTCAATGGTCATTGTGGACGACAAGAAAATGGTTCGGAACGCCGCGGACGAGTTCTGCGACGTTATGAACCAATTCACTGGGGTGGTCAGGAGATCAAGACTTTTAAGGCGGGGGTTATTTCTAGAGAGGTAAGAGAGTCAATGTCGCGGCTCTCACTCAGGTCGCAGATGAGAGACAGAGGAGGGAGCCACAGAGCGTTGGTGCCGGGTGTGGAATCATGCGCAACTACTGCTACGGGAGCGATGTCGACGTTTGCCATTCGGATGGACGCAAAGCCGGGTCAAAAGGAGGAATTGATGAGCACGCTTAAGAAAAAGGTCAACCCTGCTCGAGATAGGTTTGTTGTTGTCGTAGCGAGAAGGACACGCAAAGGAGTTGTTGTTGCTGAGTGTGTTGAGCGCAAGAACGCAAGGAAGTTGCAGTCGAAGGTCGGCGGGCAACTGCAAGGAATTGACGACGAAGGCAATCAAAAAGACGTGAAACCACTTCCCCATTACGCAGTGCGAATGAGCTAAGAGTTCGGCCATCTATCGATTCACTACTGGGAGAAGATACAGTGGTTCGATTGCTGAGCCGAGGTCGGGCATGCATTAAAGAATTGCCGGAAGGCAGTTTCCTGTTGTGTGGTGTGCGCAAGGGTAAACGACATGGTGAGCGGTAGTGTGGAAGTTCGATCTGTGCCACGACGTCAACTCGAGTAGATACCCCACGATGCTACGATCCTGCGACTGAAGAACACCATCATACGTATCATCGACCATTGATTGTAAAGCCCACGAAAACAAAAAGAGGTTTAATATATCAAACTCTCCAATTAAACTTAGGGAAGGTAGAAAGGCGACTATCAGTTTTCTAAAATTATTTGCTGAAAATAAAATCGACATTCGGTTTATACAGGAACCGAACGTATAACCATAAAATAATAGGTTTCAGGAAGGGGTCACAGTTTTACAACCTAACAGCGGGCGGCCGCGTTTCGATGTAATGATAAGCAATAGGACAGGCACCTGGATAAAGTTACGCCATTTCATCTTGGTTCTGGGTGATTGCTACCTCATAGCTTACCTTTTCCTAAATCCTTTACATTCCTTGACTTACTCTGGTGTATTGATCCAATAAGCCAGACAAAACCTTTTGTGTTAGTTCTTGAGTTTTCTTGTAGTTTTGTAAAAAAACTTTTATTTATCTTATTAGTATGTACTGGTCCTTCAAACCGGATTAAAATTCTTTTGTTGGTTTTTAAGTTTTTCCTGTAGTTTTCTTAAGCGAATTTTCTTTGGATTTATTTTATTAGTATACTACCTGCTCCATTGCCTCTGCTTCCTACCACAACCTTTTATTTATGATAGGAGGATCGGGGGATTGGTTACGTTCAAAACTCTACAAGCGATTGTTTTTGCATGAATAATTATTCATCGTACTTTAATTCAAAGCGCCCTAAAAATTCTAAACAAATCATAAAAGCTATCGATGAACAAGCTCGATTTCTTTCCACTTGAAATTAGTTTTCATCAAGTATTTACTCTATAATTTTTGCCTTATAATATCAAACAGCTGCTTAGCAACCTTACGCTAAAAAGTCACCCAAATAAGTTTTAACACGGGCAGTAAATACGTATCACCCAGAGCTGCATCTAAATTCATAGATTTCTTTTAAAAGATAAAGCCCTTAACCATCTGCCTAGTAAATGAACACTTGGAATGAGTTTGTTATTTATACTATGCTTTATCCGGAAGCTGTGCAGGTGTTCAAAGTAATAAGATGTTTACCTTTGTTAAAAATTCTTGGCAGATATTGTCCTCTTGTTGGCAAGCTCTAACAGCTGGTATTTTTGTAGCTGTTGTCTGAAAATTCTTCATACTTGATCCTTCGGCGATATTTTTGAAAGCCAAATACCTTGACCGCTACGTGGTTCTTTTCTTTATAAATACTATTAGTCGGCCAAAAATACAAGTTGTTAAAGAAAAATAAAGGGGATTATTTAGGTAGTATGAGTGAAAGAAGGAGAGATGGTTTGTAGGATTTGTTAAAATTGGGGTTCAGGCAAGGTAGTTGAATGAAAACCAATTGGTGGTTAGACAAAGTAAGGAATAGGAAATTGAGTGCTTATGTTAGAGGCGGATAAATAAACAATAGAGACGTGTTTAACGATAACTTTGGCCAGCAGGGATTGGTTTTCAAGGAATATCGATACGGTTGGAACAGATATGGAAAATTTCTTAGATTTTGACGGCAGTTGATGTTTGAATAGAAATTTTCTAAAAACATGAAAACGGTTGAGAGTGTTTGTGTGTGTATTGTACAAAATTTTAAGAATTGGCAAGTTTTAGGGGACTGAAAAGTGTATATAAGCATCAGGAGCTGATAGTGGGGCTTTCTCGAATATTTTATGTTCTTTGTAGTAAATTAGCTTACAGCTGGAAGTCAATTGTGTAATATACAACCAATACAAATCGGTATTGAGTTGCAACTAGCTATCAGTAAAAAAATTTATAAATGTTTTAAATTACGATATTAGTGAAGAAGTAAGTACAGACTACTCGATGTTATGTAGTTGTATGGAGAGTGCAAAACTTGCTCTAAAATAAAGTAGAAGTCTGTGGCTGACTAATTTGGTTGCGTACCAAAGATAAACAAAAGCAGTAACAGAATTGGGGGAGTTTGTATGTACCGTAATACTGGTTGACGGGTGAACACAATAGCGGCGTGTAGGTACGGCTAGTAGAATCCTGAGTTGAGCGTTCCTAAAGACGCAGTCATTGAGAAAAGGTAGCAGTTGTTGATGGAGATAGAAGATCCATCGATCATAATAAACTCCACTGATGTTGTTTTAAATTGTTTTGTGCATAACTGGTGTAATGACTTTGATGATTTCTGAATATTTTACTATGAACTAAACGGACAGTGTTTTTATGAATATTAATTGAACTCTCTCGATAGAATAATTTATTTTATTTATGTGAGAAATTATGTGTATAAAAATTTGATATTTAATATACTTATTTATGTACAAGGTAAGAGAGACTTATTGACAATTTATTGTGCAGAAATTTTCACCAGTGGTTATAGTTACTATGAGCTAGTATTAATCCAGCGTTAACGTAAAGTAGATGGTAAAGCCTTGTTACTTTATTTCGGTAATAATTAATCTGGGAATTACATGAGCTAGAAAGGTTTTATTTTTGAGAAGGGAAATGTATGTAAAACAATTAATATATGAATAAGGAGTTGCTGATGATGTTTGATGTTTTATGAATCTGTAAATAAATCTAGGTGAGTTACCGTAGCAGCGTTTATATTTTCTTAGTAGAGTAGTTAGCTTTATTTTTGAGACTGCAGATGAGTAGCAGTGGCATATTTTAGCAATGGAGACTTTAGAGAAATTATTACAATCCGACAGTGGGTCTTGAGTTTAGTACCAAGTAAATTCAGAAAATTTATGGCACCCAAATTGTGGGGCATGAGTCATAGGATAGAGGCTCGTTTGTTTATCCGATACCTGCAGCAATATATATATATATATATATATATATATATCGTTTTCTGTTTGAACGGTATATATATAATATTATATATATATATATATATATATTGTTGTGGATTCAAAGGGGTAAATAAGTGTAAACAATAAAATTTCAGCAAATGTAGAAAAGAGCAAATTATTTATGCGCAAAATTAATGTAATTCATTTAGTGAAAACGGACGAGTATTAACGTATTTTTATATTAAATAATTGGAATGTTAAAATTATACGAAGGAAGAAAGCTTCAAAGCAAATAGAAGTTCAAGGATACGCATAAGTAACCATAATTTATTTTAATCAAACACATATAAGCATAAGGTTGAGTGCTTGCGTAAGAAAATCAATAATTCCAAAGCAAATGTATTCGTTTTAAAAGTCAACGTCAGTTTTATACAGATACCAAAAAGCAGAAGGTCGAGGAATTGTTATGTTCAAACGGTCGATAATTAACAGAAACACCTGCTTGTTAAAGGTTACGTTCAAAAAATTCGAGCGTATGTTACGATAGGATTTTATAGAAATTGTTTTCAACCGTCAGTTTGGATAAACAGCTAGGGTAACAAACATCTTAAAGAGCAAAGGAAATGGACAATCGGTAATATACAACGGATAGAGACAGATATAAAGCAAGCAAGCAATTGAAAAACACGTACGATTTACACGTGGAGTTAAGATAGGATGTCAACAATATCGATTTTCTGTAACTCAGGTGGGGTTTTGAAGGAGACAGCAAACATGTATAGAACAAAAATGAATAGAGCTTAGGTGGAGTTTGTGACGGCAGAGAGTTTTGTCATTGGTTGAAAGCGAACAGTTTTTCAAACGAACGCACACGCGAAGGTAGAGAACGATTTCTCTGTAAGCAACAAGTACGGCGGGAGAAATTTTCGGAATTAAGCGACGGTTATGCTCAAAATTTGTAAAAACTGTTTTAGAAAATAAGCTTTTCTAATAAAACGCGTCCGATAAGGGGTTAGATAAATGATATAAATACCGGAGCTTTAATATTCAAGTTCTCTTTTCTTTTACTTCGATAAAGTGCTGAATACCGTATCAGACCACCATAACAATATAGCTTTTGGTAAGTAGTTTGTGTGTGTAATAAAGATATCGTATTCAAAAGTATAAAACTGTAGTAACGGACCTCCAATTATTAACGTGGTGCACGAGTTAGTGCGTGATTAAACAAAAAGTCCGGCTACTACCACTAAATTTATTAAATGGATACATGATATATGGGGGTAAGCAAAGCTGGTAATCCATTTTGTGTGCATGGCATATGGGTATGGAATGTTACTGTGAGACGAAGCGAATATCTTGCAGAAATATCAGACAGTAGAGGCCTGTGGATTCGACAAGCAGCATAGTTAATGGTCACAACCCGAGGGGTTTTATGGTAACCATCTCCGACGGTAATGAAGACTGAAGAATTCTCCAGGTAATTTATTTGAAATTTCTGTTATTGTATAAACATTTGTGGAATTTTTGTGTTGTGTGGTTGACTTTTGTGGCATATTTATGGGTTTAGAAACTTATTTGGAAAGATACATGTACAGGACAATTTACTAAATTTGAGTATTGAAAAAGGGCGTATTTCGAATATTAAAAATTTATTCAGGATATAAATTGTGTTGCAAAGGGTAAAAGGGGCTGTAAATTTTGTTTTAATTAATGCAAGGTGTAAAAGGCATATGCAAACAAAACTGGGTTATAATGAGCTCACAATACTCCAGTGTGAAGTCACTTTAGGGTAACATGTGGGCCCATCTACTCATATTTAATTAAATTTGTTTAAATTCAGTATAAAAATCAAGGACTTTAAAACATGCCATAAATTGAACTAACAATTATTGTATCAAACTGTTTTAACATATGTGTAAATATAATTTATCTGTTAATAGGTGTAAATAAAAATGTTGTATGGTTGTTGTATTATTTGGTGATTTTATTGAATGGTGTGCCAGTGTGAAACTGGTAGGTGTGTAAATTTAGGTATTCGAGAAGAGGCCCACCTGAGCTAGCCAGGGAAGCAGAGGAAGTTTGAAGGCTTAATAAAAGGTTGGTTTAGGCGAAGGCTCGAGTATTCCCAGAACTGTCCCTGAGTTCCACGGCAATATATATATATATATATATATATATATATATACATATTATGTAGATTCTGAGATTTTATATTTGTTTATCTATGTTTATATTGTGTTATATGTGAGTAACACTTGTATTTACATTATGTTGACGGATGATTACGTAAATGTTCGTTTTTCTGGTATCTGTGAATAATCTTTTTGTACGATAATTACCTATCTGTTGAGAATAAATTTACCTGGTGAGGTTTCCAATGTGTTCTTTCTGTATCACCCACCCCACTCTACGACGTTTTCGAGCTAGCCCGAAATCGAATTTGTTTGGATTTCGATTCTATCATTCTGTCCCTGTTTTTGTTGCGGTATTCGGTGTAGGCGATTTCCTTTATTTATTTTACTGTTTTCTTTCTTGTCTGCACGGAATACCGTAACAACCTTACGTACACAGGACAAACAATATTAGTCATTAGGAAGATTGCACTTCCACTAATTGCTAAGACAATTGTTTTTAGTTAGTTAGTTAGTTAGTTACATAAGCAAATGTTGTGTTCGTTCAGGACGCAGTCTGTTCCAGTTCAGTTCTAGATTAAGTGCAATACTTTTTTAAGCTATTCAATACAATTAGAGACTGATAGCGGCTCAAGCATAGTGAATCTACTTTAAGTGATGTAATTAAAAGTAAACTTCAAGTTTAATTACCGCGATTGTCACTGCTGCACACAGAGATGAACGGAATTAGAGTTGATATTAATTAAAGTTAAGTAGTAGTGAAATATACCTTTAAAAAATAAATTGAAAAGATAATGAAGGTGTAATTTTCAAGTAGTAGAGTAAATCGCGCGGAATAGTAGATTAAGTGCAATGATTAGGTAATACTCTACGTGTAATTTTCCAATGCTCCACTCGAAGGTACTACAATGGCCAGGAAGCGAGTTTTCTTTTACCTGAAAAATTTTGAATTTTGCCGAATCCTTGCTGTTCCAAGCAAGATAGGGATCTTTAACGTGCGTGACAACACACACACGGGACCTCCATTTTACCTCTCATCCGAACGAGGGCGTATTTTGGCGAAAAATGCTCGGATAACATTTTTCAAGCGGACCGTGTCGGGATACCAACTACGCTACGGAGCCGCCGTTTATGTAATACTGAAAATCGTTCCTCGTAGATGCGAGTAGTGATTACGTGTAATTTTAGTTAATAGATTAGATGTTTATTTCTAAGCTTCAGAGAGTGAGTTATATTAATTTGGCCACAAGCTATCGAGAACATAAATAAGTGTTGTAACAAATGGAAATAAGTGTTTTGTAGCATTAAAGTGTAATAAATTTAAAAAAAAAACAGTATCGATACGAAGCATATTAATTAAAGATAACATATTCGTTTAAGGAACGGTAGAATTTTACCTTTCACTCAGTTGGAAAGCGATTGGAAGACATTTCTAACAAAATTTAATATAAAAATATTAACAAAAATTTGAAATTTATTTTAATTGAAAATCAGAAGCATTATTTTTCTAAAATTTTAACAAACGCGTATTAATAGCTTAAGTGATTAAAAGAATACATACAAACTATATAAAAATATACAATATGAAGTTTAAGGTTTATTTGGATGTGTGTGGAGTGTAAGGTGGTGCGTTTAGTCTGTTTTATTAATATATCAAGAATTACGCACCTGTAATGATGTATCTCCAAGTCTTGAAGTAGTGAGGTATTCCTGTGAAATGCAATATTTTGTAATTTTAACTAGCTACAAAGGTATTTTTTAACATGCACATCAAATTTTAATGCAACATAGAAGTATAACAATATACGACGCGTAACCGAAATGCATGCTACTAAAACATTATTTATTCTACATAAAAAATATAAGATAATCTTGGTACATTCTGCGAAAGTTATATTCTAAGCACTTTCGAGAACTTTTGTTGCAAGCTGTATTTGTATTTTCCTTTTATGGGCCAAATCTTTTCATAAATAAAATGAGAATTGGAATATATCAATATCCCTTGCTTTAAGTTATTTCGTATACTGAGCGGTCATCATTAGTAGAAACGCTTTCAAGTACTTCAGAAACACCAAAATTTGTTAAAGCCGTAGTTTAGTTATTAAACTTACAATTAACTAATATTGTTTTGAAAACATGGAGATATTTATTGTCTTTACCGCAAAAGCGGTACTATTTACATAAAAAGTTAATTTCAACCCTACTAGTAAGTACTAAAACAGCTTGGGTGGAATCAACACATACCTGAATTCCTATTGATAAATTATAATATTAACCTTTAACCATGCACAAGTAACTAGTTACATGCGGAAGACAAGACTGAAAGTTTATTATTATAATTTACAACTTGGGTCAATTTGGAGTAACGATGTTGCGTTCATTGTTAGCATTCCTATAGATTGTAAGGGCGATAGAAAATTGTTACGTTTATTTTCTGTATAAATCAATTACCTCATTTTTCTCCCTTGTTCATTCATTACTAGTTCGAATAAACTCAGTTTCAATCTTAAATTCTTCAACAACCCCCTATACAGTTTGCTTGTTTCTTCATAAGACCGTTTTACCATAAATCTGTTAAATCCTTCAACATACTTTTCATACTATGGTTAAGAAATCAGTTCCTATTGTGGCTGAAGTTTTGTCTGTTCCTACTCCGTTGTCAATCAGTGAGGAAGTCTTACTTGATTCTACTCCTTTATCGGACGTTGACGAAACGTTACCTGCACTTACTCATTTTTCTGATGTTGACAAAATTCTTTCTGATCGTGTTTCTTTATTTCATGCTGACAAACTTTACTTGCTTCTGTACTTTTAGCTAACGTTAATGAACTTCTAGCTGATGTTCCTTCATCTACTGTTGTTGAAGTTCTTCCTGATGCTGTTTGTTTTTGTAAGGTTGATGAAGTTCTACCTGATTTTGTTCCTTTATGTAATGTTACTGAAGTATTAGCGGATTCTGCTCCTTTTCCTAAGGTGGGTATTTCCTACAGCCAATGCTGTTTTCTGTTCTAACTGTGATACTTCTAGTCCTTTATCTATCGTCGTTAAAATTTTATCTAATTCTGCCCTTCTAGTTAACGTAACTGAAGTGTGCTCTGCTCGTGTTTCTCTTCGTAGGGTTGATTCTCGTACAACCAATACTTTTTCTCTTTCTACCGTGGGTAGTCTGACAACCCATGATGTTTCCTTTTCTACCGTTGACTTTCTTACCTCCAATCCTAACAACAAACTTGCTTCCTTAACTCTTTTCGAGTTCCCTAAACCACCCTCGCCACCTCCTAAACCGCGTGCTACAACTGCTACATCCCCCGCTGTTCCTGCTTGGCAGAAAACGGCCCAAAAGAAGCAGACATTATTCTATGCTTTTTCCGAACCGGAAGATGTATGTCAGCGAAGTACTAATGCCCTTGATCTCGTTTCATTTTTCTTCTGGCGGCGCAAACGTCTTAAGCTCAATATCTAATCCTCACGCCCGTTTCGTATGCCGATTTTGCTCTCCTTAGGTTTTGATTTCTGGACTTTAGGTTTTCTTTTTGTTTTACTTCCCTATTTGCTGGATTTTCTTTTTTCTGACCCCGGGCTCCGGGAATAGAATAGCCCCACGGTACGACCTGCGGCGACTATAGCGGTTTAACACACACATACACTTTATACACGTCCGATCTATACCCGCACACTACATACACACACACACACACACACACACACACACACCCACACATTTCATAAACACACAGTCGTTCTTGGTTTCCCTTTATTCCGTTCTCTACTTGATTCTCCTTTCTTTCGTTTCCTCCTTGTACTCCTTGACCTCGTGTGGGTCCGGGAATAGAATAGTCCCATGGTACGACCTGCCTGTCGTAAGAGGCGACTACAGCGGTCAAACACATACACACACGCACACTTTATACACGCATAACACATACACACATCCTTTTTACACCCCCCACACGCACACCCACACTCATCCACACACACGCACGCACACGCCCACACCTACTCATACATAACTACACTGGGATTATGTTTTATTTTTTTTGTACGACTTTAGTTTCTTTTTTTGGGTTTCGTACTTGGTGTTGGTGTTATTTTTTTGGGTTTTTTCTTTTTTTTCTCGTTTCTTTCGTTCCACATTCCTCTCCTTTTTCCTGTTGCTGGCTTTCTTTACTGTCGGCTCCTAGACCGATTGTATTTTGTCTATCCGCTCCTGTGGTAGGTGCTTTCTAGCCCGTTCTTCGTTATTTGGAAACCACGACTTAGTCGACTTTATGACTAGTTAGCATTTTTTCTTTGGTTCTTCATTTGTTGAGATTTTTGGTTACCGCAGTTTGCAGTACACCGTTTACTTTTACCAGCGTTCCTTCTCTCTTCCTCTCGTTCTCCCTTGTTGTCTCTTTGTTTACTCGAAGCTTGACCTTTGGGTCCTGTTTGGGCTTGTACTATCGGTTTTCTTCCTTTGTTCCTTTTCTTTTTTTGAGGTCAAAGTCTTTCCTGTTTCTTCACTAGAAATATCCGTCGTCCGACGACTTTTTTGCACTGTCAATGCCGTTCCATCTTAGTCCTCGTTGTTTGCTTCCCTTCCTTTCTTCCTTTTTCCTCTTCTATTATTGGTCCTTCGAGCCCGACGAAAGTTCTTTTTTATTTTGGGGTGTTTCTTTTTTTCCTTTTTCTGTTTTCTTTTTGTTTCGTTTTCATGAAGAATGTTCTTTTACTTCTTAAGCGAATTTTTTTGTTTGGATTTTTGTTTCTTTTTCCCTTTGGGTTTTTTTCTCTTTTTTTTTAGTCCTGCCACTCCCATTGCTTTTGATTTCCTACCCAGACTCATCAATTCTGCTGGGGTGGGGATTGGTTATGTTTATTTTCCGTATAAATTAATTACCCTATTTTTCTCCCTTGATTATTCATTACTCGTTCGAATAAACTCCGTTTCAATCTTTAAATTTTTCAACAACCCCTATATAGTTTACTTGTTACCATAAATCTGTTAAATCCTTTAACATAATTAATAATAAATACGCTTCCTACAACTTTTCATTTTGAACTTATTTATTTCGAAACGACAAGTTTATGCTATAGTTAAATAGTCTATGCCCTGTTTTAGGTAACATTCATTTTGTTAAACCTACCGATAGCGTATAATTGCATAGTGAATTGAACTATCCGATATAAGCCGGGTTTTCCAGTTTTACCGCGCTTCGATAAGCTAAGATTTGCAGTTCGACTCCGTGTTGTTTGAAGCATTGTTGAGTGTGATTCTACAGCTTGTACGACAAAATATTTTTACATGTATTCGTCACCGAATTTCCAAAGCGATGCACGTGTTTCTGCTTGGCAACTAGGAGGTGTCTTGTGTGTATTTGGTGAGTTTCCCCGTGCGTACACATTCTGTAGACCAAGTACTTTTGTCCGTAGACCGCTGCTGCAATTATGGTACCAGAGTAAATGTATGCTGACGACCATGGCGTTCCTGTGTTGACTCACCCCCGACGGCTTGCGAGTATCTGGACACCTACAGGTATGCAACTCGTTCTCTTTTGTGTGTGTCAATGACATATTCCGCATCAACGGTTGGTGTAGAAACGTGATATTGGAGAACTACTGTTTGTGGCCGCTAATCAATACTATCGCTCTACAGGTGTGATGTACTATTTTTAAAGATGTGTGTCAAAAGAACACACACGTTTATTCGCTTTACTAATTAGTTATTTTACAACAATTATTAGATGAAATTTTAAAAACGTCCGACAAAAGCTCTCACGCGTTAATTCTTTCCTACTAATTAGTTTCTTTATAAAAAGTATTCGGTGATATTTTAAAAACACTTGACACAAGCTTTCCCAGCTTTTATTTGCTACTGATTAATTTTATTTTGTGTAAATACGAGATGCGCACTTCGTATCTAGATTTCTAAATTGTCCGTATAAAACAATTGTTTGCTGTAAAATAATAACGCTTAATTTTTTTCTTTTTGCTTGTTTGTACATAATCTTTTATTTATTTTTATGTGTTAATAGATAATCGTGGGCGATGTTTTTTTTGCTTTTTTTTTGGTATTTAGGTGAATCCCCCCACTCTCCGTGTTTGGTAGTTAGCCTGGTATTTATCTTTCTTCGGGCTACGTCTAGGTACCTAGCAAAACATAAAGCATATAAAGGTCTGGATCCGTTATCAGTACCTAAGTGAGGTCCTTTGTATTTAACAATTTTAATTAACTTATGGCTATTCCAGGAGAAATGCGTTCACACCGTTTTTAAATGTTTAACAAGCTGACTGGTTTCAAAAATACGATTGGCGGCTTGAGATTTTTATATTCATCTTATTTAAACTGAGTAATGTATTCTTTAAATCCAGTTGTTACATTTCTTTTAGTCTAACCGATATTTTTCTTAAGAAATTTAGGTTTCAAATAACTAATCTAATAAATTTCAGACTACTGCAATTGATCCATCTTGTCATTTAAGTTACCCAATAAATTCTTAATCTTATTCGTATTACTAGATGTGATTTCAAATTTAAGTTGTTTAAGTATCTTACTACTCTTAGTACTTCTATGAAAGAGAAGTTTAACATATTTGACATTGTTGTTTGTGGTAGTATGTTGAATGGCCGTTCATTTATGAATGCTATTTCTATTTCTGGATATTCTACGAATATTATCTATAACAATAGTGCAAAAACGATTGTAATCTGCTTTTTGTTTAATAAGTATAAGTTCCTTGTCAAACCTGTCTTTAATAAAAAATTAATTAAAATATTAACAAAAAATTAATTAGTGTCAGATATGGGGCACATAACTTTATCTGCTTTACTTTCACTATGAGCATGGAAGTGCAAGATTTATGTTCGACCGTTAAAGCAACTCTAGAAATAGCATGCATTTGATGATTTTTGTAGGAAGGCTAAAATTTGCTGCTTTGTGCTGTGCAGAGCACATGCCTGCGCGGTGGGAAAGATATCCATTAGTTAATCGTGTATTGGGGCTCACTTCGAGTTATGTTGTGAGGAGCGTATACTCGGAAGATTTCTTGAACAACCTTAAGTAAAGGACCGTGCCAGGTTGTACTGACGCTGCCCTTCAAAAACGATTCATATTTTAAAAGTGGAATAAAATATATTTGTAAAGATATATTTTTTATTAGAAACACAGTATATTACCAAAAATAGAACAAAAACTATAGACTGAAAAACTTTACAATGAGAAAATAAACAAAAAGAAGCATAACATTAGGAATGAACAAAATAGGCAAACAACAATATACATATAACATTTTTTACAAAAAGTGGTTTGTCTTGTTTTATTTTGAGCAGAATCTTTAATTAAATCTTGTATATTTAGCAAACCATCGTATACATAATGCTAGATTGAAATTAACGCTAACTTGTTTAATCTTTCTTGTGTTATTGTTGACCGTAAATAATTTTTTGTTACTTATAATTTTAAAAGCGATCGTTTACGTTCAGCAACCGTTTCTAGTAAAGTTAATATTATTCTCAAAGCCATCTTTAAATTTGGAAATGTTGTAACATGTCGCGTTTCGCTAGCTATAAATTAGATGAGGAAGAAAAATTCGGTGAATTTGACTGGACAAATTAAATATGGACGCACCTTGTAAGTTAGATTTCACAAATAATTATTCTTAATTAAACATACTATTTCACATTTTGTTTCTGTAAAAATAATTCAGATAATAAGGTATAAGATTATTCCTTTTATTTGAATACATTATGAACAATCCAGGACAATGACAAATTAAAACCGCAAATGAAAACATCTAAGTATAACAAAACCTGTGTATACATTTTCTATGAATAAGATAATTTACAAAAGACAGATATCGTCTATTCCGACCATCAAAAATACGACAATAATATCATATTGCAAGAACAATACGTTTGGAATTTTTGTCAACCATATCGAACAGTGTCACGTTTTAGACTTATGTCAGATATACACAGGAAGCGACGCTTAAAACCGCCGAACTATATCATAGTATTATGAACAACTTGCCTTGTGCAATTACCCAATATTTGTATTTAATAGTTGGCTTAGCGTCGCGATTCTGAACGTTAAATCTATTCTATATCTCAAATAAATCAAAAACTTGAAAGTGTTAGATATGATTGGCAAAAATGTCAAACGTAATTAAAAGCTAGGTTGAAGTGTGGCTACTACGTACATGATTTAGATTTGTATATCTTTCCAATTGTAGTCACTGGTTCAGCTGGCACAATTGGTTCGCACCTCAGTGATCAAAGCCGAAGCTTACAGGTTCGAATTCTGTCCGAGACTTTATATTCCTCATCTTTAGATTACTAATACGATTTCAAATGATCATTTTAGTTGTGCATAAAAGTCTAGGTTATTATTGCGTCTTATTACCAATACCTTAGTATTATAATCTACTTGCCTACTTATTCAACATTTGTATTTAATAATTGGTTTACAGCTGTGATTTTGAGCGTCGTTTTTGTTTATGTCTAACATAAGTCACTAACATATCACGCAATCGAATTGATGTACCTATATACAAGGTTCATGTTTTCAATTTATATTTAAAAACTTTTAATTTTGTAAGTTGTACAAGTTTTTCCAAGATTTTTACTGTTCTCATATAACCTCATTTTTGTGTTTATCACGTTTATCTCTGGCGTATAAAAAATTTAAAAAATTTTTTTATCAAGAATTTAAAATAAATTCAAAATTTAGGCAACAGAAAAGAGTATTTAACCCAGTGACCTCAAACCCACAAATCAATTTAGAATTACAAATAATAAAGTCCATATTTTAGGTAGTTATATATATATATATATATATATATATATATATATTACTCAAATTTAGACCAGGGTAGAAAATTAATTAACGATAGCAAATAATCGTAATCAACGTGTAGAAGAAAGTAATGTAGAATTTCATTAAATAATAAGCATTATTAAAACCGTGGAGCATAAAAATTTATTCGTTTCGTTAAAATAAGGGGTTTAGATTATTCATGGGACGCTTTCTATAAAAAGAAACAGAGTTAAAATGTTCAATTTGTATTTAATTTAATTATTCCAAGTACTAAAACTATCGAGAAATTATAAAAAACACGGGGAAGGCACATAAAAGCCTTCAGCGTATTAGAACAAGGAACACCTGCAAAGATAACGATGTATATGATAGTCGATAAGCTCCAAGCTATATGAGTGCAAGTAAGAAAGCGAGTTTGTGGTATAGAGACAAGCGAGATGGAATGCATTGGTAGTTAAATGAGGAGAAATGTGTAAAACAAGAGCACAGGTTGTAGATAGAATGAACAGACTAGATTGGCGGTTAAGGTTGAAATAAGATGCAAACAGGAGAGGTGGAAACATAACAATTTCTATGTAAAATTAATTAGTTGTTCTCGGACGTGTTGCGAGACGAGTGCAAATTTCGGTAGAATCATTGTGCCGAGCCATCGGAAGGGAAAATAGAATGCGAATTTCTTAAAATCGTCCGTCGCGGGACAAATTCGACTTGCAAGCGAGCCATTATATAAACCCGTGCTGATAGGAGTTTAGCTCTCTTCTATTTTTGATTTTATGCGATACTTTAAACAGTTTTGCTCTTTATTTTTTGATTTTATTCGATACGTCCAGCAGAATAGATGGTGATTACGTGCTACTATAACAGTTATTATGCATTAGTGCACTTAGAGAAGATAAAATAAAGGTAATAAAGTCTAGTTATATTTGCGGGTATTACTGTACCAATTATCCAAATTAATAACGATAAATAAATAAATAGAAGTATGCAGTTTTGGGTATAGCGTGAAAGAATTATGAATTTCAGTGCCATTTTTCGGGAGTGTTAGGAATCAAATGTTATTCGTAAACGTGATTGGATCCACAAAACAAGATTTAGATATACATAGATGAATTCCTGAGAAGCCCTGAAACCTTTTTAGACGAATGGTAATGTAGAAAAATTTTAAAGGCGGTCAGAAATCCGAAGACGTAAACATAAACCAGCTGGAATGGTGGAATTAGCAAGGACGATGTACATTGGAGCCACGAGTGCAGTAATCTTCAGGTAACTTATGCTTTGTTGTTCGATCTTTGATGTTTTGGTGTGTGTTGAATATCTTTATAATTTGTTTGATAAAGATGGACAGTAGTAAATTTGTATAAACAACAAATTTAGAATTTTAAGGTAAGATTTTCTTGTATAAGTAGAAAAGAGTATTTAGCAGGTTTATGTTTTTGATTATGATGAAAATTTGGGTCTGTCTTTGAGCTCAATTAGACTAACCTGTTAAATTAACGTAAAGGGGTGGGAGATGCTCCCTTTTATTCAGACTCAGGTCTGAAAATATTGTTAACTTAATTAGTATGCATCCTACAAGGACTCTAATTCCGGATGCAAATTAAAATGAGGACAAATATGAACTAGAAATTTTATGATGCTGAAGTTTATGCTGAAATTTAATTTTGAAATTTTAATGTATTGTGAATATTGGTGTAAATAGAGATAACGTTGATGTTTGTGGTAGGAATGTGTTTTTTTTTATGAATGAGGATGAAAGTTTTAACTAGGTGAGCAGTCGAGGCGGAAGGATTCAAGAGGCGATATTCAGGTAAGAAATCGAATATCAGAGGAGATTTCACCGTAGTAACGAGAATCACAGCAATATATATATATATATATATATATATATATATATATATATATACACATATATAATTAATATTCTACAATGATGGGTTTAAGGTCAGCTGGTAGAATTTAAAAGTAAACTCTTTTTAAATGCCTAAATTTTTGGATCTATATTTTATCCTTGATCACAGGCTTTTCTAAAATAATGTTAACTAGGCTAAAGTTTACATAAAATAAATATAACTTATAAATTGAGAAAATAAAATTTGTATCTAAATGAATGGATTTTGTACATAAACGTTTTGGATTTTATTGCTTTTGAAGTTGTAAAATTGTATAATTTGTAAAAGTATTAAAATGTCAAAAAAATTTTGTTTCTAAATAGATGGATTGTGATATTTGGGGCTGAAAGGGTGTTATTTTCCATTTTGAAACTGATTTGGTATTCAGCATGTGAAAATACAGCAAATAATTCTTAAAGTAAATAGTTTAGAATGTAATAATTTTTAAGTAAAATTTAGGAAGTTAAAATTAAATTTTGATAATCTTTTAGATAATTATTCAGAAAATATAGAGCATGATATATAAGAAACATCCCGTGTATAGTACGGATTTAAATTTCAGATTTTTAAACACAAATTTAACCTTCGTATTAAATTACAGACAAGTTGGTAGGAAACCTTATAGTTCAATTTCAAACCGCTTTATTTTTCTTGTTTTATTAGGAGAGATAAGACTTGAACAAAAGAACAGCAATTTCATATAGTTTAGTTACCGACGTCAATTAGTGGAGTAATAAACAAATTTATGGCTTCTAAAAAAACGTAAAACTTGAGTCTACGCAAAATGAGTTGGGGTTAGCGATCGTTCGTTAGAGAAATATTGCGTAGGTAGAAGTGAAATAGAGATAAGACGTGTTCGTTAGAGGCGTGGCTTAGATGTTAGTTGTTGTTGACTTGGGGTAAAATCTAAGGCTGTTTTGAGTATCGATTTTAAAAATACTACGAAAACTTTAGTACACGTGCGGGTTGTTGTTCGTTGCAAGTGATTTTTAGAGAAGTGTTTTTAAAACTGTGTAACTAAGAGTGGCGGTTGGAAAAGATACACAGAATTGTTGTGAACGTGATTTGTGAGTGTGGGGTAGTTTGTGGAAGGCAAGAATTTGACTTCGTTGATTTTAGGAATTGTAGCAGTCTTTGGAGGTGGGGAACTTGGATATAAGCCGCAAGGTTTTGATGGGAAGCTTTCTAAATTTTCAACGTTCTTACACTTTTAAAAAGAGAAAGAGGAGGTTAATTTTGTTTTGTGTTGTATATTCAATTTAGTTGGAGTGTAAACAAGTGTTGTCTATTTCCCTAGCAGAATTTTTCGAGTAGATAGTTTATTTTCAGAAAATTGAGCAAAAAGCCGTGACACATTTTATAAGCAAAGGTCCCAGAATACGGACCAGTAAAGATCGCAGTATTAATGGGCGCCCAGATTGTGGGGCGGACGTGGTATTAATGACGATCAAGTAGTGGGCCTCTTCGCAGTATTAATGTCGCCCAGAACGTGGCTTGCGTGTTCTAATGAGCTAAAGAGCCAAACTACAGGTCCAACCAAAGTAGTAGGGTCGTTAGAGAGGAACCAGACTAAGACAGGTCCCCGAAAGAGGACAGAGGCTGTTTCAGTACTTACATTGGCAGATACCATAGGGGTCGGTGTGGCAGTCTAAGACACACTACCGCGATGTGGAAGACAATAGGAAACCACCACATTACCACCCAAGTACACAGCGTACTTAAATTGAAATGACGGAATATATTACAAGCAGAGATAGGAAAAAAAGTGAGGTAGAGCGAGATGAGACTTTTGTATGCAGATAGTGATAGATGCAGACTGTGTAAATTTCAGGGAAATGTGTAGGTTAGTTCGGAATACGCGTCTAACCAGTTCCAGGACTGAAGACCTAATGATGATGATGCTGCAGTATAGAATTTAAAAGAAAATCATTATTTTGTAAGGTTCCCAGGAAAATATGTCCAGTATATAACTTTAGACAGTCTAAATTATCTAATGACTATAAATGTCATTACTCCAGGGATATGAAATATAAACGCAGGCATAATGTTCTTTCATTTAGAAACATAAATTATCAAGTGCGACCATATTTTTATTTAAAGCACATCTAATTTTGATTTAATCAGCACAAACTTTCATCGGTTATATTCCGGTCGTTGTTCAGTTTCAATTACAAATTCCGGAGAGAAATGGGGTTCCCATTATACTTAGTAATCCCTTTGGGACTAAGAAAGTCATCTATCATTTTCAGCAACCCTTATGTTACTCTAAAGCATGCAAAGTGCACATTAACACCGACCATCAGACACGTACATAAGCCACGATTTATTAATTGTAACTTTGATAACATGCATAGGTTTGTTCCCTTCCATTTGGATTTTTAGAGAACTTCTTAAAAGTCCTATAAAATAATTTTTCCTGGGGCTTATAATAACCTAACGAACTTAAGCTAAATAAATTGAATTTTATATTAAGTTTATATTAATAGATACCTGTTGGTTAAAGTTAATATTCGTGCGAACAGTTCTGTGGTGAAGTGGTTGAAGCGGTCTGGCGTTGTTTCCTAAGGGAGCTTTCGGTGCTTCCTGTGATCCTTGCATTAATTTTCGTAGAGCGTAGAGCTGTAATTAAGAAATTTATTGACATCAGTTAAGATTTTAATGAAGTTAGGTAGATGGGGAATTATAACTTTGGAAAAAATAATAATTGAAACCTGTATACCAATATGATCGGGGATGTCTTTTATCGTTGACAAATCTAAAGTATCAGCAATAAAAGGATTTAGTAATATATGCTAAGTAACATTTGCTTATCAAATGTACTGTAAATTTGATAAAAGTAAAACAAAGGGATCGTCTATAAAAATAATAATTGTAAACTACGCAAGTAATAATTATATTATAAATTTATTTGAAGACCCAATTCCAAAAATCAGGCAAGTCTAAAAGATTCAATGTTCCAAGTTACCACCATTTTATATGCCTTAAGACACTTGGCATCAGTGAAATATTTTTTTTCGCCAAGAAACAAATTTATCCAACAATACGGCGCTTGTTGCGTACAATAACCACATACCTTCTGCCTAGATTTTGCGTCTGCGCATTGTATATTACCCTATTGACTTCTTACCTTCGTTGCATTGTTATAACTCAGAGAATCATTCAAGTAAGCTGTCATATTTTTTTGTTGGTTATTAATATTAGTAAGGATACTAAGAGTCTCATAAAAAAGCAAAAAAAAGCGAAAAAAGATGTCATTCGAGATAAAAAGTGCAGGGCGAGGAGTTACATTGAAAATATTGTTCCAAAACGGATTACTGGTGAAGATCGCAAGTTTGTACTCGTATATTAATTTAATTCACTTACCTTTCAAACATATTTACTAAGTGCAGTTTACACGCCCATTAAGTACCACATATCATTTAGTATGGTAACAAAATTGTTCACCTTTCTTTTATAAAAAATTATCTCTTTTTAACTTACGTTTTTAGCAGTAGGATTCTGCTGGTCTTCTGTGCATGTGGGATATTTTAGTTCGTGTTTCTTTTGTACTACGAGTCACATCGCAGTCTTTATATTTTAAAAGAGCATCAATAAATGTTAATAAAGGATGTATTTTTTTACAAACATGTAAATTAGTAAGGTTCTAATTGTTCTATAAAGTATATATTGGCACCTAAAAATTTTGAACAAATTTATTAACTTGGCCACGAGAAATGATCAACAGTTACATCTATGCGGATTAATAGCATTCGCCCAATAGTAAGAAAACGTCCAAAGAATGATGATTCAAATACAAGAAAAGAACATGGTTTTAGTAACTCTTACACAATATATAGAGAAGGTAAAGCTGCTCCTCCCAGATGTCAAACTGTTTTCCCAAGCTTCCACGGCATTTCTGAGAACAGATTTACTAGATTACAGCAAAGCTTATCAGTAACTGCAGTCACCTAAAAGCAGGCGGCTCCGTGGTGTAGTGGTATGTGTGTGACTACTACCCCAAGGTCCCGGGTGGAAAAGGAAAAATTAATAGGTTAGGTCAGCGCCGCGGCGCTGGCTAACCTATTAATTTTTCCTTTATCTAACCTAGGTCCACACTTGGTTTTAATGGAAAACTCATTAAAAAGCCATTAGTGCTAATGGGTTTTAATGAGAAAACTCATTAAAAGCAATTAGGTCATATGGTCATGCGGTCATATGGTCATGTGGTCATGTGGTCATATGGTCATGTGGTCATATGGTCATATGGTCATGTGGTCATGTGGTCATATGGTCATGTGGTCATATGGTCACGTGGTCATGTGGTCATATGGTCATGTGGTCATGATGTCATATGGTCATATGGTCATATGGTTATGTGAGCAGGGAGATTAAATTTGGTATATAAGGAAGTAGTTTTGGGTTGAGCTTAGTTATAGTAAGACATTTTAACAACATATTCGACTATTTTCGGTAATATACGCCTTACTCTGTAGGATACATAAGGGAACAAATTTTCGTATTCAATTTAGTATTTGACGGTAGCTAGAACGGTAAACATGAGCGTCTCCAAGGTGATTAACGTTTCTCAACTTCTTGGGATAAAGTGAAACCGACAAATGAGCGATTTGGATTATGGCTGTGGGCAGAAAATATGTGTAACAATAATCTGGTGACAGATATTGGTAATATTTGTTATGTCGAAGGCAAAAGATGCTGACTGGCGGACTACACACACCAATTACAGAACCATTTTGTGACAATATAATGTTGGTTAAAATTTGCGACCTTTCTGACACCGAACAAGCATCTGCAAACAAACGGATGTTTATCCTAAAAAAAGAAATTTGTGGTGCATTTAACAGCTATCTACGAAGAAAGTTCGACCGATTTGTTTCCGCTAGGCATGGTGTTAAAGCTAAGCTTCCGTTTTCTCTGGAAAGCAGTAACAAGATAGGCCAGAGAGTAAAAGAAATTATCGGAAAAGAAGACCTCGAATGCATTAATAAAAATTCCAAAATCCTATATGTGTTCCATAAAAGTGGAACTAGCAGATGTTAAGTTGGAAACTTTATTGGAGGAACTACCAGATATATTAGACGAAGTCGAAAAAATTATTTCTATCTTTTGACATGGATGTAACCCAAGATTTTGCAGGCATATTTAGCAAGATGGAGATGTGTAATTATTTAACTACAAAGCATAACTTTTGCTATAAGGAAAATACGAAGAAAAGTGTAATATTATAGTTGACAACGATAAAACTGCGGGGATTGATTGTTTAACATGGCTAACAACCAATGCAAGAATTAAGATTTACAACAAATTTGTGTGCCAGATAACAAGTCCTGGTGTTAATAAACAACTTGGCAATCATATACTAGATTTTTTTACGTTGTCCAGATGTACGTCTAAGGGAAACATTTGCGTCTACTTTGGCCAAAGAACATGGTATTACGCGATTGGAAGCGACAATATACAACTGTGCAATTGGAAGCTATGTCAGTGCGGAACGGGTGTATAAACCCTTAAAAGACTGTTTAACCTTATTGGAAGATAGTAAGTTATACTTCCTAAAGGCGCCAATGTACTCGGTACCACTTACCAAAATGTGGAGTAAGCTATCGGACAAGCTACAAAATAGCTGCTGTTTAGTGTATAATAACCTGCTACAGTACGTGTATTGGGGGAATGGCAATACAAAGAAATTGACAGGCTTGCAAATTAAGTTGTCCAAAAAACCAGAGGAAAAGGAAAAATTGATAAAGTATGTGCTTTCGGCTTTTAGTTTTAACTATTTACCTGTAAATTATTTGGAGATAGTAGAGGAAGATGTCCAAGATAAAATAAAAATCTTACACAAGTGCTACATTAAAGCAGGTAGTACATATTTTACACAATCTGCCACACCATATTCTACAATTCCAAAAGAAAATAGTAATGTCGGACTTGGGGTTGATAGATACGCCTAACATTCGTCCAGAGGTTGTACGACAACGCGTAAATATTGGTAGTAAACTCTATCCGTTTACGCTAAAAGAAATTGCCCCATTATGTATACCATACGCTGTAAGTGGAAGGAAAAGACAACTGGAATTAGAGGAAATGGATGCAAAAAGGCGAAAATTGGACTACATGGAAAACACTGCGACAATACGCGATCAATACAAAGATGTGTTAGACAAAGAACATCTTATTAGAGAAAATGAGGAAGAATTAAAAGATTATTTTATGTGCCGATGGACTGACTTAGATACATCTGGTTTTTACAAGTTGTATGCATTTGTGGTTAGTAAAAAAGACTCTTTTAGTTATGTAGGCGTCCTTGCGGAAAAGGATGGTACTAAATCCGTATATTTTTAAAAGGTTATTCTAAAACGTATTTATCAAAATGGCTGATAACAAAGACGAACTAAGGAATGCGGGTTTCGTAATCTTTGCGTACACCACACGCAAAGGGGTCCGTTAAACATTGTATATTTGCCTAGTAAAGAACCTTTTGGATCATTTAAAACCGAGGGTCTTACAACCTATAACAACCATATATTCCCAAAAGTGGTGGACATGCAACTACGCAACAGTCTGTGGGAGAATAAGATTTCCTCCAATACCGACAAGAAGAAGTCGATCAAGCTAACAAGATACGTATGCAGGATATAGTGGGAAAGCTGCGATTAAAAGATTGTCACAAGCTGCAAGAATTACACGAAGGAATGGATCTGGTTGTCGGCGGAATCAAAGACTTTAAATATAGAGGCAAACTTCGGTACATTTTATAATTGAAACCTGTATACCAATATGATCGGGGATGTCTTTTATCGTTGACAAATCTAAAGTATCAGCAATAAAAGGATTTAGTAATATATGCTAAGTAACATTTGCTTATCAAATGTACTGTAAATTTGATAAAAGTAAAACAAAGGGATCGTCTATAAAAATAATAATTGTAAACTACGCAAGTAATAATTATATTATAAATTTATTTGGAGACCCAATTCCAAAAATCAGGCAAGTCTAAAAGATTCAATGTTCCAAGTTACCACCATTTTATATGCCTTAAGACACTTGGCATCAGTGAAATATTTTTTTTTCTGCGACGGGAAAAAAATGTGACATTTAATATTTCTTGACAGGTAACAAAATGTCACTTTATATAAAATTACTTTTTTCCCCGGGAAAAAAATGAGTACTTTTTTCCCTGGTAAGTGCAAATAAGTAAGAACACGAAGATATTTAATTTTAGAATATTTTATTATGTATAAGTTACGTTTCCTTAATGTTAAAAGTACAGTTATTAAATGTACATTGCCTGAAAGACATGTTTTTTGAACAATTAGGAATGTCTGCTACAGTGGAATTTTCTTGATTTGAAATAATATTTTGTGCCACTGACACAACTGCCGTTGATGTACTTGTTCGCAAATTGGATTCTGTTTCAGCTGATGCACTGCCACACAAACTAAACAGTTTCTTAGCTATTTCTGTCTTGTGCACTATCGATTCATCAACATACCCTTCAGCGACCATTGATGACTTCCAACCACCATGTTTCTTTAGTGTCATCAAGTCTCCCCAGATTCAACTAAAAGTGTAGCAGACGATCTTCGAAATGCATGACCTGTATATGACTTAGCATTTTAAGTCGAAGAAAATTGGCTACTATTTCAGGTACCTTATAAAACTGATTTCTACCCACAACTTGATTGACGCATTTCCCATTGCGATATGCATAAAACAGGCGGCGATCCTTTGCTGCTGCTGGACGAAGTGCCATGTACATTCTGTAAAATTTAATATATTCTTCAGTAACTATAAATCTCCTATTTACATCATTCTTTGTTTGCTTAAGTTTCACAATTAATGACGTTCCCACGTCTTCAATATCATCTAATGTTACCTGGCTAATTTCACATATTCGACAGGCTCCTGCAATCCCAAATACAACAACAACCTTGACCAATAAATAAACTTCATCAGGAGCATTATTTAAAAATCACTAATATGTGTACTCGTAAATATTGCAGATTTTTGGGCATGTAACCTTTCCCATTTTGTTTCAGAAACGTAATTAGTTTGCAATATTTTGAAATGTCTACGTTATTATTGACTTGTAACATACTTTTTATCATTGAATAATTCGACCACACTGTTGATGGCTTTTGTTGTTGCGCTAGTTCCGAAAAATAAACCAATAACACCGTCTCCGAGTAAGAACTACATGTCTTTTTCGCCTTCCATTCCATGAATCTTGAATACGCAGTTTCGTAAATTTTTCGTGATTTAGCTGGCAATAATTTTATTGATGCTACTTTCGCTGCCTCTACCAATTCCGGTGGAGTAAGAGAAACTTCTGAATCAGTACTGTCCATTTTGAATTTTGAATATTCAAAACAATCGATATAAACAACTTAAGTTCGCAATTTTGTAACCACTCGCAAAATTAAATTGACAGATATTTGATTACTTTAAAGGTTTCCTTAGCAACGCAGATCTAACTGTCCCTATAAGTACATCAGCCTACCTGTTTGAAACTTCAAATTTGACATAGATTGATTTTTGACTTTAATATAATTGGTAATATTTTTTAAATATTAAATCATTGTTTTGCCAGTCACAGAAAAAAATAGTGTATTATACGCGGGTAAAATGTAAGATTTTAGCTCTCGGTGTTTTGTCTCCTCCGCTTCGCGTCGGGAGACAAACACACCTCGAGCTAAAATCTAGTACTTTTTTCCCTTGTATAATAAATAACTATTTTCGCCAAGAAACAAATTTATCCAACAATACGGCGCTTGTTGCGTACAATAACCACATACCTTCTGCCTAGATTTTGCGTCTGCGCATTGTATATTACCCTATTGACTTCTTACCTTCGTTGCATTGTTATAACTCAGAGAATCATTCAAGTAAGCTGTCATATTTTTTTGTTGGTTATTAATATTAGTAAGGATACTAAGAGTCTCATAAAAAAGCAAAAAAAAGCGAAAAAAGATGTCATTCGAGATAAAAAGTGCAGGGCGAGGAGTTACATTGAAAATATTGTTCCAAAACGGATTACTGGTGAAGATCGCAAGTTTGTACTCGTATATTAATTTAATTCACTTACCTTTCAAACATATTTACTAAGTGCAGTTTACACGCCCATTAAGTACCACATATCATTTAGTATGGTAACAAAATTGTTCACCTTTCTTTTATAAAAAATTATCTCTTTTTAACTTACGTTTTTAGCAGTAGGATTCTGCTGGTCTTCTGTGCATGTGGGATATTTTAGTTCGTGTTTCTTTTGTACTACGAGTCACATCGCAGTCTTTATATTTTAAAAGAGCATCAATAAATGTTAATAAAGGATGTATTTTTTTACAAACATGTAAATTAGTAAGGTTCTAATTGTTCTATAAAGTATATATTGGCACCTAAAAATTTTGAACAAAGTTATTAACTTGGCCACGAGAAATGATCAACAGTTACATCTATGCTGATTAATAGCATTCGCCCAATAGTAAGAAAACGTCCAAAGAATGATGATTCAAATACAAGAAAAGAACATGGTTTTAGTAACTCTTACACAATATATAGAGAAGGTAAAGCTGCTCCTCCCAGATGTCAAACTGTTTTCCCAAGCTTCCACGGCATTTCTGAGAACAGATTTACTAGATTACAGCAAAGCTTATCAGTAACTGCAGTCACCTAAAGCAGGCGGCTCCGTGGTGTAGTGGTATGTGTGTGACTACTACCCCAAGGTCCCGGGTGGAAAAGGAAAAATTAATAGGTTAGGTCAGCGCCGCGGCGCTGGCCTAACCTATTAATTTTCCTTTATCTAACCTAGGTCCACACTTGGTTTTAATGGAAAACTCATTAAAAAGCCATTAGTGCTAATGGGTTTTTAATGAGAAAACTCATTAAAAAGCAATTAGGTCATATGGTCATGCGGTCATATGGTCATGTGGTCATGTGGTCATATGGTCATGTGGTCATATGGTCATATGGTCATGTGGTCATGTGGTCATATGGTCATGTGGTCATATGGTCACGTGGTCATGTGGTCATATGGTCATGTGGTCATGATGTCATATGGTCATATGGTCATATGGTTATGTGAGCAGGGAGATTAAATTTGGTATATAAGGAAGTAGTTTTGGGTTGAGCTTAGTTATAGTAAGACATTTTTAACAACATATTCGACTATTTTCGGTAATATACGCCTTACTCTGTAGGATACATAAGGGAACAAATTTTCGTATTCAATTTAGTATTTGACGGTAGCTAGAACGGTAAACATGAGCGTCTCCAAGGTGATTAACGTTTCTCAACTTCTTGGGATAAAGTGAAACCGACAAATGAGCGATTTGGATTATGGCTGTTGGCAGAAAATATGTGTAACAATAATCTGGTGACAGATATTGGTAATATTTGTTATGTCGAAGGCAAAAAGATGTTGACTGGCGGACTACACACACCAATTACAGAACCATTTTGTGACAATATAATGTTGGTTAAAATTTGCGACCTTTCTGACACCGAACAAGCATCTGCAAACAAACGGATGTTTATCCTAAAAAAAGAAATTTGTGGTGCATTTAACAGCTATCTACGAAGAAAGTTCGACCGATTTGTTTCCGCTAGGCATGGTGTTAAAGCTAAGCTTCCGTTTTCTCTGGAAAGCAGTAACAAGATAGGCCAGAGAGTAAAAGAAATTATCGGAAAAGAAGACCTCGAATGCATTAATAAAAATTCCAAAATCCTATGTGTTCCATAAAAGTGGAACTAGCAGATGTTAAGTTGGAAACTTTATTGGAGGAACTACCAGATATATTAGACGAAGTCGAAAAAATTATTTCTATCTTTTGACATGGATGTAACCCAAGATTTTGCAGGCATATTTAGCAAGATGGAGATGTGTAATTATTTAACTACAAAGCATAACTTTTGCTATAAGGAAAATACGAAGAAAAGTGTAATATTATAGTTGACAACGATAAAACTGCGGGGATTGATTGTTTAACATGGCTAACAACCAATGCAAGAATTAAGATTTACAACAAATTTGTGTGCCAGATAACAAGTCCTGGTGTAAACAACTTGGCAATCATATACTAGATTTTTTACGTTGTCCAGATGTACGTCTAAGGGAAACATTTGCGTCTACTTTGGCCAAAGAACATGGTATTACGCGATTGGAAGCGACAATATACAACTGTGCAATTGGAAGCTATGTCAGTGCGGAACGGTGTATAAACCCTTAAAAGACTGTTTAACCTTATTGGAAGATAGTAAGTTATACTTCCTAAAGGCGCCAATGTACTCGGTACCACTTACCAAAATGTGGAGTAAGCTATCGGACAAGCTACAAAATAGCTGCTGTTTAGTGTATAATAACCTGCTACAGTACGTGTATTGGGGGAATGGCAATACAAAGAAATTGACAGGCTTGCAAATTAAGTTGTCCAAAACACCAGAGGAAAAGGAAAAATTGATAAAGTATGTGCTTTCGGCTTTTAGTTTTAACTATTTACCTGTAAATTATTTGGAGATAGTAGAGGAAGATGTCCAAGATAAAATAAAAATCTTACACAAGTGCTACATTAAAGCAGGTAGTACATATTTTACACAATCTGCCACACCATATTCTACAATTCCAAAAGAAAATAGTAATGTCGGACTTGGGGTTGATAGATACGCCTAACATTCGTCCAGAGGTTGTACGACAACGCGTAAATATTGGTAGTAAACTCTATCCGTTTACGCTAAAAGAAATTGCCCCATTATGTATACCATACGCTGTAAGTGGAAGGAAAAGACAACTGGAATTAGAGGAAATGGATGCAAAAAGGCGAAAATTGGACTACATGGAAAACACTGCGACAATACGCGATCAATACAAAGATGTGTTAGACAAAGAACATCTTATTAGAGAAAATGAGGAAGAATTAAAAGATTATTTTATGTGCCGATGGACTGACTTAGATACATCTGGTTTTTACAAGTTGTATGCATTTGTGGTTAGTAAAAAAGACTCTTTTAGTTATGTAGGCGTCCTTGCGGAAAAGGATGGTACTAAATCCGTATATTTTTAAAAGGTTATTCTAAAACGTATTTATCAAAATGGCTGATAACAAAGACGAACTAAGGAATGCGGGTTTCGTAATCTTTGCGTACACCACACGCAAAGGGGGGTCCGTTAAACATTGTATATTTGCCTAGTAAAGAACCTTTTGGATCATTTAAAACCGAGGGTCTTACAACCTATAACAACCATATATTCCCAAAAGTGGTGGACATGCAACTACGCAACAGTCTGTGGGAGAATAAGGATTTCCTCCAATACCGACAAGAAGAAGTCGATCAAGCTAACAAGATACGTATGCAGGATATAGTGGGAAAGCTGCGATTAAAAGATTGTCACAAGCTGCAAGAATTACACGAAGGAATGGATCTGGTTGTCGGCGGAATCAAAGACTTTAAATATAGAGGCAAACTTCGGTACATTTTACAATTCGAAAACCTAGACGGTCTTTATGTATCAAACTATTGGTTAGAAAAGGAGATAGAAGACTTGGGTGTAGATTTAAATTTTAAGCTGCGAATAAAATTAGATAAAATTAAAACCACTGCAAACAAACATAAAGAAAGGACTGTCTTCTGTGTATAACGTTGTATTAAAATTAAGTTTAAATGAGTCCATGCTTGGCATTACATTTTTTAAATTTTGTTATGTATAATGTCAGAATAAAAATTTTAGAATAGTGTTACATTGCTCTTTATTTACAAAAGGTTGTGACGTTACCACGAAATAGCAGTCACACAGAGAGGGGTGCGCATGGGCAGCGCGCATGGGCAGGGGTGCGCACGCGCAGGGGGCGCGCATGGGCAGGAATGTGCATGCGCAGGGGTGCTCATGGGCTGGGATGTGTTTGGGCGTACACGAGGGAAGCGGATGTTAACAGTTACCAAGTATCTAATTCTTTATTTGGTGTGGAGTACTTGCCGGTGTATGTATCCGGAGTAAAGGAATACGATTTGCATACGCAGTTTATTAATAAAATTAGTTTATCGAGGGAAGATGACAAAAGGTACATCATTCCTAATAGTACAACAATCTACGCATGGGGGCGTAAAGATATAAGATTGTTGTTTATATTTGTATATATTAGTTTTAAGATTCCATAATTTTTAAGTTCTTCTACCACCTTCCAAATCCTTCCGGCTTCCTGGTTGACAGAGTATACGTGTTATCTCCACGTGGTATTCGCGGGACACGGCGGTTTTAGATTTCTCGGGAGATGGTTGGCTAAGGCATATGTCTTGGGTAGCGAAAAAGGTTTTAAAGATGGAGTTAAATAAAGATGAGCAAAAATTAGTGATTTGGGTCTTTAAAACGCATAACTTTGTATGGGGTGGTCCTATTTAAAATCTGTTTACAGATTTGGGGTCCCTAGAAAAATTTAATATTAGTTGATACCTAGCAAAATATATTTATCTTAAAAGAGTGACTACCCCGCGTATAATAAATACAATATAACACATGTAAACAAAAAAGTTGTAGGGAAAATTAAAGACGTATTTAATAGGGGTCCAGTATTAGAATTTGTTGGTAATAGGGCTAAGTCCTACTGTAATGTAGGCGAGAAAGATACGATTGAAAAGATTAAAGGGGTTTCACGAATTGTAGTTAAGTAAAACCGAGGGTCTTACAACCTATAACGAGCATATACCTCCAAAAGGGGTAGGCATGCAACTACGCTGCAGTGCGCGGGAGAATAAAAATTCTCTCCAATAAGAAATTAAAGTTTCCATGTACGTAGCACCAGTCATTGAGTAATGGTCGAAATGTGGAACCTATAAAGGCGATTATTAATTGTGGTTTAGAAAAATAGTAGTTTTCGTGGACTAAATAAAATAGCTTAGACTGGTTAATGTATATGGTTACATATTCTCGTACACATCCACAAACATCTGTTTACGTCCACAATGGTGATACCGGTAGTTTTTGTTTAACAAATAGTAGGAAAGATACGTCAGGTGTTAGTGCGTGGAAGCCCATAGGATCGTTGGATTCAAAAAGAACGGTGCGGTGGGATGTATGGTGGTTCCCCGTTAGAATAATCGAAAGTGGTTAATCGCTCGTATTAGATGTTTAAATAAGCGAAAGTGTAAAGGCCTACATAAACAAAAATTAATTAACCGACAAAAAAGTGCGCGATGTGCTACACTTATAGAGAAAGTATGGAATGGTGCTTTTTGGCGGCCCTAGCAGTAAAAAGGGCGACTGACTTTTCCAAAGCAACTACAAGAATAGCAGTAGCGCAGAGAAGGGATATGCATGTATTATACAGTTGCTGCAAAATATGTTAGTTTACGCGTAGCTCGGATGTGTAATTGATCACGACTTAAAGATCCCTCGGAGTTTAAAAATTGTCGGCCTATTGTCGTTTGAAAAATGTTTGGAAATTTATCAGAACGGGAGCGAGTCGAAGTATAATGGATGATTGACCGAGTTTTTTCTACCTTTTACGAGGGAATTGGAAGTTGATAGACATCGAGCATCTAATTCTCTATTTGGGCGATATCGAGTACTTACCGGTTCTAGAAATCAGTACGTGCGGTCGACTGCTATGCGAAAATGTAAAAGCCTACAGAAGCAAAATTTAATCATCAGACGAAAAAGTGCGCGATGTGCTATAGAAAGTATAAAAAAATGGTGCTTTGCATAGATCCTAACAGTAAAAGGAGAGTGACTTTTTCTAGCAATTACAAGAATAGCAGTAGCGCAGAGAAGGGGTATGCATGTATTATACAGCGCATTGTTGCTATAAAATATGTTAGTTTACGAGAATCTCAAACGTGCACAAATTAAATTTTAATCTATAATTAACCACGGTCGTAAAAATGGGAAATTAATGGTTAATTTTAATACTGCTAAGCATATACTTTCGCTCGGTGATTCATTTAGAAAATATTCAAGCCCACCATTTCCTAAAGTATGACGTAGAAGTTATTTAAAATTAAATTGCTTTATTAGTAAGTATCCTGTAGACAACAAGTTGGTATTTCCTTAGTAATAGTTTAAAGTGTTTTTGGTTATAGTAGCACTGCATCTTCTACAGCACGACTTGCACACAATTTGTGTGCGTGTGCTACCACCCTTTTGGATTTTTAATATGCACGCGATCCGTATAACATGGAAGACGTTTTCCGGTGTTTCTACTAACTGCATTCGCATCATCGACGATGCGAACCGGGTGCATGCATTGACGCTAAATGTATTGGACGAGCAGCAAGGATTATGACGTCATTTAGCCCCCTGCTGAATCCTCAACTTCGTTCGGGTATCTTCGGAAACCTTCGGTTTGCATTCTATAGGGTACATAAAGCCGGTGCGCAAGAGTAAACTCTTTAGTTATAAGTTAGTTCGCTTACAAGTCAAGTCCTATAGTGCGGATTTTGTTTTGTATTAAAATGGTACCTGCAAACGTTTTTAAGTGCAACTCTTGCGGTGCTTCCTATACCTGGAAAATGCTCTCAAACGGCACCAGAAGAAATGTCGTGGTGTAACATCGTCTACGGTTAAGCTTATACATCCGTCGGCAGCAAAGTACTTAAACTGTGGGACTTGCGGTATCGCTTTTACGAGAATGGACAGCTTACAGCGACACAAGGAAAAACAGCACGGCATGTCATTAAGTCGTAAACGTTCAACTCCGCCAGCTGTTAAAGGGCCTTGTACGAAACAACCACGAATTATGTGTAAAGTGTGCGACATGGAGGTGTTAAAGTCTGCATACCCTAGTCATCTACGGAGCAACAAACATAAAAATGCATCAGTTACCGCTACTAACGACGATGGTGTAGAAATGGTTAGCACAGCGTTTAACAACCGTATGGCTAGCTATCGCATAAAGAACGCCAGTGTCGACGATGGAGTGTCCGAGTTTCTTTGGAAGCAGAAAGAGCGATTTATTCGATTAATAAATGAAAAAAGAATACAACATACAGCAATTAAAGTCTATTGCGAACTCTACGGCGTTTACACCAAAATGGGGGAAGAGACCGATGTGAAATCCTTTAACACAAAAATGTGGTTATAACGTCTTCTAGTAATCTGGAAAATATGTACGAGGTCTTAAGCGAGACCATAAGAACAAAATCAGAGGAATTTTAAACATGTGGGTACGGTTGGTCTTTGGAAAAGGTGCTCTATTTAGAAATAAATATTAATAAGTATGAGCCGATATGAGAAGTTCTAGGTTAAGAATAAAAAATTGTGAATATGTATTTAGAAATGTGGTTTACAAATTTAAACTGTATTAGTAAAAATTGTTTGTAATAAAAAGTTTTAAGAATGGGCTTTAGATTTTCTTTTAGATATGAGCCGCAGGAAAGTTATTATTTGGAGGGTGTGTGTAAAATGGTAAGGGGTGGTCCTGTTTTAAATCTGTTTGCAGATTCAGATTCTACATAAAATTCTAGACTAACAAGATGTATTGCATGTATAAAAAATTTATAAGAACGATCAAAAGTCGCTACAGGTAAGAAATCTTAAAATCAGGGTAGGTCCCTGGGGGATGGTGCTATCTAAAAAATTTAAAGAGATTTGGGTAGCTTAAAAAAATTTATAAGAACGCTCAAAAGTCACTACAGGTAAGAAATCTTAAAAATAGGGTAGCTGCCTTGGGGGTGATGATATCTGAAAAATTCCTAGAGATTCGGGTAGCTGAGAAAAATCTAATGTTAATTGATACCAAACAAGGTAGGTTTATCTCGTGGGTGGAAATGTGGAGAAAGATTTATCTCGCAGAGGGTATATGTATAACTTTGCAGGGTGTGGTCCGATTTCAAATCTGTTTGCAGATTTGGATTCTACATAAAATTTTAGACTAACAAGATGTATCGCATGACTAAAAAAATTTATAAGAACGCTCAAAAGTCGCTACAGGTAAGAAATCTTAAAATTGGGGTAGCTCCCTTGGGGGTGATGCAATCTAAAAAATTCCTAGAAATTCGGGTAGCTGAGAAAAATCTAATATTGATTGATACCAAACAAGATAGGTTTATCTCGAAAGATGCAATGGCTAGACAAAGAAAACTATTTGGTTCAGATGAAAGATAAAAAAATGGCTAGTCGAAGAAAACTTTTTGGTTCAGATGTGGGAGGAAATTAGGATGCTCATTTATCTCGAAAGATGAAAAATTTAAGATATATTTATCTCGAAAGATGAAAAATGGTTAGTCGAAGAAAACTTTTTGGTCCAGATGTGGGTGCAAATGAGGATGCTGGTGCAAATGAGGGCCCAGTCGCCCCAATTATACTCTACTTTGATTGTAATTAATAAATTTCATTTTTATGTAATTTGCGTTTAAAAGATCACTTCTATAGTCATTGTAACAGCGTCATTATTAAGTTACAGTATGCTTACTGCATACTTCAAATATCATCTTTGCAAAGCAACAGCTCGCGACTTGAATCAAAATAACATTTTGCAATCGATTTAAGCATCGAATGAATCGAATTATCTATTTTATCGAACCTAGTAGAATGTGCGCGATTCCATTCTAAATAACAAACGCCTATCTTACGTAATTGTCTTGTAAATCCTCATTAGTATTCAAATTTTCTGAGTTTATTACTTCGTAATCTCGTTCCATTTATTTGTGACGCGCGCTGTTTGTCCTTGTTTAACACATATACGATTATTATGGCGTCACATACTAATGCAAAAGATAATCAATTTTATCGGATATTTCTTGGATTTGTGGATCTTTCGTGTTCCGTCCGCTTCTCGGAATAAATCTTCCATTAGATATTTACGTACTTCTAAATACTGATGACTCATCTTTTTATAT